>CM039731.1:5435707-6919259 GCA_022539455.1 Dendrobium nobile
AAAAAATATTACAAACTGACATAGGCCTAGTCTACCCAATCTTGAGCTGGTTCCATATTGCAGTCTGATAGTGTGGACCTGAAACGTTAGTAGAAAGCAGTCATAGAGAAAAAGAATGTTTGCTATCATCAAAATCATAAGGCATAGATCCGCAACACAATTAAATTATTACTATTTAATCTAAACACATAGTTTATCCTATTGAATGTAAAATGGTTATTTTTGAGTTTTTTTCAATTGATGGAGGCTTGCAAAAAAATTGGTTACCAATGGAAAAAAAAATATTTTGGACTAATGAATGCAAAAAAAAAAAAAATTCTAATGAAACTTAATTTTTTTATTTGATCAGAGTATATACATCCCTAGATCTATGTTGAGCTTATAGGATGAAAAGTGAGATTTATGGCCTTCCTTCATTTATATTATCTCTGTAAAATCTTGAAAGTTTAACATCCTAAGTCTATGTATGCCAATATGTCATTTCAATAATTCTATTTATTCCAATATTCTTTTGTCAAGGAAATCATCACACTAGAGATTACCTAAATACATGTCCATTATATGAATCAAATTAAGAATAAGAGATATTTAAAATGTCAATAAAATAATTTAAAATACAAGAGTCTACATTAGTACTTGCTATGCTTTACATCATTAACCCAAAACTTAAAAAATTAATCAAACATGGATAACATAAAAACCAAACTCATGTTCATTTCATTCATATAAGAAAATGATACAAGAGAATTAACTAGATAAGTGTCACCCAAAAAGGATCAATTGATATTCCTAGTACTTTTTTTCTGCCAACAATAGAATTGCTTACACAATAAAGGCTAAGATTTCCCAATAAAAGAATCTTGCACTTTTCTAACTTCCCTTAGACTTTACTCTAAGGGAAAACTAAAGGAAGATATTTAAAAGAATAAGACAACACTAAAAATGATATAATTATTTAATAAAATATATGTTAAAAACTATTTATATAATTGTAGAAATGAACTCAGGCGCTACAGCGCTCAACATGGTAGCAATGTCGAGGTATAAAAAAACTAGTACCTCAGCGTTGTAATGCCTTCTCCACTATGGTACTAGGTTGAACTTGCATGATTAATGGTTAAGCTGGCACATCTTTTGGTTGAGTTGGCAAAGCTCTTCAATTAAATAACAACTCCACCAAGGTGATGCAAAATTTGAGCACTGCATTACTTAAAAGCATAGTTCGGTACGAGAAAATTTTGATGATCAGTGTTCTGAGGCTAATTTTCCTGAGACACCAATGCTATAGTATTTATTTTTGGTGCAATGGCACTATGAGGTAATGTGGCACTAACCTTGGCTCCTCTAGGGCACTATTTTTTTCTGAAATTCTTGAGATTTTGGGCTACAATATAAAAAATGGGTTCTATAATGCTCATTTAATACTTATGAATTTTTTCCTTTTCCTAAACATTTCCTACATAAACACAACTAAAGAACATATTTTAATTAAATTTTAACATAATAAATAATACATAATATACAATTAACATTCTTTTTCTTTATCACTTCTTATGAAAACTAGTATAACAAAACCTCATATCATGACCATTTTTCCTTAATAAGCATCTTTAGCATTAGTTAAGCAAGTAAGGCCCTATAAAATGTGTTGCAAATATGGATTCAGTGATAATAATTTTAGTGATAGCAAACATTTTTGACACTTTTATTGTTTTTCTATGAATGCCCTGCCTACTAACATTTTAGGTCCACAAAGTCAATTGCAAATCAAGCCAATTCAAGATTGGGTAGATTACGATTGAGTCAGTATGTAAGCATACTTCAAGTTTTTTTTACCTTTTCTTGAGTCAAATGTAACAAAATGGGTCCAGATGCTAAGTAACCTTGCACACACACACTCAAAGGGAAAAATTCTATCTATTTTAAAGTTTTTTATTTTTGATCATATAGTCCAGGAAGATCAAAAATCATCCTGGATGATCAGTTAAAAAAACATAAACCTAATTAGGGCATTCTGATTAAGGAACCCAATTAAGCAAATCATCCTATATAATATTAGCATCATCCTAGACGATATGCTTAAATAAGAAAGAATTAGCCGCCAAATATTTTAGGCATGCTATTTTTTTAGATATCATACAGGACATTGTCCTGGATGTTGTATTACGATTATTCCTGAATTAGTCAAATATTTAAGAAAATAATTAATGTTTGATAGATCGATCATATCTTCCTGGACGATCGCAGGATCATCCTGGACGATCAGCTAAATAAACCTTAATTTTTTTTCTGGATGAATAGAATGATGTTTTAGATGATATGTATTGATTTGAACTAATTATATAGGATGATCCAAGAATCGTCTTGGATGATCAGTAATTTTTTCATCGTCCAATAAGAAAGTCTGGCCAAATAGAGTGATGGACTGGATGATACTTGATGTTTTGAAATAATCATACCGAATGATATACCCATCATCCTGGACCATCAGAATAAAAAAATCTTCTAATCATCCAGCCTCCCCTAGATTATTCTGGCTGATTGAGCTGAATTTATACTAATTGTACAGGATGATCTGTTGATCGTCCTGGATGATCTTTATCGGTTTGTTGCAATTTAGGAAAAATTTGAAGCCCTTTTATATAAGATATATTGTTTACTCAAGATGTGCTCCTTTACTACTGTCCTGACCTAAGAGAGCTGAGAGGAGAGGGAGAGCTTGGGAGAGAGAGAGAGAGGATATTGTGAGGGGGAGTTTATCAGTATTTTACCAAGGTTGCTCCAAGCAAGGATCCGAGTCATCTTCTCCAATCATCATCCCTAGTTTCTTGGAGGTTCTAGAGAGGGATACTTTAGTAATTGATCGAGGTTCTATACCTACTTCAGGAGGAAGTGAAAGGAGTCATGTTCTCTGTCTTCTTCAGGAGGAAGCAAAAGGAGTTGGGTTCTATGCCTCACCAGGGTCGGTGGAAAGGGGTTTTGTAAAGTCTTCTCCTCCTTGGTATGAGAGCAAAATGGGAGTCATTGAGTTTAGTGCAATACCTGGAGGAGGGGCTCTAGGGAATGGACGTAGGTTAAGTTGACCAAGTCACTATAAAATTTCGTGTGTTCTTTTTTATTAACTTTCCACATTTAATTTCCACACTTTATTTTATGTGGGTGATTGTTTGGTTTAGATCATGATTTCTTTTTAAGAATTTTTTTTAAACGCCAATTGACCCCCCCCCCCCCTCTTGGTTAGCCTCAGGCTAGTTCATAAGGGATTGATATCCCTAACAAACTTTCAAGTGGTATCAGAGCGGGATTCATAAAATCTGGTTTTTGAAAACTTTTGAATTTCAATCCATGGCTAACTTTGAAAATAAAAATACTACAAAATGGTATTCCATTACCCGACCACCATTATTTGATAATATTTCTTTTAATTTGTGAAAAACTTGTATGTCCATAATTTTACAATCTATTGACTATTGCATGTGAATGCTTGTTAAAGAAAATTATTCACCACCATCACATGAATTTAATGGCATTAAAACTAAACTTCCTTTTACTGAATGGACTTTTGATGATAGTGATTTAGTATAACTTAATGCAAAATGCTTAAAAGGTTTTTTTTATGCTTTGAAATTAGAAGATTGCATGTGTGTCTCAACTTATACTACTAATAAAGAAATATGGGATAGACTATGAATCACTTATAAATGCATAAGCAAAGTTAAATAATCTAGGTTAAATATTTTGCTTCATGACTATGAACTTTTTCACATGAAATCTAGTGAATCGATATATAACATGTATACTAGGTTTACTTAATTCGTCAGCTCACTACATGCCTTATGAAGAGAACTCACTAACTATAAAAAAGTTAATAAAATTTTGAGATGCTTGCCTTCTTCCTTTGATACTAAGATAGCTACTATCACTGAATCCAATGATTTGAATACTTATTCTGCTTATAACTTACTTGGATCACTCATTGCTTATGAGTAGGAAGTGAATCAAAGATAACTTGATGCAGGTTTAAAAAAGAAGGGGAAAATAGTGGCGCTGAAGGCCAATGATATGGATACTAATTTTTTTGGGTCTGAAAGCGATGATGTTGCCTTAATCACAAGGCAATTCAAAAGCTTTCTAAGGAAGAAGCAAAAGCACCATAAGAAGTGGAATAAAGGTAAGAGTAGTAAGAATTCTAAAAGTTTTACTGATATGATTTGTTTTGAATGCAGGAAGTCAGGATATGTTAAAGCTAATTGTCCTACACTTAAGGCTCACCCAAGTAAGGAGAAGGGAGAGGAGAAACCCAAGTTCAAGAAGGACAAGAAGTAGTTTCAAAAGGTGTTCTGGGCAAATTCTACATCTAACTCCTCTGAGATTGAAGTTGAAGAGAAGACAACAAACCTGTATTTGATGGCGGATGATCATCTTGGACAGTTTGACCAAGAAGAGGTATATGAACTAACCTATAATTAATTACTTAAAGTTTCTGAGAAAATTCATGCATCATATATAAAACTTAAGAAATTGTATGCTAGTTTGAAATTGGAATTTTAAATTTTAAAAAAGAGCATGAAGTGTTATTTAATGATAACTCTACACTTGATAGCAATCATATGTCATTACAATGACTTTGATGAGTTAAATAAAAAGCATTCTAAGTTGGTCATTGAGCATGATTCATTGAAAGTATCCCGCACTGGACTTGAAAATGATTTTAAAAAATATATTGATGAATCTGAGAGTAGGAGGCACTATTTGAAAGTTAATAATGCTATTTTAAAAAGTGCTAACTCATTTTTAAACCTGAATTGAAAGAACCTAAGGAAAATAGGATTCCACCAACATATGAATATTTTTTAAATCCTGATCCAAAGTTAAAAGTTTTGAAACCTAGGAAAAAGCACTGTAACTTGAAAAGATTAATAAACCCTTTTTTTAGTGTTAGATATTTTTTATGCGGCATGCTAGGACACATCTCCCATACTTGCATTGTTCATCATAGAACACATTAGATGTGGAGACCTAGATTGCATGATTCACATCAAAACACACACGCATTGCATTCTTCTTTCCATAAGAAGGGATCCAAACTTATTTGGGTACCTAAATCTAATGTTTGATGATTTTGTAGGTGTGCACTCACACAAGACCTCCTGAGATCATGTGGTACATGGATAGAGGATCCTCATGATATATGACTAGATGCCAATTAATTCATTTCGCTGGAGGATATTGATGGAGGCAAGGTTACTCTTAGAGACAATACCACCAGGAACGTAGAGGGCACAAGTATAATAAAAAACTCCAAAAACCTTTTGATTGAAAATGTTTTTCTTATAGATGGGTTAAAACACAACTTGCTGAGCATCAGTTAGCTTTGCAATAAGGGTTTTATCATAAATATTTTGAAAAATACATGCATCATTAGCTTGAATAACAATATTATTTTATAGGAAAAAAGGATTAACAATGTTTACATGCTTAATTTAATTAATATTAAATGTGTTACTTTATTTTGCTTAAAAAAATATTACTGATGAGTCTTGGTGTTGGCATAGGAGATTATGTCATGCCAGTATGAAAACTCTTAGAAGAGTGAACCAAAAAGACCTAGTTAGAGGTGTCCCCAAGCTTAATTTCACTAAAGACCACTTGTGTTTTGCCTATCAACTAGGGAAGCAAGTCCAATCCTCTTTCCATTCCATTAAGGACATTAGCACCTCTAGACCTTCAAAAGTCCTTCATATGAATATGTTTCAACCCATTAACACTGTTAGCTTAGGGGAAAAAGTCTATAAATTTGTGATTGTCTATGACTACTCGAAGTTCACTTGGATTAAATTTATGTCACATAAGAGTGAGTTTCTTGATTAATTTAAATCCTTCTCCACTTGGATTCATAAAAAGCTAGGTTATGAGATCTTGACCATCCATAGTAACTATAGTGGAGAGTTTGAAAATGAGAGATTTGGAGACTTTTGTAAAGATCAAGAGATTAGTCACAACTTCTCAGCTCCTAGGACCCCTCAGTAGAATAGGATAGCTAAAATAAAGAACATGACTTAGTTGAAGCCGCTAAAGCCATGCTTGTTAAGTATTCACTTCCTAAATACCTTTGAGCTAAAATGATAAACACAACTTGTTATGTGTTGAATAGGGTGAATGTTAGATCCAAACTGAACATGATACCTTATGAGATCATTAAAGGTAGGACACTTAACCTTTCCCACCTCCATGTCTTTGGTTGTAAGACTTTCATTCAAGTATGGGGAAATCCTTTAAGGTGTTTAACAAGAGGATATTGGTAGTGGAGGAGACTACTTATGTTGTATTTGATGAATCTGATACTAAGAAGTCTACAGTTGAGGAAAAAGATGAAGTTTGAGAGATTCCCCAAGGAAATGAAAATTTGGATAATAGAGTAGAGCCTTAAAATATTGATGGAGTAGATGAGATTACCTAAGGAGTAAAAATGGCAAATTTGAAGGAAAGGGTAGAACTTAGACACACTTTGCCTAGAGATTAGAGATATTCATCAAGTCATCTTAAAGAACTAATCGTAGGAGACCCTTCTGAAGGTGTTAGAACTAGGCATAGACTTAGGTAAGAAGTGAACCACTCTGCCTTTATCTTAATGACTGAACCCACCAACATCAATCAAACCCTTTCTGATGAATTTTGGATCTTTGCTATATAAGAAGAACTTAACCAATTTATAAGGAATAATGTTTAGGAGTTGGAGAAAGACTTAAGAATCAAAGTATGGTTGGAACCAAATGGGTCTTTAAGAATAAAATGAATGATTCTAGTGTGGTGGTTAGAAATAAGGAAAGATTAGTGGCTAAGGAGTACAACAAAATAGAAGAGATTAATTTTGAGAAGTCCTTTACCCCTATAGCTAGATTAGAAGCCATTATAGTGCTACTAGCCTTTGCCTAATATAAGGGATTTAAGTTTTTTCAAATGGACATTAAGAGTGCCTTTTTAAATGGGATAATAAAAGCGAATGTGTTTGTAGAGTAACCCCCAGGTTTTGAGAGTTCCCAATTCCCAAATAATGTTTACAAATTAAAAAAGGTCATATATGGATTAAAACAGGCACCTAGAGCTTAATATAAGAGGCTTTGCACATTCCTACTAGAGAGGGAGCTTGTTAAGGGGAGCATAGACACCACCCTTTTCTAAGAAAAGTAGGAGATGAGTTACTCATTATTTAGATATATATTGATGATATACTTTTTTGATCTTGTAATAAAAGATTATGTCATGATTTTTCAAAAATAATGAGTAAGAATTTTCAGATGAATATGATGGCAAATTTTTCCTACTTTTTAGAGTTTAGCATAAGATAATTGGATGATTGAACCTTTCTTAATCAATCAAACTATATTAAGGATATCTTGAAAAAATATGAAGTGGATAAATCCAATCTAATAAATACTCTCATGCGCTCTATTGTTAAGTTAGATAAGGACTCAAATAAAAAATTTGTTGATCAAAAGATGTAAAGAGGAATGATTGGATCACTACTTTACCTGACAGCTAGCCGACCTGATATAAAGTTTAGTATTTGTCTATATGTTAGATTTCAAGCTGATCCTAAAGAATCTCACCTAACTGCAATTAAAAGAATCCTTAGATATCTCTTAGGGACCCAAAACTTAAAAATCTGATATCATAGGAACAACACTTCTTTTAAGATTATTGAATATTCTGATTTTTATTTTGTAGCGTGTAGGGTGGATTGAAAGAGCACTTCTAGAACTTGCCATTTTATAAGACAATCTTTAGTCTCCTGGTCCAGTAGAAAACAAAACTCTATTGCACTTTCCACTATTAAAGAGGAGTGCATTATCTTAAGATGTTGTGTGGCCCAAGTCCTTTGGTTGAAGCAACAAATTTTGGATCTAGGATTACCCGTAGGTGTAATTTCAATCCTATGTGATAACACTAGTTCCATCTACATCTCTAAGAATCCTTTTCATCATTCAAGGACCAAATACATTGACATAAGGCATCACTTTATTAGGGACCATATTACCAAAGGAGATATTGAGTTACACCATGTAACAACTAAGAATCAACTAGCTGACATCTTTAATAAATCACTGGCCTTCGACACATTCAGCATCTTAAGGACTAGATTGGAAGGGATTGACATAAATACATGAACTTGATGCTTACTAAATTCTAATTTTTATATTTTCTGATTGTTGTTTATTGTTGTTTCCTATTCTTTCTTTTATGTCTGACTTTTTTTTATTTTTAGTTTTTAGTTATTGATTGTTATTTGCAGTTGTTAATCAGTGTTTTCATTTTTTATGTTCTTATTTTTCTTTTAATTTTTCTTTTTGGCCACTACTGAAATTATATTTTATGTCTTATTTTTATTTTTTGAAAATTTGTAGTCAATGTTTGGTATCCCTAAATCAGTTTAAGGGAGAAACACTGTTGATTATTTCCTTTCCTCTAACTTATTTTAGACATGTAATCTTCTTTTATAAATAAAATTTTATCTCAAATTAACAACTAGATTTTGAGATTGAGATCTTTTCTATCTTGCTACAATAATATATCTTATATAAATAACATTCAAAGTTATTAAATCACTTTTAAGCTTTCATAATCTTGTCGTTGCATTTATCATATGAATTTTATTATGCTTTGTGATTTACTCTTCCTTATATTAGATAATGAGTTTTTCTTCTCTAATATGTGAAAGACATTCTCACAACTGAGAGTATTTAAAAATTTTGAAAGGGATCTAGCTTATAAAATGATAAGAGGCATAAAATGAGCCCAAAAAGAAGAAAAACTGAAAAGATGTGCAATGATCGCCAAAAAAATTGAAAGATACATAAAGTGTATCAAAAAATCAAAAGATGTGCAAATTGTGCCAACCAATTGACAAGAGGCAAAAAATGAGCCCACAAGAAAGCAAGTTTCATTCTTTTTCAAAACATTAAATATTAGATGAATTCATGTGTCACTTTATATTTTTAAAGAATTGATTTCAAAATTCATGATTATGACTAATTACCATAGTATATTATTTTATAAGATATTTTTCTGGAACTAAGTTTTGAACGGATCACTTTTTCTTTTCAATTTTTTTTTTTTAGTTAGATCTTTGTTTTCAAAAGATGCTTTGCCCTGTAAAAAGTCTGAGGTAGGGTTAATAGGATCAGTTATTTTACTATTTTTTAGATTTTGATGATGTAAACTCATTTTCTTATAATTTTTTAATTCAATCACATGAAAAATTTATCATATTCTTGTTTTGATCAAAAAAACTTTGCTCTTTTTGTCATTTTTATTATTTTTTCATTTTTTTTGTTGATTGTTTTCTCTTTTCTATTTCTTTGTCCTCCTTTTTGTGATGTCAAAAGGGGGAGTACTGGTGGTGTTAATGTGTTCGTAACTTCTTAAATTGAAATTTCTTACCAAATATTTTCCATTATAAAAAAGGGGGAGAATGTTGCGAATTTGGATTCAGGGATTATAATTTTAATGAAAGCAAAAAATTTTGAAACTTTTATTTTTTTTTTACAATTGCCTTGCCTATTAATGTTTAAGGTCAACAAGGTCAATTGCAAATCAAGGCAGCTCAAGATTGGGTAGATTAGGATTGAGTTACAATGTAAGTGTACTTCAAGTGTTTTTACCTTTTC
Organism: Dendrobium nobile; assembly: GCA_022539455.1. Lineage (NCBI taxonomy): Eukaryota > Viridiplantae > Streptophyta > Magnoliopsida > Asparagales > Orchidaceae > Dendrobium > Dendrobium nobile. Next base: position 5,445,376 of record CM039731.1, read on the forward strand.
TTTAGTCAAATGTAACAAAATAGGTCATAATGCTAAGTAATCTTGCACACACACACTCAGAGGGAAATTTTTTGTCTATTTTAGAGTTTTTTTTATTTTTGATCATATCATCCGGGATGATCCAAAATCATCCTAGATGATTAGTTAAAAAAATAGAAATTCTAATTAGGGCATCCTAGTTAAGGCAGCTAAATTAAGCAAATGGTCTTGGATGATATTAGCATCATCTTAGTTGATATGCTCAAATCAGAAAGAATTATCCACCAACTCTTTTAGGCATGATATTATTTTTAGACATCATACATGACATTATTCTAGACGATTCATTATAATGCCTAAAAATTTGATATTTAAGAAAAGCAATTAAGGTTTAATTGATTGATCATATCATCCTAGACGATCATAGAATTATCTTGGTCGATCAGCTAAACAAACCTTAGTTTATTTCTAGACAAATAAAACGATGTTCTGGATGATATGTATTGATTTAAACTAATAGTACACGATGAACCAAGAATCATCATGGACGATCAATATGTTTTTCATCGTCCAATATGAAAAGTCTGACCGAACAGAGTGATGGTTTGGACAATACTTGATGTTTTAAAATAATCGTACATGACGATGTACCCATCACCTTGGATGATTAGATTAAACAATTTTTCTAATCATCTAGCCTCCCCAGATCATCCTAGCTTATTGAGATGAATTTGTTTTAATCATATCAGATGATCTTTGTAGGTTTGTTACAATTTAGGGCAAATTTGAAGTCCTTCTATATAAAATCTCTTATTTACTTAAGATATAATCTTTTGCTGATGTACTAGCCTGAGAGAGCCGAGAGGAGAGGGAGAGCTTGGGAGAGAGAGAGAGGATCTTGTGAGGGGGAGTTTGTGAGGGTTTCATAAAGGTTGTTCCAAGCAAGGATTTGAGTCATCTTCTCCAATCATCATCCCTGGTTCTTTAGAGATTCTAGAGAGGTCTACTTCAGTGATTGATCGAGATTCTCTGCCTACTTTAGGAGGAAGAGAAAAGAGTCAGGTTCTCTTCCTTCTTCAGGAGGAAGTAAAAGGAGTTGGGTTCTCTACCTCACCGGGATCGAGGGAAAGGAGTTTTGTAAAGGCTTCTCTGCCTTGATGTGAGAGCAAAAGGAGAGTCACTGAGTTTAGTGCAATACCCGGAGGAGAGGCTCCGGGGAGTGGATGTAGATCAAGTTGACCGAACCACTATAAAATCTGGTGCATTCTTTCTTATTACATTTGCACATTTATTTTCCATACTTTATTTTATGTGGGTGATTGTTTGGTTTAGATCGTGATTTTTATTTGAGAATTTTTTTAAACACCAATTAACCCCCCCCCCCCCCCCCCCCCCCCCTCCCTCGGTTAACCTCGGGCTAGTTCATATTGGCTTAACATCCCTAATGAACTTTCAAGTGGTATCAGAGCACTTACAAAATAATTATCCCTCTAAGCAGTTTCCATCCTATGTTTAATCAGGAAATAACACTTCCCAAACTCTTCATCCATCCTTTTCTTTGCACATACAATGTCATTTCTAGAGCTTCCTTTATGGATTCCTTTTTTTTATCCTATTATTGTTGGCTGACTAATAGCCTTATCTCATCTTATTTCTCCTTTATAACTTCCTTCAACCTCTTATAGGTTAAATTAGAGGTGATACACCATTAATTAAATTCTCCCTCAATTAATAACCTTTATCATCATTCTCATACCAAGATTAATTCATTGTTTTGATCTCTGATACTATGTTTCCAAGATTTTTGGATCCCTTGAATTTAGACTTAGAGTGAAAATTTACGGATAATAAATCTCCTTATGAAAATTTTATATCCTTTTTTTATTATATAATTATTTGGAAGTTTCTCTATAATATTGCTTAAATCAAATGATACGCTTTCAAATATCTACTAGGTTGATCACATTACTCTCTTTTTAATGAAATTAGTGTTTGTTGATGCTTCTTCAGAAATACTTCACATTTACATGCACCTACTAGCTATATTTGGAGGCCCTCAATTACTAAATTCATAGTGGAAATTGGTGTTTCTCAAAACTTCTTATATATTATTTTGATTAGTTCTCAAGAGAATGATTTTTTCAAAAAAAAGTGATTCTTCAGATAGGGTTGATTTCTGTTATCATTATCTCTTTTTTGGGCATGATATTTAAATTTACAAAAAATATGTCAAAGTGAGTGCTAACCATAATAACTAGATAATAAATTTCTTGAAAACTCTTTTTCACCAAATAGATGCCATCCCCAAAGTCAATACACTACGGCACCTATATCCATTACCCTGTTGATTACTAATTCTCTTACAAGTCATAGGGATGAAGAGCCCAATGCTTAAAATGATCTAAGTTTTTTTCTCCAAAGTCTTCAAAAAAAATTCAATATTATTATAAGAACCAAGTTGGCATGGTTGATTCAATTTTTCCTTTAGTGCTTATTGACTCTAATTTATGGGATGTTATTCTTGGTCTTTCATCTATTAACATCTTCATTTTGAAGATTTTTTTACCCACATCCCTCATCTCCTTAAAAAGTTCAAGAGATATGGGACACCATTTTTCCTAATTAGATTGTTGATGCAAAAAAAAAAAGATTCAAGTCTATTCTCATCTTAGCAATTTTATCTATCTCTATTGGGCCTGTGCAAAACTAATTTTTGTATTATCATAACTTGTTACCTTTGCATATTTTTTTATCATATTTGATGATGAAGCTCCATTAGAGAAATATTAGTTCTACAAACAAAATTTTAAGAGATGTCATAGGTGATAAAATGGAAGTCCTTGTGAAGTGTGATATTTATACTATAACTGTTCTTTAATATCTCTTATGCTTTGTGATGCCTCAAAATGGAAAATGTAGCATGGCCAGTTTTAGCCTCTCTAAATTTTATTTATTTTTTATTATCTTATTTTGGCATTTTTGTAAATATTATTTTAAGTATTGATAAGTACTTTGCTTATGAAGAAGCTCTTCAAAAGCCCACCACGACTCTCCACCTCACTTTCTGTAAAGTTTCTCAAGGTTGAATTAAGGCAGATCACACATTAATCTATTTTTTTCATAAATAATTGAATTTTTTCAATTATGTAAGAACCATGATCTTTCACAAACAAAAAATCTATCTTGCGTTTTACTTTTTTTGTTAATATTAATTTTATTTCATCCAAAAAAGGGGTTACAAAATCCATAAAGGGATCACAAATTCACAAAATGCTCATAGAGCTACAATAAAAAAGAAAATAAAAAACTAATGAGTTTAATATCCCATACTAATCATAAGAAATAAAATGAAAAGGAAAGCACTGCAAAAAAGGTAGAAAGTAGCATCAAAAAATCATGAAATGAGATTAAACACATACAACATGAGAAGGCTCCCATGATCACCAGCTGATGAGCAGATTCAATACCACAAGAAAATATAGAATTCATGTATTTAGGTAGATATATAATAAAGGCAATAACAACCACCCAATCACCATAAGAGGTTGATGCATACATGAAAAATTGCATTATCATCCATAAAAAGCACCAACCCTCCAAACAGAATAAACACAAAAGGATAGCAACGCAGGTTACAATAAACATATTGTAGGAAAGAGAAATGGACATCTTGAGGGCAAAAACAAATAAAAGAAACTCAGGCACAAATCCATGTAATGGAACATACAACATAGTTGAAAGTGGCCAAACACAAAGAAAATAGCTATAAGAAGACAAAGATGATCAGATGTTATGGAAAACAACTATTGCATAACTGAGGTCAGCAGCTCCTTTCCCAAAACCACAAAGAAACATACTTGAAGCACCCCATAAATAATAAAAACAAAAGATAAACTAAAACCTTAAATAGAAGGAACCATAAGCCCTTAGAGATAGAACTATCAATGTTGAGCTTAATCTCATCTTTAAAAGGCTTTAACCACCTCACAATTTTATGAGAATTGACCATAGTAATATTAAAACAATCAAATTTGAAGAAACAAAACTAGGCTCCCTTCCCTATGAAATGCTTAGAATTCAAAACTTTAGTATTATTAAGTTGCATAATTTTTCTTTTTAAGGTAATGCCAACCCTATCAGAACTCATCTTAACACCATTAATCTCACTATCATTCCTCTTATTCCATATGATCTAAAAAATAACACAAGTTATAAAAATAAGGATATTTCCTTTAGCTTTTTAAAGAAACCAGCCAGCTAAAAAGGAGAATAAAATATTGGTATTTAAAGGAACCTTTATCTCACGACAATTCTCTAGTTCAGACCAGACCCTAGTGGAAACCAAGCCATTCAAAAAGACATGAATTAAAGTTTCAATATGATAGAAACATTGATTTTACAAGACATTAAAAGTCCTTTCTCCTTTAATATGCTATCAACAACAACAAACCCTTTCGAAATTCTCCAAGTGAAAATAAAAAGGTTTAAAAGTGTGGAAGAGTTTTAAATTTTACCAAGGATAGAGAAACAATCTCTCTTAGTCCTAAAATAGTTCCATACTTTGTTTAAGTTAAATTCACCATCCTCAAAGAATTTAAAAATAGGTTGATCCACTATAGGAAAATAAGTTATTACCGGCGGATGAAATTCATTTGTAACATAATAAATTCGACGGAAAAAGGATGGTTTCATTGAATTTATGTTGAATTTCCACATGACAATAGTCCGTGCATCAGAAAAAATCTTTCTATGTAACTATTATGCCGGAAACATTTCCTGTGGCCTTTCCAGTGCAAAACTGGCAAAAAAAGAATGTGTGCAACTCTCTCACTCTCTCTAAACATATTTTATAGAAGAGCTTCTCCAACATTTTAATGTGTCTCACCACATCTTATTCTAGAACCCTTACCTAAGAATGAGGGAAAATTTATATCTCACATTACAATTCTCACCACATCTTTTAAACATCAACTCCCTCTCAAGTGTCACCACATATTCTACACATCAACTCCCTCTCAAATATCACCACATTCATCTATTTTAACCATTCAATTCGAATTCTACTAATAATATACACCTCAAATCCCTCTCTAGACTCAACAACATGAAGAATATCATGAACAAAATGCATATATCATCGTATAATAATGTCTACTTAGAAAATCCATGAAAAAAGAAAATCTTACATTAGATTTTTGTCAAAACAGCGACGGAATTAGGCGACTGAGGTGCCAACATCAGCAATCTTGGTGGAAGTCTGTTGGGTGATGGGTCGATCTTGGCAGCAGCAATGTTCGGCTGAGGCAATGGAGGCAAGCTGAGCGAATGGAAATGGAGAGAAATGAAATGTTAAGGAAGATGGTTTTGGGAGACAAATAGGGTTTTGTCGATGGATTTTCTGGCTACTAGGATGCCGGAACCTCTTCCGTCAAATAATGTGACGGAAATTATTCTTCATGATTAAATACATCATTGTAATATGCATCGGTGAGTATGCTGAAAATTACCAATGGATAATACGCCGCATTATTATAAGGGTTTCACAAATTATTATGCCTTCTACGGTGAATAATGCACCAGATATTTATCGGTGTAATATACGTCAAAAATACCGTCGTTATGTTATCTTTGAAAAGATCATCGATTTATACACCGTAATTTATGGTGTATATTTTTCTGCTAGAAGCTCTGACGGTAATCAATAGGTTTCCTATAGTGATCGTTATAATTATAGTTCATAGGAATATCATAAATGATCTCTACCATGCTTTAAGGAACATAATGAACGAGACAAATTATTACACCATTTACCATCCCTAATAAACCAAGAGACCTTCAATAAAAAGGTAGAATGAGTGTTAAGGTAATCATCCAAAGACTCAAAACCAGACCAATCATCTTGCTAGAAATGAGAGGAGCCATTTGATATTACATACCCTTCTCCAAATAATAGGGTGCTTAATTTTACAATATTTTTTATTCATAAAATTAGCCGAGAGGGAGTCATTATTTCTAAATTTCCACCATAATTTATAAGAAAAGCCTTTAATTAAAAAAGAAATGGGTTTATAACCCATACAACCCTCCTTGAAAAAACCAACACAAGCCATCCAGTTGGACATGTGAATCTTTTTAGAATTCAATGAAGAAACCCAAAAGAATTTGTTGATATGTTCATCCAATCTATCGCAAACTTCAAGAGTAGGGTTTAATGTTTGAATGAGATAGATGGGCATGGAACATGAATGACTCTTGATGATTATAAGCTTAGCACCCATAGAGAGAAGCTTAAATTCCCAACTATATTACTTTTATTAATGTTAGTGAGCATTTTATCCAAAAGAAATCATTTTAATGACTTTTATGCAAGGGAGTGCCAAGGTAATAAATTGGAAGAACTTGATTATTAAAAATAGAACACATATTGATATTATTACACTACACCAACAACATGCCTTAGCCCATGATAAAAGTGCTCAAATTTTTATTTAACTTCAAACCACTTTCATTTTCAAAAAATGGTAAGCAATTTCTTGATGCATTTTATAGACCCATTGCAAAACATGATATTGTCATCTATAAAACAAAGATAGGATATATTAAAACCACCAAAAATTTTATAAGATAAACATTTATAAAAAGAAAAGTAATGGGTCAAAGTTCTAGATAAATACTCAGCAACTATAATATACAAAGTAGGAAATAATGGATATACTTGCCTAACTCCTTAAGCACCTTTGAGAAAACCTTTAACTTTACCATTAATAATGATAGAGAACCTACTATTTTTAATAGTACCTTTGAAAAGCTTAAGGAAATTATCATCAAACCTGAAAAGAAGAAGTATACTAAACATTAAAGACAAATTAACATTATCATAAGATTTAAAAATATTTAGTTTAAAATTAAATTATGCCAAGCACTTTTTCCTAATTTCATGAATCATCTCTTCAGGAAGTAAAACTTTGTCAAAAAGGCTTCTACCATTCAAAAGTATAGTTTGTTCAAAGAAATAATCCTATGAAGGACAAGTGTCAATCTAGAAGCCAAAATTTTAGAAATAATGTATTGAAAGTGGTACTGAGACTACGTGGTTTGATGTCATTCCAGTTCTTAGGATTATCATTTTTAGGAATGAAAATAATAGAAGTGCATGTAAAAAAAAGAAATGATATTGCCTATAAAAAAATGCTATAATAGCTTTGTAAACCTCTTCTTTAATGATTAACCAATTTTTTTGAATGAAAGCAATAATAAAACCATCAAACCCTGTCATAGAATGCTTATTCATCTCCATCAAAGATGCAAAAGCTCAATATGAGTTTTGGAAATGTTAAAATTATCCATTGGATTAATAAAGGGAGGAATAAATTGAAGATAAGAAATAGCTATAACATCCTTGGTATAACTAAGAGATTTTTGAAAATATGAAATAACTGAGGAAGTAATCCCATCCTATTCTTCACACCAAACACAATAATCCAATTTAATTTAATTTATAAAATATTTAGATTGGTTTTTTGGAAATCACAACAACATAAAAATATTTGGTATTTCTATCACCCTAAAAAAGGTGCTTAGAGACTGGCTAAATTATTTTTCCTCCATATGTTGAATATTAATAAGATTAGATTTAACATTACACAGATGATTTCTTAACCCAATAGAATTACGAGTAGAAAATATATTTCAAGATGAATAACTACTTCAGCTTTTGAAATATAAGCAAAGATGTTTCCAAAAATGTTCTTATTCCACCATCTTAGGGCATGTTTAACCGATTTCAATTTTATTGAAAAATTAATTATATCTTTATTTCACTCGTAATTGTGCATAGGAGCTATCCAATTATCTATCACTGCTAAGAAAAAATTAGGAGCTTGAAGCCACATATTTTGAAAAACGAAAAAGGGGAAAGCCATTAGAGATAACTTGCTAAATTTTAAAGAGCCAAAGAACATGATCAGAGGTAGTCCTACTAAGATGCTCCATAGAAGAAATAGGAAAATAGAAAAGCCACTCTTTCTTGAATAAAACCCTATCTAATCTTTCCCACACTATTTTGTAAGACCATGTATAGCTTGAACAAAAGTGAGAATATAAGATAACCACAATCCATAATCATGATATTGAAATCATCCATCATAGAAAGGCTAGGAGGAGCACCTCTTATTTTTTTTAGAAATAATAGAGTTGATGTTAAAATCACCTCCAACAAACCAAGGACCTTCATAACTAGTATCAAAATCAAGCAATTTTTACCACAAAGGAATTTTACCAATTTTAGAACAACTAACATAAATAATGGATCCCATAACAAAAATAAATGCAACTTGATTTATATTAAAAAATAATGAAGGCCATAACAAAAATAGTACAAATAGAAATATTGTTATACAATACATGATCAAAATAACTAATAATAGAAAGATTAAAATTATTTTTCCAAAACACCTAAATTTTCCCACAATTATTAGCATAAGAAGAATCAAAACCTAGTTGTTTTTAACAAGTAAATAACTTAGAAGAATCAACTACATGATCAAGGAGAACTAAAAATTAAATTTTATGACTCCCACATAAATTAAAATACAAAAATGAGTGTCAAGCTTACCCATACCCCATATATTCTAAATAATTGAACTAATCATGAGAACCTCTCCAATAATAAGCTTTTAATCTAGTTATTCTAGCATCAATAGGTAATTCATGCTGTAATTTTTGTTTATATTTGTTTTTTTCCTTAGAAGTAACAACAACAACAACAACAACATCAAGCCTTTATCCCATTACGTGGGGTCGGCTACATGAATCCTTTTTCTCCATTGTGTCATATTAAAAGTCAAATTCTCGTTTAAATCTAATAAAGAATGGTCATTCCTAATATTTTCTAACCAAGTCTTTTTAGGTCTACCACTACCTTTCTTAACACAAGTCAAATCTAATACCACTACTCTCCTAACCGGGTCATCGGAAGGCCGCCTTTTTATCTGACTGAACCATCTAAGGCGACTCTCTCTAATTTTATCTTCTACTGGAGCTACTCCAACCTTTTCATGTATATGCTCATTTCGTATCCTATCTCTAAGGGTAAAACCACTTATCCACCAAAGCATCCTCATCTCTGCCACACTTAACTTAGTATTATGTTTCTCTTTTAATGGCCAACATTCGGCACCATAAAGCGTTGCAGGCCTCACTACCATCTTATAGAATTTTCCCTTAAGTTTGAGGGGTACATTTCTATCACATAACAAGCCTGATGCATTCCTCCACTTCAATAATCCAACTTGAATTCTGCTTATAATATCCCCATCTATTTCACCATCACTCTAAAAAATAGATCCAAGATATCTAAAATGTGTACTCTTATTAATGACTTAATCGCCCAAAGTCACAATCCCCTCACTAGGTCTATTACTACTAAAATTACATTCCATATATTCCGTTTTAGATCTACTCAAACAAAAACCTTTAGACTCTAAGGTTGACCTCCATAATTCAAGTTTACCTTCAACTCCCTCTCTAGTCTTATCAACAAGAAGAATATCATCAGCAAAAAGCATACATAAAGGTTCATCCTCTTACAAATGTCTAGTGAGAACATCCATGACTAAAGCAAAAATATATGGGCTTAAGGCTGATCCTTGATGTAACCCAATCGAAATAGGGAAATACTTGGTCAAACCACCTTGTGTTTGAACACAAGTAATAACTCCTGCATACATATCTTTAATGATTTAAATATAAGCATTATTGACTCCTTTCTTTTCAAGAACTCTCCATAGCACTTCTCTTGGAACTTTATCATACGCTTTTTCTAAATCAATAAATATCATATGTAGATCCTCCTTATTTTCTCTATATTTCTCCATCAAACTTCTTAATAAATGTATGGCTTCCATAGTCGACTTACCCGGCATGAATCCAAATTGATCTTGAGAAACATTATTATCACGCCGTAACCTATGCTCCATAACTCGCTCCCACAGTTTTAAAGTATGACACATTAACTTAATACCTCTATAATTCGTACAATCTTGTACATCATCTTTATTCTTAAAAATAGAAATTAACACACTTATTCTCCACTCATCTGACATCTTTTTAGTCTTCAAAATAGTATTAAAAAGTTTAGTAAGCCAAGAAATCCCTTCATCTCCTAAGCATTTCCAAACCTCTATTGGAATATCATCAGGTCCAACAGCTTTTCCACCCTTCATTTTCTTTAAAGCCTCTCTAACTTCAGTTTTACTAATATGCTAATAAAAACATAAATCTTTATTTTCATTTAGGGTGCTAAGGTCACTATAGTTAATCTTATTTTCACAATCTTCATTAAAAAGTTTAGCAAAATATCTCATCCACCTTTGTTGAATATCATCTTCTAAGAAAAGTATTTTTTGATCTTCATCCTTAATACACTTCACTGAACTAAATCCTTACTACACCTATCTCTTTGTTTAGATAACTTATACATATATCTTTCTCCCTTCTTAGTATTTAATCTATTATATAAATCACTAAAAGCTAATGTCTTCGCATCGCATAATACTTTCTTAGAATCCTTATGAGCCACTTTATATATTTCCCAATTATTATAATTTTTAAAATTAAACCAATTTTTACAACAAATCCTCTTATTTTTAATCTTTTCTTGCACAATTGGATTCCACCACCAACTATTTTTACTTTTAGAAGCTTTTCCCTTTGATACTCTAAGTATATCTTTTGCAATATTCTTAATATCACTAGCCACTTTTTCCCACATAACATTAACATCCTCATGCACAGATAAAATCTTAAGATCTAAAATCTTACTCTCAAAAATATTTTTGATAATATTCTTTAAATGCCCCCATCTAATCCTAGAAAAATATTTTACTTTATTTTTTATTTTATGTCCCTTAATCTTAAAGTCCAAAACTAATAATCGATATTGGGTACATAAATTTTCACTCGAAATAACTTTACAACTTTGCAATCTAAATGATTTAATTTTCTAATAAGAAAATAGTCAATCTGGGTTACTATATCCATTTTTATAAGTAATGAGATAATCATTCCTTTTCTTAAATAAGGTATTAGTAATTGAAAATCATAAGCTAAACAAAAAATCTAATATGGTTTTGCCACCTTCATTCGTCGTTCCAAATCCATGGCCACCATGAATGCTTTTAAAATCATCTACCTCTCTACCAACATGTCCATTTAAATCTCCTCCAATAAAAACTCTTTCTTCAAGAGGTATATTTTGTATTAATTCTTCTAATTCATTCCAAAAATTTAATTTAGAACTCATATCAAAACCTACTTGAGGAGCATAAGCACTTATAATATTAACAATCTTATCATCAACATCAATCTTCAAAGCTATAATTCTATCTCCAATCCTATTAATTTTTATAATATTATCCTTTAAACTGTTATCTATAATAACACCTACATCATTTCTAGTATGAATCATACTTGAATACCAAAGATTAAATCCTAAACTATCAATTTCCTTATCCTTCTCTCCAACTCACTTAGTTTCCTGATACACAAAATATTTAACTTCCTATGAATCATAATATCTATTAATTCCATTAATTTTTCTGTAAGGGAATATATTCTAAGTTCCTATTCTAATTTTAGTTTCATGGACTAGCTTCTTTCCTTAGAAGTAACCAATGAAAAATTATCCTTTGAGATATTAATTAAGTTGAGGTCACCTAAATTCTGAATTTCATTATGATACTAATTATCATTAGCAAAATTTATCTCTCCTTCTTACCAATTCAAAATATAATGTGCAGAACATCTCTACCCATCAAATTGAATATTTGGATCCCTATAAGAGTTAAGATCTCCTTGGGAGACCCCATCCAAGTTATTCAAATGATCACCATTAGACAGAGAAAATTTAGGGATGGTAATAAATGGAACCATATTAGAGGCAACCATTGATCCCGAAGGATCACCAATAGACCACTCCACATTTCATATTGGAATATAATTATTAACAATGTTAGCTAAGCAATGGTTGACAACTTTAACCAAATTTGGTTCATACAGGCCAGCATTACCTAAAGAGTCAGTGGTAGGAGTAGAGGGGAAAAGAACATCAACATTAGGACCACATTTAATTCCAATGATAGGATCAGAGACTAATACATTTCCCTCTCTAGTAGAAGGAAGAGATAGCTCATGTTTAGAATCAGTCTTAATAACTTTAGGTTTTTGATTGATTTTTTTCTTAAGTATAAGTGAAGTAAAAAACGTTCATTTTGGTTATGACTCAAGGCTATGCAATGATCAAAAAATGCTAAAAAATCATCCATTAGTACTTTCTGAATATATCTGAACTTTTCTAGGCCAAGCTAAATAATGTTTGGATACTATTTAGAGATATCAAATACAAGAGGTTCCAAAGAAATAAAAGGCATGGAACCCATGACAACCACTTATCAATTTGCAATGGACGACCAATAAAAGAACCTAAACCATACAAAATCCTAGGCAAAAAAAAAAAAGATGACGCCTAGGCTTTGAAAAAGAAATACATATTGGAATAACTGGTGATTCCATAGAGATATAAAAGGGAGGAAACTTAATGAACTTCATATAATAATTACTAATAAAATAGGATCCATGCCCAAAAAAAAAAAAACTATAGTCCAAATCACTTGTGAATTTGATTAGAACATGGTGAGGGTCAAGAAGGGTAACCAAAATATTTCTTGAGAACTTAAGATTGAAGAAAAAAATTTAGATCAAATCGAGTTTAAGTCTATGAGTAGTGAATTTATCAACTAAGCTAAATTGAAAAGGGGTAGAGAAAGCCTCAACCTTTTCCTCAAAAATCGATTATGCCTTCAACCCATAGTGACTGGTGGCTTTGAGATCAAGAAAGGATTAAGAGGAAGAATATCTATAAATCATGTATTTAAAAGAATGAGATTTGATGTTGTTATCAAGAAAGCCTAGATCATAAAGCATGTTATGGTTACCTGACATACGGTTAGAGGAAACCCTCAGAAAAGAGAGGGGGGGGGGGGGCATAGCTAAAATAAAAAAAATGCAAAGAAAAACAAACCCTAACTGGTCGCAATCCAACCAAAGAAAAAAGAATGAAAAGGTTCAAAAAAACATTCCTGAAGCATGTGAGAATACTTTTGAAAAATCGCGATTGGATCAAGAACCTATTGGCTAGTGAGGAACATGGGATATGGAAAGCGACGATAGGGGAAAAAACCATAGCAAAGCCGGTCGAGGGGTTATGCAATGTGTGTGTGTGTGTGTGTGTGTGTGTTCCAACTTGGAAACTTACCTCGCTCGCTCTATTAGGGCTTCGCGCTAGCCTCCTCCCCTTGTCGGAGTAGATCTCCTAGTGGATGCTGATTACTGTCCCATCAACTCAGGGAAGTTCTCATACTTTGATGGTTGTCTTCCTCACCATTTTCAATTTTTTAGTGGTCTTAGTTTCATTAATTCCATTGATATTTCAACCTTTGAACTATTTAAATGGCAGTTAATCAAGTGTGTTTCAATGATCCTAGCTTTTAAATGGTAAAACTAATTCAAGATCATTTATTGATGCCCTTTAGGGTCATCAATGGCTTTTCTGGATCTCAAATCTTTAACTTATCGTAGATTACCATCACTTTAGATTTCAAAAGATGATATTTTGGCTATTGTAGCCCCTTTGAATTTTCTTTGGTCGATAAATTTCCAAACAGAAGGCGTGCTCTGGATTTTATTATGAAATTATTTTTTAACTTAAAGCTTACAGGTGATTTCTTGGTAACCCTTTTGGATCTAAGGCATGTATTAATAAAACATACTAACGATATGGAATACTACAGAGTATTTTGTTAAGATAGTTGCTATTTGAATGCTTTACATTTTTGCAACTTATGTAGTTTTGATGATTCCAAACATTATTATTCAAATATGTAGTTATCTCCTAACAATTTTAGAAGATTTGTATTTGCTCTTGTGTGTACTAACATTTCAAGAAAAATGAACTCCAGACTACGAAGACTTCAAATCAAATTCAGAATGAGATACTTTGTAAAATTTGAAGTTTGCACTTCTTTGTAATTAAATTGAAAGGGAGTGATTTTAATTGAGTGAATAAAAACATACACACACACATAAGGAGATCATAAAAAATTTATACTGATCGTACTGGATGATATCCGTTTGTACGGGATGATCAGACAGTTATCTCCTATTGAGTACATGGAACGAATAAGAACTTGCTTAAAAATTTTTTCTAAGTCCTATTCGTCCAGGACGAATTTTACAATCGTCCAGGACGATTGGTTCTCTGTAAAATTTTCGTCCAGATGAAATTAAATTATCGTAAATGGCGATTGGTCCTCTGAAAAATTTTTGTTCATACGAAATTAATAATCGTCCAGGACGATCTGGTCTCTGGAAAATTTTTGTCCAGACAAAATTAAATTATCGTCCATAGCGATTGGTCCTCTGGAAAATTTTCGTCCAGATGAAATTAATAATCGTCCGGGACGATCGGTCCTCTATAAAAATTTCGTCCAGACGAATAAATTTTTGTCCAAACAATTAACCGACATAGAATGGTTTTCAGCAGTTTCTAGAACCGACCTAGTAATAACCGTTCGTACCGGACGAACTTAGTTCGTACGGGACGATCAGCATGTACGAAAATATTTCGTACACATATACAAATAGGGTCATTTCAATGCATTTAAGTAAAATCGTCCAGGACGATCCACGATCGTACGGGACGATCCACTGCATACATAATTGAATACTTGCAGTTTTTGTGTGATTTTTCTTGTCTTTTGTATAAATAGTCCAAATTAGACTGCCACCCAATCTTTTTGTCATTTGATCTTCGTGCCTCTTGAGAGAATAGCTAAGGAGAGAGTGTGAGAATGCATTCAAAGGAGGATTCCTACCACAGGAGCGTGAAGGCTTCACTTGGAGTTCAAAGGTAAGAATCTCTACTTGTGAATTGGAATTACTTCACTCTTTTCTTTCTTCCTTCTAGATTTCTTGTGAGAAGATCTCTTAAGGAGATCCGGTTCGCTGCCGACACTTGGAGAGTGTGAATAGCCGAAGGGTTCGCTGCCTACACTTGGAGAGTGTGAATAGCCGAAGGGTTCGCTGCCTACACTTGAGAGTGTGAATAGTCGAAGGGTTCACTGCCTACACTTGGAGAGTGTGAATAGCCGAAGGGTTCGCTGCCTACACTTGGAGAGTGTGAATAGCCGAAGGGTTTGCTGCCTACACTTGGAGAGTGTAAATAGCCGAAGGGTTCTCTGCCCACACTAGGAGAGTGTGAAAGGACAACAGTTCTCTGCCAACACTGGGGATTGTGTAAAAGGACAATGGTTCTCTGCCGCATCGGGGAGTGGTGAAAAGAGTGTGTTGTAAAGGCTTCTCCGCCTTGCTGTGGGTGCAGAAGGAGAGTCACTATTGGTATTAGTACAATACTCAGAGGGTGCCTCTGGGGAGTGGATGTAGGTCTAGTTTTTGACCGAACCACTATAAATCTGGTGTCATTTACTTTACTGTTTTTACGTTTTCGCATTTTAATTCTTAGTCTTAAAAACTCTGTGGTTGAAAAACTTTTTCTACAAAACTTAAAAGAAATAATTTTTATTTCGGTTCAACATAATTTCAAAAAGAGGGCTTAGAATTTTTAAACTACCAATTCAACCCCCCTCTTGGTAGCCTTTGGGACATTAACTTAGGCTTAACAACCTAATTACTAGACTCAACAAGTGGTACCAGAGCCTCGTTTCAAAATCATAAGTTTGAACTACTTTTTGATTAACGTAGATGGCTACATTCGGAAACCGAAACACACCTGAAGGTTACTCTATCACTAGACCTCCACTGTTTGACAATATTCCTTTTGATTTTTGAAAAACACGCATGTCTACTTTCTTACAGTCACTTGATTATCGCATGTGGATGCTAGTCCAGGAAGGTTATACAAAACCAACTAGATTAGTTGATGGAGTTAGGGTAGAAACACCTTTTACAGATTGGACTATAGAAGAACGTGACTTAGCATAATTAAATGCCAAATGTCTAAATAGTTTCTTTTGTGCTTTAAAATCTGAAGACTACATGCGGGTTTCCACTTGCAAAAGCGGAAAGGACATATGGGATAGACTTTGTATAACTTATGAAGGGACAAATGAGGTTAAGCAATCAAGACTCAATATCTTGTTACATGACTATGAACTGTTTCGCATGAAACCTATTGAATCTATTTCTGACATGTACACAAGATTCACACAAATTGTCATTTCTTTGCATGCACTTGGTAGGGAATTAACAAATGCTGAAATGGTCAATAAAATTCTTCGATGTTTACCTACTGCTTATGATGCTAAAATTACTGCAATTACAGAGTCTAAAGATCTAAATATATATTCTATTGACAATCTTCTTGGTTCACTCATTGCTTATGAGCAAGGAGTAATTCAAAAAAAGATTGATGCAGGTGAACCACAAAAGGAGAAAAATATTGCATTAAAGGTGGAAGAGTCAGAGAGTGAACACTCATAACCTGAGGATGAAGATGATATTGCACTGATGACTAGACAATTCAGAAGCTTTTTAAAGAGAAACCAGAAGAGACGCCAGCAATGGAACAGAGCTAAGTTTAACAAAAATGGCAAGGTTTCTAATGAAGTGATTTGTTATGAATGCTGGAAACCAGGTCATATAAAGACTGATTGCCCAAAACTCAAAGCCACTCCTAGCAAGGAGAAGGTAGAGGAGAAACCAATGGTAAAGAAGGGCAAGAAGAAGTTTCAAAGAGCTTTCTGGGCGGACTCAGCTTCAGACTCATCTGAGACTGAAAAAGAAGAAGAAGTCACCAACCTTTGCTTGATGGCAGATAATGTTGAACAATCAGATCAAGAAGAGGTATGTGACTTAACCTATGATGAATTGTTTGAAGTTTCTGAACACATGCATGATGCATATAAGAAAATGAAAAAGATGCATGCTAGTTTAAATTTAGAACTGGAAGAGCTTAAGAAGGAACACGAAATCCTTAGAAAAGATCATGCTTTAATAGATAACAACCACTTGAAATTACTTGATGAATATGATGACTTGAATAAAAATTTTGAGAATTTAAAATCATCCTATGCTGAACTTGAAAAAGATTTTAAAAATTTTAAGGATGAATCTGAGAGAAAAACATATCGAATCAATTATACAAATCGAATCTTGGAAGATATGAATTCATTTTATAAATTGACAATAAGAGCTCTCGAGCATAATAGGAATCCCCCTAAACTTGAAGATTTTACAAATCTTAAATATTATCCTAAATTCATGAAATCTCTTAGGAGACAATCAAATGGAAAAAAACTTAGGAATATTTTTCCTAATGTTAAATGTAATAATTATGGATTTTTGGGACATATAGCTCACACCTGTACTTTGAAGATGAAATCTAATTTGGTGTGGAGACCTAAGATGCATAAACTGAGACATATCATACATGCATCTGATTATAAATTGCTAAAAGGTGAACCCAAACTTGTTTGGGTTTCCAGGTCTAACATTTGAGAGTTTTGCAGGAGTGCTCTCACACAAAACCTCGTGGGAGCATATAGTACCTGGACAGTGGATGTTCAAAGCATATGACTGGAGATTCTGCTCAATTCATAACGCTGGAAGCCAGGAGTGGAGGCAAGGTTACACTTGGAGATAATACAACAAAGAAAGTGATTGGATCTGGTATGATTGGAAATTTCAAAAACTTTTTCATAGATAATGTGTTATTGGTTGAAGGCTTAAAACATAATCTGTTAAGTATAAGTCAGCTATGTGATAAGGGCTATAATGTGAAATTTTTACCTACTAGCTGCATATTAAGCCTAAATAGAAAAGAAGTCTTAAATGGAAAAAGGGTAAACAATGTTTACATGCTAGATTTGAATTCTATTCAATCTCCTACTATTTTTTGTTTAAAAACTATTTCTGATGAATCATGGCTTTGGCATAGGAGACTTTGTCATTCTAGTACGAAAAATCTTAGAAGAATTACCCAAAAGAACTTAGTGAGAGGTATACCAAAACTAGACTTTACCAAGGACCACCTTTGTGATGCATGTCAATTAGGAAAATAAGTGAAGTCCTCTTTTAAGTCCTATAAGGATCTTAGAACTAGTAAACCTTAAGAAATTCTTCACATGGATCTTTTTGGACCAGTAGGAACTATAAGTCTAGGAGGGAAGGTATACGGATTTGTTATAGTGGATGATTTCTAAAGATTCACTTGGGTTAGATTTCTTTTTCATAAAAATGAATCATTTGAGGAATTCAGAAATTTTTCAACTTGGATTCAAAGAAAACTAGGATGTGAAATAATTTCTTTATAAAGTGATCATGAAGGAGAATTTGAAAATGAAAGATTTGAAAATTTTTGTAAGGAAAAAGGGATTGATCACAATTTTTCTGCACCTAGAACCCCTCAACAAAATGGGGTAGTTGAAAGGAAAAACAGAACATTAATAGAAGCAGCCCGAGCAATGTTGGCAGAATACTCACTTCCTAGATATTTTTAGGCTGAGGCGGTTAGCATTGCATGCTATGTTCTGAATAGGGTGAATGTGAGATCAAATTTAAATAAAACACCCTATGAGTTGCTAAACGGTAGAACACCTAATTTGTCTCATTTGCATGTATTTGGTTGCAAGGTGTTCATTCATAACAATGGAAAATCTGCCTTAGGAAAATTTGATCCAAAATCAGATGAAGGAATTTTTGTTGGATATTCAAGTGTTGGAAAATCTTATAGGGTATTCAACAAAAGAACTTTAGTCATTGAAGAAACCACACATGTTGTATTTGATGAATCTGGAAATTTGGAAGAGCCAAATATTGTTGAAGAAGAGATTGAGGAAAACTCCCAAAAGATTGATAGATTAAATTTGGAAGAAAATATGGAAGAAAATTTAGAAAGAGAAAACCCTTTGCCTAGAGATTTGAGATTTTCTAAAAACCACCAAAGAGAATTGATTATAGGTGAACCTAGTGAGGGTGTTAGAACTAGGCGTGGATTAAACAAGGAAGTCAATCATTCAGCCTTTATCTCAACAATAGAACCCACTAATATTGATCAAGCACTTTCTGATGAATTTTGGATATTGGCCATGCAAGAAGAGTTAAATCAATTTGTAAGAAATAAAGTTTGGGAATTAACTACAAGGCCAAAAGATCAAAGTATTGTTGGAACCAAGTGGGTGTTCAAAAATAAAATGAATGACTCAGGAGTAGTTATTAGAAATAAGGCTAGATTAGTTGCTAAGGGGTATAATCAAATTGAAGGAATTGATTTTGAGGAGACCTTTGCCCCTGTAGCTAGACTTGAAGCAATTAGGGTTTTACTAGCCTTTGTCTGTTTTAAATGTTTTAAATTGTTTCAAATGGATGTCAAAAGTGCCTTTTTAAATGGGATAATTGAAGAAGATGTTTTTGTAGGACAACCTCCAGGCTTTGAAAATTCAAAATACCCAAATCATGTTTTCAGGTTAAAAAAGGCATTATATGGATTGAAACAGGCACCTAGGGCTTGGTATGAGAGGTTGAGCAACTTCCTACTTGAAAGATCTTTAGAAAAAGGAAGTGTGGATACAACTCTCTTTTTAAAGAAATTTGAAAAGGATATACTCATTGTTCAAATTTATGTGGATGATATCATTTTTGGATCTTCAAATAAAAATCTTTGTGATGATTTTTCTAAAATAATGAGTAGTGAATTTGAAATGAGTTTAATGAGAGATCTAAATTATTTTCTAGGTTTTAACATTAAGCAACTTGAGGAAGGAACATTTCTTATCCAAACTAAATATATTAAGGACATCCTCAAGAAATATGAATTGGACAATGATAAACCTGTTAGTACACCAATGAGTTCCTCAGTTCAGTTGGATAAGGACCTTAAGGGAAAATCTGTTGATCAAAAGAAATATAGAGGGATTATTGGATCTTTGCTTTACTTGACTGCTAGTCGACCAGATATAAGGTTCAGTGTTTGCTTATGTGCTAGATTTCAATCAGATCAAAAAGAATCACATTTGACAGCAGTGAAAAGGATTTTAAGATACTTGCTAGGAACTCAAAACTTAGGAATTTGGTATCCTAAGTTTAGTTCTTCATTTGAAATTGTTGGTTATTCAGATTCTGACTTTGCAGGCTATAGAGTGGATAGGAAAAGCACTTCTGGAACATGTCAATTCATTGGAAATTCATTAGTTTCTTGGTCCAGTAGAAAACAAAATTCAGTAGCCCTATCTACTGCAGAAGCAGAATACATTGCATTAGGAAGTTGTGTGGCACAAGTACTTTGGTTAAAATAACAGTTGATTGATTTAGGATTAACTATAGGCACTAATCCAATTTATTGTGACAATACTAGTGCTATTTGCATTTCCAAAAATCCTATTCAACATTCTAGAACCAAACACATTGACATAAGACATCATTTCACAAGGGATCATGTATCCAAGGGAGAAATTGAACTCACACATGTTTCAACTGAAAATCAACTTGCAGACATTTTTACAAAACCTTTAGCCTTTGATACCTTCAATACCTTAAGAACAAGGCTAGGTGTTATTGATTTGAATGCTTAAATAAAAGTGTTTTTACAATATTGATATTTATGTTGTCTTAGTTATGTTTGTTTATGTTTGTTGTTTTTATTGTTGTTTTGATATTATGAAATGATCATGTAATCTTTCTCATTAATATCAAAATATGTCGTAGTTGATTTAATTTTGATTTGTTTTTTGGAATGTGCTTAATTATTATGAATTTTATTAGTCTTATTTAATCTTAATTGTGCTTAAATTAGATTGTGATTTGAGATTAATTACATTAGAAAATCTAGTCTTTCTAAATTTAAACCTTGTTTATAACTTGTTATAATTAGAATTTTTAAATTCATGTCTATTCATTTAGACTACATACACGTTAATATTATTATTGCATTTTAGATGTTTATTTATTTTGTATTTCTTTGCTCAAGTGATATTTATGCACTTAGAAAAATTTGAAATTTTAGATTATTGATCTTGAAAAGAATTGGTTTCAATTACTCTTGAAAATTGTACAAATAGTGTAAAAATCCAAAGGAATGCGCAAAGGTTCGCAAATATGAAAAAGAGACACAAAGTTAGCCCAATATCAAAAAAAAAACACAAAAATGTGCCAAAAATTTTTTGAAAAAGATGTGCAAAGCGCCACTTGTGGTAATTCTCTTCTTTCCAAATTCTTTCAATCTCTTAATTCAAATTGCTCTTATGTTCATTTATATTCTATTGAACTTTGAAATATAGAATTTTTATTCATCTCTCTTGTAATGATTTTCTATATTCCAATGTCTAAATTGAATCATGTTTTTGATAAATTCTTCTTACTTACAATGTTATATCAATTCTTAAATTCTATGAATTTCTATGATTTACCTAATGTTATTAGTTTTAGATTGCATAACTTATGACAATCACCATTTAGATTAAATTTTCAAATGAATTTCATATAATTACTTACATTTCTTGTCTATTTCTTCTTCACTTTTTGTTGTTGTCAAAAAGGGGGAGAAATTATTGTGTTTGTATGTTTTGTTATAATTATTGTGTTTGTATATTTTGTTTTGTTTTGATTGTTTTGTTTGCATTTTGGTTTTGTGTTTGACTTTGTGATTTTGTTAAAAAAAATTTTTGAAAAACAAAAATTTTGTTCTTTGCTTCAAAATGCCTCCTTATTTTCATATATTCATCAATTCAGGGAGAGTTTAGGAGAATTGTTTAAATTGAAACCATACAAATAATAATTGTTTTGCAATCATCAAAAAGGGGGAGATTGTTAAGATAGTTGCTATTTGAATGCTTTACATTTTTGCAACTTATGTAGTTTTAATGTTTCCAAACATTATTGTTCAAATATGTAGTTATCTCCTAACAATTTTAGAAGATTTGTATTTGCTCTTGTGTGTACTAAAATTTCAGGAAAAACGAACTCCAAATTATGAAGACTTCAAATCAAATTCAGAATGAGATACTTTGTAAAATTTGAAGTTTGCACTTCTTTGTAATTAAATTGAAAGGGAGTGATTGTAATTGAGTGAATAAAAACATACACACACACATAAGGAGATCATAAAAAATTTATACTGATCGTACTGGACGATATTCGTTCGTACGGGACAATCAGACAGTTATCTCCTATTGAGCACATGGAACGAATAGGAACTTGCTTAAAATAATTTTCTAAGTCCTATTCGTCCGGGACGAATTTTACAATCATTCAGGATGATTGATTCTCTGTAAAATTTCCGTTCAGAAGAAATTAAATTAACGTCAATGGCGATTGGTCCTCTAGAAAATTTTCGTCCAGACGAAATTAATAATCGTTCGGGACGATCTGGTCTCTAGAAAATTTTTGTCCAGACGAAATAAAATTATCGTCCATGGCGATTGGTCCTCTGGAAAATTTTCGTCCATGCGAAATTAATAATCGTCCGGGACGATCGGTCCTCTGTAAAAATTTCGTCCAGACGAATAAATTTTCGTCCAAACGATTAACCGACTTAGAATGGTTTTTAGAAGTTTCTAGAACCGACCTAGTAATAACCGTTCGTACCGGACGAACTTAGTTCGTACGGGACGATCAGCATGTACGAAAATATTTCGTACACATATACAAATAGGGTCGTTTCAAAGCGTTTAAGTAAAATCGTCCAGGATGATCCACGATCGTACGGGACGATCCACTGCGTACAGAATTGAATACTTGCAGTTTTTGGGCAGTTTTTCTTATCTTTTGTATAAATAGTCCAAATTAGACTGCCACCCAATCTTTTTGTCATTTGATCTTCGTGCCTCTTGAGAGAATAGCTAAGGAGAGAGTGTGAGAGTGCATTCAAAGGAGGATTCCTACCACAGGAGCATGAAGGCTTCACTTGGAGTTCAAAGGTAAGAGTCTCTACTTGTGAATTGGAGTTACTTCACTCTTTTCTTTCTTCCTTCTAGATTTCTTGTGAGAAGATCTGTCAAGGAGATCCGGTTCGCTGCCGACACTTGGAGAGTGTGAATAGCCAAAGGGTTCGCTGCCTACACTTGGAGAGTGTGAATAGCCGAAGGGTTTGCTGCCTACACTTGAGAGTGTGAATAGCCGAAGGGTTCGCTGCCTACACTTGGAGAGTGTGAATAGCCGAAGGGTTCACTGCCTACACTTGGAGAGTGTGAATAGCTGAAGGATTCGCTGCCTACACTTGGAGAGTGTAAATAGCCGAAGGGTTCTCTGCCCACACTAGGAGAGTATGAAAGGACGACGGTTCTTTGCCAACACTGGGGATTGTGTAAAAGGACAACGGTTCTCTGCCGCACCAGGGAGTGGTGAAAAGAGTATGTTGTAAAGGCTTCTCCGCCTTGCTGTGGGTGCAAAAGGAGAGTCACTATTGGTATTAGTGCAATACTCAGAGGGTGCCTCTGAGGAGTGGATGTAGGTCTGGTTTTAGACCGAACCACTATAAATCTGGTGTCATTTACTTTACTGTTTTTACATTTTCGCATTTTAATTCTTAGTCTTAAAAACTCTGTGGTTGAAAAACTTTTTCTACAAAACTTAAAAGAAATAATTTTTATTTCGGTTCAACATAATTTCGAAAAGAGGGCTTAGAATTTTTAAACTACCAATTCACCCCCCGTCTTGGTAGCCTTTGGGACATTAACTTAGGCTTAACAACCTAATTTCTAGACTCAACATATTTGTCCATCACTCATATTTTTAAGTAATTATTTTATGAAATTGATCAAATGGAATTATTCTTTTTTATATCTATGAGGAATTCCCCATCATTCTTATTTGTATTTCATTCCCTAATCTTCAACCACATTTGTTCTCTCCTTGTATATTGCACAAGCTAGGTTTGCTATTTGGTCATCTCCTATGTATTGATAATGCTATATTGATTGGATCTAGTCCCTCGATTTCTTGTGTTTTGGTGGAATTGGATATTACTAAATGATATCTTTATAGCGTCTAGATTGAGCAAAAAAAAAATATATTTCAAGTGTTGTGATGGATGATTTTCCTTCTTTTTGTGAACATTGAAAATCTCTAGGTCAATTAAAAATGATTATTTTTTCTTTCATCCTCACTTAGATAAGGAAGCAATGCTTATCCCCAAATCGGTGAATATTGTTGCTAAGGAAAACTCTCAGCTAGCTACTATGGTTTATGCTCCTCCTCCATCTATTCTCTTATTGGTGAGAATACAATGGATGGTATTAATGTTATGGCTATTTATGCTATATTGGTCCCTACTATTGATGATCCTGGTATTTTGTTAAACTTGGTTTCTAGTGTGGATGTTATTGGGGATCATATTATGGAATAGGAGACTCATTGTTATAATTTTTTTGGCCTTATGGATGTTTCTAATAACGTGACTATTATTAATATTTCGTGTTCTCATTTATATGATGATTCTTTGCTTTCATTGGGCTTAGGGAAGTAGCATTTGAATATTTTTTCTGGTGGGAATTCTATTGGTAATTCTGACTGGTTGAACTCACCTAATCGTCGGGGGATAACAAGGCTGTTAAGGAAGCTAATGTTGGTAATTCCCATGATTTGCAAGATGAAGTTGATTTGAATGCTGTGCAAGTTGATAATGATGATTTTTTATGATTTTTCTACAATTTTAGGTTAAAAAATAATAAACTTAAAAATAAAAAGTTGGTGTAAAACTTCAGGTACTCTATTGGTACTTCTCGATCTAAAGCTCATCCTAACTCTTCTTTTAATGCTTGTCCTTTTCTGGTTCTTTTGTTGGGGTTGAATCTTTTTTCCTTCATGGTGTTTGTACGGGCATGTTGGTTTTCTTTGTTACTGGTTGGGCTTGTACTTATTATTTGTTTAGGCATTCTCACTGGCTCCTCTTGTTACTCTGGTTGGTGTCTTATGGGTGTTGGTGTTTGGAGCCTTTTGGGCTAAGGTTAGCGGGCTTGTTTTTTTTTTTCTGTTATTGTGGTTCTTAAGTCATACCCTATTTTAGAAGTAGAGAGAGAAGCTCCACAATTTTAGGAAGAATTTGGAAGAAGATCTTGAAGAATTCGTGTGGCATTGTTGGAGATGGAAGATGGTGGCCGGTCATCCAATGATGACCGGAACACCAAAAAATTCGCTATCTACCGCGAGTCCATTCATGTTGGATTCAAAAGGTAGATTCTCCTTCAATCGAATCTCTTCTTTTCGTATTTTGGAATCCCCTCTTGTCATTAAAGAGGGAGGCTTAAAGGCTAGTGAAAAACCTTTGCCGATTTTAGGCAAAGGGAAGGAAATTATTTCAGTTTTGGATATGCCTAAACCTTTGAAGGCTTCCATTGGTGGAGCAAATGACATGGAAGCATCTTCTTCAAAGGGGAGTTTTGCTGAAATTTTGAAGAAGGACATGGTTATTCCAATTACTTCTCCAAAATTGGATAACCCTAATGTATGGACTAAAAAACCTCACATTAAAATTAAATTAAGTAAAAGTCTTGATAATTTGGGAGATTAAAATGTTGTCTTTTTGGACAAGGAAAGGAAATTATCTAATGTTCAAATCTTGAACAATTTCTTGGTCGTTAAAATTCTTAGAAAAAATTTTCCTTTTTCTAAGTGTTCATTTGAATTAAGAAAGCAATGGTCCAAATTTTTTCGTTTTCATATTACATTGCTTGGCCTTGATTGGCTCCTTTGTTCATTTCAAACTCATAAAGCCATGGAGGAAGTCCTTAATGGGGGACCATGGCTAGTAGGGGGTTTTGTGGTTGGCTTAGACATTTGGTCTCCAACCTTCTCTCCTTATTCTTTGAATGGAATTTCTTCTCCAATTTGGGTTCGTCTTCCACATTTGCCTTTACATTGTTGGGATGAATCCAATATCACTAGAATTGTTTCTAGGATTGGAACTCCTCTTTTATTGGATGGTAATATGTTTAGATGGGGGAGGAGAGAATATGCTAGAGCTTGCATCCGAGTCAATTTGGATTCTAAACTCCCTGCTGGAATTTGGGTTTAAGGGGTTCATGGAAGATTTTTTCAAAAATTTGAGTATGAAAATCTATCTTCTATTTGCTTTAAATGTGGGAAAATCGGACATATTGATTCTATGTGTCCCAATTCATCTCAGAATCAAAATCCTATTGTCAAAGAGATCCTCAAAAATTCATTTCATCCTGATAATACATTGGGACCTTGGATGCACGTGAAGTTCAAAAATAAGAGAAGATCTTTTCCAAATTTCAAAAAGGTTTCAACCATGGATAAACCAAAAGCTATTGGTGTTATTGCCATGGTAGATGTTGAAGATGAAGGGAAAACAGATTCTTCTGTTTCGGAATTTCAAATGGTTGCTAAAAACAAGGTAGAAGATGAAAAACAAAATCCCAATAGCAATTTGAATTCAAAATTTTGAAATTTGTGGATGAAAGAGTGGAAGTTAGAGCTGAAGCTGTTGCTGAAAATCAGGATAATAAGGATCAACCCGAGAATGAAAACTGCTCCATTTCGGGATTTCAAAATTCAAAATTTGAAATCCCACATATTATGGAGGTAGTTAAGGTTGTTGAGGAGTTTATTCCAGATTTTTCTATATCAAGTACAAATGGACTAAATGATGTTAGTCCAACGTGTATGCCTAAATTTGTTGAGGATTTGAACATTCGAAACCCACAAAAGATGGAGGCAGTCAGGGAGAAGGTTGAGAAAGAACATATTTCGATTTTGACTACTTCTAAGGCTGCAAATAATTCTGATGAAAAGAAGGAAATTCAAATTTCAGATTTAACTCCTACAAAGGCCACCGAAATTCCTAAAGCTGCTGATTTTTTGGGAGCTAAAAAACAGATTTTGAAACATTATCTACTTTGGCGGCTGATGTTAGTATAAATGGTAAATATTGTAATATCATTGATTCTTCTTCTCCTCCATCAACTGTTAGCTTGAATTTCAATAAAACTATTCTTAAGAAAGATAAAAACTTTTTTAAGAAGAATGTTTCATCCGGTTCAAAGCATGTTTTATTCAAAGAACTTCAAGCATTGGGTCCGGTGAAAGAATTACCTAGAAGGAAAACTGATGAACACAAGGAGAAAAACGTTTTGAAAGGTTCTTCTTCCTTTTTATCCCATTAATATGAAGAAAGATTCGTCAGTGGATAGCAACAAAAGAGAGATACTTTTGAAGATGGAACACAAGGTCTTAAAGTTTGGCATAGTTTTACCAAAGTTTTGGAATTTATCATTGATATGAATTTTCATTATTAGTTTTTATTTCCTTTCCCTTACTTTAATTTGTTATTTTAAATTTTGCTTAATTGTTTATGAGGTCTTTATTATTTCTTATTCTCTAACTGGATGGGAACTCTGGGATACTAATCAACCCTCGGGTTGTTTTATATTTTGGTATCCCCTGCATCTCAACAGTTTCAAAATAGGTTACAGTAGACTTCATTACAATTATAATATGTTTAAAATAACAAATTTATGTTTTAATAAGATACTTTTTCATGTTGAAAAAGGTATCATTAGCTTCTTTTGTCTAGTTTGTATTAGGTTAACTACTTTTTCTTCTTAAATGCAATTTTTGCATCTTCTCAAAAAAAAAAAACAAAGTCATACCCTGTTTAGGGGTGGGTTGGCTTGCTTCTGATTCATTCTCTATGTGGGTTGTTTGGTTGTCTGGTGGTTTTGTGGTTGTTTCAGTTCTTCTTTGGTGTTGTTTTGCCTTTTTGCTTTTTTAACTAGTTTTCTTGTTTGAAGGTTTTCATTCTTGCATATTTGTTTTGTTGTTTGGGTCTTGATCTTCCTTTTATTTGGCTTGATTGATGTCAGAGGCCCTCTTCTGCTTGGATTTTCGCTTTTGATGTTCTTGCTGGGTTGCTTCGTTGTTCGAGCTCTGGCATCTTTTGGGGTGGTGGATTCATGTTGTCCCGTAGATTTTTATTTTGTTTTTTTTTTAACTTTGTAATGTAATAGAGATCTTTAGAGCTATTAGGTTTATTTTTATTTTGGATGTAGCTCTATGAGCAGTAATGATTTTCGATCCCTTTAAGAATTTGTAACTGATTTTTAGATTTAACGTATAGGCTATATATATATATATATATATATATATATATATATATATATATATATATAGTTTCATGGGATACGATTACAGATCTTTTTTTTTTTTTTTTTTTGCATTTCAAAATACACCCGTGAATTACAATGTGTTTTTATTTCAAAGATTCATAAATTGCAATAGTAATAAAAAAATTAAACAGCTATGACGAAACTAAATTACTTGCCAATATAAAAACCTGAAATCAATTCCAATAAGACCATAACCATTCAACTAAAACAAATTAAAAAGTCAGACTACAAAAGAATCAACTAAACTTTCTTATGAAGGCCTAAAAATCCCAACACTTCATTGATACATATCTACTCTTCAACCAGGGTATATGAGTAATTATGTTTATACATTAATCATTATGGTGCTAATTATTACTGCTGATGACTTCCAATTAATGGAACCTTCTGCTGAATCTTGAAACCTTGTGGAATGGTTTATCTGAAAAATCATAAGTTGCCAGTGATTATCTTAGGAAATAACTATGTTCATGATTTCATAAACAGTAATATTTCAACGGATTTGATGCCTAGAAGCCCAGATCACCGCAGCCATGGATCAGGTTGCTTGCAACAACCTCTTATCGCAGAGAGAGATTATTACATGTGGAGACCGGTTCAATTTTCTCTATGTGAACAGTAAAAGCGCAATGGTGAACAGTAAAAATACAATTCATAGAGACAAACTGGACAGTTTTTGTATCCGATCTTGTACGGTCTTTGCACGTAATAATTTTTCCTTATCACAAATATTATTTGCCACCAACATAATTGGTCGCAAAATATTTGTAAAAAGCACGTTAGACCACCACTAGGAAAGTAGGAATCCGATCACAAAATGATCTCTATGATTTGTTTTGCGACGGATACGAGATCGCAATAGCATGTTATATCTATCATTAAGTGAAAAATGTACCCATAAAATAAGACAGAACTTGCATAAGATTGACTTACATTTAACATTAGGCAGATAATCATAAGCTTGAAAGAAGCCTCTGTTCTCTCTCATTAGCTCCTTCCAAACTGCACATACAGTATTAACTAATCAGCAAAAATAAGAATACAAATAGAGAGAGAGAGAGAGAGAGAGAGAGAGAGAGAGAGAGAGAGAGAGAAAGGCCTGTTATGGTGACAAGTGGCTCAATGCTAGCATGAAGTGAGAGAGCCTTGATGCACTGATCCATACTCATGTGAAGGAGTAGACACCTTTCGATCAAGTAGTGAACCTTAATCATGTCATGCTTAACAAATTTAGCGACAAATGTATATACTTATGAAATTAAACAAGAAATTGTATATGTATTATACTCACCATCCTTATGTATCTGTGTGGGTGACAGTGCAAACATGGAAGAAGCTGAGTATTGTTCATCTCTTCCCTCCCTTTTATGAGAAAGGGACAAAATAACAAAGCCTCAGAGGAAAGAGGAGAGCAAGAATAAAGAAGAAGACAAAAGGGTAAAAGTGCATGAATATGGAGATAGAAATTCTCTCCTTAATAGTTGGAAGGAAGATATTTGTGGCGTTATAAAGGTGAAGGAGAGGGTGTAAAGTTATCCACATGATATCCAAGCGAAGGGCCAAAAGTGCATAGAAATCCAGGAGGTGGATCAAGGAAGGATAAGAAAGGCAAAGGATAGCAGGAACGTACATATTGCTATTAATGTTACACGTGGCCTAATCAAATACCTTCATATGGAATTTCGTGGATCCCATCCCATCTTTAAAATGTGTAGATATTGCATGTGTCCAATCAATAATGTGGGTTTAGTCAATAAAAACAAAAAATAATTGCTCAACTTTGTTATTTCTTTAAGCTAAAAAAAGTAGTTTCCAATGTAGGCTTAATTAAGGATTCGTTTGGGATAGTATTTTTGTTGATTCTTAAAGCGACATTTTTTTAGAAAAATTAATTTTTTTGTATTAAAAAACTATTTTAAGAAGCAACAAAAATGTTGTCCCAAATCAAGCCTTAAGATGATTTTTATGACTTCTTGAAGCAGTTTTTTAGTACAAAATTTTAAATTTGTATACTAAAAAGCTACTTCAAGAAGCAACAAAAAAATCATCCCAAACGAAGCCTTAAGCTTGTTTTGGCACGGCTTTTTTTTTTCGCTTCTTAAATAAGCTTTTTAGTACAAAAATCAAATTTTTTGTACAAATAAGCTACTTTAAGAAGCAGTAAAAAGCCTTCTCAAATGAAATATTAGGTTTCGTTTGGGACAGCTTTTTTGTTGCTTTCTAAAACAGCTTTCAATTACAAAAATTTTTTGAATTAAAAAGTTTTATATTAAAAAGCTATTTTAGAAAGTAGTACGAAAGTTATCCCAAAAGGAGCCTAAATATATTTTTAGGTTAAGTTTGTGATTAAATTAGTACACAACCTTGATAATATTTCTTTAAAGATGCGACGTCAATATCACTCCATCCAATGTACCTATTGTCAATGTTCATTGAACAATTACGAACTAATGATCAATTTAACACAATTGCTGATGCCAACTAATCACTGTCACGTTGCAATTTTTATTTTATTTTTTTCAAAAATCAAAATTTTTAATATAAATAAACTACAAAAAGGGGCTTACTAAGAGATTGTTTGTAAAATGAATAAGTATAGCTGGTTTGCATATTTCTAATAACATAAAAAACTCATGAACAATTTAATGTAAAGGATGAGTTCAAGTAAAGTCATTGTCAAGTACATTGGAACTAAAGAGCCTTAATGCAGTCTCTAATGACTTTGCTTTAGGCTTAATAAGCATCTTTGTAACATGGGTGTTGTGTCCTGGAATAATCGCAACGATAGAGAAATATAAAATTTAATGTCTTAGCTTTGTATGAAAATCCAGGACATAATTAGATAAAAAGAGAGGGCGCATCATTTATAAGAGACAGCAAGATTTTTGCATAAAAAATTCATGAAAAAGAGGAAAAACCATGGGGTCTTTTCAGTTTGAATGAATTCACCAGTATTTGCAGTTGATTAAAAATGAGGCCCTCCATTGAGGGAAAGGCCTTGGCTTTGAGTATCAAATATATATTATACAGAGTGTATTACATTGTGGAAACAACAAGAATCATTGTTGATGTGTTCGTTTAGTCAAAAGGACTGTAGTCGGCGGGCAAGGAGGTCATAAAGATCAATGTCTGACGATGGAGGTCTGAAGGATTGCAGCCGGAGGACAATAGAGGTCGGAAGGATCGTTGTCTAGCGACAGAGGTTAGAAGAACCATAATCGGCGGGCGACGGAGGTCAGAAGGACCGTAGTAGGAAGGTAATGGAGGTCTAACATCAATTGGTGGTCTTGCAAAAGTTCGGTGTTAGTTGGTGGCTGGGAAAAAAAACTGGCAATAATTGGCAGTTGGGTAGAAGTCCAATGTCAGTTGGTAGTCTGGTAAAAGTCTGGCATTAGTTGGCGGTCAGGCAGAAGTCAGACGATAGGCATAAGTCCGGCATCAGGTAGAAATTCAATGACAGGCGGAAGTTCGATATCGGGTAGAAATCCGGTGACAAGCGGAAGTCCGGCGTAAGGTAAAAGATCAACGTTAGTTGGTAGCTAGTAGAAGTCTAGTGTCAGTTGGTCGGGCTGAAGTCTAATTATGCTCAAAAGTCAAACGAAGGGTGTAAGTCTATTGTCTTCTAGAAATTTGATGACATACATAAGTCCGGCAATAGGCAGAAGCCCTTCATCGGGTTGAAGTCCGATGAAATTTTGGAGATATGCAAAAGTCCGACGACGGGCGAAAGTCTAACATTGGGAAGAAATCTGGCAATGGTTAAAAGTCCGATGTCGGGTAGACGTCCAACGTTAGTTGGTAGCTGGTAGAAATTCGGTGTTTGTTGGTGGTCGAACATAAGTCAAATGACGGACAGACGTCCGACAACGAGCATAAGTCTGTCATCTGGTAGAAATCTTGTGATGGGCTAAAGTCCAACATTAGGTAGTGAAAGTCTGGATACATTCATAAGTCTGGCGGCAGGCGAAAGTTCGACGTTGGGTAGAAATCTGACAACGGGTGGAAGTTCGATGGCGGAGAAGTCCAACGTCAGTTGATAGCTAGTAGAAGTTCAGTGTCAGTTGAGGATTAGGCATAAGTCCTACGAAGGGTAGAAGTCCGACGACGGGCATAAGTCCGACGTCAGGTAGAAATTTGACGATGGGTCATAGTCCTGCATCAGGTAGAAGTCCGGTGACAGGCATAAGACTGGTAGCAGGCGGAAGTCTGGTGTCAGGTAAAAATTCGATGATGTTCGGTGGACGGGCATAACTTTAGAGTCAATTGGTGGTCGGGTAGAACTTCGGCTTCGGTCAATTATTGGGGCAGAACTCTAGCGTCTGTCGGCTACGTACTGGATGAAAGTTTGGAGGTGCTCGAGGAGGAGTCTCTTCCTTCTCTTCCTTTTCTTCTTGCTTAAATCTGGCATTTGTAGGTGATCGGGCAGAACTCTTGCGTAGGTCGACTGCCGAGTGGAAGTCTGGCGATTATCAAGGAGGAGTCTCTTTCTTCTCTTCCTTTTCTTACTGCTTTTCTTGCTTGAGCCTCCTTCTTCTCCCCCTTGGGTGTCCCTTTCTATGAGAAATGAATGGTCTATTTATAATTTTCTGAGAGTGGCATGGCCAATAAATTGGAGGAAAATCAAGGGTAATTTGGGAGTGGTTTGAATGGATGGCTGATGTTCATTCCCTCGATCATAAATCATTTACTAGACATTTGAATGTATTAATGATATCATAATTTGGCAATCTTGAGCTCGTTGGACTCGTCTCATCGAGCCACTCGATTCGACTATAAGCATGTCACATTTGGAAACTGTATGGTAATCCAAATTATGGTTTGAACCTTCCAAATGTGATTCGAGTCTTTGATTTGGATGCATTGGGGTTCAGATTGAGTCGAATTTTGTGTCATTGGATTCGTATTTCGCAGATGTTCAGTTCGACTATAAGTTTGCTTAAATCGAAGTTCAGATGGTCCCTGATTTAATTTTTGAAGTTTCCAACTTGATTTTGCCTCAAGATTCGTGCCTAATCAACATAATGTTTTGATGATATATCAATGATATATCAATGGGCAAATTAATTTGATGGCATGGGCAAATAGCCTTGGTAACTTCAAATTTCAAGTAAGAATTTTTCAAGCATTAAAAGTATTTATAAAATAGCTTTGGCAACTTGAACTTGCTAACGAGATTCAGTTTAGTCGATATTGACTATACATTTTATTCTTAATTCTCTTATCTCAATGAAGAGATCATAAGATCAGTAAGAGAATATTAAAGGATAATCCTTATGCGCTAGCAGCTCATTTATTATGGTTAATCATATGATCAACACATTGATTGCTCCAAACCAATTAGAGACATTGCGTGAACTTCTCTCATAATTTAAGGATGCAGAGAAAATCAAAAAATATATATATCAACAATGATATTACTCCAATATTACAATAGGGCTATGAGGAGTGAAAGTGTTTTGACACATCAAGATGGCAGGTGAATTGGTTATTTTAAAATTTTAACTAAAGGAAAACAAACCAATATACAATGGCAAATATCATTAAATATCAGTTATAGCTTTGAACAACAATAAAGCAACAAATACTATATGATATATTTTTTATTTTTTTATTTTTAGAGCAAAATAATTATTAAAGATCAATTAAAAGCAAATGTTCTTACTAATAGAAGAAAAACGTACGAAAGATTATAGCCACGTTATGATCAAATCTCAAATCTCATAAAGTAATACTTGTAGGAAATAAAATATAAAAAAGTAAAAGTAAAAGCAAACTATGATTTTTATAGTGGTTCGGTCGAACTCGAATTACATCCACTCCCCAAAGGTCCTCCTCTTTAGAAATTATACTAGTAAATGCTCTTTCTACACTTACAAAGGCGAAGAAGCCTATCCCTATTCTTAGGTGGAGAATGACCTTCATGAAGCACTTCCACTTAAAAAGTATAAACCCTCATGCTTTCTACAACAATGGAAATATCGCTCCCTCCTTTTGTTCCTTACAATGGTGGAGATACTACTCCCATAGCCACCTCAACTAGTCACAAGTCTTTCGCCCAAAAAATTCTTCACTAGAGATCCTCTCCAAGAGTTCCAAAATCAAAATCTGAAGGAGGACCGAAGGTGCAAACCGACAAGGACAATTGTGTGACTTTCACACACACCCCCTAAACTACCTAAAGGAATAATCCGTTAACCTCATCTTCTCTCTCCCAAGTGAATTGGACAATCTAAAAAGTGATGAGACACCTCTCCCTCTCCAAAGATCTCAATCATAGGAAAAAATGTCTTTGGCTACTCACTTGCATCCCACTCTTATAATATGAAAAGAATTAAATTAGACAATTTAAAATTAAACCCTAAATTTTAATTATGTTGTTCTAATCTTATAGTATGAAGTGTTAAAAAAAACAAATAAAAAAAATCTTATAGTACCAAATGTGTATCGTACTATTCCATTAGTTAAACACTAATTTCTACGCTTGTTAGATCAGGTTGTATGGTTATTAATCATACATTATGCTAAGCTATATTCAATAAAGGATCATCTAGGACGAACCAATCTTTATCTAGAATGGTTTTCTTAAATCATATTGGACAATGTGTTGTACAATATAATTGCCAATCAAATTTAATCCTAATTTGATTGCATGATTAATGGTTCAAATTAGGAAAGATTCATTAATAATCATACAATACAAATTTTTTTATACGATATGATTATGTCAAATTTTAAATTTTGAATTTACAAAGATTTGTTAACTCATATTCAACTGTGCGGGTTATAGCAAAATAATTGAACATCTTATACAATCATAAGTCATACAGTATGATTAAATATGCTAAAATTAATTTAATTATTTTTTTATGGATTAAAAAAATGTATAATATAATTTAATAAAGAATTTAAGTGTTTAGTTTTCATCTTCACTTGTGAGAGTGTGCTCGATTATCTTGTCAACATTCACCTAATTACATAAAGGACATAGGAAAAAATAACATAAAAACCTTTTTATATGTATTTTTGATGATTCCAAAATATTATTGTAGTGATTACTAGTTCTCCTAACATATATTAAAAATATTGCTTTTATAATTTGTGTGTACTAACATTTCAGAAAAATCATACTCCAAACTGCTAAAGATTTTAAGACAGATTAGATTAGGGTTTATTATATTTGTAGTATGTACTTATTATATTTTTCTTAAGTCTGAGAGAGTGTGATTGTAATTGATTAACCATGCACACACATACTAGGGGAGTATAAAAACTTAAATTTTTAAACTAATAATACTGTACGATCATAGATCATACGGGATGATTTGACCGATTGTCCCTCTAAAATGGAGTTGTTTAAACAATGGTAGGGAAAATTTTCTAAGTCATGTTCATACTGTACAAAGTTATATTCGTATAGATAACGTCCAAAATACGAAATGGTTACGTACAAGTTCATCCTGAATGAACTCAACATTTTTCTGAACTGTTCATATTGTACGATGATAGGTTCATACAGACGACATCTAGAGTACAAAATTAGTGCATATTATTTCATCTATACGAACAAGTAAATTTTTTGAACCGTTCATATTGAATGATCATAGGATCATACATACGACATCTAGAGTATGAAATGGACTTATCCATTTTTGTACCAAACAAAACATGATTTGGTTAAAATAGATCATATTGTATGATATGAGTTCGTACAGTATGTTATCCAAAGTACAAAATTGGTTCATACTGAATCATACCAGATGAATATGTTCAATTTTAAACTAATCATACTATACGATGTCAATTTGTACACATATTAATCATAGTATGAAATCAGTTCGTACAGGATCATACGAGCAAATTTTGTACATATCATACATACAATGTGCGATTGTACTATATGATCATGGATGGTCAAATTAAAAATTTTAGTTTTGTGGATGGTTTTTCTTATCTTTCATATATAAGGTCTTAAAAAATTGACTGTCACGAATCCTTCTTTATATATTTTTTTAGAAAAAGAGTGAGAGTGCTTTGGGAGAGTGTTTGAGAGTGTGGATAGAGAGATATTGCAAGTGGAATTAGTGAAGGGTTCACAAGGTTGCTCAAAGGTGAGAATCTTTTTATAAGTTTGCCAAATATCTTCCTTACTTCTTTGAAGATGTTCGAGAGAAATTTTTTGGAGAAGATTCGGTTCTCTGCCGACACAAGGAGGGTGTGAAAGGATGACGGGTCTATGCCGACAGTAGGTGGGTGTAAAAGGATGATGGTTCTCTACCGATACTAGGAGGGTGTAAAAGGATAATGGTTATCTGCCGACACTTGCAGAGTGTGAAAGGATGATGGTACTCTGCCGCATCGGGGATTGGTGGAAGAGAGGTTAATTATAAAGGCTTCTTTGCATTACTGTTGGAGCAAAAGGAGAGTCACTTTGGTATAGTGCAATACCTGAAGAGGGAGTCTTCAGGGAGTGGACTTAGGTCTTGTTGGACCGAATCACTATAAATTTGTATGTTATTTTATTTTTATTTTTACCACATTTTTAATGTTTTGCATTTTTAATTTTATGGTTGAAAAGATTTATTTTAAAAAAAATAAATTGTATTAAAATCATAAAATAGTTTTTTACGTTTTACCAAGAGAATTTTTAAATTACCAATTCACCCCCCTCTCTCTTGGTTAGCATTGGGACAACTATAATAGGTCTAACAACCTATACAGAATTTCAAGTGGTATTAGAGCCTACTTTAAAAAATTAAGGTTTAGACAACTGTTTGAAAATGATTATAGCTACTTTTGAAAACCTTAACATACCTGAAGGGTATTCGATCGCTAGACCTCCATTTTTTATAACATCTCTTTCGATTTTTGGAAAATATGTATGTATACTTTTCTTTAATCACTTGACTATCACATGTGGACTTTAGTACATGAAGAATACACTAGGCCAACTAGACTTGTCGATGGTATTAAAACTAAAACATCATTTGTTGATTGGACTATAGATGAAAAAGACTTAGCTTAGTTAAACACTAAATGCTTAAATAGTTTTTTTTTTGTGCACTTAAATATGAAGTCTATATGAATTTCTCTACCTGTAGAATTAGAAAAGAAATTTGGGATAGACTTTGTATCACATATGAATGAACTAACGGGGTGAAACAATCTAGATTAAATATTTTACTACATGATTATGAATTATTTTGCATCAAACCTAAAGAATCAATCACTGACATGTATACTCATTTCACACAAATTGTTACCTCATTATATGCCTTAAGTAGGGATTTAAAAATGTTGAAAAAGTTAAATAAAATACTTTATTATTTGCCTACTACTTATGATATAAAGATAATTTCTATAACTGAATTAAAATATTTAAATATTCTTCTTTTGATAATCTTCTTGGATCACTAACTACTTACAAATAAGGAGTGACTCAAAAATAGATTGATACAGGTGAGAAGCAAAAGGAGAAGAATAATATTGAAAGCGGGTGTCTTGGAGAGTGATCAGTCTCAGCTTGAGGATGAAGATGACATTACCTTGATGACAAGATAAATTAGAAGTTTTCTTAAGAGAAAGCAAATGAGACGTCAGTAGTGGAATAAAGGTAAGCTCCATAAAAATGTTATGAATTTTAACAATGTAATTTGTTATTAATGATGGAAACCTAGATATATCAAATCAGATTTTTGAAATCTTAAAGTCAAACCTAGCAAGGAAAAGGTCAAGTAGAAAAGAAATGTAAGGAATGACAATAAGAGATTATAGAGAGCATTTTGGGTGGACTCAGCTTCAGATTCTTCAAAAATAAAGTAGAGGAGGAAGTCACCAACGTGTGTTTGATGGGTGATAAGCTTGATCAGTCAGATCAAGAAGAGGTATGTGACTTAACCTATGAAGAATTATTTGATATTTTTGAGAAAATTCATACTGCCTATAAAAAACTCAAAAAGATGCATGCTAAGTTGAACATAGAATTTTTAGACTAACAAAAAGAGTATGAAATCCTTAAGAAAGATCACACACTGATTGATAGCAACCACATGAAACTATTGGATGAGTTTGATGAATTGAACAAATAACATGAACTATTAAAATCATCCCATACTGAACTTGAAAATAATTTTAAAATTTTTATGGATGAATCTAATAGTAGAGAATACTATTTAAAATTTAACAATGTTATTTTAGAAAGTGTTAACTCATTTTTAAAGCTGAATTAAAAGCACTTGAGAAAAATAGGATTCCACCAACACCTGAACAATTTTTCAATCATGATCAGAAGCCAAAAATTTTAAAACATAGGAAAAGACAATTTAATTCACATAGATTGATAAATCCTTTTTCTAGAGTCAAATGTTTTTCTTATAGAATGATTGACCAAATATCTCATACTTGCACTATTCATAGTAAATTATATCTAATGTGGAGACCAAATATACATAAAACAAAGCATATCAATCATGCATCAAGATTAATTTTTCTAAGAGGAGAACCCAAACTTGTTTAGATTCCCATGATTAACATTTGATTATTTTGTAAAAATGTTCTCATATAAGATCTCGTGACAGCATTTGGTACCTAGACAATAGATGTTTGAAGCATATGACTGGAGACACTACACCATTTATATTGTTGGAAGACATGAATGGAGGTAAGGTTATACTAAGAGACAATACCACTAGGAAAGTGGTAGGCACATGTATGATTGAAAACTTAAACATTTTTTTCATTAAGAATGTTTTACTTATAGAAGGCTTAAAGCATAACTTGTTGAGTATTACTCAGCTATGCGATAAGGGTTATAGTATAAAATTTTTCCCACTAGTTACATAATAAGCCAAAATGAAATTGATGTTCTACATAGAACTAGGGTAAATAATATGTACATGCTTGATTTGAATTTTATTAAATCTTCTAATGTCTTTTTTCTAAAAAAAATTAG
This sequence comes from Dendrobium nobile, assembly GCA_022539455.1. Classification (NCBI taxonomy): domain Eukaryota; kingdom Viridiplantae; phylum Streptophyta; class Magnoliopsida; order Asparagales; family Orchidaceae; genus Dendrobium; species Dendrobium nobile. The sequence continues at coordinate 5,484,499 of CM039731.1, forward strand.
TGATGAATCATGTTTATGGAAAAGGAGACTTTTTTACGCAAGTATAAAAAATCTTATGAAAATTACCCAAAAAAAATGGTTAGAGGAATACCCAAACTAGACTTTACTAAGGATCACCTGTATGATACATGTCAATTAGAAAAATAAGTGCGGCCCTTCTTTTATTCCATTAAGGGTCTTAGAACTAATAAATCATTCACTTTGATCTTTTTAGACCGGTTAACACTATAAGTCTAGGAGGTAAAGTATTTAGATTTGTGATAGTTGATAATTTTTTAAAATTCATTTGGGTTAAATTTTTATTTCATAAGAGTAAATTATTTGAGGAATTTAGAAATTTTTGAATTTGGATTCAAAGGACAATAGGGTGTGAGTTTTTATCAATTCAAAGTGTAAAAACTTAAATTTTTTAAGCTAATCATATTGTACGATCATAGATCATACATAATAATTTGATTGATTGTCCCTCTAGAACATAGTTATTCAAACTATGATAGGAAAAATTTTCTAAGTCATGTTCATATTATACGAAGTTACATTTATATAGATGACATCTAGAGTATGAAATGGCTACATACAAGTTCATCCTGAATAAACTCAATTTTTTTCTAAATTGTTTGTATTATACGATCATAGGTTCGTATAGATGATGTCCAGAGTACGAAATTACTGCATATCATTTCGTCCATATGAATAGGTAAAAATTTTGAACTGTTCGTACTATATAATCATAGGATCGTACAGACACCATCTAAAGTATGAAATAGACATGTCTATTTTCATACCAAATAAAACATGGTTTGGTTATAATAGATCGTACTGTATGATATAATTTTTATACAGTATGTTATATAGAGTTCAAAATTTGTTTGTACTAAATCGTACTCGATGAATTTGTTCAATTTTGAACTGATCGTACTATTCAATGTCAATTCATACATAGGTCAATCAATGTACAAAATCAATTCATACATAATCGTACGAGTAAATTTTGAACTAATCATGTGTATGATGTGTGATCGTACTGTAATATGTGCAAAATTTGAGACATTAATTAAGTTGAGGTCACCCAAATTCTCAATGTCATTATGATACTAGTTATCATTAGCAAAATTTATCTCTCCTTCTTCCCAATTAAAAATAGAATGTGCAGAACATCTCTACCCATCAAATTGAATATTTGGATCCCTAGCAGATTTAAGATCTCTTTGGGAGACCCCATCCAAGTTATTTAAATGATCACCATTAGATAGAGAAGATTTAGGGATGGTAATAAATGGAACCATATTAGAGACAACTATAGATCCTGAAGGATCACCAATAGACCACTCCACATTATATATTGGAATATAATTATTAACAATGTTAGCTAAGCAATGGTTGACAACTTTAACCAAATTAGGTTCAAACAGGCCAGCATTACCTAAAGAGTCAATGGTAGGAGTAAAGGGGATAAGAACATCAATGTTAGGACCACATTTAATTTCAATGATAAGATCAGAGACTAATACATTTCCCTCGCTAGTAGAAGGAAGAGATAGCTCATATTTAGAATCAGTCTCGATAACTCTAGGTTTTTGATTGATTTTTTCCTTAGGTGCAAGTGAAGTAAAAAATATTCATTTTGGTTATAACCTAAGGCTTTGCAATGATCACAGAAAGCTAAGAATGTTGAAACTTATTAATTATGAATTAGGTTGTTAGACTTAAGCTTATGTCCCAGCGGCTAACCAAGAAGGGGGGTGAATTGATATTTAAAAATTTTCCACTTATATTTTAAACCGATAAAAATCTTATAGTGAAATTTTCTTGAAAAAGATTTTTCAACCACAGATCAACAAAAAATAATAAAGTAAAAAGCAGTGGAAAATAAAAATACACAAGATTTATAGTGGTTTGATCAAACATGACTTACATCTACTCACTGAAGTCTCCCACTTCAGGTATTGTACTATTACCACTTAGTGTCTCTCCTTTTGCCCCCATAGCAAGGCGGAGAAGCCTTCACAAAAATTCTCTTCCAGCACTACCTGGTGTGGCAGAGAAACGTCATCCTTTTACACCTTCCAAGTGTAGGCAGAGTACCTTCCGCTGTTCACACTCTCCAAGTGTAGGCAAAGAACCTTCCCACTATTCACACTCTCAAAGTGTAGGCAGAGAACCTCGCGCTATTCACATTCCTTGAGTGTCAGTAACGAACTGGATTTCCTTTTTTTTTATTTTTTGAGAAATGCACTTTGTAATTAAGGAAGAACAAAGAAAAAACAAAGTACAACTAAAGCAAAGGCTCACATTCCTTCTTCAAGAGAAAACAAAGAGAAGAAGGAATGCTAGCAAATGAAGAACTATCAAAGAAAAAGTTAGTATCTAAAGCTAAAGTAGCACAATAATCGTCTACCTTATTACACTCTCTATGAACATGATGAAGAATCACCTTATTGAAGTCGGTCAAGAACATGAAATCTTCCTCAACCCGATCAGACTTTTGCCATTTGTTGTTGTTCAAAGAATCATTGATGAATTTGATAACATTGATGTTATCTCCTTCAATTATTACTCCTTTATACTCAAGCATTCATGGTTCAATGAATCTTCTAAGAATCATAATAGCTTCCATTTCCAGATGTGCAATATCCCAATGTGTTTGTTTTTCACCAAAGGCTATCAACAGCCTACCTTTATGATCTCTAAAACAAGCACCTATTCTAGCCATATAAGAAGACATAAGAGATGCATCCACGTTGATTTTAATCCAGTCTTGCGGTGGAGGGTGCCAAGAATTTTGGAACTCCCGAGGGAGATTAGCACACCAGCTATCAATGACAGGATTGGCATTATTAATTGCAGCATAAAGAACATTAGTCGCTGAAACAGGCACTGATCTAGCAGATTTCCCATGCTTTACTGCATTCCTATTTTTCCTGTTCTGATAAACCGTATTGCAGTAAATTCTTACGCTGTTAGGTGCAATAGTAGAGAGGATTTTCAATTCAGTTAAGCATTCATCCATAGATCCAAAAATCGGAACATAGAATCCCCAACTCTGAAGCTGTCTGAGAATTTTCTCCAATTCATTACACTTGACCATTATATGTTCCAGATTTTCACTTTCAGAACATCCTCTAACACATCAATCTCCATCAATGAGTTTCTATGCTTCAAAAACTCATTAGTAGGAATGGCATTCTTACTAATCCTCCTCCAGAATAGTTCAATCCTAACATAAAGTTTCAGCTTCCTCAACCAAGTATAGAAACTCGTTTCTTCTTCAGGATAATTCTCTTTACTGGATGCAGAAATAGCACGGGCCGTAATTGATTTTCTAGAGGGAAAGCTGATCTCCCCCTGGAAGTCTTCATTCGCCTCCTTATTGATTGGTATCTGCCTTATAAGATTGATAATTTCTTCAGTAAAAAACTTCCTCAATTCTACAATATTCCAATTACCAGGACATGTAATAAAATAACAGAGATTAAGCCCATCTAGATCATTATAATTCGCTGTAATAGGCCATTCATTTAAGCTTTTATCAAGCAGCCAAATATCCTTGAGCACATTGATTTTAGTTCCATCAGCCACTCTCCACCTTAAAATAGGTTTTAAGTGTACTGCTCCTTCATTCAGAATCTTCCAGGTATTGGATTTACCTTGACTACAGCCTCCACGCCACTAGCTATCTCCATATTTGGCATTTAAGTTTTGAAACAATAAGGAATACTGATTCTTCAATAGTCTCCAAGTAAGTCTTGCCTTAAGAGGGCCAGCTCTACTTACTGCAGAGTGAAAATTTAATCCACCTTGAGATTTAGGCTTGCACAATATTTTCCAAGCAATATAGTGCATTCCCTTTTTACCATCCCTTTTATGCCATAAGAAATTTCTACAACACCTATCAATCTCATGGAGAACTTTTTTAGGAACCAAAGAGTGTGCCGAGAAGAAATTAGGAAGACTTAAAAGAGTAGTCTTAGCAAGGGTCATTTTACTAGCTAATGAAAGGCACTTACTACCCCAAGTGTTCAATTTAAGCATAATAGAATCAAGAATGAATTTGAAATCATTTTTAACAGGTCTTCTCAACATCAATTTGATTCCAACGTAATGAAGCTCTTCAACTATTTTAAACTTCAGAATTTGCTTTACCTTTACCATTTCCATTCTATTCATACCTTTACTGAATAAAATCTGAGATTTTTTATTGTTAACCCTTAAACCAGTCCACTAACAGAAGTCCATAATAATACTTTTCATCTTAATAGCAAGACTTTTGGAAGCATGAGAGAAAATCAAAACATCATCAGCAAATAATAAATGACTAACTTTGTTAGCTCTATGTGAGATCTGAATACCCATTCCTTGACCTCTTTGCTTCATTGCTAAGGAGAAAAGTTGAGAGCACAAAATGTACAAATAAGGAGATAAAGGACAACCTTGTCTAAAGCCATTCTCAGCACAAAGCCACTTGGAGGTTTTCCCATTAATAACAAAGGAGAATCTTACATTCCTCTCACATTCCATAATGAATAAATTCATTTTCCTTGGAAATCCAAACATGTTTAACACTTTAGATAAAGTTCCCCAATTCATACTATCATATGCTTGCTCCATGTCAAGCTTGACCGCCATTAACCCCTTCTTTCTTTTGGACATTCTAAGTTTATGCATAACTTCTTGAGCTAAGAGACAATGATCAGATATAGATCTACCATGAAGAAAAGCAGCTTGTTCTTCAGTAATGCAATTAGCAATGAAGCCCTTCATTCTATTCAATATCATAGTAGCCACTAACTTATAAGTAGACTGGCACAAGCTAATAGGTCTATAGTTAGAAGGTAAAATAAGCTTCTTAATCTTGGGTATAAGAATAAGAAGTGTATCCTTCCATTCGTTAAACATGACACCATTTTTAAAGAAGTCATCAATAGCTTTCTATGTTTCATCTTCCACAATTTTCCAATAAAACTTGAAAAAAGACATAGTAATGCCATCTAAACCCGGTGATTTATTGTTACCTTACATAAAGACAGCTTTTGCAAGTTCTTCTTTAGTGAAATCCAGATTTAGCATATCAGTATCCTCTTTGGAAATTTGCAGAATTTCAGGACAAGGAGGCCAATCCGACAGCTTACAATTTCTAGCTGACCACTTTTGCTGGAAAAATCTGTAGAACACAGCTTCAATTTGCTCCAAACCGTCCCATTCTCATCTTTGACTTGCCATATCATATTCCCATTCCTTTTAGCCAAAGCATATTGATGAAAAAAGTTAGAATTTATGTCTCCATCCTGATGCCATCTAATTTTAGACCTTTGGTTCCACCAAGTTGAAAGTCTACTCAATGTAACATTGAGTTCATGCACTTTGTTCCTCAACACTTTCAATTTGTCTACCGTTAAACCACCTTCATTAGCTTCCTCCATTTGTAACAATATTCTTTCCTTCTTCGGTTCATCTCTTAATAAGTTCAGATCACGACATTTGTTCCTATTCCAGTAGTATAAAGCTTTAACAGCTCTCCTATGCTTCCTTTGGAGAATTTCAGCATTAGAACCGTAGTCCATTTTCTTCCAAGCCTTGAGAATAATGTTCCATGTTGCTAGGTAAGTCTTCTAAGTATCTTCAAATCTAATGAAACCCGATTTCTGATTATGATTATCCACAATATTGATAGAGATAGAAGCATGATCCGAGGCTACTCTAGGCAAATGACGCACCTTGACCATTGGAACATTGTGAATAGCCTTAGAATTCAAGAGACATCTATCAAGTCTCCCCCAAATTCTAGAATTCCCTTCCTTGTTATTACACCATGTGTAGCTAGGACCCACAAATCCTATAACATGAAAATCATTATTCATCATAAAGTTCTTCATATCTTTGGAGCCCTTAGAGAGATAGAACCTCTTTCCACCCCTTTTATCCTCTTTAGAAAGGATACAATTGAAATCCCCTCCAATGATACAAGGATCATCTCTACTTAAATAATTTTCAAGTTTGCTCCAAAGGGATCTTCATGTATGAGCATCTTTCCCACCATACACCATTGCAATGTTCCACTTGCCCAAAGCATTAGTGATTAGCTGCCCAATGACCACTTGGGAAGATTGATCAACCATAACAAAGGAAGCAAATTCCTTCTTCCATAAGATTAAAATACCTCCTGAATTTCCATTTGAGGGATATAAGTAGAAGTCCCATTCACTACTAATGAGCTGATTCACCTCGCTTCTTTCAATAGAAGATATCTTTGTTTCAGTAAGCCCCACAAAAAAAACCCTTGTAATCCTTCACAATATCTCTTAGATATAAGGAGGCCTCCCTCTTCCTAGCCCCCCTACAATTCCAGAAGATGATTGACTCCATTAAGAAATAATAGGGGAAGGATCCCCTACTATTTTACTATGTTCTTTGTCTGCTCTTCTCTTCCGTTGATTAGCTTCCATAGGTCCTAAGCATCTCATTTCTTTTGATAATTTGCATTTTCTAGAATTTGATACAGATACCACCTGATCTTCATTTCTCTGTTCAGCAATAGTCTTCTGCGAACCCAGAGTACCAACAACTTCGACTGAATCCAAATAAATGGATTTTTTTCAAACTCTTCTCAGTAACACATTCAACAACCTCTCCTTCCTCTAATTCACAATCCAATGCTTGGAATTTATTTACAGCAACAGGTATCTCCTGGATTTGTATTTCTACATGTTCCTTTGCTGGTTCAGAAGTAAATGCCGATCCTTCTTCACTAAGAGATCCGTCCAGCTTTTCAGCAGCCTTCCCCTGTCTCACAGATTCAACACATTTATAAACCTGTTTAACAATGGTATTAACTCCAATATTTTTCCTAGCATTTCTGAATCTTCTATTGTTAAAATTTACATGGATCCATGACCCAAATTCTTCATCTTGCTGTTTAACATTGTCATTCTTCACAACATCATCCTTTTCCAATACTTCTTTAGAGCTCTGACTTCTTCTTTCCAATTCCACAGCTGAATTGGAATCAGGACATTCACTCTTACTGTGACCAACTCTACCACATTTATAACAGAGAGATGTCAGTTTTTCGTATTCCACACGTTGATAAGTTCTTCCATGTATACCTTCTATCCATACTCCTGTAGGGAGTTTCTTCTCCAGCTCAATATGAACGCAACATCTAGCGTACTCCCGCTTTCCCCATTTAAATGAATTCCCATCCAGCATCAAAGGAGTTCCTATCATTGAGGCGAACAATGGAATATTCTCCTCATCCCAACAGCTCAAAGGCAATCATGGGAAACGAATCCATACCGGTGAGGTAATTCCTTTTAGCGAATCAGTAGAAAAGGAAGACGACCATCTATCCATTCCTATGATATGATTCCCAATGTACCAAGGGCCCCCGTTCAACACCTCTTCCATGGATTCCAGATTAGCAAACGAACACAGAATCCAATTCTGACCCAACGTTGTCAGATGGAAGCTACCATACATACTCCATTGCCTTCGGAGTCCTAGACTACAAACTGAAAATGGCAGGTCCCGTCTCAGAACCTTGATAACCAGAGATTTCTTCAAAACCTGAGAATTTGTAAATTCCTTATCAGCTTTTAACTTCACCGCTACTCCATCTTCCGTCAACTAGGTAGAATTAGATCAAAATTCAGTCTGATATGTTGCGTCCTTTTCCAGGCCGATTCAAATTTGTTCCCAGGATTAACAACCCCATTTGATTAAATACCCTCTTCTAAATTATCTCCATCTTTCTCAATAACATCCGTTAGATTCAGAGAATTCTGATTCTGAACTTCAGGAACACGAGGCCCTGCATAATTTTTAACCTTCAGGTCAATTTCTACCGATAGCTAATCTGTATCAAATTTTGCCTGAAAACTAGGAAAAGCTTCATCTTCTACATTCTGATCAACAGAAACGCCTTTGCCTTTTGAAAAGATCTTCTCATGAGAAATCTGGAAGGACAAGAGAATAGAGTGAAGTAATCACAATTCACAAATGAAGATTCTTACCTTTGAGTACCAAGTGAACCCTTCACGCTCCAGTAGTAAGTAATCTCCTTCAAATACTCTCTCACATTCTCTCCTTCAATCTCTCTTCAATTTGCATGAAGACCAATAGACAAAAAGATTTCATGACAGTCTAAAGTGGACCTTTTATATGAAAGACATGAAAAATCATCCAAAAACTACAATTTTTCAAATCTGTGCATACTCGATCGTCCCGTATGATCGAATTTTGTATGTACGAATAGGGTAAAATCTGTTGCATACGAACTCAATGTGCATTGGTATGAAATTCCTTCATACCCGATCATCATCACGTACGAACATAGTTCGTCCAGTACGAACATAGTTCATCCGGTATGAACTGTTATTTCAAAGGTTCGTTAGGACTCAAAATAAGATGAATAACAAGTTCAAAGAACAGAGAACATCATCCAGGGACGAAGGTGTCGATTCATCTGTACGAACAGAATAAACTTAAAATTCAAAGGAGATCGTCCGAGATGAATGGGACTATTCATTTGGATGAACAGTTTAAATTGAAAATCCAGAGGAGATCGTCCCGAGATGAATGGGACTATTCATCTGGATGAACAGTTCAAACTAAAAATCCTGAGGAGATCATCTAGATATGAATGGTACTATTCTTCTAGACGAACAGTTCAAACTGAAAATCCAGAGGAGATCCTCTAGAGACAAATGGGACTATTTGTCTGGATGAATAGTTTAAACTAAAAATCAAGAGGAGATCATCTAGACATGAATTAGACTATTCGTCTGGACGAACGGTTCAAACTGAAAATCAAGAGGAGATCGTCTATAGACGAATGAGACTATTCATCTGGATGAATAGTTCAAACTAAAAAACTAGAGGAGATCGTTTAGAGATGAATGGGACTATTCGTCTGGTTGAACAGTTCAATCTGAAAATCTAGAGGAGATCTTCTAGAGACAAATGAGACAATTTGTTTGGATGAACAATACTTAGAAAAATTTTTACTCACCCTCTGTTCATTCCATTTGCTTATGGAGGTGTATAAGTGATCTGATCATAAACATAATTCGTCCTGTATTATCAGTATTAAAAATTGTAAATTTTAAAGTTCTCCCCAGGTATGTGTGTGCTGAGTTACTTAATTACAATCACACTCTCTCTGACTCAAGTAAAATAGATACAGACTCCAAGTTATAAAAAAATAACAAGTAGATCTTTGATTTGAAGTCTTTAACAATCTGGAGAATGATTTTCCTAAAATATTATTACACACAAGAGCCAAAAAATAATTCTTCCAAAATGTATTAGGAGAAAGTAATACTCAAAACACTAATATTTGGAATAATTAAAACATATAAGTTGTAAGAATATGAAGCATGCAAAGCTAAGTAGCAGCTCTCTCAATAAACTTCCCCTTTGGATGATGGCAAAATAATTATTGTTTGTATAAATTTCAAATTCCTAAGTTTCTCCTAAACTCCTCCTGAATAAATAAGCATGTGATAATAAGGGGCCTATTTTTTTAACTAATCCCAATTTTTAATATTTTACAAAAAAGTACAAACATCAAACACAAAAATATGAATAACACATTAAAACACTTATGAATTTCAAACAATATTTCTTCCCCTTTTTGACAACAGCAAAAAGAGACAAACCAAACTAATCCAGAAATATAAGAAGCCGTTTTAAAAGCCTTTGATAATCGATCCTTTAAAGAGATTGAGTTATATTTGCAAATAGAAATTAAATGTCATTAGAGAAATAGAAAGATTCATATGATTTAAGTATAGATATAACATAAAAAAAAAATATCAAAATCATGAATCAGTTTAGACAATGAAATAAGCAAAATTATTTCAAAGTAGATGAATAAAAAATTTCTATATTTCAAAATTCAATACAAAATAAAATTGCACAGAAGATTAATTTGAATTTAAATATTAAAAGATTGAGGAAAGAGCATATACTTGTAGCGCTTTGCGCATCTTTACAATTTTTGTGGCACACTTTGTGCATCTTTTTATTTTTTGGCTAATTTTGTGCTTCTTTTTCAAATTGCAAATCATTGCGCATTCTTTTGATATTTTATACATTTGTACATTTTCAAGTGTATTCTTGATCTTTTCAAAATTAGTAATGTAAAATCTCAAATTACTCTAAGTATAATAATATTTATATTGATAAGAGAAATACAAAATAAGAAAACATCATAATTGTAATAATAATATAAAAAATTTGTTAGTTTAATATGAGACATGAGATTAACATTATTTAACTAGATCAAGTTATAATCACAACTTAAATTTTTGAAAAATTAGATTTTCTAATGAAATCAATTTTATATTACAATTCTAATTATAGCTCTTGTAAGATCAATATTTCAAAGATGATCATATAGGCTAACACACTTTTTTGAAATGAAATAAAAAATAGTAAAATAGGACAGGATAATTTTTATTGATATCATTAGTAGAAAATAGTACATTGTACATGGAAGATATCAATTCAAAGACACAAATACATAAACACGTAAAAACTAACAAATCACATCACAAAAAAAAAAGATAAAACATAAACATCAACATCACATAACATGACATGAAACATAAAATCATAATAGCTAACAATCAAATCGCATCACATCTGGTAGAGAGAATCATAAGGAAGTACAATCCTCACTCAGAGGGGGCCCTGATCTGAGGAGGAGGTGGCTGGTAGAAGAAGTTATAATAGCTATTTATCATAGCCATATTCAAGCCTATAGTATCTAGTTGGCCTCGCATCAAACCCATGTCCTGCTGGTGCTGCACATACTGCTGATGTAGATGAGTTTCAATTTGATCAAAGCAGTGATCAAAATGAGTCTCAAGACGATCAAAATGCTGGACCAAATCTTGAAAGTTTTGTCTAACAATAGGTGTAGGTGCAGGTGTAGCTCTTCTTCTATTCCCCTCAGATTCACTACTTAGCACGTGTTGATTTCTATAAAAGATTGCTTGGAATGATCCATCATTGTAGCAGATAGGCTCTTCTAGATTTTGAACTGGATGGACAAGATCATATTTCTCTCCAAAATGTAGGTCACAAGATGTCCTAAGACTATATTTTTGTTTCCCTTGTGTGAGACATGGCCAATCTCAAAAAGTTTATAAATGTAGTCAATGATCAATGGGTTTTATCTATTGGTTGGCTTGTCATAATCAAATAAATAACTATGGAAAGAAAAGGGGTAATATTTACTCGATCCCTAGCTTTAGGAATTATGGAGGTTCAAAGAACATGCTGAATAGTTCGAGCATTACGATTAAGAGTGGACACCTTAATAAATGAACTTCTTTTCCAAACCCTCTAATTACCTCATTTATCGCAGTCCAGTCAAAGTCAGAGGAAGAAGTCAAAGTATGGGCTCTAATTTCTTGAGTCCTTAAGTTTAAAAATATTCCCAAATCCACTTTTGTTATCTCTACTTTCTTTTTAAAAACATACAACCTAATCACAGTTTGGTCAGAGTTAAAAGACATACTTGCAAGGAAGTAGTGGAAAGTTTCATTATTGTAGAAGTGGACTAGACTTAGAATAAGTGCAAACTATGTAGAAGCAAAAAGTTCCATAATTTTAAAAGTGATTTATTCTTGGAGAAGGACTCTAGAGGGGGTGATCTTGGGAAATATGAACCTAGGGAAGGACTCATTTACTTTTGACAGAAAGTTTTCTCCAAGGTTTCTAGAGGGGGGTCCCTTAGCAAGTATCTTTTGCCTTTCTCTTTTGCTTGAACTAGCCATGGAGAAGATCAAGAAGATTTAGAGGATAGAAAGAGTTTTTGAAGTGAATGAGATTTGAGTTCAAAATCTTTTAATTTAAAGAAAAAATGAATTTTCATACGAATGAAAATTATTTCTTCTAGGATGAATTTGGGTTAGTACGTATGAAATAAATTTCATATGGACTAATGAATGGCTCCAAAAAAGAAATAGCTTTTCATAAACATGCAAGTTACGAGGCGTCCTTTCATACAAACTTCTGACAAAACAATCATATAGACGAATAGGTGTTCGTCTGGGATGATCAGGTATTTAAGATCATTTTTATGACTGTTTGAAATGTCCCCCACATTGAATTACCATGTGTTCGTATGTACAAACTGAACGTTCATACGTACGATCAGAAAAAAAGAAATTGATCTTATCCGTGTAACCGTCTAAATGCGTACATATGATTGAAAACATATCGTCTGGATGATCATCACAATTGTGCAGATGAACAGTATTAAAAAATTGAAAAATTGCATGCAAACCGTTCAAATCAACCGTTAATATGCTACACGATTCATCCCATACGAAAATAATTTCATACAAACAAATTTTATACTTTGAAATTTTCATGCTAACACTCAAAAATCATGAATCTTAATATGAAAAACACAAAATAAATAGACATAAGAATGTAAAATCAAGCACGAATAAAACACTGAAAAACACATACATAAAATCACAAAATTAAAAGACACATAAATAAAAATATAAATGTTGCACAAACATTTAATTAAGTGTTCAAGTCAATCACACCAAGCCTTGTTCTTAATGTACTGAAAGTATCAAAGGTTAATGGTTTAGTAAAAATATCTGCAAGTTGATTTTCTGTTGATACATGATTGAGTTCAATTTCTCCTTTGGTTACATGATCCCTTATGAAATGATGCCTAATGTCTATATGTTTGGTTCTTGAATGTTGAATAGGACTTTTAGAGATACAAATGGCTCTAGTGTTATCACAATAAATAGAAATTGTTCCTATTGTTAATACTAAATCAATCAACTGTTATTTCAACCAAAGTACTTATGCCATACAACTTCTTAAGGCAATGTATTCAGCTTCAGTAGTAGATAGGGCTACTAAATTTTGTTTTCTACTGGACCAAGAGGCTAAAGAATTTCCAATGAATTAATATGTTCTATAAGTACTCTTTCTATCAACCCTATAACCTGCAAAAATCCAAATTTGAATATCCAATTATTTCAAATGAAGAGCTAAACTTAGGATACTAAATTCCTAAGTTTTAAGTTCCCAACAGATACCTTAAAATCCTTTTCACTGCTATCAAATGTGATTCTTTTGTATATAATTGAAATCTAGCACATAAATAAATACTAAACATGATATCAGGTTGGCTAACTATCAAGTAAAGCAAAGATCCAATTATCCCTCTATATTTCTTTTGATCAACAGATTTTCCCTTAGGGTCCTTATCCAACTGAACTAAAAAACTCATAGGTGTATTAACAAATTTAGCATTGTCCATTTCATACTTTTTGAGGATGTCCTTAACATACTTCGACTGACTAAGAAATATATCCTCCTCAATTTGCTTAATGCTAAAGCCTAGAAAATAGCTTAAATCTCCCATTAGACTCATCTCAAATTCACTACTCATTATTTTAGAAAAATCATCACAAAGATTTTTATTTATAGATCCAAAGATGATATCATCAACATAAATTTGTACAATGAGTATTTTCTCTCCCAATTTCTTCAAAAAGAGAGTTGTGTCCACACTTTCTTTTTTAAAAGATCTCTCAAGTAGGAAAATGCTCAACCTCTCATACCATGTCCTAAGTGTCTATTTTAATCCATATAATGCCTTTTAATTTGAAAATATGATTTGGATGTTTAGAATTTTCAAAACATGGAAGTTTTTTCACATATACATCCTCTTGAATTACCCTATTTGAAAAGGCACTTTTAACATCCATTTGGTATAATTTAAATCCTCTAAAATAGTCAAAGGCTAATAAAACCCTAATTGCTTCATGTCGTGCTACAGGGGCAAAAGTCTCCTTAAAATCAATCCATTCAATCTAATTATATCCCTTAGCAACCAATCTAGCCTTATTTCTAATGACTGCTCCTGAGTCATTAATTTTATTCTTGAATACCCATTTAGTTCCAACTATACTTTGATCCTTTGGCCTTGCAGTCAATTCCCAAACTTCATTTCTTACAAATTGATTTAATTCATCCTGCATTGACAATATCCAAAATTCATCCGAAAGTGCTTGATTAATATTTATGGGTTCTATCATTGAAATAAAGGGTGAATGATTGACTTCTTTGTTCATTCCACGCCTAGTCCTAACACCCTCACTAGGTTCACCTATAATCAGTTCCTTTGGGTGGGTTTTAGAAAATCTCAAATCTCTAGACACTAGATTTTCTATCTGCAAATTCTCTTCCAAATTTATTTTTGCAATATTTTGGGAGTTAATCTCTATCTTATCCTCTTCAACAAATGGTTCTTCCAAAATTCCATATTCATCAAATACCACATGTGTAGTCTCCTCAATTACTAAAAATCTTTTTATTGAATACTCTATAAAATTTTTCAACACTTGAGTATCCTATAAAAATTCCTTCATCTAATTTTGGATCAAATTTTTCTAATGCAGATTTTTTATTATTATGTATGAACACCTTATATCCAAAAATATACAAATGTGACAAATTAGGTGTTCTTTCCTTTAGTAACTCATAGGATATTTTATTTAAGTTTGATCTAATAATCACCCTATTCAGAACATAATATGTTGTGCTAACCGCCTCAGCCCAAAAATATTTAGAAAGTGAGTATTCTACCAACATGGCTCAAGCGGCCTCTATTAATGTTCTATTTTTCCTTTTGACTACCCCATTATATTGAGGGGTTCTAGGTGCAAAAAAATTGTGACCAATTCCTTTTTCCTTATAAAAATTCTCAAATTTTTCATTTTCAAATTCTCCTCCATGATCACTCTGAATTGTTAAAAATTCACTTCCTAGTTTCCTTTGAATCCAAGTTAAAAAGTTTCTAAAATCCTCAAATAATTCACTCTTATGATATAGAAATTTAACCCATGTGAATCTAGAATAATCATCCACAATTACAAATCTGTATACCTTACCTCCTAGTCTTATAATTCCAATAGGTCCAAAAAGATCCATATATAATATCTCTAATGGTTTACTAGTTCTAAGATCCTTATTGGACTTAAAAGAAGACTTCACCTATTTTTCTATTTGACATGCATCACAAAGGTGATCCTTATTAAAGTCTAGTTTTTGTATACCTCTCACTAGGTTATTTTGGGTAATCCTCCTAAAGTTTTTCATGCTAGAATAACAAAGTCTCCTATGCCAAAGCCATGATTCATAAGAAATAGTTTTTAAATAAAAAGATGTAGGAGCTTCGATATAATTTAAGTCTAGTATATACACATTGTTTACCCTTATACCATTCAAAATATCATTACTATTTAGGCTTAATATACAGCTAGTAGGGAAAATTTTTACACATTATCCTTTATCAGATAGCTGGCTAATACCTAACAAATTATGCTTTAAGCCTTTTACAAGTAGTATATTTTTAATAAAAAAGTTTTTAAGATTTCCAATCATACTTGATCCTACCACCTTCCTTGTGGTGTTATCTCCAAGTGTAACCCTGCCTTGGCTCCTGGCTTCCAGCGATATGAATTGAGCAGTATCTCCAGTCATATGCTTTGAGTAACTACTATCCAAGTACCATATACTCTCACGAGGCCTTATATGAGAGCGATTATGCAAAATTATCAAACGTTAGACCTGGGAACCCAAATAAGTTTGAGTTCACCTTTTTGCAAATTATAAATAGATGCATGTATGATATGTCTAGGTTTATGCATCTTAGGTCTCCACACTAAATGGGTTTTCTTCTTCAATGTACATGTGTGAGCTATATGTCCAATCAATCCACAATTATAACATTTGACTCCTTGAAAGGGATTTCTTAATCTTCTATAGTTTCTAGTCTATTTATGAATTGCATAAATTTATGATACAAAATAGGATTTGTGAAATATTCAAGTCTTGGTGGTATCCTATTATCCTCGAGAGCTTCTATCTTCAGTTTATAAAAAGAATTCATATCTTCCAAGATACGATTTGTATAGTTTACTCGATATAATTTACTCTCTGATTCATCTTTACTGTTTTTACATTCTTTTTGAAGTTTACCATAGGATGATTTTAAATTTTCATGATTCTTATTCAATTCATCAAACTCATCAAGTAATTTCATATGGTTGTTATCAACTAAAACATGATCTTTTTTCTAAGGATTTCATGTTCTCTTTGAAGGTCTTATAATTCTACGTTCAGACTAGCATACAATTTCTTTAATTTTCTATATGCAACATATATGCATTCAGAGACTTCTAAAAGTTCATTATAAGTCAAGTCACATACCTCTTCTTGATATGATTGATCAAGATTATTGGCCATCAAGCACAGATTGGTGACTTCTTTTTCCTTTTTAGTCTCTGACGAGTCTGAAGCTGAGTCTGCCCAAGAAGCTCTATGGAATTTCTTCTTGCCCTTCTTTACCATTGGTTTCTCCTCTACCTTCTCATTACTAGGAGTGGCTTTGAGTTTTGGACAGTCTGACTTAATATGTTCAGGTTTCCTGCACTCATAGCAAATAACATCATTTAAAACCTTAATATTTCTATTAAATTTACCTTAATTTTATTGCTGACATCTCTTTTGCTTCCTCTTTAGAAAGCTTTTGAACTGTCGAGTCATTAATACGATATCGTCCTCATCCTCAGGTACAGATTGATCAGTCTCTAACTCCTCAACCTTTAGTGCAATATTCTTCTCCTTTTGTGGCTCTCCTGCATCAACCTTTTTTTGACTCACTCCTTGCTTATAAGCAATTAGTGATCCAAGAAGATTGTTAATAGAGTAAATGTTTAAATCTTTAGACTGTGTAATTGCAATTATTTGAGCATCATAATCAGTAGGTAAACAATAAAGTATTTTATTAACCATTTCAACATTCGTTAGTTCCCTACCTAATATATGTAAAGAGGTGACTATTTGTGTGAATCTTGTGTACATGTCAAAAATGGATTCATTGGAATTCATGTGAAATAATTCATAGTCATGCAACAAGATATTAAGTCCAGATTGTTTAACTTCATTAGTCCCTCATAAGTTATACAAAGTCTATCCCATATGTCCTTTCCACTCTTGCAAGTGGAAACCTGCTTGTAATATTCAGATTTAAGAGCATAAAAGAAATTATTCAAGCATTTAGCATTAACTTGTGCTAAGTCACGTTCTTCTACTGTCCAGTCTGCAAAGGATGTTTCAACTCTAACTCCATCAACTAATCTAGTTGGTTTTGTATACCCTTCCTGTACTAAAATCTATATACGATAATCAAGTAACTGTAAAAAAGTAGACATGCGTGTTTTACACAAAAAAAAAATATTGTCGAACAGGGATCTCTAGTTATAGAGTAACCTTCAAGTGTGTTTTGGTTTCCAAATATAGCCATGGTCGTTAATCAAAAAGTAGACTAAACTTATGATTTTTGAAACCAAGCTCTGATACCACTTGTTAAAACTTGTTAATTATGAATTAGATTATTATACCTAAGCTTTTTTCCCAGCGGTTAATCAAGAGGGAGGGTGAATTGGTATTTAAAAATTTCCCTCTTATATTTTAAACAGATAAAAATCTTATAGTGAGATTTTCTTGAAAAAGATTTTTCAACCACAGATTAACAGAAAACAATAAAGTAAAAAAGCAGCAGAAAATAAAAAGACACAAGATTTATAGTAGTTCGGTTAAGCACGACCTACATCCACTCCCTGAAGTCTCCCACTTCAGGTATTGCACTATTATCACTTAGTGTCTCCTTTTGCCCCCACAACAAGGCGGAGAAGCCTTCACAAAAACTCTCTTCCACCACTACCTAGTGTGGCAGAGAATCGTCATCCTTTTACACCTTCCAAGGTAGGCAGAGTACGTCCCGCTATTCACACTCTCCAAGTGTAGGCAGAGAACCTTCCCGCTGTTCACACTCTCCAAGTGTAGGCAGAGAACTCGTTGTCCTTTCACACTTCTCCAAGTGTAGGCAGAGATCCTCCCGCTATTCACACTCCTTGACTGTCGGAAGAGAATATAATCTCCTTGAAAAGATCTTCTCACGAGAAATCTGGAAGGACAAGAGAAAAGTGTGAAGTAATCACAATTCACAAATGATGATCCTTACCTTTGAGTACCAAGTGAACCCTTCATGCTCCAGTAGTAAGAAATCTCCTTCAAACACTCTCTCACACTCTCTCATTCAATCTCTCTTCAGTTTGCATGAAGACCAGTAGACAAAAACATTTCTTGACAGCTAAAGTGGACCTTTTATATAAAAGACATGAAAAACCATCCAAAACTGCAATTTTTCAAATCTGTGCGTACTCGATCGTCCCGTATGATCGAATTTCGTACATACGAATAGTGTAAAAACTGTTGCATACGAACTCAATGTACATTGGTATAAAATTCCTTCGTACCCGATCATCATCCTGTATGAACATAGTTCGTCCGATACAAACAGTTATTTCAAAGGTTCGTTGGGACAAAAAATTAGGATGAATCACAAGTTCAAAGAACATAAAACATTATCTAGGGACAAAGGTGTCGATTTGTTTGGACGAACAAAATAAACTAAAAATCCAGAGGAGATCGTCCAAAGATGAATTGGACTATTCATCTGGATGAACAGTTCAAACTAAAAATTTATACGAGATTGTCCAAAGATAAATGGGACTATTCGTCTGGACAAACAGTTTAAACTTAAAATCTAGAGGAGATCGTCCAAAGACGAATGGGACTATTCGTCTAGACGAATAGTTCAAACTAAAAATCCAGAGACGATTAGATCTATTTGTCTAGATGAATAGTTCAAACTGAAAATCCAAAGGAGATCATCTAGAGATGAATAGTCCCATTCGTCTAGATGAATAGTTCAAACTAAAAATCTAGAGGAGATCATCCAAAGATGAATAGGATTATTCGTCTGGATGAACAGTTCAATCTGAAAATCCTGAGGAGATCATCCAGAGATGAATGTGACTATTCATCTAGACGAACAACACTTAGAAAAATTTTTACACACCCTTTATTCGTTCCATTTGCTCCTGGAGGTGTATAACTTATCTGATCATCCCATACGAATACAGTTCATCTTGCACGATCAGTATTTAAAAATTGTGAATTTTAAATTTCTCCCCTGATATGTGTATGCTGGGTTACTTAATTACAATCACACTCTCTCTGACTCAAACACTGCCATTGCCAGGTCCCAAGTCCTGGATGAGAAAAGTGGAGGGTTGCGTTAGGTAGTTGACAGCCAGCGTAAAACTTGTCGAACAATAATGACATGAATCCTTTAAGAAATTATGTTAATGCTAGGGCGTCCCCTGGAAGCGACGCGCTGTATGGCTTGAATACAGTGACAAGTGTGCAAGGGCCGCTTCACCGGCGCCCGGGTGCAGTGTTAAATAGGCAAGGGTTCCCACATCAAGGACAGATGTGGGCAAAGAAGCTAGTCCATGAAACTAAAATTAGGATAGGAACTTGGAATATAGGTTCCCTTGCAGGAAAATTAATGGAGTTAATAGATATTATGATTCATAGGAAGTTAAATATTTTGTGCATTCAGAAAACTAAATGGGTTAGTGAGAAGGCTAAGGAAATTAATAGTTTAGGTTTTAAACTTTGGTATTCGGGTAGGAGTCGTACTAGAAATGGTGTAGGTGTTATAATAGATAAGAGTTTAAAGAATAATGTTATAAAAATTAATAGGATTGGAGATAGAATTGTAGCTTTAAAGATTGTTGTTGATGATAAGATTGTTAATATTATAAGTGCTTATGCTCCTCAAGTTTGTTTGAATATGAGTTCTAAATTAAATTTTTGGAATGACTTAAAAGAATTAATACAAAAGATACCTCTTGAATAAAGAGTTTTTATTGGAGGAGATTTAAATGGACATGTTGGTAGAGAGGTAGATGATTTTAAAAGCATTCATGGTGGCCATGGATTTGGAACGACGAATGAAGGTGGCAAGACCATATTGGATTTTTGTTTAGCTTATGATTTTTCAATTGATAATACCTTATTTAAGAAAAGAAATGAGCATCTCATCACTTATAAAAATGAATATAGTACAACACAGATTGACTATTTTCTTATTAGAAAACTAAATTGTTTAGATTGCAAAGATTGTAAAGTTATTCTGAGTGAAAATTTATGTACCCAACATCGATTATTAGTTTTGGACTTTAAGATAAAGGGACATAAAATAAAAAATAAAGTAAAATGATTTTCTAGGATTATATGGGGGCATTTAAAGAATATTAACACAAATATTTTTAGAAATAAGATCTAAGATCTTAAGATTTTGTCTGTGCATGAGGATGCTGATATTATGTGGGAAAGAGTGGCTAGCGATATTAAGAATATTGCAAAATATATCCTTGGAGTATCAAAGGGAAAAGCTCCTAATAGTAAAAGTAGTTGGTGTAATCCAAATGTGCAAGAAAAGATTAAAAATAAGAAGCTTTGTTATAAAAATTGGTTTAATTTTAAAAATTTCGATAATTGGGAAATATATAAAGTGGCTCGTAAGGATGCTAAGAAAGTAATATGCGATGCAAAGACATTAGCTTTTAGTGATTTATATAATAGATTAGATACTAAAGAGGGAGAAAGATATATGTATAAGTTAGCCAAACAAAGAGATAGGAGTAGTAAGGATTTAGTTCAAGTGAAGTGTATTAAAGATGAAGATAAAAAAATACTTTTCTTAGAAGATGATATTCAACAAAGATGGATGAGATATTTTGCTAAACTTTTTAATGAAGATTGTGAATATAAGATTGACTATAATGACCCTAGCACCCTAAATGAAAATAAAGATTTCTATTTTTATCGGCGTATTAGTAAAACTGAAGTTAGAGAGGCTTTAAAGAAAATGAAGGGTGGAAAAGCTATTGGACCTGATGATATTCCAATAGAGGTGTGGAAATGCTTAGGAGATGAAGGAATTTCATGGCTTACTAAACTTTTTAATACTATTTTGAAGACTAAAAAGATGCCAGATGAGTGGAGAATGAGCGTGTTAATTCCTACTTTTAAGAATAAAGGTGATGCACAAGATTGTGCGAATTATAGAGGTGTTAAGTTAATGTGTCGTACTTTAAAACTTTGGGAGCGCGTTATGGAGCATAGGTTGCGGCGTGATACTAATGTTTCTCATAATCAATTTGGATTCATGCCGGGTAGGTCGACTATGGAAGCCATACATTTATTAAGAGGTTTGATGGAGAAATATAAAGAAAATAAGGAGGATCTACATATGATATTTATTGATTTAGAAAAAGCATATGATAAAGTTCCAAGAGAAGTGATATGGAAAGTTCTTGAAAAGAAAGGAGTCAATAATGCTTATATTCAAATCATTAAAGATATGTATGCATGAGCTATTACTTGTGTTCAAACACAAGGTGGATTGACCAAGTATTTCCCTATTTCGGTTGGGTTACATCAAGGATCATCCTTAAGCCCATATCTTTTTGCTTTAGTCATGGATGTTCTCACTAGACATATGCAAGAGGATGTACCTTGGTGTATGATTTTTGCTGATGATATTCTTCTTGTTGATAAGACTAGAGAGGGAGTTGAAGGTAAACTTGAATTATGGAGGTCAACCTTAGAGTCTAAAGGTTTTCGCTTGAGTAGATCTAAAACGGAATATATGGAGTGTAATTTTAGTAGTAATAGACCTAGTGAGGGGATTATGACTTTGGGCGATCAAGTCATTAATAAGAGTACACGTTTTAGATATCTTGGATCTATTGTTCAGAGTGATGGTGAAATAGATGGGGATATTATCAGCAGAATTCAAGTTGGATGGTTGAAGTGGAGGAATGCATCGGGCTTGTTATGTGATAGAAATGTACCCCTCAAACTTAAGGGAAAATTCTATAAGATGGTAGTGAGGCCTGTAATGCTTTATGGTGCCGAATGTTGGCCATTAAAAGAGAAGCATAATACTAAGTTAAGTGTGGCAGAGATGAGGATGCTCAGGTGGATGAGTGGCTTTACCCTTAGAGATAGGATACGAAATGAGCATATACGTGAAAAGATTGGAGTAGCTCCAGTAGAAGATAAGATAAGAGAGAGTCGCCTTAGATGGTTTGGTCACATAAAACGACGGCCTTCCGATGACCCGGTTAGGAGAGTAGAGGTATTAGATTTGACTTATGTTAAAGGTAGGGGTAGACCTAAAACGACTTGGTTAGAAAATATTAAGAATGACCTTTCGTTATTAGATTTAAACAAGAATTTGACTTTTTATAGGGCACAATGGAGAAAAAGGATTCATGTAGCCGACCCCACGTAGTGGGATAAAGGCTTGATGTTGTTGTTGTTGTTGTTGTTGTTGTACTCTCTCTGACTCAAGTAAAATAAATACAGACTCCAAGTATAAAAAAAAAATAAAAAGAAGATATTTGATTTGATGTCTTCAACAATCTGGAGTATGATTTTCCTGAAATGTTAGTACACACAAGAGCCAAAAAGTAATTCTTCCAAAATGTCTTAAGAGAAAGTAATACTCAAAACAATAATATTTGAAATCATCAATATATATAAGTTGCAAGAATGTGAAGCATGCAAAACTAAGTAGTAACTCTCTTAACAAAGAAATCATCCATTAGAATTTTTTAAATATATCAAAACTTCTCTGGGCCAAGCTAAACAATGTTTGGATACTATTTAGAGATATTAAGTACAAGAGGTTCCAAAGAAATAAAAGGCATAGAACCCATGACAACCACTTATCAATTTGCAATGGACGACCAATCAAAGAACCTAAACCATACAAAATCCTAGGCAAAAAAAAGATGCCGCCTAAGCTTTGAAATAGAAATATAGATTGGAATAACTAGAGATTCCATAGAGATATAAAAAAAGGAGGCATCTTAATGAACTTCATATAATAATTACTGATAAAATAGGATCCATGCCAAAAAAAAAAAACTATAGTCCAAATTACTTGTGAATTTGATTAGAACATGGTGAGGGTCAAAAAGGGTAGCCAAAATATTTCTTGAGAACTTAAGAATGAAGAAAAAACTTCAGATCAAATCGAGTTTAGGTCTATGAGTATTGAGTTTATCAACTAAGGAAAATTGAAAAGGTGCAGCGAAATCCTCAACCTTTTCCTCAAAAATCGATTATGCCTTCAACCCAAAGTGATTGGTGGCTTTGAGATCAAGAAAGGATGAAGAGGAAGAATATCTAGAAAGCATGTATTTAAAAGAATGAGATTTGATGTTGTTAACAAGAAAGCCAAGATCATAAAGCATGCTATGGTTACCTGACATACGGTTGGAAACCCTCACAAAAGGAGGGGGGGGGGGGGGGGGGGCGGGGGGCATAGCTAAATTTAAAAAATGCAAAGAAAAACAAACCCTAACTGGTCGCAATCCAACCAAAGAAAAAAAGAGTGAAAATGTTCAAGAAAACATTCCTGAACCATGTGAGAATACTTTTTGAAAGACCACGATTGGATCAGGAACCTATTGGCTAGTGAGGAACATGGGATATGGAAAGCGATAAAAGGGGAAAAAACCCTAGCAAAGCCCATCGAGGGGTTAAGCAATAATATATATATATATATATATATATATATATATATATATATATATATATATATATATATATATATATATATATATATATATATATATATATATATATATATATATATCTGTGTGTGTGTGTGTTTCAACTTGGCAACTTACCTCGCTCTCTCTATTAGGGCTTAACGCTAGCCTCCTCCCCTTATCGAGTAGATCTCCTAGTGGATGCTGATTTTTGCCCCATCAACTCATGGAAGTTTTCATACTTTGATGGTAGTCTTCCTCACCATTGTCAATTTTTTGTGGTCTTAGTTTCGTTAATTCCATTGATATTTCAACCTTTGAACTGTTTGAATGGCAGTTAATCAAGTTTCCTAGGTTTGTCTCTGCATAAATCACTCCATCTAGAGTTCTCCTACAGGATCAATTAACCTTCAAGGTAATGCACTTGTTTGCCCATTCTCAATTTGGTTTGATCCTCACTTTAGTTCACCTCTACAATAAAGAAACCTTCCACTATTTTCTGGCAAACATGTCATTCAACTCCGACCACTCTGTTATCAGTTCTTTTGTTTTCAAAAAGAAAATTGAAATCACCAAGGCTGACCTTGGTATCTTCTTAAACTTAAGGACTGAAGGCATAAGGGCACACACCTTTACCACCACTAGTTTTGATTGGATTGAAGTTAACTGTGTTCTTATAGGAATAAGAGTTCAGGATCATTTGCCTAAAGTAGCCACTTTAGTTCTTAATGCCTGAATCATCCAGCATGTACTAAGATTTTCTATTATACCTAAAGCTGATGATAGAGTCAACATCACTCCACTTCTCTCTACAGTTACCTACTTGATAATGACCAAACAACCTATAGATGAGGCTCAACTCCTAATTGACTACATTTATGGTCTCTCTGAAATTGGTCATGTAGATCATAAAAGGAAGAAGAACATAGCCTTAGGCCATCTGATTGTATATATTCTAGAAAAGAAGTATGATTTAACTCATCCAGATCAAAACTTTGAA
Source organism: Dendrobium nobile (assembly GCA_022539455.1). NCBI lineage: Eukaryota > Viridiplantae > Streptophyta > Magnoliopsida > Asparagales > Orchidaceae > Dendrobium > Dendrobium nobile. The sequence goes on from CM039731.1 coordinate 5,509,030, forward strand.
GAACCATTCTACTACAACGACGGTTCCTTTAGGGCTATCTTCAATAAAGACGAGCCAAGCAACCCTCATGTAGTATTGAGTGAAACAGAAGAAGAGGGTGAACCTTCACATGCTGCTAAACCAAATTATCAGGATTTGGTTCAAAGATTTAACAACTTAGAGGCTCATTTTGATCAAAGATTTGATCAAATTGAAATTCATCTACAGCAACAAGACATTCAGTACAATCAAGATATGGGATTTATGCGTGAACAAATTAATTCCATTTATTCCAATATGTTTGTGATGAGTAGTTATTTCAACTTTTTTAGTGCAGCACCACCTCCTCCTCCTCCAGATCACGGTCCTTCAGAATGATTGTAGTGTTTGTTAGTGTCTCTTTATAGTTCATGTATTTGTGATGTTTTTAGATTATTGTATTTTCCTTATTTTAATGTTGTTAATATTGATATCATGTACTTTAAATTGTAACAGTTTCATTTGATATCAATATATGTTCCAATATTTTATTGTCTAATGTTTTGGAAATGTGTGTTAGACTTTATGACTTTCAATTTTTTTTAATCTTAATAGTGCCTTATTTAAATTGTAAATTAAAATTAATTTCATTAGAAAATATGTTTATTCTACAATTAAGAAATGCTTATAACTTGATATTATTAGAATTTTCAATTCCATGTCTCTTATTTAGACTACTCTAGCACTAATATTATTATTGCATTTTAGATGTTTTCTTATTTTGTATTTCTCTTTTCAAATAGTATTTATGCACTTGGAAAAATTTGAAATCTTAGATTATCGACTTTGGAAAGAATTCAATTACTTTTGAAAAGTGTACAAATGTACAAAAATCAAAAGAGTTGTGCAAAAAATTTGCAATGACAAAAAAGTGGCATAAAATAAGCCCACAATAAACAAATGCACAAAAAAAAAACTGAACAAAATGTGCAAAGCGCCACATGTGGTAGTTCTTTCTTTCCAAACTCTTTTAATCTCTTAATTCAAATTGATCTTATGTTCATTTATACTTGACATTGAAATGTGAAATATAAAATTTTTTATTCATCCCTCGTGCAATGATTTTCTTTATCTTAATGTCTAAATTGACACATGCCTTAGATAAATTCTTTTTATTCTCTATGTTATAACACTTCTTCAATTATATGAATCTCTATGATTTCTCTAATGTCTTAATTTTATTTGCAAATCTTATTTCAATCACTTTCAAGATTAAATTATAAACTGAATTTCATACTTCTACTTATATTTCTATCATTATTTTTTCTTCTTCACTTTTTGATGTTGTCAAAAAGGGGGAGAAATTATTTGTTGTGTCTTGTGTATTCGTGTCTTGTGTATTTTTATGTTTTTTATTTGTTTTATCGTATGTTTTTGTATGTGTGTTTGATTGTAAAAATTTTGAAAAACAAAAATTTTTTAAATTCAATTGCCTCCTTATTTTCATGAGTTCATCATTTCAGGAGGAGTTTAGGAGATTCTTAGAATTTCAAAAAATACAAACAATAATTGTTTTGCCATCATAAAAAAGGGGGAGATTGTTAGGAAAGTTGCTATTTGCATGTTTTACATTCTTGCAACTTGTATAGTTTTGATTATTCCAAATATTATTATTTTATGTGTTGTTAACTACTAACATTTTTTATAATATTTATTTTTTCTCTAGTGTGTACTAACATTTTAGGAAAATCAACTCCAAGATATGAAGACTTGTAATCAAATTCAACAAATATTCATAAGAAGAGGAATGGATTTTTCTGAACTGGTTGTAATGAGAGGGAGTGATTTTAATTGAGTGAAAAATCACAAAATACACACTTGGGGAACAATTTTTGTGAACTGATCGTACGGGACAAACATAGTTCGTACGGGACGATCATGCCATTTACCCCTAAGAAGAGCAATGGATCGAACAGGCGGGGAGAAAATTTTTTCTAAGTCCTAATCGTTCAGGACGAATTTAATATTCATCCCGGGACGAACGTCTCTGTATTCTCACCATGCTCTGTTCGTCCAGACGAAAAATAATGTTCGTCCCAGGACGAACGGCTCTGTATTGAAGCTTGCTCTGTACGTCCAGACAAAAAATAATGTTCGTCCCAGGACGAACGGCTCTGTATTGAAGCTTGCTCTATTCCTCCAGACAAAATAAAACTTCATTTCAGAATGAAAGTCTTTGTATGAAATCGTCCCAGAACGAAATCTGTTAGACCCAAGACGAACTGAATCGACTTACGTCAGTTGGTTACGTCCTAAAGAATTTTGGGAAACTGTCCTATGAAATAACCGTTTTGTACTGGACGAATTTAGTTCGTACGGGACGATTAGCATGTACGAACAAAATTCGTACCAATATACATAAGGTTCATTTCCGAAAATTTAAGTAAAATCATCCAGGACGATCCACGATCGTACGGGACGATCCACTGCGTATTGAATTGAAAACTTGTAATTTTTGGGCAGTTTTTCTTGTCTTTTGTATAAATAGTTCAAATTTGACTGCCACCCAATATCGTTTTGCTCATTGAACTTCATGCCAATTGGAAGAAGAGTAAAGGAGAGAGTGAGAGAGAGCATTCAAAGAAGGATTTCTACCACTGGAGCGTGAAGGCTTCACTTTGTGTTCAAAGGTAAGATTTCCAACTTGTGATTTGAGATTACTTCACTCTTTTTCTTTCCTCCTTCAAAATTTCTAGTGAAGAGATTTGTCAAGGTGATCCGGTTCTCTGCCGACACTTGGAGAGTGTGAACAGCCAAAGGGTTCTCTGCCCACACTTAGAGAGTGTGAACAGTCGAAGGGTTCTCTGCCCACACTAGGAGAGCGTGAAAGGACGAAGGGTTCTCTACCCACACTAGGAAAGTGTGAAAGGACGGACGGTTCTCTGCCAACACTGGGGATTGTGTAAAAGGATGACGGTTCTCTGCCGCATCGGGTAGTGATGAAAAGAGTGTTTGTAAAGGCTTCTCCGCCTTGCTGTGGGTGCAAAAGGAGAAACACTATTGGTTTTAGTGCAATACTCAGAGGGTGCCTCTGGGGAGTGGATGTATGTCTGGTTTAGACCGAACCACTATAAATCTTATGTCGTTTACTTCATTGTTTTTATTTTTCGCATTTTTTTTTGTTTTAAAAATTTGTGGTTGAAAAACTTTTCTATAAAAATTTCATTAAAAGTTTAATTTCGGTTCAACAAAAATTTAAAAGAGGGTTAAGTTTTAAAAATACCAATTCCCCCCCCCTCTTGGTAGCCTTGGGACATTAATTTAGGTCTAACAACCTATTCACTAGACTCAACATAATGCAGTTCCTAGAAAAGCTTTTTTGAAATACAGAAAACTGTCCAGTAATGAAGAATGTCCGAGAGGTTGTAATTATATGGAAAATGATTTCCATATCACGGTGAATTGCCAAAAGCTGATAAAGATTCTCAATGTTATTAGAAGTTGGGTCTTCTCAATTCCTATTTTCAATTCCATTCAAGGTTGTTATTTAGCTTTTAATCTAATGGCTAATACCAATCCTTTTATAGGAAACATTTACTGTTCTGTAGTCTTTTTAAACTGGATTAATAGGAATAAGTTTGTTCATGGTGGAAAGGAAGATAGCACCTCTTATATAGCAGCCAATGCTATAAGCATGGTTGAAGCATCGTTCAAAAGAAATTTGGTTTACTGGGAAACCAACTAGCTTTCACAGCTATCCTATCATTGGTTTCCTCCTCCTCCCGAATGGATTAAACTTAACATAGATGCCTCGAGTAAAAGTAATTACAATGCAGGTATTGGTGGTGTCTTCCGAGATAGTAGAGGGAGGTTTCTATGTGCATTTGGATTGAAGTATAAGCACTGTGATCCAGCTCAAATGGTGATGCAAGCAATTTTTTCTATTAAATCTTTCATTCTTGAATGGAGATATGACTACAAAGGAATTATCATAGAGGGTGACAATAAAAATATTATTGATTTTGTCCAAAAAATCTTTAATAAGCAACCTAGAGAAGATGAAGATATATGCAATTGGGACTTCTCTTTTCTATCGGAATTCACTCAGGTTATTTTCCATTTTGTTCATAGAAATAGCAATAAGTTAGCGAATTTTTTGTGCTAACTATGCTTGCTCTTTAGATTTCTTTTTGGATGATCTCAGTAGCAATAATGTTTCTCCTTGTTTTTTTTTTCGAATACTCAAGGAGGAATGTGATTGTGGAGCAATCACTTAATAGGTTGTTCCTTAGTTTTCATTAATAATATTGCTTTATGCATTTCCTCAAAAAAAAAAGAAAAAACCAGGGTATGTGCATAATTATGTGTATACATTAATCATTATTGTGCTAATTATTACTATTGATGACTTCCAATTAATGGAACCTTCTACTGAATCTTGAAACCTTGTGGAATGGTTTATCTAAAAAATCATAAGTAGCCAGTGATTATCTTAGGAAATAAACTATGTTCATGATTTCATAAATAATAATATTTCAATGGATTTGATGCCTAGAAGCCCAGATCACCGCAACCATGGATCCGTTTGCTTGCAACAACCTCTTATCATAGAGAAAGATTATTACGTGTGGAGACCGGTTCAATTTTCTCTATGTAAACAGTAAAAGCGCAATGGTGAACAATAAAAATACAATTCACGGAGACAAACTGGACAGTTTTTGTATCCGATCTTATCCGGTCTTCGCACGTAATAATTTTTCCTTATGGCAAATATTGTTTGCCACCAACATAATTGGTCACAAAATATTTGTAAAAAGCACTTTAGACCACCACTAGGAATCCGATCACAAAATGATCTCTATGATTTGCTTTGCGATGGATATGAGATCGCAATAGCATGTTATATCTATCATTAAGTGAAAAATGTACACATAAAATAAGACAGAACTTGTATAAGATTAACTTACATTTAACATTAGGCAGATAATTAAAAGCTTGAAAGAAGCCTCTGTTCTCTCTCATTAGCTCCTTCCAAACTACACATACAGTATTAATTAATCAGCAAAAATAAGAATACAAATAGAGAGGGAGAGGGAGGGAGGGAGGGAGGGAGGGAGAGAGAGAGAGAGAGAGAGAGAGAGAGGCTTATTATGGTGACAAGTGGCTCGATGCTAGCATGAAGCGAGAGAGCTTTGATGCACTGATCCATACTCATGTGAAGGAGTAGACGCCTTTCGATCAAGTTGTGAACCTTAATCATGTCATTTTTAATAATGAGTTAATTAACAATTTAAACAAGAATCATATCATCACCCGTCTCGCGTGTTTTGCCCTAGCGCCACTCTAGCGATTTAGGGTTTCCTCCCTGCGCTCTCGCTTCACGTCTCTCCCACCACTTTTCGTCACTGTTTTTGTGAGATTGGGGCGTTTTGGTGTCTTCTACTGCTGCTGTACCCCTTCTGGGCAAGTTTGTCATGGCGGAAGTGCCTTCCTCCATTTCTTGGGGGAAAGCTTCTGAGCCAGTTCTGCATACTAACAAAGGATTTTTTTAATATGGATAGTGATGGCTCCAAATCTCCATCTAGATCTCGTTCTTTCAAAGAGGTACTTTCCGGTAAAACAGCTGTAGGTGATGATCTTCCAACTCTTACTCAATCTACTTTTAATGGTGTTCATGCAGTTCTATTATCTAATGTTGAGGTTTTAAAATTAGCTTCTTCGTTCTAATTTATGCTTATCGGAAAGTTTGGTTTGCGGAGACCAAATATGGATGCGATTCATTAATTTTTTGTGTCTTTGAAACTTTCTGGTTTTTATTTGGTAGGATTACTTGACTCAAGGCATGTGGCTATCCAACTTTCAAATGATCTAGATTATAGTTGGGTTTTTACTAGATGCTCATATTTTATTTTCAATTGTCAAATGGACCCCTTTTTCTGATATTAAGGAAGAATCTTTGATAGTCCTGATCTAGATTTCTTTCCCTAACCTCTGTCTCCATTTTTTTAAATTCGAAGGTTTTGCATGCGCTGGGTTTGATTTTCGGTAGGCCTCCTCAGACGGACCAGGCTACCGCATCTCGTACGAGACCTTCGGTAGCTAGAGTTCTTGTTGAGGTTGACATTTCTAAAAAACACCTAAAAGAAATTTGGGTTGGGTTCAAAGCTTTCGGTTACCTTCAAAATCCTGAGTTTGAAAAGGTCCCAGACTTTTGTTCTCACTATAAGATTCATGGGCATGCTCAAATTGATTGCTTCAAACTTCACTCGGATCTTAAAAGTTCTAATGTTATGAAAAATTGGAAGCATGGATCAACCGAAAATCTAACGATTTATGTGCCGGTAGCTGACAAAAACATTGGGACCCAAGAGAACAAGGTGGAATCGCTGCCTATTTCTCATAACCTAGAAGAAACGTTACAAAATCCGAAAGAAGGGAATTTAGAAAATGATACTATTTTCGTGGATGATTGTAAGGAAACTAGTATGGAAGTTGTTAATGATGAGAATGTTAATATTATTAATGATGCCAGCAAGGAAACCAAAAATGACCCTGCTATCTTTGTTTCTTTGAATCTATGTTTAAGGAAGTGGAGCTTACTAATAGTTCTGAACATTTTGTGTCCTCTAATTCTAAGGAAATAAGGCTAAGGACAATGTTATAGTGGGTAATAGAAGTGATACTAATGAAGAGTGTGAAGAAGGTGAATTTATTCCTCAATCCGGTTGTAATGATCATAATAATGTTAATTAGAATATCTCTTCTTTGTTTAATTATGAAAAATATGTAACTAAAACTTCTAAAGAGGATGATTTCAAAATGGTTAATAAAAAGAAAGGCAAACAATTAAAAAATGTTTCATTTACCACTCCGAGATCCACCAGAGCTCAAGCTTCTTCAAAAGATTCTAATGATTAAAGCTCTTATTTGGAATGTAAGGGGGATTGGAGGTAAGGACTCTAAGATTATAGTCAAAAATCTTTGTAGAGTTCATAATATTTATTTACTTGTCTTAATTGAGCCTCTTATTGCTAATGTTAAAATCGAATCGACTGCTAAAACCCTGGGTTTCTCTAAGTACTACTCTAACTGTGCCAATAAAGTTTGGATTATATGGCATAACTCCATTTCTTTGAATATTGTTAATGATTTCCCTCAAGTTGTTCATTGTTCTATTAGTTTATTTAATGTTACTTGTTATGCTTCTTTTGTGAATGCTACTTGCACTAGAGTGAACTGTATTACTCTTTAGGATCAGTTAAATAATTTTGCTTCTAATATTAATGGCCCTTGGTGTGTGGGAGGTGATTTTAATATCATCTATAATGCTTCTGAAAGAGTTGGTGGTAATCCTCCTAACGCTAATGCTATGGAAGTTTTTAATACTATGACAAATGACTGCAATTTGAATGATATTGGTTTTTTTGGGAGCCCTTTCACTTGGAATAGAGTTAATTTGTGGCAAAGACTTGATAGGTTTCTTTTCAATAATGAGTGGATTGCTGATTTCCCTATGACTAATGTTGAACATTTAAGTAGAACTCTTTCCGATCATTCTCCTATTTTGCTAAAAGTTAACAAAATTAATCTTTCTTGTTCTTATGCTTTTCAGATTATGTGGATGTTTCATACTTATTTCAAGAATGTTATTAATACTAATTGGAATGCTCGTGTTTACCCTGATAATAACATTACTGGAATGATGAAATTATGGGCTAAGCTGAGTAGACTTAAACAATGTCTGAGATGGTGGAACAAAAATATTTTTAAAAATATTTTCTCTAATATTAAAGATGCTGAGCTGAAAGTTACCGAACTTGATAACATCTACTTGAATAACCCTGATTCTTATAATCTTATTTGTCTTAATAAAGCCCAGGAAAACATTTTCCAATTGCAACTTCAGGACGAGTAATTTTGGAAACAAAAGTCAAATGCTAAATTTGTTATGGAAGGCGATATGAATAATAAATTCTTCCATATGTTAGCTAATATAAAGAGAACTAAGAGTCAGATCCATAAAATTATGGATGATGATGGTAATTCTATTGAGTCGGATGGTGTTATTTGTAATTCTGGCGTTGAGCATTTCATGATGATTTTTAATAGTCATTGTCTTTGTGCTCCTATTACTAATCCTAATATCATTCCTAAAATTATTAATGAAATTGATAACAATTTACTTTGTCAAATTCCTTCTGAGGAAGAGATTTTTAATGTGGTTAATGATCTGAACGGTGATGCGGTTACTGGCCTTGATGGGTTCTCTACCAAATTTTTTCAACACAATTGGGATATTATTAAAGCTGAGGTTATCAAAGCTATGAACGATTTTTTTAAGGGGAACTCTTATCCCAAATTTTTCTCATCTACTAACTTTGTCCTGATTCCTAAAAAAGATAATCCTATTAATTGGAATAATTTTAGACTGATTAGCCTTTGTACCTTTCTTAACAAGCTTAATTCCAAGATTATTGCTAATAGGCTGATAAACATTCTCCCTAAAATTATTTCATTAAATCATACTAGTTTTTTTAAGGGTAGAAGTATTTTTGACAATGTCCTTTTAGCTCAAGAACTTACGCATGATATCAATGTTAAGGTTAAAGGGGGCAATGTTATTTTCAAACTTGACATTTCAAAAGCTTATGACAATCTCAATTGGAATATTCTTTATGAGGTTCTTTCTTTATTTGGTTTTAATAACAATTTCATTTTGCTTATTAAAAATAGTATTGAAAATGATTTTTTCTCTGTTGTCATTAACGGTAGGAATCATGGCTTTTTCAAATCTTCCAAAGGTTTAAGACAAGGTGATACTATTTCTCCTGCTCTCTTCATTATTGCTATGGAATATCTTTCTAGGGGGTTGGACAATTTATATGTGAGAAAACTGAACCTTAATTTTTGTACAATTAGGGGGTTTCCTATATCGCATCTTAGTTTTGCTGATGATTTTATCTTGTTCTCTAATGGTTCTATTAATAATATTAAAGAGTTAGTTAATTTTCTTATCAGTTTTAATCATCAAAGTGGCCTTTCTATTAATAAAGACAAAAGTACTTTTATTGTGGGTAATTCTATTAGCCAGAACAAAATTAATGCTATTCAATGAGTTTGTGGTTTTCAGTCTAAGAACCTTCCCATATCCTAACCCCCATCTACAAAGGAAAAAAAAAAAGAAAATTTCTGTTTGAGGATATTTTTACTAAGTTTCAGAAAAAATTGTCGAATTGGTCTTCAAATTTTTTGTCTTATGGTGGTAGATTAGTTCTGATCAAATCTGTTTTAAACTTTATTCCGATTTATCTTTCTCATACTTTATCTCCTTCATATTCTATTTGCTCTAGATTAGAGAGGATGATAAACAAATTCTTTTGGGGCTCTAAGTTCAATAGCAATGGGTTGCGTTGGTCTTATTGGGATAAGTTTTGTGGTGTTTTGAATGAAGGGGACCTCGGCTGCAAAACTTTAAGGGATACTGCTAAAGCTTTTTCCCATAAATTGTGGTTTTCTTTTAGAAATAATTTCAATTTATGGGTTCGCTATATGAATGCTAAAAATTGCAATAACATGCATCCGACTTTATGTTTTTACAAAAATGCTGATTCTATGGTTTGGAAAAGACTTTGCAACATAAAATGGGAAGCTGAACAGTTTATTCAATTGGAATTAGGAAAAGGCGACGTTTTCTTCTAGCAAGATAACTGGTTAAGCCATTCTTCTATTGATTCTTTACTCAACACACACTCCATTGATAATGTTAAAGTTTCTAGTTTTATTAATAATAATTGCTGGAATGTCATTAAGCTTAGGGAAGTGCTCCCTTCTGATATTTTTGAGATTAATTTGAAAATTCCTTTACAAATTCATTGCAAAGATAAAATGCTTTTTACTCTTTCTTTGTATGGTAAGTTTTAGCTGAAAGATATTTGGGAGAACTTTAGAATCAAAAAGGAAAAAATGCTTATCTTTTTGGTTTTTTGGCATAAAAATTTCCCTCTATCTTATTCTATTCTTGTTTGGAGATGTATTACAGGGTATCTTCCGATAGACATTATGCTCCAAATGAAAAAGGTTTCTATATCCCTTCTAAATGTTTATGTTGCTCCAATGTGGAGAGTATTGATCATCTTTTTGTGAATGGTTGTATTACCCATAAAGTTTGGTCTTATTTCAGTAACCTTGCCAATAAAAGATTTAATTGTCATCATAATAATGTTATTTCTATTCTTGAGCATTGGGCCAATGTTTCTATAGGTCATATTTTTAATCTTATTCCTATCCTTATTTTTTGGTATATTTGGAAAGCTAGAAATGATGCTAAACACAATGCTATTAATATGGATGCTTCCTAAATTATTTCTAATGTTAGACATAAAATTTTGCAATCTTATTCTTATAATCTAATTAATGTTATGAATTTTAAAAATTAATTTGACTTCTACTTTTGGTAATAAAGTGAATAATAGGAATGCCATTTCTGTTGAGAAAATTGTTAAGTGGATTAAACCTTAGCCTCCTTATGTGAAACTTAATTCGGATGGGTCTGTTGGAGCTAATACTACTGGTGCTGGCGGTGTTATTAGAGATTAATTTGGGTGTGTTCTTGCTGTGTATGCTGCCCCTTTACATTGTTCTAATGCAATTGCGGCTGAGCTTATGGTTTTAAAGTATGGCTTGGATATCCGTAACAAGATGGGTATCAACTTATGTGTGGATAGAGGTGGATGCTATGCTTCTTATTCAAATCATTAACAATGATATCCTTGGTAACACTCAAAATTTTTATCTCATTAGGAAAATTAAGAATTTTCTTACTTCTGTCAATTTTTTTATATCTCACATTTACCGGGAAGCTAACGTTTGTGCGGATTGGTTAGCTAAAAAAGGTTGTTCTATTCAAAACTATGAAGAGTTGGATATTGGGAGCTTAAACCCAATTTTGAAAGGTATGATATACTTGGATAAAGTTGGTTTGATACTTATTCTCGTTTTGCTGGTTGGAGGTTCTATATTGTGTTGTCTTATTACAGTTGCTAGCATTTTTTGAGGTGGCAATTTTGTCTAAGGACTTACTCTTTACTCACCGCTACATTTTAAATTTTATGTATTTGGCTCCGATTATGGGTTATCCTTCTTTTAATCTGGGTTAGCATTTTTGGGTGTTTGCTTCTTTCGTGGCTCAGGAAGAGATGCTCTGGTTTTTTGGTGGGGGAAGGATGTGGTATTTCAAATTCTGGAATGAGTGCTTTGTTAGGTCTATTACCTTTCAATTAACTATTGATTATGAGGTGGTAACTTTCTTAAACTGGATGGATATTGGTTATATCTGTTCTGTTTGCTGGGTGCATTTCTGGATGGGTTGTTTATGATGCTTGGGGTTTTTATCCATACCTGTTGCTGTAATTTGAAAATCTGGGGGGGGGGGGGGGGGGGGGGGGGTATAATCAGATCAATGTTACTATTTGGTGGCAGCAAGTCAAATTCTGGCCTCATATTATGAGCTATATCAGCTGCTGGAGTTCTGTTCTAGAGTGGGCTCTTGATAATATTTTGCTTATTTTGAACTGCTTGCTCACTCTTTTTGTTTGTAAGCTTTTTTTTTGTAGGTTTCTTGGGTGGAAGTGTATCGAAGATCTCTCTCAAGACACTCAAGACAATTTTTCTCTGGACAATTCGACTTTCTTTTTTTGTAGGAATTACATGCTAAACTTTTATCTTTTGATATTCCTCTTTTGAGTGCCGTCCTCTTGCACCCGTAGGATAATTTTAGGTAATTTTGTAACTAGTAGATCAAGGGACCACTGGCTTTTAGGTTTTTTTTTTTGTTTTATTTTGTAGCTCTTCTGAGCATTAGAAAGATGGAGGCTCCTTTTAAGGACCTTGTAACCGTGCTTTTGATATTAACGCATAGGCCCCACAGTGGGTTTTAACCAAAAAAAAATGTCATGATTAACAAATTTAGCGACAAAATATATATACTTATGAAATTAAACAAGAAATTGTATAAGTATTATGCTCACCATCCTTATGTTCTATATGGGTGATAGTGCAAACATGGAAGAAGCTTAGTATTGTTCATCTCTTCCCTCCCTTTTATGAGAAAGGGACAAAATAACAAAGCCTCAGAGGAAAGAGGAGAGGAGGAAGAATAAAGAAGAAGACAAAAGGGTAAAAGTGCATGAATATGGAGATAGAAATTCTCTTCTTAATAGTTGGAAGCAAGATATTTGTGGTGCTATAAAGGTGAAGGAGAGGGTGTAAAGTTATCCACATGATATCCAAGCGAAGGGCCAAAAGTGCATAGAAATCCAGGAGGTGGATCAAGGAATGATAAGAAAGGCAAAGGATAGCAGGAACGTACATATTGCTATTAATGTTACACGTGGCCTAATCAAATACCTTAATATGGAATTTCGTGGGTCCCACCCATCTTTAAAATGTGTAGATATTGCATGGGTCCAATCAATAATGTAGGTTTAGTCAATAAAAATAAAAAAAAATGGCCCAACTTTGTTATTTGTTTAAGCTAAAAAAGGTAGTTTCCAAGGTAGGCTTAGGTTTCGTTTGGGACAGCTGTCTTATTATTTTTAAAAGCAGCTTTTTAATAAAAAAAATTAATTTTGTATTAAAATGCTACTTTAAGAAGTTTTAAAGAAGTTATCCCAAATAAAATCTTAGACTTCATTTGGGATGACTTTCTTATTTCTTTTTAAAGTAGCTTTTTAGTACAAAAATTTCTTGAACTAGAAATTTTTGTACTAAGAAACTTCTTTAAAAAATAGTAAGAAAATCGTCCTAAATTAAGCCTTAATAAGTTTTTTAGATTTAAGTTTGAGATTAAATTAGTACTCAACATTAATATAATCTTCCTTTAAAGATTCCACATCAATATCACTCCATCCAATGTACCTATTGCCAATGTTCATTGAACAATTACAAAGTAATGATCAATTTATAAACACAATTGCTGATGCCAGCTGATCACTATCATGCTGCAATTTTTTTTTTTTCAAAAATCCAAATTTCTAGTATAAATAAACTACAAAAGGGGGCTTACTAAGAGCTTGTTTGTAAAATAAATATGTATAGCTGGCTTGCATATTTCTAATAACATAAAGAACTCATGAATAATTTATTGTAAAGGATGAGTTCAAATAAGTCATTGTCGCGTGCGCTTGGAACTAATGAGCCTTAATGTAGTCTCTAATGACTTTGCTTTAGGCTTGATAAGCATCTTTGTAACATGGGCAAATTAATTTGATGGCATGGGCAAATAGCCTTGGTTACTTCAAATTTCAAGTAAGAATTTTTCAAGTATTAAAAGAAGATATCAAATAGCTTTGGCAACTTGAACTTGCTAATGAGATTCAGTTTAGTCAATATTGACTATACATTTTATTCTTAATTCTCTAATCTCAATGAAGAGATCATAAGAGTAAGAGAATATTAAAGTATAATCCTTAAGAGCTATCACATTTATTATGATTAATCATATGATTAACACATTCATTGCTCCAAATCAATTAGAGACCTTAAGGATACAAAGAAAATAAAAATAAATATTAACAACGACATTACTCCAATATTACAATAGAGCTATAAAGAGTGAAAGTGTTATAGCACACCAAGGGGGAAGATCAATTGGCTATCTTAAAATTTTAACTAAAGAGAAACAAACCAATATACAATGGCAAATAACTTTAAATATCAATTGTAGCTTTGAACAACAATAAAGCAACTAGTACTAAATGATATATTTTTTTATTTTTAAAATTTTAGAGCTAAAGAATTACTAAAGATTGATTCAAAGCAAATGATCTTACTAATCAAAGAAAAACTTACTATTACAATATGATCAAATCTCAAATCTCATAAAGTAAAGCTTGTAGGAAATAAAATATAAAATAGTAAAAGAAAAAGAAAACTATGATTTTTATAGTAGTGATATTTGGTCGAACTTGACCTATGTCCACTCCCCAAAGGTCCTCTTCTTTGGGAATTCTACTAGTAAATGCTCCATCTACACTTACTAAGGTGAAGAAGCCCATCTTCATTCTCAGGTGGAGAATGACCTTCAGAAAACTCTTCATCTTGAAAAGCATAAACCTTCCTACTTTCCACAACAATAGAGATATTGCTCCCTCTTTTTGCTCCTTATAATGGCATAGATACTACTCCCCTAACCACCTCGACTGGTCACAAGTTTTCTCCCAAGGAATTTTTCACTAGAGATCCTCTCTAAGAACTCCAAAATCAAAATCCAAAGGACCCAAGGTGTGAGCTGACAAGGGCAATCATTTGATTCCCTCACACACCCCTTAACTCCCTCAAGGAATAATCCCTTAACCTCACCTTCTCTCTCACAAGTGGAATGGTTACTCTCAAAAGTAATGATACACCTCCCCCTCTTCAAAGATCTCTTTCATAGGAAAAAATATCATTGGATATTCACTTGCATCTAACTCTTATATTATGAAAAAATTAAATGGACAATTTAAAATTAAACTTTAAATTTTAATTATGTTCTTCTAATCGTATATTATGAAGTGTGTATTGCCGATTAGTTAAACACTCAATTCAAATTTTAACTGGACTGTATGATTATTAATCATACATTACACTCAGCTAGATCGAATAAAGAATCATCCATGACAATCATAGGTCATACAGTATGATTAAATATGCTAAAATTAATTTAATAAATTATATTTTATGGATTGAAAAATTGTACAATATAATTTAATAGAGAATTTACGTGTTTGCTTTTCATCTTCACTTGCGAGTGTGTGCTCGACTGTCTTGTCAACATTCACTTAATTATATAAAGGACTTAAGAAAAAATGAAATATAAACTTTATATTTATATTTAACTAGACTCATTGCTATAATTTTTTTCTTGAGTTTGCTTCAACTTGACCATGTATATGTTGTACTTGAAATATTAATAGCACTAAAAAAATAGGTAATATATAAAGTAAAGAGAAAAAAGTTATCTAACTAATAATATTTGCAATTATCAAAACACCAAGTCGAGCTCTCAAATTTTAACAATCGCCCCCTTTTTTATAATGACAAATATTATAACACTACAAAAGAATTTCCAAATACCAGCGGCATTCTTGGCGATTAAACAGGCAGTTTGATCGTTAGTAAAAGCGGAGGTTATATCAACGAATTTACCTCTAAAAATTCTAGCGATCATTTGGCCACCGGTAATGCTACAGAAACTTTATATGTACGATGTAACTACAGGTGGACTTACCACAGATTTTAAATGACTAATTTCTAGTGGCTTATGCCGACGAAAATTTCGCTGGTAGTAGCACTAATACCCCTACCTGCCTGCTCCTTCATCGTCATTTCAATGCCTCTGAGTCGATTCGTTTGGTCCAGAGAAATGTTCGTTGTAGCTCTAGTCATTCTTCTACCCTAGCCAACATTGGCCTTCATCTCCATCTCCTTATCTGCAAGTGATCTCCTCTCCTTCCTTGTTATTCCTTGCTCTTATTCATTTCCCTCCCTCAGCCCTAGCCGTAGGAGGTTTAATAATTTTTTCAGCTCAAATATCATAACTTTATAATATTCTTAACAAAAAGGATAACTTCAACTTTAAGCATGGAATCCAAAATTTTAAGCTAACTTATAATACTAATTTACAACTCTCATGTTGATTAGATAAGCCCTAAAACTCTTTTCTTTAGCTTAAACAAAACTAGATATAAGATTCATCATTTTTATTGATCTCCATTATCAATTTATCAATCGGTTTTCCCAAACCTATTCTACTCATTTACCACTGTTTCCCTAGCACATCTCAAAACTATAAAATGTTTATCGCTTTGTTGAGATTATATTTGAACATAAGATGTTCTTATATGAGAGCATACGTTGTTCACCACTATCATGGCTGATGACAATTGAACTCTATAAGATAAGTAAAGCTTTATATGATTATTTTATTTGGATGATTTAGCCTTATTTTTCTTCTTAGAAGCCACTTGATGTTGTTGGTTTATTCAATTATATTTATCTTAAGCAAAATCAGGAAGAATAAAGTAATGAATTAATTTATTAGAAGAATGATTTGTAATTGACTTTGATTTGATGATTTTAATATCAATAATATAAGATAGAAAATGCTCTTTTGATGAGTAGATGAATTAATGTTAGAAGATTAGGAAGGAGGATGCATGGCGAGCATTAATTTCTTCTAGCATATTGTTTTACTACTTTGTTAGAAAATTGGTTTTTTCTTTTGATTTTTATAGAATTTGCTCTTTTTTTAAAAGCAAGTGATGTCAACATTTGTTAAGTTTTTTTTTTTTTTATATATGTATTTGAATAACTAACTTTGTCTTTTGATAGATGTTATATTTATTTCAAAAAGTCAATCAATTAGGACCCCTTGTGTTACATATAATTTGAACTTCTTATCTAAAGAAAAATAGAAGTGTTATGAATATAGTATTTCATAGCTTATTGATTATGAATAAATCATCTACATGGGTATAGTTATATGTATCTTTTTTTTTTTTCTATTATGTTCTATAAGAGTAAAATACTCATTTTAATTTAATAAAAAAGTAAATTCTAATACTTTCTTACCAAGTAGTTTTAGTTCTACCTCTACCTTTTTAATATAGGCCGAATCTAATACATCTACTCTCCTTGTTGGGCCTTTGGAAGATCAAAGTCTTATGTGACCAAGCCATCTATGGCGACTATATCTAATCTTATTTTCCACTAGAGCTACTTCAACCTTTTTTGTATATACACATTTCACATTATATATCTAAGTGTAAACCCACTCATCAACATGAGTGTCCTTGTCTCTGCAACACCTAAGTTAATTTTTTTGCTTATCTTTTAATGGCCAACATTTTGTGCCATAAAATATTGAAGGTTTCATAGACATCTAATAAATTTTCCCTTAAGTTTGAAGGTTATTTGTATATCTCATAATAAGCCTGATGCATTCTTCCATTTCAACCATTCTACTTGAATTATACTAACAGTATACCTATTTATTTCATTATTATTTTAAATAATATAATTTTTAACATATTATTTTAGGATTATTAATTTAACATCCAAACAACTATCCAATAAGAGAGTTATTGGATGTATAATAGATTATTACCATGATGAAAATGATTCACATATGAATTTATGGAGGGAGTTGAGACTTTTATTCAATTTGCATGTTAACTACCTTCGCTTAAGTCTAATGGAATATTTTGATATCCATGCTCAAAGGATAAAAATCAAGCTTTCCTTGAGCCTGATGATATAAAGGATAATTTATATTATAAAGGATTTGTTTCAGGATACTGGTTTTGGATCTCACACAGCAAGTACAAGCCACATAGAGATACTCATGTTAGTCTATCCACAGCTTCTAGAATAGTCGTTGAAGATCAAATGAGTAGACCGTATGAAGAACTTTTTTTTGATGCAGTAGATCCTAATTTAAGAACAAACATAGAAGAGCCACCAATCCCTAAAATCCATTTTTTTTTTAATTACTACATGCTACTCAAAAACTAATTTAAAATGGTTACACAGCACATTCAAAATTATTGGTTGCTGTTAGGATGCTTAGTATCAAATTTTAATATAATATTCCTCTTGAGTGCTTCAATGACTTCATTGGTTTTCTAAAGAAAATAAATTTAGTAGATAATTTAATACCCACAAATTTATATTGAATGAATAAATTAGTATCCAAGTTGGGTCTCTTTGCAAAGAAAATTGATTATTGCATAAAGAGTTGTATGTTATACTACATAGATAATGTGATAGAAGTTTATTATCATACCTGCAATGCACCTCGATTCAAACCTAGCTCAGGAAAATAATATTATTAAAAGAAAGATGTTATATATTTCCATTTATTTTATTTATCAATTATTCCAAGACTTAAGTGGCTCTATGCATTAATGAGCTCAGTAGATCATATGAGATGGCATAAGAAGAAATTAGCTCATAGTAGTATTCTTTCTCATCCATCAGATACTGAAGTGTGAAAATATTTTGATCAAACACATTCTTCATTTGCTGTTGAGCCACATAACATAAGATGGAAATTATGTGCTGATAGTTTTACTCTATATAGTCAGGCAACCTTGACATATTCTTGTTGGTTAGTCATACTAACACCATACAACCTTCGACTAGTGATGTGAATGATTATCTCATACATATTCTTAACACTTATAAAATTTGGTCCACATAATTCAAAAGAAAAAAATTGTTATTTTTTTAAATTCATTAATTGGTAATCTTAAGTTTTTATGGGAAAAAGGTGTTATTCTCACAAATGATATCTCAACTAATTAGAATTTTCTCCTTAGAACTGCATTGATTTGGACCATTAGTGATTTTTTAGCTTATGGTATGTTATTATGTTGGAACACAGAAGGAAAATTAGCTTATCCTTACTACATGAAGAATATTAAATCTCTGACACTAAAATATGAAGGAAAAAATACTTGGTTCGATTGTCATCATATGCTCCTATCTTAAGATTATCCATTTAGGAGAAATAAGAATACATTATCAGATTAAGTGGTTATGATATACTACAAAGATTTTCTAACATTTCATCAATTATTGATTTTCCAATATTATCAAAGTGCAGATTTCTAGGATATGGTGTTCAACATAATTGGATTAAAAAAATATTTTTTGAACATTACCATATTGGAGTATAAATTTGATAATGCATAATCTTGATGTTATGCATATTGAGAAGAACTTTTTTGATAATATTTTTAATATAATTATGGATGTTAAAGATAAGAGTAAGGATAATATAAAAGCTAGAATAGACATTACAGAGTACTACAGGAAAAAAAATCTAGAGTTAGTAACAACCAATGATAGTATAATAATGAAGCCCAATGCACCTTACTCATCATGTTAGAATAAAAATAATCAATATGTTAGTTTAAGGTTTAAAAATATCAAACTTAAGCCAATGTGTAAATCTTAAATCTATGAGATTATTTAGAATTAAAAGTCATGATTTTCACATAAAATATGGAGGTGTTCCTTCCAATTATAATTTGTTTATTACTAGATTACATATTGAATCCATTGACAAAGTTTAGCCTTTTCTTCAGAGACCTATATTCATCTAAACTAAGAGAAGAGGCTTTATGGAGGAGTAAGGAGAACATACTAATCATCCTATGCAAGATAGAAAATATTTTTCTCCTAGATTCTTTAATTCAAGGGAACATCATCCAGTCTATCGACCTTATGAGGCTAGAGTTGGTGGACCTATGCAATATCGTTGGATGTACCCTTTGAGAGGTAAAAAGTGTATTTAATACATTGTCTTTAATATTTCTAATTATAACCATTAATTCTAATCATCTAGAGATATTTAAATAAGTTAAACAAATATGTTAAGAATAAAGCATGACTAGAAAGATTGATATGTGAAGTATATTTGGCTCAAGAAACCACCCACTTTTACTCTTACTACTTTGAGCCCCATGTGAGAAGTACAAGAATAATGATTGGTCCTAATATGGATTTTGATATTGAAGAATAATCACAATATGCACTATTAATTTTTAGAAGTTATGAAAAGGCCAGTGATAAATATGTTATAAGATTTCTCAATGATTTAGAAATTAAAATAGTATTTTTATATATGTTACTGAACTATTAGGAAGTCCAATCTATCTTAGAGTAAATTTTTCCATAATGTGTATAAGAAATCATATTAAATTTTAATTTTTAAGTGTGAATTTTATGATTTGTCACTAGGTATTTCATAAGTAATTTGCATCTAATAGGTACTACCATTATTGAGCAACTTGCCACAAATGAATTATCAGCATAGTTAAAGTCTTATGTGCGTAAAATCTATATTATTTTATTGATTTACATCTTATTAAATACTAGAAGCCCTAAAATTTTCAATTTTTTGTACATAACCCCTATAATAAAGTTTCAATAAAGGGCTGCAAGCACTTGCATGGGGCCCAATACAAAAAGAAAACACCTAACCAATATATATAGTTAATGGGTTTAGATTTCATTCCACATCTAGAGTGAAGAAATAAAAACTAAAATTTATGAAGTTTATGTTAGAGGAAACACACACAAAGAAGATGTATATGGTTATTCTGGATGAGGTTCTTGAGCAGTAATACCTAGGAGAAGATGAGAATCTTATATATTTGTTTAACTGTCAATGTTAATATCCTGTATCAAATAGAGACACAAGGGTTCATCCAGTGTATGGTTTAGTAGAGGTAAAAGATAGCAGAAGATATGGAAAGTTTAATCCATTTATGCTAACAAGTCAAGCTATTTAAGTTTTTTTTGGTAAATATCCGAGTGGTCGTAAATATATGCAAGATTGCTAGCTGTTATAAAATCAAAGCATGAGAGATTAATAATCAATAAAACATCATAACTACTATTCATCAAGAGGATGAGATGTAAGATTATAGGGCTATTGAAATTGATGTTCTTATTAGTTTGTTGCATAATGCTGAAATGTGGTTAGAGGATGTGAATAGTTTGACAAGCTCTTCAAGTGAGAACGAGAAAGAAAATGAAGATACCTTAGAGAGCACTCAAAGCATTTTAGATTCAGAATAATTCTTGTAGCTTAAGTGACCAAATTTATTATAATATACTTAATGTTGTATCATGAATGTTTAGCAAGGACAAGTTCGTATAATGATAGAAAGATCCACTTGAGTATATGATTTTTTTATTGCTCATAATGAGAAATGCAACGTTACTTCTTTTTAATCATGAATGACTTTACTCATGCCATCTTATTTGAAAGTACATGTCTGAAAAATGTCTCTTAAAGTAAAATGTCTCTTAACCATTTATATAATCTGTAAATAAAATTTTTGAATGAAACTATATTTTTGGAAGTAATGAAAATTTTACTTTTTTTAATGTAACTGTATTTTTTTATTTCTAACTATGCAAATCTTCTTATATGCTACAACTTCATTTTTAAGTGTTATTATAATTTCATGAAATATAAACTTATTGCTTCTTTTACTACAGATGGCTTTTGGTTACGAGCCTCCTTCTAGATTCATTACATCAATATTTGGTTGTAGGAAAAAGTTGAGTACTGGATCTATTGGGTCTAGAGAAGGTGATGAAGGTCAAGGATAAAGAGTTCAACCAATCAGAGGAGTGTCATAACCTCCACCTAGGAGTTAGCATTAGTCCCCCATTGACTAGGGTTAGGGATAAATAGATCCAACTGTGGTTGGGGGACCACCCCATACTAGCTACTTTTTTACTCCTACATCTACTAGTCCATAATTTTTCTCTCCAGATTAAACACACTTGGATCTATTTTATCCATATTATCCACCACCAATATCATAAACACCTCCATCAACCTACCCCTACCCTCCTTACCATCATCGCTATTATTAACCACATCCTGTGCAGCCACAATAGGGTGGACTATCAACATAAGTAGGCATTGGGGCTAGTGAGCCTATAGTAGTAGAGGATAAGCATATATATAGAGCCTGAGGGAGATACGCAAGTTTAATTTAATTTGTAAAGTTGTTATAATTTAATCTATTATGTAATTGACAAAAAAATTTACCTATAACTTTAATCCCTCAGGGTAGCCTACCCATAAGAATCATGATATCATATAGAGAAAATATGATGTGCCTTAGTTATCATGAAAGAAAATCCCAAAGAAAGTTAGGGATATATGGTTTAGAAAATTTTAGGTATATTTATTTGGCATTATTTAAAATTGTTCATTTCACTTGTATTAATATTATTTAGTATACCTATGTTTTATAGAAAGATTTTAGGTGGTTTCCTGAGCATGGTTGGAGGGTTAAAACAAATTTTGATAAGTGAGGCTCTACTTATCTTTGGGACTTATTCATGGATATTAGAAAGTCTAGGCAGCATCCTTTTATGGATTAGTGAGGGAGTATGAACTGGTTTGAGTAGAGCTTAGGTAAGCCCTGTGTTCACTAAATTGAGAGAGAAAAATAAGCAAAATATAGCATCTAACTATGGGGGTTTAAGAAACTCTCTTTATGTTGGTGATTCAATTCCTCATACTATGTATAGACGAGATTAGTAAAAGATTATTTCACTTAATTTCAAAAATATATGCACATTATTTTAAATGTTTTCTATTTGTAGAAAGAGTATCTTGGTTGGGAGCGGACACTATTAGAGCTACATATGAGGACTGACCAATATCAAGCTGATCATCAGTGGATTGATGAGAATGTGAGAAAATCTTATGTGAGTAATATTTTTTTTCTAATGATAAAAAATAAATAAAAGTTTTATTTATGAATTTATTCTCATATAATGGTTTTATACGACTTTGGGAGGGTCAGCCATCTACTGGTGAGGGATCATCTTTAGGGTAGTATTCTAAGTACCACACATGGTTAAAATGAATGGAGGAAGGCAGAAGGGGAGGTTCTATGGCTTAGGTTCACAGGGATATGCTTATGAGGGTAGTTCATCTACTTCAACATTTTATGAAACTAGTGGAGCTGAAGAAACTGTCAGCCAATGGGTTGCTGCCCTGACCAGAAGATAAAAGAGATTAGAAAGATTCAAGCTGAGATACAGGTAGAGTTGTGATCATATTGAGCTAAAAATTAGAAGAAAAAGTAACATGAGCCTATACATGAATGACAAGTCAGCAAGGATATGGAAAATAATTATATTTAATTCATTTTCAAAATTAATATTGAAGTTTGAAGAAATAGCTTTTGTTTGAGAACATATACATGTGAAATAAGTTATTTATGTTTTAAAAACTATTTAATAAGATGAATTTTATGTTTTCATATGTTTAAAATTTTGTGTATTTTACATTTTATGTTTTAAACTACTTAGGCATCTGCTGATTGTGGATATTATATTAGTGTATTTTATTTTATTTATATTACTCAAATGCAACATGTACATATGAAAATGTGGTCGGATAGAGGGTAGGCTCTCAATTTTTTTTCAAATGTTATAGGTTTTGAATTAAGCTCCTAAAAACATTGACACGAGACCAATTTTTTTAGCCATTGATTTTTGTGATGAATCACTGGTATTTACTGGCGGGTGTCTAGAGGTCTGATTGCCCAAAAAGCAATGGTTACAGTTGGTAATACCATCGGTAATTGCTATTGGGTTCCTTATGGTTAGTACTTCAAAAAATTGAAGCAGCCTATATGCCAATAATTTTTGGAGGTTATAGCCACCAAAATACCGCCAAAAATTGCACCGATGGAAAAGGTCATTGATCTTAGAATCCTATGCAGTTTATTCTTGTAGAGTTTTAACCGTAAGAAAACAACCAAAAATTTTAATAACTTCCAAAAAATTGCTAGTTCTATCAAAAAAATCCTCCAGTATTGGCCAATTTTCCTGTAATGTTGGTTAGATTTAGATTTTAAAATTAATGCTTAATTCCCTGCATAGATCTCCCCTAACTCCGTGCCCTTCTTTTATTTTCTATGAGAAAATCTCTTTAATTAATTTTAAATTTTAAAATTGTTTTATATTATTTATTTTATTTATATTATATTTTTTATTTGTAAATATCACAGTATAAATAAATAACACATTGAAAAATAAGAACACTAATTTTGTATTAAAAACTTTAAAATAAGTGCAAACAACATCAAGTAGTACTAATAGAGATCATTAAAAAATCTATACATTTGCTACTACAACCAATTTGAACCATTCTTACTTTTGACATCATAAAAATGAAGAATAAACTAAAAGGAAAATACACCAAAAAATAGGAAAATATAAAATACTAAAAAATACAAACATCACTTAATAGAGGATTATTGACAATGATTTTGTCAAACCCTTAGATCAAAGGGTTGACTTGGTCAAATTGACCAAGCCAGGACCCAAGATCCCTCCCATCCAATTCAGTGGGTCAAAATGAGTTTGTTGAGCCCAAACCCAGGTCCTGGGTCAACCTAGTTGACCAGGTCAACCTAGGTTGACCCAAATTGAACCAAACAACTTCTATTTGATCTCAAACCAATTTCATGGCTCCTCAAATTTTTTTCTCACCTCCCCTAGACCTAGTGGGTTAGACCCAACCCATCAGGCTCAAACCTGTGCCCTGGGTCAACCTGGTTGACCCAATTAGCCTAGATGGGTCCAAATCAAATTAAATTCAATTCCAAACTTTCTTGGGCCCAATCCTTGATCCCCTTGGGTCAAATTGAACATGTTGACTGGGTTGACCTTTGACTTGGTCAACCTAAGGCTTACATGGTCAAATTTGACATATTTAAATCAAATTAATGCATTTTAATTGAATTAAATCCTTCCTATTGAGCTATCCACTCAAATCTTGATTTGACCAAATCAATTTAATTTTCCTCTTAAAGCTTCCTAGATTGAATCTAGGCCACTCATTTATGAGTTGGACGTATAAATAGATGAATTAGGATTGATGTTAAGGACCTTTACATTATTTTCCTTCACAAGAGCTCTCAAGCCAAGATATCTTATTTTGTGAGCTGCCTTAATTTTCCTTCACCCTTTTCAACTCGAATTCACCGCAAAATGCTTGCCGGTGGTGAGCGTTTCGGTGAACCAAGGCTTGAAAAGTTCTAAGGAAGATTCCTATCAATCTAGAGCTTTTTAGAATGTTGTTTATTCTATAAATAGGAGCATGGATAGTCTACAAGTGCAACAATCCCAGTTAAATTCTCAAACCCTAGACTAGAACACTTAGAATAATTTAGCTTTTCAAATAGTGCATTTCAGAATGTAAAAACTCTTCACCATGAATGCTCTTCATGTGTAGAGCTTAGGTTTCAAATTTTGTTTGATTTGGTGCAACCGATCGAGAGAACGAGACTAAATATCATTTTAGGTCTCGGGTTAGGCTTTATGTCTGCTGAGGTATAATCTTGTCCATAGAGATCTTGTCATTCTATGGTCCGAAACGACCACGGATCTCAATCCCGCAGATATGTTTTCGATCCAGCTCGATCAAGGCCATGGATCTAACACCGTGCGGAATTAACGGCGGCAATCAGTGTTGACTGTTTTAAGTAAAATGTGTTGGTCCCGCCGCCGCCGCCGTAATCATCGGGCAATGATTGGTGGTGGCTCTAATCATTGCTCATGATTGGGTGCCATCACCGCAGTTCCACGGAGCCAATCAATGGATGCCATATATGCCCGCCGCCGATTTTAATTAAATTAAATATTTTAATAACATTTAAAATTATTTTAAATTCAGATTTATTTAAATAATTAGTATAAATTATTTATTAATCCAAAAAATGCATATAATATGTTGAATCGATTGTATTTTCATCCTCTTTTTTTAAAATTAAATTTAATTAAAGGTATTAATCATATTTTAAATTATATTAATTATAAGATATTTGTCTAATTTTAATTAATAAATAATTATAGGTAATAAATAATATATTTTAAAATTATTATTATTATTATTATTATTATTATTATTATTATTATTATTATTATCATTATTATTATTTCAGAAATATGTTTAATTATTTTTTAATTTTATATTTTAATTAATAATTAGATATTTTTAGTATTTATTTAGTGCAATTAATATTTAGAGTATCATTTAAAAATATTTATTATTGTTTTAATAATAATCTTTTATTTTTTTAAAAAAATAAAAATTTATATTTTAAATTATCATCCTTTATTTATTATTATTATTATTATTATTATTATTATTATTATTATTATTATTACTACTATTGTTTTTATTTAAACTACTTTTATTATATTATTATTTATTATTATTATTATTATTATTATGATTATTATTATTATTATTCTCAAAATTATTTTTTTTTTTAAATCAGAAGTTTGTTCTTATTAGTTAAATATTTATTAATAACTTTTTCCCTATTTTAAATTATTTTTCCTTTATTAATTAATTACTTAAATTATTCAATTAATAATTAATTAGCTTTTAAATTCAACTATTTTCTAAAATTAAAAAAATTATTTTTATTAAATCATTTTAAATTATAGAAAATTTAATTCCTCATTTATTTTAATTTAATGATTATTTTTCAATGTTAATTACCTTAAATTATTTAAAAATCATTTTTAAATACTTTAAACTTTAAAATTTATAGTAATTTCATTTTAAATCAAATTTATGCGTATAATTTCTTAAAATTTTCAAAATAATATGTATTTTTATTTTAAAATATTTTTAGAAAGCAATACTTACTTTTCTGTCATAATTTTCTATACCTTTTAATTAATTGATTATTTAACTAACATTTAAATAATTAATATAATAATTATTTTTGAAGTTACAATTTATTTTGAAACCCTTTCTTGGAACTTCGTGTGGGTGACCAGCGAATCTCCCATGAGTATGAATATTGGATTATTTTGAATAACACTATTTTTTAAAAAATTAATTTATTTATGTATGTATTTTGAATTATTTTAAAATTATATATATTTTAAATCGCCTAATTTTGGGAGATCCACAACTTAAAATTTTAAATATGGGCTATGTACATAGAAAGCATTCATGGGGGAGATTGATTAGTGGGTGGTTGAGTTTCAATCATCCACTAATCACTTCAATAAGTACACTTATTCTTCTTTTTGTTGTTTTTTGCATGTGTAGAATGCACGAGCACTTAGCCTAGGCCCTCCTAGATTTTAGGATTGGTATGTTTACTATTTTTATGCACCTCCTTGCATGTTACCTCAAGGGTTAGTCCAAAACTTATTTTAAAATCCATTTAACGTAGTGACACCCTGAGGACAATAATTAAGGACCCGCCTAGCAAACTTAGAAAACTTTTAGTAGCTAGAATAGGTCACCAAATGACATGAAACTTTCAACATTTAAACTTAGTGACATCTTAAACCTCCCAGAATTTTTTAGGAATTTTTAGGAGCCTTTAGACTCCTTAATTAAGACATCCTAATTTACCCGATAATTAGGTCCCGATAACTTCAGGAAATCCTAATAAATTCATTTAAACTTAGAAAATTTCTTATAATACCTCAAACTCTTTAGAATCTAGTCCTTAATCTCAAATAATTAGGTCCCCTTAATTGGACTTTATTCTGACCCTTAATTCAACTTTAATTAAAATTATTGTTTTGCCATTATTAATTTATTAAAAATCATTAAAAATTCCAAATTTTCTCCCAAACAATTGGGAATATTTTTTAGGTCATTACTAACCTTTGGGGGTAATTCTAATAAGTTTGGAGCTTATTTGGTTTTAAATCATAAAATCTCTCTTTATTAACCAATTTTAATAATTCATTAACTACCCAAAACTTCTAAAATTCATATCTTTGCTTAAAAAACTCTAAAACCAGTAAACTCAAAGCCTAACTACTCCTTGTAAGGCCTAATATTTAACTAAAATATTATAACTCCTAAACTTATAACCATGCAAGAGTTTGAGTCTAGATTTTCTATTTTTTAAATGTAATGTGATTTATATTCTTATTGAGTTGTGAAAGTCTTCAAAAGTATGGCAATTCAAACTCTAGGTACCCAAAGAGAAAAAGAAAGACCCCACTCGGGGAATTTCTTTGTCATTTGGGTACCTTTCTAGAGGACGAACTAGATGGAGCCTGAAGGAAACGATCTGAATGGAGATGATCCAGAGAAAGATGATCCACCTGAAGACAGAGACTTGAAGTGAAATGCTCGACTTTTAAGACTTGCGTCATTTAGTAGGATTAGAATCAAGGATGTTGTCGGTGGAGCCTGGCCACCACTACTTTTCTACAGACCCTAGGTTGTACTTATATGGCACTTATCATGGACTTTACTTTACTGTGGTTTTTTTTTTCATGATTTATATTTATGTGTTTATTTTCTGTATGCAATAAAAATTGCCTGCTTTCTTAGGTTTCTTTATTGCATGTCTATGGCCTAATTTTTGCTAGGCTCTCTAGGATAAAAAAATATTTTCTACTCATAATTAAATTCTAAAATTTTAAGAATTAAATAACATAGAAACTTTATGATCTAGGGAACTGCCAAAATCATTCGGGGTCACATGCATATTACTATATTTCTTCTCCCTCCTTACTATGAGATACTTTCCCACCTGCAGGTAGAGTTCGAATAATCTGGCCAATGAGAATGAGGTGCCAAAGTTGGGGAAGTCTAGTTTTTTTTCTAAAAAAACTATTTTTATATAAGCTTGTTTTTAAAATCTAAAGCATATATGATTCATACTTTCAACTAGTATGCATTGCATTAGAAACTAATTAAATTAAAATTTTAATTACATTAACTATAGGGGCATTCACCATATATAAGTTTGGGGCCAGTTAGAAAACTCTGTAGATGTTGGCCCTACTTCTAAAATACTCAAAATACATACACATCTTTCATAAAAACCGAATAACATGGATTTGAAGCGCTTAGGTGGTTAGCTAACATCCCTCTTCAGGCAGGGTGTAAGCCCAGGTGCATTAGTTAGGACACGAGTGTTAGTGTTGGGTATAATACTAAATTCATTTTAGATCTAGGATTTAA
Organism: Dendrobium nobile; assembly: GCA_022539455.1. Lineage (NCBI taxonomy): Eukaryota > Viridiplantae > Streptophyta > Magnoliopsida > Asparagales > Orchidaceae > Dendrobium > Dendrobium nobile. The sequence goes on from CM039731.1 coordinate 5,537,537, forward strand.
GACTACTACATTAGTTGTTTTGTAGTATGCCTAAATAGTGGCTAAGTTCCTTCTCTTCAGGGACTATAAATACTACTTATCTTCATCACATAGATGGCGCCACTTTCATCTTTTCTCTCTGCATGCTCTAAGTGTATGATTTCCTTTCCTTCCTCGAATGCCTTAGTCCCTCTAGATGTCGGTGTGAGCCATGCATGTTGACTAAGCCCTTGAGACTATCTTTTCATTTAAGTAGGAACTTCCTTGTCTCTCTTTTATATGCCAACCCCCCTTGCCTGGGAAGAATAATATCGGATCCTTAATCGAGAGTCTTTTCAGGCCCTAGGCTCGAGATATAATTAACCTCGAGGGTTAGCATCCATGGGAAACAGAATTCCACCATCAAATAAACCCCACTTAAGCTGATGTATCAGGTGGGGGAAACCCGTTGTTACATTCAGGTTGTATATATTATTACCCATCGAGGTGCGCTGGTGAGAGCTACCATCCCAATGATTACTCGTATGTGTGATCTAATCTGCTCTTCCATTTGCTCAATTACGAGGACCACAGAGGCCTATGATCATTTCTAACCCTTAGGGTAATACGATCGTATACCCTCAACACTCTGCAATCGACGATGTCCTTTCAGAGGTCCACAAGTTTTTAGCGACCACGGTGGGACCCGTCTCTCTTTCCATCTTTGAATCTTATATTATTATTTCTTGTGTGTACTCTATAATTGGCACTCCTTAGATTAAGTTCATGCTACTCTTAGATAGGGTACCTTTCTTAGTATGGTCCCAAAACTATGGTCCCTTTCCTTCCAACCTTTTAGGCAATTCTGTATGTTATCAATTCTCTTCCTCTCATCAAGTTTTTTGTATTTGCTCAGCTCTCTCACTCTAAAAATACCAAGCAGACCCTGATGCTTTCCTACCTTTCATAGATATTTGATACTTGAGGGTGGATTTGTTGTTGATAGTAGCTTAGATAAGGAAGGAGACTTTTGATGTCAGAGTACTAACAAGTAACCTATTCCTCATCAAATGTGTGGAATGAGAGTTAAGGATTCCTATCAAAAACCTTTTGACACTCCTTCCACTAGTGCTAGTTGTTCGCTATAAACTAGCGAACCTCCCTACCTCCTGGTAATATCCCTTTGTATTCATACTCCCTGAAAGGAGCCTTCTTATTTTTTGGCAATCAGTGTGGCCATGATGATTTTTCCTCTACCACATGATGTTCTTTATGAAGAGTATAAGGCTATCACTAAAGGTGATACGCTGATATGCCATAGGGATATTTGTTCTTATGTTTGTGTTCACAAATTGCATTGGTGTTAGCACAAAACCTTTAAGTCATCCTCTCCTTTTGAGGATTTATTCTTACCCAGTTTTATTTGGCACCTCCAAGTGTGGTCTGGGATATCAAAACTAATAATTTACACTTTCTTTGAGAGGTGATATTAGGTTTATGCCCATTTATATTAGTCAGGTATGGTGATGTTGATCCAATATTCCTATGTAAATTTTTTCATCTATCAATCATGATACGATAATTATTCTAACCAGTTTCACTTGGCACCCTCAAGTGTGGTATGGGCTATCAAAACTAATAATTCAAACCTTTTTAGATGAGATACTAGGCCTATGCCCACCTATATTAGTTAGGTGTGGTGATGTTGATCCACTATCCCTCTATTAATTTCTTTTCCCTATGAATTTCATTATGGCTATGCCCTCCAGTTTCACTTGGCACACCCAAGTGTGATCTGAGATATTAAAACAAATAATTCAAACCTTTCTAAGAGGTGATACTGGGTCCTTGCCCACTTACAGTAGTCAGGTGTGGCGATATTGATTTAATGTCCCTATATAAATTTCTTTAACTATCAATCGTGATACAATAATTTTTCTCCCCCAGTTTCACTTGGCACACCCAAGTGTGGTCTGGAATATCAAAACTAATAATTCAAACCTTTCTATAAGGTAATACTGGGTCCATGCCCACCTATATTAGTCAGGTGTGGTGATGTTGTTCCAATGTCCCTAATTCAAATCCATTTTCTATAGGTGATACTAGGTCTATGCCCACTTACGGTAGTCAGGTGTGGCGATGTTGATTCAATATCCCTATATAAATTACTTTCTATTATTGATCGTGATATGATAGTCATCTTACCCTAGTTATGTTTGTCACCCCAAGCATGATCTGGGATACTAAAACTAATAATTCAATCCATTTTCTATAGGTGATACTGGGTCCATGCCCACTTGCGTTAATCAGGTGTGGTGATGTTGATCCAATGTCCCTATGCAGATTTCTTTCTTCTATCAATCATGATACGATAAGTATTCTACCCAGTTTCACTTGGCACTCACAAGTGTGGTATGGGATATCAAAATCATTGACTTAAACTCTTAAGAGATATGATACTAGGTCCATACCAACCCAAGCTAAGTAGGGGGTGGCAATGTTGATCCACTATCCATATAAATTTCATTCATACATTTAAACTTTGTTATGATTGTGTTCTTTAGTTCTATTTGATATCCCTTTTATGTTATTTTAATGTGATGATAATGTTGCCTAAAGAATTTCACCTATATTTGGAGACCTGTGACCATGACGATTTGTCTTCTACTATGTGGTAGCTAAAAGTTGGTTTAGTGATTCTTAAGCAACATTTTTTTTTTGGATATTTTTTCACTTACCTGTACTTTCTCTCTCACATCCCAACACAGATATATGTAAGGCTGGTGTTGAGCTAATTTTCACCTTATATCCTGTCATTTCGACATGGTCAAGCGGATGGTTGGTTACTTGCTTTATTGGAATGGGGTTACCTCTCCCGCATTTCACCGAGGGTGTATATCTTTCTATTGTCCTCAGAGATATTGATAACTCTTTTTTTTATAAAAAATTAAAGTTGACTGAGGAATTCCGCCGGCATTTGAATATCCGTGGCCATGATGTTTTGTCCTCAACCATACAGTAACTAAAAGTCGATTTGGGAACTCTTAGACAACTTTTCCCTTAAAACATTTTACAATTACCTTTACTTCTTCCCTTATATCCTTACACAGATTTGTGTCAGGCTTGTGTCAAGGTAACTTTTGCCTTCTATTCTATTTCCTTGAAGGGACAAATAGGTAGTTGACCACTTACTTACCTGGTGGGGTGCTCGATAGGGTACCTAAGAGGCATACCCCCACCTAAACTACCTTTAATTTTTCCCTCATATCCCTACACAGATTTGTGTCAGGCTTGTGTCAAGGTGACTTTCACCTTCTATTCTGCTTCCTCGATAGGGATAGACAACTAGTTGACCACTTACTTACTTACATGGTGGGGTGTCCGATAGAGTCCCTGGGAGGCATACCTCCCACCTAAATTACCTTTACTTTCCCTCACATCACAATACAAAGCTTTGTTAGGCTGGTATTGAGGTGACTTTCACCTTCTATCATGCTATTTTGATATGGTCAGGTAAATAGTTGGTTACTTACTTAATTACCTAGATTGAGGTGCCCGATAGAGCCCCTGGGAGGCATACCTCACCACCTTAACTCTTTATTCCCTTGTTTGAAATGGTCAAATAGCTATTGAGCCCTTTATCATCTGCTGCACCGAACTAGTTAGGAAGGTGTTGAAGCTTCCTTGGTTGAGAGAGCCTGACAGAGTTCCTAGGAGTCATTCCTCACCACCATTTACTTTTCTGGTGTCCTATTGTGATTAGGTAGGCGTCAGACCCAGACTCTTTGCTCACAGGTTCAAAAGGATCAAGTGGGTATTGAGCCCTTCCTCATCTGCTACACCAAACTGGTTAGGCAGGTGTTGAAGTATCTGTGGTTGAAAGAGCCCAACAGAGTCCCTAGGACGCATTCATCACCACCCTTTTCTTTTCTGATGTCATGTTGTGATCAGGCAGGCGTCAGACCCTAACTCCTTGCTCATTGGTTCAAAAGAATCAAGTGGGTATTGAGCCCTTCCTCATCTACTATACCAAACTGGATAGGCAGGTATTGAAGTTTCCTTGGTTGAGAGAGCCCAACAGAGTCCCTAGGAGGCATTCCTCATTACCCTTTTCTTTTCTGATGTCCTATTATGATCAGGCAGGCGTCAGACCCTAACTCTTTGCTCACTAGTTTGAAGGGATCAAGTGGGTATTGATCTCTTCCTTATCTACTGTGCCAAACTGGTTAGGCATGTGTTAAAGCTTTCATGGTTGAGAGAGCTTGATAGAGTCCCTGGGAGGCATTCCTCACCAACATTTTCTTTTCTGATGTTCTATTATGATCAGGTAGGTGCTCACTAGTTTGAAAGGATCAAGTGGGTATTAAGCCCTTCCTTATCTATTGTGTTGAACTTATTAGGTAGGTGTTGAAGCTTCATTAGTTGAGAGAGCCCGACAGAATCCCTAGGAGGCATTCTTCATGACCCTTTTCTTTCGGATGTCCTATTATGATTAGGCAGGTATCAAACCCTGACTCTTTGCTAACTGGTTCAAAAGGATCAAGTGGGTATTGATCCCTTCCTCATCTATTGCGTCGAACTGGTTAGGCAGGTGTTGAAGCTTACCTGGTTGAGAGAGCCTTGATAGAGCCCTTGAGAGGCATTCCTCACCACCATTTTCACCTTCTACCTTACTATTTCGATACAGTCAAGCAGGTAGTTAGTTTGCTTTACTACTTTTTTTTTCGGGTTCTTTCCTAGGCTCTGCCCTTGCTATAGGGTAAGGCCAGGAGAAGACCCCACTACTTTTCACCATTTTGGTGATCCCTTAATAATTGTCTCTTTGGTTCTTCCCTCGGCTCTGCTCTTTATATAGGGTAAGGCTAGGAGAGAATCCCTTTACTTTTTCACCTTTCGGCGATACTTTTCTTTGGTTTTTCCTTCGGCTCTGCCCTTTCTATAGGGTAAATGAGAGAATCCCTTTACTTTTTTTTTCACCTTTTGGTGATACTTTTCTTTGGTTCTTCCCTTGGCTCTACCCTTTCTATAGGGTAAGGCCATGAGAGAACCCTATAACTTTTTCACCTTCTGGTTATTCTGTACTACTTTACTTTTTCCCCTAAGCTCTACCCTTATCATAGAATAAGGCTATGGGAGAATTACTTTACTACTTTGTTTTGGTTCTTCCCTCGACTCTGTCCTTTTTATGGGGTAAGGCCAGGAGAGAATCCCACTACTTATACACCATTTGGTGACATTCTACTTGTGCACTGCTGCTCTTCATCCTCTCCTAGGTTCTGCCCTTACTATAAGATAAGGCCATGAGAAGAGCTCCCCACTTTCTTCCACTTTTTTTATACTCTTTTGCTTGTATTCCTTACTCCACTTCTTCTGTCATATTCGATCAATGCCAACATGAGTGATTCACTAGTTTGTTCGTCACTCTTGTAGGGGGTCTATTTGTTGACCCTGATTTTGTCAAACCCTTGGATCAAAGGGTTGACTTGGTCAAATTGACCAAACTAGGACCCAAGATCCCTCTCATCTAATTCAGTAGGTCAAACTGAGTTTGTTGAGCCCAGACCTAGGCCCTAGGTCAACCTAATTGACCAGGTCAACCTGGGTTGACCCAAATTGACCCAAACTACTTTTATTTGATCTCAAACCAATTTTATGGCTCCTCAAGTTCTTTTCTCACCTCCCCTAGACCTAGTGGGTTAGACCCAACCCATTGGGCCCAGACCTATGCCCTGGGTCAACCTGGTTGACCCAATTAGCCTAGATGAATCCAAATAGAATTCAATTTAATTCCAAACTTTCTTTGGCCCAATCCTTGATCCCCTTGGGTCAAATTGACCATGTTGACTGAGTTAATCTTTGACTTGGTTAACGTAAGTCTTACATGGTCAAATTTGACATATTTAAGTCAAATTGAGGCCTTTTAATTGAATTGAATCCTTCCTGTTGAGCTCTCCACTCAAATCCTGGCTAAATCAATTTAATTTCCCTTCTAAAGCTTCCTAGATTGAATCTAGGCTGCTCATCTATAACTTAGACCTATAAATAGATGAATTAGGGTTGGTGTCAAGGACCTTCACATTATTTCCTTTCCTAAGAGCTCCTAAGCTGAGAGATCACATTTGTGAGATCCCCTTATCTTCTTTCACCCTTTTCAACTCGAATTCATCGCAAAATCCTAGTCAAAGGTGAGCTTTCTTGTGAACTAAGGCTTGAAAAATTCTAAGGAAGATTCCCGTCAATCTAGAGCTTTTCATAATGCAGTTTCTTCTATAAATAGGAGCGTGGATAGTCTACAAGTGCAACAAGCCCAAGATCTCCCGAATCCACTATATAGATTAGGTAAAATATTGAACCATAGACTTAGAACAATTTAGTTTTTTAAATAGTGCATTTCAGAATATAAAAACTCTTCCCCATTAATGTTCTTCATGCATAGAGCTTGGATTTCAAATTTTGTTTTTTTTGGTGCATCCGATCAAGAGAATGAGTCCAAATATTATTTTAGGTCTTGGGTTGGGCTTTCCATTCGCTGGGGCATAATCTTGACCGTTTATCTTGCAATCAACGGTCAAGATCCCATCGTTCTGCGGTCTAGAATGATCGTGGATCTCGATCCCACAGATCTATTCTCGGTCCAACTCGATCAGGGACATGGATCTCACTGCATGAAATCAATAGCGGGGATCATAGCTGGCTGTTTTAAGTAAAATGCGTAGGTCCCTCCGCCGCCACCGTAATCATCGAATAAGGATTGGCGGCGATGCCAATCATTGCGCATGATTGGCGTTGTCACCGTGGTTCCACAGAGCCAATCAATGGATGCCACGTATGCCTACCGCCGATTTTAATTAAATTAAATAATATAATTACTTTTAAAACTATCTTAAATTTATATTTTTAAAAATAAGTAGTATAAATTATTTATTAATTCAAATATTGGGTATAATATGTCGAATCGATTGTATTTTAATCCTCTTCAATTAAAAAATAATTTTAATCAAAGATATTAATCCCATTTTTAAATTATATTAATTATAAGATATTTGTCTAATTTTAATTAATAAATAATTATAGATAATAAATATATACCTTTTATCAATTTAAAATTCTATTCTAAAATTATTATTATTATTATTATTATTATTATTACTATTACTTTTATTTCATAAATATGTTTAATTATATTTTAATTTAATATTTAAGTAACAATTAGATATTTTTAGTAATTATTTAGTGTAATTAATATTTAGAGTATTATTTAATAATAATTATTATTATTCTAATAATAATCTTTTATTTTAAAAAAAAATCAGAAAGTTATACTTTAAATTATCATCCTTGATTTATTATAATAATAATAATAATTATTATTATTATTATTATTATTATTATTATTATTTAAACAACTTTTATTATATTATTATTTATTATTATTGTTATTATTATTAGGATTATTATTATTATTTTCAAAATTATTTTTTAAAAAAATCAGAAGTTTGTTCTTATTATTTAAATATTAATTAATAACTATTTCCCTATTTTAAATTATTTTTCATTTATTAATTAATTACATAAATAATTCAATTAATAATTAATTATTTTTAAAAATAAACTATTTTCTAAAATTAAATAATTATTTTTATTAAATCATTTTAAATTATAGAAAATTTAATTCCTAATTTATTTTAATTTATTGATTATTTTTAAATGTTAATTACCTTAAATTATTTAAAAATCCTTTCTAAATACTTTAAAATTTGAAAATTTATAGTAATTTCAATTTAAATCAAATTTATGCGTATAATACCTTGAAAGTTTTTAAAAAATATGTATTTTTATTTTAAAATATTTTTAGAAACCAAAACTTACTTTTTATCATATTGTTGTGCTTTATTTAATTAATTGATTATTTAACTAATATTTAAATAATTAATATAATAATTACTTTTAAAATTACAAATTATTTTCAATCCCCTTTCTTAAAACCTCGCGTGGGTAACCAGTGGATCTCCCATGAGTACAAATATTAGATTATTTTTTATTACACTATTTTCTAAAAATTAATTAATTTATTTAATATATGTATTTTGAATTATTTTAAAATTACATATATTTTAAATCGCCTAATTTTGGGAGATTCACTATTTAAAATTTTAAACATGGGCTATATACATGGAAAGCATTCATGGGGGAGGTTGATTAGTGGGTGGTTGAGTTTCAATCATCCACTAATCGCTTCGATATTCATGCTTATTCTTCTTTTTGTTGTCTTTCAGATTTGTAGGATGCACGAGCACTTAGCCTAGGCCCTCCTAGATTTTGGGATTGGCGTGTTTACTATTTTTATTCATCTCCTTGCATTTTACCTCAAGGGTTAGTCCAAAACTTATTTTAAAACCTATTTAACGTAGTGACATCCTAAGGATAATAATTAAGGACCCGTCTAGCAAATTTAGAAAAAGTCTAAAAGCTAGGATAGATACTTAAATGGCTTGAAACTTTCAACATTTAAACTTAGTGACATCTTAAACCCCCCAGAATTTTCTAAAATGTTTTAGGAGCCTTTAGACCCCTTAATTAACACACCCTAATTTACCCGATAATTAGCTCCCAATAACTTCAGGAAATCCTAATAAATTTATTTTAACTCATAAAATTCTATATAATAGATCAAACTCTTTAGAATCTAGTCCTTAACCTTAGATAATTTGTGCCTCTTAATTAGACATTAATTTGACCCTTAATTTAACTTTAATCAAAATTACCTTTTTTCCCTTATTAATTTATTAAAAACTATTAAAAATTCAAAAATTTTCTCAAACACTTGGGAACACTTCTTTAAATTATTCCTAACCTTTGGGGGTGATTCCATTTAGTTTGGATCTGATTTAGATTAAAACCATAAAATCACCCTTTATTAACCAATTTTAATAATTCATTAATTACCCAAAACTTCTAAAATTTATGTCTTTGCCTAAAAATCTCCAAATCAAGTAAACATAATGCCTAACTACTCCTTATAAGGCCTAATATTTAACTAAATTGTTAGAATACCCAAACCTAGCCTAATTTATATAGTGACCTTTTGGTCCCCATTAGCCTAGCACATAAGAGTACCCGAGACTTTCCAAAATTGGCTAATATAATTTAAACTTCAAATATCGCTACTCTAAGCTTTAAAATGGATCAAAAAATTAAAATAAACTAAAGTGAATCCTAATTCATTAATATTTAAAATTTAATTAAAGTATTCCTTTTTGGCCTTCAATAAACTTGAACTCTATACAACTTGAACTAATCTCCCTACATAGGACCTACCCAAAGCCACACAAGCCTACTACACACACATAGGTTTGTTAGGGAACCACTTATAGCTCTAGAATTAGGGCCAGTGATTTTCTTTTTATGCTTTTTGTATTATGATACTTTATATGTGGAACGTATGTTATTTTCTTTTATTGAATTATTGTGATGATTATTTATTTTATGCTTTCAATACTTTAATTATGTTATAATGTATGCATTAGACTGTCCATGGGCTAGGGCCATTTTTATATTAATCCATTCTTATGCAGGTGTCCATGCTCATGCAGCCCTAAAATAAAGAGGGTAGTAATAATTTAAACCTTTAGAACTAATTCTATTTTCTACACATGCTCCAAAAATTGCTTTGCCCCCTTTAAATTAAAAGAGTGTGGCTAAGTGTGTTTACTTTTTCTACAAATATAACTACTTGTGATGTGATACATTAAACTACTTGGGATGATTTTTATTAGGATAACCATATAAGAGTTTGAGTCTAAATTTTCTATTTTTCAAATATAATATAATTTGTATTCTTATTGAGCTGTGAAAGTCTTCAAAAGTTCGGCATTTCAAACACTAGGTATCCAAAGAGAAAAAGAAAGGTTCCCACTCAGGAAATTTTTTAGTTATTTGGGTATCCTTTTGGATGAATAACCATACAGAGCTAGCCTGAAGGAGAAAATCCAAAGGGAGTTGATCCCGAGAAGGACGATCCACCTAAAGACGAAGACTTGAATACAAAATGCTCAGCTTTTAAGACTAACACCATTTAGTAGGATTAGAATCCAGGATGTTGTCAGTGGAGCCAGCCACCACTACCTTTCTCCAAAACATGGGTTACACTTATACGACACTTACCGTGGACTTTACTTTACTATTGTTTTTTTTTTTTTTGGACTTATACTGATGTGTTTATTTTCTGTACACAGTAAAAATTGTCTACTTTTCTTAAGTTTGTTTCTTGCACATGTATGTCCTAATTTTTGCTAGGCTCTCAAGGATAAAAAATATTTTCTACTCACAATTTAATTTTAAAATTTTAAGAATTAAATACCATAGAAACCTAATGATCTAGGGAACTACTAGAATTATTCGGGGTCGCATGTATATTATTATATTTCTTCTCCCTCCTTGCTATGAGACTTTTCGCCACCTACGGGTAGAGTCCGGATATTCTAGCCTATAAGGATGAGGTGCTGGACCTAGGAAAGTCTAGTCTCCTTCTAAAAAAACTATTTTTATATATGCCTATTTTTAAAATCTAAAGCTTATATGATTCATACTTTCAACTAGCATGCATTGCATTAGAAACTAATAAAATTAAAGTTTTAATTGCATTAACTATAGGGGCATTCACTCTACATAAGTTTGGAGCCAATTAGAAATTCTCTAGATGTTGGCCCTACTTCTAAAATACTCAAACTACCTACCCATCTGTCATAAAGACCAGATAACATGGATTTGAAGCACTAAGGTGGTTAGCTAGCATCCCTCTTCAGGTAGTGTATAAGCTTGGGTGCATTAGATAGGAAATGGGTGTTAGTATTGGGTATAACACTAAATCCACCTTAGATCTAGGATTTAAGGCTACTACATTTGTTATTTTGTAGTATGCCTAAATAGTGGATAAGTTCCTTCTCTTCAGAGACTATAAATACTACTTATCTACATCACATAGATGGCGCAACTTCCATCTTTTCTCTCTACATGCTCTGAGTGTATGATTTCTTTTCCCTCCTCGAATGACTTAGTCCCTTTGGATGTCGGTGTGAGCTGTGCATGTTAACTAAGCCCCTTGAGCATGTCTTTCCTTATGAGTAGGAACTTCATAGTCTCCCTTTTATGTGCCAATCCCCCTTGTCTACGAAGAATAATATTGGATCCTTAATCGAGAGTCTTCTCGAGCCCTAGGCTTGAAATGTAATTAACCACGGGGGCTTGCCCGTGGGAAACAAAATTCCACCATCAAATAAACCCCATTTGAGTTGATGTATCGGGTGGGGAAACTCGTTGTTATGATCAGGTTGTATATATTATTATGCATTAAGTTGCATTGGCGAGAGCTACTATCCTCAATGGTTACTCGTATGTGTTATATAATTTGGCCTTCTATTGGCCCATTTGTGAGGAGCGCAGAGGCCTATGATCATTTCTACCTATGGGGTGGTGCGGTCATATACCCTCAGCACTCTATAGCCAGCAGTGTCTTTTTAGAGGTCCACAAGGATTCCTGATCAAGTTGTGGTGGTTATGGCTCGAATTAGTGGTGAAGGGAAGTGAAATGATCCTAAAATTACACATGGTCTACCTCATATTATTGCTACAACTCTTGTCACCATTATGTGGACTGCCTAATATGAGTGACGACCTTTAACTTTAAGTAGGCAAAATGCTTAGTTTAGGCATCCTATAAATGATAATAAGTAAGAGGTGATGGAGGCTCTATGGCTCCACCTGCTTATGGTTCTTCTTAGACTCAAATACAGCTACCCCCAATGTTTCACTATGTCTATTGCTATAAATTATATGGAAGGAGTTATCGGTGAAGAGTGTGCTGGTGGTCATATGGTGCAGGATAGTTCAAGGCATATTTGGAGTCTAGGACATAGGATATGATGTGTCATTGGTCTAATTTCATTTTTGGTGGGCTTTATGTTACTAATAGATGTTAGATTCTCTATATACTTAATAATCATATTTACAATATTAAATTGCATGCCAATTATACAAAAATAGGTAATTATAGAGAGTAAATGAGTGATATTCATTAGTTCAACTACCTTAGGGATAATTTTATTGAAGGATGTGTTGGATAACATATGCATTTAATACCATAGTACTTATTAGTGGTTAGTATTGATTTAGAAGAGGTTCCTAAGGGTAGGGTTGATAGTGGTCCAATTGTAGTCTAAGGCTTATGCAATGTCATGGGATAGTTATCTAGTGTTGGAAAAGTGTATATATTTATATATATATTATCAACATTAATGGTGACAAAAAGCTTATATTTCCCTAGCTCTATGCCATAGCTGCCACTTACATGGTGCTAGCCACTCTGCATCTAGATGCCGATCTCATTCTCAAATAAGCCTCTTAATCCTCTCTACTCTTCTTATAATTGTCCCTATTATAAGATTTGTTATTTATTTGTTTATTTTTCCACTGCAGCCATTTTTGGTTAAATGTTGATCAATCGACTTACAGATCCCTAATTTTCATATGGCAAATTAAAATCTTGCACATTTTTAGATGCCATTTCTAGGGAATCTACCTCTTTAGTTTTTCCCGATCTGAAATTAACTACCCATCATGACTAACCTTCTTTATGGATTTTGGAGGAAGCAATTCTTGCACTAGCAGCACCTTTCAAGTTTTCATTGTTTGAAAATTTTCCTGCTCCAAGACCTCCCCTTGATAGGAACCATAAATTATTCTTTAACCATAAACTCAGTAGTGATTTTTCTATGACTCTCTTGAATCCAAAGCATGTGTTGATTAAGATGGTAAATAACTTAGATTATAGTAGTGTTTTATTCTCACTATTTGTATTTTATTAATAACTATTTTATGAAACTTGTCAAGTGGTCTCCATACTTTGATGTTGATGTAGAATCTCCCATTTACCTTATTTGGATCTCTTTCCCTATCCTCTAACCCATATCTACTCTCCTTATATCCTTCATGGATTGGGTGTTCTGTTTGATCACCCCTTAAAAACTGACAATACTACGTTTGTTGGTTCTAGACCCTCTGTAGCTCGCATCCTGGTTGAGTTGGACATTACTATATGATATCCCAAAAATATTTGGCTGGGGCCTAAAAATTCTATGTATGTTCAATTTGTTGAAATGGAATAATTTCCTCCCTATTATGTTCATTATAAATTACACAGCCATTTGAAGTTGGATTATCATATTTTGCATCCTTATTTACCTAATGTTCTTAAAATCACCAATGATCTTCCTGTTAATGCTACCAATAATGTTAGCCCTACCAATAATGCTCATGTTGGTGTTCAGAAAAGGATTAGCACTACCAATAATGTTAGTCTTTTTTAAGTTTTTTTATATGTACTATAAATTCAAAAGTTATGAAAGTTATTTGAAGTGGAATATTTAACATCTAATCTTGAAACCAAAGAGGAAGGAAACATCCCTTAGGGCAGAGTTCTTTTTATTTGGGGATTCACATTAGGATGACTTGAATTCCAAGGAGAAAAGAAACACCTTTTCATGGGAAATTCTTTTCACTTGGATATCCAAACCCGATGGACCCATGGAGCTTACAGAAAGAACTTGAAGAAATGAAGATAAAAAAACATTACAATTCAAATATACTTACGTCATTATATAGGATTAGAATCCAGATTATCATCAGTAGTGCCCGGCCATTTTAAATTTTTCCATAACCTTGGTTATAAATTAAGTGCCACTTCCCATATAGACATTACATTTATTTGATATGATATGATTGATGATGTGTTTACATTACTTACGCTTTAGAAATTACATGTTTTTTTAGATTTTTTTTCTTGCATGTGTGATTTATTTTAGCCTACAAATATGATTAGGCTATTAAGGGCAACGCTAAAATTTTTCTACATATAAGTAAATAAAATTTTAGCTCATATAAAATTATAAGTAATATCTAAGAAGTAAACCTGGGAACACCTGGGAGTTCTCATGCATTCATATCCCTTCTCTCCTTATTAGGAACCTCATAGCCTGCGGGTAGTAGTAGACTAATTAACCTGTTAGGGTGTTGCTCTATCTAGGGGATATTATGTATCTCTACGAAGAAACCTATTTTTTAAGCCTAAATTTTTAAAGTTCAGCATTATGATTTTTGCATACAAGAGTTAATTAACATGTATTTCATTTAAAACTAATTAAAAATTTAAAATAGTTTAATTGTATAGAGCATAGTCACCCTACATAAATAAAGGGGCCAATTAGGACCTTCTATAAATGTCGGCCCAGATTTATCTAAAACTTAAATAATAACCTACCCATCTTTTATAAAGATCGAACCCACGATTTTAAACTACTTAGGTTGTTTAGCTGGCACTCTAATCCAAGATGAGATAGGTATAAATTTGCATTTCATTAGTTTAGTTTGAGTCACTATCATTTAGTGCCTAACTTAGATTTAGGATTTAGGGCGGATCCTAAATCATAAGTTCTTAATATAAAAAAAAATTAATCCTAACATTATAATAAAATGTCAACATAAATTAAAATTTTCTCTCATCAAAATTTAAATCCCAATATAGGATAGATCGAAGCATTTATGAATTATTTTAGAATCCTAAAATGCCTCCAACTTTTCATTCTTTGGCTTCCAAAATAAGTGCTCAAAATTGATCTAATCCCATTTGAAACTTTAATATCTCACCTATCATATCACTCCTTAAGAATTTAAGTGAAATGTCTATCATTATTTTAATCGAGAGTATTTGAAGGAAACTTAAGACTCTTATGGTGTAATTAATTATGAAGGATTGTCTTGATAAGAGACTTAAGACCCTCAAAATAATCAAACCACATTCTAGTTAGCTCTTAAATATAATGGATGAAAAATTATTCTCTTTGGAAAATTGAAGTCAAAGACGAACATTATCGTCATATTCAAACCATGGAAGCAAGTGATATTTTCCTTCCCTTTAGACATATATCATTTATCAAAATTTCTTTGACCATGAAATTACTCACAATATATCTAGATTATCATAGCTAAATATTTGATCGAACATCATTTTGACCCTCCAAAATTTTATCTAGTTCTTTCTTGAATTTGATTATGATAGTTATAATGAAATCTAGCTGAACCCATTAGGAATGATATTCTCACCACCTAAGGTGATATATCATTCATAATGATGAGTTCAACTATAAAAAAAAAAAGAAATTTAAAAAGATTATATTCAAATTTTTCCAAAAAAAAAATTACAATTATTTTACACGTTTTAATAAAGTTAGAAAAACAATGATTATTTGAGATTCTGAGATTTTTAAAAAATTTAAAAAGGACCTTTGTGTGTTTGGGGAAAGCTAAGCAGATAAGAAATTATAGTGTGGTGGTATTAAATAACTATAATACCTGATATAAAAAAAATATTTTTTTTCGAGTATCTTAGAGTATGTAATAAAGGATATTTTGTATTTCTCGGAAGCCGTCTAGCGTGCTGGAAGCCTAACCTACCTCACTTGTTAACTTGCCTCACTTGGCTGTAAGCTTGTAATGCAAAATTGCAAAAGGATTTGTTGCAAAATCATCAAATGAATTTATTCAATTATTCGTGTACTGGTGTCAGACTGTAAAGAGACATAACTCAAATAAAAAAATGTTATTTTTGTGTACATCTCCTTTTCTTGTTCAAACATTTATTTTTATATTTTGTTAATTGTTATTGCTAATTTAATGATTTTGAAATAAAAAAATTATTCTATGTTAAGAAAATTTTGAAGTAAGGTTCAACCAGAACCTGACCCGCCAAACCATTTTGAAGCCCTTATCTTTTATATAAACAATGTTTATGTTTTGTTAAAACTAACTCTTAAGAAATACTCTATTTGAAATTTTTAACACATTAGTTGCAACAATTGCAAAACTATAATAAATATAGCATTTAATCATTTTTTCTCATATGAAAAAAAAATGATTACTACATTGACTTAATTGTATCATGTAGAATAAGAATTTTGATAAACCATAAAATTTAAAGTATTTTATAAAAATAATTCTGGCTCTGATATCAATTGTTGATTTTTTACATCTATTTTATAAAAGTAGAATTAAAAACTAGGATATAGAAAATTAAATTGAGACTTTCTAAATATTAAATTTCTTAAAAAATAATTATTTGCAAAATAAAAAAATACAAAAATATTAATTAAGACTGTATGTCTTCTTCTTCTAATCACCACACCAAATATATTTTAGTGAGTGTGCATCTTTTGTTAACTAATCACAGGGCTTGGCCCAATTTGAATTAATCCACTAGTGTTTGCATTCGATTACAAATGAAGCCATTCCTTGGGGGGAAGGCCTTGACTTTACATAACAAATATACATCATATAGAATATATTACATGATGGAAATTGGAAGAATCAATATTGACAATTTGGTTTTTCTTGTAGGACCGTAGTTAGCGAGCAACGGAGGTAGAAAAGACCTTAGTCATGTGACCATAGTAGGAAGTACCATAGGTGGTGGGTGATAGTGGTCAAAAAGATCGTTATCTAGTAATGGAGATTTGAAGGAACGTAGTAGGTGGGCAACAGTGGTTATAAAGACCATTGTCAAAAAAATCATTATTTGGCAATAGATGTCAGAAGGATCGTAGTCGGCTGGTGATAGAGTTCAAAAAGATCATTTTCTAGTGATGGAGGTCAGAAGAACCATAATCGACGGGCGATGGAGCTAAAAAAGATCATTGTTTAGTGACTGAGGTCAGAAGGATTGTAGTCGATGGGCAACAATGATTAGAAGACTATTTTCATGCTACAAAGGATAGAAGGACCTTACTCGACAGGTGAAAGAGGTCAAAAAAGCTCAATGCCATGAGATGGAAGTCAGAAATACCATAGCGGGTGGGCGATAATGGTTAGAAAAACCATTGTCTAGTGACTAAGGTTAAAAGGATCGTAGTAGATAGGTGGTAGAGGTTGAAAAGATTGTTGTTTGATGATGAAGGTTAAAAGGACCATAGTCGATGAGTGATAGTGATTAGAATGACTATTGTCTGGTGACATAAGTGAGAAGGACCATACCCTGGAACTGCAGGTTAGAAGTACCATAGTTGGTGGGTAACAGTGGTCAGAAATATCATTGTCTAGTGACAGAGGTCGGAAGGACCGTAGTCGGCGGGCGATAGTGGTCAAAATGATCATTGAGTGATGACAGAGGTCAGAAAGATAATAGTTGACGGGAGACGGAGGTTAGAAAGACTGTTGTTTGATAACGGATGTTAGAACTACCATAGTCAATGACTGGGTGAAAGTCTGGGATCAGTCAGCAATTGGGCAAAAGTACAACAATAGTCTAGCAATGGTCGATGGTCCAACAGTGGTCGAGGAGTCTGATGATAAGAGAGCTTTAATTTCTCTCTCTTCAATCTCTTTCTTCTCTTCCTTTTTCTCCTTCCCTCTATCCATGAAGAATGATGGGTATATATATATATATATATATATATATATATATATATATATATATATATATATATATATATATATATATATGGAGTCATATGGCCAATAAATAAGAAAGGAGATCAAGGGAATGTTGAGAGTGTTTTGAATGGGTAGCCGATATCAACCACTTTGATTATGGACCATTTACTGAGTATTTGAGTAACTTAATGATGTCAGAATTCAGTGATCTTAAACTCATTGGATTTGTTTCATCGAGCCACTCGATTTGACTATAAGCATGTAATGTTTGGAAACTATTTGGTCATCCAATTTATACTTTGAACAATCCAAATATGCTTCGAGTCTTTGATTTGGACTCATTTGGGCTCAGATTGAATTGGATTTGGTGTATTTGGGTTCATATTTTTGAGACATTCAATTCGACCATAAGTTTGCAAAAATCAAAGTTTGAATGGTTTCGAATTTAATTTCAAAAGTTTTCAACTCAATTTTGCCTCGAGATTTGTGCCATATCAAGATAAGTTGCTTAGTGCCACTGTTGCATGTAGAATTTAAAATTAATGTAGAAATATAGACTCAAACACATCAATGATAGTTTTTGGTGCCACTATGCTCTCAAACCCAACACTACATTGCTTACATGCACAATGCCAAAGCGCTCTAATTCAAACAAATGTTTGAAATTTCATATTTTAAAATACATATTATTTTTGGGTTAGTACACTACTTATGAAGCATCTTTTAATATTAAAAGGTACATTTATTCATGATACATCTTTACCTGTATTAGTTTTATACAATATAAATAAAAGATATTCTTATAACATAAAGGGGCTACAAATACAATCATAATTTATCATTTATATTATGTCACATGTTTAATAATAGTGTTTAATTAATTTAAATAATTATATGTTAAATATACTATTATAGCACTAAGATAACAAAGAAGGGATCTATGAAATTATAATTTAAGTTCCAATAAATTTGATCATTAATTTAACCTTTAAATTATTAAATCAAAATCATTAATTTCAATGTTATTCTACTATAAAAATGAAATTGTAATATTGAATTTTTAGTATAATTCACTCAATTTAAAATATTAAATTGTTCATTGATTTAATCATTACATATAAAATAATCATCTTTTAAAAGTTTATAGTTAGAGCTAGGTAATATTTTCACCTCGCTAATTGCATCTTTAGCCTTGAATTCCAATTATTTTTCTAATGAAAAATAAACTTTATGATCTTATCATAAAATTAGAGCGCTCAATTGTTCAAGTTATGAATTAACTATTTAGAAAAATAAATTTTTTTAACTTTTAAAAATTGAAAGGGATGGATTTCATATATGTGTATTAATATTATCAACCATTTGTTTCATTGTATTTCTAAGATATAAGGATTGAGTTATATCTTCCAACTATTTCCAAGTAAATTAAGAAACCAAATGTCAAAAATAAGAGTTTATTAATAACTGATAAGGATTAAGATTATTTTATATATGATCATTTTTTATGATAAATTTTAAAATCTCTCTAGTAAAAAAAATTATTAGAGAATTCAAAATTTATTTGATCCAATTATATATAATCACACTATATAAATGTTAATGAACCATTTTAATAATACTTAATTATAGATTCTCTCTTTAATTAATAATTATGAACTTGTTTGGATTATTATTCATAAATCAATCCTATTTGTATATAATTATATAGTGAATTATAGTTACATAAATAATCATGGAATAAATATAATAATGAAATATTATATCAAATAATAACAACTTTACATGTTAAACTTACCTTTAAATATTTACTTCAATAGAAAATATATTATAATAATATTACCTTAGGGGCACGCTCCTTGGCAGCTACTAAATCAAATAACTTAAAAAAATATTTATACACCATTTATTTTATTTTATTATTATTATTATTATATGGGGTGGGGGTGTGGAATTTAGGGCAAAGCCTATATATTAATCAAAAGAAATTACAAGTATGAAAAATCAAAAGGAAAACATGACAACTCCACCAAAAATTGGATTGGAGCAAAGTTGTAAGAGCCAAAAACTTCTAACAAATAGAAAAAGAAGAACCAAAACCAAACTCATTCAGATTATTGACAATATTGTGCCTCGCAATCCGGACTATTTTTATCTTATTAGTTCCTTTCTATCGTCAATTATTATATCTCTCATATCTTTCGTGAAGCTAATACGTATGCTGATTGGTTAGCTAAGAACGGTTACAATATTTGTCATTATGTTGAGTTTAATCCTACTGATTTGAATCCTATTTTACAAAGTATGATCAATTTAGATAACACTGGCTTACCTTATATTAGAAATGGTTAATCTGCAGTTCATTTTTTTGTTTCTCTGGATTCTGGGTTCCTTCATCACCTGCACTTTGTTCTCTGCTCTTATTTTTACTTCCCTGTTAATTTATTTTACTTCGTTGTGCTGGCAGCTGTTGATTTTATGGACTAATATATTTCCTTACCGTGTTATCCATTTATCTGGTTCTAGTTTTCTACCTATCCATATGCGTTTTGCTTGAATCATTTGCAATTTACTTGTGTGAATTGCGGATTTTGTATCCAGATGCGTCTTTGCTTAAATCCTATGCAGTTTACTTGTGAGAATTATAGAATTTGTATTGCAGCTGGGGAATCTTTGTATAATTCTGGAACTGTGTTGCCAGTGGAAAAATTCTGTGTCTTTGTGCAACAAATCTTACTGTAATCGAATCAAGGCCTCTGTCGTCTATTGTCTGCTCTTTCTCACTGTTGCATTAAACTTTTTCTCTTCTAATTTGGTTTTTTGGAGAGTTCCTTGCAGGTTTAATTCCACTCTTATCTTCATGCAACTGCCTTTTATCAGATGAGCTAGAATAACCTTCTTGTATATTATTCGGGGCACCCACACCTCCGACGAATAGCATTCACCTCCCAAAAGTGGAAAATTGTAACCACTAGGTCTTATCGCCTCCACTGTTGGCATTCAGACTCTTATTGGATAATTTTTTGCCCAATGATAGTGAACTGGAGCCTTCATAAGAGTATCAAGTCTTAACCGCCTCTGTAGCTGGTATTTAGATTCTTACTAGATAGTTTTTCCCCAATGAGAGTGAACTTGAGCTTGTATTAGAGTACTGAGTCTTAATCACCTCCACCTCCGTTATTTATACTCTTACCAAATAGGTTTTCTTCCAACAGGAGTGAACTGGAGCCATTGTAATAGTATAGGGTCTTAATCATCTCTGCCGCCAGTATTTAAACTCTTGTCGGATAGTTTTTCCCTTAATGAAAGTGAACTGGAGCTTGTGCTGTTGCAACTTAATGTTCATAATTATGTTTTTCATATTATGTGTGCTTTTGATGATTAAAAATATTATTATTTTGATTATTGTTTCTCATAATGTATATTGAATATATTGCTTTTGTTGTTTGTGTGCACTAATCTTTTAAGAAAATCATACTCCAGACTATTGAAGACTTCAAGTATGGTTATTATAAATATAGTATGTATTTTATACTTTTATTGAGTCTAAGAGAGTGTGATTGTAATTGGATAACCATGCACACACATACTATGGGAGTGTTAAAACTTAACAATTTGTTAAAACTAATCGTACTGTACGATTTGTATCGTATGGGACGATTTTCTTAATTATTTCCTCCAAAAAGTAGTTAATCAAATCATGGATAGAAAAATTACTAAGTACTGTTCATACTATACGAAGTTGGCTTTGTGCATACAATGTCCATAGTACAAAATTAATGTAAACATTTTCATCCATATAAAAAGGTAAATTTTTTGAATTGTCCATACGGGATGATTTGGAGTTCGTACAGACGACATCTAGAGTACGAAATTGTGGGGTATCTTCTCGTCCAATCGAATTAGAAATTTTTTACAACTATTCATTTGGGACAATTTGAACATTGTATAGTACAAAATTATGGGGTATATTTTCTTCCAAACGAGTAGGAAATTTTTTATAATTGTTTGTACCGTATGATATTAATTTCATATTGTAAGATCAGCTTGTACAAAAATGTTTAGTATATGATTATATGAACAAATTTTGAAATATTCATACAAGACGGTCATCAATCATAATGTATAATCGTGGATGCTCAAAATTGAAATTTTCAGTTTTTCTGACAATTTTTCATGTCTTTCATATATAAGGTTCTTAAAACTGTCTTATGATGAATCAATCTTTATTTTTCTTAAGAGAAAAAGTATGAGAGTAATTGGGAGAGTTTTTGAGAGTGTGGAGAGAGATTTTTCAAGAGGAAATTTTGTAGGGTTTACAAGGTTGCCCAAAGGTAAGAATATCTTTGTATGTCATGTCAATCCTCTTTCCTACTTCTTCAAAGTTGCTCTTGAGAAGATCTTTGAACAAGATCTGATTCTCTACCGACACCAGGAGAGTGTGAAAGGATGCCAGTTCTCTACCAACACTTGGAGAAGTACGAAAGGATGATGATTCTCTACCAACACTTAAAGAAGTTTGAAAGGATAATGGTACTGTGTCGACACTTGGAGGGTGTGAAAGAATGATGGTACTTTGCCACACCGGAGATTGATGGAAGAGAGAAAAATTATAAAGGCTTCTTTGCCTTGCTGTGGGAGCAAAAGGAGAGTCATTTTGGTAATAGTGTAATACCTGAAAAGGGAGTCTTTGGGGAGTGGACGTAGGTCATATTGTACCGAACCACTATAAATTATTGTGTTCTTTTTACATTTCTGCATTTTATTTTTAGCAATTTATTGTTATGGTTGAAAAGTTTATTTTTAAAGAAACTCAAATTATGAAATTTTTAAAAATGTTTTTTGGTTCAAGAGGGAATAATTTAAATTACCAATTCACCCCCCCCCCCCCCCCCCCCTTTTGGTTAACCTTGGGACAATTACATAAGTCTAAGAACTTATATGATCTTTCCAAGTGGTATCAGAGCTAATTTCAAATTTAAAGTTTAGATTACTTTTTGAAAATCAATTATGACTACTTTTGAAAATTGTAACACACTTGAATGGTATTTGATCACTAGACCCCAATTGTTTGATAATATTCGTTTCAATTTTTGGAAAATAAAAATGTCAACTTTTTTTCAATCACTTGATTATCACATATAGATTTTAGTACAATAAGGATACACTAGGCCAACTAGATTTGTAGATGGCATTAGAACTGAAATACCATTTACTGACTGGACTGTAGAATAATGAGACTTAGCTCAATCAAATGCAAAATATTTGAATAATTTCTTTTGTGTACTTAAATTTGAAGACATTTAGGATAGACTTTGTATCACATATGAAGGGACTAACAAAGTAAAAAAAAAAATTAGATTAAATATTATATTACATGATTATGAACAATTTTGTATGAAACCAAATGAATCAATCACTAACATGTACACATGTTTCACTCAAACAATCACCTTCTTACATACTTTAGGTAGGGAATTAACAAATGCAAAAAAAGAGAATAAAATACTTTGTTGTTTTCCTACTATTCATGGTGCTAAAATAAATGCAATTACAGAGTCTAAATATTTAAATATTTATTATATTGACAATATTCTTAGATCACTAATTACTTACAAGCAAGGTGTGACTCAAAGACAAATTAATGTAGGTGAGAAGCGAAAGGAGAATAACATAGCTTTAAAAGTGGATGACTCAGAGAGTGATCAGTCTCAGCCTGAGGATAAAGATGACATTACTTTAATTATAAGGCAATTCAGGAGTTTTTTAAAGAGGAAGCAAAGGAGACGCAATCAATGGAATAAAGGTAAGTTCCACAAAAATGTTAAGGCTTCAAACAATGTGATTTGTTATGAATGCAGGAACCCTGGACACATAAAATTTGATTGCCCTAATCTCAAAGCCAATTCGAGCAAGGAGTAGGTGGAGGAGAAAAGAAATGAGAGGAAGGGAAAGAAGTGGTTACAAAGAGCCTTTTGGTTGGACTCAGCTTCATATTCATTAGAAATAGAAGTAGAGAAAGAAATCACTAACTTGGTTTGATGGTCGACAAGCTTGATCAATCAGATCAAGAAGAGGTATGTGACTTAACTTATTATGAGTTAGTTGAAATTTCTGAAAGAATTCATACAACATATAGAAAACTTAAAAAGATAAATGCTAGGTTGAATTTTGATTTCCTTGAAGAACAAAAAGAGCATAAAATCCTTACAAAAAATAACATATTAATTTATAGCAACCACATGAAATTGTTAGATGCGTATGATGAATTGAATAAATAGTATGAGTTATTGAAATCATCCCACGCTGAACTTGAAAAAGATTTTAAAACTTTATGAATGAATCTGATAGTAGAGAGTAATATTTGAAAGTTGACAATGTTATGTTAGAAAGTGCAAACTCATTCTTTAAAGCATAATTGAATGCATATGAAAAGAACAGGATTCCACCTACACCTGAATAATTTTTATTACTAAAAAGAAACCAAAAATTATAAAACCTAGGAAAAAATAAGTTTACCCATATAAATTAAAAATCATTTTTCTGGAGTTAAATGTTTTTCTTGTGGCATGATTGAGCACATATCCCGCACTTATACTATTCATAGAAAATAATATCTAGTGTGGAGACCAAAGATGCATAAATAATTTTACCAAGAGGAGAACCCAAATTTATTTGGGTTCCCAAGACTAATGTTTGATTATCTTGTAGAAACATTCTCAAATAAGACCTCGTAAGAGAATTTGGTACTTAGATAGTGGATGTTAAATGCATATGACTAGAGATATGACATAATTCATATCTTTGGAAGCCAGGAATTGAGGCAAGATTACACTGGGAGATAATACCACTAGAAAAGTGGTAGGCACATGTATGATTGGAAACTTGAATAACTATTTCATTGAGAATGTTTTACTTGTAGAAGACTTAAAGCATAATTTATTTATTATTAATCAGCTGCGTGATAAGGGTTATAGTGTTAAATTTTTTTCCCACTAGCTATATATTAAGCCAAAATGGAAATGATGTACTGCAAGGAATTAGGGTAAATAATGTGTATATGCTAGATTTGAATTGTATTAATCTTCTAATACTTTTTGTTTGAAAACATTTTTTGATGAATCATAGTTATGGCATAAGAGACTTTGTCACGCTAGCATAAAAATCCTTAGAAACATTACCCAAAAAAACTTGTTAGAGGTATACCAAAACTAAACTTTACAAAGGATCCCTTGTGTGATGCATGTCAACTAGGAAAATAGGTGAAGTCCTCTTTTTATTCCATTAAAGATCTTAGAACTAGTAGACCATTGGAGGTTATTCATATGGATTTTTTCTGATCAGTTAGCACTATAAGTCTAGGATGATAAGTATATAGATATTTGATTGTTGATAATTTTTTCTAGATTCACTTGGGTTAAATTTTTATTCTCTAAGAGTAAATCATTTGAGGAATTTAGAAATTTTTTGACTTGGATTTAGAGAAAACAAGGATGTAAAATCTTATCAATTCAAAATGATCATGGAGGTGAATTTGAAAATAAAAATTTAAAGAGTTTTATAAAAAGAAAGGAATTAATCATAATTTTTTAGCATCTAAGAAAAATCGTACTTCGGTGATTATGATTGGGCAATAGCATTCTACTTTTAAAATATATATATATATATATATATATATATATATATATATATATATATATATATATATATATATCCACTACTCTACTTTTATACTCATTTTTTTGATATAAATAATTCTTCTCTTTTGATTTCTTACTCATCTAAATTTTTCCTCATAAATCTCAGTGTTTCTTCCTTTATGTTTTGCTGCATATTATTTGATATTGCTGTAGGCAATCAACCTTATAATACTATAGAGGACCGTTATACTATTTTCTCTTATTTATTTGTTTACCATAACGAATCATAAACAAAATAAATCACGCAGAGAATGAAGCTCAGAGTTGTTAGAAATTAAGAAAAAAAAAAGTTTTGTTTGGGACTGCTTTCTTACTGCTTCTTAAAGCAGTTTTTTTTTTTTTTTTTTTTGTGCTAGATAACTGCTTTAAAAAGCAGAAAGAAAACTGTATCAAACAACGGCTTCGTTTGGAATGACTTTCTTATTGTTTTTTAAATTAAATTTTTAGTACAAAAAATTTGATTTAAGAAACGGTAAAAAAGCCATTCTCAAATAATTTTGTTTCTCGGCATACCTTTCCCTTTTTTTTTTTTTTTTAGTTAAAACCCACCAGTGGGCCTACGTGTTAAATAAAAATCGGTTACAAGGTCCTTAGAAGGATCCTCCAGCTCTCTACGCTCATACGAGCTACAATAAAAAAGAAAATTAAATCCTACGAGCCAGTGGATCCTTTTTCTACCATTACAATATAAGCAAAATTAAATGCTGGTCTGCAAGACAGCAGAACCCAAAAATCGGAAGTGAAAAGTTCTTTCATTCAGCATACACTTCCTGCAAAACAGGATAACAAAATTTAAAGTGCACAAAAAAATACTAACCGAGAGTGGATTGCAGTTGTGGACGATTTGGAGCACCGAAAAAAAGCACCTGCAAAAACCTCTCCAAAAAATGATCTTAGAAGCACAATTAAAAACATAAGAAGAAACAACAAGACCGTGAAGAATTGTCCCATGGACAGCAGGACATCCATCTTAGTCAAGAAACCATTAGCCAAATTATCATCCATAGCCCAGTTGTTCGCCAAAATCATGTCCACCTTACCATTGCAGTTTTTAAAAATACCCCAAAAATCATATCATTACCGAAAAAATAACAGGAAAAATAAGAAGAAACAAAAAACTCCTGACACTCCTGAAACATAAGAAGAAACAGAATGCCGCCTAACACCATCTCAGGGTCGAAAGCCCAGTACCAGAAAAAACACATCCAGATAAGACCAAGCAGCGCCCGAGACACCAAGAAATTCAAATTAACCATGGCGAATATAAGGAAAACCAACTTTGTCTAACTGAATCATGCCCTTAAGATGAGAAGGCA
Source organism: Dendrobium nobile (assembly GCA_022539455.1). Classification (NCBI taxonomy): domain Eukaryota; kingdom Viridiplantae; phylum Streptophyta; class Magnoliopsida; order Asparagales; family Orchidaceae; genus Dendrobium; species Dendrobium nobile. The sequence continues at coordinate 5,563,986 of CM039731.1, forward strand.
GATTAATGACAGACAGGTTCTGAAGAATAGTACTTTGAGCCCCATATTTAGCTAACCAATCAGCACAAGCGTTCCCTTCACGGTAAATATGGGAAATAACACAGGAGAGATCACTCATCATTAACTTAATTTTTCTAATAGTGTAGAAATCATGAGGGTTTCCATCCTTACTCTCAGAAATAGCATTAATAACAGAAGTTGCATCAACTTCAATATTAACATGATGAAAACCCAGATTTAAGCATCTTTCAAGCCCATAACACAAACTCAGGAGCTCAGCAGACAAAATAGAGCAACCAGCCAAAGGGCCATAAAACAAATCGAGAGGATTACCAAAGTGATCCCGAATAATCCCCCCAACACCCACACAATTGCTTCCAACCGAAGCATCAGTATTTAACTTCACAAAGGGGAAATTGGGTTTCACCCAATTAACAATACGAACTCTCCTCACCTCAACATTAGCAGCAGCATTTAAACCCAGATAATCAGCTAGAGCATTACAATGTTTAAAATTCTTGCAAGAAATCTGATTAACAGAAATTAACTGTAACAATTTGTTCCTAATATTAGCAATAATCTGGTTTTCATCCATTTTTATCCCCTCATGCTTGGACTCATTTCTAGCTTTCCACAAATACCAAATAATCAAGAAGGGTAAAAGATTTAGAATATGGCCCTTACCTTTAGTAAACCATAAAGCAAGCATATCCTTTAAATCACCATGAATAGCAGTCACATCCACCCCAGCCAAAATGCTGAAGTGATTCCACACTTTTCGAGCAATCAAACTATTGATAAAAATGTGATAAATACTCTCAATGTTAGCACAACACTGACATTTAGAAACAATATAAAAACCTTTGTTCCATAATCTAGTATCCACAGGCAAATACCCCTTAAGGCATCTCCAAGAAAGAAGAGAATAAGAAACAGGAATAGTGTTATGCCACAAAGCTTTATAAATATGATTAATCTCCTCTTTATCTCTAATGAGCTCCCAAAGCCTTTTGAAGCTAAACTTACCATTGGCAGTAATTTTAAAAAGAATTCTATCTTGAACGTGTAATTGTAATGGTATTTTTAAAATCAAAGCAACCACCTCATAAGGGATAACCTCACGCAATCTGTCAGTATTCAACTCCCCATTAACAAAAAAAGTATTCACCTTAACGTTCTCCAAAGTAACAGTATTAAAAATTCTGTCAATGGATGCAAACCCCAACCAATCGTCCTGCCAGAAAGCAACATCCCCATTACCAAGACCCCATTGGATGTTTAACTCGGCTACCTCTTTAATTTTACAAATCCTTTTCCACACCGCAGAATCATTGTTCTTGTACTGAGCATTCAAAGGGTGCAAACCTTTACAATACTTAGCTAACATAAATTGAGACCAAAGACTAATTTTAGAACGAAAATTGAACCAGAGCTTATGAGAAAAACCTTTAACCATATCAGAAAAAGACTTACATCTAAGAGCTCCTTCCTCATAAACACCACAAAGCTTAAACAATTTAGCCCATCTAATGCCAGAATTGTTGTAAGAGGAACCCCAGAAAAACTTGTTAATCAGAATCTCTAATCTATTACACACATTAGCAGGAGGAAAGTATGAAAAATAAAGATAGGTATGGAATTTAAAACACTTTTAATTAAAGTTAACCTACCACCAAATGAGAGAAATTTAGACGACCAATGCATGAATTTTTTTTGAAATACAGTAAAAATATTCTCAAAGAGCATAATCTTCTTTCTACCTTTATACAGAGGCATACCAAGATATTTAATGGGCAAATTAGCAGGATTAAACCCACAAACATGTTTAATCTTGTTAGAACGGATAGTAATAATCAACTTACCAGTTATAAAATTACTTTTATCTCTGTTAATAGCAAGACCACTAGCATCCTGGAAATCATCCAAAAATTTAACCAAAATTTTCACACTTCTAATAGAAGCATTAGAAAAGATAATGAAATCATCAGCAAAGCTAAGATGAGAGATAGGAAATCCACCAGCAGTACTAAAATTGAGATTAGGAAACCTTCTATAAAGTTGATCCAAACCTCTAGACATATACTCCATCGCAATAATAAAAAGAGAAGGAGATAAAGGATCACCTTGCCGAAGCCCATTACTGGATTTAAAAAAACCATGGTTTCTACCATTTATGAAAATAGAAAAAAAAAACAGTTATCAATGCTGTGCTTAATAAGCTGAATAAAAGACTGACTGAAACCAAAAAGATTTAAAACATTATACAAAAAGTCCCAGTTTAAGTTATCATAAGCTTTCGTAATGTCAAGTTTAAAAAAGATGTTCCCACCAGGACTTTTAATGTTAATATCATGCACTAGTTCTTGAGCTAACAAAATATTATCAAAAATACTCCTCCCTTTAACAAAACCAGTTTGATTAGAAGAAATAATTCTAGGCAGAATAATAGATAATCTAGAAGCAATAATTTTCGCCACAAGTTTGTTAAAAAGGTACAAAGACTGATCGGTCTAAAATCATTCCAAAATTTAGTATTCTCTTTCTTGGGAATAAGGACAATGTTAGTACAAGAAAAGGCTTTCGGGTAAGGCTTCCCATTAAAAAACACATGCACAGCATTAATAACATCAGATTTAATGATATCCCAGGTTTTAACAAAAAATTTAGTAGTAAACCCATCTGGACCAGCCACAGATTCCTCATTCATGCCTTTAATAGTGCTAGAAATTTCCTCCTCAGAGGGAATTTGAGTAAGGTAAAAATTATCATTATCATTCAGCAGATTCGGGATGACATTAGTGGTAATGAAGGGGGTGTTAGGTTTGATACAATTGAAAATATTCTTGAAATAATCCACACCCGAACTAACAATAGTCTCAACATTATCATACACCAAGCCATTCTCATCAACCAGTTGATAAATATGGCTTTTAATTCTATTTTTATTAGCTAAAGCATGGAAAAAAGCAGTGTTTCTGTCACCCTCCAAAAGAATGGCAGAAGAAGCCTTTTGTTTCCAAAAAATTTCTTCCTGATTTTGCAAATTAAAAAGGGAAATCTTACAATTATCAAGAGTAGTTTGATTTTCCAGCGAGGAGTTATTCAGGTAAGAGTCTTCGGCAACTAAAACTTTATGTTCAGCCTCTTTAATATTTTCAAAAATATTTTTGAAAACATGTTTATTCCACCATCTTAAAAGTTGTTTAAGTCTACTTTATTTAGCCCAAAGTCTAGCCATGCCATAGATGTTATTGTCAGGGAAAACAAACACATTCCAATTATCAGACACAGAACTAATAAAATTATCATGCTTAATCCACATATTTTGAAATCTAAAAGCATTGGGACCCGTCAGACTGTTGTTAGAAATGGTCAAAAGTAAGGGAGCATGATCAGACAGAGTTCTACTTAAATGTTGCACACGAGTCATATTGAAATTGCCAATCCAATCATTATTGAAAAGAAACCTATCCAATCTTTGCCACAAATTATTTCTACTCCAAGTAAAGGAACTACCAGAAAAGCCAATATCTGTTAAATTGTTAGAAGATATCATGTGATTAAAATCATCCATGGCATTCATATTAGGAGGGTTACCTCCTTGTCTTTCATTAGCATGAGAGATGATATTAAAGTCACCCCCAACACACCACGGACCATCAACAATATGAGCAAAATCGTTTAAACATTCCCATAAAGAGTAACGGCCATTTCTAGTAGAAGCAGCATAGACAAAAGAAGCATAAAACTTGAAACGGTTATACGAGATAGACACATTAACCACTTGATGCAAATCAGAAATATCCGAAACATTAAAATAATTTTTCCGCATGATCCATATTTTATTAGAGCAATTAGAGAAACTACAAGGGAAACCCAAACTAGAAGCAATAGAAGTCCTTTTATCCGCAGAAATAAATGGCTCAAGAAGAATCAAAAAAGAAATGTTGTGAACACGACATAAATTCCTTACCCTGTTTTTCGAGTCAGACCCACCAATACCTCTAACATTCCACAAAAGTGTATTAATCATTGGAAGTTTTGTTAAAAGTTTGAGCCCTCGTCGAACGAGGAGTTTCTGGTAGTGTAACTTTGTTATTTTTCTTTTTTTTCTTCTGGGATTTAGAAATCCAATCTTCCTCACTTTGCTTTCCCTTATTCATAATACCATCAGAAGTAGTAACTATACTATTACCTTTACTGACCAGCTAATCCGTCAAATTTGTCAAAGGTTGTTCAAGCAAGTATTCCCCCTCTTCATGCTCCTCAACAGATTCAGTTTCCTTGTTCACTTCATTTTCCCTGTTCTCAGAAATAGAATCAGTTTCATTGTTTTCGGTATTAACTAGATTAAGAGGTGAGAAAGAGTTATTAAGCATAGAGTCGACAGAGATAAAAATATCAGGCAAAGCACTATTTCCATCATTTAATTTATCATCAAGATTTAAAGTAATACCAGCTGAGATAGTAGGATTTACCACATTCTCCTTAGACATCGTATTGGCGTCAACAAGTAAAACATTTCCATCCTTTTCAACATTGTTTTGGACTTCCTCATTTGTCAACATGGGGGCAGTTTCTGGTTTATCTATAAGGGCATACCTTTCCCTCTTGTAAACGTGCATTTATTCCGGTTAAAGTGCATGCCACTTTCATTCTCAAATAACTTCATAAAATGATAGATTTTTTTCATATTGTTATTGATATAATTACAAAAAATAATAATATTATTAGTATAGCGACAAAAATATACTCTCAAATTGCTAGAGCTTATAAATGACAAACTTTTATATTTTGCAAAAAAAAATGATGTATCCCTCTATAAAGATATTTTATCGTGATGATATAAAGAGAAGGGGACAGTGGATACCCCTGTCTAATACCATGACTAGCTTTAAAAATTCATGAGATTTATCATTAATAATAATAGTTAGAGAACCAAGCATTCTCTACAATGCTACTAATCAAAGAAATACTATGATCATTAAAGCCAAATAATTATATGATGTTAAAAATAAAATATCAATTAATATTATCATAGGCTTTAAATATAGCTAGTTTCATAATTAGATTAGAACCTAATACTTTAATGTTAATGCCATGGATGAGCTCCTAGATAAGTAATACATTATCAGAAATGCATCTTCCTTTAACAATGCATGTCTGATAGATAGAAATAATCTTTGCAAGGATGCAAGCCATTCTTGAAGCAAAAATTTTAGAAATAATTTTCTAAGATGTATTGCATAGGATATAGGCCTAAAATCATTCTAATTTTTAGGGTTTTCACACTTAGGAATGAAGATTAAAGAATGATTAGCAAAAAAAATAAGCATAGAAGAACTTAAAAAAAGGCAACAATAGCATTACATGAGTTCCCCTTAATAATATACCAATATTTTTTGATAGAAATAAGTAGTAAAATCATTTAATCAACATTAGAATTTTTATACATGCCTACAATAGTGTTCAAAATCTCATTTTCAGTAGGAACATTGGAGAATTTAAAGTTATCCATATTAGTAATAAGATAAAGAATATATTGAGGATTAGAGATAACCTCCGCATTCTTAGTAGACCCCAACAAAGACTTAAAATGAGAAACAACCGAGTTACAAATATTATCATGATCTTCAACCCACACTCTAGACTCGAACTTAAATTTCTTAATGAAAGATTTTGTCTACCTTTCAGAAGCTAAAGCGTGAAATATTTTATATTCCTATCACCTTCAAAAATATGTTTTGAGTTGGGCTTTGACTCCAAAATTCATCTTCTTTGAGTTGAAGATATATAAGAATGTTTTTAGCTTTAATGAGACTATTTTTATTATCTTCAAAATAATTAGAAATATAATGATTTTTTAAATTAATTACATCATCCTCCCCTTAAACAATATTATAAAAAATATTTTCAAAAATATATTTATTCCACCATCTAAGTATTTATTTAAGCCGCTTGATTTTTAGAGAAAAAAAAATAATATCTTCAGAACCTTCATAGTAATGAATATGAGTCAACCAATTGCTCTCCATAATCTTATAAAAGTCAGGAGAAAGAAGACACATGCTTTGAAATCTAAAAGGGATACCACCATAGGACTTTATTTGCTTAATAGTAATAAGAAAGGCAGCATGTTCAAAAGCAATTCTATTGAGATGTTCCACTTTACTATTTTGAAAAAAAGACATCCAATCATTATTAAATAATATTTAATCCAACATCTCCCAAAGCCTATAATTGAACTAAATTAACATAGGACCATAAAAACTAATATTGAAAAGCCCACAATGAAGCATCATATTATTAGAATCACCCATGATAGATAAATTAGTATATGATCAGCCTACCCTTTCATCAATAGTAGATATAATATTAAAAGCTGCACCAACAAACTAGGGACCCTTATATGCATTAGAGATATCAAGTAATTATATCCATCAAGGTAATCTCCAGTTCTGGTGGAGCTAACATAAATAATAAACCTATTAAAAAAAGTAAATATAGATATATTATAGTGCGCAACCAGTCCAAAGTCCCCAAAAATAGAAAAATTAACATTTTCATTCCAAAAAAAACTAAATTTTGTAATTCGAAGTAGAAAAGAAACAAGAAAAGCCCAACTGTGTTTGACATAAAGAATGTTTAGATGCATCAAACAAAGGCTATAAAAGAGCAAGAAAAGAAATTTTATGCAATCTACAAATATTATGAATATGAGAGTACATGTTAAGGTTCACCCCTTAAATTCAAAATAATCAAACTAATCATAAATAAATAGGTTTGGAAGCAATTTTAGATCTAGTGATTCTACAATCTGATGCAGGGGCACTCGATTTTTTTCTTTTTATGTTTATTTTATAAGAAACTAATTAAATTCCTCTAAAGAATCACGAACAATATTGAGATTAAAATCGTTATAAGAAAGATTAAAATTCATATCCACATTAGAATGAAACTCCTCTTCTTCCCAAATAGACTCAGATTGCTTACTATGATTTCCCTTATCAGATTGATTCAATTGAACATGCCCAAGTAATTATTAATATCATATTTCTATATATCTGTGAATTTAGGTTCCAAATTAGTACCCAAGGGGCCCAAAACATTATTTTTATTGGAGTATTCAATAATATTGCCTTTAGAGGCAATAGGAGTGTCAGCCACCCCATCAAAATTTTCTTTAGTTATATCACCCTTATGAATGATTTAAGTTTTAGAAGAAGGAAGGGTTAGATTTATCTTACCAACAAGATCACCTCCCTTATCAGTAGCCTCACCCCCTACCTCATTTCCTTTCTGAATATAAGCTTTCCTCAAGTGAGGGTGCAAATAATAACACTCAAACTTATCATGCCAATAGATTTACAATGCTCATAGAAAAAAGCAAGATCATCATAATTACCTTCTGAACATAACCAAATTTTTTAGGGCCAAGCCAAACTGAGTCAAGATATTTCTTAGTAATATCTTTCTCCACAAAAAATAAGAACAACATATGGCCTAAAATTGAAAGTAGTTGCATTGTTTTTCTATAAAGGACGACAAAATAAAGAGCCAAAGCCATACAAAATTTGAAGCAAGAAAGATGAGGACGTAAAAATGGAAAGGATATCAAAATGGGAACCACCAATGATTTTTCCAAAATTATAAAAAAGGTGGCAACATATTGAGTTTCATAAAATAAATGTTAACATAATAAGATCCTCAAGCAAAGATATGGCTATAGTCCATATCATTGGAATGTTTTATCAATACATTCCCAGGATTCAAGAAGGTCATAAAAAATTCTTTAAAAAAATTTAAATTAAAAAATATTTGAATACAATCTAGTAAATGATGATGCACAATAAAATTTTCCACTACGAAAAATTCAAATGGTGGCGCAAAGGCTTGAACTTTCTCCATAGAAATCCAAAGTGTAAGTAAGCCACAATGAGTAGTGTTGGGTTGAAAGTATGATTTGCCCAACAAGGTGCAAAATAAATCTAAATTAAATTTCTTTGAGAAAATTGAGAATTAAATTTAAATTTCAATTCTGAAGTTGAATAAACCAATAGAGATAATATACAACCTCGAAAGGTGGAGATAAAATCTCCTAACAGGTTCAGACCCAGGATTATAATTTTTTATTGGCTACCGTAGCTTGATTTAAGAGAGAAGCAAATATGACCCTGAAGGGTCAAAATGAAATTCAGTCAAATATTATACTATAATAATCAAGAGGAGTGATCATTAATTTCATATTCAAATTGATGTTAACACATGATAAATCTCCTTGAAGAAAGAAAATATCATCTGTTAGTAATCGTTCGATTATGACGATAATCATCTTTATAGCAATCGTTCGATTATGATGATAATGATCTTTATAAATTTGATTTCCCAAAAAAATATATTAATTAAGTTTTGAAAAATTGATGTGGGTTCTAAATCTCCTACCAGCATAATCCCTCGTAGTTAATTACATTATAGGAAACTGGAGTCACCCATAAATACTCTTGATTAAAATAATGGCAAAAATTTTATTTAAAGATTTTTTAGGAGTGATATCAAACGATTTGGAATTGTAATTTCAAGTGGGATTGGAGAAAGATTGAGAACTTATTTTTAGGATCAAAGAAAGAAGTGTAGCAGGCACTTTGAGATTCTACAATAATTTAGAAGTGCCCTGGTCTAATCTAAGTGTTGTATTTTAAATTTTGGATTGAAAAAAGATTTAGTTTGAGTTGAACATTTTATTATAAATTTGGGACTGTATTCCCAGAGTTTTGGGGTCTTATGATTCAAAATTTGCCCCATAACTTAAATCTAAATTAGGCACCAAATAATGGTGACACAAACTTAACTAATATAATGCAAAAACCTGAACTTATCCTAGCCTGGATTGGGGAGACAACTAACCACCTAGTCTATTTTAAATTTATGAGTCTGATCATTTTTATGAAAGAGTGGTAGGGATGTTTTTTATTAAGATTTTGGAGAGCTCGGGCCAACTTTTACAGATTATCCTAAGTGGACTCTCACTTATGTTGGGTCAAAATGCTAAAGGCATATTCAATTAAAATTTAGACTCTTTTAAATGTGTTTTAATGCAATGCATGCTGATCAACTTGATTAGTATTTAAAATTGGAATGAAGCATTTTTAAAAAGGCATAAAAATAATTTTTATCCTAGAGATTGTATAGATTTTCCTTGATAGATATTCATCCTCATAGGCCAGTTAGTTTGTCAAAACCCACAGGCAAGGAGGTGCCTAACAAAAGAAAAAGAAGAGTGTAGCAATATGTTATGTGAACTCCCGGCAGTCCCGAGCTTACTTTTTAGACCGTTAGAATTTCTATGTGATCTTAAAAGATTTTATTTAAATTTGAATAAAAATTTTTAATGCACCCTCAAAAGCCTCCACATGTCCAGGCTAAAACAAATACGGCACATAATCGCAAAAAAAATAGGAAAAATAGGCAATCCTATACGTAATCAAATCAACTCAATCACGTTAATATAATCAAACTAATTAATAAATGTCTATAGGCAAACTGCCTTAATTATTGCAACCCAGAAATGTAAAAATTAAAAGTGGTCAGGCACCACTAACCACTACCTGAATTCTAATCCTATATAGATGTAAGTGACTTTGAGTGGGATATTTTTTGTCTTAAAATCCTCGATCTTCTCCTCTTCAGACTCCTTAGATTCTTCATAACTGGATACCCAAATGAAAAAGAAAACTCTTCCACTAAAGGGGAGGTTATTCTTTCTACTTTTGGTATGAAAGTAATTCAAACAAGGGCTTCCAAATGGAAAAAGGACTATCTCCCTAAGGGGTATCCTTTCCCCTTTGGAATCTCACTTTGGATATGTGTATCCCAAACTCAAAGTGTAACTTTCATAACTCAATACTTCAAATGATTTATATTAATATAAAAATAAAAATTCTAGACTCTCCTACAGAGTTATCCTAAGCATTTAAATATAAAGAGTCCTAAGAAGTTATATACTGAAATTAAAATTACTCAATCCAGCCATGCTTGGTCATGCTTTTATTTATTTAGGGGCTAAATAAGTTGAAGCACATATAGCATTTATAATAAGTATTATTTAATAGCCCCCTTTTATTTCCCTACATGAGCACGACCACCTGCATAAGATTGAATTAGTATATGTCACCCCTAACCTAGGGATATATCTAATGCCAATCACATCATCAATCCATAGACTACAGTAAAAGTAAATAAACACTCACATCAAATATTTCAATCACAACATGAAATAAAATCTCAAAAACTTGGCACACAATAGAAAAATAAACAATGGCTTAGCCTAGGTCTAAAGTTAGTTGTCCTAACAAACTATCTAAAGTGTTTGTAGAATGTCGAGTGGCTGGGGTAGATCCTAAGCTGGATTATTTGTTGAGATAGTTTAATGTTCGATTTTGTTAAAGGTCAAAAGGGATATTTACATTTAAATTTAAATATTAATGTGTTAAACCTTGATTAATGATATGTTTTAATTATTAAATGATTACTACATTTTTCTCTCACTAAGGCCGTGAAGTTTATTTCACCTTCCTTGGGGCTAAGTTAATAGCCACGTAGGTCTGGGATACCCAGTAGCAATCAGGGTTAATTAAGTTGATTTAATTAGTTAGAAATCAAAGATTGATTAGTCTTAATTTATTCGATTAATTACTAATTTTAAAAGTTAAATTAGTTTATATTTTCCATCAACAAGTTCATGGCATTGTGCCCTCAAGCTCGAGAAATCAGGCCTCCTTAAGATACGTAGCCCCACAACCTGGACTAGTCCATCCAATAAACTTTATATTTGGAGTGGTTGTTGTGTATTAGAATATTTGTTAAGTGGTTTTATTATTGAAATGAAGTTTTATGGAATTTTAAAAAATTATTGAATTTTTTGGAATTATTGGAATTATTTTAATGTGTTAATTAAGAGGTTAAAATTAACTTTTAAATTGAAATTAATTTTAAAGGTTTAACATTTAAAAAAAAATATTAGACCCAATAATAAGTAATTAGACTATTTGTTTGTTTAATTTGTAATTTTCTATAAAAAATTATGATTTTTCAAAGTTTGAGTATTTTTGGAATTTTTAAAATTGTCTTAATTAAGAAGAATTTTAGATTTTGATCCAAAATAGCCCCAAACCTCTTGAAATCACCCTCAAAGGTTAGAAATAACCTAAGGGGATGTTTCTAAGCATTTGGGGATTTTTTTGGAATTTTTAAATTTTTTGAAATTAATTTTTTAATTAATTGTTTATTTTTATTAAAAATTAAATTAATATTAAATTAAGCGTTTGATCATGGGGCTTTTGTTATTCCTGGGTAGAAAACTAAATTTTGGTCAGTTTGATGTATTAATTGTATTTTTTGGATTTAAATTGGATTTATTATAATTAATTGAAGTTTTTTAGTCCTTAAAGGGCTAAATTTTAATATGGTTAATTTTCTTACCTAACGGTTTGAAAATTCAATGAAATTTAAATCTATAAGGTAAAATGTCACTAAGCTTACTAAGGCCAAGTTTTACCCTTATTGAGGGCGTGTAGATTTTCCTAGAATTTTTCGAAATTTTCTAGACATTTCCTTAATTATTTTACCTAGGTGTCACTAAGGTTCAATGGGGCTTGAAATTTTGTGCAGCAAACCCTGGGACATATGCAATCTCACCACAAAAAATATGCAGCCTAATTCTGAATATTTTAAAAGTTATGAATTTTCAAAATATTTGGTCCAAAATGGACCCATTATTTTTAAAATTCACATCACAATAATTCAATAGGTATTTAACCCTAAGAAAATTACATAACATGCCTAAGATACCCAAATATTTTCCGCCAAAATTTAAACCCTAATTGACCACTCGAGTGTGAGAAAATTGAAAAAATATATATTTTGAACAAATACAAATAACTCACAATCCAATAGCCAAATTAACTTAAAATAAATTTTAATAACTAGTACACTAAATTATCCTTTCAACGAGCCCAAACACACTTAATTTGGTGGAGAATGAATTTTCTATGAATTTTCAAAGTTATGGGAATTTTTTAAATTATTTAATTGAATTATCGAATTAAAATAGGGCGGCTAAGAGAGCGACATATGGCAACATATGGTGGCTCAAAACTATATGGCGATGTGTCATCATCATGGTGGGACATGTGGCATAATCTATTTCTCCACTTATCCACGTTAGTGCAGATCAGGACTGTTGATTCGTAACTGATTGAAATGGCCCTGATTAAGCCATATTGATTTTCACAGTTTCAACACAACATGGGTTCAAATTTGGTCATATGGAAGCATGGTCCTGAAAGTATGAGATGCTCCAAGAGGGGGGTGAATTGGATATTTAAAAATTTCTTTAACGAAAAGAAAAATCTTTTTATAACATGATGTGGAAGTAAATTACATTCATGATAAAAGATAAATTATTAATTTCATCAACATAGTTAATCGCAATAAAAATAAAATACATAAATAATAAAGGAAAGAATACACCAGATTTATAGTGGTTCAGGCAAACCTTGACCTACATTCACTCCCTGAAGGCACCCTCCGAGTATTGCACTAAACAATTAGTGACTCTCCTTTAGCCCCTACAGTTAGGTAGAGAAGCCCTTATAAAATCACTTCCACCTTCCCTAGTTTGACGAAGGAGATGAGTTCTTTGACACTAAAGAGATCTTCTTCTTCCCAAAACATCCCTCAAGATGAATCTTGAATCTGATGGTACTAAGGTGCAATCTTTTCGAAGCAACCGTATGAAATCTCCACCACACTCCATTGAAATCCCCTCCAAGGATCTTCTCCCTCTCTCAAACTCCACCCTTTCTTCTCTCTCTTTCAAGTTCTCTCTTCAAGTTTTCTCCAAAAGAATAAAGACACAATGGCTGACAAAGATTCTTACAAATTTTAATGAGAAAGATTAAATAGAGAGCTTAAAAAAATCCTAAAAATTCAATTTAGCCGTTAAAGATTATATAGTACAATTTCATGATCGTCCAATACAATGTGTAGCATTTGACCTGTAAGTACTTTTCGATCGCCAATTAGTATTGTATGAACAGTTCAATTTTCCTATTTATACTATATGATGTCCAGTTAGTACTATACAAAAAGTTCAATCGAAATATAGTTCATCCAGGACGAAGCATGGGATGGCTAAAAATGTATATATTGATCGTACAGTACGATCCAGTTTGTATAGTACGATCAAAATATCAAAATTACGCTGATTCAATTTACTAATCACAGGATTAAATTAGGCAATATTTTAAACATCGTATAGTACGACCAGGTTCGTATAGCATAATTAGAATAACTTTTTAAATTCAAATTTTTGCCTAATTTAATGGATGGCGGGCTTTCTAATTATAACATATCATCCAGTACGATGTGGTGTTCGTACTGTATAATTAGATATATTTCAAAAAAAAATTTCAAGAAAATAAAATATTTTAATTAATTTTGTAACACCATATCATATAGTACGATCCATACCATATAGTATGATGTATAAAAAAAATAAAATATTTAAAATCATTTTTGCTCCTTCTATATGTGTGCACGATCACCAAGCTAACATACATCATTATAGGACTTGAATCAAGAAATTAAAAATAAATAAATAAAAATTATATACTCATTTCACATAACCTATTCTATCCAATTTTGAGCCCTAAATCTTCAAAGAATGGTGCAAGGTGTACTTGAAATATTAGTCAACACACAAACAAAAATGCACTACAAATATTAGAAGAAATTAAAAAAATTAATATTATTTGTTATAATCAAAATCATAAACTCTAAAGCCTGAGTTGCAACAGGTCTAACTGATTATGAGTCGTCCGATCATGAATGAAGGAAAATCGGACGACCGAGATCGATTCAGGACATTTTTGTTCAAAATGAACTACAAAATTAAAACACTCATAACTTTCAAAATACTTGTTAAAATTTGCAACGTAGTCTTATGGGAACATGAACTTTCATTGCCTAGAGTTTAGAGGCTCAATGCAATGAAAATTTTATGTGGTTTCAAATTGAAATATAAACTTAAAATGAGCATAACTTATAATCCAACCTTTAGATTTTTGAGATCTTTGGCTCCTTTTGCTCCTGTTGAAGTTCTCTACAAATTATATAGAGACTCTAAGAGCTTTTGACTACTGGATCGAATGTTGTTGAAGAGAGATGGGTTTCTCTCGCTAGAATGGTCCCTCCTCATTAAAATGGTGATTTGAGACCTAAAAATGATTGGGGAAAGCTTGGAATGGACTTATGAAGGGAAGGAGAGGATGGGGGAGGCTCTTAGAAGATTTGAGGCTACAGGAGTGAGATCTTGGATGAAAAAATGCAAGGATGATCCCTTAAGTCAAGTTTCCCCCCTCCCAAAGCCCTTGATTTTGAATGGATGGCTAAGATTTAATTAGGGAGGCTATAGATGAGTGCCAAGTGTCCCCTAAGCTATCCAAAGCCAGGGAATATGACTGCTATTTGAGTGTGACTTCTCTTGTTCCATGAGAAGAGGGACCACACATTTTCCCTTATTTGGCTAAACCCAAGCCAAGCCTTGTTTAAAGGGCTGGTTTAAGCTCTATTAGGGGAGGAAATGTGTCACTTTCTAGCAGGTTTGAGCCAATTTTATGGGGGGGGGGGTGTAGAGTTTGCTTAGATGGAATGGTGATGTGGCAATGATTTGACCTCTTTCTCATGGGCTCAAAGGGCGTTATTAACTTATTGACCTATTGACTAGTCAATGATGACTAGGATAAGATTGGAGAAGGTCAAGAGAGCTGTAGGAGTTAATCCTAAAGGGTTTAAAATCATGGGGTTAAAACTTGCATGAGTTTAGGAAAGTTTAGAGGACTTTGACCGTGCATGCAAATTTGACCAAGTCAAAACCATGGATATTTGACTTAGGGATGTGTTGGGAATGTTTGGAGTGTTCAATTGAACTATTTTGGAATGTTGATTGGGTTTGCAATGGATTAAAACATTGGATTTTACCATGGTTGGGTTAAGGGTTGATTTTGTCAAACATGGTTGACTTGATCAACTTGGTCAAACCATGGGTTAAGTTTGAGTTAAACATGTTCAAATGATTTTTTTGAGAGCAATAGAGGTGGTCCCATGTATTGGTAAGGTAATTTGGATTGAAATTGACATATGAAGCCTTAAGGGGCATTTTGGTAAACCTTGGTTGACTTGGTCAACCAAGTCAAATAAAGACTTTAGTTTGGGTCCAATGGTCTCCAAATTATGTTTAGGATCCATTGGGATAGGTTTTGAGGATTAATGAAGGAAGTCCATGTTGAATTTTGGGAAAAAGACCTTAAAGGGCATTTTGGTCATTTTGACCCTTAGTCAATACAAGATCAAACTAGATGAAGGAAAGTGTAGGTTTGTGGTCAATAGGTCTTAAAAAAGGCCATTGGTGTGGTTGGAAGGTTTGGAAGGGGTTCTAAGGTCAAATTCCACTAGGTGTCATGTTTAGTGGCATATGATGTAAATATTTGAAGGTTTTGCAGCCTTTAGAAATCAACCTAGTTTCTGGGTTTAGAGTCCTCCAAATGTGCTAAAATTTGGAGGGGTGGTACTAGAGATATGTCATATAAATATGTGATTCATAGAATCTAAATCAGATTCCAATTGACTGGGTTTCAAGCTGACATAAAAGTGACTTAGAAGGGGTTTCCGAACCTGGGTCCTTAACACAAAGATTTGATTTGGAGTGTTATATTTGGATTGGATTTAGGAGTAGAATGGTCAGACTTGGACCATCCATATCAATGAAATTCAATTAGATGATTGAAGTTGATTGACTATGGTTTGAAAGTTGATTGAAAGTTGGATCAAGGATTGAATTGGAAGGTGGAGTTGAGTTTGATAGGGAATGAATTAGGTCTTACCTAAAACCTATATAATTAGGATGTAGACACTTTCCAATCATTAGATCACTAGGAAGAAACCCAAGTGGGTTTTAGTGACCTCATACATAAATGAGGTCAACAAGTAGTTGCCTTTACATCAGGAAAACTAGGACCATTCAAAGAACAAGAAAAGCATCATTAAAGGATTTAAATTGAGTTTTACTTTTTAAAAACCTAGACCTATCCTCAAGAGAGAGTTATTCACCATAAACAAAGGCAAAAAAACTTCCAGAAGGAATAATAAAATAATGAAAAGGAGAAAAAACCTCAAAACAAGAAACAAAGTTGGTCAATGGCCAACCCACAAGAAAGAAAAAATTGATGAAGGATAAAAAAACTTCCTTGAGATTAGAGAGGATCCAACCAGTGATATCCAACAATTGGGTGGTAGGAGAATGAAACCCTAGCAGTGTGTGAGGATAAACCAATGTAATTTATTTCTAGTAATATCTAAATTTCCTTACATAATTGTTTGTATGAGATGTTATAATGATACCTAATTTAGTTACATATTAAAACTCAGCCGAGTTTTTAAAGGAGCTTGTTCACAATCTCCATATCAAACATGAATGTTACTTATTATCAATCTTATTATCTATCACATTCTAATATTTATTCATATATATATATATATATATATATATATATATATATATATATATATATATATATATATATATATATATATATATATATATATATATATATATATATATATATAATTTAATATTTATAAATATAGTACTTTTATATAGCGTCAAATAAAGAATAATTAACAATATGCACATATTTTTATCTACTTCAACAGATAAAAATAAAAAAGAGTTGCAATTATCTAGCGATGGAGGTTGTAAAGATTGCAGTCGGTGGGCAACAGAGGTCAAAAGGATAGTAGTCGATGGGCGACAATGGTCAGAAAGATCGTTGTCTAACTACAGAGGTTGGAAAGACCATAGTTGGGCGACGGAGTTCAAAAAAGTTATAGTCTAATGATGGTGGTCGAAGGACTGACTGAAACTTTGAAAAGGTTATTAAACCTCTAAGAACTAGCTCAGGGCTCACCAAGAGGGGGTGAATTGATAATTTAAAAAATTTTAAGCATGAATTCTATTCTTTTTGGAATTTTTTCAAAAAATTTAAAATAAACTGTTTGATCACCCGATATAAAAGCTAACAATTTTAGCAAAAATTAAAATAATGATAATAAATTCTTATTAATTACAACAAAACATTAATCTAAGATTTTCATCAAGTAGTTATCAAAGAAATTAAGCCTGAAAAGTAAAATGTTGAAAATGAAAAAGCACATCAGAGATTTAATAGTGGTTCGATCAACCTTGACCTACGTCCACTCCCTGGAGTCCTCTGCTCTGGGAATTGCGCTAATAAAAAGTGATTCTTTTTTTACTCCCACATCAAGGTGGAGAATCCTTTATAGACTCACTTTCAACAAACCTGATGCGATAGAGTGTTGTAAGCTATGTCATTTCCCCCGATGATGGCAACAAACCTTGAATTGTATTTCTCCCTCCTATAGCAGGCATAGAACCCCAAATCCTTTTTCTCCCTCCCGGAGAAGTTAGAGAACCCCGAATCTTTTTTCTCCTTCCTAGAGATGGTAGAGAACTGGAGTCCTTTCACATGCAGAGAACCTCAAATCATTTTTCTTCCTTTTGGACAAGGAAGAGTACCTCGAGGACTTGACTTAGAAGCCTCTCTCCTAAGAGAGCCTTCAAGAACTCACCAAGATCACAAGAGGAGAAAGGGTGTAGCTAGCCCGAAGCAACCGTGTGAACCCCTCATGCTCCTTTTCCCTCACACTCAAACTCACCTTCTCCTTCCTCTCAAATCCTGGAGTTCTTTTAAAAGCTTCTTTCTCAAAATACCTTCAACAATCACACAATCCTCTTTTTTTTTCAAAGAGATTCTAAAAATATTGCTTATGTATTGGGCTTAAAAAAACCCTAAAAATTCAAGTTGGTCATCACTGTTCATACAATACGAATGGACTTCATATAATATTATAAGTTCAAAAACTAGGCCAGTGTAGTATGATGTAAACATTTGTTTAGATGAATTGTTCAACTTTTTGAAAAAATTATATAGTATGATTCAAAGATTATCCAATACGATCTGTTTGATTTCTCTAACCATATAGGATGATTCATGGGAAAATTAGAAATCATCTCAATTAATCATCCCATACTGTTATTATCGTATAGTATAGTTAGTTGATTTTAAGTAGGTCATCTAGATTAGATCAAAAATAATGGTTTCATTTGGTGCAATCTTTGGGATGTCAAAATTTTGTATATGCTAATCATACGGTACGATCAAGATTGTATAGTACGATCTGTTATCATTAATTAAAATATGATTTGATTGACTAATTATAGGGGTTAATTTAAGTAAGATTTTAATTTTTTATATAGTATAAATTAGATCATACCATATGATTAATTTAAAAATAAAATTTTTAATATCGTACTTAATTTATCCGACAGCTAGGATTTTTAGATCATAACAAATTATTCAATATGATCTAGATCATATAGTATGATTAAATCATAGAAATTAATTCTTCAATTATTTTTTAAGCCTATTCTTTCTATAACTGATCTGATTAGTAAAAAAAATTAACTTTAAAATTTTTCGCTCCCCTATGTATGTGTGCACGATCACTGAATTGTTTTCACTTTTATGTGGCTAGACTCAAAAAAGAGAAAATAAAGAAAAATAAAAGTATATACTTAATTTACTTGACATTCATATTCTACCCAGTTTTAAGCTTCCAATAGCCTTGAGCATTGTATTATTCAGCTGCAATGTTAGTGCTCACAGACTAAAAAAATATCTAAAATATTTACTGAGAAAAGATAACAATTTAATCAATAATATTTTTCATTATCAAAATCATAGACTAGGAATCCTGGATTGAAACACTAATAACAGTTGATGGTTGGGAGGTGGTCGAGGAGGAGCTTGGTGGCAAGAGAGATCTCATATTTCTTTTATTATTCTATCTTCATTCTCTTCCTTGCTCCCCTGCTTCCTCCCCTAGTCCTTCCCTCTCACTCAGTGAAGAATGAGGGGTATATTCATAGTTTTTTGGGAGTGACATAGCTAGTAAATAGGGAGAAGATGGTTCGAATAGACAGCCTATATCGATTCCCTTGAGCATAAATCATTTATTGAGTATTTGAGTGACCTAATGATGTCAGAATTTAATGATCTTAAACTCATTAATTCATCTCATCAATCCATTCGATTTGACTATAAGCATGTCATATTTCAAAATTGTTTGGTTATTTAATTTATCGTTTAAACCTTACAAATGCATTTTGGGTCTTTGCTTTGACCAATTTGGGCTTGAATTGAGTCGAGTTTGGTGTCATTGGGTTCATCTTTTTGAGACGTTCAGTTTGACTATAAGTTTGTTGAAATTAGAGTTCAGATGGCCCTAGATTTAATTTTGGAAGCTTCTATTGTGCATTTGCATCGAGATTTATGTTTGATCAATATAAAATTTTGATAATATATCAGTTGCCCCCTATTTTTGAACGTCGAAGCCTATAGAGTTTGAAAATATATGTCATATCTCTTCAAATTGTTTTAATGTAAAGTTATAATTTTTGAATAATTATGATGTACGACCATCCCCTAGATGTCAGCATGAATTTCCTCTCAGGGCCATAAACCAAGTAAAATATCCTTAATTATAAATTGAGGATGTCCTAAAGTTGGGGCATTGATTGGAGTAAAAATTCTTGAAAAATTATACTCCAAAATATTTGAAATTGCTCAAAATTGATTATAAAGGCTTTGTTGAGCTCTGAAAATGCCAAAATCAGATCCAAAATGTCAAAAAATAGTTTTGGGACCCGAAAAATGTTTGATTCAAACTATTTGGGCCAAAAATCGTCCCAGGCATGCATAGGAGGCCAAACCGGCCAGTCGTTCACTATCGTCGCTAGCAGCATCCTGTAAGCCCGTGATATATGATGGGGTTTTGGCTAGTTGTAGTTAGGAATTAGAAAAAAATTATCTTTCTTTTTTTGGTTGCTATAGTAATACTACACTAACATGGCTATAATACCATGCTATTTTTGTGGTCCTGCTTTAGTGACTTTATGTTTTTCATGTGCTATAGCACAACGTGCTATGCTGATTTCTACTACAGTAACTATTGTTTGTTCCATATCAGCATTAATTGTTAGTTATAATACTGGTTGCTACAATTTCGTGTTTTTTTTTTAGAATATTTATAGGAATATTTTTATTCTCTTAGAATATTCTTGGAATATTCTTTTTCTTGGAATATTTTTGAAATATTCTTATTCCTGTAAAATATTTCTCCTTTATTTTTCATATATAAATAACCCCCTAGGATAGGGCAGAAATTGCACCATTTGTTTTTCTCTTCTCCTCCAGTCTTCATATAGTAGAGGCATTCTATTAGTCTTGTATAAGTGAGATCCCCTATCAAATTTCAGGGCCCTCTTTGTGTAGAAGCAAAATTTATTTACTTTTTTTTCTATTCTTCCTTTTTTCTTCTTACATTAGAGGCATTCTATTGTATGAGATAGTTAGCATCCCTTATCATTCTTCAGTGTCCCTCTTTTGTATAGAAGGAACTTTCTCCTCCTTCCATTTTCTTCTCCTTTAATTTTCTTCTTACATAAAAGGCATTCCACTATTTAAGATAGGTGGCATCCCCTATCAATAGAATCTGCCAAGGATATTTGACCTTTTTGAAGTTGTTTGCTACTTAATGACATTAACTTATACGAATGATGCTGATGTAATTTTAATTTCAGCTTCTTATGAAAATAAAAAGTACACATGAACTCTCATAGAGTTTTTTGTGAGAATGTTTTCTATTTCTAGCTTTCCTTTAACTCTACCTCATAGGTGAGCCTTTTTAGGGTTATTTGTCATAGCACTACTTGATGATGTTAATAGGTTGAGAGAAATTAACAAATAATATTTAACATATCTTAGATTGTTTATCAAAGCATTGGTCGATGATATTAACTTATGTGGAAGAGGCTAAGAAAATCTACCAATAATGTATGACCTATCTGAGATTATTTGTCAAAGCATTACTCGTTGATGTTAACCTGTATGGAAGAGGCTGAGAGAATCCACCAAAAATATATGATATATCTAAGGTTATTTTTCAGAGTATTACTCGATGAAGTTAATATGTATGGAAGAGGTTGGCAAAATCAACCAAGAATGTATGATATATCAGAGATTATTTGTCAAAACAGTTCTCGAAGACGTTAACATGTATAAAAGAGGCCGAGAGAATCCACCAAGGATGTATAACCCATCCAAGATTATTTGTCAGAGTATTGCTCTATGATGTTGATGTTACAAATTTGGATCCAAATATCTTGATATTGATGATAACAAATATTATTATTACTTTGCCACTGTTATTATTGAATATCTATTTTGTTTGCCTTGCTTACTAACCTTTCAGGTCCACAAAGATCACGTGTAATGCAAATTAGAAAAAGATCGAATAAATTAGGGTTGAGTTTTCTTATAATTTTATATTAATGTATTGTTTACCTTTCTTGAGTCAAATCTTTAATATGGTGGACCCTAAGCTAAGTAACCTTACACACACACTCAGGGGGAGAAATTTGGTGAGTTAGAAATTTTTTTCTATTTTTGACCACATCGTACAAGATAATCTAAGATTATACTATACAATCAGAGTAAAATAAAAACCTTGATTAGGGTATTCAACTAATTACAAGTGATTAAACTAATTATACTGGATGATCCATATCATCCAGTATGACCAGATTAAATGATGAAAATAGTCGTCAATCACAATTTAGGTAATGTTTTATTTTTCAAATTTTGTTCTAATCATACAAAATGATATACATTATCCTGAACAATTTATGATAATCATACCTAAATTGAGTCGATGATTAAGGATGTAATTATAGTTCAATTATTCAATCATATCGTATATAACGATCCATCTGGATCATATTGGATGATATACTATATTTCATAGGATGATCCCTTACCATCCAAGATGAAAAACTATAACTTTACTCTAATCATTCAGGAGGATTATCCTAAACGTCTAGAGATCTTTTCAGGATGATATGGAGATCGACACCCATTGTCCAATGATGTATTAGACGATCAATATGGTATGTTGAACTAATTATCCCAGAAGATCAAAAGATCATACTGGATGATATGTATAAATACTTATACTAGTTGTATAGAGCAAAGGTGATCGTTCTAGATGATATAGCTATTTTATACTAATCGTACAGAATGATCTATCACTTATTGATCATCCTGAATAGTTAGTTGCATAGAATTGAAAATTAAGGCTTCTTTTGGAGGCTCTCTTAAAGAAGGAAGATGAAGAGCTTGAAAGAGAGAGAGAGATCCTTGTGAGGGGAGTTTGTGAGGGAATCGCAAAGGTTGCTCCAAGCAAGGTATTCGTTGTCTTCTTCGAGCTTCTCCATTGGTTCCTTGGTGGCTCTAGTGAGATCATCTTCAGCATTAAATCTAAGTTCTCTACCTACTCTAAGTGGGACTAAAAAAATTACCATGTTATCTTCCTACTCTAGGAGGGAGTAAAATGATTCAAGGTTCTTTGCCTCACTGTGTTAGTGGAAAGATTTTATAAGGGCTTCTCCACTTTACTGTAGGAGCAAAAGGAGAGTCACTTGTGTATAGTGCAATACTTGAAGAGGGAGTCTCCAAGGAGTGGACATAGGTCAAATTTGACTGAACCACTATAAAATTTAGTGTGTTCTTTCTTATTACTTTTACCTCATTTTATTTTTGCATATTTTTGTGATTTGTTCTATGATTGAAATATTTGTTTGTATTATTATTGTGAAAATATTTAAAAAGATTAAAAAGATTTTTTTTTTGTTTAAGAAATTTTAAAACTACCAATTCACCCCCCTCTTGGTTAGCTTCGAGACTAGTTCTTTAGGGTTTAACACCCCTCATGAACTTTTAGTTGACCTGTGTGGAAAAGGTTGAGAGAATCAACCAAGGAAGTATGACCTATTTGAGATTATTTGTCAAGTATTACTCGCAGATGTTAACCTGTAATGAAGAGACCAAGAGAATCCATCAATGATGTATAACCTATCCAAGGTTATGTGTCAAAGCATGCTCAATGACATTAACCTGTGTTAAATATGTCAGATCAAATTCCTTTGGGATTGATCAGTGATTGAGATACAATAAATAATGTATATTTTTTAAATCAATGATTTTATGATTTGATTGGCATCCTCCTAGGATATTTGATCTATCCAAGGTTCCTAGTGAAAGTATAACTTTATGGCATTAACCTATGTAGAAGAGGTAAAATCGAATCTTCCTGGGATTGATTCTGCCTTAACTGGGAGGGGGTGAATGATGTGTGTATCTCAAATCAAATGAGAAGAATAGTCTATCTTTAGATTTTTACTATTTTTTTGAGATCAAGATTAAGACATTGCCCAATGAGTACAAGTCCAGCTAAGGACTATATAAATCTTGTAATTTTTAGAAGCATCCTTGCATTTATTAGAAGTTTTATGAAAAATAGTTAAGCAATATATCATCTTAGTGTTGGAAACATTAGAGGAATCTTCTTGACCATGGATGTAGTCAAAGTTGACCTCCAGTCCACATCTAATTCCTATAAAATTTATGCAATAATAGCTAATGTTTGGATGTTAACATGAGTGATCTTTTGATATTGGAGCAATAGTCTTCGCCGAGTCATGAATGACATTCCACAAACAGCGCTAAACTGTTGCATCCTAGAATATTTACGGCAATAAGAAAATATAAATTTTAACATCTTACTTTGGGTGAAGTTCCAACACACAATTAGATAAAAGATAATTTTGTAGCATTCATAAGAGACACTAAAGTTCTTATGTCGAAACCTCTAAAAAGAGGAAAAAAACCACGAGCTTGGCCCACTTTGAATTAATCAACTAGTGTTTGTAGTCGATTATAAATGAGGCCCTTCCTTGGAGGGAATGTCTTGGCTTAATGTAGAAAATTTATCATATAGAGTGCATTATATTATTGGAATTGGAAGAATCAATATTGACATGTTTGTTTGGTTGGTAGGACAATAGTTTGTGGGTGACGAATGTCGAAAAGACTGTAGTCTGGTGACTATGATTAAAAGGATCGTAATCGAGAGCGATAGAGGTCAGAAAGACTGCTGTCAAATGATAAAGATTAGATGTTTATAATCAGAGATAGGTAGGACCATAGTCAAAGGTTAGCAGGACCATAGTCTGGCAATAGAGGTCGAAAGGATGTAGTCAGCAAACAACGAAGGTCAAAAGGACCATTATCTGGCAATAGAGGTCAAAAGGACCATATTCGATAGGTAACAAATGTTAGAAGAACAATTATTTGGTGATGAAGATTTGAAAGGATAGTAGTTAGTGGGAAACGATAGTTAGAAAGACCGTAGTCTGGCAAAGGAGGTCGGAAGGACCATATTCGGTGTGCAACAGATGTTCAAAAGACTATATTATGGTGATGGAGGATAGAAGGACTGTAGTAGCCAGATGATGAAGGTCAAAAGGACTGTTATTTAGTGATAAAGGTCGAAAGGACTATAATCGGTAGGTGACTGTTGTCGAAAAAACCGTTGTCGATGATGGGGTTAGAAGGACCATAGTTGGTGGGCGACAGTGATTAGAAAGATCGTAGTTGAGAGACAAAGGTTAGAAAGACAATAATTAGGTGAAGGTGGTCAAAAAGATAGTACATAGCAGGTAATGGTGGTCAGAATGACTATTGTCTTGCGATGGAGGTCCGAAGGATCGTAGTTGGCAGGCGAAACTAGTCAAAAAGATCATTATCTAACGATGGAGGTTGGAAGGACTGTAATCAACTGGAGACAAAGGTAAAATGATAGTAGTTGGTGGGCAATAGTGGTCAGAAATACTATTGTCTAGAGATAGTAGTTAGCAGGTGACGAAGGTTAGAAGGACCATAGCCAGCGGGCGATAGTGGTTAGAAAAACTATAGTTTACCATTTGTGGTTGGAAGGATCGATGATAATCCGTGGCAGGGTGGTGGTCGAGGAGTAGCTTGGTGCCAAGAGAGATCTCATATTTCTTTTGCTCTCCTCTCTTATTCTTCTTCTTTGCTCCCTTAGTCCTGCCCTCCCCTTAATGAAGAATGAGGGGTCTATTTATAATTTTATGGGAGTGACATAGCCAATAAATAGTGAAAGTTCGTTAGGGAATTTAAGCCCTTAAGAACTAGCCTGAGGCTAACCAAGAGGGGGGATGAATTAGTATTTTAAAAAAAATTTCTTAAGCAAAGCACAAATAAAAATCAAACCAATATCACCACAAATACGTGTGGAAAACTAAATGCATAATGTAGTAAAAAAATAATACAAAGAATTTATAGTGGTTCGGTCAACTCGACCTACATCCACTCTCCAGAGGCGCCCTCTAAGTATTGCACTATAAAACTGACTCTCCTTTTGCTCCCACAGCAAGGCAGAGAAGCCCTCACAAAAACCCCTTTCTGCCAACCCAGATGAGGTAGAGAACCCAACTCCTTTTGCTTCCTCCTGAAGCAGGCAGAGAACCTCGACCAGTTGCTGAAGAAGACCTCCCTTGAACCCCCAAGGACGAAGGATGAAGACTAGAGAAGACACCTTGGAACATTGCTTGAAGCTACCTTTGTGAATCCCTCTCACAAACTCCCCCTCAAAAGTTCCTTCCTCTCTCTCCCTCTCTCTCCCTCTACTCTTGGCTCTCTCAGGTTAAGACAACAGCTAAAGGTATTCTCTAAGGTAGAGCAAGAGGTCTTAAATAGAATAGCTTCAGAATAGCTCTTATTTTATACAAACCGACTTTATCGTCCAGGCCGATAGGGGTATCGGCCTGGCCGATCAGCATAAATTTCACTCAATCAGCCTAGTCGGTTTGGGATGATTAGAGTAATTTTGGTCACATCATCCATACCGATAGGATATAGCCCTAGTCGATTAGTTCAAATCTGACCCAAATTGTCCTAGACATCGCCCTGAATTGAAGTAGCCCAATGTCAATCATTCATGCCATCGTCCCGGGCGATCCTGTGATCGGCCCAGCCGATGTTATCGTGCAATCAGCCTTAATTGCTTTTCCATAATTACCAGATTAATTTAGGCATAATTATGCTGCATCATCCAGGCCGATAGGATATCGTGCTGGATGATGTCCTAAAATAAAGAATACCTAAATAGATCATGGCGACTGATTCTTTCTGATTTGAGCCTATTATCCCAGTCGATACAATATCATCCAGGCCAATCGGCTTAATGACGGCTGCCTTAACCAGGATGCCCTAATCAGGGTTTTTATTTTTGATAGATCATCCAGGATGATATTTGGATCGTCCTGGATGATGTACTCAAAATAAAAAACTCTAAGTTTAGATAAAAAAAATCACTCAGGTGTGTGTGTGCAAGGTTACTTAGCATCGGGCACCATAAGGATTACATTTGACTCAAGAAAGGGAAAAATTATATTACAGACTGACTCAGACCTAATCTACCCAATTTTAAGCTGGTTCAACTTGTAGTTTCGATCCAGTGGTCCTAAAACATTAGTAGGCAAGGCAGTCAAAGTAAAACATAAGTGTTTGCAATTATCAAAATTCTATTTCTGAAAAACAAATACGCAACAATCTTCCCCTTTTTGATGATGGCAAACACACAAGAAAAATTCTCAGGAGTTCAGTCAGTTTAATGAAGATAGTGTGAAGGAAAAGAACACAAAGTAACTAGTAGAATCAAAGTACAAAGCAACTAGTAGTACAGCAGATCACTCCCCCTTTTAACATCACAAAAAGGAGGGGGAAAAGTAAAATAAAAAATATAAACAAAAAATCATAAACAAATTACAACAAAAGAAAGACTAGAAAAATGATGGGCCCTGATCATCTGAAGGTGGAGGAGGTGGTGGTGGAGGATGTTGAAAGTAACTAGCCAATGTAGTAAACTAAGCACCAAACCAGGTTATGTCCTGGTCGTGCTGCTGCTGCTATTGAGCAACGTATGCATCAAAATGGGCTAAGTCTTTCATGCGGTGCTGCTCATAGCGGGCTATGTCCTCAGCATGTTACTGCTCCTGTGTAGCAATGTAAGTGTCGAATCGGGCCTCCCACTGGTCAAAGCGCTCCACCAACTGATCCAGCTGAGAGTGATGGCGGAGCGGGATAGGTGCAGGAATAGGTGCAGGAGTAGGTGCATGAGCCTTCTCTTCCCCTACATGAGCTTCCCCATCCCTCTAGTGGAGATGAGTGCTATGAAGAGTTTGAAAGGAAATGTTAGAGTAGAAGGCAGTGGGGAGATCTGGAGGAGCAGGATATTGGAGGTTATATTCTGTTTCTAGAACATATGCAATGATATATCCAAGGGCAAAATTTGGTTTCCTCCTATGACCTGAATCTCAAATTGTAGTCAAGTGATCGATGTAGCAAAAGATCAGGTCGTTTGTATTAAATTTGCGATGGGCTAGAATGTAAAATGTGGTGATCGAAAGAAGAGGAGTAATGTGGACACGATCACCAGCCTTTGGGATTATAGAGGTGCGAATGACATGTTGAACAGTCCTAGCATCTTTGAGTAAAGAGCTAGTCTCTCCAACATGAAAGTGGGCTGTGGTGTTTCAAAGGAAGTGATTGGCCGGAGCCCAGTCAAATTCAGGTTCAGAACACAGGGTATGGAGTTTTTCCCCTATGGTGGAAAGTTGTAGAAGTTCTTGGCAATCTTGATATGTGATCTCGATGGGGCGTCGATTCATATATGAGGCAAGAGCAGTGTAGGAAGAATTAATTCTAAGGCTTGCGAAGAATTCAAACAAAAGTTCAGAATTGAAGGGGACAGCCATAGTTAAAAGAAAGCATAAGGAGGTATGAGCAAATAAGTTGAGTACCAAATAAGAGAGATAATCTGGATTGACGGTCTGGGAGACTATGATTCCAACCTCCTTGTAACTTTGGTAGGCGGCTTGAGTATCCACCTCCAAGAAATGAGGGTCTAGTATGGCCCTTGAGGAACTTCCGGATATGTGATAAGAGCATTTCCTTCCTACCATTTTTAGGAAGTAGAGCACTAGAGCAAGACTACAAGGAGTTTGAGAAAGCTATAGTGAAAAAAATGACTAGAAGGCTCTGAATTTAAAGGATCGGCCAAATCAGCCAGGCCGATCGCAGGATCGTCCAGGCCAATATGGTTCAATTATTGTATACAGGCTAATTGGTCAAAAAGGTGGTCCAATCGTCCAGGCCGATCAAATATCGGCCGGGCTGATCAGATATCGGCCGAGACAACCAGGCACAGGCGATCATCTCGAGGAGTCAAGCTGGATGATCGTTGAAAAAGCATATCGTCTGGGCTGATTTGGTGGATCATTGAGGACGATGTCAAATAATGGATCATACCGGCCAAATTTAAAGCATTTAAAACAAGGGCCACATGTATTAGCTGGGCCGAACAGGTGGATCGTCCGGGCCGATTGTCCAAAAATGGATCATCCCAGGATAATTTATAGATTTTAAACGTACTGATACGTGTATCATCCAGTACAAACAGGTATATCGGACAGGACGATTACCAATAAATGAATCGTCCGGGATGAAAATATATCGGCCAGGACGATCAAGATGATTGTAGTAGAGGACGATCATATCGTCCAGGAAGATAATGGAACGTCCAGGACGATGAAGAGTAGAAAAGTCAAAATATTTAGCTGATGGAGTTTTTAAAGAAAGATGAGCAGATCGTCCATGACGATTGAAATATCATCTAGGACAATGTGACAAAAAATTTGAAATCAGAGGAAGGATGGAGATGATCAGAGAAGGCCCAAAAACAATAAAATCAACAAAAAATAACAACTATAAAACACGAAAAAGGCATAAAAACTAACAAAGAAATAGTTTTTTTTTAAATCAAGGCATGAACATGATATAGTCTCCATGTGATTGATTTTAAAAATTTGTAAGTTAATGAGTTAACAACATCAAAAATCCAAAAAATGGTAAAATATCTGATCATTTAACCCTAAGCTCAGACTTCTTTTAAGGTAAAATAATATTTTGAAATCAAAAGGCCTAACTCAGAAAAAACAATTGGATTAGAAAAAGAGATCCAATCAAGGATTAGTTTCAGAAAAATATCTTATAGAATAATGTATCAAAATAGTTTGTTACAATCGTAAAATTCAAAATCAAGTCCTTGAAAATCTCAAGTGATACATGAAATCTTTTAAGTTTAAGAGTTGGAAGAAAAGAATATAGCTTATTTTTTATGGATTCATTTTATGCCTCTTGTCCATTGAATGGCGCACTATGCATCTTTTGATTTTTGATACACTTTGTGTATGTGTGTGTGTGTGTGTGTGTCTATATATATATGTATATATATATATATATTGAAAGTGCTCTGATGGCACTAGAAAGTTCGTTAGGGATGTTAGGCCCTTATGAACTGGCTCAAGGCAAATAAAGAGAGAGGTGAATTGGTTGTTAAAGATCTTTTAAAATAAAACTACAAACCAAAACACCACAAAGAAAACCAAATGCAGAAATTAAAATGCGGAAGCAATAATAAGAAAAGAACACACCGGATTTATAGTGGTTCGGTCAAACCTTGACCTACGTCCACTCCTTGAAGGCACCCTCCAAGTATTGCACTAAAACAAGTGTCTCTCCTTTAGCCCCCACAGCTAGGCAGAGAAGCCTTTACAAAATCACTTCCACCTTCCCCGGTGCGGCGGAGTCGACAGGTCCTTTGACATCAAAGAGATCTTCTTCTTTGGTGAACTTCCCTCGAGACAAGCCATGAATTAGATGGTATTCAGGTGCGAGCTTGCCGGAGCAACCGTGTTGAACCCCCTCACCACTCCCTTGAGTCCCCCCTCACAGGATCTTCTCCCTCTCTCAAACTCCATCCTTTTCTCACTCCCTTTCAAGCTCTCTCTTCAAGTTTCCCCCAAAAGAACGAAGCTACAATGGCTGCCAAAGACACTTACAAAGTGTCATGTCATAGCTTAAATAGAAGATCTCAAAACAAGCTCATTAATGCAAGTTGCCGACATTATCGTCCAGGACGATAAGTATATCGTCCTGTACGATCAGTATAATTTAAGCCCAATTAGCCGGGATGATTTGAGACGATCAGAAGAAGTTTGTTTATATCGTTCAGGATGATAATATATCATCCTGGACGTTCAGAACAAATCATGGAATATTGTCCTGAACATTGCCTGAAAAATAGCTATCTGATGTCCAATCGTCTAGTAGATCGTCCTAGCCGATTCTGTGATCGTTCAGGACGATTTGATCATGTAATCAAGTCATAATTACTTTCCTTAAATTTGAGAGAAATTTTGGAAAAATTGTCTTGGATCATCCTGGACGATATTTTATAGTCCTAGACGATCCACCTGGATGATGTCCAAAAATAAGTAATTCCTAAATAGATCTGTCGCAGATTCTTTCTGTTTTGAGCCTATCGTCCTGGTCGATACAAAATCATCCAAGACGATGTGTTTTGCATAATGATGGCTGCTTTAATGAGGATGCCCTAATTAGGGTTTCATCTTTTGAATAGATCATTCAGACCGATATAAATATCGTCCAGGACGATGTTACCAAAAACAGTAACTCTAGGGAACAATCAGAAAATCTTCCAAGTTACAAAGTATCAGGAGCCACAACAAATAAAATAGACTCAAAAAAGGAAAAAGTGTACAAACTGACTCAGACCTAGTCTACCCAATCTTGAGTTGGTTCCAAATTGCAGTCTGATCGTGTGGACCTGAAATGTTAGTAAATAAGGCCATCGTAGAGAAATAAAAGTGTTTGTTATCATCAAAATCATAAATCATGAAAACAGATCCACAACATATATATATATATATATATATATATTTCAATTTGGCGTCATTGCGCATCTTTTGCTTTTGGCATCATTGGCCACTTTTTTTTTATGTTTTGCAAGCTAGATTCTTTTCCAAAAATTCTTAAATATTCTTAGTTGTGAGTATATCTTTTAGATATTAGAGAAGAAAAACTCACACTCTAATATAGGGAAGAACAAACCACAAAAAAGAATCAAAAATCATATGAGAGATGCATTGACAGGATAACGAGAAATCTTGAAGTAAAAAAAACTTTGATTATTATAAATATAAGCTAGATTACTGTAGTAAGGTAGAAAAGATCTCAATTGAAAAATTCAATTGTTAATTTGAGATAGACTTTTGTTTAGAAAAAAAAATTCACCACCAAAATGGGTTAGAGAAAGAGACACAATCAACGGTGTTTTTACCCTTTAGCATATTAAGAGATGTAAAACATTGACTACAAATTTCTAAAAAGACAAAATTAAGGCATATGAAAAATAAATTACCAAAAGCAAAGAAAATAATTACAAAAAAAATAAACAACAAAAAAACTAACAAAATATAAAGCAAAGTAATTAGCAGATAACATATCAAAAATTAGTAGAGATCAAGTTCATGCATTAATGATAATCACACCCAATATGGTCATTAAAGTGTTGAAGTGTCGAAGGCAGTGGTTTAGTAAATATGTCAGCCAGTTGATTCTCAGTCGCCACATGGTGTAAATCAATGTCTCCCTTAGTCACATTGTCTCTAATAAAGTGATGCCTTATATCAATGTACTTAGTCCTTGAATGTTGGATAGGATTCTTAGAAATGCAGATGGCACTAGTGTTGTCACAAAGAATTGAGATGGCGCCTACAGGTGATCCTAAATCAAGTACTTACTATTTTAACCAAAGGACTTGGGCCACATAACTTCCTAAAGTAATGTGCTTGGCTTCAGCAGTAGAAAGTGCAACAGAGTTTTGCTTTCTACTGGATCGGGAGACTAAAGACTGTCCTATGAATTGATAAGTTTCAAAAGTGCTTTTTCTATCCACCTTACATCCTGCAAAATCAGAATCAGAATATTCAATAATCTCAAAAGAAGTGTTGTGCCTAGGGTACCAGATTCCTAAGTTTTGGGTCCCTAAAAGGTATCTAAGAATTCTCTTAACTGCAGTCAGGTGGGATTCCTTAAGGTCAGCTTGAAATCTAGCACAAAGACAAACGCTAAATATTATATCGAGTCGGCTAGCAATCAGGTAAAGTAAAGATCTAATCATCTCTCTGTACTTTTTTTGATAAACAGACTTTCCACTTGGGTTCTTATCCAACTGAACACTGGAGGTCATGGGAGTATTAATTGGCTTGGCTTTATCCATCTCATACTTCTTCAAGATGTCCTTTATGTATTTTGATTGATTTAGAAAGGTTCCATCATCTAACTGTCTTATGTTAAATCCCAAAAAGTAGGATAACTCTCCCATCATACTCATCTCAAACTCTCTTATGTAAATCATCTCCTACTTTCCTCAGAAAAAGGATGGTGTCTACGCTCCCCTTAACAAACTCCTTTTCTAGTAAGAATGTGCTAAGCCTCTCATACCAAGCTCTGGGTGCCTTCTTTAATTCATATAAGCCCTTTTTTAATTTTAAAATATGATTTGAAAATTGGAAACTCTCAAAATCTTGGGTTGTTCTACATACACATCCTATTTTATTTTTCCCATTTAAAAAGGCACTCTTAACATCCATTTGCAAAAGCTTAAATCCCTTATAACAGGCAAAGGCTAATAGCATTCTAATGGCTTCCAATCTAACTACAAGGGCAAAAGTCTCCTTAAAATATATCCCTTCTATTTGGTTATACCCATTAGCCACTAATCTTGCCTTATTCCTAACCACCACTCCAGAATCATTCACCTTATTCTTAAAGACCCACTTGGTTCCAATTACACTTTGTCCCTTAGGTCTTTCTACAAGCTCCCAAATATCATTCCTAACAAATTGGTTCAACTACTCCTGCATGGCTAAGATCCAAAACTCATTAGAAAGGGCTTGGTTAATGTTTGTGGGTTCAGTCATTGAGATAAAGGTAGAGTGGTTCACTTCCTTCATAAGTCCATGTCTAGTCCTAACTCCATCAAAAGGGTCTCCAAAGATCAAATCTTTAGGCAAAGTGTGTGAAGGTTCAACCCTTTCCTCCAGATCTACATTTTCTACTCCTTGGGTAACCTCTCCTACTCTTTCAGTGTTTTGGTGCTCACCCTCTTCTCCAAATTTTTTACTCTAGTGGTAATCTCTCCAACATCATCATCATCCTTAACTCTAGGTTTTTTAGGATCAAATTCATCAAACACTACATGAGTAGTCTCTTCCACCGCTAAAGTTCTCTTATTAAACACCCTAAAAGACTTCCCAACATTAGAATATCCTAAGAACACTCCTTCATTAGAATTTGGGTCAAATTTTCCTAAGTGAGACTTCCCATTATTGTGAATGAAAACCTTACAACCAAAGACATGAAGGTGGGAAAGATTAGGTGTCCTACCCTTAAGGATCTCATAGGATGTCTTATCTAATTTGGTTCTAACATTCACTCTATTCAACACATAACAAGCTGTGTTATTCACTTCAGCCCAAAAGTATTTTGGAAGTGAATACTCAGCAAGCATGGCTCTAGCGGCTTCCACTAAGGTCCGGTTCTTTCTTTCAATTACCCAGTTCTGCTGAGGGGTTCTAGGAGCTGAGAAGTTGTGGCCAATCCCCTTATCATTACAAAAATTTCTAAATATCTCCTTTTCAAATTCTCCTTCATGGTCACTACGGATGGTCAAGATCTCATAACCTGAATCCAAGTGAAGAAGGCTCTAAACTCATCAAAATACTCATTTTTGTGTGACAGAAATCTAATCCAAGTAAACCTCGAGTAGTCATCGACAATCACAAAACCATAGACTTTCCCTCCCAAGCTGGCAGTGCTAATGGGTCCAAACAAATCCATGTGAATGACTTCTAAAGGTCTAGAAGTGTTAATGTTCTTAATAGAGTGGACTTGCTTTCCTAATTAGCAGGCATCACAAAGTTGGTCTTTTGAAAACTTAAGCTTGGGGACACCTCTAACTAGGTCTTTTTGGGTCACTTTCCTAAGGGTTTTCATATTGGCATGACATAATCTCCTGTGCCACAACCATGAATCATCAACAGTAGTTTTTAAGCAAAATGAAGCAGCACATTTAATGTTATTTAAATCAAGCATGTAAACATTGTTGATCTACTTTCCCTGCAAAATAGTGTTATTATTTAAGCTGATAATG
Source organism: Dendrobium nobile (assembly GCA_022539455.1). NCBI lineage: Eukaryota > Viridiplantae > Streptophyta > Magnoliopsida > Asparagales > Orchidaceae > Dendrobium > Dendrobium nobile. Next base: position 5,598,183 of record CM039731.1, read on the forward strand.
CATGAATTGGCTAAAAATTTTATGATAAAGCCCTTGTCGCAAAGCTGACTGATGTTAAGCAAGTTGTGTTTCAGTCCATCTATAAGCAAAACATTTTCAATCAAAAGATTCTTGGAAAATTACCAAATATACCTGAGCCTACCACCTTCCTAGTGGTGTTATCTTTAAGAGTCACCTTGCCTCCTGTCCTGGTCTCCAGCAAAATGAATTGATTGGCATCGCCAGTCATATGTCGAGAGCATCCGCTATCCAGATACCACATACTCTCACGAGGTCTTTTGTGAGAGATTGCCTATAAAATTATCAAATGTCATATTTAGGAACCCAAACATGTTTGGGTTCCTTCTTATGGAAAGTAGAATGCAATGCATGTTGTTAATCATGTAACTTAGGTCTCCAGACCCAATGTGAATTATGGTGAATGGTGCAAGTGTGTGCTATGTGTCCTAGCATGCCACATGAAAAACATCTAACTCCGGGAAAAGGATGCACTAATCTACTCCTATGGTGATGCTTCCTTTTAAAGTTTTGAAAAGCATGTAATTGTTTATTTTCAAAAACTTTGAGATTTGTTAATTCTTTTTCTAACTCAGCATGAGATAATTTTAAAGAACTATGTGCATTGGTTAATTTAGTGTGCTTTTTATTTAATGCATCAAATTCATCAAGTAAAGTCATGTGATTGCTATCAACTTGGGAGTGATCTTTTAAAAGATTTTCATGCTCCTTTTGTAAATTTAAAAATTCCACTTTCTGACTAGCATGAGATTTTTTGAGTTTTTTATATGACGCATGCATGTGCTCACAAATTTCCAATAATTGATCATAACTTGGTTCACATAACTCTTCTTGGTCACTTTGACCAAGATTATTATCTGTCATTAAGCACAAGTTTGTTGTCTCCTCTTCAGGTTCAATCTCTAAGGAGTCTGATGCAGAATCTGCCCATAATGTCTTTTCAAATCTCTTCTTATCCTTCTTGGTCTTGGGTTTCTCCTCACCCTTTTTCTTACTTGGGTGAGACTTGAGTGTATGGCAATCAGCTTTAACATGTCCTGGCTTCCTACATTCAAAACAAATTGTATCATTAGAATTCTTGAAATTTTTGTTATCCTTACCTTTATTCCACTTCTAATAATTCGTCGGCTTCTTCCTTAGAAAGTACTTAAATTGCCTCATGATTAAGGCAACATCATCGCTTTCAGACCCAGAGGAGTAAGTGTTCCAGTCGTTCGCCTTAAGTGCCACCATTATCTCCTTCTTCCTCTCACCTGCATCAAGATTTCTTTGGTTCACCCCTTGCTCGTAAGCAATGAGTGAACCAAGTAAGTTATCGATCGAATAGGTATTTAAATCTTTAGACTCAGAAATTACAGTGATTTTAGCAACAAAAGAGGAAGGCAAACATCTTAAAATTTTGTTCAGTTTTTCATAGTTAGTAAATTCTCTTCCTAATGCATGCAATGAAGTAATAATCTGAGTAAACCTTGTAAACATTTTAGAAATTATTTCATTAGATTTCATATGAAAAAGTTCATAATCATGCAATTGAAAGTTCATTAGGGATGTTAAGCCCTATAGAACTGGCTCAAGGCTAACCAAGAGGGGGGGTGAATTGGTATTTTAAAAAATCTTTAGGCAAAGCACGAATACAAACCAAATCACCACAAAAAGATGCGGAAGAAGTAAAAACAAGAACACAAGGGTTTATAGTGGTTCGGTCAACTCGACCTACGTCCACTCCCCGTAGGCGCCCTCCGAGTATTGCATTACAATCGTGACTCTCCTTTAGCCCCCACAGCTAGGCAGAGAAGCCTTTACAAACACCTCTTTTTGCCACACCCGGCAAGGCAGAGAACCTTCCTCCTTTTGCTTCCTCCTGAAGCAGGCAGAGAACCTCGATCGCTTGCTGGAACTTACCTCTCCCAACTCTTCCAAGGACAAGAGACTCTAGGGAAGAAGAAGTGGAATAATGCTTGGAGCAACCCTTGTGAATCCCCTCACAAGCTCCCCCTCACAAGATCCTCTCTCTCTCTCTCTCCCTCTCTCTATCTCCTTTAGGTTTTCTGAGGTCAAGACAGCAGCCAAGGATATTCAAAAACTTTGAACAAGAGCTCTTAAATAGAAGAGCTTCAAAGGAGCTCATTAATTGCAAGTTGCCGACTATATCGTCTAGGACGATATTGACATCGTCCTGGCCGATCAGTACAAATCCCATGAGATCGGCCAGGGCATTGCCCTGAATGCAAACTAGACGATTAAAATTTGGCTTGATCGTCCAGGACGATATCACGATAGTCCAGGCCGATCAGTTCAAATCAAAGAAAAATTGTACAGAGCATCGCCCTGAATTTGTGCTGGCCGATATTAATCGTCTAGAAGTAACTAAGGTTTTTGTCTAGATCGTCCTGGCCGATCCTGCGATCATCCAGGACGATGTGATCGTATCAATCATCCTTAATTACTTCCTTGATTTATCCGATTAATTAAGGCATAATTGTGAATATCATCCAGGCCAATCCAAGATCGTCCTGGCCAATTTTCAAAAATATAAAATACCTTAATTGTTTATGGCGGCAATTTCTTTCGGTTTTGATCCTATCATCCTAGCCGATACACGTATCGTCCAGGCCGATTGGCTAATGACGGCTGCCTTAATTAAGAACCCCTGATTAGATTTTCTGTTTTAAGCCAGATCGTCCAGGACGATGTAAATATCGTTCTGGGCGATTTGAGTAAAAATAGAAATTCTAAGTCTCTCAAGTGTATGTGTGTAGGGTTACTTTGCATTAGTCACACCAAAGATTACAATTGACTCAAGAGGGGAAAAAAATAAAATTACAGACTGACTCAACCCTAATCTACCCCATCTTGAGGTGATTCTGATTTCCGTTCGATCTTTGAGTCCTGAAAAGTCAGTAGAAAAAAAGCAGTCGTAGTGAAGCAAGATTTATTTGCTATCATCAAAATCATAATCTAAAAACATGTTTGTAACAGCAATAAAATATTCAAACATGATTGCTTAACTTCTTTGGTTCCTTCATAAGTGATACACAATTTAAAGCACAGAAAAAATAGTTTAAACACTTTGCATTAAGTTGTGCTAAATCCTTATCATCATGAGTTCAATCAGTAAAAGGAAGAGGAACAGTAACGTCATTAAGTTTACCTATCGGAGGTGTATAACCATCCTTAACAAGCATCCGCATGCGATAGTCAATTGACTGTAAAAATGTAGACATGCGAGTTTTCCAAAAATTAAAAGGAATATTATCAAACAAAGGTGCTCGGGTAATAGAATACCCTTCCGCAGTATTACGATTACTAGAGTTGGCCATGGATAAAAAATTCAAAAAGTTTTCAAACTTAATTTTATGAATCCCGCTCTCATACCACTTGAAAGTTTGTTAGGGATGTTAAGCCCTTAAGAACTAACCCGAGGCTAACTAAGAGGGGGGGTGAATTGGTATTTTAAAAAAATTTCTTAAGCAAAGCACAAATAAAAAATTAAACCAATATCAACACAAAGAAATCAACGTGTGAAAAAATAAATGCGGAATGTAGTAAGAAAAGAACATAGAGAATTTATAGTGGTTCAGTCAACTCGACCTACATCCACTCCCCAGAGGCGCCCTTCGAGTATTGTACTACAAAAGTGACTCTCCTTTTGCTCCCACAGCAAGGTGGAGAAGCCCTCATAAAAACTCCTTTCCACCAACCCCGACGAGGAAGAGAACCTAACTCCTTTTACTTCCTCCTGAAGCAAGCTGAGAACCTCGATCAATTATTGAAGAAGAACTCCCTTAAACCCCCAAGGACAAAGGATGAAGACTGGAGAAGACACCTTGGAACCTTCCTTGGATCAACCTTTATGAATCCCTCTCACAAACTCCCCCTCAGAAGTTCCTCCCTCCCTCTCCCTCTCTCTCCCTCTCCTCTTGGCTCTCTTAACTCAAGACAGCAGCTAAAGGTCTTCTCTAAGGTAGAGCAAGAGATCTTAAATAGAAGAGCTTCGGAATAGCTCTTACTTTATACAAACCAACTTTATCATCCAGACCGATAGGGGTATCGGCCTGGCTCTATCAGCCCAGTCGGTTTGGGACGATTAGATAATTTTGGTCACATCATCCAGGCCGATAGGATATCGTCCTGGCCGATTAGTTCAAATCCAAGCCAAATCATCCTGGACATCGCCCTGAATTGAAGTAGGCTAATGTCAATCGTCCACGCCGTCATCCCGGCCAATCCTGCGATCGGCCCGGCCAATGTAATTGTGCAATCAGCCATATTGCTTTCCATAATTACCAAATTAATTTAGGCATAATTATGATGTGTCATCCAGGCCAATAGGATATCATCCTTGAAGATGTCCTAAAATAAAGAATACCTAAATAAATCATGGCGGCTAATTCTTTCTGATCTGAGTCTACCGTCCCGGCAAATACAATATCGTCAAGGCCGATCGGCTTAATGACGTCTGCCTTAACCAGGATGCCCTAATCAAGGTTTTTGTTTTTGACGGATCGTCCGATATGATATTTGGATTGTCCTGAACGATGTACTCAAAATAGAGAACTCAAAGTTTAGACAGAAAAAATTCACTCAGCTGTGTGTGTGCAAGGTTACTTAGTATCATGCACCATAAGAATTACATTTGACTCAAGAAAGGGAAAAAGTATATTACAGACTGACTCAAACCTAATCTACCCAATCTTGAGCTGGTTCAACTTGCAGTCTCGGTCCTGTGGTCCTAAAACATTAGTAGGCAAGGCAGTCGAAGTAAAACAGAAGTGTTTGCAATCATCAAAATTCTATTTCTAAAAAATAGATACGCAACAAATAGAAAGAAGATCAAGGGGATATTGAGAGCGGTTGTAATGGATGACCGATATTGATTCCCTTGATTATGGACCATTTATTGAGTATTTGAGTGACCTAATGATGTAAAAAAATGAAGACCTTGGGCTTGTTGGATTCATATCATTGGGTTGTTCAATTCGACTTTAAGCATGTCATATTTGGAAATTGTTTGTTCATTCAATTTATGATTTGAACCTTCCGAATGCATTTTATTTGATTTGGACCAATTTGGGCTTGGATTGAGTTAATTTTGGTGTCATTAGGTTCATCGTTTTGAGACATTCAGTTCGACTACAAAATTTACTGAACTAGAGTTCAAATGGCCCTATATTTAATATTAGAAGCTTCCAATGTGCTTTTTTCCTCGAGATTTGTGATTGATCAAGATAAATTTTTTATGACATATCAGTTACCATCATCTGGTTTATTTTTCTCCAACTTGGTTGCCATAATTACTCACTTAAACTTGTTTAAGGTATTTCGTTTCCCATTTTTTAATTTATTTATTTTGTTATTTATTGACATTTAACTATATAACCTTTTGTTATTTGTAAAAATTATTCTCCTTTTAATATTTAAATTACATGTTTTATCTTGATTAATAATGGCTAGTTATCTTCAAGGTAACTTTCCTGATGAAATTTGCAACATTTAAAGGCTCATAATACTACAAGTGAACTAATTTCATATTTTATGGAGAATAGTAGTTCACTAGATGAGGAGCTCAAAATATGAAGGCTTATTTTTAACAAGTCATACATTAGCCAACAATATTTATCTGATGTACTTTCGGGCCATGCATTGCAGTCCTATTACTATTTCATGCTTCTAGTAAAGGCATTCTAGCAACTAAAGGAATTTTTAGTAAGTTGTGGCTTCTTAAGTGACACTAGGCATATGATAATAGATGAACAACTAAGGATTTTTCTTAAATTAGTTGCACATTCACATACTTACAAATAATTGTGTGAGTTTCTCCAACACATCCTCAACAGAATGAGTCAATATTTTAATATGGTGTTAAAAGAAATAATTTCTTCAATTAAAGAGTTCATTAACTTGCCTCCCAAAGTGTTGACTAGCATCCCTTCATAGGTCAAAATCATGATTTCATTTATGCTTCCAAAATGCATTTGAGTTCTTGAAGGTACACACATCATTGTAGATGTTAATAGATGATTGTAGAATAATTATCGTAATAGAATGCAAATGATAAATGAGAGAGCATTTTGAGTGTCGCATGATAAATATTATTTTGATGATTCTAATAGCACCATTTAAGGGATTCTTATATTACTTGAGTGTCTACTATGGAGAAACATCTCCTATGCACTTAGCCGAATATGAGTTATACAATCATTACCATACATAATTACACAACATACTAGCGAGAACATTTGACAATCGAAAGAAAGATTTCAAGTAATAACTCACATGCAACAATTTTTATTGACGGTTCAATCATATATTGTACTTTCTTGTGCAATGTTATATGATTTCATTGGTTACTACTACACACGCTATATATTTCAATATATTTCAAACTAAAATACAATATGATGGTGATTTTAGTGAAGTATAAGTCAATGATGAAGTCCCTAATATGCATGTAATAGTTAGAGAGAGAATTTAAGGTGATGGGGTGAAGCATTAATTATATTGAATATGATGCTCTTACTATTATGCAACTTTATTTTGAAGATTAATTATATTTTTGTGAACTATTCTAATTTCACTATAATATATTATGTATAGATCCTATTTTAATCAACCATCTTAAATTATGAATTGCTTTGTCAAATAATTTAATAAAATTTATTAAAATTTAACATTTATGATATAAAATAATTTTTAAGAGTTAATATTATTAAGATTTAATAAATTCAGAATTTACTAAATCTTCTTTGAGATAAACTCCACTTCAGCCTAATGAAAAATTATTATGTGCGGCGTTCGGACGCATCCGAAGGCTAATCTGGAAGCACCACGTCACCCAAGACATAATATATTGGATGATGTGGCTCGTCCTAATTGACCTCAGGATGCATTCAAACTCCGCACAGAATAATCTCTCCATCCTAATAACCTGTTCATGTTCTGATGTGCTTTCTTTTTCTTTCTTTTTTTTTGGAACAAGAGAATCTACCTAGTGCTACCCCCTTAGGAGGCACTTGACGGCATACATAATCCCTCAATTGACCTAGAAGAGACACCCACCCTAGAAACCTCCTGGGCCACACTTAATTGGGCCCCACTTAAGAGACTCTGCCACTCGAGAAGATTCGAACATGGATTGAGAGTACCCAACCACACTGCCCATCAACCAAGCTAAGCATAAGCATCGGTGGGTTTATTTGATTCAGCCTTAGACGGCTCGGACCTGGTTTGTCAGGAACCCCAACCTTTAGGGGATGTTTGGTTGCTAGAAAAGAAATGCAGTGTAAAGTAAATGCAATGCATTTCGAATAATATGAGCGTATTTGGAACGTAGGAGAATTATTTCCCCTATTTGGTTAGGTAGATCCAGAGTAAAGTAAAACTGGTTTTTTAATAAGCATACTTATTTTTCTTAATTACTTTAAAATCAAACTCTTTATAAAAAAAAACCCAGCTCCAATAATCACAAAGGGTCTCAAGCTTCCAGTTCTATGTGAATGTTAATTTATTTTGGCATTACAGAACGTCAAAAATCTATAAATGGCCACTACGATTTTTAACATGCAAATTTCATGACTAATTAATCAGTGGGGATGACGAATTTATGGACCGGTTCTACGGTCATGAATTTTAAATGAATTTTATTTTATCATTTAGATCCATGAAAATTAATATCCTGATTTTGTAAAAAAAAAATTCCTGGTTATTAATCTATTTAATTTAACTTTTGTATTTATTATCTTTGATTTTAACAAAAATATTAAAGTGGGTAGAAAATTTATTTCTATTTTGATTATTTTTTATGCTTTCTTATCATTTTTAGAAAAAATATTACTTTTCAATTATTTGAATTTATCAAATTAAAGGTTTTACTGCTTCTTAAAGCTGATTTCTAATATAAAAATTACATTTTTTATTAATAAATAACTTGAAGAAGCAATAAGAAAGCCATCTCAAGCGAAGCTGAAGTCTTGATTATTACCAGCTCTCAGCATCAAACAACTTCAAGCATACTTGCAAATCAAAAGACATGTATATTGGGGCCCGTGAATAGGTTGTAAGACCTAAGCGATTTCCCAAGGCAAACCAAGAGGGGGGTGAATTGATAATTTAAAAATTATACTTCTACTCTTGGATTTTTAGAAAACCTTTTTAATTATTAATGCAAGTTAAATTTAAAGATTAAAAATAGACTTTTCAACCAGAGTAAACAACTTGCAATTAAATTAAATGCAGAAGAAAAATAAGAAAGAACACACCAAATTTATAGTGGTTCAGTCAAACCTTGACCTACGTCCACTCCCCGGAGGCACCCTCTGAGTATTGCACTAATACAACAAAGTGACTCTCCGTCTGCCCCCAACGCAAGGCGGAGAAGCCTGTATAAAATCACTTTCACCTTCCTCGGTGCGACGGTGTAGCCGGGTTCTTTGACTCCAAAGAGATCTTCTTCTCGCCAAAACTTCCCTCAAAATGACCCTTGAATCCGATGGTAATGAGGTGCAAGTTCGCCGGAGCAACCGTGTGAATATCACCTCCACACTCCTTTGAAATCCCCTCTAAGGATCCTCTCCCTCTCAAACTCCACCCTTTCCTCTCTCCCTTTCAAGTTCTCTCTTCTAGTTTTCTCCAAAAGAATGAAGACACAATGACTGTCAAAGATACACTTTGTCGTCCTTTTACACTCTCCAAGTGTCGACAGAGAACCGGACCGATGTTGTTGAACTTCACTTGAGAGCCTTCAGAGAAGATGGGCAGAAATAAAGAGATCTTCTTCTTCAAGTAACCTTGTCAATCCCTCACAAACCCCTCACTTGATCTCTCACTCTTCACTCTTACAATCTCTCCCAAACACTCACACTCAATGATCCCTCTCAAGAGAAAACAACTCCAAAGGTATTTGTAATAGTTTCTAGGACTCCTTATATAGAAAGGACAAGAAAAACAATCCAAAAAAATGCTAATTTCAAGTTTTTCTAAGCAGTGGATTGTCCCGTACGAACCTGAGTTAGTACGGATGAACTGTATAAAAAACTGTCCCGTACGAACCATTTGTGCATCAGTATGAACTAATTTCATTCTGGGAATAAATAGGTTCGTCTTGGGACGAAAAATTTTGTCTGGTACGAACAGTTATATCAAAGGTCGGTTCCAAAAACTGCAGAACGTTGCCAGAAATTGCATAGTCAGTTCCCATCGTCCTGGGACGAACAAGACTTCGTCTGGACAAAATTTTTACAAGGAGCAACTCGTCCTGGGATGAAAATGATTTCATCTGGACAAAATTTTTACATAGCCCAACTCGTCCTAGGATGAAAATATTTCGTCCTGGACGATCAGGACATAAAAAAATTTTCCAGTTCAGTTCCTGTCCGTTCCATTGCTCTTACAAGGAGATAACTTATCTGATCGTCCTGTACGAACAATGTTCATCCCGTACGATCAGTACAAAACTTTTTCAAGATCTCCTTTAGTGTGTGTGAATTTATTCACTCAATTACAATCACTCCCTCTCAAATTTAATTCAAATAAAAAGTACAAGCTTCAAATTCACAAAGTATCTCATGCTGAATTTGATTTGAAGCCTTCGTAGTTTGGAGTTCGATTTTTCTGAAATATTAGTACACACAAGAGAAAAAACAAATCTTCCAAAAAATGTTAGGAGATAACAACACATAAAACAATAATATTTGAAATCATCAAAACTATACAAGTTGCAAGAATGTAAAACAAGCAAATACCAACTTTCCTAACAATCTACCCCTTTTTTATGATGGCAAAAAAAATTATTGTTTGTATAATTTTGAATTCTAAGAATCTCCTAAACTCCCCCTGAATTAATGAACATATGAAAATAAGGAGGCATTTAAATAAAAAAAATTATTTTTGATTTCAAAATTTTTAGATATACAAAATAAAACAAACACACATACACTAAACAAAACAAACACACAACGATGCGATAGAACAAACAAATAAACAATTTCTCCCCCTCTTTGACAACATCAAAAAGAGAAGACGAAAAATAGTAGAAATGTAATAAGTCATATGAGAAACCTTTGATAATTGATCCTGAAAGTTGTTGAGATAAATTTGCAAATAAACTTAAAAATCATTAGGCAAATGAAATGATTCATATGACTTAAGAAAAAATATAACATCGATAATAAAAAAAAAATTATCAAAAATATGAGTCAATTTAGACATTGAGATAAGGAATATCATTGCAAAAAGGATGAATATAAAATTGTATATTTCAAATTTCAATACAAAATATAAATGTACATAAGATCAATTTGAATTAAGAGATTAAAAGAGTCTGGAAAGAAATAACTATCACATGTGGCGCTTTGCGCATCTTTTTCAAATTTATGACACATTTTTATGCATATTTTCATTTGGACTTATTTTGTGCCTCTTTTTTACATTGCGAACCTTTGCGCATTCTTTTTTATTTTTGTACACTTGTACATTTTTCAAGAGTGATCGAATTCTTTCCAAAATCAATAATTTCAAATTTCAAATTTTTCTAAGTGCAAAAATATTATTTGATAAGTGAAATACAAAATAAGAAAAATATCATAATTGCAATAATAATATAAAAAATTAACGTAGTCTAAATAATAGACATGAAATTGATAATCTTAATAATATCAAGTTATAAACACAACTTAAATTTAAAAAAATTAGCTTTTCTAATGAATTCAATTTTATGCTGCAGTTAAAAGTATATCACTTCTAAGATCAAAAATTTTAGGGATTTTCATATAGACTAACGAACATTTCAAACACAGAACAAATTCACTTAAAAATTCAAAAAATATAAAGCAATACAAGTACAAAACACAAGTACATAAACTATAAAAATCTTCATATCACATTCCAAATGTCTCACAAAAAGATTCTTTCTCAACATTTTACCCATATAGCCATTTATATGCGTATAGAAGAAGTAATACAAATCGTCCAGGATGATCAAGAGATCATACAGTACGATATGTATTGGAAAAATTAAACAATACACAATCAGTCAAAACCAACTATCAATTTGCTATAGAATTCGTACAGTACAAAAATATTTTCGTCCAGTACGAATAGAATACTTAGAAAAATTTGCACGATCGATCTAAAATATGGAATCAGATGTGAAAACATTTCAAAATCATATAAAAATACTAAAAAATTAAAGATAGAAAAACACATAAAACAAACAAAAATAAAAATACAACAAATAAAAAACATGCACACAAAAATACATAAACAAAGGGTTTAAACATCATTTTTCTCCTGGTCTAATGATTCAGAAGCTAAATCTTCCCAGGAGATTTTTTGCTTTTCATTATTATCCCTTTTTACAATTTGCTTAGGTTTACCTTTTTCTTTAGCAGAAAGAGTTCTCAAATTAGGACACTGACTTTTTAGATGTCCAGATTTCCTACATCCAAAGTAAATAATATTTAAAGAAATTTGAACATTCTTACCATTTTTACCTTTATTCGACTTTTGTTGATGCTTATGCTTGTGCTTCAGTGGACTTTTTAATTTACTTATTAAGTTATCGCTTTCCTCACCAACTAAGCCACTTTTCTCCATGTCTTTTGCTTTTAGCATTATTCTTTCACCTGCATCCAAAAGTCTTTGACCCAAACATTGCTCGTAGGCAATGAGTGAGCCAATCAAATTATCAATAGAATATTCATTCAAATTTTTTGATTCGCAAATAACAACAACTTTGGCATCAAACTTGTCAAGTAAACAACGTAGAATTTTATTAACTATTTCAAAGTTTAAAAATTCTTTACCTAAAGCATGCAAAGATGTTATAATTAGAATAAACCTAGTATACATGTCTAAGATCGTCTCATAAGGTTTCATGCTAAAGAGTTCATAGTCATGCATTAAAAAATTCAACTTAGATTGCTAGACTTCACTAGTACCTTCATATGTAATGCATAAACTGTCCCAAATTTCCTTGCCGGCCGTACATGTAGAGATTCTCATATAATCTTCCGAATTTAAAGCACAGAACAAACAATTCATACATTTAGCATTTAATTCAGCATAAATTTGTTCTACTCTACTCCGGTTAGAAAAAGGAGTCTCAGTTTTGATTCCATCTATAATATGTGACGGTAAAGAATAACCACTTTGAATCATATGTCACATTCGATAATCTATTGATTACAAGAAAGTAGACATTCGAATTTTCCAAAAATCAAAAGAAATATTTTCAAATAAAGGTGGTCTAACAATCGAATATCCATCTAATGTTTTACGGTTTCTAAAATTAGCCATACTCATTTTTCAAAAAGTATGCTAAACTTATGATTTTGAAACAAAGCTCTGATACCACTTATTGGGGCCCGTGAATAGGTTGTAAGACCTAAGTGATTGTCCCAAGGCTAACCAAAAGGGGGGGTGAATTGGTAATTTAAAAATTATACTTCTACTCTTGGATTTTTAGAAAACCATTTTAATTATTAATGCAAGTTAAACTTAAAGATTAAAAATAAACTTTTCAACCAGAGTAAAAAACTTGCAATTAAATTAAATGCGGAAGAAAAATAAGAAAGAACACACCAGATTTATAGTGGTTCGATCAAACCTTGACCTACGTTCACTCCCCGGAGGCACCCTCCGAGTATTACACAAATACCACAAAGTGACTCTCCTTTTTCCCCAAACGCAAGGCGGAGAAGCCTATACAAAATCACTTTCACCTTCCCCGGTGCGACGGAGTAGCCGGGTTCTTTGAGACCAAATAGATCTTCTTCTTGCCAAAACTTCCCTCAAGATGACCCTTGAATCCGATGGTACTGAGGTGCAAGTTCGCCGGAGCAACCGTGTGAATATCACCTCCACACTCCCTTAAAATCCCCTCCAAGGATCTTCTCCCTCTCAAACTCCACCCTTTCCTCTCTCTCTTTCAAGTTCTCTCTTCTAGTTTTCTCTAAAAGAATGAAGACACAATGACTGTCAAATATACACTTTGTCGTCCTTTTACACTCTCCAAGTGTCGGCAGAGAACCGGATCGATGTTGTTGAACCTCACTTGAGAGCCTTCAGAGGAGATGGGTAGAAACAAAGAGATCTTCTTCTTCAAGTAACCTTGTGAATCCCTCATAAATCCCTCACTTGATCTCTCACTCTTCACTCTTACAATCTCTCCCAACACTCACACTAATGATCCCTCTCAAGATAAAACAACTCCAAAGGTATTTGTAATAGTTTCTAGAACTCCTTATATAGAAAGGACAAGAAAAACCATCCAAAAAAACTTCTAATTTCAAGTTTTTATTAGCAGTGGATCGTCCCGTACGAACCTGAGTTAGTACGGATGAACTGTGTAAAAAACTATCCCGTACGAACCATTTGTGCATCAGTACGAACTAATTTTGTCCTGGGACAAAATAGGTTCATCCGAGGATAAAAAATTTTGTCCGGTATGAACAGTTATATCAAAGGTCGGTTCCGAAAACTACATAACATTGCCAGAAACTGCATAGTCGGTTCCCATTGTCCTGGGACAAACAGAACTTTGTCTGGATGAAGTTTTTACAGAGAGAAACTCGTCCTAGAATGAAAATGATTTCGTCTGGACAAAATTTTTACATAGCCCAACTCGTCCTGGGACAAAAATATTTCGTCCTGGACGATCAGGACTTAGAAAAATTTTCCAGTTCAGTTCATGTCTGTACCATTGCTCTTACAAGGAAATAACTGATCTGATCGTCCTGTACGAATAATGTTCGTCCCGTACAAAACTTTTTCAAGATCTCCTTTAGTGTGTGTGAATTTATTCACTCAATTACAATCACTCCCTCTCAAATTTAATTCAAATAAAAAGTGCAAGCTTCAAATTCACAAAGTATCTCATACTGAATTTGATTTGAAGTCTTCGTAGTCTGTAGTTTGATTTTTCTGAAATATTAGTACACATAAGAGCCAAAACAAATCTTCCAAAAAATGTTAGGAGATAACAACACATAAAACAATAATATTTCGAATCATCAAAACTATACAAGTTGCAAGAATATAAAACATGCAAATACCAACTTTCCTAACAATGGAAGAATAGCAAAAGACCACTTTAGCAGAATCCTTAAAATATAGAAGTAAGAATCAATACTTTCCCTATATCACCAGTATCAAATATATATATATATATATATATATATATATATATATATATATATTACAAAGAGCACATAAACTAGTTCAAAATGTAAAGCATCAAATACATAATACATTACATTCAAACATAACGAAAAAGAACATCCAAGATGCCTCCTTGTAACGTCATCCATACATAACCTACAAAATTTGACATTAATATATTCTCAAAAAATTATTTGATCGAGCACGAATCTCGAGGTAATATCAAGCCGAAAGCTTCAAAAATTAAATTCGAGAGCACCTGAACTCCAATTTCAATGAGCTTATAGTCAAACTAAGCGTCTCAAAAATACAAACCCAACGACACCAAACTCAACTCAATCCGAGCCCAAATGAGCCCAAATCAAGCACCCGAAGTGCTGTTGGAAAGTTCTTACAACAATTCGAGTTACCAAACGGTCTTTGATTTTAACGAGCTTATAGTTGAATCGAATGGATTGATGAGATGAATCCAACGAGCCCAAGATCACCAAATTCTGACATCATTAAGACCTACAAATATCTAACGAACGGGGCAAGATCAAGGGATTCAATATCAGCTGTCCATTCGACCACTCCCTATTTGCCCCTGATCTCACACCAATTTATGAGTTATGCCACTCCAGAAAATCTATAAATAGACCCCTCATTTCTCATGAGAGGGGATCTAAGCAAGAAGAAAGGAAGAAGAAAAGAAGAAGAAAGGAAGAAGAAGAGAAGAAGAGAAGAGAAGGATAGGAGGGAATAACTCCTCCTTGACCACCGCCGCCGCCGGAGTTCTTCCCGTCGCCCTAGTGACGCCGGAATTTAGTCCAACATTTGGACGACACTTGAATTCTTCCCAATCTCCATAGTGACGCTGGAACTCTACTCAACTTTGCAATTGAATCTCAACTTAGAAGAGATTTATTGTAATATGATCATCTTAGCTTTATGGACGAGTCAGGCTCTTATATTTCAAACAAAACACTAGTAGAACTATTTCACCTGGGCGAGGCCCCGTGATTTTTTTCCCTTTCAGGGTTTCCACATAAAAATCCTGGTGTTTCTTTTCCTGTTCTATTTGTGTGCTGGATATCCGTATAACGCTGAGACAAAAAAATTTTAACTTTATCGCCACGTATATTCTATCCCGCAACAATTTGGCACCATCATTGGGTAGCATTATCCCACAACTTCAATTATTATTATAACGGTCAACAGACGTAGCAGTCATATCATTGGGGCTTCCCGCTCCAACTCACACCAGTCCAAAAATCAGTCCATGAATCATAGACGCACGATGTCTACCTCTTTTTATGACGGGGGGCAAAATGCTATTGGAGAAGGAACCTCGGGACCCTCCCTAGAAGAGAGGATCTGAAAAATGGAACAATCTCAGAACTATATCCTTCAACTCCTACGAGAGACTCGGCAACCTGCAATACCACAACGGGAGGAAGTTCTTCTCGCCCAAGCTACACCACTGGCCAAAAATGTTCAACTCAAACATTTCAGGTGGAGATACATCTTCCTCTGCCAAGAAGACGTCTGCAGTCACAACAGGATAACAAACTTGCCGATACAGAAGTTCTACACATCCTTCAACCTCAACTCGGTAGCCTTGTGTTCTTCCAGGTTTCCTAGAAGACTCAGCCCAACCACACATTACTGAGCTCCCTCACAATGCTCTACATCATGAATTACGAAGATTTGTACAGGAAGAGTTCCCTCGAGGGGATGTGAGACAGACTCTCCGATATAGGGACTTTCAGGAGTCATCACCTCTAACTGAAGCCATTCTTTAACGCTCCATTCCGGTCAGATTCAAAGTGCCCAGCATTGAGTCTTACGATGGGACATCTAACCCATATGATCATATCAACCACTATAGAACTATCATGCATATTCATCGAGCCTCAGATGCCCTCCTCTGTCAGGTCTTTCCTGCCACCCTTAAAGGACAAGCTCGAACGTGGTTCTATTCGCTTCCATCCGGAATGATCCCCTCATTTGTCAAATTGGCCAAAGCTTTCATCGAGCAGTTCGTACCCAATCGAAGGATAGCTAAAGATTTTTCCCACCTCTCCGGGATCTGTTAGAATGAAGGAGAATCGTTGGAGTATTTTCAATGATTTTCCACTGAAGCTCGACAAATTCCAGGAGTAAATCCTGAACTATTGAGAGGAGTCTTTCTTGGAGGCCTTCGCCCGGGCCCCTTATATTTGGTACTCACACGTGACACCGTTCATTCATATGCCAATTTGATTCATCGTATAGAAGCTCAAATCTTGATAGATGAAGCTGTTGAGGCTAGTGAATAGGTTGTTAAACCTAAGTTAATGTCCCACGGCTATCAAGAGGGGGGTGAATTGGTAGTTAAAAATTATCCCTCTTTTAGATGAGTTGAACCGAAAATAAATTTTAATAAATTTTTATAAAAAGTTTTTCAACCACAACTTTTTAAACAGTAAAATGCAGAAAATAAAAAACAGTAAAAATAAACGACACAAGATTTATAGTGGTTCGATCTAAATCAGACCTACATCCACTCCCCAGAGGCACCCTCTGAGTATTGCACTAATACCAATAGTGTCTCTCCTTTTTCACCCACAGCAAGGCGGAGAAGTCTTTACAAACACTCTTTCCACCACTGCCCGGTGCGGCAGAGAACCGTCGTCCTTTTTCACTATTCCCAGTGTTGGCAGAGAACCGTCCGTCCTTTCACACTCTCCTAGTGTGGGTAGAGAACCCTTCGTCCTTTCACACTCTTCTAGTGTGGGCAGAGAACCCTTCGTCCTTTCACACTCTCCTAGTGTGGGTAGAGAACCCGATCTTCTTGACAGATCTCCTCACAAGAAATCTAGAAGGAAGAAAGAAAAGAGTGAAGTAATCTCAAATCACAAGTAGGAAATCTTACCTTTGAACACCAAGCAAAGCTTTCACTCCCTAGTGGAAGAAATCCTTCTTTGAATGCTCTCTCTCACTCTCTCCTTGAGTCTTCTTTCAATAGGCACGAAGATCAAGGACCAAAAAGATTTAGTGGCAATCTAATTTGGACTATATATAGGAAAGACAAGAAAAACTGCCCAAAAATTGCAAATTTTCAATTATGTACGCAGTGGATCATCCCGTACGATCGTGGATCATCCCGGACGATTTTACTTAAAGTGTCGGAAACGATCCTAATGTATATTGGTACGAACTATATTCGTACACGATCATCGTCCCGTACGAACTATGTTCGTCCGGTATGAAACGGTTATTCCATAGGTCGGTTTCCAAATCCCTGCAGGACGTAACCAACTGTGGTAAGTCGATTCGGTTAGTCCTGGGACGAACGAGTTTCATCCTGGACGATTTTAAACAGAGAGTTTCATCCAGGGACGAAGGGTAAATTTCATCCTGGATGATTTTAAACAGAGAATCTCGTCTAGAGACGAACCATGTATTTCGTTTGGATGAATAGTGCAAAGTGAGAATCCAGAGGAGTTCGTCCTGGGACGAATATTAAATTCATCCTGAGGATTAGGACTTAGAAAAATTTTCTCATTGCCTGTTCGATCAATTGCTCTTCCGAGGGGTTAATTGACATGATCGTCCCGTACGAACTATATTCGTCCTATACGATCAGTTCACAAAAATTATTCCCCCATATGTGTGTGTTGTGAATATTCACTCAATTTCAATCACTCCCTCTCAATTCAAAGACATTTTTTAAAGCTTTTAATTTACAAATGATTGGATGCTGAATTTGATTTGAAGTCTTCATAGTTTGGAGTATATTTTCCTGAAATGTTAGTACACACTAGAGCAAAAACAAATCTTCCAAAAAGTGTTAGGAGATATCTATACATAAAATAATAATATTTGAAATCATCAAAATAATACAAGTTGCAAGAATGTAAAACATGCAAATAGTAACTCTCTTAACAGAAGCCATAAATGCCCATCGAAAATAATTTGAGCAAACTAATGGGAAGCGCAAGGGTGTACCTGGGATAGATAATTCATCCTCACAATGAAAGAAGCAAGGGAAGAATAATCTACCTCCTAGGCCTCCATTGCCACGACAAGGAGAAGGAGTACAATCTCAATACATCTCGAGAAAATGTATTAATGGCTGTTCGAGATCAAGATACGGTGAAATGATAACATCCTTTAAAGCCGAACACAGGAAATCAGGATCAGTACTACCACTTTCATTATAGTCGTGGCCACACTACTGAAGCCTGTTGGCAACTAAAAGAGGAGATTGAAAGACTTATCCGTCAAGGCTACCTTTGAAAGTTTATTCGGGATTAACCTACTCGAGAGAAAACTCATCTCGCTAGGGGGAAAAATCGACAACATAGGCCACCAGTGAATAATCGAATAGTAGTTGGTGAAATTGAGACAATTGCTGGAGGCCCCTTGTTATCTAATTAAATCTTTTTGGTTGTAAATGAAAATCTAACTCCAAAGAAGGCTCATATAGATCACTCTATCACCTTTTACGATTTTGATCTAGAGGGACTAAAAAACCCTCACTAAGATCCACTTATTATCAACACAGGCATAGGTGACCCATGTTATAATATCAAAAGAATTCTTGTGGACAATGTAAGCTTCGTAGATATCATGTTCTACTTCACTTTTCTCAATATGGGTCTCTTAAGATAAAAGCTCCAACCTGCTGCAGGTCCTTTGTATGGATTTGATAAACGACATGTACGAGCAGAAGGGATAATCAGTCTCCCAATTGTACTTGGAGAATTTTCTCGACAGTCTACACACTCCATTCAGTTCATCATTGTAAAGTCAGAATAGGCTTAAAATGCTATCTTGGGGAGACCGCTTTAGTTAATTTTTGGGATTGCTGCCTCTATCTCACACATCAAGCTGAAGTTCCATACCTCGGCAGGAGTTAGTGTGGTTTGTGGAGATTAATAAATAGCACAAACCTACTATCTCAGGCAGGTCAAGTCACATCCAATGGTTACCCTGAGTATCGAAGACTTTGATCTCTGGAATGAGGATATCCCTTAGAGAGCTTCCCTTGTAGAAGACCTTACTACTAAACCTATCTCTGAAGAACATCCATCGAGGATGGTGAAGATTGGATCACTTCTCTCAGACGACGAGAAGAAAAAATTCATAGATTTTCTACAGGAAAATCAGGATATGTTTTCATGGAGTTCGACAGATATGCCCGGAATTGACCCCGAAGTAACTGTACACTCCCTCAAAAACAATCCAACGTGCAAACCAATTATCCAGAAGAAACGAAACTT
The DNA here is from genome assembly GCA_022539455.1 of Dendrobium nobile. Taxonomy (NCBI): domain Eukaryota; kingdom Viridiplantae; phylum Streptophyta; class Magnoliopsida; order Asparagales; family Orchidaceae; genus Dendrobium; species Dendrobium nobile. The sequence continues at coordinate 5,617,607 of CM039731.1, forward strand.
TGCGTCGGATCGTTAGCAAGTAATCGAACAAAAAGTGGATAAACTCTTGGAAACTGAATTTATACAGGAGGTACACTATCCTACCTGGTTAGCAAATATTATCATGGTTCGAAAGGGAAGTGGAGCATGGAGAATGTGTATAGATTATACATACCTCAATAAAGCCTACCCAAAAGACAACTTTCTGCTTCCTCGTATTGACCAGTTAGTCGATACCACTTATAGACACCAAATGTTGAGCTTTATGGACGCCTACTCCAGCTATAATCAAATAAAGATAAATCCTTGTGATGAAGAAGCGACAGCCTTTCAGACAGACAAAGGACTATACTATTATCGGGTGATACCCTTCAGGCTCAAAAATACTAGAGCAACTTATCAGCGCCTCATGAATAAAGTTTTCAAAAACCTTGTTGGGCGCACTATAGAGGTGTACGTAGACGATATGTTGGTAAAAAGTCTCGAAAAATCTCAACATATCTCTGACTTGGAGTAGTGCTTCCACTTACTAAGGCATTACTACATACGACTCAACCCCGCTAAATGCACTTTTGGAGTCACTTCTGAAAAGTTTTTGGGGTTTAAGGTAACCCATAAAGGGATTGAAGCCAATCACAAAAAGATCAAGGCACTGAAGGATATGGTGCCACCAAAAAGTATCAAGGAGGTCCAAAGATTAAATGAGAGAATTGCAGCACAATCTCGTTTCCTGGGACACTCAGGAGACAAATATCTTCCTTTCTTAAAGTTACTTAGAGGCGCTCATAGCTCTGGGTTCCAATGGATAGATGAATGTCAACAAGCCTTTGAACAGCTACGAAAATATTTGGCTTTCCCACCACTACTTTCTAAACCAACGCAAAGAGAAAGATTGTATTTGTACCTAGCTGTTTCTACCCAGGCTATCAATTCAATTCTAGTATGAGAGGAAAATGTTGTACAACACCCCATCTACTATGTGACTAAAATTCTATCTAAAATAGAGGGACGTTATCAACTAGCAGATAAATTAGCATTGGCGTTAGTTTATTCTTGCAGAAAACTATGCCCCTACTTTTAATCCCATTCGATTGGGGTTTACACAAACTTGCCACTAAAAAGTATTCTGCAGAAACCAGATGCATCGGGTAGGCTCGTTAGCTGGTTTGTAGAGCTGGGAGAATTCGACATCCACTACTTGCTTAGGCCCAATATCAAGTCTCAAGCACTTGTAGATTTTGAAATTGAGTGCACCATCCCAGTATCTGATGTTCAACTAAGTACTTTATCTTCCCCTCCATGTTGGACGTTGTATGTCGATGGAGCTTCTGGAAGTTCCAGTGTTAGGGTTGGGATTTTATAGATCTCTCCACGGGAAGTTACTCTTGAATATGGGCTCCGACACAAGTTTCCGACAACAAAAAATATAGTAGAATACAAGGCCCTTATTGTTGGATTAATACTAGCAATTGATTGTGAGGTGCAGAACCTAGTAGTCCACACTGATTCTCAACTAGTCACCTCTCAGGTGAAGGGGGAGTTTGGTATCCACAATCCACAACTAGCCCAGTATTGCAGCATTGTGAAGTTGCTCTTAGCCCGCATAAGAGAATATCAGATCATGCATATCCTCTGAGAGCAAAATGTGAGAGCAGATTCTCTTTCAAAATTTTGTAACATCAACAACAGTAGATGTCTATAAAAGGTGTATCGAGGAGATCCACCCCAAGTATTCAAGGTCCATGGGTCATACAATCAGTCGATGAACCAAGAGAAGCATCTTGGATCGATCCCATCTTATCTTTTTTTTAGGATGGAGTACTACATGAAGAACCCATGGATGTAACACGACATCGAAGACAAGCAGGAAATTTCACCATTATTGGTGATGAGTTGTATAAATGCTCCTTTACTGGACCATATCTCAAATGTCTCCCACCTTCAAGAAGTTCATTCATGAGTATGCGGAGAACATCTGGGAGGAAGAGCATTGGCTTACAAAATTATGAGAAAGGGATTCTATTGGCCTACAATGAAACATGATGCACTTGAGTTTAAACAAAAGTGCAATAACTGCAAGTTGCATTCCAATCTCACCCATACACCTGCTCTGGAACTTGCATCACTTTAGAACCCCTGGCCTTTCTCCCAATAAGGAATTGATATAATGGGACCCTTCCCTATAACCAATGGACAACGAAAATTCATTATCCTGGTTGTAGATTACTTCACCAAATGGGTGGAGGCAGAACCTTTGGCCAAAATTACTGAAGCAAATGCCAAGCAATTCTTATAGAAGAATATAATCTATCGCTTTAGCATGCCTGCAAGAGTCATCACTGACAACGGGACATAGTTTACTGAAAAGATCTTTACATCTTTTTGTAAAGATTTTCATATTCAGCTCGTCCACATAACTGTCGCCCATCCTCAAGCAAACGGGCAAATGGAGGTTACAAATCAAAAAATTCTAACAGGATTGAAGACATGCCTAGGGAAGGCTGAGAGGCAATGGGCTGAAGAACTCCCTAATGTCCTCTAAGCTTATCGGACCATTTCCAGAAATCCGACAGGAGAAACCCCATATAACTTTTGTTTCGGTACAGAAGTAGTCATACCGGTGGATATTGGAGTCCCAAGCAATACGGTTTAGACCTTCGACTTTAATAACAACGAGGAGAGGCTCATGACAAATTTAGATCCCCTCCCAGAAGTAAGAGATGAAGCCTCACTCAAAACCGCTGCATACCACCAAAGGATCACTCGTCACTATATTCGAAGAGTGAAGCCTCGACCTATCTCCATTGGAGAGTTAGTTCTACAAAGCATCGAAGCCACTGGAAAAGGCCCTCAGCGTAATAAGCTCTCCCCCCCTCTGGGAGGGTCCTTATTTGGTGGCAGCTATGATCAAGCTTAGAACCTTTAAACTGAAGGATGCTAGTGGAAAAACACTCCCCCGAACTTAGAATGTGGGCAAACTTCGCAAATACAATCAGTAGGAGTTGATACTACTATTTGTTTGGTGTTATGTTGTTCGTAATATTTGTCATGCGTTATGTCCCCTCAAGTAGTTATGCTTTGTATCTTTCAAGTTTTTTGTACTCCCCTTGTGCGTCGATTGTAGAAAAATGTTTTTTCTATATTTCTAAGTTTTACTAAGGAATTGTTGTACTATCTTACATAATACAGTAATGTGGTGTTCACCTTGTCGTGATACTATCTCTTCTCCTCAAATTCTTTTTTCTGTGATTCTAGAAATACATAATTAATATTATATCTCAATCATTAGACGACCAATCCCAGAGGGATCTGGTCGGACCTCTTACATACAGGTTAAATTCATCAAGCAAATGCTTTGATTAACAACCTCAGATAGGTCAGGATATCCAAGGAGGATATCTCTCACATTCATTTAACTTAAAAGAGACTACCATAATATTTGAGTCAATTTTAAATACATGTGAAAAAGAGAAATATCTTTTTTATATAAATCATTGAAACATCAAATACATCATATGAAAACATTAATACCATAAACACACATATAGTCACTATAAAGAAAATAAAAGTGATACAAACAACATCAGAACAATCCTACAGGATCTCAATATCATCATCGTCCTCCTCTAGACAAAAAGCTTGCTGCAATTCACTCTCTAACTCTTCACCACCAAAGTCTGTAGATGGATCACCAGAAGCCTGGCTAGGAGTCAACCCCTCGTTCTCCACTCCAGTCTTATGCTGCACTGCACGGATGCCCTTCATAAAACCTCTGATGAAGCCATCCTCTATGCACTCTACTTCCAAAGCTTTCACTTCCACATCATAAATATGATTATGAGCCTTCTGAACATGATTTTCAATAATTATCTTGAAGGTATAAGATTTCTTGAACTCTTCTATGGATGCAGACGGCGACTGCTGAGCTTCCTTCTCTGACAACATACTCTGGAGCCTCTTATTCTCAGCTTCAAGGATTTGTTGATCTATCAATAGTTGGTTGTTCATCACCTGTGCCTCCACCAATTATATATGCATACAATCCTTCTGCTCATTCTGGGATGAAGCCGAAGTGATCCTGTTTGCCAACTCTGCTCTACACTGAACAAGTTAATCCTCCACCGTCTTCATCTCCTTCTCTTTACAACCATATTTCTTCTTTTATTCCCCTTGAAGGAATTTAACCTTCAGAAACTCGTCATTCCAGCCATCAAAGTTTTATTCATCTCAAGTTGTTGTTCCAAATGAAGTAATAAGTAAGAAATATATCCCTTAAAGTGTATATATATATATATATATATATATACATACACAAAAGAAAAGGAGAATGAGTGAACTCACCAACTCATCAGCTCGACAATAACCAATGCACTTATGTTTCAAAATATCTTCTGGAATGTGTATCTTGGATGGAGAGAAACGAGGACCCTAGTTGGAGACTGTCAAAATTTCATCTGCCTTCTTCTTCTTTGACGCCTGCAAATCTCCCTCACTCTCTGGTCTCTTGGATTGACCATTTTGGCCTCTGGAACTTTCACAAATTTCTTCAGCATTTTTGCATGAGATCTTCCAGCTTGAGTAGTTAATCCCATCTTAAACAAGTATTCTTCATCTATGTATCTGCTCAAACAACGCACCTCATAACGTAGGGCATCAATATCAGGAAGCTTCAGAATCTTTAATAAATTTTCCGCTCCAATATGAAGGGGGATGGGTAACTCCTTCAACTTTTCCCATTTTTCTTAAAGCCTCCAATCATTTTGCACAAAGAAGAAGTCGCTAATCCAATCTTTCGACGGGTCTCAAGTGCGAATATCCAACCATTTGGATCTGAAGGAGATACGACCCTGCGTATCACTAAAGAGACGCCCTATCCGAGAAAGACATTCTAAATACAACACCACTCCATGGTCTCTAAAAAGCACAATCAGGCCCATTACAATCGATATGGCCCTGTATGAGAATTGAGATAAACTCACTCCACATACCGTCAGAATGTCAACCAATTCAGGAGATGGTGGAAACTGCAGCTCTGCTCACAAACTAAATTTGTACACCGTCACATATCCTGGGGGAGGAAAGCAGGCACGATCAGATTTTCCCAGCACCTTCATCATCAGATCGTTAGGAAAATGGAATTTTTTCCTAAAAGAAATGAAGGAATCGTCAGTGATGGTGGAGACAACATCATCAATCTTCGAGGCCTTGTGAGTCTTCTTTGCACCCTCAGATGGGGCGATAGGACGATCTTCTTTAGCGGGAGGATTTTTTTTGGATGCGTGATCAGCCATTTCAATTTCTTTACTAAAGAGGGGTACAAATCTGAGTAAGGAAAATCACCTACGAAAGATAGCGGAAAGCCTCTAGAGTAGTAAAATAAGGAGGAGAAAGAAGAGGAGGGGAAGTCTCTAACATCTGTATAAGAGGAGGGGCACTGAGTCGAGTAGGGAAAGTTACCTACTCAAAAATAACAGAAAGCCTCAACGAAAAGTCACCTATAGGCCTTAGGGACCTATTTATAGTCTTTATGGGAGAAGAAGGTAGTTTCTGGTATTTTCAAATTTCCTAATTTTTTTTTTTATTTTTCAATTTTTTGGGATTTTTGGGGATTTTTTACAAGCAAAAAATCTCAAAATTAGTTATTTTGACTCGGTGGAGCCCGCTTAAGACGATGGAAGTAAACCGCCCCCCGAAACGGCGCCTAGCTGCTGGCATGCATGGGGCACCACACGGGCTAGCGGCGGGCAAAGGCAAATAGAACCAACAAAACAGGCGATAAAGTTAAAAAAATTTCGTCTCAACGTTATACGGATATCCAGCACACAAATAGAATAGGAAAAGAAACACCAAGATTTTTATGTGGAAACCCTGAAAGGGAAAAAACCATGAGGCCTCGCCTAGTTGAAATAGTTCCACTAGTGTTTTGTTTGAAATATAAGAGCCAGACTCGTCCACAAAGCTAGGATGATTAAATTACAATAAATATCTTCTAAGTTGAGATTCAATTACAAAGTTGAGTAGAGTTCCAATGTCATTAAGGAGATTGGGCAGAATTAATATGTCGTCCAAAAGTTGGACTGAATTTCGGCGTCATTAAGGTGGCGAGAAGAACTCCGGCAGTGACGGTGGTCGATGAGTTATTCCCTCCTATCCTTTTCTTCTCTTATTCACTTCTTCTTCCTTTCTTCTTTCCTGGATCCCCTCTCATTAGAAATGAGGGGTCTATTTATAAATTTTTTGGAGTGGCATAACTCGTAAATAGGTGTGAGATCAGAGGCAAATAAAGAGTGGTCGAATGGACGGCTGATATTGAATCCCTGGATTATGCACCGTTCGTCAGATATTTGAAGGTCTTAGTGATTTTAGAATTCTGCAATCTTGGATTTGTTGGATTTGTCTCATCGAGCCGTTCGATTTGACTATAAGCTCGTTAAAATTGGAGACTGTTTGGTAACTTGAATTGTGGTAAGAAATTTCTAATAGCACTTTGGGTGCTTGATTTGGGCTCAGATTGAGTTGAGTTTGGTGTCGTTGGATTTGTATTTCCGAGACACTCAGTTTGACTATAAGCTCGCTGAAATCAGAGTTCAGATGCTCCCAAATTTAATTTTTGAGGTTTCTGGTTTGATATTACCTCGAGATTCGTGCTTGATCAATATAATTTTTTGATAATATATCAGTTGCCCCCTATTTTTGGATGTCGTAGCTTCAGGAGTCCAAAATGATGTGTCACAATTTTTGAAGAATTTTTTCGAGTGATTCAGAATTGATCTTGCGCGTAGGAGCCTCAAATGACTTTGAAAGTGACAAAATTGAGTCCGGAACATCAAAAAATGGTCTCGGGGACCCTAAAAACATTCAATTTGGTCTTCCTGAGGTGAAAATCAGACTCGGAATGGACCGGGCAGCCGACGGCGCGAAACCACACACCGGGGCCCAAAAGCCTACACTCTAGCATGCTCGCGCATTGTCTAAGCCCTCCCGTGCGCTGCTTGGGCCCACCTGCGCCCGCGTGCTGCGCCTGCGGCCCGCCCACGTGCTGCCTGGACCAACCCGCCCCCGCGTGCTTCGCCCCACCCGCACTGCGCCTGCGACCCACTTGGCCCGTTGCTGGCCTGTGCCTGCGGCCCGGCCGGCCCGTGCGATGCCCTTTTCGAGGGAGGTTTGCTGCCACTACCTTTAAGCGGGCCCCACCGAGTCAAAATGACTAATTTTAGAGATTTTTTACTCGTAAAAAATCCCAAAATTTTTTGAAAAAATTCAAAAAAATTTAAGAAATTCAAAAATGCCAGAAACTGCCTTCTTCTCCCATAAAGACTATAAATAGTCCCCCAAGGCCTATAGAAAAATTGCACCTTCTCTTTTTCTCCCTCTGGCTCTCTGACAGTTGAGGTTTTCCACTATTTTTGAGTAGGTGACTTTCCCTACTCGACTCAGCGCCCCTCCTTTTGTACAGAAGTTGGAGACTTCCCCTCCTCTTCTTTCTCCTCCATTTTTCTTCCTACTCTAGAGGCTTTCCACTATCTTTCGTAGGTGATTTTCCCTACTCAAATTTGCACCCCTCTTTAGTAAAGGAATAAAAATGGGTGATCACACATTCACAAAAACCCTTCCACCAAAGAAGATTGTCCTGTCGCCCAATTTGAGGGTGTGAAGAAAACTCATAAGGCCCCGAAGACTGATGATGTTATCTCTACCATCACTAATGATTCCTTCATTTCTTTTAGGAATAATTTCCATTTTCCTAACGATCTGGTGATGAAGTTGCCGGAAAAATCTGATCGTGCCTGCTTTCCTCCCCCGGGATATGTGACAGTGTACAAATTTAGTTTGCGAGCGGGGTTACGGTTTCCATCATCTCATGAATTGGTTGACATTCTGACAGTTTGTGGAGTGAGTTTATCTCAATTCTCCTACAAGGCCATGTCGATCGTAATGGGCCTGATTGTGCTTTTTAGAGACCATGGAGTGGTGTTGTATTCAGAATGTCTTTCTCAGATGGGGCATCTCTTTAGTGATACGCAGAGTCGTATCTCCTTCAGATCCAAGTAATTGGATATTCACACTCGAGGCCCGTTGAAAGATTGGATTAGCAACTTTCTCTTTATGCAAAATGATTGGAGCCTTCAAGAAAAAAGGGGAAAGTTGAAGAAGTTACCCGTCACCCTTCATATTGGAGCGAAAGATTTATTAAAGATTCTAAAGCTTCCTGATATTGATGCCCTACATTATGAGATGCGTTATTTGAGTAGAAACATAGATGAAGAATACTTGTTCAAGGTGGGATTATCTACTCAAGCAAGAAGATCGCATGCACAAATGCTGAAGAAATCTGTAAAAGTTCCAATGGCCCAAAAAGGTCAATCCAAGCAACCAGAGAGTGAGGAAGATTTGCAGGCGTCAAAAAAGAAGAAGGCAGATGAAATTTTAACAGTCGCCAACAAAAGTACTCGTTTCTCTCCGTCCAAGATACACATTCAAGAAGATGTTTTGAAACATAAGTGCACTGGTTATCATCGAGCAGATGAGTTGGTGAGTTCACTCATTCTCCTTTTCTTTTGTGTATATATATATATATATATATATATATATATATATATATATATATATATATATACACACACACACACACACTTTAAGGGATATATTTCTCACCTATTACTTCATTTGGAACAGCAACTTGAGATGAATAAATCTTTGGATGACTGGAATGACGAATTTGTGATGGTTAAATACCTTCATGGGGAATACAAGAAGAAATATGACGGTAAAGTGAAGGAGATGAAGGCAGTGGAGGATTAATTTGATCAGTGTAGAGCAGAGTTGGCAAATAGGATCACCTCGGCTTCCTCCCAGAATGAGCGGATGGATCGTCTACATATAGAATTGGTGGAGGCACAGGCGATGAATAACCAACAATTGAGAGATCAGCAAATCCTTGAAGCTAAGAATAAGAGGCTCTAGAGTATGTTGTCAGAGAAGGAAGCTCAGCAATCGCCGTCTGCAGCCGTAGAAGAGTTCAAGAAATCTTATACCTTCAAGATAATTATTGAGGATCACGTTCAGGAGGCTCGTAATCATATTTATGATGTGGAGGTGAAAGCTCTGGAGGTAGAGTGCGTAAGGGATGGCTTCATCAGAGGTTTTATGAATGGCGTTCATGTAGTGCAGCGTAAGACTAGAGCGGAGATCGAGGGGTTGACTCCTAGCTAGGCTTCTGGTGATCCTTTTACAGACTCTGGTGGTGAAGAGTTAGAGAGTGAATTGCAGTAGGCTTTTTCTCTAGAGGAGGACGATGATGATATTGAGATCTTGTAGGATTGTTCTGATGTTGTTTGTATCACTTTTGTTTTCTTTATAGTGATTATATGTGTGTTTATGGTATTGATGTTTTCATATGATGTATTTAATGTTTCAATGATTTATATAAAAAAGATATTTCTCTTTTTCACATGCATATAAAATTGACTCAAATATTCTGGTAGCATCTTTTAACTTAAATGAATGTGAGAGATATCCTCCTTAGATATCTTGACCTATCTGAGGTTGTTAATCAAAGCATTTACTTGATGATTTTAATCTGTATGGAAGAGGTCGGATCAGATCCCTCTGGGATTGGTCGTCTAATGATTGAGATATAATATTAATTGTGTATTTCTTGAAGCATAGAAAAAAGAATTTGAGGAGAAGAGATAGTATCACGATAAGGTGAACAACACATTACTGTATTATGTAAGACAGTACATCAATTCCCTGGTAAACCTTAGGGATACAGAAAAAATGTTTTTCTACAATCGACACATAAGGGGCATACAAAAAACTTAAAAGATACAAAGCATAACTATTTGAGGGGACATAACGCAAGACAAATACTACGAACAACATACACCAAAAAAATAGTAGTATCAACTCCTACTAATATTATTTGCAAAGGTTACCCACATTCTAAGTTCAGTGGAACATTTTTTCACTAGCATCCTTCAGTTTAAAGGTTCCAGGCTTAATCATAGCTGTCACCAAATAAGGACCCTCCCAGAGGGGGAGAGCTTATTATGCTGAGGGCCTTTTCCAGCGGCTTTGATGCTTCGTAGAACTAAGTCCCCAAGGGAGATAGGTTGAGGCTTCACTCTTCGATTGTAGTGACGAGCGATCCTTTGGTGGTATGCAATGGTTCTGAGTGAGGCTTCATCCCTTACTTCTAGGAGGAGATCTAAATTTGTCCTAAGCCTCTCCTCATTGTTATTGAAGTCAAAAGCCTGAACCCTATTGCTTGGGACTCCAATATCCACCGGTATGACTACTTCTGCACCGAAATAGAGGTTATATGAAGTTTCTCTTATAGGAGTTCTGGCAGTGATCTGATAAGCCCAGAGGATATTAGGGAGTTCTTCAGCCCATTGCCCTCCAGCCTTCCCTAGGTGTGTCTTCAACCCTTTTAGAATTATTCAATTTATAACCTCCATTTGTCCATTTGCTTGAGGATGGGCGACAGATGTGTGGACGAGCTGAATATGAAAATCTTTACAAAAAGATGTAAATATCTTTCCAGTAAACTGTGTCCCATTGTCAGTGATGACTCTTGCAGGAATGTCAAAGCGACAGATTATATTCTTCCATAAGAATTTCTTGGCATTTGCTTCAGTAATTTTTGTCAAAGGTTCTGCCTCCACCCATTTGGTGAAGTAATCTACAGCCAGGATAATGAATTTTTGTTGTCCAGTGGCTATAGGGAAGGGTCCCATTATATCAATTCCCCATTGGGCGAAAGGGCAGGGGCTCTAAAGTGATGCAAGTTCCAAAGCAGGTGTATGGGTGAGATTGGAATGCAAATTGCAGTTTTTGCACTTTTGTGTAAACTCAAGTACGTCATGTTTCATTGTAAGCCAATAGAATCCCTATCTCATAATTTTGTAAGCCAATGCTCTTCCTCACAGATGTTCTCCGCATACTCCTGAATGAACTTCTCGGATTACGTAATCAGCTTCTGAAGTTGGGAGACATTTGAGATATGGTCCAGTAAAAAAGCATTTATACAACTCATCACCAATAATGGTGAAATTTCCTACTTGTCTTCGATGTCATGTTGTAGCCATGGGTTCTTCAGGTAGTACTCCATCCTAAAGAGGATAAGATGGGATCGAACCAAGATGCTTCTCTTGGTTCATCGATTGATTGTATAACCCATGGACCTTGAATACTTGGGAAGTGGATCTCCTCGATGTATCTTCTTTTATAAACACCTCCCGTTGTTGATGTTGCAAGTTTTGAAAGAGCATCTGCTCTTGCATTTTGTCTCGGAGGTTATGCATGATTTGATATTCTCTTATGCGGGCTAAGAGTAACTTCACAATGCTGCAATACTGGGCCAGTTGTGGATTGTGGATATCAAACTCCCCCTCCATCGGAGAGGCGACTAGTTGAGAATCAGTGTGGACTACTAGGTTCTGCACCTCACAATCAATTGCTAGTCTTAATCCAACAATAAGGGCCTCGTATTCTACTATGTTTTTTGTTGTCGGAAACTTGAGTCGGAGCCCATATTCAAGAGTAACTTCCCGTGGAGAGATCAATAAAATCCCAGCCCCAATACCAAAACTTCTAGAAGCTCCATCGACACACAATGTCCAACATGGAGGGGAAGACAAAGTACTTAGTTGAACATTGGATACTGAGACGGTGCACTCAACTACAAGATCTACAAGTGCTTGAGACTTGATATCGGGCCTAGGAAAGTAGTGGATGTCGAATTATTTCAGCTCTATAGACCACTTAATGAGCCTATCCGATGCTTCTGGTTTCTGCATAATACTTTGTAGTGGCATATTTATGTAAACCCCAATCAAATGCGATTGAAAGTAGGGCGTAGTTTTCTGGCAGAATAAACTAATGCCAATGATGTTTTATCTGGTAGGGGATAACATCCCTCTGTTTTAGATAAAATCTTACTGATATAGTAGATGGGGCATTGTACAGCATTTTCCTCTCGTACTAGAACTAAACTAATAGCCTGGGTAGAAATAGTTAGGTACAAATACAATCTTTCTCCTGGCATTAGTTTAGAAAGTAGTGGTAGGGAAGCCAAATACTTTCATAACTGTTCAAATGCTTCTTGACATTCATCTGTCCATTGGAACCCAGAGCTGCGAGTGCCTCTAAGTACCTTGAAGAAAGGAAGATATTTGTTTCCTTAATGTGCCAAGAAACGAGATAGTGCTGCAATTTTCCCATTTAATCTTTGGACCTCCTTGATATTTTTTGATGGCACCATATCATTCAGCGCCTTGATCTTTTCGGGATTTACTTCAATCCCTCTGTGGGCTACCATAAATCTAAAAAACTTTCTAGAAGCGACTCCAAAAGCATATTTAGTGGGGTTGAGTCGCATAATGTAATGCCTCAGTAAGTGGAAACACTGCTCCAAGTTAGAGATATGTTGAGATTTTTCGAGACTTTTTACCAGCATATCGTCTACGTACACCTCCATAGTGCGCCCAATAAGGTTTTTTAAAACTTTTTTTTATGAGGCGCTGATAAGTTGCTCCAGCATTTTGAGCTCGAAGGGCATCACCCGATAACAGAATAGCCCTTTGTCTGTTTGAAAGGTTGTCACTTCTTCATCAGCAAGATTTATCTTTATTTGATTATAGCCAGAGTAGGCATCCATAAAGCTCAACATCTGATGTCCAGAAGTGGTATCGACTAACTGGTTAATACGACGAAGCGAAAAGTTGTCTTTCGTGCAGGCTTTACTAAGGTTTGTATAATCTATACACATTCTTCATGCTCCACTTACCTTTCAAACTATGGCAACATTTGCTAACCAGGTAGGATAGTGTACATCCCGTATAAATCCGGCTTCCAAGAGTTTATCCACTTCTTTTTTGATTACTTGCTAACGATCTGGCGCAAAGTTTCATTTCTTCTAGATGATTGGTTTGCACGTCGGATTGATTTTGAGGGAGTGTACAATTACTTCGGGGTCAATTTCGTGCATATCTACCAGACTTCATGCAAAAATATCTTGATTTTCTCGTATAAAATCTGTGAATTTTTTCTTCTTAGCGTCTGAGAGAAGTGATCCAATCTGCACCGTCGTTGAAGGATGTTCTTCAGAGATAGGTATAGTAGTAAGGTCTTCTACATGGGAAGCTCTCTGAGGGATATGCTCGTTTCGGAGATCAAAGTCTTCGATGCTCAGGGTAACCGTTGAACTTGACTTGACCTGCCTGAGATAGCAGGTTTGTGCTATTTGTTGATCTCCACATACCACACTAACTCCTGTCGGGGTATGGAGCTTTAGCTTGAGGTGAGGGATAGAGGCGAAAATCCCAAAAATTGACTGAAGCGGCCTCCCAAAGATAGCATTGTAAGCCGATTCTAACTTTACAATGATGAACTGAATGGAGTGTGTAGACTGTCAAGGAAATTCTCTAAGTACAATAGGGAGACTGATTATCCCTTCTGCTCGTATAGATTGATTATCAAATCCATACAAAGGACCTACAACAGGTTGAAGCTTTTCTCTTGAGAGACCTATGTTGAGAAAAGTGGAGTAGAATAGGACATCTACGGAGCTTCCATTCTCCACAAGAATTCTTTTGACATTGTAACATGGGTCACTTATTGTTGACCTCATTTTTGGTATGAGGTCACTAAGACCCTTCCAAACTCCAGATTAATTCTAGGCCCTAGGATCCACTCTAGACCTTAGGATCCTTTCCTAGAGCCAGACCTTAGGGCCCACTCTAGAGCCTAGGGTTCCCTTAGATCCTAGATCCTGAAACCCCTTTAGATCTTAGGACTAATCTAGACTCAAATCAATCCCTATCTTTGATCAACTCCAACTTCAAATCAATTTCTACCTTTTGATCAACTTCAACCTTTGAACAATTTAAATCTCAAATTTCATTCAACTCAAACCCCAATTAATTCAAATTTCAAACACATCCAAACTTTGATTCAATCCACTTGAGAATCCAAAATTTAACTTAGACTTTGATTCTACCTTTGATCTAGCTTTGATCCTATCCATTCATTAACAATCACCACATGATTGTAAATGATTTGGATACCCCAATATTGATCATTCAAACTTGAAATCCATTCCAAATCCAGAAATCCAAACTCAAATCAAAAGTCCTAAGGTCTTGTCCTAAAGACCCTTTTCAAAGAATTTTTCAAACATTTCAAAACCTAGTCAAATGGCCTCTGATTCAGGGTCTATCACTTTCAAAGTGATAAGACATGTCTCTAGAGGTTACCCTCCAATTTTGAGCCTATTCTGAGGTCTCTAACCCCAGAATCTGAATTAAAACTCAAATGCTGTAAAACCTTCAAATATTTATAGCCTGTGCCATTGAACCTAACCCCTTTGAGATTTTGATCTTGGAGCCTTTATCAAAGCCTCCAACCACTTCCAGACTCTTGATTTTAACCCACTGAACAGTAAACTGCATTTTTCAGATCCATTTTTGACCCTAGTTGACCAATAGGTCAAAATTGACCAAAATACCCTTATGGGATTTCAAATGGCCATTTCAAATCAAATCAATTCCAAACTCTTTGAAACCACTTCCAATGAATTTTAAATGTTAAACTCAACTTGTTGAACTCAAACCCAGACCTTGGGTCAACCTGGTTGACCAAGTCAACCAAGTTTGACCCATGGACCCATACACCCTTCCTCTTTCAAATTTTTGAATCAAGTCCATTCCAAGTCCTTTGAATGTATGGGATAACCTCTTGGGTACCCAAGAGACCCCTCTTGGTGACCCAAGCCTTGGGCTCACTTGGGTTAGCCATATGGCTTGACCCAAGTGACCAAGAAGAGGCCTCCCTTGAGCCATCTTTTGATCTTAACCAAATTGAATCCAAATCAAGGTGCTATTGAGTTCCCATTAACCCAATACACCTTCCTTGATCAGCCCAACCCTTGGGCTCACTTGGGTCAAGAGTTAGGCTAGCCCAAAGTGCCCAAAAGCACTTGGGATTGAGACAACTCTCAACCTAAGCCCAATTGAACTCGACCAACACCTCCCATAGGTGGCCCTAGGTTCAATACATCTCCTCCAGCCAGCCCATGCCTTGGGCTAGCTTGGGTCAAGAGTTAGGCTAACCCAAAGTAGCCAAACACACTTGGACCAAAGCCATCTCCAAGCTCAGATCAAATTGGACCCAATTGCCACTTGCATTGGGTGCACCAGACCCAGACCCGCTTCCCACCTCAAGCCCAGGGTCTGGCCTGACCTGGGTTGAGCCCAAATCGATCCGAACCGAGCAGGTTTGGATCAACCCGAGCCATCTTTTAACCCAGATCAAATTGGACCCAATTGCCACCTACATTGGGTGCACCAGACCCAGACCTACCTCCCATACCAAGCCCAGGGTCTGGTCTGGCTTGGATCGAGCTCAATTCGACTCGAACCGAGCAGGTTTGGGTCCAACCCAGTCACCAGTTCGATCCAGGCCTCCCCAGGCCAAATTGACTTCACCCTTGGCTCCAGCATGTCCCCATCGATCTCCCTCGGTCAACCCGGCCCAGGCCATGGCCGGCGACGGTCGGAGCCAATGGAATTTAAGTTCCGGTGGTCCCCCCAGACAATCCCTGGCTCAAGGCTGCTGCCCACCAGTTCGATCTCCACGATCCCTCCTGGACGTCGCCATCGTCCACCTGGCAGTGATTCGAGCCTCCCCAGTTTAATCCCGGCCGTCCAAGCTCCCGAAGGGTGACCGAATACCCCTGAGCTCGCCAGACCTCATGAGGCATTGGCATTCGCTCTCGTTCGATCCCCAGAGCTCCTTCGAACTCCCGGAAGCTTCCTTCGAGCCTAGAGATCGATCCCTCCTTCCGTTCGAGCAAGCGCCCGTGAAAGCCTTCGGCGTCCCGCTCGAAGTCGTACCTCCGACCGTCCTCTGACCCCAACGCCTGAAGGAGAACTGTTCGCCACCGTCCCCTGAAGCTTCCTGATAGAGAAGCTCATTCGTTGAGGCCTTCTCTACGGTAATCTCTTCATCCCGAGCTCCCTAGCTAGGTAGTTTAGTCAAGTGTGAAGGAAACCTTCACCCCAACGGATCTCCACCGTTGGATTGGAAGTTTCCACCGTCCTGATCCTCCCTGTGAAATTTCATCGGAGTTCGCCGGCGGGATCCCCTGCATCAAGCCGGAGAAGCTCTGTGGTCTGGGATACGAGCAGGAGGTTGAAGACGAAATCCCAGCCGTTGATCTTGATCAACGGCTCGGATTAAATCCCGCAGTATCGGAGCGCCTTCGATCCCAGCCGTTTGATCCGCCATCCGACGCTGTGGTAATCCGGCCGTAAACGGTTAGCGCCAATCATTGCCTGGCGAATCAGCGCGCGTCGCGTGGTAACGGCTGCTGACTGTGTAATTGCCGGATTAATAAATCCAGAAATTCAAGGGAACTTTAAAAATTCATAACTCCCTACACACTTGTCCAAATTAGGTGTTCTTAGGCTCATTGGAAAGGTCTCAGAGAGCTCTACAAAATCCTTATGGTTCCAGACCCTGGTTAGGTCAGTCTTAGATTTAATTTCAATTTGAGCATTTTATGAATTTCTTTAATTACTTTTTAAATACATGTCCACCAGGTCTGGAATTTTGGGGGATTGAAATTGGACATGTTTCTGACATGTCCAAATTTTATCTCCCCATTTTAAGTTGTTCAAGGGCATTTTCCCTATTTTTTTTAAGTTTAAGGGTCATGGTTTGACCCTTAAATTCAAAAGGGGATATAGACCTATCCAATGGGATTTAGGGTGTGATTTTTGGTGTGTTGATGATGTGTAGGATGAGGAGTGTAGAGCCACTGATTTTGCCCCAATCCAAGCCTAGGATAGACCCCCATAGTGATTTGAAGGTGACTTAGAGCTCACCTTGGGTGGTTTGGTTGACCACCTTAGAGTGCTCCATTTGAGCTCAAATTTGGTGGGTTTAGTCCTTAGGGTCAGGTGATCCTATGTCCCAAATTTCATCAAATTTGGAGTTCATTTGGTTCCCCAAGTAGGAGCCCCAAAAATCCTTCCTAGAAATGTCCTGTTAACCCTAATCAATTGATAATGAACTTTTCTTAACTCCTAAAATCCATTAAAATGTCCTTAATTGTTCTTAATTGACCCCTTAACCAATAAGAATTGAAACCCTCTCAAATTGATCTTTAGACTTGTCTTAGCTTGGTCCTTAGGTAATTAGGGTCTAACCAACTGTAATTAAATCTTAAAAATTCTAAAAGGGTTTTAAACACTTGTTGATATGTCCTTGGGTCATTTATGACCTTTGGAATTGATCCCAAGGAGTTTAGGGCTCATTTGGGCTCAAACCCTTAAGTAGATCCCTTAGTTGTAGTAATTTGATACTCCCTACGAATGTGTAAAATTCCTAAAACTCACTGTTAATTATAGAGAATTCTTAATTAATCAACTTAGTGGATAGTGACTTCAATTAGGTTCTATCACTTCCTAGAAACATCAAACCTCCATAATCTAGCTAAAACCAAGGATTCAACATCTTAGGTGACCTTAGGTCAGAACGGGCCAGAACTTCTAAAAAAAATCATAACTTCCCATAGGAAACTCCAAATTGAGTGTGCCACCTGTTTAACAACTCATGATTAAGTCTATTATTTATTAAAAATTTAAAACCCATAAGATTTACTCTAATTTTGAAAGCCAAATCTTGACCTCTTAGTTAGCATACCCGGATAACTCTGTGAAATTTGTTAACTCTTCTAACCCTTAAAATTCTTTTAATAGGTTATTAAAAGTTTTCAACCAACCCACTAAAATCAGTAATCAACTCTCCTTGATATTAATTCACTTCTTTAATTCCAACCAATTTAAAGTAACTTAATTAATCCTGATTGCTACTGGGTAACCCAGGCCTACGAGGCTATTAGTTTAGCCCCAAGGAAGGTGAAATAAACTTCATGGCCTCGGTGTGAAATAAAGGTAGTAATCAATTAACCCTTAAAATACATTTAATTAAAATTCCTAATTTGTTAATATTTAAAGTTTAATTCAAATCTCCCTTCTAAGCCTTAACAAATTTAAAACTTTAGACAACATTAATAAACCATCTACTTCAGGACCTACCCCAACCACACAACCTTTTAAACACACTTTAGATGATGTGCTAGGACAACCAACTCTAGATCTAGGATAGGCCGGTGTTTACTTTACTGCTGTGTGCCGGATTTTCGTGGTTTTCACTGCATGTTGTGGATGAAATTGCTTTGCTGTGTCTGCTTACTTTTCTGTACTCTGTGGATGGATTGATGTGTTTGGCGACTAGATTACCCTTAGGATAGGTGCGATCTGGATGTTCACATAATTTTTTGCAAGTGGCCACGCTCATGCAGGACAATAAAAAGGGGGGCTAAGTTAATAATAAATGTTAATTGTTATAAATGCTTGCACAGGTGCTTCAGCTGCTAAAGCCCCCAAATAAAAGAGCGTGGCCAGTGTGTTTTACTTACTTTTCTGCACATATATACAACTGCTTGGGAATAATTTTTTTTTAACTGCTTAGGATAACCCTGCAAGTGAGTCTAGATTTTTGATTTGATATAAATGTAATTTGTAAATTGTAAAGTGTTGTGAAAGTTAAGTTTGAGTTGGGATATTTAGGTCCAAAGCTTGGATTCCAAAGAGGAAAGGATGCCCTTTTGGGAACTATTCCTTTTCCATTTGGAAACCCAAATTTGGATCACACTTCTCTTATATCCAAAGAGGAAAGAGTGGCCTTCCCCTCTAAAGGGAAGTGCCCTCTTATCCATTTGGGTAGCTTGTTGTGGAGAACCCAAGGAGTTTGAAGAAAAGGAGTCTAAAGAAGAGCAAAGATGAAGACTTGAAGATTGAGGGTATCCCACTCAAAATAACTTGCGTCATTACTAGGCTTAGAATCCGGGTTGTTGTCAGTGGTGCCCGGCCACTTTACTTTCTGCAAAACTCTGGTTTATAATAAGCAAGGCAACTTTGCCTATGGAAATTTATTAATTAATTTATATTTAATGTGATGAGTTGATTGCCTCTAGGATTGCCTGCTTTTCTTAGTTTTTTGGCGATTGTGTGTCGCTTTTGTTTTAGCCTGGACACGTGAGACTCGTAAGGGTGTGAAAGTTTTATACTCATAATTTTAAAAGTCTAAAATTTTAGTGAGTCTAAATAACATAGAAAGATAACGAATCTAGGGAATTAGCCGGGGACCGACCCCGGGGTCGCATGCATATTTTTGCACTTCTTCTTACCTTGTTTTAGACCCTTCCCCGCCTGCGGCTAGAGTCCGGATAGTCTGACCTATGAGGACGAGGTGCCGGACTTGTGGAAGCCCAGTCTTCTAAAAAATTATTTTCTAAGCCTGTTTTTAAAATTTCAAGCATACTTGATTTGGAAGTTGTCAACTAGCATGCATTGCATTAGATACGAACTAAAAGAGTCAAAAATCTTAATTGCATCAGTTTAGCATTTTAGCACCCAACATAAGTTAAAGGGGCCAACTAGGAAAATTTTTTTTTTAGATGTCAGCCCCAACTCTCCAAAACTTTAATTACAACATCCCTACCACTCTTTCATAAAAGACCGAGTTCATATATTTTAAATCGACTAGGTGGTTAGCTGGCTCCCCAATCCAGGCCGGGGTAAGACCAGGTTCTGCACTGCATTAGTTAGGTTCGGACGGCTGTGGTCCAGCGTCCAAATTAGATTTAGGATCCGGGGCAGATCTTTGATTATAAGATCCCAACTTCGGGAATATAGTCCCAAACTTCTAATAAAATGTTCAACTCAAATTAAACCTCTTTCTAATCCTAAAATGTAAAGCCCAACGTTTAGACTAAGTTTGTACACTTCCGGATGGTTCTGGAATCTCAAGGTGTCCCCTACCTCTCCTCCTTTGACTCTGATAATAAATGTTCAATCTTGATCCATTCCCTTTTGATTCTCTAAAGGATACTATTCAATTTTTTTTTTTGATATCACTCCTAAAAAATCTAACAAAATTTCATTCTTATTTTAATCGAGAGTTTTCATAGGGGACTCTGTCTCCCTACGATATAATTAACTACGAGGGCTTGCGCTCGTAGGAGATTTGGAACCCCACACACCTGATTTCAAAATTAACCTTTTTAAAATATTCTTAGATTTCTTTGGGAAAAGTTCAAAAAAATGATTATCGTTATCGTATTAGAAGAATTATCATTGAAAGGTGTTATTTTCCTTTTGGGGAGATACATTCTTCTTTGATAAGGCTTTGGATATGAAATCGACAACCATACCCCTCGAATATCATAACCAGACATTTAGTTGATCTTTACCTTGTCTCCTCGGGGCCGTGTGAAGTTCTCTTTAGAGTCTAGCTATGATATTCGAGATGAATCACATAATTCTAAGTCCGAACGCCGTTATGGGATTTTATTTTCATCCTTCGGGGTGATATAATTTTCTGAACGAGCTGGTTTGACTTTTAGAATTAAGATTCAGCCTCAATTCTAAAATTCCCAAAGAAAACTAATATTTTTCAAAACTTGTTTTCAAAATTCCACCAATAAAAAATGGCACGCCCGGTGGGACAAATCTCTCTCTTCATCTTTAATAAGAATGAAATTTTGTTTCATCGGTAGTCTTAACTACCTTCCTTCCGTTGGTCCCTCGACCCATTTCTTCCTTAGGGGAGTGTGGCCAACATTTAAACAATGAATTTTAAAACGTTAAAGGAGAGGTTCTACCTCCCTTTTTTTCCGCTAATTTAATTGTCCTGATTTTGACCTTCTGCCCTGGGATTTCCTATGAGGCGACAGTGTCAAATCAGGTCCCCCAAATATCCTTTTAAAATTTTGATTAACAAATGCCACATTCAATATATCTCTTCCTTTCGAATTGAAAGGAGTTTGAAACATCTTTTGACTTTAAGAAAGTTTTTGAAGTATTTTAGTCTTAACCCCTTTACTTTCTTTGAACTTTTAAGAGTGAAGAGGGTTAGACCATTTACTTTACCTGGGTTTTTCTTACAATTTCATAAGCCTTCGGGTAAGGGGAAACTCTGTCCGTTGCGTTTTGGATTCTGTAAAAGAACCCCATCTTAAGTCATTTGAGATTCAAACTCCCTTCAAAATGTGGAAAGAAAGATAATAATGATTTTCTCCAAGTTTCAAACCTTCATATGTTACCCCATATAATCATCTTATGGGCTAACATATGTTCACCTTTTGACAATATTTTCCTTTTGGCATGTATTTAGTCTCTTTACCTTCCTAACGTGTGTTGGGTGTTTTTTTTTACCACTCAGCATGTGTTGGAAGGTTGAGATTAGTCTACAAGCCTTAAGTTTCAAAATAACAAACTCTTTCCATTCCTTTTGAAATGAAATCTAATTTCAATCCTCTCTTTAACTTTCAAAAAATTCAAATGGCTAGCCAATTGATCTTCTCTTTCGACCGAGCGTTGTCCTCGACTGTTAATGACCAAGGAAACACCATCATCTTTGGAATGGGATTCAGCACCCTTGAACTTTCTATGGATGGACACCAGATTGTTAGCTTGGATGCCAGTAAGGAAGTTCCTCCAGTGGTTGAGTTGATTGGGGGGTCTGCACCCACTTTGCCAGTGATTAGTGATGATCAGAAACAATCTGAGCCAGTTGTTGAGCCTCCCAGATAACAAGAGGCCTCCAGCAATTGTCTCAATTTCACCAATTGTTATTCAATTATTCACAAGTGGATTCTGTTGTTAATTTTGCCCCCCAATGGGACGAGTTTCCTCTCGGGTAGTTGAATCCCGAATAAACTATCAAAGATAGCCTTGACGGATAAATCTTTCAATCTCCTCTTTTAGTTGCCTACAAGCTTCGGTAGTGTGGCCATGACTACGATGAAAGTGGCAATACTGATCCTAATTTCTTGTGTTCGGCTTCAAAGGATGTGGCCATTTCACCGTATCTTGATCTCGAACAGCCATTAATACATTTGCTTAAGATATATTGAGAGGAGTGTACTCCTTCTTCTGTCGAGGTTCTCGTAGTGGCAATGGAGGCCTAGGAGGTAGATTGTTCTTCTCTAGCTTATTTCGTTGTGAGGATGAATTATCCATCCCATGTGAACCCTTGCGCTTCCCATTAGTTTGCTCAAATTGTTTTTTATGAGCATTTATGACTTTATCTGCTGAGATTTGAGCTTCTACATAATGAATCAAATCGGCATATAAATGAACGGTGTCACGCATGAGTGTCGAATAGAAGAGGCCAGGGTGAAGGCCTCCAAGAAAGACCCCTCTCAATAGTTCAGGATCTACTCCTGAAATTTATCGAGCTTCAGTGGAAAATCGTTGAAAATACTCCTTCAATGATTTTCCTTCATTCTGGCGGATCCCAAAGAGGTGTGAAGAATCTTTAGCTATCCTTCGATTGGCTATGAACTGCTCGACGAAAGCTTTGGCCAATTTGACAAATGAGGATATCGTTCCAGATGGAAGCGAATAGAACCACGTTCAAGCCTGTCCTTTAAGGGTGGCAGGAAAGACCTAGCAGAGGAGGGCGTTTGAGGCTCACTGAATATGCATGATGGTTCTATAGTGGTCGATATGCTCATATGGGTTAGATATCCCATCATAAGACTCGATGTTGGGCACTTTGAATCCGACCAGAATGGGGTGTTAAAGAATGGCTTCAGTTAGAGGTAATGACTTATGGAAGTCCCTTTGTTAGAGAGTCTATCTTATATCCCCTCGGGGGAACTCTTCCCGTACCAATCTTCGTAGTTCATGACGTAGAGCATTGTGAGGGAGCTCAGCAATGTGTGGTTGGGCTGAGTCTTCTGGGAGACCTGAAAGAATGTGAGGCTACCGAGTTGAGGGCAAAGAATGTGTAGAACTTGCTATATCGGCAAGTTCGTTATTCTGTCAAGACTGCAGACGTCTTCTTGGCGGAGGAAGATGTATCTCCGCCTGAAGATGTTCAAGTTGAACATCTTCGGCCAATGGTGGAGCTTGGGGGAGAAGAACTTCCTCCCATTGTGGTATTGCAGGTTGCCGAGTCTCTCGTAGGAGTTGAAGGATCTCGTTGTGAGATTCTTCCATTTTTTGGGTCCTCTCTTCTAGGGAGGGTCCAGAGGTTCCTTTTATAGCAGCATTTTGTCCCGGATAAAAAGAGACAGATATCAGGCGTCAATGATTCATGGACTGGGAGTTGGAGCGGTAAGCCCCAAAGATACGACAACTACGTCTGTTGACCATTATAGCAATAATTAAAGTTGTAGGATAATACTTCCATAGACGGCGACAAATTGTTGTGGGATAGAATATACGTGGCGATAAAGTTAAAAAATTTTCGTCTCAGCGTTATACGGATATCCAGCACACAAACAGAACAGGAAAAGAAACACCAGGATTTTTACGTGGAAACCCTGAAAGGGAAAAACCACGGGGCCTCGCCCAGTTGAAATAGTTCCACTAGTATTTTGTTTGAAATACAAGAGCTTGACTCGTCCACAAAGCTAGGACGATCAGATTACAATAAATCTCTTCTAAGTTGAGATTCAATTACAAAGTTGAGCAGAGTTCCAGCGTCACTAAGGAGATTGGGCAGAATTCAGGTGTCGTCCGAAAGTTGGACTGAATTACGGCGTCACTAGGGTGGCGCGAAGAACTCCGGCGGCGGCGGTGGTCGAGGAGGAGTTATTCCCTCCTATCCTTCTCTTTTGTTCTTCTCTTCTTCTTCCTTTCTTCTTTCCTGGATCCCCTCTCATGAGAAATGAGGGGTCTATTTATAAATTTTCTGGAGTGGCATAACTCGTAAATAGGCGTAAGATCAGGGGAAAATAGGGAGTGGTCGAATGGACGACTGATATTGATCCCTTGATTATGCACTGTTTGTCAGATATTTGAAGGTCTTAATGATGTCAGAATTTGGCGATCTTGGGCTCGTTCGATTCCTCTCGTCGATCCGTTTGATTCGACTATAAGCTCGTTAAAATCGGAGACTGTTTGGTAACTCGAATTGTGGTAACAACTTTCCAACAGCACTTCGGGTGCTTGAGTTGGGCTCATTTGGGCTCGGATTGAGTTGAGTTTGGTGTCGTTGGGTTTGTATTTCCAAGACGCTCAATTTGACTATAAGCTCATTGAAATCGGAGTTCAGGTGCTCCCAGATTTAATTTTTGAAGTGCTCGGCTTGATATTGCCTCAAGATTCGTGCTCGATCAAAATAATTTTTTGAGAATATATCAAGAACTATCACCTTTTACGAAATTCATGGCTTTTTTTAAAAACATGTAATGTTTTCAATGGTTTAACATAGAAACTTAAATGCCGAAATCTGAATTGAAGATATAATGAATTGGGACTTGAACTTGCTTAAGTTAATGTCCCCTAGAAGATCAAAAATTGATATGATGTTCATTCATTTACAAATTACAACCAAACACTACCAGACAATTTCTGTTTTATATGTGAAAAGTTAAAGAAAAGATAATTTGGGCAGAAAAGTGACAAAAGTCTTGCCTTTTTAGTAGGATGAACCAAATCTAAATGAGCCACCAGAAAAAAAAATTCCTTATCATATTTGAGAATTCTTATTCCTATTTTATTTTATGTTATTTATTTAGTTTCTACACCAAACTATACTCATCAATTGGAATAACATGTAAGAAATCACAAAACCAGTAATTGTGTTGTAGAATATATGAATCCATATAAAACATAGAAATAATTTTTAGCGTGACTTAAGGTGAAATAAATGAAATGATAACAGTTAATTCAAATATTTCTATGTAACTTCAAAAAAAAGGAAAGAAACAAATTTAATATCCATTATTTTGCATGCGAGTCCACATGAATTGAGCAATTTCATCTCTTTTATCGAGCCATTCTCGTGAATCATCTACAGCTGCTTGATCTCTTCTTCTACAGTGACTCCTTCTAGCCCATTCATCCTCGGATTGAATTAACTCATCACCACCTTCTGTAACTATCCAATTATGCAGTATACAATAGACAATCACAATTTCAACTTAAGTTTGTAGAGGAAAGTAGGGTTCACATTTTATAATTGTGAAACGGTTTTTCAAGGAACCAAATGCACGCTGAACAGTAGTGCGTAAGGAGGAATGTCGTAGATTAAAAAGTTCCTTTGAATTTGTATGTTGAATAGAATTAAACTCCTTCAAGTGATATGTGGCACGATATGGTGAAATAAAACCATTTCGTGTGGAATAGCCACCATCAGCTAAATAATATTTACCTGCTAGGACACGTAAACCATCTGATCTTTCTAATGCATTTTCATGTATTGCTTCGTCATGAGCAGAACCTTCCCAACCAGCAAGAACGTATGTGAT
Organism: Dendrobium nobile; assembly: GCA_022539455.1. NCBI lineage: Eukaryota > Viridiplantae > Streptophyta > Magnoliopsida > Asparagales > Orchidaceae > Dendrobium > Dendrobium nobile. The sequence goes on from CM039731.1 coordinate 5,642,925, forward strand.
TCTTAAATCAAAATCTACTGTTGCTAAAACATTTTGTGTTGGGTATGGTTTCCTTCCTCTAAACGCGGCTTCGTTTTCTTTTGGAACCCTAGCTTTAATATGAGTTCCATCTATCACGCCAATACAATCCTAAATTTGACACAAAGTATATTTAGGATTCCGTAATACATAGAGAAATTTTAATTGAATAAAAATTGATTATACCTTGAAAAATGGCATGAACCTATTACTTGATTTAATCTTATATGGAGTTTTAGGTGGAGGCTTGATAAATTCATTGCGTAACTCCCCTACAGCATGTAATGCAGCTTTGAAGTACCTACTAACAGTTTCACCAGAGCGATGAAAGTTAAATCGGATTACTTGGTTACGAACACTATGCTCGAGTGTATGTAATAACATTGCAACTTGTTCCTCGTCCGAACATTTATTGTGTCTAACAACAATCCTCGTGTACACATTAAATCACATAATTTGAAAAAAGACGCTTGCCTCATGCGTACCATGTCAACACAGTCAGAATCACATCCATTATACAATCTTGAGAGATATGTGTCACGTTGTATATTCCGTTGAGGATAATTTTTTTTTTCGAATCTTCTACAATAGTACACATACTGTACTAATTGCAATATAAATCACTTTCATCACATCATTATATTTTTTAATTTCACGGAGTTCAACAACATCTTCCAATGGCTCAACCATCTTTGTAACTACAAAATTCAACTTAAAGCAAAAAATATAAAATTAAATCATCCAATTTCAACACAGACATGAAAAATAAAAATATGGTAGGATGTAGATTAAGTTATTGCAAAGGAAATACAATAACAAAAAAGGATAACTGATGGAGAACGAAAATGAATAATTTTAGTAAATCAAACAATTAAAAACATCCATTTACATATTGGACATAAAAACATATCATCCTAATTTAATTTGTTCACTGAATTTTAGTTTATCTTAAGTCAAAAATGAAGTTAATGGTTGAAACCAGGGATTCCTCTATCTGTAATTGCATTTGAATCTGCACTTCACAATTTATGTCAAATTGAGAAAATGTCTTAGTATCTCACATTTTCAAGGAATTGCATCATCCTATTGACAGGAGAGGAATGGTTAGAACTTCAACAAAATAAGTTTACAATTATGCTGTTTGAGAGCTTCAAATCCCACACCTTTCTCCTCTCAGGAAGCCTTCTATTTTGGCTCGTTTGAAATTACTAATCATGTATTATATAAGCTGATGAAGTTGTTAAATCATCATTTGGTTGGCTCTAATAATCCGTAAATAATGATTTCAAACTTCACAAATCTTTTCAAAACTCCCACAAAGATAATTAAATCACATAATTCACATTCAAAATAAGAGAAAAATCATTACTTTTCAAAGCATATTCTCTACATACAAGCAATCAAATTAGTTCTTAAGAAGATGCTAAATCCACTATAATTTGCTTAAACCACTAGAATTCATCACATCATTAAAAAAAATAGGTGCTGATTGCACAATTTAAATTCAATGGGAAAGATGAATATAATAATCAATAGGTATGTCTGTAGATATTGGAGCTCTCAAAAGCTGTAAGAAATTTTTTCGTGGCCCTAAATTAGTTTTAACATTTTCAAGCTGATAGATCTTTAAAAAAAAAAAAAACTGAAGAAGAGGAAAGAGAAAGAAAAAGGAGAAGGAAGGAAAGACGTATACATGCACGAGAGGAGGTTGATCGAAGGGTCTTCCTCGATGAAGACGGATGTAGGTCAACATGAGGCTGGACCTTAGTCTGCTGTAGGACTCTAGAAGTTGGTATGCTTTCGGGTGAGAGAAGACGAGGTCCGCAACAGATTAAGCGAGAGAGAGATCCAGCTTCTCTCTAGGTCGTGCGAACAAGGAGAGAGACGGGACGGAAGAGATCTTCCACCGACTGGGCTTGTGCTTGTGAATCAAAGGAAATCGGACGAGGGAAATGGCTCCGTGTGTTTCGGCTTCTGGAATCCGGAGGAGATCAATGCCATGGCTGAAGAAGCGCGTGAAAGGGATAGTTACAGAACTTGTGAGCTCCGTTCCTTACTTCCGATGAAAATGTCGCAAATTACGCTCGGACAGGTAAAGGGAACGTCGTCGAAGGAGCGAAGTCGAACGAGAACGAAGGGGCGAAGAAGCTCTCGTGCAATCTTACACCTCCTGCGAAGAAATGAAGTCGAACAGCAACGACGCGAAGGAATTCTTCGTTGAGCGAATTTATAACCCGCTCAATACGAGCGGGGTTTCTAATTCACAGAAAACACACTCCGTGATACACGCATAATACTTCAGGGGTTTCCTTTTGTTCCGCTCAAAATTAACCAAACAACCAAATTTAGTAAATACATATATTTATTTTATTTTACAAAAATTGAGTCGGAAAATGGAAATACTGCCGGGCGACACCGTCGGGCGTGGCCTCGGAAAGCACGTGATTGTGAAAGATCAGATCTGTGAGAGAGGGTAGAGATGCAATTTTGACATCCGACGCGAGAACGCTACCGGTGTTTGGATTCTCAGATCAGTCGCCGATCAGAGTCATGATCTCGCAGTTCTTTGTCCTCTCTCAAAGAGGCGACAACATCGTTTTCCGGGATTGTAAGATATCTCTCTCTCTCTCTCTCTCTATCTCTCTCTCTAGGGTTTTTTAGTAGTTTTCTGTTGGCACGCATTCAGATCTTGGATGGGCCCTGCTTAAGTAGTAGTGGGCGGAATCAGAATATATGGGACTTTAAGGCTCGACTCCTGGATCTGTTTTCTCTTTGGTTTTAAGTTGCGGCCATGAAGTCCCGGAAAGTCACGCTTTTTTTGAATTCATGGATCAGAGCTGTTTATGATTAATGTGGTTTTTGTTTCTCCGACTTTATTTTCTATCGGAGTTTTGATTTCACAAGGATTGAGTTTAAAGTTTGGTTTTATAAATTTCCTCTAGAAATTTGCATTTATTGCTGAGATTGATCATGAATTTAACTATTCATTTACAAGATTTGGTGTTACATTATAGTTTATATTGCAATTTTAGGGAAGTTCTACGGAAAATTTTCTGGTATTTTAGGTTGACGTACTTCCATCACCTGATCCATTTTTCTTTGGCATGAAGTACCTTGTTTAATGTTCAATCATGCATCATCCATATGTAATCAATGCAAAAAAAAAAAAAAAAGTGAAACAAATTCACAATTTATTGAAATCTTTATTTGGGAGATCCTTTTGAGTATTTCACCCACAACTCTTTGGGCTATCTAGTCACACAGAAAAAATCTCATAGAAATAAGGTTCTGATTGGGGTGATTGTAGCTATTAAAGTATTTGTAAAAACTGCATTTAGAAAGTTTTTGAAAGTTATAGTCGGTCTTTAGACTTTCTCCCTTCTGAAGAAATTGGATCACAACATCCTTTTATCTACCACATTCTATTTATTTGATTACAAAAAACTACTTATCACAATTTATTTTTAAAAACAACAAGAAAGTTATAATCAAACAAAGGTATGACTGTTGTTTGAAAGCAAAGCTATGGAGAAACCGCCCCAAATAGACCCTAGGGATATATGGTAATTTGAATGTAGTTAATTGTTTGTCTCGACATGGAACAAATGTTATGAAATTTTATCTTTGAAAATCATTTTGAGTGTTACAACCATAACTTTGGGTACCATCTTTAGCAAGGTAGGGGTAGCAACAATGTAAGCTAACAATTGCCACAAGGTACTCATCGTGTACAAGATTGTAAAGAGTATAAAGATCCTTTTGGACCCAAGAGCCTTGTGGTCCCATTCTAAATGTTGTGAGCTTTGCTGCTTCAAAATTAAAACATACACAGATACATATACATATATGTATAATTAAACTTATTTAAAAACTGAACTAAGGGCTTAGTTTTGTAGTAACATAAGTCACACTTAATCAAAACTCACTCAAAACAATTTCCTGACTTCATTACCTTCATGTTTCTTAGCCCAAACACAATTTAACCATTGTGTATGGGTGAACACAGCCTTTAAAGTGTCCTTTGCTTCCAATATGTTTTGTAGAATCAAGTATGACGTAACAAATCTAGCATCTACAGTTCGTAAGATTTTTTTTTTTAAACTTTATCATCAAAGTCAAAACCCAACTATGATTGTAAATAAATTTGCTAATCTTCTTAGCTTTTGTCAAGACATTATTACACTGAGACAACTCATTTGTCAAGACTTTATGTAGCACATGGAATCAATTAAATATGCTATTTCGTTTCCGTCAACTCATTTCCTATTGCCTTTTAAATAATAGCACTGCTAGGAACTTGGACCACTAAATATTCTCTAGTCTCCTCTATAATTCTATCAATAAGTTCAATAATGACTCTAAATACTTCACCTAATCTAGTGCTACAACAAACTTCAAAAAGTTGTTGTAGGGATTTTTAATTAGAATATTGATCAAACTCCTATTTTTAATTTCAGACTAACCATCAGAATTCAGAAATGATTGTGACTCCAACTTTTGTCCAGATTCTCTTGATCCCTTCAACAACTTTCTCAGCGGTATTCAACTTCTTTGATATCTAGGTTCTGAGCTCATGCATGTATGGAGGTTTAAGGTCTCGCCGATAGGAACATATAGAATGAATATGTTGATATAGGATAAAGAAGTTATTACATTAAATGGAATTACATCTTCTTAGAATAATCTACCAATACCCATACAAACATGCCTACAACAACAGTAGCAGCAGCAAGCCAGCAATAGCGACAATAATAGGTTTTTATCCCACTACATGGGATCAACGACATGAATCCTTTTTCTTCAGTTTGTCCTAGTAAGAGTCAAATTTGCATTAAAATCTAATAAAAAAAAAGGTTATTTTAATACTTTTTAGCCAAGTCCTTTTGGTATACATATATCTTTCTTAACATAAGCTCGATCTAATACATCTACTCTTAACAGGGTTATTGAAAGGTTGATGTTTTATTTGACAAAATCATCTAAGACAACTCTATTTAGATCTGCTACCAGAGCAACTCCAACCTTTTTGTGTATATGCTCGTTTCATATTTTATCTCTAAGTGTAAAACCCCTCATCCATCCAAGCATATTCTCATCACTGTAACAATTCACTTAATTTTATGCTTATCTTTTAATGGCCAACATTATGCTCCATAATGCATTGTAGGTCTCACCACCTTGGTAAAAAATTTCCCTTAGGTCTGAGGGGCACTTTTCTATCACACAACATGCTTGATGCATTCCTCCACTTCAATCATCCAACATGAGTTCTACTAATAATATCTCCATCTATTTCACCATTACTTTGAATAATGGACTTAAATGGCTTCACCCAATATCACAATTCCACCATTAGATATATTACTACTAAATTTACACTCCATGCCGAATTTAGATCTACTCAAATGAAACCCCTTAAACTCTTAGGTTGATCTCTATAATTCAAGTTTTCCATCAACTCTCTCTCTCTAATTGTATCAACAAGAAGAATATCATTAGCAAAAAGCATACACCAAGGCACATCTTGCGATGTTTAGTAAACATCAATGACCAAAGCAAAAGATATGAGCTTAAAGATGATCCTTAATGTTGTCCAACTGAAATAAGAAAATACTTGATCAAACCACCTTGTGTTTGAATACTAGTAATAGCTCTTGTATACATGTCCTAATGACTTGATTATTATTAATTCCTTTCTTTTCTAGAACTCTTCAGAGCATTTCTGTTAGAACTTTATTACATGCTTTCTCATATCAATGAATATCATATGTAGATCCTCCTTACTCTCTCTATACTTCCCATCAAACTTCTCAATAAATATGTAGCTTCCATAGTAGACCCACCTGGCATGAATTCAAGTTGATTTTGAGAAACATTAGTATCACTTTGTAACCTATGCTCAATTACTCTCCCATAATTTTAATGTATGACACATAAACTTAATTCCTCATAATTCACGCATTTTTGTGCATCACCTTTATTCTTAAAAATAGGAATCAATATTTTTTTTTTTCACTTTTTTAACTTCTTTTTAGTCTTCAAAGTAATATTAAAGAGTTTATTAAGCTAAGAAATTCTTTTGATCTTTTGAGCATTTTCACAATTCTATTAGAATGTTATCAGGTCATATTACTTTTCCATAATTCATTTTTTTTAACATCTCTAATTTTGATTTTATTAATACGATGATGAAAAATAAAAATCCCTATTTACATTTAGGGTTTTAAGATCACTAATGCCAATCATATCCTCACAACCTTCATTAAAAAAATTATCAAAATATTTCATCTACTTATGTTGAATAACCTATTCTAAAAAAAATACTTTTTGATGACTAAATCCTTACTCTTATCTCTTTTGCTTGACTAACTTATACATTACATCTTTGCTCTTTTTAGTATATTCTCTATTATATAAATAACTAAAAATTAAATTCTTTGAATCATATATTCTTTCTTAGATTTCATAAGGGCAATTTTATATATTTCCCAATATTTTAAACTTTTACATTTAAATTAATTTTTATTACAAAGCTTCATATTTTTTATTTTTTCTTACATATTTTTATTCTACTAGGTTTTATTTTTTAAGAAACTAATTTTCCGAACATTCTTGTTGTCAAGTCCCAAGCCTTGGATGAGAATTTAGAGGATTGCATTAGGTATTCAACACCTAGCATAATACTTATCGAATAATCATGACAAGAATCATTTAATACATACAAACATGCCTACATGTCTTTATTATATTTTGAGACGATATTTGATTGGCTACCCATGTACCATCATTCTTCACATTCTTCATATATTTGTGTATTGGTCCCCTTGCACCTCTATTGAGCATTTGTAGCAAATAAGATTAGTCCTTACCACTAGGCCTAGTAACATTATATGATCTGCTATAAACTTTGTCATCAAGTTATTTTAATGTCAAATGCTTTGATATGGTCTCTTTGTTCATGTAAGCATGAATCTACTCCCAACTCTTGAGACACTGTCACATTTTGCAACATTCTTATAAAAATCAAAGAGATGCCCTTTCATTCCAGTTACATCATTGGAATAACATTGCCATAATTGCACTTAAAAAAGATGCATGCCTTTTTACTCCCACCAATTTACATTTGCATACTTTGTTTCCACGTCAGATCATTTCTATATTTCATTGAGTTTTTCTCGAGACCTCTAACCGCTTTAGAAAACCATAAATTGAAAATTTAATTAAAAAAGATTGCAAAATGTAAAATATTAGAAATAAAGGAAACCCAAAACAAAGAAAAGATTTTTAGGTTCATGAAAGAAATATGGCTATTATTACGAGCAACATGTGGAGATATAGTAGAGAAGAACGGGATGCACCTCTTGTTTATGGCGTAGAGGAGCATCTCAGCCTTGTTAAGTTGTACACCTACCTCGTCAAGGTCTCTATGAGGTGTAAGCCTCATGGAAAATTTTCACAGAAAGGACCGAGGCATATACTTTATTGCACAATTTCAAGTAATGTTAATCTGTGTTTGTACTTTCCTTGAAGGCCAAACTTTGTGGTGTAGTTCTGTGCAGATTGTCCTTGGGATTGCCTTAGACTGCCACTTCTTCCACCAATTCTCAACACAACCCATCGGATAGAACTCTTGGCATAACAATTGCTTGAATTTTCCCCAAGTCACCTCTTAATATCTATTCATCTTTAGATGGATATTCCGCCATGCTAGGGCATGATGTTTTAACTTTAGTTGGGAAAAGGCAACCTTATCATAGGTGCTATACCCATACAAGGTGAATTAGGTCTCCAACTAATGACTCGTACAACTAACTTCTCAGCTTAACCATTTGTCAGATGTAGGAATCTCTTTTTTGGCTGATACTTTGAATGATCACGTTCATTTCCTCTTCTTTATCCTTTCTATACATATTTGCGTCTGGCATAGGAGGACAAGGAATACAACTTGAATCACTAGTCTCAACAATGGTTGTTGCATTTTTATCTACTCCTTTGTGATAGTCATCCGTTCCATCAGTCAAGCCTCTTAACCAACTATATTTCGTGTGAAATTGTTATTAGCCATTGTTTGACCTTCTTCTTCCTTTTGCCCTTGTCTCTTTCTTGGCTTTCGATGCAGCTCTAAGTTACGAAGTGGCTCTTCTTTGTTTGTTTATCTTTTTTTTTGTTTGTAGCATGCACCAAGGAACCTAGCTCTCATTGATTCGTAACATTCTTTTTATAGCATCGGTATCCAAGTCCTAAGTGGATTTGAATTTTGCACTTGGGTGTTGTAGTGTAGCATTGTATAAGGTATATCACTCAATTATCACCATTAACGGTTGAGAGATAGAGTTCTCTACTTACCTACCTAAGAAGATTAAGATCTCATGAGGTTTTTCTACACTCTTACTCAAAATCCCTTCCAAGTAGATCCTTTAAGATTTTGAAGAAAAAAAAGGGCCAACGCAACAAATTAGGGTTCATACAATTATATGAGAAAAAGCAATATCCTTGAGAATTGATTCTAGAATGTAGACTTCATTTGGAAGAGCATGCCCAATTTAAAAACAAGGCTTTGGTTGCAGAAACCTCCAATATTTATTGTCTATTTAATTATTCTTCCCTTTTGATATTTTCCATAGAAATAGTTTTTTTTGGGTATGTTAAGAGAGATAGAGGTAGCCTTAAAAAGACTTGATTAGAAAATATCAGAAATTATCTTGTTTTATCAGATTTAAATGAAAATTTGACTCTTAACATACCTTAAAGTTTTGATGTTGTTATTGTTGTTGTTGAGTGAGCAGTTCGCTACTTTTCTTACCATATTTTATGATATGGACAGCTACAGGGATTCGGAATTTCCTCTCTGGATCTTTGCTCTTGTAGCTGGAATAGAGGATCTGCTGTTCTTCCACTGTAAGCTGAAGGCGTGGGCACTAGGGAAGCTAGAGTGTTTTTGGACTTTTGAATCAATTAAGACAAATTCACACACACAACATATGCAAACTTCAAATCAAATCCTCTTGTTTGAGAGCTAAAACTCTCAACCATTAGATCAAGTGAGCTACTGAAAGGATTTAGCAGCTTCAAAGAGACAACTTGAAGTCAGAGAAAGGTAGAGGGTCGATTGTTAAAAAAATTGGAGAGAATTGAAATTGTAAATTTGATTCAATCTAAATTAAGTGAACTACAAAATAGCCTGTTAATTTTCTAGTTATAGAGTAGGATAGAAATCACTAAATTTAAATCAAAACTTATCTTGGTTTTTCCCTCCATCACCAACTTGCCCTTAAACCTTTCCTAAAATAGTCTTTTATATTTAGGAAAGAATTTGAATTTCAAATTTGGGGGAATTTGAATTTCAAATTTGGGAAAATTTGAATTCATAGACCAACTAAATTATGACAATTCAAAATTAGGAATTATCCAAATTAGGCAATGGGGGATGGGAGAGGGTGTGGCCGGCGGTTTGAATGGGGCGGGTACGGGGCCGGCGGCAAGGTGGAGATGGGGACGATGTGATGGTGGAAGTAGGGAGAGGATGAAGATGACGACTAGGAACAACAAGAAGGAACAAAAAAACAAAAACAAAATATAAAAGATAAAACTGCGAGCCTTGGACTCTTCCGAAGATTGACGGGTGCTACGTTGCCCTCCTCCAAGGGACTTCAAGCCACGAGCTCGGACCCATCCTGCGGCCGGTGGAAACTTTGACTCCCTCCCATAGGGATTTCACTAACGTTCTTCCCAAAGAACACAAGTGCAAAACACAAATTTTTTTTATTATAATTCCATCATCTTAATACAAGAGAAGGGGCCTCTATATATAGGCCTCAAAAGAAATTAAAAGACACATTTACCCCTTGGGCTTACATAAGACAAAAGGGTAGAGAAGAAAAATTGCAAAATTAAATTAAAATACACTTAATAAACTAAAATAAAACAAGTGATCTCGATCGTTGATCTTCAGCTCCTCCTCGGATAGGCATGGATGGTTGGATGTCCGCATCATTAAATAGTCTTTTATATTTTAGGTAACTCTATTCATGAGTAAATTCAAATCTATTTGAATTTATAATCCTATTTTTGGTAACTTCCTATTTCATAGCATATTTAAATTTCAAATTAAATTGGATGAAATCTTTCATTCCAATTTTAATTTCTTAATTTAAGTAACCTAAATCATCTCCCCCAATCTCCTCCCTCATCATTAAGCCGTTGGTCCCCCTCTACAATAAATGTCAAGGTTTATTTCCTAAAACCCATATATGCATTTGGAAAGACTACCAATTTCAGCCCTTAGTCAGGCCGAAATCTCCCCTATGCCTGCACTACTAAAATCAGCCATTTTTTTGGAAGTAAATATTTGCCTTAAATCCGTGCTGGCAGATTTTTTCGAAGGCCTTGCCCGTGGGATCTCTTCCATTAAACTCCCCAAACTCCACGTGACAGTGATTCTACTCCTTCCTCCAACTGCAGCATAAAGTCTCCTTCATTGTCTTGCATCCACACCTCTTGGAAGTTCTAAAATTGCTGAGCTGGAAGAGGAAAACTGCTGTCCACCATTCTTCTTCAGCCCTTGGAAGACCTCTAGCTACTGTGTTGGAAAAAGAGTTGCTGTCCAAGACTTCTAAGAGTCAAAAGCTGCTATTTAGACCCCTCGATTTGCTCTTGAAGACCCTTAGGACCCAATCCTCCTACCCATTCTAAATCAATTTCTTTGCACTGATTGGTTTATATTTGAGTGGAAGAGTTCTTAGGGATCTTCTAAAGTTACCTAGAGACCCTCCCAGATTACAAATACCAACTTGCATATGTCCATAATTTAGAGGTTAGAACGGTTAGAAAAAGTTCTAGGATTTTTTTCTTGAGGTACTATAGTGATCTATCTATCAAATAAAAGTACCTCTAGTGTTGCTTTATGTTGTATATGTCCCCTTATTTCTATTTTCCCCTCTCTTAGGCAAGTTTATCTGTTGTTTTTGAGTCTTCTTTCACTAGTCAACAAGCTAACCATAGGATTCTTCTCCTGGATTTCTAAAAACAGCAATTCAAGATGTTTTCCTTTGCTGGATGGCAAGCACATCCGCTTTTTTCATTCTGGACGGCAAGCAGTTGTTGTTCCTACTCCCATTTCTGGAAAAGGGAAAACAAATAATGAAAACAAGCAGCTGCTGCTTTGGCTTCCTGCAGAGGTCACGACAGCACCTAAATGTCCATAATAAGAACAAGTAGCCATTGTCTTTCGATAGTTTAAATAAACCACAACAGCAGGTGTTCCACACTTCCAGCAGGGATTTTTACTTCACGGAACCGGGCGAAACGAGACTAGAGGGACTGCAATTCTTATCTACAGGGCCAGGGAAAAGGCTTCGTGAAGGTTTCCCATTTTCCGTGGATACATCAGCAGCACAGGAGAACAACGTCGACAGCAGCTTAATGCTAAAGAGACTGGAACGGAGTCCCGTGGCTTTAACTACAACACTTGGGAATGGCTAACTTCGGCTTCCAGCTGCAGCACCTGGGATCTGCTTCATTGACTTTTAGCTACAGTCCCAGTAACTGCTGCCACTGGCTTTTAGTTACAGTACCCTGGGGCTTTTGGAAAACAAAGGATATGAAAAAAAAGATGGAGGAAAGGACTGTGGACAATTTCTAGATTAAATTTACTGCATTAATCAGGGATTTAATTAAACAATTGAAGAAAAGATAAGATCTAATCCAGACATAAATAAACTTCACAGAAAGAAGAAATCCTGCCTGCAAATAATAAACTAGATAAAAATCAAATTAAAGGACAATTCTAGCAGATTTTATTTGAGGTCTGAATTTATAATTAAAAAAATAAGCTTATTACATAAGTTTTCAATTTAATTCTGATAATGCGGTAATCTAAATTTTAATGCAATGAGTCTCCTTGGTATGAGTCTGATTAATGATCTAATAGTGCCTTTGAACTCCTGATGAATCTTCTTTAATTTCAATGTCGTGATATGAAAATCAACACCAATAACAATCTCTATCGAGAAATCAAATCATTAGAACTTCAGCAAATATGAGCTTCTAATCACTTCATGATTTGATGCCTAAATTGAGAGGAAAGTTTTTTCTTGTAGTCTTTTTTGAAGTGAACGGTTAGATTGTCTTGACTACTCTCTTCATTATCTTATCTTCAATCAATTTCGCGGGTCTTGTGCCTAGAGAGTTATGGATCTTAGACTATTCTTTTTCCAACATAGTGAAGCTGGGTTTGTTGATGTAAATCACACCAGTAACATTCATCTGATGCATACTTGATGACATCTTCTGCATACGCCCTCCCGAAATGGATACCATCCCAAGAAGTGTGAGGAATTATGCTGGTCCTGTTGTAAACTTGTTGTGAATGGAATGCAACGAGATGTGGAGCTTATCCTACCGGAAATTAATGGTTATGTCGCAATAGGGTTGCAGCAAATTTCCTGAAAAGGTCCCAACTAAAGACCAAAAATATTAAACACTTGCCATTATTTTTCACCACTTTTATTGCCAGTGATTAACCCCATGTTCTTTTGGTTTCTAGAAAATTTATAGGAATAATATGGAACACCGTTTACTTGAATGTATCCTTAATTTGTGATTGGCCAAGATATGTGATAGATCGGCGACTAAGCCAGTGATGTAACCTAAAGTTCTATAGCCAAATAGGAGAACGCTGGATATGCAACAGAACACTTCCTTCAATAAGATATAAACCAACACAAATAGAATGAAACTTAATAGTAAACAAATATAAGAAAATGTTTAGGAACCAATGCAAGAAAACAAAAAACTAAAGCCTAAAACAAACTATCCTCAGAACAACCTAGAAAGGTCATCTCACATGCAAATATGAAAATTAGAGAATGGTGCTCAAAGGGAAAATCAAACTAGCCGTTTGCAACAAAAATCTTGTTCCAACTCCAGTCGACATTCCTCCATCAAATACCAACAAATAACAACACCTTACACTCACTATATTTGGAGAAGAAAGATATAAGTGGAATGGAAACTGTGGAGATATGAAATAGATAGAAGATCAGGAAGAAGAAATAGGTATAGGAAGAAGATAGCTCTCAAACTAGGAAGAAAACCCTTAGGCTTGGAGTAGATTTCAGCCAACAACAACTCCTTTCTAGCAGTAAAACAACCCCTTTTATAGGAGAAATAAAACCCAACACCCCACATAAATGTGCCACCTCAAATAACCAATACAAGCCAAATCTAGACAACCACTTTTGGAAAAGATAAAACATTAGTATAGGAAATAGCAAGGAGGGGAAATGAACAACCACCTGTAGGAACCAACGCCAAGGGAAAAAGCAAAACAAAATTTCCAAGAAAGGGAAAACCGAATTCTGCACGGAAAATCAGTAGAATTCCAACCAGCCACAAGTAATCCGAAATAAGCATAGAACACCAAACAACCAAGAAATATGGGGAGATATGGGCCAAGCCCATTAAAGAATTAACAACCCAAGAATAAATGTCCACTTAGCCAATAAAGAAGCAATAAAACAAGTTCAATGTGAGTGGAAAACCAAAGGAGAAAAAATTACCAAAGAGTACCATATCAATGCATGATTATGGGTTGATTTCCATTATACGACATCTAAAAAAACATAGTCCAAAATTACATAATATCCAAAACATAAATAAAATACAAAATATAAATGATAATCTTTGATTACATCAATTCTCCCCTGGTGGAAGAATTTCATCTCTTGATGAGAATGCTTCAGTAACACGTTGATAGATATCAGGATGACGAGTCTGTAATACCCTGTTTCAATCCAAGTGCAGTCGGTCAAGGGACGTCCACTCCATTTAAGCAGAAATCGTCTGTGCATTCCATGCCTTGTCTGGGTAGTAAGGATGTCCAAAACATTATCAATACAATAATTTTTTATCTGAGTTTGAATGGTAAGAGTCAAGGTCTCTATTTCTACTGAATCAGTTGATTCTCCTTCATATGTAGAAAGGTCGGCAACATTAAACACAGGAGAAGTTTCAACAGAAGGTGGAAGATCCAACAAGTAAGCATTTGTTCACAATCTTCGTAGTATTCGGTAAGGACCAAATTTCTTTTGACTTAGTTTGCCAAATGTACCAATGGGAAGGTGCTGCGTCGAAAGTAAGCCATAACTAAGTCTCCCTCTTGAATTTAAGTCCAATGAATCTCCTTGGTATGAGTCTGATTAATGATCTAATAGTGCCCTTGAACTCCTGATCAATCTTCTTTAATTTCAAATCGTGATATGAAAATCAACACCAATAACAAATTTCTATCAAGAATCAAATCATTAGAACTTCAACAAATATGAGCTTCTAATCACTTCATGATTTGATGCCTAAACTGAGAGGAAAGTTTTTTCTTGTAATTTTTTTTGAAGTGAACGGGTAGATTGTCTTGACTACTCTCTTGATTATCTGATCTTAAATCAATTTCTGGGTCAATTCTTGTGCCTAGAGAGTTATGGATCTTAGACTATTCTTTTCCCAACATAGTGAAGCTGGGTTTTTGATGTAAATCACACCAGCGACATTCATCTGATGCATACTTGATGACCTCTGCTGCAGCTACTTCAATCTTCTGCATACGCCCTTACCAATTGGAGGAAATGGATACCATCCCAAGAAGTGTGAGGAAATATGCTGGTCCTGTTGTAAACTTGTTGTGAATGGAATGCAACGAGATGGGGAGCTTATCCTACCGGAAATTAATGGTTATGTCGCAATAGGGTTGCAGCAAATTTCCTTAAAAGGTCCCAACCAAAGACCAAAAATTTTAAACCCTTGCAATTATTTTTCACCCATTTTATTTCCAGTGATTAACCCCATGTTCTTTTGGTTTCTAGAAAATGTATAGGAAGAACAGGGAACACCATTTACTTGACTGTATCCTTAATTTGTGATTGGCCAAGATATGTGATGGACTGGCATTTGAGCCAGTTGTCCCCATTAGGGTGGGTGGTGGGCAAGTAGAGAGGGGGAATTGTTTAGGAAAGTTTTAATTACAACTGAGAGGGAAATAATTAGGGAAAGATATCTAATTTGAATTCAAATCTGAGTGGGAATTATTTAATGTAAGCCCAGTGGAGTTAATATTCATTATGTAAAGAGGAATCAAGGGAGAATTATTTAAGAAAGTTGTAATTACAATTGGGAGGGAATTAATTAGGGAAAGAGATCTAATTTGAATTCAAATCTGAGAGACTGAGAGAGAATTATTTAGGAAAATATGACTAATTTGGGAGGGAATTTGGGGAGCCTATTTAAGGCTAATTATAGAGTGATTTAAAATTATGCTTGAATTTGTTGGAATTAGTTTTGCTTAGGTTGAGTGGATTCTAGCCGACGGCTAAGGATTTGAGAGAGCTGGATCTTCCTCTCCAATTAAAGATCCAAGTGTATTTTGTGTTTTTTTCGTAGTTCTTTTAATAAAAAAGAGTTATTGTGTATTCTTTTTCTTAAATTTCTTGTGTCGTTCTCTGGTTTTGTTGAAATTAGTTAGGGAAGGAGTGCTGAATTTGAAAGGTAAGAGGTTGCTATGAATGAAAGGGGTGCTGAATTTGAAAAGAGAGGGGTTGGTAATGAATGGAGGGGTACTTATTTTGAAAGGAGGGGAAATTTTGACCTAGGGTTTGGGTACGAGTGTAGAAGAGATGATAGGGACACTTGGGGGGACTAACCCTTGGGGAATAGGAGGTTATGGAGGAAACATGGGAAAAAGAAGAGATCCGGGGGTGAGGAAGCTGAAGATGCCTGCGTTTGAATGAGAGGATGCACATGGGTGGATCTATAAGATGAAAAGATATTTTTTCGTCGATGGGTTGATGGAGGAGAGATTGACGGCGTCTGCGCTATGCTTGGAGGGGAAGGCATTGGCATAGTTCTAGTGGAGGGATATGAGGTGGCCCATATGGACCTGAAGAGAGTTTAAGAATTGCTTGTTGGAACTTTTCCGAATCAATTGGGGATGGGACTTCTATGAGAAGTAATTCGCTTTGACGCAAGATGGAATAATGGGGTACTATGAGAGGTTTGAGCACCTCACTAGCCGACTAGATTGACTTTCAACTTTGTACTGGAGGGAAACTTTATGAAAGGACTCAAATCATAGATTTGGGTGGCAATTAAAGTGATGATGCCCTATGATTTGGGAGAGGTTATGGAGTTATCCTAGTTAATGGAGGATCAGAGGCACCTGGAGAGAGAGCTGGAGGCAGTAGCTTAGGAGGTTTGTATAGGATGACCATCACCTTTTTGGTACCAAAGAGACCCCGAAGGAGAAGATTATTGGAGGGGGACTGGGGAAAATTTTAAGAAGCTCACTAAGACGGAGTTATAGGAGAAGAGGATGAAGAGGCTATGTTTCAGATATGATGAGAGGTATACACCGGGACATAGGCGTATGGATTGAATTTTTTAGGTTCTCACCGTCTGTGATGATGAGAAAACTAGGGAGGGCGGTGGTGGAGGAGAAGAAAGACCTTCATTTATATGTGGCAGTGGTCTCCTTGAACTTAGTGGTGGGATTAACTCCAAATTATACCATGAAAGTGAACGGAGAAATAGCAGACAAAGATGTAGTGGTGGTGATAAATAGTGAGGCTACCCATAATTATATCTCCAACCAGTTTGTGGACCAATTAGGGGTGAAACTTGTGGACACAGGGTGCTATGGGGTGATGATGGGCATAGGAAAGGTGGAGATAGGTAGAGTGTGTAAAGGGGTTGTTTGACTATACATGAGGTCTATGTGAGGGAGGACTTCCTTCCATTGGAGTTAGAGAACACTAATATCATTCTAGGGATAAAATGACTATAGAACTTGGGAGATACTAAGGTCAATTGGAGAGCACTGACAATGGAAATGATGGTGGAGGGGAAAAGGGTTGTGATTAGGTGCGATGCAGGATTATCCAAAGCCATGGTCTCTCTCAAAACCATTGTGAGGACCATACAGGAGGTTGTGGGACGATTTTTGGTGGAGCTGCAAAGCTTAAAGGAGATCATATTAGAAGGTGGAGACATCCCTCTTTTAGTACAATCACTTATATAGTAGTTCAGTGAGGTGTTTCAGCCACCTCCAAGATACCGAGGGAATAGGTGCATCAGCTATTGGCCAACCTAGGGGTGCCAATTTCGGGTCACGGGTCGGGTTTGTGTCGAACCCGGAACTGACCCGGCACTATTCGGGTTCGGGTCAACCCGACCCGTTTTTGCAAACGGGTCAATTTTTCGAACCAGAACCCGACTCGCTTCGAGTTCGGGTCAACCCAACCCGACCCGCTTCGGTGCAGGCAATGCGTCTTTTGGCGATTTAGTGACTTCGGTCCTCTTGCATTTTCCGCACGGATGCACGCGGTTCGGCCCTCCGGCTATCCGGCAGCGGCCGCCGTGGTGCAGTGGCAACGTCGCGCGCGACTCGTGCACTGCGCCTCTGCGACAATGGCGACGTGACTCGGGCAGGCAACGTCATGCGCGGCAACGTCACGCACGACTCTCGCACTGCGCCCCTGCGACGGCGGCGACGTGACTCAGGGCAGCGGGCTGCCGGGGCAGCCAGGGCAGGGCAACGTGGGGCAGCTGGCAGCCGAGGCAGATGGGTTTTTCGGGTTATTTTGGGTCGATTCCGGGTTTCTGGGTCAACCCGAACCCGACCTGATTTTACAAACGGGTCAGTTTTCCAGACCCGATCCCGGCCCGCTTCGGGTTCGGGTCAACCCAAACCCAAAATTTTCGGGTCGGGTTCGGGTCGGGTCCAATATTGACAGCTCTAGGCCAACCTAAAGAAATATTGCTTTACACAACCTAGTGTGGAGTACTTGGGGTATGTGGTATCTTAGGAGGGGGTGGCCTCTGATCAGGTCAAGATTGAGGCTATACTGAAATGCCACTACCTAGGACTCTGAAGGAGCTGAGGGGTTTCCTAGGGTTGAACGGGTACTACAGGAGGTTGGTGAGGCGATATAGCACTATATTATGACCACTGATGGAGCAGCTGAAGAAGGTGATAGGAAATCACATACCATCTTCACTACCTTTGACTCTGACAGAAGATATGGAGGCCATTTTGGAGCCCGGGAAAGTAGAAGGGTAGCAGCGAGGGGAAACAAGGAAACTTGAGGTACTAATCAAGTGGAATGATTTGCTATAGTACAATGCCACATGGGATCCATATGAAATGATCAGGAGACAATTCCCATTCTTCCACCTTGAGGACAAGGTGTGTATTTTTTTGTGGTGGGAGGGAGGGGGGGGGGGGGTATTGTTACACACAGGCAACAGAGGGCAGGAGCCTTCCGCCCAAATCAGTAGAACCGAACCCAGTTTAAAGGAGGAAGGTGGGTTCGACCTCTCTTTTGGAGCCCAGTACAACTTTAATTCAATATGAAAGGTAGAGAAATAAAAGGAGAGATATTTAGGAAGGTTTTAATTAAAATTGGGGTGAAAATTAATTAGGGAAAGAGATCTAATTTGAATTCAAATATGAGAGGAAATTATTTAGGGAAATGGGGCTGATTTGGGAGGAATTAGGGGAGCTTATTTAAGGCTAACTATGGAGTGATTTCAAATTATGCTTGAATTTGCTGGAATTAGTTTTGCTTAGGTTGATTGGACTTTAGCCGACGGCTAAGGATTTGAGAAAGTTAGATCTTCCTCTTTAATTAAAGATCCAATTGTATATTGTGTTTTTTTCTTAGTTATTTTAATTAAAAAGAGTTCTTATGTGTTCTTCTTCCTAAATTTCTTGTGCCATTCTCTGGGTTTGTTGAAATTGCATCCACTTCCTATCAAATTTTTATTACACATAGGCAACGGAGGGCGGGAGCCTTCCACTTGGTTCAGCAGAACCGAACCTAGCTGAAAGGAGGAAAGGGGGTTTGGCCGCTCTTATGGGGCCTAGTAAAGCTTTAATTCAATAGAAAAAGGTGGAGAGATAGAGGGAGAGATATTTAAAAAGTTTTTAATTAAAATTGGGGGGAAATTAATTAGGGAAAGAGATCCAAATTGAATTCAAATTAGAGAGGGAACTAGGGAAGCTTATTTAGGGCTAACTATGGGGTGATTTCAATTTTATGTTGTATTTGCTGAATTTAGATTGCTCTCAAGGTTGAGTGGGCTCTAGTCGGTAGCTAGGGATTTTGATGAGAACATCGAAGATCAACGGCTACGATCGTGTCTATTTATTTTCATGTATTTTATTTGTTATTTGTACTTTTCCATTTCTACCCTCACTTGAGGGCTTTGTTTTATGTTTGTCCTAGAGGCAATTTTGTCTTTTATTTTCCTTCATATATTTGGCTATTTAAGCCTTCCTCCTCTTGGAGAGGGGATGATGAATATTGATAATGAAAATGTTATGTGCTTGGTGATCTCTTAGTGAGTTCATGGTGATCTCTTAGTGAGTTTATGAGAGGAGAAGCCCGAGGAGGGTAATTTGCAATACCCGTCAACCTTTGGAAGAGTCCAAGGTTCGCAGTTTTACGATCTCTTTGTGAGTTCGTTAGCTTACTTTTACCTTATTTGTATTTTGTTGTCATCTCCTTTCTCCCCCACTCACTCCACCACCCCTTCCAACTTCCCCACCACTGGTGGCTCAACCTCCTCCACCCAATTCATCTTCTAGCTCCACCACCAAAATCCCACCCACCTACCTAGCCTCAACCCGCCATCTAGCCGCCCCCCTTCCCCCTTTGCTGCTGGCCACCATCATAATTTCCCCTCATTATGATGATTTCAATCACGATAATGACTTCCTAATTTAGCTCAAGCATGAGAGGGAAAATTTGAATTCATTTGAAATTCAAATTCGAATTTCAAATTCTTTCCATATAGGGAATCCTAAATTAGGAAAGTATCATTCATGAACTCAATTTCAAAAAAAATCAAATTGGATTTATTAGTCCCTTTTCTCAATTTGAAAATTGAAATTCAAATTTCAAAAAATTTTTTTGCAAATCTAAATTAGGAAAGTGCGTAACTCCAAGCTTATTTGAATTTCAAATTAGATTTGAGTTGTCATTCTCTTTCCTAAATGACATAAATTGATTTGGAAGTTACAAATCCTCTCCCCAAATCCCTCCCTCTCTCTCTTGAAACCGCCGGCCCCATTAATGGGTATTGTCCATTAAATGCCAATGAAACCTAAGCCTTAATTGGATTTGATTTCAAATTTTCAAATTCAATTCCCTCCAAATTCACTTAAATCTGAATTAATTTCAGATTTATTAACTTTCCCTCCTCTCCTTTTCATCTAACCTAATCCCCTCTCAATCAAGCACTTGTTGTCTTGCACTTTTGGAGATTACAATTTGCTGTCCAGAAGATTTCCAGCATCCTACAGCTGCTGTCCATGGAGTTTCTGCAAAGATCAGGGGCTGTCCTGCTGTCCGGATACTCCTGTTTGCTGTCCTGAAAGTTCATGGCTGCTGTCCTGAAAGTTTCGGCTAGACGAGCTACTGTCCTGCTCTCCTAGAACCTCCAGTTTGCTGTCCTGAAGCCCCACAGCTGCTGCCCAAAGATTCCAGCAGGTTCCTAATGCTGTGTCGCCATCCGGAAGGCCTCTATTTGCTGTCCAGATTTTCCGGAAACTGCGGGGTGACTGTCCAGAACTTTCCAACGTGACAAGATTGCTGTCCAGAGGATCCTGAACCTCTCTGATGCTGTCTTTCCAACCGAACTGCTGTCCCCTTTCATTTCAACCTTCCAACGACTTACCCGGAGCTCGCATCTCTCTTGCCTTTGGGTAAACTCTTCACCCGACTCTTTTATCTTCGATGTTGCTTCTCAACTGTGGTCTTAATAGATTCATGACGATCACATTAATGCTTCCCCGCTAAAGCCTAGTAATTAGAAGAGTTGAGTGAGGGATCTCTTATAGTAACTAATCTTATTGTTAGCATAGGGATTTATTGTTGAAACCATCCATGTATACAACGTTAGATTAAATTGACTGTTTTCTGATTTTAGCTTTTATGCACGTGATTCGTCCTAAGCTCGTCTTACTGCTTTTAGTGTTTTATTGCGTTGTTAAATTCAACATTAAGATATAATTCTTTGTTCCAGGAATATTACGTGTGCAAATTCCTTAAAGCAATTCACCCATGCATGTATGTTTCACATCAGATTTGGCAGAGCCGGACTTTCCTCTCCAATTGAAGATCCATTGTATCTTGTTTAATTTCTACCAAATATCATCAATTAAAAGGGTTCTATCGTTATTCCTCATAGTTCTTCTTGTTGATTGCTTTTGGAATTGCTGAAATTAAAATTCAGCCAAGGGTTCATTTGTTTCTACTAGCGCTTCCTATCAATATGTTAAGTATATTTGATTATGTGATGATATGATAAATTATATTTGATTATATTAACATTTTAATGACTCGCTAATTCATTGAAGCCTCCGATTTAATTTACTTTCCCCTTTAATTGGTTTTAAGGAGAGTCTCGATTGCTACATGCGTCCTTGATAGTTTGAAAGTATAAAAACCTATGCTTTCAATGTGAAATGCACTTCATGAATATGATAAATAAAAAAAATTATGATCATTGAAGCATGAAGGCTTCGAAAATGCTAAGTAGATATCAAGCAAAAATGAAAAAGATATAGCTTTCTCAGAATGGTTTAGGCAGTGTTCAATTTATGTTCAAATCACGCCCATCGTGCATGTAAAGTGCATTCAAAGTGTCCCCAAAGTTCCTGTTGACTCAGAAGCGTTTAACTGCATAAGAGGTTTTTAAATGTGGGCTCCGAAAATTCGGCCTCGGCCTCCACTCGCTTTTCTTATTCGGCGAGGGAGTTTTAACGAACTAAGTTCCGAGGTAAATTTTGGAAGGCAGATGGGTTTGTAGATAAGATACTACCCAGAGATTTCGCCCTCATTTTGCGAGGACTTTATGATCCGAGTTCTGGTTTCCTATAGGCGCAAGCCCCTATAGTTAATTACCCCTCCCGATCATGAGAGAGAACTTTCGATTAAGGCTAGTCGTCAATCAGATACGTAGAGAATACGTGTATCTGGCATATAGTAGCAGCAATGGGTTTGAGATTTGGAAGTGTTTGGAAGTTTGAGAATTTGGAAAATTTGATATTTGAAAATCTGAAGGTTTTTGATATTTAAAATAGAAATTTTCACCATCTCGTACTCAAAGCGGATGGTGGGGGAATGGATGATAGACCCGATCAAGATCCCATGGTTCCGTCGTCCCGGGCCATCGTGGTCCCTGGTCTACTTAGTCAGAGGAGGTAGTCGACCCAACCTGACTGAAGGATCCTTGTCGGCAGCCATGGGTTGCTTCGTCCAAGGGGACCTTGTAGACCTGGGTTGAATGTTTGCCTAAGGGGACAAATTTGAATCCACCTTAGCTAACAGAGGGCTTTGTGCCCTATCGATCATATCCTATTGATTCATATCTCAAGGATTTGATGCCATCAGGAGCGTATCGGCGCTGGCCATAACCGGTATTTCGTGGTGCCATTTGGCGGCAAAACCACTCGGTTCAGAGGGCCCCGGGTCATAACCGTTTATCTTGCGGTGCTATTTGGCGGCGAACCGCCGGTCAGAAGACACGTACCACGTCCTTACTGGCAGTAGATTATTTGAGAATGGATCATAGTAATATTTTCGACCAGGCATTTGGCTCTATGTGAGCTGAAGTAAATTTCAATTTGTCCACCCCAGCAAACTGTTGCGGAGGGTGGATGGATTTTGCTTTAAGTGTTGATGGATTTATTTCAGTTTTAAATATTTTTCTTTTGAGATTTTGGGATTTTTTTGGATTTTTGGGGATTTTTGGAATTTTGGGTGGAGCTTTGGAATAGTTGAAATAAAACTTTGGATATTTGGGAGATATTTTGAAAATATTTGGGGACCCTTCCGGTTGAGATCTGTATTTAACATGGCTATCATCGGGGTGTTCGGGGGCATTCCCTTTATGGATTGAACCTTGTCAACTCTATCGGATTGTCGACAGAGGATCGGGTTTTGTAGGCTTTATGCCCTCTGATAGTGAATTCTCGTTGTTGTAAGCCTTGAAGGCCTAATATGAATGTATTAAAACAAATATGACGGTCGCTACAACTGTATATTTGTTTGTTGGTTCGAACCCTGTCGACTTCTATTGACCCGTATAGAAGGATCGGTTTCGACCCTAAATTCACTTATCGACCCGCGCAGCATCCCTAGACGTCACATGTGTACTAATAACACGCTCGCCGGGGCCCATGCGGGTTGAGAATATATTTCCCCCTTTAGTGTACCTATGTGTATACAATTTATAGTGCACGTGCAGGGGGTATTTTTGGAATATTCATAGACGCCTTCTATCCGCTTGCATAGAAGTTGCAGATCCGGTGGCGTGGCGTAGCAGCTTCTGAATAGAGTTGTCTGCTGCTTCGTACAGATAGATTGTCGTGCACTACTTGTTGCTTTCTGCAGGTGGCTCGTAATGCACTAACTAATCTCCTGCTTTGGTTATTTGTTCACTCTACATTGGTTTGTTATTCATAATCAATGTGCTCTGCATCATTACTTACAATGATATTTATTGAAGAGAACTTTGGACCAACACTAGCAATCAAAGTGTATTCTTCCGTCATTTCCTTCTTTCATTATTTGTAGGTAGGACATGCTTGGGACATGTTCATCACAACCCTCTTACTTATGTCTATTGATCTCTCATTAGACTCAAAGGCTTCAATAGTTTATACAATCTTGATGCAACTTTGTATAAATTATCTTAATTTCACCATTCATGGATGTGATGTTAGAGATTTCCCGCACCATGAGTCTTCATTTGCTTGCATCCTATTCGGATGTTGTAAGTTGATTGATCTCCACTTTTGTTTACAATCATTTATAAGCGTTGCTATGTTCATTATATATTGTAGAAGATCGATGTATTTTCTTTGTAAATTTGATCTTTACTGTTTATAGAATATGGTGTGCTTGATTGTATGACGTTGTTGTAATTGTCATGCCTCTTTTGCATTCTGCTTATGGTTCTTGTGCATCATACTCACCTTGTCCCCACAAATGAGTTTTTGTGTCTTCATGAAAATCTTGTGTTCATGCTCATTAACAATCACATCCAACAATAATTCTCCCTTTTAATGCTTTCAAGCTCTTCTAACATAGACTTGTGAGTTGATCGATATGAATACCATTAGTTTCATATTATTTCTATGTGGACTAGAGGTTCTGCAACATTTCTTTCAATCACGTTGTATGTTCATATTGCTCGTGATCACACCTTCTTGGAATTGAATTGTTGTTGATCACACCGTCTTGTTAAGTTCAAGTGCATGTCCAAACATTTCTTGCTTGAATTTTTACTTAAAACATTTCCTCAGTTATTCAAGTCTGAATTTAGTCCAATTGATGTCCAAGTTAAGTTCATTCGAGTCCCAAATAAAGTCCACTGTTTGTTCTAAGTCCTTGGATATTCGATCCAAAATTCGGCAGCCTCCCGGCGCAACCTTCCCCTCGACGCTACGTGAGCGCTTCAGGTAGATGCCAAAAATGACACCGCGGTCGCGAATGAAAATTTTTATCCCCGCCTGCTACGTGAGCATTTAAGGGTTTTTTTGTTTATTTATAAGAAGAAAATAGGTTAGAAATAAGCACAGATTTCCCCCCTCTGCACCACGTGGGCGTTCGGGGGTACTTATATAGAAATAAAATAAAATAAAGACACTTTTTTTTTTATCCCCTTCGCCGCAAGCGTCGCACCGGTTTTTCACCCTAAACGCTACTTGAGCGCCTCGGGGGTTTGCCGGCTCGTTGCAAACTTTGAAGAGGGATTCCTAAATCGTCGCGAGCATCGCACCGGTTTCCCACCCTAAACGCTACGTGAGCGCCTCGGGGGTATGCCGGTCCATTGCAAGTATCGATAAAAGAACCTTTTTTTTTTTCTTTTTTTTAAAGAAAACAATATATATAATAAATATATTATATAATAACAAATATATTAATATATAGTATATTATATAATAATAGATTTATTATATAATAATAAATATATTAATATATATGATATATGATATAATACAATGACAGATTTGTATATATATATATATATATATATATATATATATATATATATATATATATTAATATATACATAACTTATATATATTAATATATATAAAGAGGAGAACCTCTTGCGGCTAAGGAAGAGAAAAGGTAGATCGGGCAAGGTGAAGTTCGGCCAGGTAAGAGGAGCTCGACACCCTCTCTCTCTCTCTCTCTCTCTCTCTCTCTCTCTCTCTCTCTCTCTCTCTGAGGCCGGACGAAAACAACAATGGGTCGGCTGAAGTGGTAAGGTCGGAAGATAGGGAGGTTCGGCCGGAGTTGACGTCGGGTTTGCTGTGTGGAGCCGGACAGAGGAGAGGTATCGGGAGTGAGGGAGTGGAGGTGCAGTTGTGGCTTTTGCGTGGGGAAGCCGAGAGTGGAAGCAGGGGTTGGAGAGGAGGCTTCGGTATGGAGATCGGAGCTTTCGGCCGAGAGAGGAGAGGCGTTGGGTCGGGAGCAGGAAGAGGGATTTCGTGTGTGGAAGTCGATCGTGGAAAGAGCAGTGGGAGAGAGCAGTGGGAGAGAGCAGCGTGAGGGAGAAGTGTTCGGCTTCTATTTAACGACGCCCGTGGTCGTTTGATCGAGGCGCTATCGCAGGATTTTCGGGAGGCGATGGAAGCGGCGCCGAACAGGTACGCGATTCAGTGGGATTTGAGCGAGATTTCGGCAGAAACCATGGATCTGATGGGTTACACCCGGTATGCGTTCTTTTCATTCAATTTTGGATATTATATGGAGGTTAACAAATGCCCCCCAACAAATGTGGTACGTGTCTAGAGCGAATCACATTTGTTGTAAGCTGATTCAAGACCCTGTGGATATCTAGATATTTGTTTTAGATGTCACACCAGGGTTTCCATTTTGCGGATCTCCAAAAAGCTTTCTTGGATGTCACACTGAGATTTTCTGTTACTGGATCTCCAAAAATTTATTTGGATGTCACACTAAGATTTTCTATTAGTGGATGTCACACTGAGATTTTCTGTTACTGGATGTCACACTGAGATTTTCTGTTACTGGATCTTCGAACCTTAAGCTTCAGGCTGTTGGAAGACTTCAAGCTTCTTCGGCTCAATTTTGTAAGAGTGTGTAGCCACAAAAGTCTCTTTTTGACTTTTGAGTCTTGATTTGTTGTAGAAGGTGTTGTCTCTATCTTTTGAAAGATCACCTGCATATACTTTGGAAAACAAATATTTGTATTCTTTAGCATAAAAGAATATCTGGATTGATAATTTTAAATATTAATTCGGGGATCTCGGCATGCAGCGCGATGTCGACCCGAATAAATATTTAAAATGTCCCGTCTCACAGAGACATTTCAGAATGGAATAGATTTGGAATATAAGATTTTAAATATTCATTTGGGGATCTCGGCGTATAGCACGATGTTGACCCAAATGAATATTTAAAATGCCCCCTGTCTCGCAGGAAAATTTTGGATAGGCTTTGTATCTTTGAGATTTTAAATATTTATTTGGGGATCTCGGCACGCAGCGCGATGTCGACCCAAATAAATATTTAAAATGCCCCCAGTCTGATGGGGGATTTTGAAATGCGTTCTTGCTATACAAGAGAATTTCAAAATATGAGCAAACATGCATTAATAAATATGCATATAAAATTTTGATCATCACGAAATACATCAGATATGAAATTTTCATGCGTGATATTTCTTTAAATGTCGACCGTTGATTGGCGGCATAGGTCTCTGACCATTCAGATCGATCAACTGATAAGCTCCTCCTTGGTACACTTTCTCGATGACGAAGGGGCCTTCCCAATTGGATACGAATTTGCCACCAATTTTTCGATGTGGGATGATTGGTCTTCTCAGCACCAGGACCAATTCCCCTTCTTGAAAGGTCCGAGGACGCACCATTCGATCAAAGGACTTTGCCATTCTTCCTCGATAGATTTCCAAATTTTGTTGGGCTTGTAACCCGCGTTCATCAAGTGCGTCGAGCTCCTCCATTCTGAGGCGGGCATTCTGCTCTTGAGTGAGATCATTTTGAATTGCTACCCGGAGTGACGGTAGTTCAATCTCCAATGGTAATACAGCTTCAACACCGAACACTAGAGAGTAAGGAGTAGCTTTGGTTGGCGTTTTATAGGTTGTACGATACGCCCACAGTGCCTCTGCCATTTTCGTATGCCAGTCTCTTTTATTATTGGTGAGAATCTTCTTCAACAATTTCACCAGCATCTTGTTGAAGGCTTCTGCCAATCCATTTGCCCTTGGATTGTATATGGATGAGTATCGCCAATCAATTTTATGCCGATCAACAAATTTATAAATTTTTGTACTTTTGAAAGCAGTACCGTTGTCTGAGATTATTCGGCGTGGCACACCAAATCTGTAGACAACATTGTGGGTGAAAAAGTTGATCACATGCTCGGATGTGACCTCTCTGAATGGAGCCGCTTCTGCCCACTTTGAAAAGTAGTCCGTTGCTGCCAGAATAAATCGATGTCCAGCTGATGACGGCGGATCTATTGGCCCGATTATATCAGTGCCCCAACATTCAAATGGCCAAGATGCTATTGTCGGGTGTAGTGGATTTGGTGGTTGATGTATAACATCACCGTGGATTTGACATTCGTGGCACCTCTTAGCGTGATCGATACAATGCTTGACCATAGTTGGCCAATAATACCCCATTCTTTTGATTTTAGCGGCCATTTTGGGACTTGACTGATGTGCTCCGCAAAGCCCTTCGTGGATTTCTGCTATCACTTTATCAGCTTCCTTGGTCCCCAAGCACTTTAGCCACATTTGATCAAAGGCTCGTCTGTACAACATGTCATTGACATATGCATAGCACAACGCCCTTTTTCGAATTTGTGCAGTCATAGACTTTTCTGTCGGGAGTTTGTTTTCCTTGAAGTAGTCAATGAATGGCTGTCTCCAATCATTTTCGACTTCAATGTCTAAACAATGCCACCACGATTCTGAAGCTTGACCAGCTTTACGTCTCTTGGCCACATGATGTTCTTCTGGATAATTCTCCATAACGATCTGATGGAGAGGTTGAGGGTCAACTGGAGTTTCATCCTGCTGACCTGAATCTGGAATTCTTTCTGCCCTCGGGAAATGTAATAGAGCGGGCTCCAAGACCCTACGAGTGTAAACCCCGATGAATATAGGACTCTCCTCATTGATGTTCGACATTTCTTTGGCTAATTTGGCCAGACAATCTGCTTTAGCATTCTGTCCTCGAGGAACTCGATCCATTTTGACATTTAGTACTTGCTTTAGAAGCTCAAGGGCTCACCGATGGTAATGGGCCAATTCAACTTTGCCAACTTTATAAATACCGAGGACCTGATTTATCACGAGCTGAGAATCACCGAAGATTTGGAGATGTTGGATTCTGACATCGATCGCAATCTCCAACCCTGCTAATAGAGCTTCGTACTCGGCTTCGTTGTTGGTCCGAGGTTCAGTCAAACTGAATGAAAATCTCATTATGCCTCCCTCGGGTGCGATGAAAATGAGGCCGATGCCGGCTCGGGCTCTTGCAATATTTGGAGGTCGGACATGTCTAATCGACGATGCCCCGTCGAAGTACATTTCCCAGAATGGTAGTCTTTCATTCTCCTCGACCTGCATTATCTGTTCATCGGGCAAATCATCATTTAGTGAAGAGTCTGCTGGGATTGGATGTGCAGCAAGAAAGTCTGCCAATGCTTGTCCTTTCACTGCCTTCTGTGGCATGTATATGATTTCAAACTGCAATAACAATACTGCCCACCTAGCCAGACGACCTGTCAATGCTGGTCTTATCATCAAAAACTTCAGCGGATCGATCTTTGATATCAGTGTGATTTTATGGGATAGCATATAGTGGCGGAGTTTCTGAACTGCAAAAATCAGTGCCAGGCAATGCTTTTCAATTGGCGCTGCGAGAATGGGCGGATTCAACAGATATCTCTTGATGCTATCAAACGCCTCCTGACATTCTGCATCCCATTTGAAATGAACATCCTTCTTCATTAGCTTTGAAAAGGGCTGACATCTTCCCGATAGATTTGATATGAATCTCCGAATGAAAGCCAGTTGTCCTTGCAACGAGCGAAGCTGTCGAAGGTTCCTTGGTGGTGGCATCTCCGTGATCGCTTTAATTTTGTTGGGGTCGATCTCTATGCCTCGATGACGAACAACATAACCCAAGAATTTACCGAAGGAGACCCCGAATGCACATTTGAGAGGATTCATCTTCAGATCAAACTTTCTGATTCTTTCAAATACAATTCTAAGATCTTTTAAGTGGTCATTTCGGCCAAGACTTTTGACGACAAGGTCATCTACATAGTACTCGACCTTCTGATGTATCAAATCATCAAATATATGCGTCATTGCCCGCTGGTAGGTGGCACCAGCGTTCTTCAGGCCAAAGGGCATGACTGTGTAGCAGAAAATCCCGATGGGTGTCTTGAATGATGTATGCTTTTCATCTTCGGGCGCCATCTTGATTTGATTGTATCCTGACGATCCATCCATGAAGGAAAACATGTCGTAGTTGAACGTATTGTCCACCAAGAGTTCGGATACAGGGAGTGGAAAATCATCTTTTGGACATGCCTTGTTGAGGTCCTTAAAGTCAATGCAGACACGAATCTGTCCATTCTTCTTCTTCACTGGGATGATATTTGCGATCCAATCAGCATACTTTTCTTCTCGGATGAAGCCTGCCTCTATTAATTTCTTTGTTTCTGCGATCACCTGTTCTTCAATCTCCAGCCTCATTCTCCTTGGAGCTTGTTTGACGGGTGCCACATCCGGTTTTATTGCTAATCTGTGAACCGCCACGTCAGGGGATATGCCAGGCATCTCAGCATATGTCCAGGCAATGCAATCCCTGAATTCACAGAGAAGTTCTTTTATTTCTTTTATTTGGTCTTCGGGTAGTAGAGAACTAATGAAGGTTGGGCGAGGGTCTTCCTCAGTCCCCAAGTTGACTTCTTTTAGTTCGTCCATAGTGGCTGCCTGTCCACCATCTTCAAACTCTTCTGGTGCAGGTTCGGCTTCTACGGGCTGTTCATCATAATCATCAGCTTCGTATGTCTCTTCAGCATCACCATCTTCGGATTCAATTTCCACGCATGTGATGGCACGACAAATCTCTTTCCAGAGGAATTTTCGCTTGATGAATCCGATACCTTTGTATGTGTCTGTATCCTTCTGCCGTAACGGACGCGGACTCCTCCCATACCAGAGGCTCAGACTTGTACGAAGTTGTCGCTTGGTGGTAGGAATATTGACTTGCTTTCGTAGCATTCTCTGAATATTTTTGGTATTGAATCTAGGTAGCCTCGTAGGAAATAATTCCTCGGAGTCGAGGAGCATGCAATCCCAGTCATGATTCTCTTCTTCACAAACTCCCGTGGAATATAACACATTCTTTGGCACAGCCCCATTTTTACGGGGAGGCAGATAGAGAGTGGCAAGTTCTTCAACTTTATGCACCTCACGCGAAATGATTTCTTTGAAGTGTTATAAAGGAACACGCGTGACTACGAGTACACTATTTGAAATTGATAGGCTGTCAATTCTTCTAGAGAATACATTCTGCACCGTGTTTTTATAAATAGAATCGTAGTCATAATCATCATTTGAAAATTCAACATGCCTACTCCATTCATCCGTGGACTGGCATACTTTTCGAGATTTGGCAGGAATAACATCGTCTTCATCTGTGTCACTTCCCAGATGAGGTACAAATTTCTTCTCTTTGGGAATGGTCGGTGCCTTGGGAAGAGTTGGCATTGCCTTCTTTCTCCCCACCTGCTTCTTCTCACCTTCCCGTTCAGGTCGCTTTGCAGTCTTTGAGTTTAATGCTCTAGCTTCGAGAGAGCTCCAAGACTTTTGCTTTTTTGGCATGAAGTACCGTGCATCTTCATAAACTGTTGCTTCATGAACTGTAAAGGGCTGAATGTCGCCAGAGATCCTGAATACTTCTCCATCCTTGAGATACTTCATACACTGGTGTAATGTTGACGGGACAATGCCATATTCGTGCAACCAGGGACGACCTAGCAGCGCCTTGAACGAAGTATCCGCATCAATCACATGAAATTTAGCTTCTGTGTGGAGCTCTCCAAATACAAGAGGGAGCATGAATGATCCAAGTGTTTTCTGCCCTTTCTCGTTGAAACCATGCACCATCAACTTATCTGGCCCAAGGTGTTCCACATCAAGGCAGAGGGATCTCAGTGCTTTCAAGCTTATCAGATTCACGGATGATCCAGGATCGATTAGGATTCGACTGATAATCAGCTTATCGCTCTCTGCAGTAACATACAGAGGACGATTATGGTATGCAGTTCCGAGCATCATGTCTTCTTCGGAGAAAGTAATGAATGGCTTATTTCGAGCTTGCAGAACCTCAGTCAAACTACGTTCAGCAAAATACGCCTCGTATCTTTCGGGATCTTTGAGAGCCTGAATCAGAGTCTCCCGAAGGTCTTTAGACATCACCAAAGCATCGTATATGCTGAGCTGTGCTGGGATTTTTCTCAGATGAGATAAGATATTATAATCTATCCCATTGGCTGGAGTCTTCTTTTTCTTAGAATCTTCAGGGATAATATCATCGTTGATAATTATTTCTTTCTCCTTATCTTTATTGGAGACCCCTTTCTTCGGTGGAGGCGGTAATATCTTGCCGCTTCTTAACTGCACTTGAGCGATCTTCTCCGGTTCAGAGTTATTTAACGGAGTATTTTCTTCAGAATCAGCCATTGTTGCATCTAGGGACTCATTTGTTGATTCAGAATCATCACCCAGATATACATGTCCCATCCGAGACGCTATGCTAGGGTCTGATTCATCTTCTTCTGGAAAATATAAATCCTCCTCCGAACTGTAATCCATTGGCAAAACCATCATACATGATTCAGAGGGTACTTCTTCTGTGCATTCTTCTTTTGTCAAGGTATTCGGTGTCACCGAGATGACCTGACATATTTCTGTTGGAAGAGAATTCTCATCATCTTCTCCGGCTTCGTCTATCTTAAGCTCCGACATGAAGTCAGCGAGCTTGATAGGTCGCCTCACAGTCTGGTAATACTCATCCAAACTGTCAATAGCCCTCTGAGTTGCAGTCTTTTTCTCCTTAGGCTTCTTCAGCTTGGTCTTCTTCTTGGATGATTTCATCTTTCCAGTCTTTGAAGAACCAGCTTGATTGGAAAATTATTTAGAAATAGAAGGTCGTATCATCGGCAGTGCCTTCAAATTTATCATAGGCTCAACAGGAGACTTCCACTTTACACCTGGAACTCCTTCAAGCTGCTTCAACATTTTCACAGTCTTCTTGGAGACCGCAGTCTCCCACTGTTCTTCTTGAACTAGCTTCTTTTCTTTTCTTGTTTCTTCAACCAGGGGTACGGAAGAGAACGTAACCACCCGAGCTGATTCCTTTTTAGGGTGAGACAACACATTGTCGGACAATGTGAGTTCCCCTTTCTGATATTTTCTTTCAAGCCAATCCTTGAAGATGTAGCAATCTTCAATAGGATGGCTGAGTACCCGATGATATGGACAATAATTTGGGTCACCAGTGTGCTTCGACTCTTCGGGTCTCTTGCATTCAGGCAGTTCTAAACCCGATTTCAACACTTGTCGAAATAATTTGGCGACACTCTCCCTCTTGAATGAATATTCTTTATTCATTTTATCTTTGAGGGATTGGAACGTTCTATCACCAGTTTCTATTACCTGTCTCTGGCCTCCAGCTTGATAAGTTCGTGGCTTATCATTGCCCCCTAATATCAGCCTCGGTTGGGGGTTGGGGTTATAGGCCTGTTTGGATTTTTCTTGATATTGCATCAGCTGTTTGTCTTTGTCTACGTTGTAAATCACCTGTTTTTCTCTATCAGCTCTAGAGAAGAACGTAGAGTCGGCTTCACCCCTTTTAGCACCCGGGGCCTTAGCCTTCTTAGACTTATCAGCGTGATTTTCTGACCTGAACAAATTCAGTTTCTCAAATTTGGCCACTCTATCGAGCAAGTCTTGAAATGTGTTGATTGTAGCCATGCACAGGAAGTGTTGCATCTTGTCATCAGTGTTGCCCATTAACAACTGTACGGCATGTTCTTCTTCTAACTGCTGCTCACATTTCATGCTCAAATTTCGCCAGCGAGTGATTTATTTAGTCACTAATTCTTCTCTTTTTCTCTTATCCAGAGCGAGGTCAGCGATCGTGATCTTCTCTGTTGCACTGCAAACCTCTTTACGAACATAGATTCTAACTCTGCAAAGGTCTTCACAGAATCGTTTGGCAGTTCAACGTACCATTCGAAAGCAGTTGCTGTCAAACTGCTGACGAATTGTCGGAAGAGTAGGGCGTCATTGCCTCCTGTGTTCCCGCAGGCAGCTTTAAACTGTGCCAGATGCTGCCTGGGGTTGTTATTACCATTGAAAGTGTTGAACTTTGGGACCGAATACCCTTTCGGGTATGGTACTTGGTCGTATTCAACAGGATACGGACGACCCTTGCCCACCAATTTTTCTGCTTGATCAACGGCTATAATAGCCCTGATCCTTTCTGTGATTATTCCTTCCAACTGTGCAGCGGTCACAGGTTCAGAAGTACTTGCAACATTTTGTGGAGTGGGCTGACGGATGACATTATGAGCCTCGTGACCACCTTCAGGAATACCTCGTACTCCCGAGACTTGAGGCATTTGAAAATTTGGAGGATCCGGAGGAGGATTGGGCATGGCACCAACAACAACAGTTCTCTGCATCATCTGCATCATTGCCCCCATTTGAGCCATCATCTCAGTCATCTTCTCATTCAACTGAGAGATTTCTCTATCTTTGGCTCTCATTTGTCGCCTCATATGTCTCTGCATGTCTGCAAGCGTGACATTCTCATCAGCGAAGGGATTCTCTTCAGCTTCTCCTCTTTCTTCTTCAGCTTGTGAATGACCACCTCTGCCAGTGGTGGACCCAGCTTCACGACGACGTTGATAAACTCGCCTAATCGGCGGTTGTTGATCATCATCATCCTCATCGTCATCGTAGTAGATTTCCTCATTAGCATTGGTGTGTCTCACCATATAGACTACCTCCATGTCCAAGGTGTCATTTGTTTCTTTCAATTCTTCTTCTAAATTTCCCTCCATAAATTCATCAATGTTTTCTTCAATATTTTCGTCCCCTTCAAGGTATTCTTGTATATTTTCATCCTCTTCAAGGAATTCCTCTTCTTCAATGTTATCTCCCCCTTGCATATTTCTTTCCTCTTCTAGTACTCGGATCTCCGAGCGGCGCCGCCACTAGATTTCCGGTTCTTGGTTAGGCACGGTGACTTCTTCAACCAGCGGACTGCGGTCAAAGTTGGTTTCTTCTTTTGGAGGGGATGGAGGGCGACGGGATCCCCTGGAGGATTCTCCAAGGTGTCTACCGTCTGGAGGAATGTCATTATGGGTCTTTTTTTGGGGCCCACTTCTGACGTTGTTTGTAGATGGGGGCGGATCTCCGGGAAGCCTCACCAGATGTCACGCCCAGATCAATCCTCCTTTCTCTTCTTTCTTCTTTTTCATTTCTTCAAGGCTTTGGCCTCCAAATTTGTTTTCCTTTCCACCGGGACCTTTCAGCGGTGGATCCCTGAACATATGGTTCAGATGTCACACCCTGATGTTCACCGCGTGAAATATACTGTCTTTCTCTTCCTTCCGCCACAGCAGATAGACGTTCTCTTGGCGGAGCTCTTCTGGCCTCTATCACTAAGGGCCGTTGGAACTTCTTCTTTTTCAGACCTTTCTCCTTTACAGTCTTCAGGACCCGATAGACCCGGGCTGAGAGAGTTTCAGGTTCCTTTCTCTTTGGAGGAGCTGAGACTTCATGTCGTTGCTCCCAGAAAGATTTCTTTAGCTCACTAGTGGAGCTATTCCTCTTCACCCATTTTAGATCAGAAAATTTGTTCCTGGTAGGAACATTGGCTTCAGGCTCTTGGGCCGACAGATTGGAAGGGTGAACAGGGAGTTGTTGTTGCTGAGCTCGGACTTCAGCGTTCATCTTTCTTCTCTGCCTCCTTGTAGGCCTACCTCCAGATGGGGAGGCTTCAGCATTATACTCTCCAGGCGCAGATAACCTGGTTGACAGAGTGGTGGTGTTTGCAGTCACCACGGAGATTTTTCCACCATTCACAATTCTTCTGGTGGTAAGGGCTTCAGGCTGTAATAGCCTTTCGAATACAAAAACTCTATCACGGGTATTTTCAGCAATAGGTCGTTGTGCTGGCAGATGCACACGACCAGCAGGAGCTCCGGCAGTTCTTGCAACAACTGCAGGAAAGTCAATGCTACCAAACTGGATGGTAGCCCCGGTATTTCCAGTTTCAATAACAGCATTTGCCAGCTGAATCTTGGCACCTCGTCCCAGCTGGACGGTCATCGGCGTGTTTTGTAGATCCATCTACATAAATGAAAGGCAAGTGTTAGTAATCAGGACCTGATACATCACCCCGCACTTTCAAAATGCAGAGACTTGCACAGAACACAAAAACACAAATGGACAAAAATCATTAGCATAAGCAAACAATAAAAATAAATTCTAAAACTCTACGGAATGCCAAATAATTTTGTCAAATGATCATTTTAGAATATTCAGGACTTTGATTCGTTAAATGATCATTGTGAAAGACCCAAAATTTTGAGTACGAGTTGAAATAACTGCTACTATAGCTTATGAATGACTAGCCAGAGATGGAAAGAGAAACCAATCCCCAGTGGAGTCGCCAGAAATCTGTGGGCTCCGAAAATTCGGCCTCGGCCTCCACTCACTTTTCTTATTCGGCGAGTGAGTTTTAACGAACTAAGTTCCGAGGTAAATTTTGGAAGGCAGATGGGTTTGTAGATAAGATATTACCCAGAGATTTCGCTCTCATTTTGCGAGGACTTTATGATCTGAGTTCTGGTTTCCTATAGGCGCAAGCCCCTATAGTTAATTACCCCTCCCGATCACGAGAGAGAACTTTCGATTAAGGCTAGTCGTCAATCAGATACGTAGAGAATACGTGTATCTGGCATATAGTAGCAGCAATGGGTTTGAGATTTGGAAGTGTTTGGAAGTTTGAGAATTTGGGAAATTTGATATTTGAAAATCTGAAGGTTTTTGATATTTAAAATAAAAATTTTCACCATCTCGTACTCAAAGCGGATGGTGGGGGAATGGATGATAGACCCGATCAAGAACCCATGGTTCCGTCGTCCCGGGCCATCGTGTTCCCTGGTCTACTTAGTCAGAGGAGGTAGTCGACCCAACCTGACTGAAGGATCCTTGTCGGCAGCCATGGGTTGCTTCGTCCAAGGGGACCTTGTAGACCTGGGTTGAATGTTTGCCTAAGGGGACAAATTTGAATCCACCTTAGCTAACAGAGGGCTTTGTGCCCTATCAATCATATCCTATTGATTCATATCTCAAGGATTTGATGCCATAAGGAGCGTATCGGCACTGGCCATAACCGGTATTTCGTGGTGCCATTTGGCGGCAAAACCACTCGGTTCAGAGGGCCCCGGGTCATAACCGTTTATCTTGCGGTGCCATTTGGCGGCGAACCGCCGGTCAGAGGACACGTTCCACGTCCTTACTGGCAGGAGATTATTTGAGAATGGATCCTAGTAATATTTTCGACCAGGCATTTGGCTCTATGTGAGCTGAAGTAAATTTCAATTTGTCCACCCCAGCAAACTGTTGCGGAGGGCGGATGGATTTTGCTTTAAGTGTTGATGGATTTATTTCAGTTTTAAATATTTTTCTTTTGAGATTTTGGGATTTTTGTGGAATTTTGGGATTTTTGGGGATTTTTGGAATTTTGGGTGGAGCTTTGGAATATTTGAAATAAAACTTTGGATATTTGGGAGATATTTTGAAAATATTTGGGAACCCCTCCGGTTGAGATCTGTATTCAACACGGCCATCATCGGGGTGTTCGGGGGCATTCCCTTTATGGATTGAACCTTGTCAACTCTATCGGGTTGTCGACAGAGGATCGGGTTTTGTAGGCTTTATACCCTCTGATAGTGAATTCTCGTTGTTGTAAGCCTTGAAGGACTAATATGAATGTATTAAGACAAATATGACGGTCGCTACAACTGTATATTTGTTTGTTGGTTCGAACCCTGTCGACTTCTATTGACCCGTATAGAAGGATCGGTTTCGAACCTGAATTCACTTATCGACCCGCGCAGCATCCCTAGACGTCACGTGTGTATCAATAACACGCTCGCCGTGGCCCATGCGGGTTGAGAATATATTTCCCTTTTTAGTGTACCTATGTGTATACAATTTATAGTGCACGTGCAGGGGGTATTTTTGGAATATTCATAGACGCCTTCTGTCCGCTTGCATAGAAGTTGCAGATCCGGTGGCGTGGCGTAGCAGCTTCTGAATAGAGTTGTCTGCTGCTTCATACAGGTAGATTGTCGTGCACTACTTGTTGCTTTCTGCAGGTGGCTCGTAATGCACTAACTAATCTTCTGCTTTGATTATTTGTTCACTCTACATTGGTTTGTTATTCATAATCAATGTGCTCTGCATCATTACTTACAATGATATTTATTGAAGAGAACTTTGGACCAACACTAGCAATCAAAGTGTATTCTTCCGTCATTTCCTTCTTTCATTATTTGTAGGTAGGACATGCTTGGGACATGTTCCTCTTACTTATGTCTATTGATCTCTCATTAGACTCAAAGGCTTCAATAGTTTATACAATCTTGATGCAACTTTGTATAAATTATCTTAATTTCACCATTCATGGATGTGATGTTAGAGATTTCCCGCACCACGAGTCTTCATTTGCTTGCATCCTATTCAGATGTTGTAAGTTGATTGATCTCCACTTTTGTTTACAATCATTTATAAGCGTTGCTATGTTCATTATATATTGTAGAAGATCGATGTATTTTCTTTGTAAATTTGATCTTTACTGTTTATAGAATATGGTGTGCTTGATTGTATGACGTTGTTGTAATTGTCATGCCTCTTTTGCATTCTGCTTATGGTTCTTGTGCTTCATACTCACCTTGTCCCCACAAATGAGTTTTTGTGTCTTCATGAAAATCTTGTGTTCATGCTCATCAACAATCACATCCAACAATAATTCTCCCTTTTAATGCTTTCAAGCTCTTCTAACATAGACTTGTGAGTTGATCGATATGAATACCATTAGTTTCATATTATTTCTATGTGGACTAGAGGTTCTGCAACATTTCTTTCAATCACGTTGTATGTTCATATTGCTCGTGATCACACCTTCTTGGAATTGAATTGTTGTTGATAAGAGACATGGCATTGCATCCTTTCATTCAATTGAGATGATCGTTGTAGGCTAATTATGATTGCTCAATTAAGCTTTTTATCCAAACTTGTAGTGACTTTGTGTGTGAGTCTTTGCTTGAAAATAAGTTGAACCACAAGCTCATTTAGCACTATTTGATTGTATTTTCATTTGATTCTTGCTTGAACATTGACCAAGCTTGGATGCTCTCCTTCACAAGTCCCTTGTCACATGTGAAGATTTGTTCCAAAATTCTCCACAAATCTATTTGGCACTTGCTTACAAATTGAAATGATTCTTTCTTAATCTTTATTAAAAACTTAGTGATATGATTCAAATTTAAGTCTCATTCGGATCGTTGTTTGAGTTCAAATAGTAAGCTCAAGTCGTATATCTCCTGTAGCCCTTTGCAAACCCAAGTTCAAATTTTCATTTCATTTAGGTTTGAATTCATTCAAATCTTTGTAGTCTTGTTAAGTTCAAGTGCATGTCCAAACTTTTCTTGCTTGAATTTTTACTTAAAACATTTCCTCAGTTATTCAAGTCTGAATTTAGTCCAATTGATGTCCAAGTTAAGTTCATTCGAGTCCCAAATAAAGTCCACTGTTTGTTCTAAGTCCTTGGATATTCAATCCAAAATTCGGCAGCCTCCCGGCGTCTCTCCCGTTTAGGGGAAAAACCAAGAGGCAACCTTCCCCTCGACGCTACGTGAGCGCTTCAGGTAGATGCCAAAAATGACACCGCGGTCGCGAATGAAAATTTTTATCCCCGCCTGCTACGTGAGCATTTAAGGGTTTTTTTTATTTATTTATAAGAAGAAAATAGGTTAGAAATAAGCACAGATTTCCCCCCTCTGCACCTCGTGGGCGTTCGGGGGTACTTATATAGAAATAAAATAAAATAAAGACATTTTTTTTATCCCCTTCGCCGCAAGCGTCGCACCGGTTTTCCACCCTAAACGCTACTTGAGCGCCTCGGGGGTTTGCCGGCTCGTTGTAAACTTTGAAGAGGGATTCCTAAATCGTCGCGAGCATCGCACCGGTTTCCCACCCTAAACGCTACGTGAGCGCCTCGGGGGTTTGCCGGTCCATTGCAAGTATCGATAAAAGAACCTTTTTTTTCTTTTTTTTTAAAAGAAAACAATATATATAATAAATATATTATATAATAACAAATATATTAATATATAGTATATTATATAATAATAAATATATTAATATATATGATATATGATATTATACAATGACAGATTTGTATATATATATATATATATATATATATATATATATATATATAAAGAGGAGAACCTCTTGCGGCTAAGGAAGAGGAAAGGTAGATCGGGCAAGGTGAAGTTCGGCCAGGTAAGAGGAGCTCGACACCCTCTCTCTTTCTCTTTCTCTCTCTCTCTCTCTCTCTCTCTCTCTCTCTGAGGCCGGACGGAAACGGCAATGGGTCGGCTGAAGTGGTAAGGT
This sequence comes from Dendrobium nobile, assembly GCA_022539455.1. NCBI lineage: Eukaryota > Viridiplantae > Streptophyta > Magnoliopsida > Asparagales > Orchidaceae > Dendrobium > Dendrobium nobile. Next base: position 5,682,786 of record CM039731.1, read on the forward strand.
CGGAAGATAGGGAGGTTCGGCCGGAGTTGACGTCGGGTTTGCTGTGTGGAGCCGGACAGAGGAGAGGTATCGGGAGTGAGGGAGTGGAGGTGCAGTCGTGGCTTTTGCGTGGGGAAGCCGAGAGTGGAAGCAGGGGTTGGAGAGGAGGCTTCGGTATGGAGATCGGAGCTTTCGGCCGAGAGAGGAGAGGCATTGGGTCGGGAGCAGGAAGAGGGATTTCGTGTGTGGAAGTCGATCGTGGAAAGAGCAGTGGGAGAGAGCAGTGGGAGAGAGCAGCGTGAGGGAGAAGTGTTCGGCTTCTATTTAACGACGCCCGTGGTCGTTTGATCGAGGCGCTGTCGCAGGATTTTCGGGAGGCGATGGAAGCGGCGCCGAACAGGTACGCGATTCAGTGGGATTTGAGCGAGATTTCGGCAGAAACCATGGATCCGATGGGTTACACCCGGTATGCGTTCGTTTCATTCAATTTTGGATATTATATGGAGGTTATCATTAAAAGACAGAAAAAAAGGTAAAACTTAGAAACGTGTGTGTCCAAGTATTCATAAGATGTTTGACATGGACTTGGTGCCCTCTAGAATTCGTTATGCTTCATGGATATGTTGATGATTAGGTTTGCATGCATTAATTCTTCAGTGTTGGTTGATGATGTCACATGTAGTTTCTGCATTCCATGGGATGAATAATTTTAATTATATATTTCAGATTTTTTTTTCTAAATCATGTTTCATAGAGAAGTCCAGACTGATAGCATGTTTTTGCTTTGCTTTTTTTTCTTAATCCATTCTTTTCCTTTATTGGTTTGATTGAGTTCTAATTATTTTATCTTGTTGTTAGGAGTGTGCTTTCTGAAAAATACTTAATAGCTTAGCTGTGTACTCTTGAATTATTTTACTTTGATTTCTTATAATATTTAAGTTTAAATGGGGTACATGGTTGCAGATCGAGGTGTAGTTCCAAAAGGCAGTGCGGAGATATTCTTCCGGAAAGTGAAGTTCTGGAAAGGGGATGAAGCAGAGGAAGCACCACCAGTCTTTGTAGGTATTTGGTTAAGCAAGTTATCTTCAGCAAGTTATCTTTTTCATGATGAATTTATGCCTTGCACGGAGTTAATATGATTAATTGCTCTTGATATAGGATATCATATGATTTAGTATTCTCCAATAAGTTCTATGATGAATTGCTGAAAATCACACACACTTTCAAATTTATACTTTTAAACCCTTAATTTAGAAGGCTAGTTGTCCCTTTGGATAAAAATTGAAAATATAAAAATTTTGCAGCGATGATAATTCACTGGTCATCTATTAGAAATATCTCATAAAAATTATATGTTCGATTGAAAATCATTTCATAATTAAAAAATCGAATTTAATAAAACTTTATTAAACAATTAGATTAATTACTAGAAATTAGAGAATATGAACAAGAAAGAGGAGACTCGCTAAATAAAAGAATAATATCTCATGTCAGAATAAGGAGAAATTTCTCTTGAAAATCTTTAATAGCTAGTTTTATCAGGAGAACACTAGAAAGAATTGCATACAACTAAAAATTCATTTAATTAATGTTGCAAAAAAGTATAATATCTACATAAATAAAACCTCATATTTTACAAATATGAATTCTTGCATAAATTATAATTAAAAATTAGTTATCGAATTGCATAAATAAAACCTCATATGTTTTAAGCAGAGAAATTGAGTCCCAAAAGGCAAGCCATCGAATTGCATAACAATTGCAGGGGGCCAGACATCAACAAGTTACACAAGTGTTCCAGACCAAAAAAATAGGATAATAAGATGCCAATTTGTTTGTAAGTAATGCAAGTTATGGGTTAAGGAATGAAAGTTCTGAATGCACAAGCAAAGTATCAAGAAGTTAAAGAGAATCAAACCATACTCACAACTAATGAAAGATGCTAAATCTAAGTAGGGGAAGGAGTTCAAAAAATCAAAACCAACAACCCATCTTAGAGGGAACATCCTTGGTGCAATTCAAAAAAGAAATCTAAAACTAAACTGTCTATTTGTCTGTTTCAAAGGTCACAAATGGTGTTTTCGATGATCGTAAACTTTTATGTTTATTTAATTAGTTATGATCAATTTATAAAAATTCTACTATAAAAAATTGTTCATTTGATACTCATTAAATTGATCTAGGCATTAGCTATGGTGCCTCTTGTAAAATAGTTCATAAATCATTATATGTAAAACTGTCATGGAGCATGACTCTAAGCGAATTAGTACACTCAATGAATAATTTGATACTCTTTCATATTAAACTCATTTATGTTCATTTATTAAGATAATTGAACAAGTGTAAACAAAATTTGAAAAACTAAACATATAATTGATAGGCTTGAACATTGATCGATTGTTTATTTACATTTGTGAATATGCTTATTTATTGTTCAATATGTAGCTCACCAAGAAATTGTTAAAATTCTCATTTAATGTTGACATAATTATTCTCTTAACTTATTTTATATTATTATATCAATATGTTATGTATTAAATATGATGAAAATATTGTGCAAATGGTTGATAATTAATATATCTTTTTTTTTATTATTTAAATCATTAACTTATAATGTAGGGTTAGTTAAGCTTGATTAAAGCTCGCTTATAGTTCAAACATGATAACAAATTAATAATTGATTTTGAATAAGATTTTGAAACTCCCGTCATGTTTAAATTTGGTTTGAGCTTAATAAAAAAATAAATGAATAAACTTCAACAATAAAAAAATAAATGAATAAACTTGAACAATATAGTACTTGGACCAATTAGGTCATTTGCAACCTTATCTTCAAAGATCTCAATTAAATTTTAAGTTTAGGTTTCAAAAGATAAAATTGCAAACAAAAAAGTTTGTTGGGCTAAATTTCAAAATTGTAATTTAAATTTCAAAAATAGTGGGGGGAAGTCAAATTAGGATATTGAGAGAGATTTATGTGTAGGGTATTAAAAAAATATCTTAAAATCACTTCACAAAATTCTCCTCCCTCATTTAAGAATTCAGTTGCATTTAAGGAGAGAATCTTGGAATTGTTAGCTATTTTCAACATACCGCTGACCCAAATTTGTATGGATGTTAGAAATTTAAAATAAGGATTCCTAAATTGTTGCATTTAGTAGAAGATGTGAATATACATAAATTCTCTCTTATTTTTCTATGAATAAGAGCCATTTAGGATTTAAAATTTCAATATGAATAAATTGAATTATTTTCCTCAAAATTTTCTTATAGGTTTCAGCCAGGGCTCCCATTGAGTTCTTTTTGTATATCTCCCATTGGCTAGGATTCCAAGGCACTATCTAAGCCTTCAACACACCGTCTAAGGCTACTCGTTAGCATCCCTTGATCATTTCTCTTGTATTGATTAGGAGAATCATTCTAATTCCTTTAATTCCTCCGTGAAAACTCTATTTACTCATTGTAGATAATTCTTTTCTGTTCTATAAGTCTTTTACACCTTGATTTTGACTAAACGGCATACCTTTAGTATCTCTCATCACTACTGGATATAATTTCATCATGTATTAACACATTAGATTGGTATTTATAACTATTTAGAAAAGCATTGGATGTGAGTTTTAAAAGAGGTGGAAAGAGAATAATTTAGCATTGATTGATAGATCTTGGTATTAAGTTCAAAGCAGATGCATTAAAGTTTGCACTAATATCAAAAATAATGTCGACTTTCATACCTAAAATTATTTGTTCAAATATGTTGTATGATTTTATATGGCTTTTCTTGTTGTTAATTCTTAGAAGTTAATGTAGGAAATCTTGTATGATTTATATGAATCATTATGTTATTATTTGGTTTAAATTCCACATATCTCTCACTTTAGCTATTAATTTATAGTTGTTATAATTAACAATCAATTTTTGTTAATATCATTATGCAAACTATGCATAATGTTCATTAGGCTTAGACTTAGTTAGAAGTTTAATATTATGTATAGGGTTTCTAAGTAAAAAGCCCATGACTATTTCAAATGTACTTATGCTTTTAGATCTATTAACAAATGATTTTTATGCAAAATCAATCTTAAGTAAGATTAAATCTAGCTGTAGCATGCAATGAAACATCATTTTTTTAGTTACATATATTATTTCTTAATTTGCAATACTTTCAAGAATTTTATAAGATGGACTAAATGATCTTAGTTTTATTATGTATCAATATATCATCATACTATGCAACTAAAAAATTTTCATTGAAAGCTCAAAAAATATGATTAATTATTTTTATAAAAGAGCTCAGTGCATTATTCAATCAAAAAGACATAATCAACCATTCAGTCATCCCAACTTTATATATTAATTTATATTTGATAGTAATTTGCTAAATACTTTAGTGTTTAAACATTTACCTCCATCTATCTTTCTCAGGTATAGTAATGCATTAATTACACATCGACTCATATTCTATAGCCTTTGTTAAACCATCGACCTGCCTTTTAAGTTTAGCATATTCTGTTGGATTGATCTTATAATATGGCAAATTAGGCAAAGATGGTCCATGCATCAAATCAGTTGCATGTGGTGGTAGATCGTCACAATATAAATCTTTGAAATCAAACAATTTTTGACTGACATCTTTAGGTATATATATACTTTTAGTCACATCATCCGTCAATTTTATAGCCACAAAAGTTTAAATCATTCTTTAGGATTTTTATTTTTATAAATATGTTAATTTAAAACATGCAGCAATTTCTTTAATTCATTAGTGGTACTAGATTTTTTTTGAATATTTTAGGGAATGAACCAATGCCTTAGATTGGGAACCAAATCGGGCTGATGTAAGTAGTTTAGAAAATTGGAGAACACAACCCATTCTTTTTGGGAACATCATAGGGATGATTCAAAACGGAAAACTAAAATTGAAATCCTTAAAAATAGAGAAAGAATTCTTATCAACTAAAGTAAAATTAACACTCAAATTGTCAATTTATTTATCTCAATGCATATATCCTTCATTTTCGATGATTATAAAATTTGAGATTTGGATCATCTCTTTACCTAGAAATACTGTGATAAGCCGGCATTGGAGCCGGCTGGACCGGTCCACCCTGGACCGGTCCAGGTCTTCACCCGACGGAACCGCGCGCAAACAGGCGGAGGAGCGCGACGTGATAGGGCGTTTTAGGAGTCTTTTTTTAGAGATATTTTGAAATATTTGGGGTAGTGAGGTCTTTTGTAAAACTCCTTTATGGTTAAATAGAGTGAGAAGGGGGGGATTAGGGTTATCTTGCATTTGGAAGTTTCTTGAAGTTCTTGTGGTTTTCTTGTTTTGGGCTCTAGACTACGGCTAGAGATTGGAGAGTTATTTCCTTCCTCTCGAATCGAAGGAAAGTTATCTTGCTTGTTTCTTGCATCATACAGGGGAATACAATCGTTTGCTAGTGTTTTTCCCTACGATTTCTTCCTTCGTTCCCATTTTCTACTGTTTTTGCCGTATTTACTGAGAGGACAGCAATTTTATCTCTTGGATCTCTTGGGTTTTGGTGAGAAACACTTGTAAATCCAAGAGTTTCCTATCAAATTGGTATCAGAGCGAGATCCGGGCGGTGGAGGACTGTTTTTCCACTAATTTGCTGCAGTTTTTCACTGTTTGGAGAGCGATCCGGAGGCATCTAGTGGATTTTTCATGGCATCTAAAAGGGTAGAAGTATTGGAGACCGAGATGGGTCAATATAAAGCGGATCTGGAGGAAAAAATGGCGACATTGAGCGAGAATGTGGAAGGGAAATTCAGGGTATTGGAAGAAATGATGAAAAAGTTATTGGAAGGACAAGCGAAGGCAGTGACAGCGGAGGAAAGAGGAGAAGGTAGTGGTAGCAAAGGCAAGGAGAAAGTGAATCTAGATGAAGAAGAGGAAGTGGAACTGCTCAACAGCAACGGAAGGATGCCTCATCGGGAATCCATCAGACGGGAAGAACATGACAGAAGAAGGGACTCCAGGGAGGGAAGAGAAGACGACTGGCGACGTCGAAGGCCAGATCCATTGGATAGGCCATGGGAGGCCTATAATCATCAAGGCGGGGCACGAGGGGAAGAGGGCTACCGGCGGTCAAGACGGGAGGATGAGCCCCGATATGGAGAGAGAGGAACTTGGGAAGATCCCATAGTTTGGGACAGAGGAGGCCACGGAGGGAATAGGGAATACGGGGTGGACACTAGAGCCAGGAAACTGAAAATGCCGGTGTTCGAAGAGGGAAATGTGGATGATTGGATCCACAAGGTGGAGAGATATTTTGCAGTGAATGGCCTGATGGAGGAAAGATTGATAGCCGCGAGTATGTGCTTGGAGGGGGCGGCATTTGCATGGTTCAAGTACATGGATAAGTGGGAACCGGTGAGATCCTGGAGAGAGTTTAAGGTGGCGATCAGAGAGAGATTCAGAGGGGGCAGCCCATGGGAGATCTCTGAACAATTTTATGCTCTTACTCAAGAGGGAACAGTGGAGGAATACAGGAAGAAATTTGAGAGTCTGGTGGGAGATATGGAAGGATTGTCAAACAGTACAGTGGGGGGAAATTTTATGAAGGGCCTCAAACCGGAAATTAGAGATGCAGTGTAGGTCATGAGACCAAGAGACCTAAGGGAGGCAATGGAACTTGCTCAGTTGGTGGAGAACCAGAAAACCAATGCCCGAAATTGGAGGAACAGCCACTCAGGAGGTCCCACCAGGACCACTACCACTTATTTGGCTCCAAAAGGGGCAAGCCCTAATGTTCCTAGAGAGAGTGGAAAAGAGAAGAGTGGAGTGACCAGATCTGCTGGAAGCTTCAAGAAACTGACTGACGAGGAGATGCAGGAGAAGAGGGCTAAGGGTCTTTGTTTCAGATGCGAGGAGAAGTTTGTTCCCGGGCACCGATGCAAGGATCGCGCTCTTCGGGCTCTCACCGTCTACATAGACGAGGCGCCTGAAGATAGCGATGAATATGATGAGGAGCAGAATGAGACCCAGTTGGAGGTAGCCGAGGTATCACTCAATTCAGTAATGGGATTTACTCCTAGCCATACGATGAAGGTGAAGGGGAAGATACTTGGGAGGGAAGTAGTGGTACTGATTGATAGTGGGGCAACCCACAATTTCATATCCACCCAAGTGGCGGAGGAGCTAGGGATGGAACCTACTGAGACTGGTAATTATGGGGTAATGATGGGAACAGGGAAGATTGAGTCCAGCACCGGAATCTGCAAAGGGGTGGAGATGAGGCTACAAGAGATCAGAGTGATAGAGGACTTCCTACCCCTAAAGTTGGGTAGCACAGATGTCATTTTGGGCATGAAATGGCTACAAACCTTAGGTGAAACCAAGGTGAATTGGGGGACCATGGTGATGGAGCTGACTGTAGAAGGGAAGAAGGTGAAGCTAAAGGGGGAACCAGGGTTGACCAGAACTGGAGTGTCACTACGATCTATGGTAAAAATCATCCAGGATGCGGGAGGAGGATTCCTGGTGGAGCTGCAGAGCCTGGAGGAGCAGAAGGAGAGGGAGGAGAAGAGAATTCCCACATTGGTTCAGCCTCTTTTGCATGAATTTGAGGATGTGTTCCAACCTCCGGTGGGACTACCACCTGATAGAGAGCATGAGCACCAGATTATCCTGAAAGAGGGGGTATCTCCTATCAGTGTGAGACCTTACAGATACCCTCAGGTGCAGAAAGATGAAATCGAAAAGCTGGTGGGAGAAATGCTAGAAGGAGGGATCATTCAGCCCAGTGTGAGTCCTTTCTCCAGCCCGGTTCTACTTGTGAAGAAAAAGGATGGGAGTTGGAGGTTCTGTGTAGATTACAGGGCTCTCAACAAGGAAACTGTGCCTGATAAGTTTCCTATTCCGGTAATTGACGAGTTGATGGATGAGATACATGGAGCAGCTTTGTTCACCAAAGTTGATTTGAAGTCGGGCTACCACCAGATCAGGATGAAGAAGGGAGATGTGCAGAAGACGGCCTTCAGGACTCATGAGGGTCATTATGAGTTTCTGGTGATGTCTTTTGGCCTCACCAACGCACCTGCCACATTCCAGGCCTTGATGAACCGGATTTTCAAGCCACACCTCCGCAGGTTTGTGTTGGTATTTTTTGATGACATTTTAATATATAGCAGGACTGAGGAGGAACACTTAGAGCACCTGAGAGTGGTGTTGGGTGTGCTGAGGGAGCATAAACTGAAGGCCAATTTCAAGAAGTGTGACTTCGCTCAGGCACGGGTGGAGTATCTTGGGCACGTGATATCCCAGGAGGGAGTGGCGGCAGATCAGTCCAAGATTGAGGCAATGCTGGCATGGCCGAAACCCAAGACATTGAAAGGGCTCAGAGGATTCTTGGGATTGACAGGCTACTATAGGAGGTTCGTTAGGGGATATAGCACCATAGCTTGGCCACTGACAGAGCAGTTGAAGAAAGACAACTTTCTATGGGGAGAAGCAGCTTCAGAGGCTTTTGAGAAGCTGAAGAAGGCCATGACCACGGTGCCAGTGCTCGCTCTGCCGGACTTCAACCAGATGTTTATGGTGGAGACAGATGCTTCAGGCTACGGACTTGGAGCAGTATTGATGCAGAACCACAGGCCCATAGCTTATTTCAGTCAGGTACTGTCGTCCCGGGCTAGACTGAAGTCGGTCTACGAGAGAGAGTTGATGGCTATTGTCCTGGCCATTCAGAAGTGGAGACCTTATTTACTGGGCAGGCACTTTATTGTCAGGACTGATCAGAGGAGCCTTAAGTACTTGTTAGAGCAGAGGATGGTCACAGAGGAGCACCAAAGGTGGTTATCCAAGCTGCTGGGCTATGACTTTGAGATCCACTACCGACCAGGACTAGAGAATAAGGCAGCTGATGCTTTATCACGTTGTATGGGGGAACTCCAGGGGATGGGTGTATCAGTACCAGTGCTGATAGATTGGGGAGCCATCAAAGAAGAGAGCATTCAGAATGAGGAGCTAAGGAAAATCAAAGAAGATATATTATCAGATGGGAACAGCCATCCAGGTTACTCAGTTATGGGAGAAGGACTGTATTATCAGGGAAGGAGTGTGATTCCAAGATCTTCTATCCACATTCCCCAGCTGTTACAGGAGTTTCATGGGAGTGCCATAGGAGGGCATTCAGGAGTGCAAAAAACTTATAGCCGGTTAGCTGCTGAATTATACTGGAAGGGGATGAGGAAGGATGTAGAGGAAATGGTGGCGAAATGTGATATCTGCCAGCGGAGCAAGTACCTGACGATGGCACCGGGGGGATTATTACAGCCTTTGGCCCTACCAGAGAAGGTTTGGGAGGAGATTACTATGGATTTCATTGATGGGCTCCCAAAATCGGAAGGCTACACAGTTATACTTGTAGTGGTCGACAGGCTGAGCAAATATGCTCATTTCATTCCTTTGAGACACCCGTACACAGCTGTATCTGTAGCAGTAGCATTTGTGAGGGAGGTAGTCCGCCTGCATGGGGTACCGGAGTCCATTATTTCTGATAGGGACAAGGTATTCCTGAGCCATTTCTGGAGGGAGCTATTCAGGATGCAGGGAACAGTTCTGAAAAGGAGTACAGCCTATCATCCACAGACTGACGGACAGACCGAGGTGGTGAATAGGAGCGTAGAGACATATTTGAGGTGTTTTGTGTCTGAGACACCAAAGCAATGGGCTAAATGGTTGGCTTGGGCAGAATACTGGTACAATACTTCTTTTCATTCAGCTACCAAGATGACACCTTTTAAGGTATTATATGGGAGGGACCCCCCACATTTAGTACACTACAATCATAGAAGTACTCCAGTATCGGCAGTGGATCAGCATTTGAAGGAGAGAGATCAGATATTGGAAGAGCTCAAGAGGCATTTACTTAGAGCCCAACAACTTATGAAGAAACAGGCGGACGGCAAAAGGAGAGATATACAGTTTGCAGTGGGGGACAAGGTATACTTGAAGCTCAGACCATACCGACAGAGGACTATAGCCCAAAGGAGAAATGAGAAGCTGGCAGCAAGATATTTTGGCCCTTTTGAAGTGGAAGAGAGGATCGGAGAGGTGGCTTATAGATTAAGGCTTCCTCCAACAGCCAGAATACACTCCGTTTTTCATGTTTCACAGTTGAGGAGAGTGGTGGGGGAGCATGCAGTCAGCCCAGAGCTGCCCAGCACATTGAGTGAAGATATGGAAGTAACAGTGGAGCCTCTAGCGGTAGAAGGAGTGCGCATCAACGAGAAGGGGGAAAAGGAGGTGAAAATTAGGTGGAGCGGCCTCCCAGACTATGAGGCTACTTGGGAGCCACAGGAGAGGATTGCAGAGCAGTTTCCAGCTTTCCACCTTGAGGACAAGGTGGTACTTTGGGAGGGGAGTAATGATAAGCCGGCATTGGAGCCGGCTGGACCGGTCCACCCTGGACCGGTCCAGGTCTTCACCCGACGGAACCGCGCGCAAACAGGCGGAGGAGCGCGACGTGATAGGGCGTTTTAGGAGTCTTTTTTTAGAGATATTTTGAAATATTTGGGGTAGTGAGGTCTTTTGTAAAACTCCTTTATGGTTAAATAGAGTGAGAAGGGGGGGATTAGGGTTATCTTGCATTTGGAAGTTTCTTGAAGTTCTTGTGGTTTTCTTGTTTTGGGCTCTAGACTACGGCTAGAGATTTGAGAGTTATTTCCTTCCTCTCGAATCGAAGGAAAGTTATCTTGCTTGTTTCTTGCATCATACAGGGGAATACAATCGTTTGCTAGTGTTTTTCCCTACGATTTCTTCCTTCGTTCCCATTTTCTACTGTTTTTGCCGTATTTACTGAGAGGACAGCAATTTTATCTCTTGGATCTCTTGGGTTTTGGTGAGAAACACTTGTAAATCCAAGAGTTTCCTATCATACTGTTATAGAGGTTCCAAATCCTTGATTAAATGTTAATTTCAGGCAATTGGTTTTCCTGCTGACTGTTTCTTTTACAGCCCACTTAGAATTTAACATGAAAGCTATTTTTAATGTGTGTTCCTTTATGTGAATTGTAAGGCAAGCTTGTGATATCTGATGAACTGTCAGAAGTTATGTTATGAAATATCATATTATGCGTCGAACATATGTTGCTGCATATGGTCTCTTGCTTTTCTACTTTTATGGAATTGTGAAATGTATGGTTCAGGAATTCTTATTTCTGGAATCTTGTTATTCTGCATCTAGATGCTTGATTTTCTGACTAATGCTTCTTATGGTTCCGGTTTCTTTTAATTTTGGTGATCATCGATACAGTTCACCTATAACTTTCTAATATTCTTAGATGCTCACTTTAATCTTACATCATTTAATACAAGCTGTTTGTTTCATTTGGCTTTACAGAATGTGGATGGCGTTAATTACATTCATGCAAAGGTAGCAGGATTGATGTTTGTTGCTACTACGAGAGCAAATGTTTCACCATCTCTTGTTTTGGAGCTTCTACAAAGGATAGCACGTGTAATCAAAGATTACCTTGGGGTTCTTAATGAAGATTCATTACGCAAAAATTTTGTTCTTGTATATGAGTTGCTTGATGAAGTCATCGTAAGTAAATTTTTTTGTTATTAATGATAGTGAGTATTCTCTGTTAATGATTTACATAGTGATTTTTCAGAACTTGTATGCATGTTAGTAATCAATATCATTTCCATGGAAAATTTTTAAGTAGAACCATTTTACTGAACCAGGCCATTCCGTTGCTGTTTGTTGTATATCTTATTTGCAGGACTTTGGTTATCCACAAATGACATCTACGGAGGTTCTAAAGTCTTACGTATTTAATGAACCAATTGTGGTTGATTCTTCACGAATTCCAACTCTTGGTCCGGCAGCAATGTTTATGGTATACCTCATATTTATGATACTTAAAGATTGGTAAATTTTTGAAATTTTGTTTGTTGCTCCTTGAATTCCATAATCTTGTTTTAAGTAGTAGTGCATTTAGCTGAATTCTTATATTTTTCTTTTGATTAAATTAACTGCTCCATCATGAATTAATGCAGCAAAGCACCAAACGGATGCCAGGCACGGCTGTCACAAAATCTGTTGTCGCAAATGAACCTGGTGCTCGGAAAAGGGATGAAATATTTGTTGATATTATCGAAAAAATTAGTGTCACATTCAGTTCTAGTGTGAGTGAACATACACTGATTTCTCAACAATTTATATTTTTCATTTTAACTGCCTTGTGTTTTTTCTGCTATAAAGTTATAGGAGTAGAATACTATCTTTTTTATTTAGGCATGTTTATTACAGGTAGTGTTACACTTTCTGGACTCCTAGTCATTTTGGGGAAGTTTTCTCCTTATTTGAGTATAAGAAAGGAATATTGTAAAGAATTGGTACCTTCCCCTACACGCCTCTTAAGTTCCACTGAAATGTAAAGTATAATAATACCACTATCAAAATTCATGCAAGTTAATTTTTAAGTACTTTATCTTCAATCAATACCACTCTCATAATTCCTCTAATATAATAATCTAAACCAGTCTAATTGTAATTGGTATAAAAAATTACCTTCCAAGTCTCCCTGATTGTCTTTTTAGTATAATACTTTTGAGTAGTTTTTTTTATTTTAGGCATCTAATTTTATTTGTTATATCTCATCTATATTCCTACTCTTTTATATAATAGCTCCAATACACTTAAACTAATCAAATCTATATATCACATAATCTTCTAGTTATATTAGTTGATAATAATCAATTTCAAACCCACTAAAGTTGCTTATCAGACCTCTCATATTTGAATGTTGGTGTTATTAGAAGTGCTAGATACCCTCAACATGATATTGCTGCTAATGCCCGATGCACTAAACACCACCATAGGCGATTACCCAATTAAAGTTTTGCATTAAAAAATAATTTTTTTATAAGTCTATTTGAATCACGAGAAATTTTTTTGAAGACAAACTAATAAACATCACATTAAAATTTTCCTAAAACCCACCACCTTTAGAATTTTCCTAAACAAAATGAACTCTTAAGAACTTTTTGATTGGAACATGAAATGTAAAAGTGAACTAAGCAAGTCGCTCTTTGTAAATTTATTCCCCTTGGGTCCTCCCCCACCACACACACTCTTAGTTACAAATATTAAAAAAAATGACATCTTAATGTACCTAAATGATTCACAATCTCCATTAACAGCACCAGATCCACAACACACACACACAAGCAGACATAAGGAGAAAAATTTGTACGCATTTTAACGATAGAAATTCACACAAATAATTTCAATTCTCCTGCCTGCATTATAGAGAAACTTAAATTCAAATATATCATTTCTAGATTCATGCTAAAGCATCATGCATGTGCATCGAAAAAATATGCAAGTGCATCCCATAAACACACTAAAAATTTTATAAGTGCATAATGTGCAAGTGCATCATGCATTTGCATCAAAAAGCGTTCAAGAGCACTAAAATTATAGTTGTATGCATATATTCCGACAAATGCACCAAATGCTTAAGCTTAAAATCAATGAATATTGCATGCACTATAAGTAAGATAAATGCACTGTGCAAACACATCGAAAGACGTGCATATCATCTAAAAGAAAATTCAAGTAGCCAAAATCAACTTTTTTGCATGTACTCTAATAAGCATGTTTAATATTTGAACTTAATGTCTAAGAATGTTGCGTGAATAAAAAATAAAGTGAACTTAAATTTGACAGCACATCGAGAAGTATGTAATTGTTCCAAAAAGCCTATAATCATTTTAAAAATTACAAACTCTTTTTCAAGCTTAAACTTGCCTGCATGTACTTTGATAAATGTGCTAATGTTTGAATCTAAAGATAAGAATGTTGTGTGGGATGAAAATTAAATAAACTTGAATCCACCCTGTTATGACAATTATGCGACCATTTTGAAAAACATGCAATCACATTGAGGATTTTATAAATCCTCTCTTTTTCAAATTAAATTCATCAAAATGTATACATGTTTTTTAGCGGACCGTTTTGCCTATAGTCCCACATTTCAAGTCAGATCTTCCTATTTATGAGGATTGAGTTAACAACACTTATGCGACCTTGATAAGCATCTTTGCAACAAGCATTTAATTGAAATTGAATGATTCTCAACTGATGTACTGGTGAATTGGTGGACTTGATTTCAAAATAACAAGTGCAATCATCAAAATATCTCTATGATGGATGTAGTCAATTTGTATCATAACAAGAGGGGGGATTTACTTTCAAAAATTAAGCTCTCATTTCTAAATAAAAATGATTCAAACAACAATGTCCCACTAATTATTATGTTGAAAGTAAATTTTAGCAAGAGGAATTCTCATTTTATGATCTCAACTTTCAAAATAAATTATTTTGTGACCCAAATTCTGATTACAATATAAAAACACAAAAAATTAAAATACAAAAAAATATTTCAAATCAAATATAATTCCCTAAAGCTAAAAGCAATAATCTATCTACCAGTCATGATAGTTCGTTATGTGACAAATTTAAGATTAACTTTTGCTCACAAAAGGCCAACATCTCATTGAACGTATTGCTATAATTACTTTCAAAATATTTTACATCAATATTGTTGTGACATGCAGCCAAATGACACCACTAAATAATAACTATGTTTGGGGCCTTCTAATTGGGTGGTTTAATTGTAAAATGACACCATTATATTATATTCGCGGCCATAGCTCAAATATTTTCTAATTGTTAGCCCCTTTGAGTTGTGAATCATAGGGTGCACTTAAGAGGACACAAAACTCTTTGTTTGTTAAGGTTGGCTTAAAATTATCCCCATATATAGGTGTTAATTTGAGAGGTACGAGAGGGAAAAAACTTGTTGTATTCATTACAATCTTCCCTATTTATAGATCTATACAAGATATCTTAATGTGAAAATAATAGACTGCATATTTAATACATAAAAATCTTTTCTAAATTCGTTCTTTCATTATGGCGTGATCCATGAGAGCATCCCACGGATTGATCTTTGTGTCCGTTGGATCTTTTGCACAGAGAACGACTGGATTTCAACACTCCCCCTCAAGCTGGGAAATATGGATCTGTCATTCCCAGCTTGTCAATCATTCTGAGAAAGGCAGAACAGTCCAATTCTTTGGTAAGGATATCTGCAAGTTGATCCTTTGATGGTACATAGTCGATACTTACTAGACCACTATCTAGTTTTTCTTTAATGAAATGTCTGTCCACTTCTATGTGCTTGGTCCTGTCATGCTGGACTGGATTGTGGGCTTGCTGATTGCTGATTTGTTATCACAATGTAGCTTCATGGGCTCATCCTAATTGACCTTTAAATCTTTTAGGATTATTTTGATCCATAGTAGCTCACATATTCCCAAGGACATACCTCGATATTCTGCTTCTGCACTGGATCTTACTACCACATTCTGTTTCTTGCTTCTCCATGTAACTAAGTTACCTCCAAGAAATGTGCAATATCCAGAGGTAGATCTTCTATCAATCGGATCATGCGTAGTCGGCATCCATGTATACTTCTAGGGTTATTCCACGATCTCTCTTAAAGAGAATCCCTTTTCTTGGATTTCCTTTAAGGTAGTGCAATATCCTACCTACCGCTTGCATGTAAATCTACTTTGGATCTGCATAAACTGACTGACCATGTTTACAGCAAATGCTATGTCTGGTCTAGTGTGGGAGAGGTAGATCAATTTTCCTGCAAGTCTCTGGTGGGCCCCTTTATCTACATCTAAATCTTCTCTAGCTTCTCCCAGTTTAAGATTAGGTTTTACTAGAGTCGGTGCTGGTTTACAAGCTAGTTTACCTGTTTCTTTTAGAAGATCTTTGATGTATTTTTGTTGTGAAATGAAGATTCCTTTGCTGGAGTGAGCTACTTCAATTCCAAGAACGTATTTTAGTCTACCAAATTCTTTGATGTCAAATTCCTTAGTAAGACTTTTCCTTAAACTAACTTTCTCTTCTTCATTATCTCCAGTTAAAATAATATCATCAACATACACTAATAATATTGTGACTCCCCATGAGTCTGAGTGTTTAAAGAATAATGTATGATCCCCTTGACTCTGTCGATACCCATTAAGGAGCATGTTTTTAGAGAATCTTCCGAACCAGGCTCTTGGTGATTGTTTGAGTCCATATAGTCTTTTTTCAGTCTGCACACCCTGTTGCCTTCAGATTTTTCTTTAAATCCTGGTGGTATTTCCATAAATATCCCTTCTTCTAAATCCCCATGCAGGAATGCATTTTTCACATCCAATTGTTCCAGATGCCAGTTGTACTTGGCTGCTAGTGAGAGTAGTATTCTGACAGTATTCATCTTGGCTACAGGTGCAAACGTTTCTTGGTAGTTAATGCCATATGTTTGAGTGAACCCTTTTGCCACCAATCTTGCCTTATATCTCTTTAGTGTGCCATCAGCTTTGTATTTTACTGAGAATAGCCATTTGCAACCGACCAATTTTTTCCCTATCGATAGATTGACGATCTCCCATGTTTTGTTCTTTTCTGATCCTGCATTTCATCCTTAATGGCATTTTTCCAATTCTTATCAGATAAGGCCTCAGAAATATCTTTAGGAATATGAATATCTTCTAATGAAATCAGGAAATTTTTCTGTGATGATGTGAAGTTGTTGAAGTATATAGAGTTGTTTATAGGGTATAAGGGAGGTGATGAGCTTACCTTATTTTCAGGACATGGTTCAGATTCTTGGATCTGCTTTGGAGCACAGCTTGAGCTTGTACGTCTAGAGTAAACCTTTTCAAATCTAATAATAGTATTATCATTTGTTTCCCTATCTTGGGTTCAGTTTCCCTATCTTGGGTTTCCTTATCTTCCTTCGCTGCTCTTCCGCTCGATCGGCAATCCACCTCAAACCAATCCCTATCTTGGGTTTCAAGTGTATTGGTTTGAGGTGGTGGAGGAAGGTCAAGAGGTGCTTGTTCATTTTCCTTATCTTTTTTAAGTTCAGTCTCCCCTTGAAGATGAGATTTTGAAAAATAGAAATTTTGCTCATCAAAGGCAATATCAATAGAGACAAGGATTTTTCTTGTGGGTGGATGATAACACTTATAACCTTTTTGGGTAGCTGAATAGCCAACAAAGATGCATTTGAGTGCTCTTGGATCTAAGTTTCCTCTCACCTGGCTATAAATATGAACATAGGCAGTGCATCCAAAGATTTTGGGCGTAAGATTATGATGGGTTCGAAACTCGGGGTAAAAAGAGGACAAAGTCTCCATTGGAGTTTTGAGTCCTCAGGCTGTTGAAGGTAGTCGGTTTATGAGATAAGCTACCATTAAAAGAGCTTCACCCCAACAGGATTTGGATGTATTGTAGTGAAATAGGAAAGCTCGGGTGGAGGCTAGAAGGTGACCATTTTCCCTCTCTGCAACCCCATTTTATTATGGGGTGTGAACACAGGACTCATGGATGATCCCTTCACTCTGGAAGTAGGAGGAAAGGGTTTGGTTGAAATAATCTTTGGCACTATCGAAGCGGAATCTCCTTATTTTTACCCCGAATTGATTTTTGATCATGGAATGAAAGATGGGAACAATGGTGTTAACATCAGATTTATGTTTAAGGAGATAGATTCAAGAGACTCTAGTGCAATCATCAATGAATGACATAAACCAGCGTGCTCCAGAGATATTGGGGATTTTAGAGGGTCCTCATATATCACTATGAATAAGGTAGAAAGAAGTAGCACATCTCTCACTTTTGTTTGGGAATGAGGTTTTTTATGTTTAGCCAACTCACATGTTTCACAATGAAAAATTTTATTGTCTAATTTTTAGAAAAGTTGTGGATACATATGTCTGAGGACATCAAAAGATGGGTGTCCTAGTCTATAATGATGAAGCCAAATAGTGAAATTCCTATCGATTAGGGATAACAAAGAGCAACTCTTTTTAGATTGGTTTGGTTCTTCCAGGTAGTACAATCCTGCTCTCTCCTTACAAGTCCAATCTTCTTTTCTGATCTCTGGTCCTGAAATAAGCAATAAGTAGAGTTAAACAAGGCTTGACAATTATGGTCATTGGTAAGTTTTTATATTGATATCAGATTTGTGGATAATTGTGGTACGTGGAGCACATTTTTCAGGGTGAGGGATGGAGATAATATGATGTCTCCTTGGCCAACTACTGTGGTAAGAGAACCATCAGCAGTGATGATTTTCTTGTTGTTTAGGCAAGGAGTATAGTTTATGAGGTGGGTGGGTGAATGGTTCATATGATCTGTGGCTCCTGAATCAATGATCCATAATTCCTTTAAAAAGCACTTAAACTAATAGAAATTGGAGTCTTACCTAAGAGTGCAAGTGAAGAAGAAGCATTTGGTTTTTTAAGAGATACCAGGAGTCGTTTCAATTTATCAATATCTTCTTTATTGAATTCTCCAAGGCTGGACTGTGCTTCTGGCTTGTTTGTAGTGTTGTTGGCATGTGATGTGCTACTTATTTCACCCTTTTGGTTCCACTCCTTATTGGGGGATTTTCCATGTATTTTCCAGCATGTTTCCTTTGTGTGTTTTGACTTTTTGCAATAGCTACATCAAAGTGAGTCCTTATCTTTGAATTTTGAAGAACTTTACCTTTCTCCTTCCATGATGATTCTTTGTTCATCACCATTGCTAAGCTTTCAATGACCTTTGGTTCTAGCATCACTCCTCGTCGACTTTCTTCTGCGCGGATGAGAGAAATGGTTTCGTTGAGTGATGGTGTCTCCTCTTTGCCAAGGATCTGAACTCTAACTTGGTCAAATTCTGCATTTAGTCCTGCAAGAAAATCATAAATTCTATCTTTTTCAATAAAGTTCTTTAGGATCGCAGCATCTTCCGAACATCTAGTTTCTATGCACCTATAATGATCAAGTTCTTGCCAAAGATTTTGTAGAATGGTGGCATACTCCGTCACGGTCTTACTCCCTTGCTTTGTGCTTCCAACTTTGACTTTGATTTCAAAGATTTGAGCCGCATCTCGAGCTTTGGAGAAGGTCTGTCTAGCAGCATCCCATATGTCCTTTGTAGTCGAAAGGAACATAAATGTATCACTAATTTTTGGAGTCATGGAATTCCACAACCATGACATAATCATAGAGTTTGCTTCATCCCATGCTCTAAATTTAAGATCTCCTTCTTTTGGTCCTCCTCCAAGGAGGTGATATATTTTCCCTTTCCCCTTCAAGTAGGTCTTCACAAATTAAGACCACTTTAGGTAGTTCTTCCCATTTAGACGATAGGAAGGTTGCATGCTTTGAAGGTCACATCATCCTTGGTGCACCATAGAATCCTCAAGTTGGCCAGTGTTTGAAGAAGAGTTAATTTCTGACATTTTTGAATCAAATAATAGTAATGAAGAATATCTTTTTATTTGATTTTTGGACAACAATGAAGGCTCCCAAGATTTTTCTAATCGACAATAAAGGTCAATTTTTTTTTTATAAATAAAACAAAGCAGCCGAGCCTTTAAAAGAAGGCTCGGATCGGGACAAGGGCACAGGTTCGGGCTCCTCCATCGAGCTGGATCCATAGACAGAAACGGGAAAGGGGAAGACAGACAGAGAGGGGACTTGCTCGTGCGATCGGGACCTCGTGCGGTTCCTGCCGATCGAGCGGAAGAGCAGCGAAGGATCGAACTTCCATTCTTTCTCGTTCAGCTTCGTTTCTTCTCTCATTCAGCGATCGGGACTTCGTGCAGTTTCTGCCGATCGAGTGGAAGTGCGGTTTTTGCCGATCGAGCGAAAGAGCAGCGAAGGATCGGGCTTTCATTCTTGGCTGTTCGACTATCTTCCTCCGACGCCTTGTCCTTCCTGTCGGATCGGAAGTTTGGATCGGGGCTTCGACTCCATCTCAGCTTCCGGTTTCAGCGTGTTGGGAATCGTCCGTCCCGGCTTCGGCGTACACGAAGTCGGCAACGATCAAGTCTCGAATGCTCTAAGCTTTTTCTCTTCCTCCAATGATCTAAGATCATTTTTTGACGGCAATTAAGGCCGTTGGCTCTGATACCATGTTAATTTGAGAGACACGAGAGGGAAAAAGCTTGCTTTATTCATTACAATCTTCTCTATTTATAGATCTATACAAGATATCTTAATGCGGAAATAATAAACTACATATTCAATACATAAAAATATTTCCTAAATTCGTTCCTTCATTATGGCGTGATCCATGAGAGCATCCCACAGATTGATCTTTGTGTCCGTTGGATCCTTTGCACAGGGAACGGCTGGATTTCAACAATAGGCATTCACTCTAATCTACAAGGTTCCTTTGAATGACGCAATCCATGGATAAAATTCCTTTTGTCAGGTTGGGTTGATTACCTTCTCTAACTCTCTAACTTAGTAAATTATAAACTATGACAACTTGGGATAATGAAATCATATTATCTTGATTATGTTTGTCAAGTTACACAACAACAACAACAACAACAACATCAAGCCTTTATCCCACTACGTGGGGTCGCTTACATGAATCCTTTTTCTCCATTGTGTCATATTAAAGGTCAAATTCTCGTTTAAATCTAATAAAGAAAGGTCATTCCTAATATTTTCTAACAAGGTCTTTTTAGATCCGCCTCTACCTTTCTTAACATAAATCAAATCTAATACCTCTACTCTCCTAATCGGGTCATTG
The DNA here is from genome assembly GCA_022539455.1 of Dendrobium nobile. Lineage (NCBI taxonomy): Eukaryota > Viridiplantae > Streptophyta > Magnoliopsida > Asparagales > Orchidaceae > Dendrobium > Dendrobium nobile. The sequence goes on from CM039731.1 coordinate 5,703,401, forward strand.
GAAGGCCGCCGTTTTATGTGACCAAACCATCTAAGGCGACTCTCTCTAATCTTATCTTCTACTGGAGCTACTCCAACCTTTTCACGTATATGCTCATTTCATATCCTATCTCTAAGGGTAAAGCCACTCATCCACCTTAGCATCCTCATCTCTGCCACACTTAACTTAATATTATGCTTCTCTTTTAATGGCCAACATTCAGCACCATAAAGCATTGCAGGCCTCACTACCATCTTATAGAATTTTCCCTCAAATTTGAGGGGTACTTTTCTATCACACAACAAGTCCGATGCATTCCTCCACTTCAACCATCCAAGATATCTAAAACATGTACTCTTATTAATGACTTGATCGCCCAAAGTCACAATCCCTCACTAAGTCTATTACTACTAAAATTACACTCCATATATTTTGTTTTAGATCTACTCAAGCGAAAACCTTTAGTCTCTAATGTTGACCTCCATAATTCAAGTTTACTTTCAACTCCCTCTCTAGTCTTATCAACAAGAAGAATATCATCAGCAAAAAGCATACACCAAGGTACATCCTCTTGCAAATGTCTAGTGAGCACATCCATGACTAAAGGACAAAGATATGGGATTACAACTGATCCTTGATGTAACCCAACCGAAATAGGGAAATACTTGGTCAAACCACCTTGTGTTTGAACACAAGTAATCGCTCCTGCATACATATCTTTAATGATTTGAATATAAGCATTATTAACTCATTTCTTTTCAAGAACTCTCCATAGCACTTCTCTTGGAACTTTATCATATGCTTTTTCTAAATCAATAAATATCATATATAGATCCTCCTTATTTTCTCTATATTTTTCCATCAAACCTCTTAATAAATGTATAGCTTCCATAGTCGACCTACCCGGCATGAATCCAAATTGATTTTGAGAAACATTAGTATCACGCCGCAACCTTTGCTCCATAACTCGCTCCCATAGTTTTAAAGTATGACACATTAACTTAATTCCTCTATAATTCGCACAATCTTGTACATCACCTTTATTCTTAAAAATAGGAATTCACACACTCATTCTTCACTCATCTGGCATCTTTTTAGTCTTTAAAATAGTATTAAAAAGTTTAGTAAGCCAAGAAATACCTTCATCTCCTATGCATTTCCACACCTCTATTAGAATATCATTAGGTCCAACAACTTTTCCACCCTTCATTTTTTTTAAAGCCTCTCTAACTTTGATTTTACTAATACGCTGATAAAAACAGAAATCTTTAGTTTCATTTAGGGTGCTAAGGTCACTATAGTCAATCTTATTTTCACAATTTTCATTAAAAAGTTTAGCAAAATATCTCATTCATCTTTGTTAAATATCATCTTCTAAGAAAAGTATTTTTTGATCTTCATCCTTAATACACTTCACTTGAACTAAATCCTTACTACTCCTATCTCTTTGTTTGGCTAACTTATACATATATCTTTCTCCCTCCTTAGTATTTAATCTATTATATAAATCACTAAAAGTTAAGGTCTTTGTATCACATATTGCTTTCTTAGATTCCTTACGAGCCTCTTTATATCTTTCCCAATTATCATAATTTTTAAAATTAAACTAATTTTTATAACAAATTTTTTTATTCTTAATCTTTTCTTGCACATTTGGATTCACCACCAACTATTTTTACTATTAGGAGCTTTTCCCTTTGATACTCCAAGCACATCTTTTGCAATAATCTTAATATCACTAGCCACTTTATCCCACATAATATTAGCATTCTCATGCACTTATAAAATCTTAAGATCTAAAATCTTACTCTCAAAAATATTTTTGTTAATATTCTTTAAATGTCCCCATTTAATCCTAGAATATCATTTTACTTTATTTTTTATTATCTGCCCCTTTATCTTAAAGTCAAAAACTAATAATCAATGTTAGGTACATAAATATTCACTCGGAATAACTTTATAATCTTTGCAATCTAATCGATCTAATTTTTTATAAGAAAATAGTCAATCTGGGTTGTACTATATCCATTTTTATAAGTGATGAGATGCTCATTCTTTTTCTTAAATAAGGTATTAGGAATTGAAAAATCATAAGCTAAATAAAAATCTAAAATGGTCTTGCCACCTTCATTTGTTGTTCCAAAATCATAGACATCATAAATGCTTTTAAAATCATCTACCTCTCTACCAACATGTCCATTTAAATCTCCTCCAATAAAAACTCTTTCTTCTAGAGGTATCTTTTGTAATAATTCTTCTAAGTCATTCAAAAAATTTAATTTAGAACTCATATACAAATCTACTTGAGGAGCATAAGAACTTATAATATTAACAATCTTATCATCAACAACAATCTTTAAATCTATAATTCTATCTCCAATCCTATTAATTTTTATAACATTATCCTTCAAACTCTTATCTATAATAACACCTACACCATTTTTAGTACGTCTCCTACCCGAATACCAAAGTTTAAATCCTAAAATATCAATTTTCTTAGCCTTCTCTCCAACCCATTTAGTTTCCTGAATGCACAAAACATTTATCTTCCTATGAATCATAATATCTAATAATTCTATTAATTTTCCAATAAGGGAACCTATATTTCAAGTTCCTATCCTAATTTTAATTTCATGGACTAGCTTCTTTACCCACATCCGTCCTTGATGTGGAAACCCTTGCCTATTTAACACTGCACCCGGGCGCCGGTGCAGCGGCCCTTGCACACTTGTCACTGTATTCAGGCCATACATCGCGTCGCTTCCAGTGGACGCCCTAGCATTAACATATATGTTTGTCAAGTTAATGGTGATAAATTTTCTCTTAATTTTAAAACCAAAATTACTACTATTATACGCTAAGCACTACACTCATCAATTGGCCTTGATTGAAAGTTCTCTCATCATTGGGAAGGATAATTAACTCCAAGTTTGCACCTATAAAAAATATGAAACGTAAGCATAAAGTCCTCATAAACTAAGGGCGAACTCTTTAGGCAGTGTCTTATTTTTAATCAAATGTCTTTTGAAAATTTGATCCGAAATGCAAAACTCTCTTAGGCGAAATCTTTAGGCAGTGTCTTATTTTTAATTAAACATGTCTTTTGAAAATTTGATCCAAAATGCAAAACTCTCTTAGAAGAGTTGGACGCAAATTTTCAGAGCCAGCATCTAAAGCCTCCTTTCCTTTTTTGTGTATGAATTCGTTAAAGCAATGTTTCTTTGTAAATCTACTTCTTCCTTTCCTAACATTTGTCGGCCCCACCACTTTATTTGGTTTGGCTTTCAACAATTGTCATTTGTTAATATAGCATAAACCAAAGCTTTTTTACTTTAAATATCTTAAAATAGTACCTCCACAACTAATACAAGAAAATACTAATTGAATATTGATCCTTAATATAATCCAATCTCTAATGTCAGTCTATGCTCCACAACTCTTTAGGAATTTATTTGCACTGGTCAAATAAAAATAACTAAGAAATCATAGCAGGTTTTATTGTACTTATAGCTTATATATATATATATATATATATATATATATATATATATATATATATATATATATCTTGGTGTTATCCATATTTATTTTTTTAGTTTTTTAGGTTTTGGGATTGGATTATAATTTTTGTTACAATAGATTTTTGGGGTTTGTTTTACATGTTTCATCAGTTGATATGCATTCAAGTGGATCACAATTTGAGTTCTCAACACAGATTCAATTATTCTCCATACGACTTTAAACCATTTCATAATGCCAATGTTGGATGATTGATCATTCTTTGGTTATGTATGCTCCAGCATCAAGTAATATGTTTGCAACTATTCTTTTTATTATCATCCATAGTCGCCTAATCAAATTCACTTTACGCAGGGCTACATTCTTACTTCTGAGGTTGATGGAACTATTCAAATGAAAAGTTACCTCAGTGGAAATCCAGATATACGATTGGCTCTTAACGAGGACCTAAGCATTGGCAGAAATGTTGGAAATTCTATGTATGGTATGACTATCATTTGTCATGTGTTTGTGTCAATATGATAGGCACTTTAGTAGGTGTGATATTAACTATTATTAATTAATATTATTAGAGGATATGTGTCGATTGATATTAATCAAGTCGGGTTGATAGGTCGATGAGTTAAGCTAGATCAAGCTTGTGTTTGAGCTTGTATAATATATGAGTTTGAACTCCAACTCATGGCTTGATAGCGTGTCAAATTTGAGCTGGATCACAAATCAGCTTGGCTCACTTACACCCCTAGCTATTGGAGATAAGGTTGTGGATAATAGACTTAGATCGTTGGACATGGATAATGAATGGTCAAAAATACACTTGTATGATGAGTACATAAATTAGCGTGGAATGATTATGAAGGAAGAGGGCTGGGCGAAGGTAAATATACACAAAAATTGTGCAAAATGGTTTGCACATAATAGTTTTAACACTTCATATAACACTTAAAATGAAAGAATGGAGAATGGAGATTCGTAAAAGCCAACCGAAAATGTTCGGGAGAAGGCTGATGATGATGATCTTATCCATTACTGCAGTTCGGTGATTTAAGTGTTGGGCAGGATTATGTTTTAGTAACATGATTAACCATACTTATTTCTATACTACATAAGGTTAAAGTGAAGTACTGCATTTACTTCCATTTTTCTTAACTTTGCAGCAGATTATAGAAGTTCTGCTGGAGGAGGGAGTGTGATTCTTGATGATTGCAACTTCCATGAATCTGTGCATCTTGATAATTTTGATTTAGATCGAACCTTGAGTTTGGTGAGTTTATGGAAGATTATTGTTAAATACTTATATATTCGTTACTTCTTCACTTAAGTCTACTTAGTGAATATACAAGTGAACATGAGTTATGCATTTTTTTATGATCTTACATGATTACTTCTGACAATACCATCCTTGATCACAGGTGCCCCCTGATGGAGAATTTTCTGTTATGAACTATAGAATGACTCAGGAATTCAAGCCTCCTTTCCGTATTAATGCATTGATTGAAGAAGCTGGACCACTTAAGGTGCATAAAACCTTGACATAAGTTTTCTCCTGATTTGGTGAATCGGCATTATTCTACATTGTTATCAATTCATTAATCCATTTTTTAACTAGGATAAATATATTTTTTTTCTTTGATGAAGGCTGAAGTCATTATTAAAATCCGTGCGGATTTTTCATCAAGTGTTACTGGAAATACAATTGCAGTACAAATGCCAGTACCAAAATATACTACAAGGTGATCTTCTTGCTTTGAGGTTCTTGTTTTTTAAGTATTCTTCTGGCTTTGATGGCAAATTTAACATGTGATCATGTGCCTTTTCCGGGAATTCTTGAATGATTGCCATCACCTTTGGTATTCAGTGACTATTGATTTATACTCTATATATCCATAGTAATAATCAAAAGGAGGCCTTAGATGGTTTGGTCATATTAAACGTAGGCCTTCTGATGACCCAGTTAAGAAAGTTGAGGTATTAGATTTGACTTATGTTAAGAAAGGTAGAGGTAGACCTAAAAAGACTTGGTTAGAAAATATTAGAAATGATCTTTCTTTATTAGATTTAAAATAGAATTCGACTTTTAACAGGACAATGAAAAAAAAGGATTCATGTAGTCAACCCCACGTAGTGGGACAAAGGCTTGATGTTGTTGTTGTTGTATCCATAGTAATAATCCTTGATTGTGACTTGGAGTGAATTCTGAAAACACCATCAGTTATTGCTGTTTCAATTAAAGTTATTTTATTTTTTTATCAATGCCTATTGTCTAACTATGTGGAAGGAAATTTGTCATAAATTTGAATTAATTGCATTTGTTTCCACTTGTGTTTATTTATTCTTCTCATCTATTTGTTAATGTTATAGCATCGCATATGATTCTACTTATAGTGCTTAATCCCTTGGGCAAATTCTAATCAAATAAAATCTGAACTACCTTTTTTATTGCACTTTTTGTATTAATTTTATCTTCCCTATTTTTTGGTATTTTTATTTTCTGCATGGGATCTTTCATGATGAAGTGGCTCGAAGTGTTAAAATGGTGTGGCAAATGTTTCTATGCATTTAATATTTTCAAATGTTGTGCGTTTTATATCTATGACGTTAGCTGCAGTGACAAATGGCCTCTTATATATCATGCTTGAATCAATGGCGTGTCTCCATGACGCTTGTATTGCATATCTATGACACTAGATGGTACTGCTACTCTATTCACCTCCTTAAATGTATACATTGTTGAGTACCTTGCAGGGTTAGCTTTGAATTGGAATCTGGGGCGATTGGACAAGCAACTGATTTTAAGGAGACAAACAAGAAGTTAGAATGGAGCCTAAATAAGGCAAGGACCACGTAGTTGATATTTTTAACTATTCTTACACTGATGGTTGTCTGTCTTTGTTTTTTTTTTTTTACTTGGGGGCTATTTGTTCAATGTTTTCTTTCATGTAATGTCATGTTATTTAGGATGAGAGCCGTTTGGTTGGTCATTTGAATAACATTATTAGCCAAGATTGAGGCAATCTAAATAGCCGTCAAATTGGATACAATTTAGTTACCACCACAAACTTATGGCTTAAATAAGAAGGTACAAAGAAATGTATTTATTACCATTCATTATTTTAAAGGGAGATTTACATACATATCACCCTATACTATTCTATTTACATATTTAATACCTAAAACTTTAATATTACATACATACCACCCATATTTAAAAAATAAATAAATAAATAAAAAATACATACCACCCATATTTCATTTTCATATTAAATATGAGTGGTAGGAATGAAATAGGAGTGGTATATTTCATATTAAAATAATATAGGGTGATATGCAAGTAATATTAAAGTTTGTGTATTAAATATGTAAATATGATGATATAAAGTGTATTTATCTAAATTTTCCTATTTTAAATTGCATTGCGTTCTTTATTTAAGATAAAATTAAACCCAATAATAAATTACATTTGAAAGATAATATTCCTTTTTGAATAACATTGCTATTTAAATATTAGTGTTATTTTCTTTATGTTGTTTGCATTCATCAGAGATTCTTGTGTTAAGTGGAAACTTGAATGGGTTGCTAACTTATCATTTCTTTGAACAACCGTTGAAACTGACGTAGATTGTTGGAGGCGCTGAACACACATTGCGAGCAAAACTAACGTTTTCTCAGGAATCACATGGTATGAATTTTTTTATCGTTGATTTCTTGAAACACCCTTAATTTCAGCGACATGGCTTTCAGCTGGGATATTGCTCTAATACAGGAAATCTGACGAAGGAAGCAGGGCCTGTTAGTATGAATTTCACCATACCGATGTACAATGCATCTAAACTTCAGGTGAGTTGCTTGAATGTTTTGTTTAATTGTTTGGCTCCAGTTTAATTTGGTCTTTTTGGAAGTAAATTGAATCTTTTTCGTAAAATGAATCCTTAATTTCATTTGATCCTTTTGGACCCTGTTGGTTTAGGAAATTTTCTCTTATTACTCGAAACAAAATTTTAATTTGTCAAAATGACCTTCACCATTTTGAAGGCTTTAATTTTATTCTCTTGTTCTTTGATATTGTGGGGAGTTTTCTATTGCTAATTTTTTTGCATATCTATACTTTTTTTTTTGGATATTGTAAGCTTCAGGAAATTAAATGAAATTCTGATAATGTGGTTAGATAATAAATTTACATAAATATATTCAAGCATCATTACTTCTCATTTCATTCCTTTTCTGTGAATATCATATGAACAAAGTCTAAGGCTTCATTTGGGATAACTTTCTTAATACTTTCTAAAACACTTTTTTAGTACAAATTTTTTTTAAATTAAAAATTTTGTACAAAAAATTGCTTTAAAAAATAGTAAGAAAGCTATCCCAAATGAAGCCTAGGATGGCTTTTTTATTGCTTCTTAAAACGGTTCTTTTAGTTCAAAAATTAATTTTTTGTACGAAAAAGTTGTTTTAAGAAGCAATAAAAAAGCCATCCCAAACCAAGCCTAAGGCTTTGTTTGGGACGGCTTTCTTACAGCTTCTTAAAACGTCTTTTTAATACAAAAGTTAAAATTTTTGTACTTGAAAGCTGCTTTAAGAAGCAGTAAAAAAGCCGTCCCAAACAAAGCCTAAGGCTTTGTTTGGGACGGCTTTTTTATTGCTTTCTAAAACGGAATTTTAGTACAAAAAATAAAAAAATTTGTACTAAAACTCCGCTTTAGAAAGTCTCATTTTTATCTACTTTCTTCTAAAGCAATGGCATCTTTGCTTATCAAAAAGCCCGTGGCATATATTATCCCACTGCTCTTTATGTCAAGCTCAAGCATATATTTCTTGAATTACAAAATCGATCAGAATAGCTTGATGATGAGTTTAAAATTCATTGTATTTATTTATTTTTAAGATAAATAATATATAAGTTCCTATTGATCATTCGATATTCCTGATACAGTACATTTCCTTTCTTGATTGTTTCCCACTTCCTCATATCCAGATAAAGAAAATTTTAAATTAATTAGTCATGTATTATATTTATTTTTAAATAAATCTGATTGTTATAAAATTCATTCTGATCAGATTTGAATTAAATTATTCTGACCTGAAATTTTAAAACTTTCCTTAAATTTCTCACTGGATTTCAGGTGAGGTACTTGCAGATTGCAAAGAAATCCAAGACCTACAATCCTTATCGCTGGGTTAGATATGTTACGCAGGCTAATTCCTATGTGGCTCGCTTATAGGTATTTGGGGCTTGCTTCAGCTGTCCAGATAATAAGCTTTATGTAACTCGTACTAGTCTTTTTGAATATTTTCTTTCATTTAATGAGCATTGCATAACAGACCATTAGGATTAAGCAATCACTACCTCAATTATTAATGTGATAGTTTGTTCATTTGTCTTACATTACTGTTTCACCGCACTGGATTTAGTTGGGTTGGTGGGCCTCCAGCCCACGTTTGATTCCTCTCTCAAACGGCGTGACTCCTTAAGTAGGGAGAAAATAAGTGCTTGATTTGGCACTTGTGGGGCTGGTTGTCGCTAGGCCTATCGAGGGATTAGTTAATCTGTCAAACACCTCCTCTTTGGGGGTGGTAGAAGGTAGATGCCCTGTTCCAAAAAATAAATAAATAAATAAAAACATTATTGTTTCTCATTAGCAAATTGTTTTTCAGCTTTCTTTTAATAAGTAATAAAATTAATTCAAAACTTTAACTTTAAATTTTAATAGGAAAATAAGATAATGCCTTCCATCTACAAAGCCTAATGTATTATGGAAGGTGCTTCAAAAAGAAGCTTTCAAATATATCTTGTAATTTCTAAATTATTCATTTTATGAAATAATTGATTCAGTTCTTAAATGAGACAAATAATCAAATATAAAAGAACTCCTAATAATCTAAAGACTTAAATTAAATTTAAAGATTTTTAATACGTAACTTTAATTAGTAATTTTTTCAATATAATAATTTTGAATTTATTGATATACATTTTATGATTTAATAATTTTAATATGTGATTTTTTTTTCATGGTATTTGAAATATAAAGCTTTCTTAGAGGAACCTCTATGAGTTGTGCTACATAAATTTTTAGATTAAGAAAGGTTTTAATTAGGGCTTTGAATATTTTTGGAGATAACATAAATATTAATCCTAGTAGGGAGCTTTCTAAGGTTAGCTAAGATATTGTGATATACTTATAGTGATTGACCACTTGGTCTTATGGAGAAGGGATTGGTAGGAACCCTCATTTTGAGTTATAGCGTATATTCCTTTAAACTTGCTCAATGACATTCAAGGTGGTTGTTGACTTCATTTTTGTGTGGGATCAAGAATATCAAATCAAATTCAAATCCCAAATCAAATCCAATTCAAGACCTAAAATCCAAAAAACAAGTGCTCAAATTCAAACTCAAAACATCTTGGTCCAAAACTAATTTTTGGGAAAAATTTAAATTCTTCAAAACCCTATCAAATGACCTTGGTTTCATGATATGTCATTTTGATATTGATTAGGCATGTCCCTACGTTCATCCACATCAGTTTGGAGGCATTCCAAGCTAGTTAACCCCAAAATTGAATCCATTTCCAATGAATAAATAAACCTTAAATTATTTATAATCTATGCGCCTAAACCTTGCATCTTGTGAAAAATCAACTTGAAAATCTCTTCAAAACTCTTAGTCATATTCATAATCTTTTTTTATGATACATTGAACCAATTTTAAACTTTGGTGGACCATGGTAATAATGATTAGCCCAAAACCTCAAAAACCCTAAAACGACTAAAACATAAATTTTTATTAAACTTCTTTATGGCCCAGTCCAACCAGGCCATGAAACCTACTCCAACACACAATTGTGAAATGAAGTGCATTGAAACAAACCCCAAGCTATGATCAACCTTGGTTGACCAAGTCAATCTAGGCTGACCAAAATGCCCTTTTACCCATTTAAATCAATTTCATGAAAAAAATCCCAACAAATCATGAAATCACATTCAATAAGCCCATAACATCATTTGGAATGAGTTTGACCAAACTTTGACCCCTAATCAAATCCAATTGACCAAGTCAACCTAGGTTGACCAAAACCACCTATAACACCTAAAAAAATCAAAACCCACGATTTTTACCAAACTAATAAACCAAACTCATGAGGACACTCCATTGAGTCAACATGATTCAACCAAAAAAAAAAAAATCAAGTCGCCGAGCTCATCTGATTTAGCTAATTGGGTTGAACCAAGTGCATCAAAAGGGGTTTTCTTGGACCAAAACTCAACCCTTATTAAATTAAATTATGTAAACTATTGTAGTAGGCATCAAATGAACTTATACAAATAACCCAACAAGCCCAACCCATGATTTAGCTTTGATCAACTAAATGGGCTAGCCCAAACCCTTCAAAAGCCCAAATTTATGGACTTAAAGCTAACCTAACACAATATGGATATTATAGGAAATTTAAAATGTTTTTAGAAAATTCTTTTTGATAAATGTAAATTATATATTATTTTATGTGTTTTATTTTCAATGAAAATATATTATTTTATTTCTTTCATTACAGGAAAAACTAAAAAATGGCAAAAAATTCTAAGTAGTCATCAACGTCACGGCATCTAAGAATTAATGCTGCAACGCTAACTTCAATACCATTGAGGTGCTACAATTCTGACATTGCAGTGTTGAGTTCTCTTTTGCAAGCATTGTGGTGGCAACACAAATAGTGCCACAACACTAACAGTGATGCGGTGTTAGAAAGTTAGCTTGGCAAAGCTGGATTCTCTATTTTTAAATACTGCTGCTTGTCATTCCTCTGCGCCTTTTTTGCACTTGGGCTCCAAAGTGATTAAATGTCCATAATGCTATGGCATTGCAGTTGTAATTTTCAAGGGACACATTATATCAGTGAAGAGAGGTAATTGTTCACTAAGTAATTAATCCACATTAGCAAACAACATAACAGTGTAAAAACTTCAGCACCAAGATGTTATTTCACTTCAAGGGCATCGCGTCACCTTTATTTTAAGCGTTGTAGTACCAATTTCTATTATATATATATATATATATATATATATATATATATATATATATATATATATATATATATATTATATATATATATATATAAATATATATATATATATATATATATATATATAATATATGGTTGTGATGTTATGTATGTAAATGAGTTCAGTCACTTGTATAAATATATACTTTTTATAGTAAATCTCTAGTTCCCTCTTAGAATAAAATTTAAGAGAGGCTAGGGAAATGTAAGATACATTCATTTGAAGTATTTAGATTGTGTTTCTTGAAGCAACTCTGTAAGTTAAAGAGAAAATGAGTGTAAAGTAGATACTTTGATCCTTTATGGTGATATCACTTTTTTGTTTTATTCATTCTTCCATGTGTTTAATGAAAATGATTTCTAGTTACTTATTCTATGTTTGGCTAATTCTCTTATTTTGGATTGATGATATAAAGTGCATGTTAAAGTACTAATGAAGTCTCTTATTCTATAACTATTAAAAAGATATTTTCAATGTTATCATACTATTTATTTAATGCACATTGTGGTCATATATCTAATTAAAATATAGTGTGATGTATTGTCTCGATAGAGAAATACAAGAACAACCAATAATATTGAGATAGGATGTTTGTATGCTTAGACATAGGATGTAAAATGTTATAGGTTCTTAAGGATATATTATAAATGTAGGAGGTCAGCAAATATTTATTTCACACCTATAAGCTCAACCTAAATCTTGAGATGTATATAATCTAAATCACATTATCTTGAAGAGTTTCATTAGGAAAGATATGTAATTTATACTCATCAATTCAAAACCCTTTTATAAATATTATATCAAATATTTTTACTATTTTATTCAGAGATAGAATCTCCAAAAATATCATTTTTATTTCAGTGATATAACTATTATATTTAGAGTAAATAGTAGTAGTTTGTTCAAGTAAAGCATACTTTCTTGTGGGTTTGATATTCTTCTTTTTCACTTTATTATTTAATTCGGCATGTATACTTGCATATGTTAACTAAGGTTTATTATTATTTATATCAAAGAAAACATAAGCGTTGTTTCGGGTGATAAAGCTCTATATCTTTATTCAATTCAAAAGTTCACTCCATAGTCCCCATTAAGTTTTTGGCATTGTTGCCAAGGAAGTATTTTACTTTTTATAGATTTTAATGATATTGTTAAATTAATTGCATAGTTAAAAATAATCATATTTTTTATTTTACTTATTTTATTTTATTTACTGGTTGCATATTCATGATTGCTTGCTTTATAGACAAAGAGAGGAACTTTTATTATTTAACGTAGAAATAGAAAGAACCCTTTTAAAAATTCAAAAAACTAAAAAAGTTAATTAAGATGCCTAAACATGTATTAGATCAAGATCAATGTAGACCTTTTAGGGATTATGATAACTATTTAGTAGATGAAATTCATCAGAGTATTAATAGACCTACAATCCAAGCTAATAATTTTGAATAAAACCCCACCATAATTCAAATTGTTCAAATTTTTTAGTTTGAGGAAACTCCTATTGAAGATCCAAATTTATATTTAGTCAGTTTCTTAGAAATTTGTGCAATATTTAAGTATAATAGTGTCAGTGATGATGCTATTAGACTTATATTATTTACATTTTCTCTAAGAGATAAAGCTTAGATATTGTTGAATTTTTTACACTCTAGCTCTATAACCACTTGGAATGAGTTGGCTCATAAGTTTCTTGCTAAGTATTTTTTTACCTTCAAAGATTGCTAAACTTAAAATAATATCACTTCTTTTATGTAATTTGAAGGAGAATTAATTTGTGAGACTTAGAATAGATTTAAGTGAATGCTTAAAAATGCCCTCACCATGCCTTACCTAATTGGTTGATTATTCAAATATTTTATAATGAATTAGTAGGATCTCTTAGAGAAATAATAGATGCTTTAGCTGGAGGATCATTAATGTCTAAGCCATTTGAAATAATATAGGAAATTGCTACTGATAAATTTTAGTGGCATGTTGATAGGGTAAATCCTAAGAGAGTAATAGGCGTATATGAATTTGCTGCTTTAACAATTTTGACTGCACAAGCTACATCAATTTCTAAGAAGTTGACATAATTAGAGAAAATGCATAATTCAAAACTGAATTATCTAAAAATAATAATGTGCAAGGGATTTAAAATATTAAATTGATTGGAAGACAAAATAATCCCTACTCCAATACATATAATACAAGTTGGAGGAACCATCTGAATTTTAATTGGTTAAATAATATTGTTGGAAATAATCAATGAAATTCTTGTCACAATATTCAATGAATAAATTAGAATAATCCTCAATAACATGCTATAAATTCTAAACTTGCATATAATATAGGATCTAATCAAGTAATAAGTTTGGAAGTACAAAATGATCATTAGAAGATATAGTGATACAACTAGAAACTCAGTTGCAAAGTAAGCTACTTCAATTAAAAATTTGGAAACATAATTAAGTCAGCTTGTAATTTCAATCAGTAGTAGACCTCTTGGGTCATTGCCAAGCAATACTGAAGTTAACCCAAAGCAAAAAGATAAAGATCCAAGTGATAATCATTTAAGGATTGATAGTAATATACCCCAACCAAATTGATAAATCTATACAAGTCTGACTGAAGATTATAAGCTTAGTATTATCTGGGAGGCAACTAACTTTTAATTTATTATATGTTTAGTATATTATATTTAGCAGTAGTAGTGTTTATTCATTAAAAAAAATTGAGAGAGTGAATGGAGTGGAGCAATACTGCTTATAGTCTCGCTACACTTGGTCGTGCCACAATAGTTTAAATTTCAAATTTTGGCACTTTTGTGTGAAATTTATAAAATGGGTAAGTTGAATGTTTGATTTTTTATCCACATCATCCACATCAATCCTTCATGTGTATAGTTTTTGGTAGTATTTTTCTTTCCTTTCTAGATTTATAAAGCAGTGGGTGGAAAGAAACTAAAGCATTCATCTTCAAAAAGAAAGTGAAGTACACTTAAAGAATGAATATTTTTTCTCTATTTTAAACATCTAGAGTTCTAAAATAATTGATAAACTTAATGAATTCAAAAATGAAGTTTGTGAAGATTTAAAAATCTATAAACAGGGATAAAGAAGATGCATGCATGTTGAGTTTATATCACAAATTTTTTCTTGGCCAAGATGTTTTGCCACTACAGGAAAACCCGGTATTACCGGGCGGACAAAATCTCGCGGTAATACATAAAATATGACGGAAAGACTGGGTTTCCGGCGCATTTCCGTCAGAATTTCATATGCTGCTTTGGTGTGCGTAGAAAATGTCTTCCGATAGATATAAGATGCCGATAATTTTTTTGTCGCACGTTCCAACGCATTACCGACGAAAAATGGGTTAACAAAACAGTATTTATTAGCTGATTATTCTGACATTAAATACGCTAGAAATTACGGCGTACTTATCCTCCGAGAAACTTCGGCAGATAAAACGTCGTAATGAACGCCGTAACTAAAGATACGACTTGTTACCGGCTTGTGTTTCACGGTAATTCCGGCGGACATAAAATGCCAGAAACGATATAGATATTCATTGTATCGTCATTTTCAGTGAACCACCGGATGCCAAATCCGCCGGTAATACATAAAATACGACGAAAAGATTGGGTTTCCGGTGCATTTCCGTTAGAATTTTATACGTCGGTTTGGTGCGCATCGGAAAATATCTTCCAACGGATATAAGACGCTGATAATTTTTCCGTCGCACTTCCGATGCATTACCGGCAAAAAATGGGTAAAAAATAGCGTTTATTAGCTGATTATTCTGGCGTTAAATACGCCAGAAATTATGGTGTACTTATCCGCCGGAAACTCCGGCAGATAAAATGCCGTAACTAAAGCTATGGCTTGTTACAGACATAAAACGTCCAAAAACGATACAGATATTCGTTGTATCGTCATTTTTGGCGAACCACCGACGCCAAATCTGCTAGAAACCTGTAGCAATAACAAAAAAAATGCCTTCCCAAGCAACAATCGGATTTCCACACCTACAAACATATACAAATACATACAATAATAGTTCCACAACACATATTTACACATCACAGATCTCAAGAACTTCAAAAATACTTAAAAACATAAATGTCCATTAACACAGATTGTTCAATAGCATCAACCAACTAATATTAAAAACATCACAGATCGTTCAATAACACATATTCAAAAAATTAAACAAGTTCATATGACATTGAAAAAACTAAACTACTCTGAATCCGTGGATTCATCCTCACTTGGAGCTACCTTTTTTCCACTCAACTACTCCCTCATTTTACGCATTTCATCCAACAACTGATTGTGTTGCTCCTACATCTGCATTTGTATCTGTGCTTACAACTGAACTTGCCATCAGCTTGTGGATGCTTAGGTGGATGAGTGGCTTGATCCTTAGAGATAGTATACGAAATGAGCATATACGTACATAAAAAGGTTGGAATAGCTCCAGTGTTAGATAAGATTAGAGAAAAAAACTTTAGACTCTAAGGTTGACCTCCAAATTTAAGTTTACCTTCAATACATCTCTAGCCTTATCAACAAGAAGAATATCATCAGCAAAAAGCATACACCACGTATTCCTTTTGTAAATGTCTAGTGAGAACATCTACAACTAAAGTAAAAAGATATGAACTTAAGGCTTATCCTTCTTGTAATCAACAAGAAATAGAAATTACTTTTAACACAGTAATAGCTCATGCATACATATTTTTAATGATTTGAATATAAGCTTATTAACTTCTTTTTTTTTTTGCAAGAACTCTCAATAGCACTCCTCTTGGAACTTATCATATGCTTTCTCTACATAAATAAATATCATATGTAGATCCTCCTTATTCTCCTATATTTCTCCATCAAACCTCTCAATAATGTATGGTTCCATAATAGACCTACGGCATGAATCCAAATTGGTTTTAGAGAAACTTATCAACAAAAGAAAACTTAAGCAAAACCAAACACGGAGGCACATCCTAGCAAATATAATAACAAATTACATGAAGAAAAATCTTACAATCAATGAAATAGGGAGGCGGCAAACTTTGGAAACTCACGGTGGATTTTTGCCAAACTAGTCTCCTTTTGCCGGCGACGAAGGCGGTGATCGTCGGCGACGTCGCATGGACATCTAGAAGCTTCGACGACGGGATCTAGGGTGAGACGGCCTGGGGTGACGAGAGAAGAGTGGAGATGCGAGAGAAATGGCGGAAGCAAATGAGCAGCCAGACCGACTCGGGTTTGGAAATAGGGCTTTCGCCGGAGGCATTTTTGACGTCTTTTGCGCTACAAAGTTTTCCGGCTTCTATTACGCCGGTAACAAATCGTTGAGTTTAAAATGACTGTCGTCTTATCTGCCGGTAAATGCGCTGGTATATTTCTGCCATAAAATCCGCGCTCAAATTGAAATTCTTGTATTTTTCGATGTTAACACTGGCATATTAAGCGTTCGGAAAACTATCGGCACTCTTTCCGCGGGAAATAACGCTGTTGTTTTTCAGGCGCAAAATACGAAGGTGTTAACGCCGTACTTTTCGACGAAAAGAAATCCGCTGGAACGTCCGACGGTAATCACGTGCTTTCCCGTAGTGCGCTTTTTTATTATAAGAATAAATACTATCATGAAAAACTTAAATCTGGATGGACTGGACCTTTTACTATTATTATTATAATATATCCTAATAGTGCCATTAGAATTTAGGATAAATAAACTTTTATCTATAAGGTTAATGGTCATAGATTGAAACCTTATGCATGAGAAGAACTAAGAATAAGAAAAATATTGAATATGCATATAAGGAGTTTTCATTTATGGAGTATTTTAATATGTGTGTGAATGTCACTCTTATTTTAGTCTTTTCTCTATGAAGGATTGTTATTGTGTTAGCGTGACTGGAGTTATGGCTTTGAGAACTAATGTACTGTGATGTTTTAGAGTGGTGCTGAATACACTAGTTATCTTGTACTTTATGTTTTAGTTTCATATATATAATATATTTTATATTTTTCTATCATTCATATGAAAATATATTATTTATTAATATTTATACCATTGTTATTTATATTTGATTAAATTTTCTTATGCTTAAAATTTTATATCATCTTCCATTAATATATTTGTATTCTGATTACTTAATTAACATTCATAAAAATGATAATTAAAAATTATGTTAAATTAGGGTAATAATAAAGCCCTATATTATAGTTCAAATGAATGCTATTTTATAATTCATAGATTGGAAAAAATTAATAATTTACTCACTTAGATCATTTAAATTATTGACTTAACTTGAATTTATAAGTTATATATTTATACATTGACCTTTGAATTGAAGATGAATAATTAAGGTTAAAAAATAGATATGAGTAGATTAAAATTAAAAATCATATGCAACCTAAATTTAGAATTAACAATCTTATTAAATAATTACATTAATTTTATTAAGATTGTAAGAAGATTTTAAGCAATACTGATATTCTAAATAATTAACACGTACTCTACAAAAATAAAAGTGAAAAGAGTTTAAAAAGAAAAGCAAAGAAAAGAAGAAAAAGAAAGTGAGTACAATAAAAAATTTGTATCAAATTAAAACTTAGAGTCTTACTACAATATTATACTTAAATTCACAAAGGATAAGATAGGAGAACTAATACAAATATTGGTGAAGTTATGCAATTTTAACTTTAACTACAAAAACATATAACTTTTAAGCTATATTATTCAATTCAAAATTTAAAGCAGATGATTATATTTATAACATGTGAATTTAAATTAAGCAATAATAAAGTTGATTAATTAGGATAATTGTTAATATTTTTTAAACTATAATTATAACATTGTTTATTTTTACTACTTTTAAACTATGATATATTATCTTATATTTTATTAATTTTAAATTATCAATTTTTATTTTGGTTATCTGATTAATCAGAATTATAGATTTTCTTATTTGCTTGAGGACAAGTTAGAGTTTAAGATGAGGAGAATTTGATAAGTGTAAATTACATATTATTTTATGTGTTTTAGTTTTAGTTAAAATGTTTTATTTTATTTATTCTTGTACAGGAAAAACTAATAGTAAAAAATTTCAAGTAATCAACAACACCACGACATCCGAAGAAATAATGTTGTAGCACTATCTTCAATACCACTAAGGCGCTCTAATTCTGACATTGCAGCACTGAGTTCTCTATTTGTAAATATTATAGTGGTAACACAAATAGTTCCATAACATTGTCAGCATTATGGAGTCAGAAAGTTAGCTTGGTAGTGTCAGATTCACTATTTTCAAATTCCATGGTGTATAATTTCTCATGCATTTGTACCATTTTTTGCACTTGGGAGCAGCAATGTTCAAATGTCCACTGTGCCACGATGGTGCAGTTATAACTTCTAAGGGATGCGTTCTATCAGTGAAGAGACACAACTATTCACTAAGTATAGATCCACATCAGCAAGTGCCATGGTGGTGCAAATGCTTCAACACTGAGGTGCTAATTCACTTCAGGGGCGCCATCAAACCATTATTTGAAGCACAACAGCACCAGTTTCCTTTTTATGTTTTTTTCTAAAAATAGTTATGATGTTATGTTGTAAGGGAGTTCAATCACTGAGGTGCTAAATTCACTTGTGTATAAAGTTTTTGTGCAGGACTATCTCGAGTTGTGGTGCTACGAGTCTTGAGGAGGCCTTAGTCCTTGTGCTCGTTATGACAATGCCACAAATGAGTGTATGAAATATAAGAATTAAATTATAAACATTCAAATCAGTAAAAAATAAACATAAATACTACTCCCTCTATTAATAAAATTTTTAGGCTAGAATACCTTGAGATACAGGGTTATGTGCCCTAAGGAGGCCTTGATCCTCATACCCATGATGACAATACCACAAATGAATTGATGGAATATAGTTACTAAAATATAAAACATAAATCAATAATCAATAAAATAAATTAATTAAACATTATCAACTAATAATTAAACTTAATAAAATAAGTAATTATTGGGTAACTAGGGCTCACAAGACTATTAATTTAACCAAGGATGGTGAAATAAACCTAATAGTCCTGTTTTAAACAAAAGTAATTATTAATCAACAAAATAAATCTTTAAATTAATAATAAAACACTTAACCTTTGAAGCCTTCATACCCTTGTGCTAACTCCTTCTAGGAAGGCAAAAGTGTATTAGATGGGAACCTTTAAATGACTACTTAAAATATCTTAATCAACCAATCAAAATGGTCAAAACAAACTCTAAATCAAATTCTAAAATATCAAATACATTAAAACTTAAATCTTAACCAATTCCTCTTGACTTTAAATACATAAAATGTAATTCTAATTAGAAATTTTCAAACAATAGCAAACTTAAGTCATATCTAAACCACACAACCTTATACACACACTGTAGATTGCTTAGTAGGGCAGCCAACTCTAGCTCTAAGATTTGGTGTTATTCTTTCATATAAGCTTTTCTCTATGATGTGGATTGATGTGGATTTGTATGTGAAAAGAGTGTTGGTTGTTATGATTTGATGTGATGAATTTTATAATGCTTATAGTGTGATGTTTATGCCATGTTGCTTATAATGTGATCTATGATTAGCGTTTAGATTTATCTAGGTTAGGAACAATCTTGATGGTTATTACTAATCAAATTTTTTATAGGTGGTAATGCTAATGTATGGCCATAAAAAGGGGACTAAAATTAATCATGATTTAAAAATAATTAAATTTTATGTAGGTGCTTTTTTACTATTTATCCCCCTAATAATTAAAAGCATGGTCATGTTACAGGTGCCTAAAAAATGAGTAAATAATTGTTATGATTGCGATATTTATTTTCATATATTTAATTGCTTCACTAACATGCAGAGACTTTGAGTCCTTTTTAATTTTGTAATAATGTAATTTAATTAAAAGAGTTGTGAAAGCTTGTAAAGCAAGTTATTTCTCTAAAATGTTTTGGATCCAAAAAGAAAGAAACATCCTTCAATGGAGGGTTCTTTTCATTTGGGAACCCAAATTGGATGAACAAAAGAAGCTCGAAGATAAAAACCAAGGAGAAATGGAGATGAAAATACCTTGCTTAAAGAATTATGTCACTTTGTAGGAATAGAGTCCATGTTATTATTGGTGGACTCGGGCCACCTTTATTTACAACAGTCCCTGAGTTGTAATTAAATGACACTTGACACATGGACTTTAAAATTTTTTACTCTAATTGATGATGTATTTAAAGTTATTGCATAGTAGAAAGGGCATATTTTCATAGGTTTCTTTCTTGCTTGTTCTTGTGCCTAGATTTCGATTAGTGTCTTAGGATGAAAATTCTTCTACTTGTTAATTAAAAATAAAAATAAAAATAAAATTGGAATAAATAACATAGAGTCATAAATGTTTTAAGAAAGTAAACCAGCGATCGTTCGGGGTCGTATGCATATTAAAGCATTTCCTCCATCCTTATTTTAAATACTTCCCTGCTCGATAGTAGAGTTTAGATTATCTAACCTATGAGGACAACGTGCTAAACCTGGGAAGCGATAGTCTTCTAAAAAATTATTTCCTAAGCTTTTTTCAAAAATTTTAAGCATAAATGATTTATGTTGTTTCAACTAGCATGAATTTTATTAAAAATAAACTAAAATAAAAATTTAATTACATTAGCTTTAGAAGAATAATTAACATTCATACGTATATACCAACATAAAATTTTTTCTAGATGTCGGCCCTAAATTCCAAAAAGTTAAACAATAACTTACCCATCTTTTATAAGATTGATAGCATGGTTTTGAGATGATTAGGTAGTTTAGTTGGCTTTCCACTCCAGGCAGATGTAAGTCTAGAAATTCATACAATGTACTTAAAATTGGTTCAGGTAACTACTGTGTAGGATCTGAGACAAACCTCAAATTATAAGTCCACAGCCTTAAAAAATGTAATCCCAAATATCTAATAAAATGTCAACTCAAATATAAAATTTTCTCTCTAAAATATTAAAGCCCAACTTAGGATAAATTGGAGTGTTTCTGGGTGATTCCAGACTCTCAAAGTGCTCCCTGCTCTTTAATCCTTTGCCTTCCAGAATGAACTATTCTAAATTGATCCTATCTCCTTTAAAAATTCTTCTGCTCTCATCCTTGTCTTAATCGTTGAAGTCTATAGAAAATATTCGTCACTACTTTAGTATAAGGTATTCTTAGGAGATTTAATTTTAATAGGATGTAATTAACCATAATGGCTTACCTTTATGGGAAACTTGTAACCCTAGATTAAAATAATCCCTCTCTTATTTTCATAACAACAACATCATCATCATCAAGCCTTTGTCCCACTATGTGGGGTCGGCTACATGAATCCTTTTTCTCCATTGTGTATTGTTAAAAGTCAAATTCACTTTTAAATCTAATAAAGAAAGACCATTTATAATATTTTCTAACCAAAATTTTTTAGGTCTACCTCTACCTTTCTCAACATAAGTCAAATATAATACCTCTATTTTTCTAACGAGGTTATCAAAAGGCCATCGATTTATGTGACCAAACCATCTAAGGCGGCTCTCTCTAATATCATCTACCATTGGAGCAACTCCAACCTTTTCACATATATGCTCATTTTGTATCCTATCTCTAAGGGTAAAGCACACTTATCCACCTGAGCATCTCATCTCTGAACACTTAACTTAGTATTATGCTTCTCTTTTAATGGCCATATTCAACACCATAGCATTGCAAGGTCTCACCTCCATCTTATAGAAATTTCCTAAGTTTGAGGGTACTTTTCTATCACATAACAAGACCGATGCATTCCTCCACTCACCATCCAACTTGAATTCTGTTGTTTAATATCCAACTATTTCACTCACTATGAACAATAGATCCAAGATATCTAAAACTTGCACTCTTATTAATGACTTGATCGTCCAAATTCACAATCTCCTCACTAGGTCTATTACTACTAAAATTATACTACATATGTTCAATTTTAGATCTACTCAAGCGAAAACCTTTAGACTCTAAGGTTGACCTCCATAGTTCAAGTTTACCTTCAACTCCCTCTCTAGTCTTATCAACAAGAAGAATATCATCTTCAAAAATCATACACCAAGTTACATCCTCTTGCAAATGTCTAGTGAGAACATCCATGAGTAAAGAAAAAAGATATGGGCTTAAGGCTAATCCTTGATGTAATCGAATCGAAATAGGAAAATACTTGGTCAAACCACCTTGTGTTTGAACACAAGTAATAGCTCCTGCCATTCTATCTTCTTTATAATTTGAATATAAGCATTATTAACTCCTTTCTTTTCAAGAACTCTCCATAGCACTTCGCTTGGAACTTTATCATTTACTTTCTCTAAATCAATAAATATAATATGTAGATCCTCCTTATTCTCTATACTCTATCATACCTCTCAATAAATGTATGGCTTTCATAGTAGACCTACCCAACATGAATCCAATTTGATTTTGAGAAACATTAGTATCACGCTGCAACTTACGCTCCATAACTCGCTCCCCTAGTTTTAAAGTATGATACATTAACTTAATTCCTCTATAATTCATATAATCTTATGCATCACCATTATTCATAAAAATAGGAATTAACACACTCATTCTTCACTTATATGACATTTTTTAGTCTTCAAATAGTATTAAAAATTTAGTAAGCCAAGAAATTCCTTCATCTTGTAAGCATTTCCATACCTCTATTGGGATATCATCAATTCCAATAGCTTTTCCACACTTCATTTTCTTTAAAGCCTCTCTAATTTTGTTTTTTACTAATACATCGATAAAAATAGGAATCTTTATCTTCATTTAGGGTACTATGATCACTAAAATCAATCGTATTTTTACAATCTTCATTAAAAGTTTAGCAAAATATCTCATCAACCTTTGTTGAATATCATCTTCTAAGGAAAGTACTTTTTATCTTCATCCTTAATACACCTCACTTAAACTAAATCCTTACTACTCTTATCTCTTTATTTGGCTAACTTATACATATATCTTTCTCCCTCCTTAGTATCTAATCTATTATATAAATCATTAAAAGCTAAGATCTTTGCATCACATATTACTTTCTTAATTTCTTTACGTGCCTCTTTATATCTACCCCATTATCATTATTTTATATCTAAACAATTTTAAAACAATATTCTTTTTTTATCTTTTCTGCACAATGGTTCCACCATCAACTATTTTATTATTATGGTTTTTTCCTTTGTACTACAAGCATCTTTTGCAATGATCTTAATATCACTAGTCACTTTTTCCCACATAATATTAACATCTTATGCACAACAAAATCTTAAGATTTAAAAGTTCCATATCCTATCTTATTTTCGTAAACTAGGAGAAAATCTCTAAAAATGTAGATGATTTTAAAAACCCATTTTTCTATTCAAACTACCCCGTAGAGTATAATTTTCACCTTTTGAGGTGACATGATACAATCGTTGTGATGTTTGATAATAAAAAAGGAGAATTTTTAAAATCCCATTTTCATCTTTAAATACTATTGTGGAATGACATTTTCATCTTTCGGGATGCTATGTTTTTCCTCTATATGTATTTGATTATGAAAGTGAATGATTTCTAAAACCCTATTTTTGTATTTGAAATTAGTATAATAATTTATCTATATTTAAAGATAGTATTTATTCTAAATGCCATATTCGATCACAAGAATAAGAATGCCCTAAATCTATGTGGGCATTTCAAAATTATTTTCCCATAGTGGTATGATATGACTACTTTTGAGGTTGAATTATGTTATTTATATAGGCTCATATAGTGTTATCACATTAGCTAAAACTTCTTAAAAATTGATTCTTTTTTTATTTAATTTATCTCTAAATTATAGGATTTGAGCTCAATGATAATCTTTACTCCCTACATTTTATGCATAGATAAATTATCATCAAAGCTCAACTCTTTTTTTTTTTTTTAAGGATGCCAAAGCAATAACATTAAAGGAAAAAATATTACAAACTACCAATAGAATCACATTCTTCCTTCAACAAATGGAAAAAAAAAGGAGGAATACTACCCAAACTAACATCATCCCAAACAAAATTATAACTAAGAGGAATGTTAGCACAAATATTAGCTAACTTATTACAAACCCTATTCACACAATTAAAAATAACACAATAAAAATCTTTAAGAAAAATAAGATCCTCCAACTGGTTCCCAACTATTCCACCCTTCGATTTTTTATATATAACTTGAAGAAACTTCATGAAATTAATGTTATCATCTTCAAATATGATCCCATTATATTCTAACATCCACTTCTACAAGATCCAACTCAATGAATGAACAACTAACAACTCCAATTGGTATACGTTCCAATGAAGCCCACTGAATCTAAATGCCAATAAGAAACTTCCTCTATGATATCTGAAAACACCCCCAATACTAGCTTTGTATGACGAAAGCAAACAAACATCAACATTCACTTTGATCCAATCGAGAGGAGGAGGATGCCAAGAATTCTTTAACTACCGATCTGGCTGATTAACACCCTAGATGCCCGAATTTAAAATACCACACCCCGTCAACCTAAAGATAGAAGCAAAATTAACAGTGTTAGATGCAATAAACAAACTACTATCTTTATTACCACCATAAACTCCTTTACTTCTCGACTTCCAAGAAAGCTCAACTCATTTGGTAAAATTTATTAGATTGTTAATTTTTATTGTCAAATAGACAAATAGAAAAGAATACACAACATTATTGTTCATTTCACTGACACCATTGATATATATATATATATTATTATATATATTATATTATATAATATATATATATATATATATATATATAATCATAAACAATAAGGGGATCAAGGAATTTCCCCTTGGCATCAACAAAGATAACTTATAACATAAAGAGTAAGAGGCTCAAGGGACTTCTAGTGTTAGTATTCAACCACCAAAAAGAATTATCTATTCACTTACCTCTACCCTTAGGCAAA
Source organism: Dendrobium nobile (assembly GCA_022539455.1). Lineage (NCBI taxonomy): Eukaryota > Viridiplantae > Streptophyta > Magnoliopsida > Asparagales > Orchidaceae > Dendrobium > Dendrobium nobile. The sequence continues at coordinate 5,728,958 of CM039731.1, forward strand.
ACATAAAACCATAGCTAACCACTAAAGCTTGTATTGCTAGCTATTTGGTAAACTTATATCTATTCTTCTCAGAGTGATAAACTTCATGAGTTTTATCTTCCTTCATGTGATATTATCTACTTTATGGGAAACCATGGATTTTATATCTTTAATCACCCCTACCTTGGTAGATTTATTTTTGTGAACTACTATTTGGAAGACATTTTGTATAATACTCCAGCACTAATTTATCCTCTCAATGATAATCTTTACTCCCTACATTTTGAAAGACATTTTGTATAATACTCCAACATTAAAGGTTCTAAGTGAGAAATTAGGAGGTTAGGTTATTATATTTTCAATCTCTCTTCTCCTCTAGCAAGAGAGAGAACATGACAATACTACCTTCTAGTGAGAGCAAATACATCAATCATCATAGCTTCTCGGTGAGTTTGTTCTTGTTTCTTTAAGCTTTTCCTCTATCACTTGCTTTTATTTCTCCTCTAATACTTAAAAAAGGAAAAAACTAGTCCCTAATTTAAACTAAATAGGCTATAAAGGGAATATTATCGAAAGTAATAACACTAACTAAGTTGAAGTTACTAACATTACTAGTGTAATGCACCATAATCTAAATTTAGAAGAATAACATTTTTTTATCATCTCAATCAAGAATTAGAGCTTACAAATTACATTCAAAAAATAAAAAAAGTGGAAAATATAATTACATTTATATTCATTCAATATTTACAATTTGAGCTACAGTCTCAAAATAATATATATATATATATATATATATATATAATATATATATAATAATCATGATGTACAACCAATAACAGTCTATCACTGCAAATACATCATGACTATAAAATAACAAAAAATTAACAGACACAGAAAAACCCTAAGCTTGCTTCTTACACCATCCTAACTCTACAAGATCCTTACCCTTATCTGAAAATATGTAAAAAGAAAATAATATGTATAAACGCCCAGCAAGCTACCAATATTTACTACGGAAGTCAATGCATTAAATAGAACTAGTAAACATATAACTCTGGAAACATGTAGCAGTCAATATGAACAATTTTTGTATATCATGTAATTAATATATAGTATTATTTTATACATATCAACCATATCCTTATATTATATCACATGGTCATATTGGTACCTTATTAGTCAATTACATATCAATTATGCTAGTTAATCAATCATTCTCATCAATTAATCATATCATCAATCAATCAATCATCATATCTCATGTCTCACATATCATTAGCCTTATCAATCATTAGTCTTATCAGTCATCAATCATCAATCACATATATCATCAATATATTATATATGTTATCGGTCTATTTATCATATTTGTCATATTTATAACCAGTCTATTACAATTATCATCATTCTATCACATCTGTTATCTGTCTATCACATCTTTTGTTAGTTTATCTATCACGTCTACTATTAATCTATCTATCCTATCTGTCAACAATCTATCTATCATATATGTCACCGATCTATCTATTGTATCTATCATTAATCAATCATAGTTGTTATCGATCTATCTATCCTATCTATTATCAGTCTATGATATTTGTCTTCAATCAATCACATATATTATCGAATTATCTATCATATTTATCATCACTCTATCTATCATATATGTAATATCTATTAACTATCATTAGTCTTCACCTATCTATCATTTCATTTGTCATCCATCATATCTATCATCCAGAATGTACATATAAACTATTAGGTTAAACTAACATATTGATATGAATACATAAATACACATTCATCAATGTCCACATAAGTAACATTTACCACCTCCCACTTACATAAAGTTGGTGCAAAGAAGAATATTTTTTCAGCACAGAGTTATTCAAAGCCAACACATAATCAAGTGAAAAGCAGAGCCAAAGAAGAACAATGTATTTTTCCAACATAAAGTTATTAGAGCCAACACAAAATAGAGTAATTCAGGGTAGAGATGTAATTGCATTGGGCCCTAATACGTAAACCAAAGTTTACTTTCATTTTCAATTCAAAGCTTCAGAGCTCCATGAAATGCGTAATAATGAAAATGTAACACATAACTAAGGTATAACATCAGTCTCATCTTTTATCAATCTTATTTATCATCTATCTTATCAGTTATTCGTCATCAGCATCTCGTTAGTCATATATCAATCAATAGTCTCATATTAATTATATCAGTATCAATCCCATCTATCTCATCTTGTACATCGATTTATTCATTTTTGTAAGTTCTTACATATATAACATCATTTATATCATGTATGTCCTAATAACACATAGACATCATGCATTAGATCTAGACATTGTGTTCATCAATATGCTTATATTATGCAAAATGTATAATAACTATATGTATATCGTGTATCTCATATCAAGATTTAGTGCATTAGCTTATGATCATTTTGTACTCAGATTTAGTATATTAGCTCCTGATCATTTTGTACCTAGTCTTACTCTTCTGATTTCAAATAAAATGTCATATATACCAAACTAAATGGTGAAATTTTAATATAAATTAGTTAAAACAATCAGATAATAATATCTATCACATTTCAAAACTTACATAGTGAAATATCATTAGAATGGGAGATATCACTTTTTTATCAATTTTAGGATAGAGAAATATACCAAACTCAAAATCATTGAAAATAATCAGAAAACTTACAATGATCATATTACTTTTCATAACATAAGCAATGTTCAAATAAGCCCCAAAAAGCTTCTCTCCTCTCATCTCTACATGTTCTCCTCCTTTCTTTCCTTCCCGCCAAGGCAAATAGATTGGGGAGGGATGTCTTGGAATAAATAGATTAAGATATTTTAATATTTAATATCCACTATTCTGAACTAGCACCACGATGTTCAACTTTAATTCCAGTGTCGCTACACTCCTAGAAATTTCTAGATTCTCCTAGAATGTCCTTACTTGAGACCCGTCGCTATGGCGAAGCTGTCAGGCACCAAAGCACTCACTCAAATCCATTTTTTTATCACAAAATTCGAGACCTCAACGCTGGGGCATCGCCAACCCCAGCGCCACAATGCTCACAAAGCAATTTTTCTGAACATGAAATTTTAAAATAGATTATGAATTAGATTTGATGATTTTTCTTTATAAGATTAATTTTTTTTTTAATGCTTTAAAGATCTTGAAATATATTTTGATATTGCCATCACTCTACCCATGATTTAAATGGACTAGGAATCTCATAGAAAGGATATATATATATATATATATATATATATATATATATATATATATATATATATATATGTGTGTGTGTGTGTGTGCGCGCGCGCGCGCGCGCGCGCGCGCGCGCGCGCGCGCGCGCGCGCGTCACACATCTCTACCCATGTTCGATGAAAAGTGGTACCTTCTCCAATGGAGTCATAAAAGTTTTTGATGGGTCAATTGATTTGAAATACTTGATGAATGAGTATGAAATAAAAAATAATATATTGCCCTGGAAGATATTATATATGGACTAAAGAACAAAAATAATTTTAAACTTTTTTATGTTTCTAGATATCTTTTTTCCAATGATATAAGTTTGATTAAGTGGTGTTTATTTTACTATGGAGTGCGGGTTCCCTATAAAGGAAAAGCCCATTCATTAACAACATCCCAAGAGTATTTAGCTCTAAAATGAACTTTTGATTAAAATAGCAATTTTTATTTTTTATATGATTTTAAAGATTTTTAATCCAAAGACTTGACCTTGAAATTTTAGAAAGGATGATTTGTTCTACTTTTAATTTTTTTTTTTTTGGGACATTTAGGCCATTTAAGGCAAACTCACACACACAACGCATACACAAAGACTCGAACCCAAGACCTCTTAGTTGAAAGCATAAGCTCTCAACCAACATGCCAAAGTAAGCTGTGTACTTTTAATTAATTTCATATGGAAATCGAAGTAGGAAAAGTTATAGTAGTACTTGATTCAGAAAATTTCAATATTATCCTATATTAGGCATTACATTTTGAGAATTAATTATATGTTTAAATTGATTATTTTATTTTGAATGCTGAAGTTTATATTTCAACAAAAAAAAATAAAAAAGATTTATAATGCTAAGATGCTTGACTATGAGTAATATGCATAATGACTCACTAATGTAATTTTTTTAATTATCTAATCCTTAATATGAGGGCTTTTATTTCTATATGGAGCTCATAAAACTATGAATATGAAGTTTATTAACTAAGGTGTAGGTTTGAAACAATCTATATAAACACTTTCTTGTGAATAAGACAACCAATCAAACACTAAATTCACACTTCAAGCCCCATATGAAGGCTATTGATTTTCTTTTTTGCTTTTAGTTTTATACAAAAATTTTACCTCATGGTTAATTTTATATTATTTATATTTTAATGACAAAAATTTTAGCTTCTTAAGAGTCAAGTCCAAACCATTATAGACCAAATATATGAAGAAAGCTAGGAAAAAGTATATTTTACACTGACACCCGAAGTAAATAAATAATCATTAAAATTCTAAAAATTATGAAAAAAAAAATTTTGAGGTTTGAGATTCATATAAAATTCTAAAAATTATGAAATAAATTTTAATAAATTCATTTTTTTTAGTTTTAAAAATATAGCTTCGTTCATGCTCTTGAAACAACAATCATCTTATGAGACGTTTTGATGACATCTATAAAATTTTCTTGATCTGCTATCTCATTTATGACAGGTGGATAATAACATTGGTGGTTGCATCTATAGTAAATTGGTGATCTTCTATGGTTCCCCTTATTGTTGATGAATAACTGATAGTCATTTATTACAATGCAATAAATGTTGATCAATAGTGAAGTTAGTGCTAGCAACCTTTTTATGGGAGGATATTTTGGCCAATTAAGATTTCGTTTGGGGCAACTTTCTTACTATTTTTAAAGCAACTTTTTAGTACAAATTTTTTAATTTTGGCACTAAAAAGTAGCTTTAAGAAGCAGTAAGAAAACCGTCCCAAATGAAGCTTAAGGTAAACTCATACATACATCACATATACAATACTCAAACTCAAGACCTCTTGATTAATAGTCAAAGCTCTCAACCAACAGATCAAGTTAAGTTGCGTCGATCAACCATATTCCTCTCTTTTTTATTCAAACTAGATAATATCCTAAAGTATTTTTATTTCATCTCTATGAACACTTTATGAGAATGCTCTCAGGCTAACAAAATTACATATTTACAACATTGCTGTTTTGAATTAATGACTACAATTAGGACTTGCAGTCAAATTGTGAATCATAATAAAATCAATGCAAAGAGATTATGACAACAACAATAACATCAAGTTTTTATCTCACTACGTCGGATCCGCAAAATCACTGCAAAAGAATTGTTTTATAATCCTCTTACAACTAAAAGCAGCAATTGCATCTCAACTGCAATTTTCTTAGAGATTAAATGAATAAAAAACCAGTAATAAACATTACCTCATACTTCAAAAGAAAATAGATGTCTGCAATGGAAGTGGAAGTTAATTTAAGTGCAAGCATCTGTTTACATAAATTTTGATCCTAGATAAGAACTGAATGCAAAGGCACAAAATCATAAAGTTAACTGCTACAGATGAAATGAAGTCCAGCAGCCAATGAGCAAAACTGGATGAATTCCTTAATGTCTCTTTCAACTATACTATCCTTCCTATATAACTCAAGAAAAAATGCTAATATTTGTACAAACTTTACCTATGCTCAAATATTGAAAAAAATAAATTTGTTCAACGAGTAATGACCAGTTGGGGTTTTTTTGAACAATTCTAGTAATAGAAATTGGAATCCCTATGACTCGGAGCATCCTTACAGAGAACTGAACGTACTTCCATTATGGAACTTGGAGGCTCCATATCCTTTTCCACAACATTTGCAAGCAATTGTTGCATTTGTGATGCAAATGTATCATTCAAAATCTGCATTACATACTTTTAATTAAACTTAAAAAGATGAGCATTAAGGTAGAGTAAGATAAGAGTTCTTGATCAAGATCTAAAATGCTAGATTTTGAGACAAAATGAGGCATTACTTACAGAAACTGTGACTCTTGCACTTTTATACCAAGATCTGTTCTTCTTATCTTCTAGGCATGTTAGAACATCCTAAAACAACGCAACATTAAATTAGTAATAAGCTCTAATTTTGGGGGAAAAAACACACATTAAAACCGATTTTCAATGCATGAACATATAATAGAGGCATTTGACAGGAACTTGGAAGGATTTTTTTAGAGTTCAATCTTCATAGAATACAACACGTATATGATATGAGATACCTGTCCCAGCCTATCCCAGAAACATCGGCATAATGACACAAAGACGGGCATCTCAAAGATTGTATGAAGATGATATATTATCTCTACAAGTTGATCCTTCAGTGGTTGCATCCTGTTCCTGATGTCAGATTCGGCCATGAAGTCCTTTGAATACCGGATAATCTTCTTCAATTTTGTAGCTCTTTGTGAATGACTCTGTAATGTATATGTTGAAACAAGTTTATGAGAAGCCTGACTTTGTTTATGATTATTCATCATTCAATCACACTGGTAAAAATGATATCTAATAAAAAACATGACTACAAGCTCGCTTGCATATATGAAGGCATAAAGCAATAGAACTATGTAACGATCATTCTAGCTCCATTTACTCCACCTACTGTGCCTTCAAGATGATCTGCCAGTAATTACTGCCGAGAGCTCATCAATAGAAAACGAAACAAGCATGCAATCTCATTGCTTCCAAATAGATTATTCATCAAAACTCAAGGCACAAGGTTTTTGATGTAGGATGACATTACCTAAAAACTTTCTTCAAACATAAACAGGTGATTAATTGAAGAGCTTTCAACTTAAATACTTCCATATAAATGTACTCACATTCAACACAAGCTTTTCCACAATTGCTTGAAGGTAGATTCGGAGCTTTGCTCTTAGTGTCACTGTAACTTCACTAAGGTGTTCGCCAACAGAATTATTTACCCCAGCAGGCACATAAGACGCCCAGGACTTAAAATGCTCCTCCACGTTGGGGTGCAAAACATCAAGCAATCTTTTAATACTATTCAACAGAAGTCCAAGCTGATGAAAAGATCAAAACTTTAGAAATATAGCAGATGCACAATGGGAAAGACAGAAACACAGAAAGAAAGCTCACATCGTCATGCACAGTATAAGGGCATAAATGACTGCGTTTAGCCAGTTTTTGCACATATTTGAGTCCAAATTTCTTGGGTGACAGAGCATCTTTCAAGGGAGCTAAAGCATCAGCATACTGCCTCTCTAAAGCCTCAATTACTGATTTCTCAACTTCTGCAATTACCTTTTTATTGTTGAAGGAAAAAAGGAGAATGAATCCATAAGAAGACATCAAAAGCTGGATAAAAACACAGATGAGAAAGTAAGGAATTTCAATTATAAAGCAATGGATTAAGTTTTCACACATTCTCAAGAGGGGAAGTGTATTCTGGCCAGAGACAAATGATAACATCATACTCTTTGAGAGTATTCCTCAGTAGGTCATAGATTTCATCAACAAATGGAGTTGTCAGATGCTGCGTTGTGGCAGCAGACCATTTTACCTAGTCAAAAGTTCCATAGCGTCATGTAAGCATATATTTGCACAAAAGCAAAAAAAAGAAAAAAAAAATCAATGGCCAAACATTAATGATAGAGCAGATCGTAGATAAACATTTGAGGCCCATTTAAGCCATAAGAAGCGGAATAAACATAGAAAAAGCACAAGGTTAATATCTCACCGAAAAGCATGAAACAAAAATGACCAAAAGACTTTCCTTTAAGTAACCAAGTTCGTAATGCTCATAGCTATTATTGCAGCTCTGCAAAACCTAAGGGTGCCTTAGAGCAAACGATTAGGACTTAAGAAGTACCCTGGTAGATGTAAGAAATTTGAAACACCGTATGGAAAAATCATCCCACCAAAGAATCCGGCTAAATAGAATTTAATGGATGTTGATGAAAAACACATAGATAGCACTATATACACCAAAAATAAACTAAAAAAGGCAAAATGTGAATGCAAACTAAGTTTCTCATACTTTAATCCACACATGAATTGGAGAGAATATGTTGTGTGCTTCATTCTAATATTTGTGTAATATTTATACAATTTAGGAGAGCTTCTAATAGGAAATATATCAAAACAAGGAATATGATAGGAAGTAGGAGGCTCTTACATCCAAATTGATAATAAGTAGGTGCTTTTTCAACCAAATCAGCGAGCTATAATGAAAAATTGGGAAGAACACACACCACAAAACTATTTATTGCAAGAAATTCAAAAGAAAATAAGAAGATATAGTTGGATCCTCAATTGGAGTGAAAAATCTGGCTCTCCCAATCTCTAGCTAGCAACAATAGCCCAAATAAAACCTAAGAACTCTCCAAATTTTTGCAAACACGGGATAAAACCTAACCCTAGGGTAAACAATATATTTAAAGCATATAAAATATAGTTAATACCAAAACAAGCTCCTAATTTAAATTTCTAACTTAAATCCTGCTCTCGATGCTTGCGATGAGCTAGAAAACCTCCCAACGTATTCACGTAGCATGGGGGGAGGGAAACCGGTACGACGCTTGCAACGAGGTGAGTAATCTCCTGAGCGCTCATGTAACGTGAAGGGGATAAAAATAAGTACCCATATGTTGGAAAACGACTGTGATCTTTTCAACAGGTACTAAAGACCCCTAAGCGCTCATGTAGTGTCTTGAGGATTGAAGAAAATGCAGCTGCGGTGTCTATGAACATCTACATGAAGCGCTCATGTGGCGTGGAGGGGAAGGTTGCCTCTTGGTTTTTCCCCTAAACGGGGGAAACATCAGGAGGCTACCGAAATTCCGACTGAAGACACACAGGGGACTTGAATAAAATTTGAACGACAGTGGACCTAAAACAGAATGAACTTGGGATATGAATTGAACATTAAATAAGCTTTACGTAGATTCAAACTTAAAATGATAATGAACAAGTTCAGGACCAAAGTTTGAATTCAATATGACTACAGGGGACTTGGACTCCAACTTGAACAAATGAAAGGAAATCTAATTCAATTTGAATAATTGAACTTGCAAACTTTTGAACATAAAAGGATTTACAAATATGGACTTTAACTTGATTTGAACCAAATATAAGAACTTGAACACAGATCAATGAATAATCAAGGGTCCAAAATTTGAGCTAAGTGGGACTTGAGCTTGAACAGTAGAACAAAGGGCTTGAATCAAACTCAACCAAGAATAACTTAATTTGAACTTGTACCATGGAGTCGAACTGGACTCAAGGAATTTGAACTTCAAGCCTAAGCCAAGTGATAAGTTTGATCAAACAAATGAACATTAACAAATCAAATTGAAGGTGTAAGAACTTGCTCATATACAACAACTCATGATGAATTAAAAGTTTATGTCCCATTCAGAAGCAACAAATCATATGAAGATCACTGAGTTATCATAAGATTCATGATGAATTGCTAAACACCTACCTGTGAGCTAATGTAACAAATCACGATCAACCTATAGTTAGTATATAACATGAGTGCATGTTATTCATCTTAATCATGGATGGCATATTCACAAAGAATATATGAAGAACATGAAATGAATTGCAAGGCTTCCCTCCAATCAATGTCAACCAGCTCGTAGATGAATATAGTAGTTATCTACAAACACGAAAAGTTGAAACATATAAGCATGGTAGGCTGCTAATGAATGCGATGATTTGCTGGCTAATGTGCACGAAGGGGATATGCTCCAAAGATGATGAGTCTCCAATGCATATGGATACTCATGTGAGGTGTTATTCATAAGAAATGATAGAAGGAACATTCGGGTGCAGAACAATATACCTATGGGTAGCAATCAACAACATGTATTGAATGTTATAATACTCCTACAATCAGCAATAATCCACTGCTAAGCAATGATACTGGCTCCCTACAAGCAAGAGCAAATGGTATGTGGTAAAGTGCAAATATTTACGGGGTCGTAGGAGACTCATCATATGCACCATGTCTCATTTGCAAGTAAACATCGGATGAAATGTAACAAATGCAAGCATCCACGGGCCACTATAGAAGACTCGTGGTATACCTAGTCTATTGTCCACAAGCAAGATACAAAATGACTATATCAAGTGTAAGTTCTTACGAGTTACAGTGGGAAACTCATCATGCATACAATAGACTAGCAAAATTGGTTGGAGAGCTCTCTAAGCTTTATAACTACTTGGTTCTTCCAGATCTTCATGAAAATTTTCAAGAATTATCTAGCAAAATCTTTTTCCCAATATCTTCTAGGTGTCCATCATACTATGGAACAAACTGGCGATGTATCATCTTTTAAAAGATCCTCTAAATCAGGGGGCTTTTCTTGAGTATTGCTTTTATCTCCTATGCTGAACTCCAGAGATCTCCACCTCAGATTAGCCATTTTTTTATTTTAATGTCTACTTTCCCACAACCGTCCTAAACTCATCCAACAATTGTACTTATTCTTTTGCACATGGATAAGCTGCAGGGAACTTACTCCCCATTTGATGGTGGGCATTTGCAATAAGTGGTTATTGTAGGGGCTATTCTTTGTTGCCAAAGAATTGTGTAGGTTGAGCAGAACTGTGTACTGCCCAAAAACTCAACCCAATTATTTTGTCCAGCTAAGACTGTTGCAAGTGTCCCTCCAACAAAATATCACTCCTCTCTATTTGTCCAATTTTTCAAGATGGTTCACTAAATGATTGAGATGCTTAGTTCCTTGGGGCGTTTTTAGACTATTTATTTCAACTTAATAAGGTCAGATATGCGGTTAATACAATATAGCATCCTCGAGTATGTTGTGAACAAAAAATACCTTGTCTTGCTTGCATGACTCCAGCAACTGCAAGCGTTTATCTTGAATCCAGATTATAATGTACAGGTGAAAGAGCTCTTTCGCATCAACACCACCCTTTACATGACTGCATAAATTATTAAAAACAATAAAAAAGTAAGCCATGCAAAGCTAAGGTGTAACGGCGTATAGAATGGAACATCCAGTAAAAGTACATGTCATCACCACAATTACCATATATTCCAGTTAATGAGATCCTTCTGAATATCTGCTGCGGCAATTACTAGGTCTACCACATGTGGTGAAGGACTAGTGGGGGGACATGCAATAAGAAATTCACGCAATCGATTACAAAGTTCCACGCTATAAATTGAAGCTGATATATTCTTCAGATCTACAAAACTGGAAAAGGTAAAAAAAAGAAAACAAGTTGGCTTAATTGGATCTAACATAATGATATAAAAACTCCAACTGAAACAGGTAAAACAGTAGTAGCAAGTGATTGGAGTTGATTCTCTATTGTGCAATTATAGCAGAAGAGTAACTGAAGTCCAGAGGAATAACATAAGCAATTGTAAGTTGTGGTAAAAGAAAACGAAGTAAAAACAGAATATGAATGCTAGTATGATGATAAGTTGCATCAAAATCAGCGCTGGTGAGCATATAAAATAGAGCAGTAGAATAAATTATCTAGTGATCCATGACATAGTTAACACAGGTTTCTTGAGTAAGCTGCATCTATCACACCATCAGGAGCACATTTATAGTGCATGCTTCAAATTCATCGACTTACACAGAAAACCAAGCAGAGATACACCTAGAATATAAAAGACAACTATCCATGCAAAGATTTGCAGGACAATCAGAGGAGCGTTAACTAGAAACATGTAGAAGGATTCGACAGCTACTATTAACAGAATAACCCACAAAAAACTCGCAAGGGTACAATGCAAGAAGATTTCAGTTGCAAACGATTACCCTTAGGGGCTGTTTGGGAACAAGTGGGATTTAACTTTAGTGAGATTTAGTAAATCCTGTAAATCCGGATTTAATAAATCTGAAATGTGTTAAATCCTGAAAACTGTTTGGTATGTCAAACGTTAAATCTTGTTAAATCCTTAGAAACTGTTTGGTAACATATTTTAGGATTTATGGCAGTTAGGGATTTAAATGTGAAGAATATAATTATAAATTAAAAAATAAATTTATAATTAAAAATAAAAATTAATGTGTTATAAATTTAATAACATATTAAGTACAAATTATTCATTAATTATTATTTACACTATTAATTAAATATTTAATAATACATACATATTAAGTTATATTAATTAAGCTAATTCTATTAATATTTAATTACTAATTGTACAATTAAGTTAAATTAGATAATAAATTTATGCACTAATTATACAATTAATTATTTAATTATTTTACTTATTTATTAATATTTTAAAATATATTAATTAAGTTAATCAATAATAACTTAGAGGCATCTAGGTTTGCCTTTCATCTTCTCTTTTAGCCGTTGCTGTTAGGCTTCGTTGCTTCGTAGGAGGTGTAGAGATTGCATGCGTCGCTTCTTCGTTTCCTTCGTGACTGTTCAACTTTGCTCCTTCCACATCTTTCCCTTCTTGTCGGATCAGAAATTTCGACATTTTGATCGGAAGCAAGAATGGGACCTTGCTGGCTGTGAAGGTAACTTTCTCCCTTTCGCGCGCTTCTTCGGTTAAATCCGGTTAAATCCGCCGAACAGAGGGATTTAGTAAATCCAGGATTTAAGCCGTAAATCCCTAAATCAGGGATTTACGGAATCCTGGGATTTAATGAGCACACAAAAACTGTTTGGCTGGATTTAGCGTAAATCCGACTTAAATCCGAGAATAAATCCGATACCAAATAGCCCCTTATACTTCACTACCCTCTTCTTTTCTTTCTTTCGGGGTTTCATGATAGAAAGTACTTTTTTTATCAAAAATGCAAAAGAAATATCAGACACCAAATATGCTGCTAATGTTCCTGTTGACCTCCATGTGCACTTCAAAATTAAATCCAAGTGAATGCGAAAAAAATAACGACTAACAAACACAAAGTCGTAGGGAACAAATGTCAAGGTGCCTTGGTCATGGTCTCATCATCTATACTTTGTCGATTGCAAACAGATAGCATCAATGCATTAAGGATATCAAATTTATCAAAGAAGCACAGTTCGCTCACGACTCAAGAAAGGAAAGTTCAACAACAGTTGATTCGGATTTAGACTGATCAATAGAGCTAGGGATGACGATCAGTATATCAAAAACCTGGAGGCACAAGTCACGAATATGTTGCTACAGGTTAAAGAAATGCAAGATCACTTTTGAATTTCAACAGAAAGATTAATATAAAGAATTTTGAATTTCAGGAAAACTTTTGAGATTCAGTTGTCTGAGAATTCAATGAGTCAGAAATGGAAGAAAGGGTGATATTCAAATTTGCTGATCACTTGTAGTTGTATTTTGATCATCCCGCTTTGCTCATGGGGACATGATCAAGTTTGGGCAAGGTTTTGAAGACATGGAGGTTCTTTTCCAGGGTCCTATACATTCTAAGGCTAGGTCCTTAGAAAACTAACCTTCACGTGAAAAGAAAGTTTTGGAAATAAATTTTCCCGCCAGTGAGAGGTTACCTACTCAGAGCAGTAAGAAGAGGGTGGCTGAGTTGTCTTCAAAAGCTCTAGCCTCTTGACCTTCTGTCTTTAATAGACTGACCTTCCCAAAGATCCTGAAGTCAGATGAAAGACAAACAGCTTTGACTCCACTGTTGCTTCAGTAGAAATTTGTTGGAAAATTTGGAGGCATTTTGGATATTTGAAATTGACCCCTCCGGTTGAGATATGCATTTAACATGGCCATCATCGGGGTGTGAGGGGTCATTTCTATTTAAAGTTTGAACCTTGTCGACCCTATCAACTTGCCAATAGGGGATCGAGTTTCGTAGGCTTTATGCCTTTGTTAGTGAATTCTCTTGATTATAGACCTTGAAGGCCTAATATGAATGTACTAAATAAATATGACGGTCACCACAACCGTATATTTATTTGATGGTTCGAACCCTTTCAACTCCTATTGATCCGTATAGAAAGATCAGATTCGAACATGAATTCACTTATTGACCCACCCAGCATCCCTAGACGTCACATGTGTTTTCACAACATGCTTGCCGGGGCCCATGCGGATTTTATGATTGCTTTTACCCCTTTTAGTGTACCTATGTGTATACAAACTATGGTGCACGCGCGGGGGTACTTTGAAAGTATTTGTAAACGCCTTCTGCCCACTTGCATAGAAATTGCGGATCCGGTGGCGTGGCATTGTAGTCTTGTAGACGCCTTCTGTCTTCTCGTATGAGTGTTATAGACCTGGTGGCATGGCGTTGTAGCTTGTAGACGCCTTCTGTCTGCTTGCATGAGTGTTGCAGATCCTGTAGCATTGCGTAGCAGCTTCTGAATTTAATTGTTTGCTGCTTTGTACAGGTACACTGTTATGCACTACTCATTTCTTTCTACAAGTGGATTGTGGTGCACTAATAAATCTCCTGCTTTGCCCAGTAAGTACTGATATGTACTGTAGTTCCTTGCATTCTTCTCGTAGATGGTATGTTATGTGTGTAGCGGGTTTCCTGTAGAGGCTCATAAGAACTTGTATCTATCATATTCTTCATGCACTTTATTGTGGTCTTTGGCTCATGTAGTGCATCCGCCACTGTTACAAGTAAGTAGATGTATTCTTTCACAGATTGAAATTGACTTCAGGATACTGCATTTATTGAAGTATTTTTGTATCTATCTATAAGTGGCATGTGGCACATACATCTGTCTTTGTTGAGAGCTTGTATGTATTGCAGATCTTTTAAACTTTACCTATGATCGTATCACTACACGGCTCGTGGATATGTCATCGTGTGTCCTTGAAGTTCCCCTGTCCTTGAGGGTCACTTATAATACATACACCAAGTTTAACATCCTTGCTTATGTCATTAGTGCTTATGTTAACATGACGACCTTTGGCTTTCATCGGAGAACCCTTCCAATTATTATTCTCATATGAACTTCCTTATTCGCCATAATCTCCACCATTCATTGCTTGCAAACTCTACTTGTCCATCGTTATTCACGTGAATGCATTTCCATAAACTTCTTGTGTACAATTGTAGGTGGATTATTACTCATTTGCATTTGGTTAGGAATTCATGATGACTCTTTGACGTTCATTGGAGATCTCATGCCATAACTTATAGGTGGAGATCTTGTTGATCTCTCTTTGCAAGCAAGTTGATAACTTGCAAGGAAGTTGTGTAGAAATCAATTGAAAGCATCACATTATGTCATGAGATTTGATTGTTTGTGAAAACCCTTTTTTCTTTCATGTTCAGCTTGTTTTGGATTTTCCTTCTAGGTTCGTCCGTACGAAGTTGGGTTCATCCAGGACGAATAATTAAAAGTTTGGACAGAGAATTTCGTCCAGGGACGAAGCGTAATCATTGTTCGTACGAAGGCGACCAGAGGAGATCGTCCCTGTACGAAGAGCAATTTTCGTTCGTATGCATTTTTGTTTGTGAACCAACTGAGGAGATCGTCCCGAGACAAACCATGAATATCGTCCGCATGATCGGGGAAAAATCTCAGCCCATTAAATATCTAATTTTCATTTTGAAGAGAAAAATGAAGAGAGAGAGAAACCGACTAAGGAGAGAGAAAAAGGAAGGAAAGAGGAAGAAAAGCCAGTTTTGGGCGACTTCGGTCCGTTTTCGTCCGTTGTCGTAGTTGAGAAAGTTGATCGACTCGAGATATGACACATTATGCCTTTCTCAATTTTCAGAAATGTGAGTTTTGACGGATTTTCTATTTCAAATTTTGTTTTCGTTAGTGAAAAACGGGTATAATTTAGCAATGGTAAAATTTTTACCGCATAACTTTTGGTATGTTATAGAGAAGATGTTTTTTCACGTTTTGAGTATTTTCTAAAAAAATTTTATCGGGTATTTTGAATTCTGCGGAGTTTTTATCGAATAGAAAATTATCTAGATGTTGGAAAATATTGCTTCAGTACAATAAAAGCCTTAAAATGATGTTTTACCCAATTTCTGGTAATTTGGTAAATTTCTGAAACTGTGAATTTTGATCCGTTGAATTTTTTATTGTCTGACGTCATACATTCTGATGACATTTTGATATATGTCTGATCTCTCTGAATCTGTTATAATATGATGTTTGATGTGCGTATTTGATTTGAATGATATCAGAAGGGAGTTATACGGGGCCGGAATCCTTTGAGATTCTGTATGTGTCAGAGAAGGGAGGCATAAGGGGCAAGATTCCTTTGAGATTCTGTCTGTGTCCGGGAATATATTCTGGTGCTATATGCACAAAGGGATGCATAAGGGGCCAGAATCATTTGAGATTCTGTATGTGTCATGGCAATATAGAACAGAGGTATAAGGGACCAGAATCTTTTGAGATTCTGTCTGTGTCAGGGAAAATCTGATCTGAAATGTGATTTGTACGATTCTGTGATACAAAATTTATTCAGTTCTTTTGTATCTGTTATTTGATTCCATATGATTATCTGTTCTGTACGATCATCTGAATTCTGTCTAATTTCTATACGATTATCCAAACTCTGTGTTTATTTGGATATCTGATGAGTATCTGAATTCTATACGACTATCTGTTATCTTGATTTCTGATGAATATTCTGTACGGCAGTTTGGATAAACTATTTTTAAAGATTTTTTGAATATTTTGATATGAGAGTATCTAGGAATTTAGATCGGCTAGTGTAGTCTTGCTGAGCTGTTAGCTCACTGTGATTATCTTCATGGTTTTCAGGTTCTGGGAAAGGGAAGGAAGTTTTGGGCTAGCCGTTCAGGATCTGATTTGAAGCTATAAGTATTTTTGTGCTTTTAATTTTTGTATAGTTATGGCTATTTTTCCTGTTCTGTTATGTACTCTTTGTCAGTAGCCATGTACCGTAATGTATAAGATTATTTTGATGAATGATAGTCCAAAGAAGAAAATTATGGATGAGTTTTTTGTGTATTTGGAAGTTTGCAGTAGCTATGTGTTTCTGTATTCCTTTGTGTATATTGGAAGAAAGTCTGAAAATAAATTCCAAAGCTAGATCCTGGGGTACATCCGTCGCGACTCAATGCGATGGGATCCGTCCCGGTCGGGTTGGGTCGTGACAAATTAACGTGGTATCAGAGCAATAGTTTTGGAATTTAGATCATAAGACAGAGCTATAGGAATTGATCTGTAAGTCTGGTGGGGTAGTTTCAGTTTGTGCGGGTTTTTATTATTTTTGTTTTATGGGCATAGTTGCATTCTGTGTGATTATGGATCTGCCAGACCCAGATATGACTAATGGGCAGAGAGCTAGTCAGGCAGCTCCTGTGAATAGTTCTACTCCGGTAGTTAGCTCAGATACAATTTCTCAGTTTGCCACATTGATAGCTCAGATGATGATTGAGACGCAGAATAGAGTTTTTGTTGCTAGATCCGAAGATGTAGATAGACATCTACAAATATTTCTGAGATTAAAGCCTCTGAGGTTTGAGGGCGTTGTTGAGCCCAGAGCAGCTAAGGATTGGTTGATGAGATTAGAAAAGAGTTTTGATGGTATTTAATGTCCTTATGATAGAAAGGTACCATTAGCAGTTTTTTTGTTGGATGGCGAAACAGAGCGCTGGTGGATGAGCCAGCAAGAGGAGAAATTTCAAGGTAAATTAAACTCTTTAATTTCTTGGGAAGAATTCTCTGAAGTGTTTAGATCTTGGTTTGTACCCCCTTCTACAAGACAGCAAATGCAAGAGACTTTTCAGAGGTTGGTTCAGGGGAGCAAGACAGTTATACAGTACGAGGCAGAGTTTACTGCTTTGGCAAGATATGCTCTACAGTGGTGAGTACTTCTGCTGAAAAGTGTTATAAATTTTTTAGGGAACTTCGGGATAGCTTGAGAAAACCCCTTGTACCATTTCACATTTCTGATTTCTCTGAGCTTGTAGAAAGAGCTCGACTGATAGAGAATAATCTGATGGCTACTTAACAGCGATGGATTGCTAGTAGAAAGAGGTTCAGTGGTGATACTTCTAGTATTGATTTTTTTAGAAAGAATAATAGATTTTTATCTGGAGATTCCAAGAGAAGTGGACAGTCAGTATCTGCTACAGTCTCTGGTAGTGGCAGTGTAGCCAGTTCTGGTTTAGTTAGTGGGGCACCTGTATGCAAGAATTGTGGACGAAGATATTTTGGCTAGTGTTACAGGATGACTGGTCGGTGTTTTAGATGTGGTCAGCCAGGGACATCAGTTAGCAGAATGTCCGCAAGCCGAATTTGACCGATGATCTGAGTCCAGATCAGAGAGCTTTGTTAGACCAGCAGGAAGGCTGAGGACAGTTCCTCCTCTACTCTTTTTGAAGGATCATCTGGTAGAGCTAGTGGCTCGGGTTCAGTGGCAAGGAGGTCACCCAGTGGTAATCAGAGGGAGCCTAGTAGTTCTGTAGCTCTAGCTCCAATTCAGCCACGTGTGTACAGTTTGAATCAGCAAGAGGCTCGAGATGCTCCATATATGATGATAGGTACGATTTACATTTCTGAACATCCCTATTGTGTTTTGTTTAATTCTGGAGCTAGTCATTCATTTATTTCCAAGCGTTGTTTTGATGCTTTACAACTAGTTTCAGTTACGTTACCTTTTTCACTTTTTGTTATTTTGTCGGTCGAAGATAATTTGATAGCCAGGAAGTTTTGTTTATGTGAGATTGAAATTTCTTATAAGAAGTGAAATTCTTGTTTGATTTTGTTGCCGATTTTTTCGTATGCTGTTATTTTGGGTATGAATTGGCTGAGTTTATATGAGGCTCAAATTGATTGTTTGAAGAAGCGAGTGACATTATTTATGGACGGTGAAAGTTATATATTTTAAGAATTAAGATGTGTTTTGTCCTGCCTAATTTTTGTATTGAAAGTGAGAAGATTGTTAAAAGGGTTGTATGGTATTCCTGGCATCAGTGCGAGATATGAAGATAGATGTGGATTCTATTTTCTGATATCCCGATTGTACGAGATTTTTCGAATGTATTTCCTGAAGAGTTGGTTGGTTTACCTCCGGATAGAGATGCTGAGTTTTATATTGATGTATTTCTGGGTACACCTCCAATATCAAAAGCTCTGTATAGAATGGCACCAAAGGAGCTTGGGGAGTTGAAAGTTCAACTCCAGGAGTTGGTGGATAGAGGATTTGTTCGTCCGAGTGTCTTTCCTTGGGGAGCACCTGTTCTGTTTGTGAAGAAAAAGGACGGTACAATGCGTATTTGTGTTAATTACAGAGATTTGAATAAAGTTACTATCAAGAATAAGTATTCGTTGCCACGGATAGATGATCTGTTTGATCAGCTTGCTGGATCTTCTGTATTCTTGAAGATTGATTTGTGATCTGGTTATTATCAGGTGAAGGTAAGAGAAGCGGATGTGATAAAAATAGCTTTCAATACTCGGTACGAACACTACGAGCATTTGGTCATGCCTTTTGGGGTGACCAATGCACCATCAATTTTTATGGACCTAATGAATAGAGTATTCAAAGATTACCTAGATCAGTTTGTGATCGTTTTTATAGATGATATTCTAGTATATTCTGCTTCTGACGAAGAACATGTCAGACATTTGAGAAGTGTATTGGAAACTCTGAGGCAACATCAGTTGTATGCAAAATTCTCCAAATGTGAATTCTGGCTGAAGAGCATTTCTTTTCTAGGACATGTGAGCAGTGAAAGTATTTCTGTTGATCCCCAGAAAATTCAAGCAGTTGCTAATTGGTCAAGGCTTACTACGGTATTTGAGATACGTAGTTTCTTGGGTATGGCCGGATATTATAGAAAGTTATGAAGGAATTTTCTCAGATTTCTGCACCTTTGATGAGACTGACTCAGAAATCAGTAGCCTTTATTTGGACACTAGAGTGTGAAGCTAGTTTCCAGAGATTGAAGGATTGTTTGACCTCTGCTCCAGTGTTAGCACTTCCAAATGGTACAAAAGGATTTCAAGTATTCAGTAATGCTTCACTGAAAGGTTTGGGATGCGTTTTGATGCAGCATGATCGGGTAATAGCTTATGATTCGAGACAGTTGAAACCACATGAAAAGAACTACCTGATGCAAGATTTAGAATTGGCTGTTGTTGTATTTGATTTGAAGATTTGACGTTATTATTTGTATGGCGTCAGGTGTGAGATTTTTACAGATCATAAAAATTTGAAATACATATTTACTCAGAAGAATCTGAATTTGAGATAAAGAAGATGGCTTGAGTTGATCAAGGACTATGATCTGACTATTCAGTATCAGTCTGGTAAGGCTAATGTGGTAGCAGATGCTCTGAGCATGAAGTCTTCTGAATTATCAGGTATATGACTCACTTCTAATAAGTATCTAATACGAGATATGGAAAGATTATAATTGGAGGTGATTTCTTCTTCTGATTGGAGCTCTGGTATAGTGACTTAGATGAGTATTCAGCCCTTTTTAGAGAAAAAGATTCATGAGGATCAAAAGTCAGATGTAGAATATTTGAAGTTGATTAATCAGATCAAGTCTAGTAAGAAATCTGAACTACAAATTTCTGATTCCGGTATTATTTTTAGTAAGAATAGGTTGTGAGTTCCTATGTCTGGAGATCTGAGAAAATAGAATTTTCACGAAGCTTATTATTCAGGCTATATTATTCATCCAGAAAATGATAAGATGTATGGAGATATGAAAAACTTGTTTTGGTGGCCTGGATTAAAAAAGGACATAGTGGAATTTGTTTCGAAATATGAAGCCTGACAGCTAGTGAAGGCAGAACATCAGTGACCTGAAGGTCTTTTGCAGTCATTGCCTATCCCAGAGTGGAAATGAGAGGAGGTGACAATGGATTTTGGTATGGGTTTTCCCAGATCGAGACAAGGGCACAATACTATTTGGATGATTGTTGATCGACTGACAAAGTTCGCACATTTTCTTCTGATTATACAGACAGATCCAGTGGATAAGTTAGCTCAGATCTATGTTAAAGAGATTGTCAGATTACATGGTGTGAAAGCTCATTTTTCATGTTGAAAGCTCATTTTTCATGTTTTCCTTCCAGGATCGTCCAGGACGAAGTTGGATCGTCCTGGGACGATCGGTACAGGTTGTGAAGGAAATTCTGGCTGGAAGGTTCGTCCCAGAACGAAATGAGGTTCGTCCGTACGAAATTTCTCCCGAGAGCAACTCATCCTGATACGATAATAATTTCGTCTGAACGAAATTTGTCCAGAGGGGAAATCGTCCCGGGACGATCTGCATGGGTATATATGGGAATGAAATCTTTTTGAAGAGAGAGAAAGCCCAGGAGAGAGAAAACCAAAGGAAAAAGAAGAAAAAGTGATTTTTGAGCGACTTCTGCCCGTTTTCGTCCGTAGCTGCAGTTGAGAAAGCTGACCGACTCGAGGTAAGGCACATTCCGTCTTTCTCAATTTTCAGAAACGAGGATTTTGATGATTTTTCTGTTCCAAATTTTGTTTCCGTTAGCGAATAATTGGTTTCGTTTTTCACTGTTAAACTTTTTACCACGTAACTTTTGGTATATCTCTGAGATGATGTTTTTGCATGTTTTGAGTACTTTCTAAAAGATTTTGTCCGGGTATTTTGAATTTTGTGATCTTTTTAACCTAATAACGAATTATCAGGATGTTGAAAAATGTTACTTCAGTACAATGAAAGTCTTATAATGATGTTGTGTATTATCTGTGATAATTTGGTGAATTTTTGAATATGTGCATTCTGTGTAAATTCCGAATACTGTCGTTATGCCGCTGATGATTTTCTAAAGTAATCCGATTTTCTGAATTGAATGTTTTGATGTGCTGTGATATCAGAAGGGAGTTATAAGGGGCTAGAATCCTTTGAGATTCTGTCTGTGTCAAGGAAATCTGAGAAATCTGAAAATAAGTTCTGTTCTGAAAATTCTGTATATCTGTTCTGTTCTGATGCTATAAGCACAAAGGGAGACATAAGTGGTCAAAATCTGAGATTCTGTCAGTGTCAGGGAAGGGAGGCATAAGGGGCCAGAATTCGTCGAGATTCTGTCAGGGTCAGGGATATGTGATATGTGAAATGTGATATCTGAAATGTGATTTTATCTAATTTGATATCTGTTCTGTAATATTCTGTTTGGTTTGTACGATTCTGTTTGTTCCATATGATTCTGTCTATTCTGTACAATTCTGTCTGTTCTGTGAAATCTGACGTGAATGTTCTCTGATATGAAATGAATTCAATTTTTCTGTATCAGTGATTTAATTTCTGTTTGATTTCTGATGTATTTTCTGATGCGTATTTCTGAAGATTTTGATTGGTGAGTGTAGTCTTGCTGAGCTGTTAGCTCATCCTTGCTTTCTGCATGGTTTTCAGATTCTAGGATAGGGAAGGAAGTCTTGGACTAGTATTTATGTGTCTGATCAGTGATTAGGTATATTGTACTTTTGATTTTTGTACAGTCATGGCTTTTCTGTTATGTTCTTTCTGTCCACAGCCATACACTGTATTGTATATGATTATTTTGATGAAAGAAAATATAGATGAACTGTTCTGTATATTTGAAGGTTATAGCAGCTCTATGTTTCTCTTTGTTTGAATACTTAGAAGAAAGTTCTGAAGCAAGTTTCCAAAACTAGATCCTGGATTTTAATTTCCGTCGCGGCCCGATGCGAGCGGGATCCGTTCCGGTCGGGTTGAGTCGTGACAAACTTTAGTGGTATCAGAGCACTAGTTTTGGAACTTTGATTGTAAGACAGAGCTATAGGAATTGATCTGTAAGTCTGTCGGGATAGTTCTGGTTTGTTTGGATTTTTATTATGTTGTTTTGTGCATAATTTTCTATGTAATTATGGATCTGCCAGACCCAGATATGACTGATGGACAGAGTGCTTGTCAGGCAGCTCCTGTGAACAGTACTGCCCCAGTGATTGATTCTGATACAGTTTCTCAGTTTGCTACACTGGTTGCTCAGATGATGAGCGAGACACAGAGTAGAGCATCTACTGTTCGATCTGAAGATGTAGATAGACATCTACAGATGTTTTTGAGATTGAAACCTCCGAGGTTTGAGGGCACTGTTGAGCCCAGAGCAACTGAGGATTGGTTGAGGAGGTTAGAAAAGACATGTGACGGTATGCAATGTCCTTCGGATAGGAAGGTACTGTTAGCTATTTTTCTATTAGATGGGGAAGCTAAGCGCTGGTGGATGGGCCAGCAGGAGGAAAAGTTCTAAGGTAAACTAATTTTTCTGATTTCTTGGGAAGAATTTTCTAAAGTATTTCGATCGTGGTTTGTACCTCCTTCTGCAAGACAGCAAATGCAGGAGACTTTTCTGAGGTTAATTCAGGGGAGCAGGACAATTATGCAGTACGAGACAGAGTTTACTGTTTTGGCACGATATGCTCCACAGTTGGTGAGTACTTCTGCTGAGAAGTGCTACAGATTTCTGAGGGGACTACGAGATAGTTTGAGGCAGCCCCTGATATCATTTCATATTTCTGATTTCTCTGAGCTTGTTGAAAGAGCTCGTCTGATAGAAAATGATCTGATGACTACTCAGCAGTGGTGGACTGCTAGTAGGAAGAGGTTCAGTGGTGATGCTTCTGGTAGTGGTTTTTCTGGAAAGAAGAGGTTTGTTTCTGGAGACTCCAGGAGGAGTGGGCAGTCAAGCTCCACTACAGTTTCTGGTAGTGGCAGTACTACTAGTTCTGGATCAGTCAGTGGGGCACCTGTGTGTCAGACTTGTGGACGACGACATTTTAGCCAGTGCTACGGGGCGACTAGTCAGTGTTTCAGATGTGGTGGATTGCAGAGTGTCCACAAGCTGGATTTGATCGACGATCTGAGTCCAGATCTGATATTTTTGTTAGACCAGCAGGAAGGCCGAGGACAGTTCCTCCACGTACTATTTCTGAGGGATCCTCTGGTAGGCCTGGTGGATCAGGTTCTGTGGCGAGGAGACCACCTAGTGGTACTCAGAGGGAGCATAGTGGTTCTGTGGCTTCAGCTCCAGTTCAGCCACGTGTATATAGTTTGAATCAACAAGAGGCTAATGATGCTCCAGATGTGGTGATAGGTACGGTTTACATTTCTAATCATCCCTGTCGTGTTTTGTTTGATTCTGGAGCCAATCACTCATTTATTTTCGAGCGTTGTTTTGATGCTTTGCATCTGGATTCTGTTTTGCTACCGGTTTCACTTTCTGTTCTTTTGCTGACTGGGAATAATTTGATTGCCCGAAAGTTTTGTTTCTGTGAGATTGATATTTCTGACAAGAAATGGAAATCATGTTTAATTTTGTTACCGATTTCTTCGTATGACGTGATTTTGGGTATGGATTGACTGAGTTTGTATGAAGCTCAGATTGACTGTTTTGAATAAGCAAGTGAGCTTGCTTATGGAGGGTGAAAGATATGTATTCCAAGAGTTAAGAGGAGTTTTATCTTGTTTGATTTCTATGTTATAAGTCAGAAGAATGTGGAAGAAGGGTTGTACAGTATTTTTGGCTTCAGTACGGGATATGAACATAGATGCGGGTTCTGTTTCTGATATTCTGGTTGTACGAGAGTTTTCAGATGTATTCTTGAGGAGTTGGTTGGTTTGCCTCCGGATAGAGATGATGAGTTTTGTATTGATGTATTTCTGGGTACAGCTCCGATATCTAAAGCTCCGTACAGGATGGCACCGAAGGAAATTTCAGAGTTGAAAGTTCAGCTTTAGGAGTTGGTGGATAGAGGATTTGTTCGTCCTAGTATTTCTCCTTGGGGAGCACCTGTGCTGTTTTTAAAGAAGAAGGATGGAACACTGCGTATGTGTGTGAATTATAGAGATCTGAATAAAGTCACAATCAAGAATAAGTATCCGTTGCCACGGATTGATGATTTGTTTGATCAACTTGCTGGATCTTTTGTATTCTCAAATATTGATTTGAGATCTAGATATTATCAGGTGAATGTAAAGGAAGCTAATGTGATGAAGACAGCTTTCAGTACTCGGTACGGGCACTACGAGTTTTTGGTTATGCCTTTTGGGGTAACCAATGCACCTGCTGTTTTTATGGATCTGATGAACAAAGTGTTCAAGGAGTACCTGGATCAGTTTGTGATCGTCTTTATAGACGATATTCTGGTATATTCTACTTCTGAAGAAGATCAAACCAGACATTTGAGAACTGTGTTGGAGACTTTAAGGCAGCACCAGTTGTTTGCTAAATTCTCCAAGTGCGAATTCTGGCTGAAGAGCATTTCTTTTCTGGGGCATGTAGTGAGCAGTGAAGGTATTTCTGTTGATCCCCAGAAAATTCAGGTAGTTGCTAATTGACCAATGCCTACTACGGTATTCGAGGTACGTAGTTTATTGGGCATGGCTGGATATTATAGAAAATTTGTGAAGGGATTTCCTAGATTTCTGCACCTCTGACGAGACTGACTCAGAAATCAGTAGCTTTTGTTTGGACACCGGAGTGTGAAGTTAGTTTTCAGAGACTGAAGGATTGTTTGACATCTGCTCCGGTATTAGCACTTCCGTCAGGTATGAAAGGATTTCAAGTATTCAGTGATGCTTTACTGAAAGGTTTGGGTTATGTTCTGATGCAGCAAGATCAGGTAATTGCTTATGTCTCACGACAGTTAAAACCACATGAAAAGAATTAACCGACGCATGATTTGGAATTGGCTGTAGTTGTCTTTGCTTTGAAGATTTGACGTCACTACTTGTATGGCGTCAGGTGTGAGATCTTTACAGATTATAAAAGTTTGAAGTACATCTTCACTCAAAAGGATCTGAATTTGAGGCAAAGAAGATGGCTTGAGTTGATCAAGGACTACGATCTGACAATTCAGTATCAGCCTGATAAGGCTAATGTGGTAGCAGATACTCTGAGCAGAAAGTCTTCTAGATTAGCAAGTATTCAGCTCACTTCTGATGAGTATTTGATACGAGATATGAAAAGATTACAGTTGGAGGTAATTTCCTCTACTGGCTCGAATTTTGATGTGTTGAATCAGATAGACATTCAGTTGTCTTTGGAAGAGAGGATTATTAAAGCTCAGAAGTCAGACTATAACTATTCGAAGCTGATTGTTCAGATTGAATCTGGTAAGAAACCTGAACTACGAATTTCTGATTCTGATATTATTTTCTGTAATAACATGCTGTGGATTCCTATGTCTGGAAATCTGAGGAAAGAGATTCTACACGAATCTCATTATTCTGGTTGTACCATTCATCTAGGAAGTGGTAAGATGTATAGAGATATGAAAAGTTTATTTTTGTAGCCTGGAATGAAAAAGGATATATCGAAGTTTGTTTCAAAATACGAAGCCTGTCATTTGGTGAAGGCAGAGCATCAGTGACCAGGAGGTCTTTTGCAGTCGTTGCCTATCCCTAAGTGAAAGTGGGAGGAGGTAACGATGGATTTTGCTATGGGTTTTCCTCGATCAAGGCAAGGACATGATGTAATTTGGGTGATAGTTGATCGCCTGACGAAGTCTGCACATTTTCTTCCGATCAGGCAGACGGATCTGGTTGATAAGTTGGCTCAGGTATATGTGAAAGAAATTGTCAGGTTGCACGGTGTGCCAAAAGTGATTATATCTGATCGAGATGGAAGGTTTACTTCCAGACTTTGGAAGGGTATTCAGCAAGGTATGGGTACGAAGTTGCATTTCAGTACGGCTTTTCATCCGCATACTGATGGACAGTCTGAGAGGACTATTCAAGTACTGGAAGATCTTCTGAGGCTATGTGTTCTGAATTTTGGAGGAAGTTCATTTGATAAAATTTGCTTATAATAACAGTTTTCAGTCCAGTATTGGTATGGCACCTTACGAAGCTCTATATAGTAGAAAGTGTAGAACCCCTTTAACTCTGACTGAAGTGGGAGATAGACAAGGAATGGGTGCAACTTTTGTGGATGAAACTGTTATGAAAATCAATCTGATTAAGGAAAGATTGAAAGCTACATAAGACAGACAACATAAGTATTACAATCAGAAGCACAAATTGGTGACTTTGTGTATGTCAAAGTCAGTCCGATGAAAGGTGTTAGCAGATTTGGAAGAATGAGCAAGCTTAGTCCAAGGTATGTCAGACCTTTTGAAATTCTCGAAAGGATTAGAAAGTCTGCTTATAGATTGTTATTGCCTGATCAAATGTCCGATATACATAATGTTTTTCACGTATATTCTTTGAGAAAGTGGATATCTGATTCTGAAAAAAAACTGTCTGCTGATGATGTGGAGATTCAGGAGAATCTGCAGTATAAGGAAGAGCCTGAACAGATTTTGGCTTATGATGTTCGCAAGTTAAGAAATAAACAGATTCCGATGGTTAAAGTTCAGTGGAAGCACAGAAAAACACGAGAAGCTACTTGGGAGAAGGAGTCGGATATGAGACAGCCATATCCGCATCTGTTCTAACTCAGTTTTGTTTTGGAAATGTCGAGGACGACATTTTTCTGAAGTTGGGGAGATTGAGAAACCTCATTTTTCATGTTGAAAGCTCATTTTTCATGTTTTTCTTCCAGGATCGTCCAGGACGAAGTTGGATCGTCCTGGGACGATCGGTACAGGTTGTGAAGGAAATTCTGGCTGGAAGGTTTGTCCCAGGACGAAATGAGGTTCATCCGTACGAAATTTATCCCGAGAGCAACTCGTCCTGATACGATAATAATTTCGTCTGAATGAAATTTGTCCAGAGGGAAAATCGTCCTGGGACGATCCCAGATCGTCCGGGACGATCTGCATGGGTATATATGGGAATGAGATCTTTTTGAAGAGAGAGAAAGCCCAGGAGAGAAAACCGAAGGAAAAAGAAGAAAAAATGATTTTTGAGCGACTTCTATTCGTTTCCGTCCGTAGCTGCAGTTGAAAAAGTAGACCGACTCGAGGTAAGGTACATTCTGCCTTTCTCAATTTTCAGAAATGAGGATTTTGATGATTTTTCTGTTCCAAATTTTGTTTCCGTTAGTGAATAATTGGTTTCGTTTTGCACTGTTAAACTTTTTAACGCGTAACTTTTGGTATGTCTCTGATATGATGTTTTTGCACATTTTGAGTATTTTCAAGAAGATTTTCTCAGGGTATTTTGAATTCTGCGGTGTTTTAACCGAATAACGAATTATCAGGATGTTGAAAAATATTACTTCAGTACAATGAAAGTCTTATAATGATGTTGTGTATTATCTGTGATAATTTAATGAATTTCTGAATTTGTGCATTCTGTGAAAATTTCGTATACTACCGTTATGCCGCTGATGATTTTCTGACGTAATCCGATTATCTGAATTGAATGTTTTAATGTGCTGTGATATCAGAAGGGAGTTATAAGGGGCCAGAATCCTTTGAGATTCTGTCTGTATTAGGGAAATTTGAGAAATCTGAAAATAAGTTCTGTTCTGAAAATTATGTATATATGTTCTGTTCTGGTGCTATAAGCACAAAGGGAGACATAAGGGGTCAGAATCTGAGATTCTGTCAGTGTCAGGGAAGGGAGACATAAGGGGTCAGAATCCGTCGAGATTCTGTCAAGGTCAGGGATATGTGATATGTGAAATGTGATATCTGAAATGTGATTTTATCTGATTTGACATCTGTTATGTACTATTCTGTTTGATTTGTACGATTCTGTTTGTTCAGTATGATTCTGTCTGTTCTGTACGATTCTGTCTGTTCTGTGAAATCTGACGTGAATGTTCTGTGATATGAAATGAATTCAGTTTTTCTGTATCAGTGATTTAATTTCTGTTTGATCAAGTATCTATATGATTTCTGATATATTTTCTGATGCATATTTCTGAAAATTTTGATTGGTGAGTGTAGTCTTGCTGAGCTGTTAGCTCATCCTTGCTTTCTACGTGGTTTTCAGGTTCTGGTAAAGGGAATGAAGTCTTGAACTAGCATTTCTATGTCTGATCAGTTATTAGATATTTTGTACTTTTAATTTTTATACAGTCATAGATTTTCTATTCTGTTCTTTTTGTCCACAGCCATGCACTGTATTGTATATGATTATTTTGATGAAAGAAAATATAGATGAACTGTTCTATATATTTGAAATTTAAAGCAGCTCTGTGTTTCTGTTGTTTGAATACTTGGAAGAAAGTTCTGAAGCAAGTTTCCAAAACTAGATCCTGGATTTTAATTTCCGTCACGGCCCGATGCGAGCGGGATCCGTTTCGGTCGGGTTGGGTCGTGACACATGGTGTGCCGACAGTGATCGTATCTGATCGGAATGTCAGGTTTACCTCCAGACTTTGGAGAAATATTCAGTAAGGATTGGGTACAAAATTACATTTCAGTACGGCTTTCCATCCGCAGACTGATGGACAGTCTGAAAGGACTATTAAAGTACTGGAACATCTTCTGAGATTATGTGTTTTGGATTTTGGAGGCAGTTGGGAAAATCATATCCCACTGATAGAATTTGCATATAATAACAGTTATCAGTCAAGCATTGGTATGACACCATATGAAGCTCTGTATGGCAGAAGGTGTAGAACTCCTTTGACTCTAACTAAGGTGGGAGATAAACAAGTGATGGGTTCAGTTTTTGTAGATGATACTGTTACAAAAATAAGTCTGATTAAAGAAAAGTTGAAATCTGCGCAAAATAGACAATAGAAGTATTACAATCAGAAGCACAGATTGGTTGAATTTCAGGTTGGTGACTTTGTGTATGTCAAAGTCAGTCTGATGAAAGGTGTTAGCAGATTTGGAAGAGTAAGTAAGCTCAGTCCAAGGTATGTCGAACCTTTTGAGATCATTGAAAAGATTGGTAATTCTGCATATAGATTGTATTGCTTGATAAAATGTCTGATATACACAACGTGTTTCATGTTTCCTCTTTGAAGTAGATATCTGTCTCTAGAAAGAAACTTTCTTCTAAAGAAGTGGAGGTTCAGGCAAATCTACAGTACAGAGAAGAGCCTGAAAAGATTTTGTCATTTGATGTAATAAAGCTGAGAAGTAAACAGATTCATATGGTTAATGTTCAGTGGAAGTTCAGAATAGCCAGAGAGGCTACTTGGGAGAAAGAATCGGACATGAGACAGTTGTATCCAAGTCTGTTATAACTCAATTTTGCTTTAGGAATGTCGGGATGACATTTTTCATAAGGTGGGTAGATTGTGAAAATCCTTTTTCTTTCATGTTCAGCCTGTTTTGGATTTTCCTTCCAGGTTCGTCCGTACGAAGTTGGGTTTGTCTGGGATGAATAGTTGAAAGATTGGACAGAGAACTTCATCCAAGGATGAAGAGTAATCATCGTTCATATGAAGGTGACCCAAGGAGATCGTCCCTGTACGAAGAGCAATTTTTGTTCGTACGCATTTTTGTTTGTGAACCAAGGAGATCATCCCGGGACGAACCATGAATATCGTCCGGACAATCGGGGAAAAATCTCAGCCCATTAAATATCTAATTTTCATTTTGAAGAGAAAATGAAGAGAGAAACCGGCTGAGGAGAGAGAAAAGGAAGGAAAGAGGAAGAAAAGATAGTTTTGGACGACTTCGGTCCATTTTTTTCCGTCGCCATAGTTGAGAAAGTTGATCGACTCGAGGAAAGGCACATTATGCCTTTGTCAATTTTCAGAAATGTGAGTTTTGACAGATTTTTTGTTTCAAATTTTGTTTCCGTTAGCGAAAAACGGAAATAACTTTGCACCGGTAAAACTTTTACCGCGTAACTTTTGGTATGTTGTAGAGATGATGTTTTTGCACGTTTTGAGTATTTTTTTGGAAAATTTTTACCGGGTATTTTGAATTCTACGGAGTTTTTATTGAATAGAAAATTATATGGACGTTGGAAAATATTGTTTCAGTACAATAAAAGTTTTAAAATGTTTTATACGATTTCTAGTAATTTGGTAAATTTCTGAAACTATGAATTTTTATCCGTTGAATTTTCTGTTGTCTGCCGTCAGACATTCTGACGACATTTTGATATATGTATGATTTCTCTGAATCTATTATGATGTGATGTTTGATGTGCACATTTGATTTGAATATTATCAGAAGGGAGTTATAAGGGGCTGGAATCCTTTGAGATTATGTCTGTGTCAGGGAAGGGAGGCATAAGGGGTCAGAATCCTTTGAGATTTTGTCTGTGTCCGGGAATATATTCTGGTGCTGTAAGCACAAAGGGAGGCATAAGGGGCCAGAATCCTTTAAGATTCTGTCTGTGTCAGGGAAATTCATAAGGGAGGCATAGGGGGTCAGAATCCTTTGAGATTCTGTCTATGTCAGGGCAATTCAGAAGGGAGGCATAAGGGGCCAGAATCCTTTGAGATTCTGTCTTTGTCAGGAAAAATTTGTTCAGAAATGTGATTTGTACGATTCTATGATACGAAATTTATTCAGTTCTTTTATATCTATTATTTGATTCCATATGATTATTTGTTTTGTATGATCATCTAAATTATGTCTGATTTCTATACGATTATCTGAATTCTGTGTGTTTATTTGGATATCTGATGAGTATCTAAATTCTGTACGGCTATCTGTTATCTGGATTTCTGATGAATATTCTATACGGCTATTTGAATAAACTGTTTTTAAAGATTTATGTGAATATTTTGATATGAGAGTATCTAAAAATTTAGATCGGCTAGTATAGTCTTGCTGAGCTGTTAGCTCACTGTGATTATCTTCATGGTTTTCAAGTTCTGGGAAAGGGAAGGAAGTTTTGGACAAGCCGTTCAGAATCTGATTTGAAGTTATAAGTATTTTTGTACTTTTGATTTTTGTATAGTCATGGCTATTTTTTCTGTTTTGTTCTATACTTTCTGTTAGTAATCATATACTGTAATGCATATGATTATTTTAATGAATGATAGTCCAAAGAAGAAAATTATGGATGAGTTTTCTGTGTATTTGGAATTTTGCAGTAGCTCTGTGTTTCTGTATTCCTTTGTGTATATTGGAAGAAAGTCTGAAAACAAATTCAAAGCTAAATCCTGGGGTACATCCGTCGCGACTCAATACGATGGGATCCGTCCCGATCGGGGATGGTCGTGACAGTGTTCTTGCTCAAATGAAGTTTCATTATTGCTCATTCATTTTATATTATTAAAGTCATGACTTACTTAAGTCGAATGAGCTTCAAGCTCAAGCTTAACTTAAGCCCAGGTTCAATCATTCAAAGTTTCAAACTCAAGTGTATATCAATGTCATTTCTCATTCAATCCTTGCTTATAAATATGCTTCAAGTTATGTTGAATTCCATAAGTCCTCTATTTAATTGTTGATGTTTATTTGAACAATTCAAAGTCTGGCTCAACTCAAATGCTTCATTCAGATCCAAGTTCTTTAGAGTTCATGTTCCATGGTTCAAGCTTAAGCTTCTGAGTTTAGTTCTAGTTCAATGTGCAAGGTCAGATTGAAGTTAGACCTTTCTTACATCAAGTTCATTTGAGTTCAACTTTGGTTCTTTATATAGCTCAAATCAAGTCCCCTATTGTCTTGTAGAGTTCAAGTCCAAATCATTTGAATTCTTGTTCAATTCAGGCTTATGTTATCTTTTATATTCACTTAAGGTTGAGTTCACTTAAGTCCCATTTGTTCAATCAAGTTCAGGTACGACCTCGCGTTTACCCAAAATTTCGGCAGCCTCCCGGTTCTCCCCTGTTTAGGGGCAAACTACGAAAAACTGGGCCTTTCCCACCACGCTAAGAAAAGCGTGTATGGTAGGTGTCCTTGGACGAGGATATCGCGGCCGTATTTTTTGATCCCCCTCCATGCTAAGAAAAGCATGTATGGGTCTTTGGTACCTGTTGCAAGAGAAAAATATTTGTTTCCCCGCAAGCAGGTACTTATGAGTATCCCCGCTTCATCGTACGCATCGCACCGGATTCCTATCCCACCATGCTAAGAAAAGCGTGTATAGGCGATTTCCGGTGCGCTACGAACTCTGAAGAAGGGACTTTAGGTGATCACCCGATTCATCGAGAGCACCGCAACGAAGTTCCTCCCACCACGCTAAGAAAAGCGTGTATAGGTGGTCGTTTTGTCGTGTTGCAAGCGTCGAAAGCAGGTTTTCGAAGTTTTTTAAGGTTCGAAAGATTATACCTTGAGCTAAGTAATGAGTTGGAGGGCTGAGTTAAGTTGAGTTGAGTTGGGTAAGGATTGAGTGGATTGAGTTAGGGGCTGAGTTGACTGAGTTGGGGTGAGTTGCTGAGTTGGAGTGACGTGTTGAGTGTAGTTGTTGTTAATAGGATTTGGACCAATTTTGGTTGAGAGGGAGAGAGTGTTATGAAGTGGTTTCGGCTACATGAGATGGGGCAGGGATCGGGCTAGGGCAGGAGTAGAGCGGTGTCGACGGTTGAAGTTCGGTCGGCTATAGGGTCTCGGCAAGAGAAGGAGGTCGTGAGGGAAGATCAGACCATGGCTTTCGTTCAGTCTGGGAGGTGGAGCTTTGGGATTTTGGCTTCAGGTAGGGAGATCTACCTCTCTCTCTCTCTCTCTCTCTCTCTCTCTCTCTCTCTCTCTCTCTGGACCGAAAGGAGCAAAGGGAGGAGGGAGGATTGCGTGAGGTCAGGTAAGGCTTCAGCGGTGAGATGAGTTTGAGGTTCGGTCAGATGGGGAGAAAGACTGGCGTAGGGCTTTCATGGGATCGGCTTCAGCGTCGGAGGCTTGCGTGGAAGGTGCGAATGGGAGAGAGGGATCAGATAGAGACGAAGAGGGAGGAAGTCGGGAGCAGACAGAGAGACTTGCGATGGGGAAGAGAAGAGAAGAAGAGGCTTCGGCATCTATTTAACGACGCAAAAAAACATGATTCAGTGAGATTTCTGCAGGAATCGTGGAGAACCGACTGGAGCGGCGCTGTTCTGCAAGTAAGCGGGATTTCTTCCTCTTTTTTGGCTGGATTTTAGGATTACGTGGATTTTTGCTTGATTTTAATTTTCTCTTCTCCCCTTGATTTTAATCTTACTGTTGAGGTCAACACGGAGGGATTCCAACAACTAATGGGTACATCAAGGATTGTTAACAAGAGGGGGAAGGGGGTAAACACTTCTCTTTTGGGTTTAAAATAAGGTGACCACTTTTACAAAATAAAGGGTTATCCCATGAGGAACCAAGGTCCATCATACCATGCAATCTCACAGTCTTCTAGGGAAGAAAACTTTAATATAAAAATTCATCATTAAGAGAAAGAAGGTTGATTGTACCTTTGAGTGCCCAAGCTCTTTTAATGGCACCAAGCAAAGCTTCATAATAAAGCCACCTACTGATTGAGTAACCGACCAAGGAAAGTTCTCATTCCTTCGAACCTCCATGAATTTCTTCTTCTAAGAAATGTATGGTGTCGGACATGTGTTTATGAAGTTCACAAAGAAATTATTTGTAGCTGGAGTTTTCGAATAGAGAACCATCTTCGAATCTAGGGCAAGGGTTTCGGTTAGAAGAGGTGAATTTAGGGTTTGTAGCAGTGGAGGGAGGGATAGAGTTTGGATTGTCGAGGGAGGGGAAATCTTATCCCTAGAGAGCACCTGAGAGAAGAAGTTGTGTAAGTTAGCAGGTAACTAGTGGTTGAAGGGGCTTTCAAGAGAATAAGTGGAAAATTGGGGAGAGGTGATTTCATGGAGTTGGGGAGTTATGAGGAGCTGCTATCTGGCATCGCCGGAGGGAGGGAAGGAAGAAGCATGGGAAGGGAGGCAGCGAGGGTTTTCTCAAGAAGCGGACATTTTTATCAATGCCTATGATAATTATCAATATTATATTTAAAGAAACATAAATTTCATAAAAAGAAAATAAAAAAGGAGAAAAAAAAAAAGAGAAGGAAATTAAGAATGGAGAGGGTGTTTCCGCCCTTGTCGTGAACTTCTTGCCTTCTTCATCACTGCCTCGCACATGGAAAGGTATAACATTTGCAAACTCAAAAAATCTCGCTGGCAACATGTGCAGCGTGACAGGCGGCCCCCTATGTGCTTTTCGTAGCACGGCATGGGAAAACTGATATGCAACACCCGAGACGTAGCAAGCAAGCCCCGTATACCCTTTTCGTAGCATGGCAAGGAAGATTTAAGTACCAATGAGAAACTAAAACTCAAATCTTAAAATCCTCACATATGAGGGAAAAATCTATGTGTAGTGTCTTATCTTTTAACCAATTTGTCTTTTGAAAATTTCCCCCAAAACATAATTCATTAATATTCTCCCTGAATCGGTGGGAAGAGATTGAGGCACCCAAAAGTAAATTTTTGGAGCACACGATTTATCGCACCTAACAATTATAGTGATGTTGGAAGAACAATTATTTAGGAAAAAAAGCAGCCCATAAAACTAACTTCCAACATTCTTAATGGATAAACCTCAATTGCTCCATTAGATTTGGAAAATGATGTCAATAGAATATTTTTTTAGAATGATCTTTTACATGGTGAAAGTATTTAGAGGGAGTATGGGAACTAGACAAACAAACATTATCCTAACAATCTGTGGGTATGGATATCATTTTAATGCAGAATAAATGGAAGAAGAGGTTTTATGCATTGGCCACATATAGCACATGTAAGGGTAACTCACAGGACTGATGAAGTTGCCTCAGATAGTGGAATCAAAGTTAATAACGCAAGTTTGAAGATAATGCGGCTTTTTCAATAGCTGAAATAACTGTGGCCAATATGTTCTTTCCATCATAAAGGCAAATGGTTAAATATAAAAAGTGATGGAAGTTAGTTGCATATACTTAGAATAGTAAAGACTGTAGATAACAAGAAACAAACAGGACATGTTCCTAGAGCTTAGCAAAGTTGGAAAAACGCATACCTTGGGAGCACATGCTGATCATGGATTTCAATATCTGTAAATATTTCATTTCTTATATTTAAGCATAAATTTTTCATCTTTTCATAAGCAGTATTAAGAGTTACAGTTTCCATCATAGGTCCTCCATTACTGCTTGCAGAAGTCCCTTCAATGTTGTTTTCAATAAATTCATCAGTTTCAGATAGTTGCCTCCTTGATATCTTCTTAGCAGCGACCTGCACAAGGTATCGACATCTTAACAAATACTTTTTTAAACTAGCAGACAGGTTGTTGCACATAAACCAGAAAAAAAGTTATACTAAATTATTTTCATAAGACTATTATTAACCTGGAAATAGCTGCACAATTTTAATTGAGCCTCTGGCGACAATATATCATGCAAAAGCTTGTATAGATTTATAGCAGGAGCCAAAGCTGCAGCTGGTGTGCTAGTAGAAGATTGAAAAACTTCCACAATTCCTGAAGGTGATGACTCATCCAGTGCCTTGTAGTTTTCAAAAACCAAAGCTAAAAGAATCTCAATTTGCACCTCAATTTCTCCAAGGATACGATTCTGATGGATGAAATGACAGGACAATATACATTAGTATTAACCAAACAAAAATAAAATAATAAAGGGCAAGTTATTATCATCACCAGCTTTACCCCAACAATTTGTGGTCAACTTAAAACATGAGAGTATGTTTTATGTGGAACAAAAAGAATACAATGTGAATGACTGCTCAAATAGATCTTCATCAATTGATTAAACTAGACAAGCTAATGATATAACTAGCTACTATTGGATTAGCACGAATAATTATTGAACTTGAAAAGAAATATTTATGTATTTTGAATGATAAAATGAACTCTAAAATGAAACTATCAATTTCATAAGCAAGAAGCAACTAGATCAAAATGCTAATGTGAGAAATGGAGCCTAGTTGCTAGATATGTAAGTTATCATAACCTAAGATTGTCCTCATCGAGCATTCTTTTTTTGTAGATTGAGTACTTCTTTGGAAGTCCTTTTCCAAGGGTTATAAAGCTACACTCAAGAAGTTCACTTCAGTGAAAAACATGCAAAGAAATCACATCAAAAGTGCAAGAGAGCGGCTAAATTTCATTCTCATAGATAGATCCACGCATTACACAATAGAGGCATATATAGTGATGAAAAGGGAACCTAAAAGCCATGGACAAGGGGTAAGTTGGTCATGATTGGAAATGGAGAGAAATAAAAATTTGTCGAGCTTGAAAAGTCTTTTGTTCCAATGATTTATGTGAGTTCCCATGGCCAAAGATTTAACAGAGAGGGGACTGTTGACCTGTAATTAAAACAAAAAAAAATCAAATCAACGCCATACCTGCTCTCTGCCAAAATCGTCCCGCGCGCGTCGAGTCGTCGATTCGCACGTCGCTCGCACGTCGTCTGCACAACCCCCTCGTCGCGTTAAGTAGAGAAAGAATGAGAGAGCAGGGGCTCTCTCTGACTCTCGCAATCACTTTCTCTCGCTCTCTCAACCGCTCCCTTCCTCCCTCTCGATCTCTCCCCTCGGCGCTGCTTCTCCGGCTTCTCCAGTGCCGTTCGACTTTGCTCCGTCAACGACGTTCCATTCCCTGTCGGATCGGAGGTTACGACATTTTGGTCGGTACAAGAATAGAGAGCTCGCTTGCTGGACGGTAACTTTCTCCCTTCCCGTCGCTTCTTCGGCTCCTTCCTGGCTGTTCGACTTCGCGCCCTAGATGACTTTCCTTCCTGTCGAACGGAAGAACGAGAGCTCACCGCCTCCTGTGTTGCTGCCCGACTTTGCTCCTTCCACGACTCCCTTCTCTGTTGGGTAGAAAGTTACGACATTTTGATCGGAGGCAGGACCAGGAGCTCTCCGGCGTGAAGGTAACTTTCTCCCTTGCGCATGCTTCTCGGCCAAATCCCACAAATTCGCCAAACCGAGGGATTTTAAAAAAAAATTATATATATATATATAATTTTAATTATAATTATGTTAATTAAATATAATTAATTAAGATGATTATTTTTAATTAATCAAAAGTCATAAATTAATTATTATTAATTAATGTTAATTAATTATATTTTATTAGAATTAACTAATGTTAATTAAGTTATAATTAATTCTGAATTAATTATAACTTATTTTCTTAATTGATTTTAATAATCTTAATTAATTATAATTAATTAAAAAATGATTAATTAAAGATTATTGTTTAATTAATTTTATTTAATTGATATTGATTATGATTAATAAAAAAATGATGCTTGCCCGCGCTCTCCACCGCCAGTCTCCGGGTCTTCAAGGTATAATCTCTAAGACTCAGATTCTCGTTCTCGTCGTTTGCGGCGGACCGGCGAACCACCTATACGCGCTCTCGTAGCACAGTAGGAGGGAGCCCGGTGCGACGCCTACAACGAGGCGGGTAATCACCTAAAACTCATATTCTCGTTCTCGTAGTGTGCAACGGATCGGCAAACCCCCTATACGCGCTCTAGTAGCACGGTGGGAGGAAACCCGGTGCGGTGCCCACGACGAGGCGGGTAATCACTTTAAATCCCATTTTCGGTGTTTGCGGTGGACCGGGGAACCACCTATACGCGCTCTCGTAGCACGGTAGGAGGGAGCCCGGTGCGATGCATATGACGAAGTGGGTAAGCCCTAATACATGCTCTTGTAGAGTGGTGGGGAGATCTACCTGTGCTCGCCTACGGATACTGTTGAAGACCTCATACACGCTCGAGTAGCGTGGTGGGATGAAAAAATATACGGCCCGGTGTCCCCCGACACATACCATACACGCTCGAGTAGCGTGGTGGGATGGCCCAGTCTCTCGGATTTTTGCCCTAAACGGGGGAAACGTTAGGAGGCTACCGAAATTTCGGGTGAATGTACAATCACACTCAGACCTGTTTGAATTCAAAAGAACAAGTATTGGGACTCAAATGAATATGAATTATGGACTTGTGGACCGTTGAACTTGATTGAACATGAGCAGAGGACCTGAACAAAACCTAAATGATTTCTAAAGGCCAAATTCAAATGAAATGAAATTAAATTGGGACCAAATTCAAATCAAAGTGAACATGCAATTGAACTCAAAGGACTGCACTTGAACAAGTAATCCGAACTCAAAATCGAAGCAAGATGTGGAAAGCAAGGGACTCAAATTGAACTCAAGTTGGATCCAAACTTGACATGAGCAACAAAGAACTTGAACTTTCAAGACCAATAGGGACTTGAGTTTGAATGGGATGCCAAGAGCTGAACCCATAACAACATACAAGACTGGGCTTTGGATGAATGAACAAATCAAAATCTAAATGCACAGTTCTCTAAGCTAACAACAAGTTGCAAGTGGAAGATGAAATTCCGATGCACACAAAAGATGAATGTAATGAACTCCTACGACAATTCCTACATATACCTGTTGATTGAGATGGCAATACTGGAGACCAACAATCAAAGGATCGCCCTTACAAGAAAACACAATCACCGAACCACCTGAGATTGGCGAAAGGTGGATATGGTGAAGGTGACAATGACTCTTCTACAAACATTTACGGGAGGTCGTAGTAGATGCAGCGGTCCCCTCCAAATGGAAACTTGTGGATACCAACAGTGTATTGTAAGTACAATGAATCATTGTGGATACAAATACGGATATCACCTACGACAGTGGTGATCAAGATCTTCAAGTACATCGGGTACAAGGGCAACCCAGTGTATGACAGAGGACACCCCCTGGCAGAAGGAAATGGATGTTTGAACAAATTAGAACGAAACTTCCTGGTGTTCCAAAATTTTTTTTTGATCCTACACTTAAGAAGAAGACAATTCTTGCATCTACAAATATCAAAAAAACAACAAGTTCACAATACTGATGATCCTGAAAAGAGTCTCTTTCAAGGCAGCAGTCACTGATTTCAAAGTCCGGAAGAACCTTCCTCGGTGAATGAGAAAAGGGAAGTCAACATCTCTTGATGAGATGTCTCATGACATCTAAATAATACCGCCACCGGATCCGCAACACTAGTACTAGTGGACAAAAGGCGTGTATAAGCTCTCAAATGAAATATTGTGCATTCAAAGGGCAGTTACCTGCACAACTAAAATACTTTCAAAGTACCCCAGCACGTGCACCGTAGTTTGTATACACATAGGTACACTAAAATGGGTAAAAGCAATCATAAAATCCCCAAGGGCCCCGGCAAGCATGTTATTAGTATACACGTGACGTCTAGGGATGTTGCGCGGGTCAGTAAATTCGAACCCGATCCTTCTATGCAGATTAATAGAAGTCGACAGGGCTCGAACCTTCAAGCAAATACATGGTTATGGTGACCGGTATATTTGTTTTGATACATTCATATTAGGCCATCAAGGTCTATAATCAAGAGAATTCACTAATCAAAGGCACGAAGCCTACGAAATCCGATCCTCCTAAGCAATTAAATAGGAGTAGATAGGGTTCGAATCATCGAATAAATATACGGTCACGAAGTCAACCAGAATATTTATCTTATACTTTCATATTAGGCCTTCAAAGCCTATAACAAAGAAAATTTATAAACAATGGCATGAAGCCTACGAGAAACCCGATCCTCGATCAATAACTTGGTCGAGTTGACATGGTTCAATCAATAAAGGAAAATGACACCAAACACCCCGATGATGGCCATGTTGAACGATGATCTCAACCGGAAGGGTTCACAAATATTTTCAAATGTCATCCAAGCTCCACTCAAAATCCAAAAATCCCAAATTCCTAGATATTTAAATTGAAATCAATCCATCAATAACTTAAAGCAAAATTCATCCGCCCTCCGCAACAGTTTGCCGGGGTGGACAAATTAAAAACTACTTCAGCTCACAAAGAGCTAATGCCTAGTCGAAAATATTACTAGGATCCATTCTCAAATAATCTCCTGCCATTAAGGACATGGTACGTGTCCTCTAACCGGTGGTTTGCCGCCAAATGGCACCGCAGGATAAACGGTTATGACCTGGAGCCCTCTGAACCGAGTGGTCTACCGCCAAATGGCACCACAAATACTGGTTATGGCCAGAGCCAATACGCTCGTTAATGGCATCAAATACATGAGATATGAATACTTGAGATATGAATCAATAGAATATGATCGATAGGGTACAAAGCCTTTTGTTAGCTCAGGTGGATTCAAATTTATCCCCTTAGACAAATACTCACCCCAGGTCTACAAGGTCCCCTTGGACGAAGCAACCCTTGGCTGCCGACAAGGATCCTTCTATCAGGTTGGGTCGACTACCTCCTCTGACTAACTAGACCAGGGACCATGATGGCCCGGGACAACGGAACCATGGGATCTTGATCGGGTCTATCATCCATTCCCCCACCATCCGCTTTAAGTGTGAGATGGTGCAATTTCTATTTTAAATATCAAATACCCAAATTCAAACCCATGCTGCTACTATATGCCAGATAACACGTATCTCTACGTATCTGATCGACGACTAGCCTTAATCGAAAGTTCTCTCTCGTGATCGAGAGGGGTAATTAACTATAAGGGCTTGCGCCTATAGGAAACCAAAACTCAGATCATAAAGTCCTCGCAAAATGAAGGCGAAATCTCTGGGTAGTGTCTTATCTACAAAACCATCTGCCTTCCAAAATTTACCCCGGAACTTAATTCCTTTAAAACTCCCTCGTCAATAAAAAAAAAAAGCAAACAGTCAGTTCGCGGCAGGGGCCGGGGCCGAATTTTTGGAGCCCACAGGGGCGTCCAACGAGTAGTCATAAAGCAAAGAGACAAGAGAGTAGAGGGAACATTCAAGCCATGTGAGAGAGATAACAGGTAGTAGCTAGGGAGTTATCAAAGTTAAAAGATGATACGGAGGCCAACTAATGAGGTAGATGTTTGACATTAGTCCAAGAATGATCAAAATGGCTAAAAGGGGTCAAATGTCATTATCCAGCTTTGACTTCACCATTGCCACATTCACAAGGCCCAAATAAATCAAGAAACTAGTATAGAAATGATAACAATTAAAGAAAAAACATCATAAAATCAATAGGAATCAATGACTTATCACAAACAAGGATCAAAAATAAAAACACATAATAAATAAGTGAAAATATATAAAATAAAGTGACACATAACTGCTAGATATATGCAACACATTAAATGATTTCTATAATGCGCCATATATCAGTTTTCATGAGAAGTTATATGGAAAATAAAAGGAACAAATTAAAATCTATCATCCTATAAACATCTTAAAAATCAATAATTTGGAATATGGACCTCTCAAGAAGAGAGTGAGAGCATAAAATCTATCGTTTGCCTTTGCAAAAGGTCCCACTAGCAAGATACAATGATTCTGAAATATAATGTTCTCATGCTAGAAATATAGAATTAAAGACAGGAAGAAACTATAACAACATACAACTGAAGAGAGAGGCAGCACAGCAAAGTTAGACCATAGTAGAGACAAATGGAAAACGATGTACCTCCTGTTGGCTCAAAGCTTTTTTATCGCCAGTCTTCAAAAGTACAGGTGCAAGAAGATCAAGCACCAACGTTAGGCAATCTGCTGTAGGGGTTGCTACATCCAAGATGTAAGACAGATATCTGCAGACGTTTTGAATTTCTTTGGGTAAAAACTGAAAAGGTGAAATATAGAAAAAAGAAAGTGGAGCACTCCTATAATACCTTAATCTTGTGTATGCATCTGAAACACCATAATATGAAGCAAATTCTGTTAGTAACCATTTCCACGGTCCATGCAGTAGTAAATTGCGTTGCTGAATATTTTGAACATTCATTGCAACTTCCAATAAGATGTCATATGCCACAGTTTCTGCAACAGATGCACACTGCAAACGGAAAAATATTATTTCACAGAAAGAATTGACTATATGAGAGGTCGACACACAGTTAATTTTTGTCCTAAATGTGTAGAAAAAAAAATCCTACTTTAGGAACCTCTATGAAGAGTAAAAAAACTAATGAAGGTATTTTTACCTTCCAAGAATTGATTTCATTTGTAGTGGTTGAGTAATTTACATAAAGCTGAATGCGTCCCACAAATTCATTTTCTGGTTCCCGATAAATAGACCACCAACGAACCTTGTCACTCTGAAGAAGTACAAGAAGTTACAAACACAATATCATGCCATTAACCTTAAAACATAATACGAATACCATACCGGATCTTCTGCAATATTTGCCAACTTAACAACAACCTGACCAAGAATCTTTCCTTTGGAATCATGAACTTCAACAATCAGATCATCTCCCATACTATCAGGGAAGCTGAAATTAACATTATGTTGTTAGTATATAAAAAAAAGGTTTTCCTGTAAACCACCTCATAAATGATTAATGTAATTTAATACATGCGTGTAAAAAACAAAACATACAAAGCATGCTTTTCACCAGAATCAACTTGCAATCTGATCATGTCCTCTTCAGCTAAGCTTCTCACTCTCATAAGGCAAAAGTATGACTCTGCCACGACAATAAGAAAGCATTACATGATTATGCAATAAAAGAAAAACAAAGAGAAACCATAATCACGCACCTTGCACAACCTCACAAGTACAAGCATTGCAGAGAGAATTTACTCTAGTTTGGTGGAGACCAGGAACCCGCTTCATGTACTGAGTGCTACCTTGCATGTATGCCCGACTTTGATTGCTAAAAGAACTATTGGCGGGCATGCATGGTAATACACGAACTCTCCGTAGTGAAACCAATCTAGATGAGAAAGTTGACTGGAAATTCGACATATGATGCCTGAATGAACACAGTTTTACTATTGGTCTCCCCAATGACATTAAATTGCAGCCAGAAGGAATGTCCAGAGACATTCTGACCTTACGGGCTGTAACAGAAAATGATGATTAGTATGCAGTCCATAGGGTGAGAAATATGAAATACATGTGAGAACCATGATAATGGTGGTCTTCAAAGCAGAAATATTGCTTTATGATGTAGGCAAAGATTTGGAACAAATTAAATCTCAAAATATTCCTCGACTTTCGCATGTGGCCAATATTTTAGTTCCAGAATATCACATTTTTTCAATTTAATTTATTGACCATACAATAAAGATACAAAATGATCTGTCATGTAGAAATTGTGATATGAAATTGATCCAATCCCAATTTAATCCACCAACTAGACAAAATTGATCCAAATTTATTCCCTAAGAGTCCATTGTGGATCAATTTTGAATGGTCAAGAGACTAAATTTGAAAAATATTATACTCTGAAGCTAAACTAATCCACAACAAATAGTCAAAAGAAATTTTTGGATTTAACCTGATTTTGAAAATGACACGAGCAAGAAAAAAGCTCATGCCTTGAACTGTCAACTTTCCAAAAATTCTTTTTTGCTTTATCACGGTTCCTTCGACAGGTTCTGAAGAGCGTTTTTCCAAGAGTTCCTCCTCTGATTGCAACAGTATCTGCTGCAACCTGCATGATTTTGTGCACTTTAGGTAGGGAAAATTTAGAACAATAACAAGCCTTTATCCCACTATGTGGGGTTGGCTACATGAATCATTTTTCTCCATTGAGTTCGGTTAAGAGTCAAATTGTCATCTAAATCTAATAAAGAAAGGCCATTTCTAATATTTTTTAATCAATTCTTTTTAGGTCTACCTCTTTCTCTGATATAATCATAAGGACATTTTGTGCACCTTAGGCAGGGGAAATCTAAAAAAGAGAAAAAAAAATATAGATGCAAGAATCAAGTAACACAAAAATAAAAATATAAAACAATAAGGTATATTGTATCATAGCATGTACTATTCACAAATAAAAGGTCTCTATTAAAGGTTTTAATACTGACTGGGTACATCCTATTTATAACGTGTAAAATCCAGATTTAGAATAATGATATGTAGGT
This sequence comes from Dendrobium nobile, assembly GCA_022539455.1. Taxonomy (NCBI): domain Eukaryota; kingdom Viridiplantae; phylum Streptophyta; class Magnoliopsida; order Asparagales; family Orchidaceae; genus Dendrobium; species Dendrobium nobile. Next base: position 5,773,582 of record CM039731.1, read on the forward strand.
TATACAACCTACTAATCAACAATAAAGTAAGAAGAAAATATAGGGAAATGTAAAATTGCATGGACCATACACAAATCAAAAGCCTTGATAAAAGGTTTAAAGCTGATCAGGTACATTCTATACTGATTGCAAAACATGCTACAAACACTGGTGTGCAGGTTATACAGCCTATTGTACAGCAAAAAATAAAGCTACTGATGTCAACTTAACTCCATAAGCCACCCTAACCCCTTCGTTACAACTACCCCTCACCTCAACCAGTAAGGGTTTAAGTAGGATAATTTTCCTTAAGATGACAACAGATGTGTCACCTTTTTTATTTTTCTTCTTAAGTTGCATAAAAATGTGATTCAAACTAAATCAAGTAAATACACCTATTTTTCCAGAAAACTAAAGGCTTATATATATAACAGTGCAAGAAACATTTCATGAGATGTTCATATAATTCAACTAGTCTGATTTTACTTCATAAATAGTTATTTAGTTTTTTAGAAACTAATATATTGCTTGTCTTTAGTTTTATGTAACTGATACTGCTCATGGAATGACGCTAACCAGAGTACGGTGAAGAGACTGTATATTTACCTTTTCATGGTATTTAAGGGATCTTTAATAGAAAATCAAAGCACACTCTATTTTTGTCTATATTCTAGGTTTTTGCTGTGCCAAATTGATATCAAAGACCATAGCAGAAGGCAACAAGTAGTCTGTTGGTAATTACATTGTCAGCTGAGAAGTTTTGGCAATGCTCACAGCTCCCTGAAAACTACCTCCGCGGACTTCCAATGCTATGTCACGAAGATGCGTTGAAATTCACAACATCAAGAATGATGGTAACTTCACCTGGAGCCACACCAATAGAACTGGCAACCATAACAACATCTAGCAAGACAGTTACAGTGCATCGAGGTGTTCTCGTTAATTTGATCCTTATACGGATTTAATTCCAATTAAGATTAAATTCCTCATCGAAGGGATGTGTACTCCAGTTGGGAATTTAATGTTGAAGCCCAACAACCCGACCCAAAGATGACATTGGTAGGAGCAAGGATATAGCGACTTCAAGGTAAAAATCAACATCTTGTCCTTGATGGTCATTAACTTTTTTTAACTATAAGGAAATACTACCCGAGTAATAGGCTAAATATATTGCTTGCAAAACTTATGCAATCTCACCAAAGGGAGGGCCAATGATTTGTGAAGAAATGGAGTCAGATGAAGTAAATGCTAGGAGTTATTTCCTTCAAACTATGAGCATATGCTATATTTGCATTATTAATGATTCTTGTAAAGGATTTGCAATTGGCTCAAGAAAAACGGAGAGTCAACATGAATCCCACTATACAGTTGTAGGATACAATTCCTCTTAAGTCATATTGTAATAATCAGATTTCTCCAAAGAAGTAGTGTCAGGATTTACTTAGATTTGGGTCCTTCTCATAAGGGAAAGCATTCATAGTTAATTATCTCTCATAACACCTAAAAGAGAACTCTTGATTAAGAATGAATAAATTTTAGGTGTTTTAGTCATAATTGTGGGGAAAATGGAGATAAATCCGATCAAGATCCCATTGAAGATGTTATTGATATCAGGATTACTAATACTAAACATAGCGAACACAAAAGGTTCTTGGTTAAATGGAGCAATCATCCATTGACTGACTGTACATGAATAGATGCAGTTGAGCTTAAAAATCGTCATCCGAATCTCTATCAAAAATTTGTTGAAGCCTTCTCATCAGGAGATGAGATTCTCCCACCAGAGGAAAATTGATGCATGCAAATTTCAGTTTATTTTAGTTTCTTTTATTGTAATTTGAATGCTATAGTTTTTTTTTATATATATATATACTACCTATGATGGAAAGCATCCAATGATTATGAGTAGGTAGTTCTTGGGCTTGACAAACTTTGGGTGTGCTAGCTATTTGGGTTCCTTGGCTCTTGGGCTGCTGGTTGCTCTCGGGTTGGGCTTGGCTACTCGGTTTTTGGTTGTGTTTTTTTGAGCTACTATGTGTCAGCTCATTAAGTGTGGCAGAGATGAGGATGCTAAGGTGGATGAGTGGCTTTACCCTTAGAGATAGGATACGAAATGAGCATATACGTGAAAAGGTTGGAGTAGCTCCAGTAGAAGATAAGATTAGAGAAAGTCGTCTTAGATGGTTTGGTCACATAAAACGGCGGCCTTCCGATGAAAGAACCCTCAGTGTGACATCCAGAATAAACATTTGGAGATCCACAGGGTCAATCAACATACAACAAACGTGGTTCGCTGTAGGCGCGAACCACATTTGTTGGGGGGCATTTGTTGACCCCTATACCTCAAACCACGCTAGAAAGGACCCCAATTGATGAATAAAGCATTACGCACATTGGTGCCATGCATTACTTGAAGGGTCAAATGACCTCTAATTGCAAAACGGATGGCGACATTGTGATCAGAATAATGCAAATACTTAAGAACTATATTTTTTATATTCAATTTGGATCATCTGGAGTGGTGACATGAATTTCAAGGCAAAACACGCATATTGAGGAGATTTGCCCCTACAGAGACGGTATGATGTCGGATCAACAAACGGATAGCGCCATTGCGTCTGAAACGTCATCGACATTTAGAATATACATTTTATTTAATAAATTTGGATCATCCGAGATGGTAGTGAATTTTTAGGCGATGCAAATATGATATGAAGGCCTGCGTTACAACGGAAACGAGGCCTTGAAGACGCTCGGACGACATCCGATCGACAAATGAATAGCGTCATTGCGTCCGGAACGTCGTAGGCATTAAGAGTCTACATTTTATTTGATCAAATTGGATCGTTTGAAGTGGAGTCGCCAGAAATCTGTGGGCTCCAAAAATTCGGCCCCGGCCTCCCCGCTCGCTTTTGATTTATCCAACAAGGGAGTTTTAACAGAAAAGTTCCAGGGTAAATTTTGGAAGGCAGATGGGTTTGTAGATAAGACACTACCCAGAGATTTCGCCCTCATTTGGTGAGGACTTTATGATCTGAGTTCTGGTTTCCTATAGGCGCAAGCCCTTATAGTTAATTACCCCTCCCGATAATGAGAGAGAACTTTCGATTAAGGCTAGTCGTCAATCAGATACATATAGATACGTGTTATCTGGCATATAGTAGCAGCAATGGTTAGATTTGGAAATTTGAAATGTTTGGAAACTTGAAAGTTTTGTATTTAAAATAGAAATCTCACTATGTCACACTTAAAGCGAATGGTGGGGGAATGGATGATAGACCTGATCAAAATCCCATGGTTCCGTCGTCCCGGGCCATCGTGGTTCCTGGTCTACTTAGTCAGAGGAGGTAGTCGACCCAACCTGACAGAAGGATCCTTGTCGGCAGCCATGGGTTGCTTCGTCCAAGGATACCTTGTAGACCTGGGGTGAATGTTTGTTTAAGGAGACAAATTTGAATCCACCTTAGCTGACAGAGGGCTTTGTGCCTTATCGATCATATCTTATTGATTCATATCTCAAGGATTTGATGCCAATAAGGAACGCATCGGCTCTGGCCATAACCGGTATTTCGTGGTGCGATTTGGCGGCAAAACCACTCGGTTCAGAGGGCCCCAGGTCATAACCGTTTATCCTGTGGTGCCATTTGGCGGCGAACCGCCGGTTAAAGGACATGTACCACATCCTTACTAGCAGGAGATTATTAGAGAATGGATCATAGTGATATTTTCAACTAGGCATTTAGCTCTTTTGTGAGCTGAGGTAAATTTTGATTTGTCCATCCCGGCAAACTGTTGCAAAGGGTGGATGGATTTTACTTTAAGTGATTAATGGGTTGAATTTCAAATTTAAATATTTTTGGGATTTTAGAATTTTTTTGGATTTTGGATTTTGGATGGAATCTTGAGTACTTGGTATGGACATTTGGGTGGCATTTGAAAATATTTGTGAAACCCCTCCGGTTGAGATCTGCATTCAACACGGCCATCATCGGGGTGTTCGGGGTCATTTCTCTTTATGGATTGAATCTTGTCAACTCTGTCGGACTGTCGACAGAGGATTGGGTTTCGTAGGCTTTATGCCCTTGATAGTGAATTCTCATTGTTATAGGCCTTGAAGGCCTAATATGAATGTATTAAGACAAATATAACGGTCGCCACAACCGTATATTTGTTTGTTGGTTCGAACCCTGTCGACTTCTATTGACCCGTATAGAATGATCGGTTTCAAACTGGAATTCACTTGTCAACCCGCGCAGCATCCCTAGACGTCACGTGTGTACTAATAACACGCTCGTCGGGCCCATGCGGGTGTTTGGGGGCATTTTATAATTGAACCATGTCTACTCCTTTTATCTATCTAGAAGGATCGAGTTTAAATTTAATAACCCACGCAGCATCCCTAGACATCACGTGTGTACTAATAACACGCTCGCCGGGGCCCATGCGGATTTTTGATTGTATATCCTCTTGTGTACCTATGTGTATACAAACTAAGGTGCAGGTGCAAGGGTACTTTGAAATCATTTGTAGATGTCTTTTGTCTGCTTATACGGAGGTTGCAGATCCGGTGGCGTAGCGTAGCAGCTTCTGAATAGAGTTGTTCGCTGCTTTGTACAGGTAGACTGTCGTGCACTACTCATTGATTTATACAGGTAGATTGTAATGCACTAACTAATCTCCTGCTTTACATTTACAATGTAGTCGTTTAGTATTTTGCTTATGGACAATAAATAGGGTATACGACGGGTCTCCCACAATGACTCGTAGGATCTTGCATTTGATACAATCATTTTTGTATTTTGTTTGTAAATAATATATTGGGTGTTGAATAGATCTCCTACAATAGTTCGTAGGAGCTTGCATTCAATGTGATATTCTCCCTTGTAGGTAGAAGATCTATTAAGCCTTTGATATATCTTCCATCGTAGCTTGTAGATAGGACTGATGTATTTCAACATTGATAGAAAGAGGGTTGTATCCTCCACAATTCTCTTACTTCACATGTGGGCATACCACATTGATTTTGTATAAATATCACTTGTAGGGACCTCATGGCAGTCATTGCATTTATTTTATGTTGTGCATCATCATTTGTAGGAAGAATATTGTTTGCATGTTGATGTTTGCATTTTGTAGCATAAGAGCCCTCCATTTATTCCGAAGCTTCATGGAAGTATTATGTCTTGGCAAGCATTGATAGTGATTTCATTACTCTTGATGAATCTTCAACTACCATAGGAATTTTTCTATTCATTATAACTCATCTAAAATTGCTTGCGAATACATTGCATTCCTCCACTCAATTGAGATGATCATTGTAGGCTAATTATAATTGCTCAAATAAGCTTTATACCAAAGCTTGTAATGGGTGATTGTTTGCTTGCTTGGATGAAATTCAGATGGATCACCCCCCTTTGATTAGCACTTGTATTTATATTACAATGACAATTCTTTAACCTTTAAGAGCTTAATGTTATGATTCAAGTTTCAAGTCAAAACTCATTGCACCAAGCTCTTTTGAGTTCAAGTTCAAAGTCCACTCAAGTCTTTACATGAGTTTAAATGTCCAAGTCAAGTCCTTATAGTTATATTGTGTCATTTGCAAGTTCAAGTCCCAAATACTTGGAAAATCAAGTTCCCTTGAATGTTCAAATTGTTCAAGTCATGTTCTAGTTCTTTGTTCAACTCATTTGAGTTCAAGTAGTCCCCTGTTGTCTTATAGAGTTCAAATTCGAGTTCAAAATGAGTTCAGGTCCACTGCAGTCCCTTGAGTTCAATCATGTTCTAGTTCATTTCAATTAGAATTGAATTCATTTTGGTTCAAGTTCAATTAAGTAGATTGAATCAAGTCCACAAGTCCCATTCTGCTCCAAGTCCTTATCTGTATTTCAGATAAAAATTCGGCAACCTCCCGGCGTCTCCCCCGTTTAGGGGAAAAAACCAAGAGGCTGCCTAACCGCCACGTCAATAAAGACGTGCACGGTTGGTGTTTGTGAGACACCGCAGCGGTAATTTTGTTTTTTCGCCCACCACGCCAATAAAGGCGTGCATGGGGTTTTAAAAAGCATTTTTATTTGAAAAGAGACAGTTTTGATTTCCCCCCGCTCGGAGGTACTTATAAGTTACCCCGCTTCGCCGTACGTGCTGCACTAGGGTCTCATCCCACCACGGGCAATAAAGGATTGCATGGGGCGGTTCTCTAGTTTTCCACGGACATTGAAGTAGGGTTTTGAGTTTAGAAAATTTCATACATTCGCGGGGTTATCGTGGTTGACACGTGGATCGAGGGGTCACTCGCCTACCTCGTCGTAGGTGTCGCACCGAGGTCCCATCCCACCACATGCACTAAAGGCGTGCTTGGGGCGGTCTACCGGTCCGACACAGACGCCGAGGAAGAAGAGGGAAGGGGGAGCACTTTTCTTTTTCTTCTTAATATTTAATTAATTAACTATTATTAATTAAATTAATCATAATTAATTACAAATTAAAATAATTAATCATAATTACAATAATTAATTATATTTAGTCATAATTAATAATAATTAATTAAAATTAAAATAATTAATTATAATTAATTTTAATCGAATTATAGTTAATTATTATTATAATAATTAACCATAATCATTAACAAAATTAATTATAACTTATTTTAATTAAAACTAATTATTAATAATAATAATAATTAAATATAATTAAAATATTTAATTATAATTAATTATAATTAACTGTTATTAATAACAATTAATTAAAATTAAATAATAATAATAATAATTAAAACAAATCCTTCTCCTCTCCCCTCTCTGTTCGGCAGAATAACGGGATTTGGCCGAATGAGTGTGAAAGGGAGGGAATTACCTTTACGGCAAGGGAGCTCCCGTTGTTTGCTTCCGATCAAAATGTTGTAACTTTCGATCCCAATAGGAAAGGGAACTCATCGCTGGAGCCAAGCCAAACAGCCATGACGGGATCGGAGGAGTAGAGGGCAGCGGGAATGGAGGCGTCGGCAGTTGATGTGATCAGGAGAGATCGGAGGGAGCGTCGGGCAGAGGAGGAGATCGACGGGGTCGGATGGCTTGGAAGAGGTAGTGTAAATCTCCTTCCCTCTCTCTCTCTCTGTTTCTCTCTATGAATCGAAAGAAGGGGATCGGGATGGAGACAAGGGTCGTGGAGTGGAACCCTTTGAACGAAGCTTTCATCTTCGTTTTATAGCCGCGAGAAGGCGTCGAAGATCGAGGTTTCTGCACAGGATTAATGGGAAACGACGCAAACAGCGCCGAATGAACAGTAATCTAGCGATACTTCGGCGAATTTTCCGGATTTCGGCGGGTACGAGGATCTTAACCAGGATTTCGGGGATTTCATTTAGTAGGTATTTTGAATGATTAAAACTTTTTTTTTTGTATTTCTTCTGAATCTTATCTAGAGGTCAATAGATGCTAAGGTGGATGAGTGGCTTTACCCTTAGAGATAGGATATGAAATGAGCATATACGTGAAAAGGTTGGAGTAGCTCCAGTAGAAGATAAGATTAGAGAGAGTCGCCTTAGATGGTTTGGTCACATAAAACGGCAGCCTTCCGATGACCCGGTTAGGAGAGTAGAGGTATTAGATTTGACTTATGTTAAGAAAGGTATGGGTAGACCTAAAAAGACTTGGTTAGAAAATATTAGGAATGACCTTTCTTTATTAGATTTAAACGAGAATTTGACTTTTAATAGGACACAATGGAGAAAAAGGATTCATGTAGCTGACCCCAAGTAGTGGGATAAAGGCTTGATGTTGTTATTGTTGTTGTTGTACTATGTGTCAGCTCATTAATGTTTGAGCTGATGTTTTTCAGCTCATTATGATGGGAAGTTATCCTCCTTTTTAGCTCATTATGTGGAGTGTCTCTTTCCCTTTTCCCTTCTCTGTGGCCTTTCAGTTTTCCCTGTCTGGCTGCCTATTCCGATTCCCCTAGCTGATGTTCCGGTTCCCTTGGCTGTCTGTCCCGGTTCCCCTGGCCGTCCACTCCTTCCCCCTTTGCTGCTTTTTTAGATTTTTTGTGCGGCTATTCGGGTGCTGTTCCTGAACTAAATTTTGGCCTTCAATTTCCCCTTTTCTCCTATAAAATTGAGGTGTTTTGAAGCATAAGAGATTGTTGATTATTTGAGCTAAGTCTCTTAAAAAATCTGAGGGTTTCTTCTTTGGAAAAGCTTGACAGCTTGTTTCATTCCTCTCTTCTTCTTGGGAAAGCTTGCGAGCTTGTCCTCCCCTTCGTCTCCGCTTCTAACCTCTTTCTTTTATCCGTAAGTTCCACTCCACTTGTATCTTTCTTCTTGAGCTATTGGAGTTGTTTGTTGGTTGATTTGATAGCATTTGCCGGAGGAGTTTTGGTGGACGTTGGACCTTGTAGCAGTGGTGGACCCTTGGTTTGCAAGCCCTTAAGCAGTTCTTTTATATTGCCTACTATTTGTTGCATGTGAGGAAACTGCTTGCCGGTTGTTCTGAGGGTAGTTGTTTTTAATTTTAATTTTGTTTTGTTTGTTTTGACTTTTGTTTGTCTGAAGTTTGCTTGGATGTTGGTATTCTAAATGTTGAATCGAGTCATGTTCTACTAGTCCTGGTGTTCTTTTCTCTTGGCTCTTTCTATCTAGTTGCCTGCATCAGCTTGTGATGTTCCCTTTTGTCTACTTCTTTGATTTCACTCATTACTTGGGGTCTTTCCATATAACTTCCAGCATGTCTTATTTGTATGTCTTGATTTCTTGCAATAGCTATACCAAAGGGAGTCTTTGTCTTTAGGATTTGAGAAATTCTTACATGTTTTCTTCCATGACGCCTCTTTTGCTATCAACATTGTTGAACCTTCAACAATCTTTGGTTCTAACATTACGCCTTTCCAAAAATCACATATCATTCACTTCTTTAAAACATTACATAACCCCTCATATTTATACGTATGAAAGGGGAATACCAAAAGACACAAACATTTAATTCCCATAGGAATCCCAAACATCACAAGCCATAAAAAGCCCTTGCTTTTTACGGAAAAACATCCCAAGCCCAAGAACCGAAGGAGCAACCGCGGGAGCCAAGGAGGCCGCACGGAACCAAGGTGCCAAAGCCACGGGAAAACTCCTAGGCTCGGAAAACCAGCAGCCGGCCGGAAATCCAAGAGGCAAAGCACAGAAAACAATAGCCCATGGTGGAAGCCAAGGAGCCACACATGGGAAACAACACTTCTTGGAATTCTAAAGGCCGGTTTGGAATTCCAAGGGACAAACATAATTAAAGACATAAAAACAATAAAAGTACATTTAATAAAAGATAACTATGAACTAAAATGTTATCTAATAATGAGCTAACCCTTAGTTCAATAAATGAACTAAAGACCAGCTCATAAATGAGCTAAAATTTCAGCTCAAATTGATTGAGCTTATAAACTCGAGGGAAGCCAAAATTGATTTATTTTGGACATGAGTTGACCCCCCCTTTGTCTACATCATCTTTGCCAAGGATCTGAACTCTATTTTGGTCAAACTCTATATTTAATCCTGCAAGAAAGTCATTCACTCTATCTTTCTCAACAAAAGCTTTTTAGGATAGCCGCATCTTCTGAACACTTTGTTTCTATGCATCTGTAGTGATCAAGTTCTTGCCAAAGGATTTACCTGGTGGTGGATCATGCTCCAATTCATCCAAGAGCATCATCTAGATGTAAACTTCAAATCAAATAGCTTCTTTTCCATGTTATTGAAGTTTACTTCACACTTGACCAACTCTGCATGAAACTAAGCTCAAAATTGAAAAATGCTTGATTTAGAGGGGAATTAATGGGGATTTTTGTGTAGGTAATGTTGTCTTGTCCTAAAGAGAAACCCACCATCTGATGTCAAAGACAGTAGAGCAATGGATAAAATGTTGGATGTTTGGTCAGAAAGAATGGATAGAGCTTGGTCAAATTGAATTGGAAAGGAGTCTAGACCTGTATGGAGTTTTGGAATAAAAAAGGAACTTAAGGTGAGTCTATTTGAATTAAAAAAGATAACCCTTCTTCTATAGTTTTAAGGGTATTTATAGAGTGTATCATATATACATAACATATGAATTTTTATGTTATTTTCTTTAATGTAAAAAAAAGAGGTGCAAAGTAGACTGTACCTAGGATGCTTGTAAAAAAAAGATTCAAAGTAAAATGTACCTAGGTGCAAATGTATGTGCAAGAGTCAAATGTAAAGGTAAAGTGTCTAGATTATATATATAGATTAGCATATTCAATCACGGTCTTGCTTCCTTATTTTGAGCTTACCACCTTGACTTTAATTTCAAAGATTTATGCAGCATCCCGAACTTTTGAAAAGGTTTGTCTGGCGGCATCCCATGTGTCTTTGCAATAGATAAGAACATGAAAGTATCGGTAATTTCTGGAGTTATGGAATTTCACAACCATAACATGATCATGGAGTCTTCTTCACCCCATGCCCAAAAATTATGATCTTCCTCTTTTGGTCCTATCCCAAGGAGGTGATTTATCTTTTCATTTCCTTTCAAATAGATATTCACAAATTGAGACCACATCAAATAATTCTACTCATTTTAGCAATAGGATAGTTGCATATTTTGGAGATCTCCTCTTCCTTGGTGCACCATAGAGTCCTCCATTTGGTCAAAGCTTTGGGAGGAATTTTCTTCAGATATTGTGGAGGCAAAGGGCAACGATGAAGGTTACATAAAGCAGGGAAGTAATGAAGGTTGTGTTGGTTATATATAGGATAACAACAACAAGGGAAGACTGACAATGAAGGCACGACAGTACAAAAATCTCAGAATTCCGGCAATGGCAATGAAAGCTTTGATATCATGTTAAATTCAAAGAATTGGAGAGGGAAATGGCTTAATTTTATTGCACAAACTTGTCCCTATTTATAGATTTATACAAGATATCATAATAAAGAAACAAATAATTACAGAATAATGTATAATTTCTCAAATATAATCCTTCCTAAATCAGTCATCTAAATATGGAAGGAGATGAGCGTGATCCAAGTGAGCCTCCCACGGATTCCCATCTTAGCCATGGAATCAAAATGCCATGAGACGGCTAGGAATTAATAGGTGAGCCTTCAACGGATTCACATGCTAGCCGTGGGATCAAAATGTCAAGGGATGGCTGGGATTTAGCACTAACACTACAGACGTACAAGAGAAAGCCAAGTAAACGCAACCCTTCGGAAAAACGAGAAAAAAAACCGTCCAGTCCATCTCACAACACTGCGGCTCTAGTTTGGGGTTCTGCGTTGCTCAAGCCTCTTTCTAATGGCGCTATAGTGCTCAAACTTGCAGCACAGTGGTGCCGAACTTGTAACTATGCTGTGCAGCGCTGTGATGCTTTGCTCTTTATTGATCAATGCTAGGGCGCTCGGGAACATAACGTTGGGGCACTTGGGTACACAGTGTCGGGGCATTGTAAGAAAATAAATTTCGGTTGCAAAGCACCCGAACCCAAGCAGGGGGTAAACCCCCCACAACCCCCAGTAAGCACGACAAACTTAAGGTCCGAGGCAACAAAACTACCCGATTGATCAATGCAATCAATTTCGACACATAACAATCTCCCACTTAAAAAACTAATTGCAATCAATCCTTCTCCCAATCTTTAACACTAATCATAGTACTTGTAGTGTGGCTCACCCCTACTCGCATCCTCCATAAAGGCCAACTAAAGCTACTCATAACTTCAGTTTATCAACTGTCACCGTCTTCGTAAGCATCTCTGCAGGATTCTCGGTCATGTGTATCTTCTCCAAAGATAATTAACCATCTTCCAGACGAGACCTAATGAAATGATATCGAAGATCTAAAACTCTTAATATGGGCGCATCCAGTCATTATGAGGGAAGGACTTGAGCATTTATCTTTCCTGATGTTAAAAACAACTATGGTGATAAGGTAGCAACAGCTTGTGCATAAACTATTGGAAAAATATCTGAAGAAAATAAACTGTTACCAGCTCAAAACGGTAGACCTATGATGATTGCTGAGTTCATCTTTGAGTTTCAAATTTATTTAAAAAAAACAAAAACATTGGCATAAGTGGACAAGAAATGAGTCCAGTCAACAATTGCCATACCTTGACAAGATAGATGGCAAACAAAGAAAATGTAAACACCAAGTACAAGGAATGTACATGATGGTCAGTGTTTCAGGTATATAAATGATAGTCAGTGTTTCATGTATATCATGCATATATAATTAGAACTTTTTAGGATAAAAAACTATTAGCATGTGTAAATGGAGGAAAATATTCCTAAAACAAGCGCAACAAATGATGGCAAAGTTAAATAAAATACTGACAGGGAACCATAAATGCAGTACTCATGTACAATTCTATATTGTACAACTAAGCCACATCTCATTGTTTTCCTAACTCAGGCTCATAATTTAATCATAAGTTCACCAAAGATAAGACTTTTAATTATTTTCAGCAATAAAACTGCCAAACTGACGGTATTGCTCACCCAAAAGAACTTCGCAACAGTGAACATTCATTTTCCAAGAATTTCGGAGCATCCATGCAACCCCGTGCCCATAGATGAAGGCAGAGACGAACACATGCATCATATGCAATAACAGAATACCAAGGCCCTTGTTCACTGCACTAGCAGTGCCGAAAACTAAAATTAGCTCAATAAACGAAATTCTGAAAAAACTTTTTGTACTGAAAATATCAGTAGCATTAGTACTTACCATGCATGAAAATTGGGAACTTTTAGCGGCAAAAACTTGAGAGGAGCTGAAGTCTCACTACCAACTGAAGGGTACCTGTGTAAGACAGAACAATCAGAATAAACTACTTGAATGGCATTATTTAGTTGCCAATGACCTGAAACATCGTGGCAAGTGGCACAGTGGTATCCCCTCATACCACTGGTGGAGGTTTAGGGACACCTGAAAACATTTCAATACAGTTCACAGTTTACTGACCTAATATCCCCGTTTGTTTTTTGGCTTCCAGAATTTGTGCGAGAACTAGTACCATTTTGAGTAGAATAGATATTAAAAGCTGCCATATGGCCAGCATCATATGCAGTTAAATTGGTTGAAGGACCCATAGCTTGGTTGATTTCGTGATTAGAAGCATGGCACGGTGGGGCGCTTGGTGTATCAACAGGAAACCCCTGTATGCATGCATGATTTAGCAGTCCTCGTGCAACTTCCATTAGAAATGAAGTATATCTCAGTTTTTGATAATGCAAGTTATGACTTCATAACGAATCTGAAGCATCAGTACTAAAAGCAATAATAAGATTCAATGTGAACGTCTAGTAAATAAAAGTCGTACTGCCTCATAAAAGTGTGGTAAAAAGCTATGATTAGCTAACGTATACTGATTACGTAACATTCAGATTTCTGACTGTGGAACTATGTTTTTGACATACCATGACCATGGTTATAATTAGTTTATGTCCAATGATGAATGGTTTTATTATGAGAGCGATATCATGCACTGCTTGCAGAGAAAGCATTTTAAAGTTAGGCTTCCATGATCAACCAACCATTACTCAATGGACAATACCTAGTTAGATGCGCCATTTTAACACAATATTCTAATCAACTATTCCAATGATATGAAAGAGAGATGTAAGGGGTATCATAAAAAGAGATTTATTTGTTGGAAGGTTGACAATAAGCATTAAACATTGGAGGTAATAGTTAGAAGCTAGAGCCTTCACAGAAGAAAATTCATGATTGACATGGGCAGGTGATCGATGAGGTATGAGAAAGGAAGTGGTAGAATTTTTTATGTCAAGTGAGCATAATTGATGGAGAAATTGTGCTTGAGTTTTAAGAGAAAATAAGAGAGATGAATACTAGTGAGATCAAAGTTGGAAAAATATTTGGGTGAAAATATTTAAAACCTACATTTATTTTTCTATAATCATCACTTTTTGCAATCGTAGACGTGGATAAATGTCACTGATTCATATAAACTCTCTCGTTATGTCTCTAGTGTTTATCCTTGTGTATTATGCTTGTTAAAAAAAAAGTACTCACAACTTTACGCTATAGAAGTATCAACCCAAAAAAAAACTCTTGTGAACAATGAAGTAATTGTAAAAGAGATCAAGCACCATGACAAAGTGAATACCAAAATTTAGGTATTTAACCTTAAGTCTACATATGTGGGAATGGAGAGAGAATGTTATCCACTAATTAAAAAGCTATAAATGTAACATATAATAACATGACACTCATCATCCATTCCCAAAGCCTAAATTCATCCTCATTCAATAAAGAAAAAGAGAAGCTCGAGTATCTTTAAGTAAAAGAAATTTAGGAGAAATAACAAAAAAGGATGATTAAACTAATACCAAAAATTACATCAATTTGTCTGGATAATAGTACAAACTCCTTGAAATGAATTTCTTAATTTTTTCCTTCTTTTTCTCCCTTTTTCTGCTCACTAATCCATCTTCTCAATTCCTTTTCAGCTCCATAAATAATTCAAGATTACTTTATGCTTCCATGTCAATTAAATTTTCATATATCAACTTATATAGCCATCAAATCATTGCAAAGCTGCCTAACTCATACAAAAATCACTTGGCCAAATTCTAAGCTTGCACACAAGAGCTTATAAGAACCATTTTAATCCATTCAAATACGAGGTTCTAATCTGAATTTTCTAATTTGCTCAAACGCAAGGTTTAAATATACAATGTTACACTCTTTTTTTTTTCTTTTTTTTTTTTAATAAAAGGGTTAACCAAGCAAGTCAACTCTATACCATCCATAATTATGTCGGCCATATGTCTTGATAACCATACAACACCCATCAATTACAAGATGTGCGTCGCATACATAGCCAACCGACTCTTTTTATATACGATGTTACACACTAAAATAGCTCAAATTTCAAACTAGGGTTTGCATAAATTTTTCCTTAAATCAAGTAAACCATGAAAAACACACTAAAATGAGTAAATGACACAAACAACAACATTATCAAACAAATTTTGAGAAGAAAAACTAAAAGGAACTCAAGAATGAAATAATTTTGTTTGAAGAATTCTTACTCTAAAACTCCCACGGATGAATAACTTTGTAGACGATTGAGTGAGAGGCAAGCACACCCCTAAGCTGGCAAGAAGCTTCGGCGACAGGTGAGGCTTGAATAACAACCATGAATTTCAGGATGAAGAGGACAGGAACGGGAAGGTAAAGGGATGAGAACGGGAACAATTGAAAAGGGCAAGGGTTCACGTGAGAATGGACGCCAAAGAAATTTTTGCGTATTTAGATGGAGCATGCGGCGCAATACTGAAGTAGGGTCTTCTCCAGCAGATTTCTAGTGGAAATGTCATCCGAATATTTTCCGGTGGAATTTACGCCGGTAAATCCGCCGGCCTACTTGAAGCCAGTGGGACTTTCAGCCGGAAATTCTCAGCCCACATTTCAGCCAGAAATTCACTCGGAAACAACTTACAAATTTCCATAGCCAAATCTGCCAGCATTCCCTCCGCAAATTCCAGTGGTTTATGATCTGTCGAAAATAGCCTTTTTTTTTTTGTGTGTGGTAGTGTTACTACAGGCCTCATCATGTGATTCATGCATAGATATTGAGTCATAAGTCATTTTCAAGCTTTTACATAAAAAAATTGAAACCTACCTTCCCATGTGATTCAAACATGATATTTCATCATTACTAAATAGTAAGGCATGAAAAATAAGCCATTTTCAAGGCTAGCTTTCGAGCCTACATGAAAAGTGGGAACACTAGCAAACTAAAATAGTAGGACATTGCAAGAAGGTTCATTCTTTTTACGGTGAAATCATAAACATTGTGGCATTAGTGATGTGCAAGTCAAGACTGTAATGGGATAATATAGAAGCTTCACAATGTACTGCACATTATCAGCTTAAAAAAGAGTCAATTAATCAACTTGGTGAAGAAGTTTATGTCTCGATCCACTATAGTGATGTTTAAAAGGTGACCAAAAATACTATGATGATAGCAAATAGAAGCAAGGATGGCGCTTTTTTTTTTTTTTTTTGCAAGGATGGTACTATATGCATATACATGACATCTATCAAAATAAAAGCACTTGTTAAGTCCGTTGTATATGATTCTGGTGGTGCAATGCAAGGAAAACTTTCTATCAAGTAAGAGTTTCTAAAAGACAAATGGGCATTACAAATCAAATAGTATTTTAGGATCACAAAGTAACACGGTAACAAGGAAATTATTATGGTAAAAGATGATGATGTTACGATTCAGCCCAAACCGTCCCAGGAGGGGCTGGTTCAGACATATAGGAGGTGGACTAAGCCGCCTCCTCTAAACCCAACCTCCTAAGCATGTGGGCCCCCCTCCTTAGGCGGCAATAGGAGAAAGAAAGAGGTCGGTTTAAGCAAGATGAGGGCAATTTAAAATTAATTTATACTAGGAAGCTTTTTATTATGAAGGATTGTATATAAAGAACATGAGAGGCTAGGGTTAGGGCATGCATGATTATTATTTCTCTTGAAGTTCTCTTTGGTGTCTTGGGCTCTAGGCTTCTCATCTAGAGATTGGGAGAGAACGATCCTCCTCTCGAATTGAGGATCAATTGTATCTTTGTTTCGTTTTTTCTTCGCTTTGATTTCTATAAAATTATCTATTGATTTGGATTGCTTCCACACAAATTCTTCTATTTTTCTCGCTGAATTTACCAATTATTGTTAGGTTTGCTTGTGAACTCAAGTATTCCCATTATGATTACTTAGGAACTCAAGTATTTCCTATCAAATTGGTATCATAGCAAGCATTGGGACCATTGGTAGGCTGATTTTGGCGAATTTCAACAGTTGAGTATTGGCCGGGAAAGGAGAAAGTTGCTATTTTCGTGATCCAAATCTAGAATTTTTTAACCTACAAAGATCAGGATAATGATGGCGACCAAGAATGTAGATGCGCTAGAAGAAAGACTTGAAGGGGAGATGAACCAAATCAACACAATGGTGGAGGAAAGGATTTTCTCCATGGAAGGATAAGTAGCCGATCTTCGGGATATGATGAAGAAAATGTTGAAAATCCACAACCAAATGGTGGCTTCTGTGGCAAAAGGGGCAGAAGGGAAAAATACGAATTTTGAAATTCGTAGGGAGGAAGATGAGGTGGAGATCATGGAGGGAGAAAGAAGGAAACCCTATCTGGAGCCTTTCTAGAGGGAGGATAGAGGAGGTAGGTATGGGGAAAGGAATGGGTATAGAGGAGCGGAGCAAAGAGGTGCTGATTGGGAACGCCGGGAGGGACATTTTGGTTGTCGAGGTGCTGAATTTAAAGGAAGGAGAGGGAATTTCAAAGGGGGTTTGGGTTATGATAGGGCAAGGAAAAATCGGGAGACATGAGGAGGACCAAGCACTTGGGAAATGGGGAGCTATGGAGGAATAAGAGGAAATCGGCTAAATAAGAGGAAATGGGGGAGATCATAAGGTGAGGATGCTGAAGATGCCCATATTTGAAGGGAATGATGCATATGAGTGAATTTGTAAGGTGGAGAGGTACTACACCGTAAATGGGCTAACAGAGGGGGAGAAGCTAATAGCAGCGGGCTTATGTTTGGATGGGAAGGGGCTATCATGGTACCAGTGAACCAGAGGAGACCCATTAGGAGCTAGGGGGAATTCAAGAACTATATAATAGAATGTTTCCGAACCACCCGGGGAGGAGATTTCTATGAGCAAATAATTGCTCTACTGTAGGAGGGATCTATAGCAGACTACCGTGAGCAGTTTAAGCACCTGGCCAGTAGGATGGAGTGATTATCAGATACTGTTTTAGAGGGGAACTTCATGAAAGGGCTGAAGGAAGAGATAAGAGCGATAGTGAAAGTCCTGATGCCTCGTGACTTGGGAGAGGCTATGAAGTTGGCGCAACTAATTGAAAATCAAAGAAATCTAGAGAGGGGAGCCAGGAGTAGTAGCTCAGGGGGTACTAACAAGATGATGACCACCCACTTAGCACCTAAGGGTCCTGCAGAAGGAGAAATTCGGGAGACCACCAGAGAAAAGACCATAGGAGGGAGTAGGGGAAACTTTAAGAGGCTGGCAGAGAAGGAGATGCATGAGAAGAGGAAAAAGGGTTGTGTTTTAGGTGTGATGAGAAGTACACGCAAGGGCATATGTGTAAGGACCAAACTCTTCAGGTTCTCACCATCTGTGATAATAAGGAAATTGAAGAGGGAGGTGAAGGAGGGTTAGAGGAGGAGATAGAGGAGAAGCTACATCTGGATCTGGCTGAGGTTTCCTTGAACTCGGTGGTAGGATTCACTACAAATCATACCATGAAGATAAAAGGGGAGATAGAGGACAGGGAGGTGGTGGTGGTGGTGATTGATAGTGGAGCTACCCACAATTTCATTTCCACTCAGGTCGTCGACTAATTGGGAGTGAGATTTGTGGATACAGGTTGTTATGGAGTGATGATGGGTACTGAGAAGGTGGAGAAAGGCCAGAGAATATGTAGAGTTCTACTGACTGTCTAAGGGATTGAGGTGAGGGAAGATTTTTTTTCGCTGGAGTTAGGGAGTATGGATGTCATCCCAGGGATGAAGTGGCTGCAGACCTTTGGAGACACCAAGGTTAATTGGGGGGCACTCACTATGAAGTTTATGGTGAATGGGAGGAAGGTGGTGATAAGGGTAAATGCAGGGCTATACAAATTCATGGTTTCTCTTAAATCCATGGTAAGGAGTATACAGGAGGTGGGTGGAGGATATTTGGTAGAGCTGCATAGTTTGGAGGGAGCTAGATCAGAGGAGGGAGGGGACATACCCCTTTTCATATAGCCGTTGATTTAGCAATTTCAGGTGTTTCAGCCACCTTAGGGACTGCCACCATAGAGGGAACAAAAGCACGCCATCTACTTGAGTAAAGGCATGGCACCCATCAACATCAGGCCCTACTGATACCCCCAATTTCAGAAGGATGAAATTGAGAAGTTGATCCGGGAGATCTTGGAGGCTAGGATCATCAAGTCGAGTGTGAGTCCATTCTCTAGTCCAGTCCTACTGGTCAAGAAGAAGAATGGGAGTTGGCGATTTTGTGTGGAATATAGAGCTTTGAACAAGGAGACAGTGTCGGATAAGTTTCCTATTCTTGTGATTGATGAGCTCTTGGATGAACTGAATGGGGCAGTGATGTTCTCCAAACTGAATTTGAGGTCTGGATACCACCAGATCAGAATAAATGAGGCATATATTTCCAAGATAGCTTTTAAGACACATGAGGGGTATTATGAATTTTTGGTAATGTCATTTGAGTTTACCAATGCCCCTGCTACTTTCTAATCAGTGATGAACAAGGTGTTCAGACAGTACCCAAGAAGTTTGTTTTGGTGTTATTTGATGACATATTAGTGTACAACAAAACTGAGCTAGAGCATCTAGAGCACTTGAAGATGGTCTTGGGAGTCCAACAAAAACATCAGCTAAAGGCCAATATGAAGAAGTGTTGTTTTGTCCAAACAAGTGTAGAATATTTGGGACATATTGTGTCCAAAGAAGGGGTGGCGGCGGATCAATCAAAGATTGAGGCGATACTGAGGTGGTCCTTACCTAAGAATTTGAAGGGGTTTAGAGGATTCTTAGGACTGACAGAGTACTACATGAGGTTTATAAAAGGGTATGGTACTATAGCTTGGCCACTAACAGAGCATCTAAAGAAAGATAGGTTCATATGAGGGGAAGCGGACACATCAGCATTTGAGAAACTAAAGGAGGCGATGACTGTTATACCAGTCTTAGTTTTACCAGACTTCACTCAGGCATTTATAGTGGAGATAGATGCTTCAGGTTACGCATTGGGAGCAGTACTCATATAGAATTATCGACCCGTTGCCTACTTCAACCAAGTGTTGACAGCACGAATCAGGCTGAAATCCATCTATGAGAGGGAGTTGATGGCCATCGTCTTAATCATCGAGAAGTGGCGATCCTACCTATTAGGTAAGCATTTGATTATCAGAATCAATCAAAGGAGCTTAAAGTACTTATTGGAGTAGCGGATGGTGACTGAAGAGCAGGAGATGAAGACTGAAGAGCATCAGAGATAGCTGTTCAAATTATTGGGATATGTCTTTGAGATCCAGTACATACTAGGAATGGAGAACAAGGCAGCAGATGCCTTGTCTTGATGTGTAGGGGAACTGCAGACGATGACAGTATCGATTCCTTTGATGCTAGATTGGGAGGCCATCAGGGAGGAGAGTGCTCGGGATGAGGAGTTGGAAAAAATTAGGACAGATTTACTGAGGGAAGGGGGTAGCCATCCAGGGTACTCACTAGATGGGGAGAGACTTCTATATCAGGGGAGATTTGTGATGCCTAGGACATCAGTCTACATTCCACACTTACAGCAGGAGTTTCATGGGAGTGTAATCAAGGGCCACTCAGAGGTGCAGAAAGGCCTACAAGAGGCTTGCCTCAGTGCTGTACTAGACGGGGATGCATAAAGATGTGAAGGAGATGGTGGCTAGGTGTGAAGTCTGATAGAGGAATAAGTACCTAACTATGTCACCAGGAGGTCTATTACAGCCTTTGGCTTAGCTGAGTAGAGTATGGGAGGAGATATCTATGGACTTCATAGATGGGCTACCACATTCGGAAGGGTTTATAGTGATTATAGTGGTGGTTGATAGATTGAGTAAGTACGTCCATTTCACCCCCGTTCAACACCTATACACAGCGGTGACAGTAGCTTCAACTTTCATCCGAGAGGTGGTTAGATTGCATGAAGTACCATAGGCGGTAATATCAGATAGATACAAGGTATTCCTCAGCTATTTTTGGAGGGAGTTGTACAGATTGCAGGGGACAGTTCTGAAGAGGAGCACCACCTACTACCCACAAACAGATGGCCAAATAAAAGTGGTCAACAGGAGCTTGGAGACCTACCTTATATGCTTTGTGTCATAGACATCCATATTTTGGGTCAAGTAGCTATCATGGGCTGAGTACTGGTATAACACTTGTAATAATTCTTCTTCTCAAATGACCTCATTCAAGGTGTTGTGTAAAAGAGATCCACCCCACTTGGTGCACTTTGGGAGCAGCAGTACTTCAGTTTCTTTAGTGGACAAGTATTTGGAGCAGACGAAAAGAGTGTTAGAAGAGTTAATAAGGAATTCGCTAAGAGCTCAACAGATTATGAAGAAACAAGCTAATGGCCATAGGAAGGATGTCCAGTTTGACATGGGGGAGAGGGTGTTCTTGAAGCTCTGACCATACAAGCAGAAGACAGTCGTCAATAGAAGGAATGAGAAGATGGCCCCAAGATACTTTGGACCTTACGAGGTATTGGAGAAAATGGGGATGGTAGCGTATTGCCTGAAATTACTACCAACGGCTACAATACATCTGATTTTCCATGTATCCCAGTTGAGAAGGGTTATTTGAGATTATACAGCTAGCCCGACGTTACCTGTGATACTCACTGAGGATTTAGAGGTAATTCTGGAACCCTTAGAGTTGATGGGGGTTCGCCAGAAAGGATATGGAGCTAAAGAAGTGCTAATCAAGTGAAAAAATCTTCCAAACTATGATGCCACATGGGAATCCTACGAGAGGGTGAAACATCAGTTTCCCAATTTTCATATTGAGGACAAGGTGGTTCATTGGGAAGGGGGTATTGTTACGATTCAACCTAAGCAGGCCCAGGAGGGACCGGTTCAGACGTATAAGAGGCGGACTAAGCCGCCTCCTCTAAACCCCACCGCCTAAGCATGTGGGCCCCACCTCCTTGGGCAGTAATAGGAGAGAGAAAGAGGTCGGTTAAAGCAAGACGAGGGCAATTTGAAATTAATTTATATTAGGAAACTTTTTATTAGGAAGGATTATATTTAAAGAATATGAGGTTAGGGTTAGGGCATGCATGATTATTGTTTCTCTTAAAGTTCTCTTTGGTGTCTTGGGCTCTAGGCTTCTCATCTGGAGATTGAGAGAGAACAATCCTACTCTCGAAATGAGGATCAATTCTATATTTGTTTTATTCTTACTTCGCTTTGATTTTTATAAAATTATCTACTGATTTTGGTTCCTTCCACTCAAATTCTTCTATTTTTCTTGCTGAATTTATCGATTATTGCTATGATTGCTTGCGAACTCAAGTATTCCCATTAGGGTTACTAGTGAACTCAAGTATTTCCTATCAGATGAGTTTACTATTGATGAATAGAGGTACAATAAAACCTCACTCAACCCTTGTGGATGATTGAGAGAGGATGCCATATAGAAATGATTTTCTCAACGACGTACATCACAGATTAATCTTCAAATTGAATATTAATGACATGTGGAGATAGTTTTCTCACCAACTTCTATCATTCTGTTAAAAATAACTACATATATTTGTTACATGTATTTTTTAAGTATTTCAAAAAAACTCATCCTAACAGCTAGAATTATGTTTCCATCCTAGTGCCTAGTAATGTCAAATATATAATTTTTAGAAGTTTTTTTGAACAATATCTACACATTATATAAGAAAATAATTGCATAGTATTGAGTGGAACCTCTCCTTTTAGGCAGATGTAGATGCGGTGGTCGAAAAGGTGATTGATGGAATGATTGGAGATTTGTAGTTACCTTGGCAGGTGTCATATAAAGAAATTGAGAAAATAATCAAAATAGTCTCTTGACTCTTTATGAGGGAACAAAATGGTCCCTAATTATATTAAAGGACAATTTTGGCCCCTCAAGTCTTTAAAACGGAATCAAAATAATTTGATTCATCTTTAAAAAATTGAGGGACCAAAATGGTCCTTTAATATAGTTGTGGACTTTTTTAATCTTTCATAAAGAGTTGAGGAACAATTTTGATCCTTTTCTCTAAAGAAATTTCATAGTTAGGTGATTAACAATGACTAAAAGGAGGGAGGTAATAGTTGGAAGTTGTAGAACTTCATAAGAGAAATTTTGAGACTATCATTGACTTAGTCTAGCAAAATGGTACTAAATAGCCAACGTTGTATTTTCGTCTATCTCTAGTGAGCATACTTGTGGAGGAATTGTGCTTAGGTTTGAGAATTAAAGAGAGAGAGAGAGAGAGAGAGAGAGAGAGAAAACTAATGAGATAAATATTTGAGTGGTCATATATTTGTATAATTAATTTATGTATATAGATTAATTGATAGTTATCTCTCTGTGCAATTATATACATAGTATATCTCATCAAACTATGTAATTATCTTGTCATGTTTCTTGGGCGGTTATCATTGAAGATTATATTTGTCATTATCATGTTTGTCATTTCTAATGGGTGCACCCTTTCACAATCAACTAGTATCCAAGTTGATTCACTCTGGAGCCTACCAAAAAAGTGGGAGTGATGGTATAAAAAATGGGAAAGTGAGGATCGGTCGTTTCAATGGCAAGGAATTATTATTATAAAATATGTAGATCAAGGATTGCATACATCGGAGAATGCTACATCAAAGAAAGAGATAGTTAATGTTATAACGATTGAGATCTCATGGGCAAATAAGCTTTTGGAGTTGTATAGTCGCTAATAAAGAATATTACCCTCAATATTTACATGAGAGGACCACTACAAGACATGTATGAAAAACCTGCAAAGATAAATAAGATACATCTAATGAGAAAGTTATTCAATCAAGATGGTCGATGGTGCTTTGTAGCCATGTAGATATCAGTAAGTTCAATCTAATCACAAATTAGTTAAGCTTGATGGATATCATCTTCAATCATGAAATTTATGTTTTGAACATTTTTTCAACATTTTCGAAAAGTTAGGACAAAATTATAATAATAGTCAGTAGTTCAGGTGAGTCTATAAAGTTGAAGTAATAATGTTCATGGCCCAGTCCTAAGCGAGAATACTAGAATAAAAAAAATTAAGTAAAACTTATGAATTTTGAGAATAAATAAAGTGCAGGAAGAATCTCATTGATGTTAGACACCATTTCATTAGGGATTATACATCCAAAGGAGATGTAGGCGTGTAATTTATTGACATTGAGAATTAATTGGCAAATATATTTATGAAATCACTTCACTATGAGAGGTTTAGCTCAGTCAAAATGAGGTTAGGAGTAATTGATTTGAGTGCAAAAATCTTTATGACTGGTTGTATTTGTGTATTTGTTAAGTGTTTTGTGTTTGTTATTTTTATGTTTGAATATTTGTTTCTATTTGTGCTTTTATGATTATTGTTTATCGTTGTTGTTTTTATTTGCATGAATTAGAAAAAATCTAATCATTAGAGCACCACCAAAATTCCTTTCATTTCATATTGTATGATGCACAGTCGTAGAATAGGATACATATAAGCTAACACAATTCTCTAGGAACAGTAATTGCAATATTAACTGCTTAGAACAATCTGCAGAGGTTGATTGCACTACAATATAGTTGTTCATACTGTACTATACAGGTAAGATTGTATAACCAAGGCCAATTATTGTAAAATTAGTTGGTTAATATGGAGTTTGAAAAAGTCTTTGTACTGTACGATTCGGGTCTGTACTAAATGGTTTGACTGATAAAAGATTGTTATGGATAAGCATCGAGATGATCAAGAAAGTGAAGATTATCCTATATGATCATGATTATACTGGATGATTTAATCTGGTTAATTGTACGACAGTTGATGGTATGTTTTGGAATTTTTGGATAGCGCGATGCAATCCAATAGAGGCTATAAGTATGAAGCTATTTTTTTCATTTCATGCACATCTGCATTTCGTACTCCTACAAGTTGACCTCCTTACTACAGTCAAGAGAAACAAATAAAAATACTAAATCGTTACCTGAGGTGGAGCTCTTCCGCAAATCCTGCCCAAATCTTGTAGAAGCAGTCGCCCCATACCTAATCTGTAGACGGCGCCGAAGTGTCGCCTCGCATGTCTCGATCGCCCGCCTCGACTACACTCCCATTTGTGGTTTTAAAAGGAGAGCGAAACCAAAGCTTCAGGGCTTATTCTTCCTTCCCGCACTCCAGCTCTCTACTGAAATTCCCAAACTTCATCAGCTCCGAACCCAACTCACGACGCTTCCAACTCCTCAAGCGACGGAACTCCTGCTTCTTGCTTCTCTGACCCCTTCGACGACGGTCCCTTACTTTTGAATAGGAAGTTACGACATTAAGATCGGAAGAAACAATAGGAGCTCGCTGCCGTGAAGTTAACTTGCTCCCTTTCCACGTGTTCCTCTGGTCAAGCCCCATAAATCTGCCTCTTCTCCTTCCCACGATCAAACCTGAGCTAATCTCTTCTTCCCGAAATCACTAAACCAACCGAACCCCATCAGACCCCTTTGCCTATTCGGTCCACTGAGAGAGAGAGAGAGAGAGAGAGAGAGCTTCCTCCATTTGACTGCAGCTCCCTCCTCCTCCTCTGAATCCAGCCGTAAGCCTCCTCCCTCTGTCCGACCCCCTAAGCTGCAAAACCCACGACTAAGCCTCTATTGATCTCCTGCCCGACCCCTCTTAGGTAGTTGAGTTTTTTTTTTTTTTAGTTTTTAATTATTACTAATTATTAGTTTTGTAATTATTATGACTGTTATTACTATTATTAGTACATCTACTATTATTATTATTATTATTATTATTATTATTATTATATATAGAAAAAGAGAATATAAAAAAGGGGTTTCAAAAAAAGTGAAGCAAAAAAAGAAGAAGAAAAGAAAATACAAAAAAAGAGAGAAGTGATTTTGTGGTTTTACATCGCCATCTTCATCGTCGCCATTTCGTTTCTAATGGTATAACTTTTCTAACTCAAAAATCCTTTTCTTGTGGCTTGCGATGGGCCGGCAAACCCGCTACGCGCTCAGTATCGTAATAGGGAGGAAAATTGGCACGGCGCTTACGACGATGTGGGTAATCCCCGGACCGCTCATGTAGTGTGAGGGGGACAAAATTAAGTACCCATACGTGGGGAAATTCCTGTGCTCTTTTCAGCAGGTGCCCAAGACCCCTAAGCGCTCATGTAGCGTCTTAGGGATTGAAGAAAATGCAGCCGCGGTGTTATTTGACACCTACATGAAGCGCTAAAGTAGCGACGAGGGTAAGGCTAGTCTCTCGGATTTTCTCCTAAACGGGGAGACGTCGGAAGGTTGCCGAAATTCGGACTGAAGTGCACAAGGACTTGAACAAAAAAAGTGAACTTGGACTTGAACTTGATTGAACAAACTGGATTTGGACTTGAACTCAAATGAATAGTAGTGGACTTGACTTGAACAATGTGAACAGAAAAGAGAACTTGTGAACTAATAACATAAATGGACTTTAAAACAACGAATATACGATCAAGTTGGAAATGTAAAAAAATGAATAATAAGCTCATTTTTTTAATTAAAATTAATGAGTAAATAAGAGAAATCATAAGCAAACTCTCATTGCATATTACAGTTTGCTTACAAATTATGAAATTAAAGTGATATGCCCATATCAACTAGCTACTTCGCAAGCTAGAAATAAGAACTTGTGGTGAACATGAACTTTCGTGGGTGTATGCATAAGACATGTAGTGAACAAAATAACTAGCTTACAAGCATAAGTGTGAGTTTATAACACATACAAATATCTATCTGTAAGCCAGTATAAGGATTATCCAACACCACTTGTTGTAATAAGTGCTACAATGTATTCATGATATTTATGCCCATCAAAATGCAAATGCCAGCTGACAATGAAAACGACATGATTATTCATGTCATGAACCAGCAAGTGAGCATGACGAATCAATGAGCAAGGCCTATTAAACAAGCTTTAAGTGAATACAATTTGCAAAGTGGTCAATGTCATTTGACCCCCCCTGCGAACGATAAGAGAATTCAATATACAATGAATTATCTACAAAAGTGTATTAGAAAAGTCTGTAGCGAATATAGTCTTCATATAATCAATGTCACTTGATTGTAAGTGAATACACTACTCTCCTATAAGTAAATACATGCGACGAATGTGATAATTCGTTGGTTGATTTGCATGAAGGAGATATGCAACAAATGTGGTGATCCCTCCACTACATCAATTTGCAAACACCATAAAGGGGAAATGTTTGAAGAGTGCTTAACAAGTTCAAGTCAAAGTATGTCTCTCTCACAAGCAACACGAGTCAACATGCAAACAAGGGCCAAGTAGAGAAAGAGTGCAATGAACCCTCCTATAGTCAATATCAATTAATTAGCAAATAAGCACAACAGTCTATCGCAGAACTTTGAACTTAATATGCAAAGAATGTGACAACGGACCCATAGACAAATACAATGGTTGCCTACGTATGTTGAAGATCAACATACAATGAATATGATAAGATGATTGATGAATATGTGGAAAGGATATTAACGATGAATGCAACCCGTTCAGTAGTCAACCCCAGTTCATAGATGAGCTCGTTCAGCTACCTGCAGGCAATGGTGATGGATTTATAACGAGTACGACACGCGCATGATGCTTTATCAAAAGATAGAAAGGAAGGAGAGCAACAGCATCTCTATCGTCAACAACGATTCAATTTCATGAAAAACAAATCAACCCCTTACAAGCATAAGGGTTCAACGACACTGTCAAAAAACTCAATCCACAAAACTACAACGCCATGCCATCGAATCCGCAACACTCGTATTAGCGAACATAAGGCGTATATAAGCTCTCAAATGAAATGTTATGCATTCAAATGGCAGTTACCCGCACAACTAAAATATCTCAGAATGCCCCCGCACGTGCACCTTAGTTTGTATACACATAGGTACATAAAGGGGTAAGTACAATTACAAACATCCACATGACCCGGTTCCCTCTTAACCGAGTGGTTTTGCCGCCAAATAACACCACAAAATACTTATTATGGTCAGAGTCAATACAGTCCTTAGTGGCATCAAATCCTTGATATATAAATCAATAGGATATGATCAATATGCACAAAGCTCTCTGTTAGCTAAGGTGAATTCAAATATGTCCCCATAAATAAACATTCACCCCAGGTCTACAAGGTACCCTTGGACGAAGCAACCCATGGTCGCCGACAAGGATTCTTCTGTCAGGTTGGGTCGACTACCTCCTCTGACTAAGTAGATCATGGACCACGATGGCCCGGGACGACGGAACTATGGGATCTTGATCGGGTCCATCATCCACTTTAAGTGCATGTGGTAAAATTTTCAATTTTGAATATCAAATCTTCAAAGTTCCAATATCCAAACCCATGCTGCTACTATATGTTAGATAACACGTATTCTCTACATATATGATTGATGACTAGCCTTAATCGAAGGTTCTCTCTTGTGATAGGGAGGGGTAATTAATTATAGGGTCTTGCGCCTATAGGAAACTAGAACTCAGATCATAAAGTCCTCGCCAAATGAGGGCAAAATCTCTAGGTAGTGTCTTATCTACAAACTCATATGCCTTCCAAAATTTACCCCGGAACTTAATTCTGTTAAAACTCCCCCGAATGAAAAAGCAAATAACAGGCGGAGGCCGGGGCCGAATTTTCGGAGCCCACAACAATGAAATAACAACTCATTTCCTAATGGAAAATAAGAGAGGACACATAATCAACAACTTCTGACTCCAAAGGGATGCACATTTTATAAGTGATGAGGATGCTAAGGCATACAAAAGATATCAAGATGCATCAATAACTGACTCAAATGCTTTAAACAAAAAACAAATAAGATATCAGGTACTGGACCTATTCGTAGGCAGTAATCTACACTTTATTATCTTCTTATTAGCATTTTTTTATCACATTTAACTCCTTTTAGAGATTTTTTATTAACCTTTGAATCATGAGTGATAGGACATCCATGCAATCTTTTGTCTATCAGCATCAAGTTGTCTGCATATGTCCAACACCGATGTCAAACCACATTACATCGAGAATAATTTGCACTATAATTAGACAAATGTGACTAACACTTGTTAATTAGCCCACTTAACAACCACCAGCCTCTAGTCAGCACTATGGTATTAAATGCACGTATCATCCAACACATATTTTGACACACAATTATTCCTAAAAATGGTGATAGGATAAATATCACTCCTCTTTTGTCCATAGTCACCTATTTTTGTTAAGCACTAATATAAATATTTTACTAAAAATAGATGGAAAATAACTGAGAGTCAAAAAGAGAGTTTCGCCAGAGAGAAAGCATAGATTCTTCAAAAAGGTTTTTGAGAGTTTCATGCAATAGTTTGAGGGGGAGAGTGAGAGAGATTGGAGAGAACATGAGCGATTTGGTGAAAGAGTGTCCAAGAGATCTTTGTGTGAGAGAGAAATGCACAAGGTTGTTAATCTTCATTTATATACTTGTTCCTCAAGTTGTTGTATGTGAGAACGCTTTAGTAAAAGAGCATTGGAGATTCTTGGTGTGGGAGACTCTTTTGTCTAGACGAGAGGCTAGAGGTGTAGGCATCTCCATCATGCTAGGTGTAGAAGGAGGGTGGCATCTTGGGAGAGAAGCGGTGTAAATGATGTCTTTGTTTTCCTAAGAAGGAGATGGGCTTCTCCGCCTTGCTAGGAGTCGGAGTGTGTTAGTGGAATTCTTAGGGCGAAGACTTGAGGAGTAGACATAGGTTAGGTTGACCGAACCACTATAAAAATTCAGTTACATTTTTCTTTTCTGGTTTTATTTCTTTACTTTTGTTTATTGCAATTTTTTTACTTGTTTAATTCTAGTTGCATTATTTTGGTTATTTGAGAAAGAAAAAAATAAATTTATTTTTTAAAATTGTTGATTTGTTGTTTCTCTATAAAAAATAAAAAAGAAAAAGAAACAATATATTTCTTTTATTTTAAATGCGATAAAAATATTTTTGAAAACAAAAGGAATCAATTTTTTGTTTTGGTGCTATAAAAATTCTAAAGTCTTCAACTGATATAAAATTAATAAAAATTTTAAAAGACAACATTTCACCCCCGCTTCCCCTCTAGTGTGCCATGAAAACATTCATTGGAGAGGTGGTTGGTGGAGTGTCATACAAAGAGACTTCTCTATTAGGTGGTCATCAAAAATAATGCAGGTTAGAGGTAATAGTTGGGAGCCATAGGCCATCACAAGAGAAAATTTGTAACTATCGTAGGGGCTGGTAACTAGCAAGATGGTATAACATGGGAGTCAATAAACTTTCCTTTATTTCTAATAAGCATAGTACGTTGAGTAATCTTGCTCAAGTTTGGAGAGGACGAAAAAAAAGGGGGAAAATATAAGTGTAACAGCAATGAGAGTAATATTTATATTATGTATTAGTCTTTGGACTAGTGAATATTTGTCTTGTTATGCAGCCATATACAAAAGTGAAACTATAAGAAAAGATGATATTAACCTAACCAAAAATAAATAAATCTAAAGTTATAACAGCATTTTGATAATCCATATTAAGTCAATAATGATCAAAATCAGAAAGCAACTTAGTTTTAATATAAGTGGATATTTGAAACTATTAAGCACATTTAAAAATATAAGACCAAATTGGAAAGGAAGGGTCAATTAGTGGCCATATGAATAATTTTCAGGCTTATTAGAACCAACATATATAATTCACAGTAATGTTTAACAGATAAGTATTATTGCATAAAGAATACTTATATGACGGTCTGAAGCTTAGATAACATCTATATTATGTAATTCAATACAAAAATGGCTAGCTTAAGTGTTATTTGCTGGTGAGTGAGGATGATAATAAAATTGGCAAACATAGATTAAAAATCAATTGTGTGGGCTTGGGAAACAAATGTTTTTTGGAGCATGTGATTCATATCTTTCATCAAAAATAATCTTTTAGATTGTGCAACTAGCTATCTGATTGCTAGAGCCTAACATATAATCCCATTGGCCTAGACATCCACCACTAAAAATCAAAGGTCTTCCCCTATGAGCTCAACTCCCTCCACCTCAACATATCCCAAAGTCAATCCTACGCTCCTTGATGTAGTCAAGAATTTATGTTTTATATATTTTTATTTTTTCATGATATTGGATGCTATGTATTTTATTTTTGTATTGTCCTATGATGAAAAGAAACCAATGATCATGCTGTTTTTGGTGCTCTCGGGTTAGTTCATTCCATTGAGTTTGATCTTACTTCCCCTCTCTCTCTCATTGGTTGTTTGGTTTTCCCCTTTATTGATTTGATTGTTTGGGATTCTTCCGCTCTTCCTTTTGACTGTTCGATTCTTCCCCATTGCTGATTTGGCTGCTTGGGATTCTTCCCCTCTCCCTTTTGTTTGTTTGGTTCTTCTCCATTGCTGATTTAGCTGCTCATGATTCATCCCCTCTCCCTATTAGTTGTTCGGCTCTTCCCTTTGTTGATTCCTGTGCTTGATGTGTTGGCTTCTCCTTTGAGAGATGATTTGGTTTGTTTTATTGGTTGAAATGTTGGCTCACTTAATTGAACATTTAAATGTCCCTTTTTCCTCCTCCTCCTATATAAGGTGGCTGAAATTCTATTATTGAGGGCAGTTTTTGGAGAAGAAAAAATCAACCTGAGGGTTCTTCATGGCTTGTGAGCTAGTCTTTCCTCCTATTCCTTAATACTTCCTCTCTATCTTCTTTCTACTTCTCTCCACGATTTTGCTTCCACATGTATCTTTCTTTTCTAAACATTGTGAGGTGTAAGGTGGTGGTGTTAACCTATTCTGTTGGTATTTGCTTGAGAAGTGCAGACTTGTGCCAGATCAAATTTCAATGATGGATTATTGGTTAGATCTATCCTTTGAGCACCTTTCCCTACTTTGGTGAATTGCATGTGAGGTGACCAGCCGTGGTTGTTATGAGAGTTGTTATTGTTTATGTGTTTTGAATCTTTCTTTCCTACATGATTAATTTTTCTAAGCAGTTTCTAACATTTGTTTTCTACCAAGTCTCTATCGATTTGTGTCTATTTATGTGATATTGAAAGTAAGTTTTTCAATTGCGTGCCTAAGTGCTCTCCTAACAAGTTTAGGAACTTAAGCTGCATCACTCCCAGCCCGTCAGAATGCTTCCACCAAAAAGCTCAACATGTCCAATACATAGTAAGCAAGGTTGAAGCCAAAAGGAAGACTCATGTGGTCATGCTTTGACAACTAGAGAGACCATTGTGCCATCAAAAAAGTATTTTATTGAATGAACATGCAATTCACACGTTCAAAAAGAACATGTCATGTCTAGAATCCTACCATCATTGAGGACATTTGGACACAATCTTGAAATGTAGAAAAATTAAAGTTTCAAGCATTTCCTTTCTTGTTGGAACATAAATAAATCACCGATCAAACTAATATACAACTCATCTGCATTCCATCAATAATTATATAACATAATTATGTATCATAGTACTTGAGATCTGACTCAATCCCTAAATATGTTTTGAAGAAAATAACTTCTAATACTAGTCATTTTTTCTTAGATAGGTTTGATTTTAAAAAATTGCACCAAATTTCATGGCATAATACAACCCTTCCAAGGAAAAAATGAGGCATTGGCTTATCTTCTATTTTTACCATTAATCAATATTGTAAGATGAGAGTTGTATTAAGGCTCCTCTTCTAATCTTCTTTCTGGCTGGTTTAAGGGTTCTTATGACTCATTTTGGAGAAGGGTGTCCCATTTATGGAAGGAATTAAAACTTGATGCTATATTAATGCTACATTTTGTTTACATGATTTATTTTTTGGGGTTGAGTTATCATAATTAATTGTATGAAATTTCTTAGCGATTAATGTCGACCTGGACATGTAATATTTCCCTTTTAATATATTGGGCTTTAGCCCTATTCATTCCCAAGAAAATACTTGTCTTACACAACTATATCTTTTAGCTTTTTAAATTATATTTTTCAACGTTATGATTTTGCATGAAAAGCTACACTTTTTTTGAAATCAACGCTTGAAACAAAATAATGTTTGGTTAAAAAAAAACAAAGTTTGTGGAAAATGCTATAAAAGTTTCAAATTACAAAATTTGTTTCATCATAATGCCAAATACCTTATCGGCAGAAATTGATTCATTTCTTGAATGCCGGCCCTTACTTGAGTTGCTGTCTGCTGCGTATCCTCCTCTTGTCCCCTCTCGGAGACCAGCACCTTCCCCAATGCCCATCCTCCCAAGAACGCTCGAGCTCCCACAAGCCTCGGATGAACGCTCTTCTTCTTCGTTCGTGCAGTCACTCATCCTCCCCTCCTTCCAAAGCTGTCCCACTGATTGCCGCACAGTGTCCGCAGACGAACTCAAGTTCAAATAGCCATCACTACCGTAATGATATTGCCGGGTAAATCCAGTGGCTCCATTATGAATCTCTCTTTGGTAATGAATATTTTGAGGTGAAGAAGAATTCAGGATGCCATAGATTTCTTCCTCGGTGTCCGATGAGACATCCACTGGTATTTTGTGAGATAGAGGTACCGCATTGTCAGGCTGATGCCCGCTCTGATCAAATTTCTCTGGCGGAGGGATTGTAAAGTCTAGTCCATCATTTCGAATATTGTGAACCTGATCAGTGCTCTGAAATGTGTTCAAGTAACGAGGAAACGGAAGTCATCAACCCTTTTCTAAAGTAACCATGAAAAAAAAGAGAAGAACAAACCCAATGTACAGGGCTAGAAGGCGAGACCGACCTCCTGGATCCATTGAATTGCATGGGGATCCAGCCCTTCGGTAAACATCACGCCCATTGGCTTGAACACCGTTCATAAATCTAGAGTAGAATCCAGCCCCGAATCTGCAATAAATTTCTTAAAAATCCATCAGCTTGGAGAGAAAAAAAAACAATCAAAAACCAAAACATGAATGAACAATGCATAATCAATCAATTCGTCTCTTCAACTTCAAAAAATAATTTAAAATGGGAAATAATATTCTTTGCGTCCGTAATCATCAAATAAAAACTCCATGAAAATTACATTAAAGGAATCACCAAACTGCGCCAGAGCAGGGTTTTAGGGGACTCAACGCAGCGGAGCTTGAACGAGGATTTGTATCGCTGCCCTAGTTCGACGTCGGCGTAGCTAATGCAATGTGATATATTTCTCCTTGACCCAGTCGCAAAGATAAGCAAACAAAGAGGAAGAAGAGGCGACAGTAGAGGGGAGAAACGGAACGAGTTACAGC
Source organism: Dendrobium nobile (assembly GCA_022539455.1). Taxonomy (NCBI): domain Eukaryota; kingdom Viridiplantae; phylum Streptophyta; class Magnoliopsida; order Asparagales; family Orchidaceae; genus Dendrobium; species Dendrobium nobile. The sequence continues at coordinate 5,807,639 of CM039731.1, forward strand.
ACGCGGGAGCAGAGAGGTCTGGTTTTCTGGGTTCGGTTTTTAGTTATAGACTTGAATTTTAATCTGAACACATTAAAATTTTAATTATGTTATTTTTAAAAAATTATTATAAGTGCCTAAAAATAATATAAACATTATTTATTTTTAATATTTAGATCAATTTAATTGAAATTCCAAATCTTTTAGTTAATATTCGAAGTTCACAAGAATAGATTAAAATAAATTATTTAAATTATAAACTTAATAAAAAAATTTGATCAAAATTAATTAAATTTCTTAATAAAATTAATTATATTATTTTCAAGTTAAAGATTGATTTGATTTAATAATTTGGTTGATTGGTTCAACTTTTAATTTTAAATTAAAATTAAATAATTTAGCTAATTTATAATTCAATAAATTAAGCCTGTTAAATACATATTTCTATTTATTTTATTGTAGTTGGCGCATACTGTTTTTTTAATTTTCAATGTAAAAATTATAAATTTTTGTAAGAAAATGATTTAATGTTTTTTATTACATATGCAAATTAAAAATAATCTAATTAAATTTTGGCTTTGCTCAAATTCTCTTATGATTGATTTAATTTCTTTAATTGATGGTTAACTGTTAAGGAATGGACTGGTCAACGTAAATGCTCCGTTGGACGTGGTGATGATGAGATGACGTGGCTTACGTAACGTGACCATGTAACGGTCGAGCGTTAAGTGGGACCGATAAACCAGGAAAACGCGAAGTGGTTATCCAGGCTAAAGGCCGAAAGACGTGGCACGTGGGGAGACTACATGACTAAAATACCCTTCACGTGCACTCATATTACACGTGCTCGGAAAATGAATGCCACTATTTCTTCCTAGGATGTAGTGGCTGTGGGGTCCACTAACGAGCCAGCCTTTTCTGTTGGTGGGGGTAATTACGGGCACGTCGAGCTTTTTAATGAGGAATAAGTTAATAACTTTACATTATTATTATAATCTTCACGTAGAAAAATTATAATCTTCAGTTAGAAAAAGCTATCAAGAGGTATAAAAAAAAAAAAATTATGGAGATTACAATTATATTTAATAGATAAAGAAATTTTAAAAAATGGACAATAAAAATTTCTAAATTTAATAAATCATCAATGATTTAATAGTTATCAATCGAGATGATCAAAAAAATAATATTTAATAAAATCCTTTGAGGGAATCAGATATCAAAAGAAACAAAAATAGGCAACCCTTCATAACATGATATATTCCATAAAGAAAGCATCCTCAATTAGGGGTGCTAACGAGTTGAGTCTAGGCTAACTCGAGCTCGACTTGCGAGCCAAAATTTGAGCTCAAACTCGAGTCGAGCTCGAGCTCGACTCATGACACTAAATATGAGCTCATCGAGTGGCTCGATTTGGCGTCCGCCTCCGCTAATTTTGTGTTTGTGTTAGACTTCCGCATACGCCTCAATTCCGCGTCCTTGCTAGACTCATCCACATCAATTCTACATCTGTCTCGTTCTACATCTAAGCTCGTATTCACTTTGTTCTGCATCCCCCTCATTCCATATTTGAGCCCGCATCTAAGCCTGTGTCTGCCTCGTTTTGCGTCTAATCCCGCGTCCATGTCTGCCTCGGCATTTCGTACGTGATCCTGTGCTCACGTCTGAGTCCGAACTTGCCCTGCGATCTTGCATCCGCATCCGATCCCGCCTCACAAGCCGCTCAATGAGTAATCGAGTCGAGGTTCTGTTGGATCAAACTTGAGCTCCAAACTCGAAAAACTTGATTCACGAGCTCGAGCAAACTCGGGTGTCAACTTGACTTGGTTGCACCCCTGTCCTCAATTCATCTGTATATCATTTAATAATATTGATAATAAAATAAAAATATTTAATTTTATTGCCTATGATAATAATTAGCTTAAATAATATTCTAATTAATTATTAATTAAAAATAATAAAATAAATTAATTCAAGACTTTTTTTGTTATTAAATTACAAATAATATCATTTTTAAGTTAATATTTTTATTATTTTATATTAATTATTAAGGTTCATTTATTTTTAATTGAAATTCTTATATCTAGTTTATTTGATTGACTATTAATAATATTAGTTACTAATTTTGATTGAGATTTTTACATAACATAAAAATCAGCTTAACACTAATTAACAAATAAATAGTATAACAATTAGCATAAAATCAACATGGCATTAAAGAATAAAAATCTTCCAAAATAATTATTACAAAAAAATTATGTAAACATACATTCATTAATTACAAATCAATGACTTTATTGTGGCCTATAAGATTCTTGGTTGTAGAGTGAGAGTTTTATGTTTTAGTTTTATACGAATATTCAACAAATAAATAGAAAAAATGAAGAGCTTGAATAACACCAAAGATTTTCTTACATGAAAATCCTGTAAAGAGAAAAACCGTAGTGTCTTACTCAGGTAAAACGATTACACTATGTAGGCGTAAGTTACAAAAAATGGGTCATCTCCTGTAACACCCTAGAATTAAATTTGGAAGAATTGTCTATTTTATCTTCTTAATTAATTAACCAGAGATTCTATAAATCATCAAAATAATACATTTATATATCTAGTAATATAAACTAACAATTATATAACTCAAAATATTTTATTATATTCATTTTCCCAAAATTAATGTACAATAGTCAAAAGATCAGTACAATTACTATTCGATCAGAAACTCATGACTACAAATATATATATATATATATATATATATATATATATATATATATATATATATATATATATATATATATATATATATATAATTAAAAGAAAACCTAAGGATCTCTATCAATTTCACTTCAACTGGCCATGATCCCTTCTCTTACCTAAAATTATAAAAATTCTCATAATGAGCATAAAAGTCCAATAAGTAACCAAAATTCTATCACTATTTGTAATGCAAGGCAAAAGAATCAATATGTATGTTTAGTTCTAATCAATATTAGTCATCACTTAATATGAGCAATAAAATCTCAAAAAAAAAATAAAAATTATTGCATCCTGGAATATTCATGATGGTAGAGAAATATAAAGTTTAACAACTTAGCTTTGTACAAATATTCAACACTCATATAAGAGAGAGACGATGCAGTATTTAAAGAGACACCAAAATTTTTATGTGAAAAACCCTTAAAAAGAGAAAAATCATGGGGCTTAGCCCAGTTTGAATGAATCCACTAATATTTGCAGTTGATTACAAATGAGGCCCTTTATTCGAGGGAAGGCCTTAGCTTGATGTAACAATTATACATTATTTAGAGTGTGTTACATGATGGAAATAAGAATCATCATTGTTAACGTGTTCGTTTGGTCATAATGACCATAATCAGCGGGAGATGGAGGTCGAAAAGAACATTATCTGGCGACGGAGGTTGGAAGGGTCGTTGTCTGGCGAGGAAGGCCAAAAGGATCATAGTCAAGGGTGACGAAGATAATAAATATTGTTGTCTGGCGGCGGAGGTTGGAAGGATAGTAGTCGAGCGAAAATCTGGTGTTAGGTAGAAATACGGCGACGGGAAAAAATCTAGCATTGGATAGAAGTTCGATGAAAGTCCGGCGATGGGTGGAAGTTCGACGTCGGGTAAAAGTCCGATAAAAGTCTGGTGACAAGCAAAAGTCGGGCGACGGGCGGAAGTTTGGGGTCAGGTAGAAGTCTGATAAAAGTTTGATGATGGGCAGAAGTTTGATTTCAGGCAAAAATTTGATGACTAGCGGAAGTCTGATGTCGGGTAAAAGTTCAGAGATGGACAGAAGTCCTGCTACGAGTGGAAGTTCGGTGATGGGGAGAAGTCTGGTGATGGATAAAAATCTAGCTACAGGTGAAAGTTCAACATCGGGTAGAAGTCCGATTAAATTCCTGTGACGAGCATAGATCAGCTATGGGTAGAAGTTCGACGTCGGGTAGAAGTCTAAGAAAAGTCTGGCGACGGGCAAAAGTGGCGACGCGCGAAAGTTCGGCATCAATTGGTGGCCAAGAGGTGGTCGAGGGGGAGTCTGGTTGAAAGAGAACTCTTCCCTCTCTTTTTGCTTGGGCCTCTTTCTTCCTCCCCACTCAATGAAGAATGAGGGGTCTATTTATAGTTTTCTGAGAGTGCATGACCAGTAAATAAGATAAAGATTAAGGATAAATTGGGAGTGGTTTTAACATATGGTTGATATTGAACCCCTTGATCATGGTGCGTTTGTTGGTCATTTGAATGTCTTAATGATACCAGAAATCAATGGTCTTGAGCTTGTTGGATTTGTCTCGTTGAGCCACTCAATTCAACTATAAACATGTCATGTTTGAAAACCATTTGGTAATTCAAATTATGATTTGAATCTTCCGAATGCGTTTTGGATCTTTGATTTGGACCCATTTGGGCTTGGATTGAGTCAAATTTGGTGTTGTTGGGTTCATATTTTTGAGTTGTTCAGTTCGATTATAAGTTTGCTAAAATCATAGTTTAAATGGTCTTTGAATTAATTACTGAAGTTTCCAACTTGATTTTCTGTCAAGATTCGTGCCCGATCAAGATAATTTTTTGATGATATATCAAAAATCAATATGATTGGTAAAATCAAAAGAGATCTATCAATTATAAAACTAGAAGAAAAATTAGTAAAGACAATTATTATTCAATAAGCCATGTTATATTAATAGCAATGCTAGTATGAGTTCCATTATATCTATCAATCAGTTTAATCTTTTATCAGGTAAATGTCATTATAAGTATAATTATGAAAAGAAAAGCAAGATATATAGCTTTAATGTGATGTTTTTTTTTCTTATGTTATCTATCATAACTATCAAATCTAACAATCTTATCTTATTTTAATTATTTATTTTCACATGTGGGTTTCAATAATTATTTAAGAGTCTTCACCCTCTACATCGGTGTAATTTGATCAATCAATTATAAGCTATAACTAAGATTACACCATCAATATTTTATTTAAAAGAGAGTCTGTCAGCCCATCCTCCTACGCATAGTTCTATCTTTTAAGAGGTAACCCATATGCATTATATTCTTAATAGTTATCCTTACTTGTTTACATGCAAATGCTATATTTTCTATGCAATGCAAGTCAATATCATATTTGAAATGCAATGATAAAAAATGTAAAAAAATCTATCAAATTTATCTATTATGCATTTAATTCAAAAAATTATAATTTCTAATTTAGCTAGGGAAATTTCATTATATTCTAATTAAAATGCTCATATTGACAACGTCTATTACATACCAAAAATTAAGCAGTAAAAGTTTTACCAATGCAAAATTATCATCATTTTTTTATAATGAAAATACAAATTTGATAAAAAAATATCAAAAACATCAAATTATTAAAATTAACAATTATAATATGGTTCCTTATTATGAAATGAGCAAATTTCTCAATAGCGTCGACTGACGAAAATCATTCAATGGCCTACAAACTCTAGGTTTCTCTTGTTTATCCTCATAATTCTCTCTAAATTTTCCTTACATTTCTCTGTTATTCAATTTTAGAAGAATAAAATGGCTTTAATGATTTAAAGATTATGTATTAAGATATTTTAATAAAATAATAAAATAAAATTAATTTAGTTATATAATTTAATCAAATTTTGTATTTTAAAAACTATAAAAAAAAATATATAAATTAACTTATGTTAAATTTATTAAATTCTGATGAAATCGGTTTGTAAAATGGGTACATAATGATCCCAAAATCTCCAATTGTACTTACAAATGTTTATTTTTTAAAGATTTACACTAGTGCCCAAATATAACAAAACAAATTATTCTAATTAAAATACAATTATATATATATTATGATAAAGAAAGTTTGTGATTCAGACTTAAAATAACTCAAAAAAATTATTTATTTGAGTCAAAATATGAGTTATTACATCCCCTATCTTAGAGGTAGTGAGATTATAAAATTTTGAGGAATTGTTGGAAAAATTGATAGAGTCCCATCAGGATATTGCGATTTTGACTGTAGTTGACGGTTGTATAAAGGTCTGATAATGGTGATTAGGCTATGGTCAATTGGTGAAAGAATAACGGTAGTGGTTGTCAGGTGGTCGGGCTAAGGTTCGACATTAAGGGCGGTTGGGCAGAGGTCCAACAACTATTGGACAAAAGTCATGCGATGGTCAATCAGGTGAATGTCCTATAATAGTCGAGTAAAGACATGATGGTTGCCAATCAAAGATCCAATAATGGTTGGTCAAGTGTGGGTCCAATGGTAGGGATGGCCAACATAGTTCTAGTGTAGGTGGCGGCCAAGAGGAGATCCGACAATAGTGGTTGGGTAGAGGTTTGACAATGGGTTTGGGTGGAGGTTCAACTATTGGCAACTTGGCGAAGATCTTGTCGTGGTCGTTTAGGCATAGGTCTAGACGTGATGGAAGTTAGGCGGAGGTTCAGAGACTGTAATTTAGGGAGATCCGATGAGGCATGGTTGATAAAAGTCTAGCGATAACGATCGGCCAGTAGATGTTTAACAATGTCGATCGGCCAATGAGGGCTCACTGGTGGTGTTGCTTAGGTGGAGCTCTAAGTTTCTCCAAGCTTCAGAGCTCTTTTCAATCTCCATCTAAAAATCCTCTTCTTGTAGGGAGTGGGGTCCTATTTGTAAATTCTTGGAAGTGGCATACTCTTAAATATGGAGAAGATTCGGAGCAAATCCAAAGCACTCCATTAGACAGTGTTCCGGTCCCTAAATGATATCAGAATCAAATTATTTTATGCTCTTTGGATTTCTCTTGTTGATCCGCTCAATTTAACTATAAGCACATTGAAGTTTCCAACTATACTTCAGACCTTTGATTCAGGCTCAATTGGGCTCATATCTAATAATTTTTGGTGTCATTGGATTCGTCTCATCGAGTCATTTAGTTTGACTATGAGTTTGTTAAAATCAGAGTTTGGATGATCCCTAATATAAATTTGAAGTTTTTAGTTCAATTATGCATCAAAATTCATGCATAATCAGGCTGATTTTTGATGAGGTATCAAACTTAAAGCAAGAGCTTCTATAAAATAGTCGAGAACCCCCAACTAATCTACTAAAAGATTGTGGGAAAATGAATTAATTAACACAAAATCGATACTCAACACCGAGATTGGATCTAATAGTCACTCATCACAAACAAGCTTTTTTGCCTCCTTCAACAACTTCTCTACGTCATCTTCTGCATTTTCTCCACCTAAAACGAAACACATTGATAAACTTCTCCCTCCTAATAGAGATCGTTGGATTGGATCAACCTCTTCTTTGTCACCTTGCTTTTTCAAATCCCATTATCGAGAAGAGAATAAACTGAGTGGGAGCTCCCTCAAACCCTCTATTTTATGCCCTTAGGCACGCCTCTTTGGCTAAATCTTATAAATCCGCCAAAGCCCTAAATCTAGAATTTAAAACAAGATGAAGGAGAAACATGATTAAAGCCACTGCAGTATTTTATTTTTGACTTCAACTCTATTTGGTAGGATTAAAGTCTAAGGCTTCGTTTGGGACGGCTTTTTTACTGCTTTCTAAAACGGAGTTTTAGTACAAAATTTTTTAATTTTGTACTAAAACTCCGTTTTAGAAAACAGTAAAAAAGCCGTCCCAAACGAAGCCTAAATCTGCATAAATCCTGGACAAATTTGCTACCAAACAACCCCTTAAAATTATTATTGTTGAAAAAACTCTATTATTTGAAAATTCAATAGTTAGATTATTAAGCTATTGTTGTTGGAGTTCTAACTAAGTCCAAGCCAACTCAAAAACCAAGTTTGAATTGGCATTAACTCGATTTATTAGCATGAGAGTTGGCTTGTTTTAAAAAAATAATATACAAATACTAAAAATAAAATTAGAATTTAAGAGTCTAAGCTTAAAATTATTAAAAATTATTTTAAAACTATATCTAACTTAATGATATTAAGTAACTTCATGTTATGTCTCATCTACTCTTTATTAATTTTTCCGCTTTATTATAATAAAGCTTGAATCAAATTAAAGTTACTTTCTCCCTTTTCTCAATAATGAGTCGGCTCATGACCTAACTCGAACAATTCGTGCTCAAATTTGAACTCAATTAATTAATCAAACTCAAGCTCAAACTAGTGGTAACTTGAGCTCGGTTTGACTCATTTGCACCCATAATTGATGTATATTGGTTAAGTGTGTGATTAAATTACTATGATTCCCTTATATTTATTACACCACATATAAAATTCTTTTTATTACAAATAGAACCGCTTGTGTTGGATCCAAAATTGCTTATGGATGCACCTAAACCCTACTAGCTAGTAACGGTGTCAAGTCGAGTTGGTGGGTTGGTTTGGGTTTAACTCGACCCCAGTATGTTTGACCAAAACTCGACCCATTTATCATACTGGTCAAAATGCTTGACATGAGATTGACTTGAGCTTTCCTAACCCGAACATTGCCTATTTAATCTATTTATTAACTTGGTCCTATATTTTTTTTAAGATTAGAACGACATGTTTAATCTAAATACAATATATTTAACTTGACAATAACTTGTTTAAACCAAACCCATCCCATCTAACACAAACCCAAATAACAATTGGGTTAATTTTGAGTTTTTAGATCAACCCAAACTTGACTAAAAAATTATTCAATTCAAGATTTTATACCAAAATAATAATTGGTTCAACTCAAGCTCAAAATTCTTTAGTCATATTTAGGTTGAGTTGTCAAGTCAGGTCATTTATTGACACTTATAATGACAAATCTAATTAGGCAGACAAGGCAAAGGGAGGAGAATAAGACAAGAGCTCTGAAACCCACTATTCTTCATGGATAAAAAAATGGCATAATCTATCATCATAATGATAGTGTGCTAAAAATTATTTTAACTCCTTATTTATAGGGTTGATAAGGCTACAAGAGAAGCTAAAGTTAAAGTACAATAAATATATGGTTTAACTACAATAGAGGGGGGAGAAGGTTTTGATTGCTATACATGAACATCAAATCTTATGGGCTTATAATTAAATTGAGCATCTCAATATGAGAAATATAATGAACTTAAGCCACTCAATTTAAAGGTTATTTAGGCATTTAATGCTAAATGAATAATCAATGATTGAAATAATCAATATAGCATGTTGGATGGAGTAAAATATTAGATTTAGGCTAAATTTATTAAAATTCCATCAAGAAAAATAATAAAAAACCCTTATTATTAATATGAAGATATTTTGATTTGATTTGAAGATAGTATAGAGATCTATAAATATATGATATCCAAGGCCGACGACAACCTTCAACAACCATTGTTGCTCAACTGTTATTGCTTGATTGTCATTGTTTTATTGCCTTGCTTGAATATTGTAACTATATTTTCCTTGCCCGAATATTATCACCAAATTGCCATTATCCTCCACTACTTCTCCAACAAATTCCATTATAATCATAAGAGATGAAGCTAGAATTCTAAATTTTTTAATATTGTCTTCTTTAATAGAGTGGAAGAGCTAACCTGGTGGACCATTTCATTCAGGTCAAGCCCTGCAATTTTTGTCCTTATCAAAATTTTCACATAAGAAAATAAGGTATCTTCTATGAATTTTTCTTTTATCTATGCGCGTGGGGGAATTTTACAAAAAGCTAAAATATAAAATTTTAATGACAAAATAAGGTACCTTCTATGAGTTTTTTTCAAAGTGATATTTATATGTTATTTTATTCTTGCTTCTTTTGTGCATGTTACTCTTTTATTTTTGGTTGTGTGTCACCTTCTACTAAAATATATACTTATCATATTTCAACTTCAACTATGTAGTCTATGATATTTTGCAGTGTCAAATTTCTAGTATATGAGAAATTTCAAATAAACTTGTATTTGATAATGCAGAAATTTGAGTTATATTTCATTTAAAGATATGCATGGGAGTTACATACTCAAAAGAGGGTTATATTATAAATCATTGCCACCTAGCTTCTTCTATAACTGGGAATGACTCCTGACCCAGATGTGTATCTAGTTAGTGGTCAGCAATGTCTTCATTACATCTATGTGTAATCATCAAATCATTCTTTCTCCTCCTCCTTCTCCTCTACAAAAAATTGTAATTGGACAAGTTTACTAAAGGAGCATGTCCCGTTGAGTCAGAGAAGAAAAACAAATTAAATAGTGTCATCCACTTAGGGATATACTATAATAGCCATGAATTTAATTTCCTTCAATTTTAAGAAATTAGCCTAGTGAGATCTGTGGCATTGGGCTTGGGGGCATTATGGCACCACTCTCTTGTTTTTTTTTTTTTTTTTGGAATTTGAGGGAGCATTGCAGTGTTGGGTCTAGAGCATTGAAATTCTAGGTTTAAAAGTTTATTTTTAAAAATAGAACATATAAAGCTAATTATTTAAACCCTAATAAACTTGTATTTGATACATAAAAAATAATGCAAAAATTTGAGTTATATTTCATTTGAAAACATACATGAGAGTTGCATACTCAGAATAGGGTTATATTATAAATCATTGCCACCTAGCATCTTCTATGATGGGGAATGGCCCCTGAACCAGATGTTTATCTAATTAGTTGTTTGTGATTTCTTCATTGCACCTATGCCTCATCATCAATCCATTAATCCTCCTCCTCCTCCCCTATGAAAATGTATCCGAATAAGTTTGCTGGAGGAGCATGTTCGATTGAGTCAGGGAAGAAAAAAAAATTATATAGTGTCATCCACATAGGGATATACTGTAATATCCATGATTTTAATTTTTTTTTTAAATTTAGGAAATTAGCCAAGTGAGCTTTATGGCATTGGTCTTAGGGGCGCTATGGCGTCATGCTGTTGGATTTTCTAGAATTTGAGGGAGCACTATAGTGCTAGGTCTTAAGAACTGCAATGCTAGGTTTAAAAGTTTATTTTTAAAATAAAAATACATAACCTAATTATTAAAACCCTTATCACCACCTCCTGTCCTCCCCCCCAATTTCTTCATTAGCGAGGTGAGAGAAGAGGGAGAAGGGGGGAGAAAAGAAGAGAGAGAATGAGAGAGAAAGTATTTTGATCATGATAGGTAGCCTTAATACTACTTCTATTTCTAGTGATTTTGATATTTATTTATTTTCTCTCTTCTAAAATTAATAAAAATATAATATCTCTTATGTAGGTGATTTTCTACCATGTTACCTTTAATAAGTAGTAGATATCATTCTCCTAAATATTTTGACTAGTATCAAAATTTTATCACGTGATTTTACTTATATGTTATTATATTTGAAATGTGCAAATAAATACTGTATAAAATTATCAGGAGTTGATATAATGCATCTAGACATGAAATACAAGATATGCATACATTTATTATTTATTCAGTCAAATATATATTCTTGACATATTACATACATAATGATTAGTATTATGATAATTGCATTTGGTGTATATAATAATGTTATTATGCTCTATATAATGTGAAATGTGTGTTAAAGCAAGAAAGGTTGACTAAAAATAATTGATTGATTTAGGTTAACTGGGGACATACTACCCTATATAAGAGGGTTGGATGTGGGCTTTCCCTTAAATGAGATTTGTGATTTAATCCTAAATGATATGAAAAAGGAGGTATGTAGATATTGACTAATATGAAGTGATATACTGATGGGCAGGATGTGATGATTTATTATATGAAAGGCACCAGACTTGTGATATGTGATATGAGACTTATTCCTTTAAGGTTGGCTGACAGGACTTAATACAGAAAAAATACCATAGGTTGACAGATGTCATATCTTATTTATATATGCATGTGACATCAACATACATGATAAATAGTATAAGTGATATAATATAATATGATATGCATGATACATGATATGATTGATGCAAAAATATGACAAGACTGATATGACTGATAAGATTGATACAAGGACATGTGATGCATATGAAATAAATGATATGTATATAAATTATTGCATATATATATATATAAGATATAAAACTTGATGCACATGACTTGATATTATATAATATGCATAGAACATATATAAAACACTTTTTAGATATGATATTTATACTGATAGTCTGATATACATGAAATAACATATAGAATGAACTAGAGTTATTAATATGCATAGATTTTTAATAGAACTATTGTGTTGTATTTTATATGAGTATAGGAATATCATAACATATGAGTGCTTTATATGTCTACAAATCATTAGATATGAATTCTATCGCTTTTAATGATCTTCATTGCTCATATGAAATGATATTACTTATATTGACTCCTACGTGATCTTACAATTATATGTTTACACTGATCTTGATTGAATGGTCACATGCATATTATTTTCTACTATCCTGCATTGATTGCAGTTGTAGGTTTTGATCACCTATTATGTTGTTAGTTAACTTTGTAATTTTTATATGTTTTCATAAATAGGTTAGAATCCAATGGAGCGAGGCAAATCAGGATTTAGTTTTTTTTTTTTTTTTTGGTTTTATTCTTTTATAGATAAGAGTATAGAAAGATAAACAAATGATTGTAGTGATTGATCTCTTGATTATTTTAAATTAAACTTTGATGTGATGTCCCATGATCTAAATTTGAAAGAATAATATATTTCATTTCTTAATTAATCTACTAGAGCTTCTAATAATCCATTAATATAAATAATCCAAAGGAAGCAACTATAAACCATGTACATCAAAATATTTCTTTATTCATTCATCAAAATAATCAATTGTACTTTTATAGGTATACCTATGAGATAAGATCTTGTAGGTGAAGATGATGAAGACATAGAGAAAGAGGGGGAGAGAGAGAGAGAGTAAGAAAGAAGAAGTTGGATTTAAATTGAATCTTTATTATCTCAGCCAAAAATGCAAGAATAAGAGGAGTGGGGGACTCTATCCTACACAGCTCAAGCTAGAAAAGGAAAAATTGGCACAATTTCTCTCTTTGTATCTCTCTGTATTTTTTTGTTCATTCTTCCTGTGTATCTCCCCTCCCCCTATTTATAGGGCTTGGAGAAGTATAGTAAAATATGTACAAAATAGAATAGTTATACCATAATTTTTTGATATAGCTCGACCGGCTGTGCTGAGTGGTGTGGAGATCATGTGAGAGAGGATGCATGTAAGGTGAACTCATGGGAATCTAGAGATCGAGTCAGCGTTGGGTAGGAAGCTAGTATGATGTTATACCATTGGAGCGAGAGGGGGTGAGTAATGACTGGACATAGATCTCTAATCTTGGTGATGATGAAGTTTGTCTTGTGGATGAGATGTGTATCTTTAGCTTGACTCTGATAAGTCTAACATAGAAGACTTGACTTTGAATGAGATGAATAAAGACTTGTCTGATTGAGAGAGGAACTTTTGTGGTCGACCACCTCGAGGTGGGCGTCTTCCTGGAGGATATGATCGAAGGTGGTCTACTATGCTCTAGTGATAAGCTCCTTCCTAGCTCTTAAGCAAGTCCTTCGAACAGACTGACCTAAAAGAAGAGAGAATTCTCTTTACACGACCCAAAGGTACCACAAGCGAGAGAGTACTTGCACAAACAGTCATGAGTGTGTGTGTGTGTCTACATACATACATACATACACATATATATAATATTCACCACAACTCTTAAAAGAATTATTTTTCTCATAACAACTTTACAACCACCTTTACAAAACATTGTAGCCACCATGGCCCCCCCCCTAAAATACTATTTAGCCCACCGTTTAGGGAGAGGGAGAAGCATATGTTAAAGACACTACAAAAAAGGTACCATACTTACTTTCTAGTTTGTGTAAAGTGGGAGTGAAACTTTATCCAATGAAAAAAGAATTGTCTTATGGTTTCTAAGTTGGTTTAAAAAGAATTCTAAGAAATAAGAGGAAAAAAAATGCAATTTTTATACAAATAAATCTTTTTTTTTTTTTGATATTTTTTCAATCATTTTTTATTGCATTGCATTGAAATCCATTTAATTCTTAAGTATATAACTTCTATCCAAATAAATATTATTTTTTATTGCATTGAAGTCCGAGAGATAGCTGTTTTTCCAATTATTTTTTATTGATTTATAATTTGTAAGGGAGCGATTCTTAAATCCATTAAATAATATACACACTTTATGATTTAATCATCTTTTTTTTCTTAAGTTAGATATCATTAAACTTATTTATTATTATTTTTATCTAAGTTATTGTCTAACTTCAATATAAGGTATATAATTATTTTCCAACTTATATTATTACTAAAATCAATATTAAATTGGAAGGTAAATGATAAAAAATTTTCTTATAAATTTGATGGCATTATGTTGGTTAATTTTTTTAAAAAAAATATTTTATTATTATTAATATTTGATGTTATTTATTATTATTGTTGTTGTTGTTGTTGTTGTTGTTGCCATCATCTAATTAATTAAAATTTTGTCCACTTTGAATATAGAAGTTGAATCCGCCCCTTGTAGCCATTCCAAATAGATCATAAGTTGTACATTGGACTTTATAGCATCTAGTTTTTTGTCTAAAATGAGCATGATCAAACACACAACAAACGAACTCTGAAGATAAGCTCCTATGCTATGATGCTCTTCCAATTTCCATAACGATCATTCTATATATTTTATATCTATTATACTATATCATTTCCTTCCCCAATTATGAGAAAGGACATCATTTATAATTAATAATGTACTTTAATGTAATCATTTCAACTGGAGGACTCCATGATTTTTCTCTTTTTGGGATTTTTATATAAAAACTCTAATTTCTCCTGTAACTCATTTTTTGATATGTGTGTTGCATATTCGTATAATGTTGAGACAATAATTTTTTCAAAGATGATGATTTATTTACTAAAATCCAAAGATCTATAATTAGTTCATATAAAATCATAATCCACGAAGATATCTACAGCAGTCCACAAAAGCAATGATCGTGCCTATCACTGCAAGCATGAAATGCAGACAAAATAACTTGTAAACCTTTCCCTTTCTTGTATAGAAAGAATTATAATAATTATTTTTAAATTCAATAATATCTTGATTATTATCTATATTTCTATCTATAAAATAATAAATAAAAGTATCTTCAATAATGAAATTATATTATATCAAGTAATATATTTGTAATGGGGAATAATTCTCCTTTTGTGCTCAGACAGAAGAGTCTCCCTTGTATTGGTGATACACAGTTCTTTAGAATGTACTTGTGACTGTAAAGAAGAGAAAATCAATGACAGCTAAAAATTTGACAGAGCTTATTCAGCTGTGCTTGTAAGTTCGAAGACGAAGAAATGGTGACAAGAGAATCAGTTCAACATCCAATTTTCAGACCTTTAAATACAGAGGAAATTAATGCAGGTTAAAATTTCAAAAGACTTTATTGATCTGTCCATAAAAGAGTGTTTTCGGAGGAGTTAATACACATAATTTTACTTCTGCATTCGAAAACCACAGTTCTCATAACTTTGAAGGCTTTGTTTGGGACTGTTTTCTTACTGCTTCTTAAAGCAGTTTTTTAATAAAAAATTTTTAATTTTTTATCAAAAAGCTACTTTAAGAAGTAATAAAAAAGCCATTCCAAATGAAGCCAAAATCTTTAGAATAAATTAGTAGAACCTAACTTATTTAGTTCTGCTTATTTCTATATGAATTCAGATCATAAATTATATCCTGCTGCCAAAGAGTTTAGTTTTCAAGACAAATTTAGTCAGACAATAAGATCAGTGTGCTTTACAACAGCTATAAAATAGGGCAAAAAAATAAATCAGGTTAGATCTGGATACCTGAAAACTGAGAAGTATGTCCAAGTAAATGAAGATCCAAATTAATTACTGTGCAGTTTCAGCTTTATATGTATGTGAAGCAATAGAAAGGAATACCTTGTAGGACTACTCACACTGTACCTGGGAGAGTTTTTTTATGCAGGAACTGATGGATTTAATTGAGAAATATTAAACTTCAAAAAATACTACAGAAATTATTAAAAGCAATGAACAATCAGCAAAAAAATAATAATAGTTAAATGAAAATTTTAGTTGCTGTCTTAAAAGCAGAACAGTTTAAAGTCTCAAACATACCCTTAGTTGTGCATCTGAAGAAGCCAATGGAACCAAGTTGTGCAAATTTGCAAGTTAGGAGCTGAGCAAAAAAATAATAATAGTTAAATGAAAATTTTAGTTACATCAAATAGCAAATTTGCAAGTTAGGAGCTGAGCACAAAGTTTTACAATTGAGCGTCTCAATGAGAACAGAGGAAATAGAATATCTGATGACAACTACTATGCCTCATGCAATCTATAGTGGACAATTTAATAATGAACTTTCATTTAAGTAAGAAAAAATGATTTATATCCTAAAAAATTTCCTTTTAGTTTGGTGGAATAAGCAAACACTAGCTCTACTTTGCACCATGTAAATTTTCGTTTGGTCAATTCAAGTAAGAGGACTAGTGCTTGAAGTTTATTTTTATTTCATCACAAGCTTTTAAGTTGTTAATATAATAATAATAATATATGATTCTAAATTATCATTGGAAGAAATAAGTTTTACTCATCACTAAGAATCACTAAGAGGGTGAACACAAGTTAATCGCCATTCGTCACTCTGTGGCTGAAAACTCATTAGACTCAAACGCAAAAGACCAATTGAACTCATTCCTTACAAAAAAATTCTTTTCTTATATATAAAAGGAAGAAGTATAAATTAAAATAAATAGAATATAAAAACTGAATAATGATTTTTTATCAACTTCATGTTAGAAAACTAACACATTGATGATTTGGAGAAACTTAATTCCTAAAAGGTAAGCACTCGACTAATTGATAAATGTAAATTGTGTATTATTTTAGTTATTTAAAATCTAATAAAAATGTGTTATTTTAGTTGTGTTTGTAAAAGAAAAATTAAAAAATTACAAGTGTTGGACGGCGCCACAACAACATCAAGTATAACGCCACACCGCCCGCTTGATCAATGCTTGAGCATCAATTTCAATGTGGCGCTACCTACCTTCCATGTTTACAAGCCTCTTGGCATCACAAATGCTAGCACCGTAGCGTATTACAACATTGTTGCACCCAAAACTATACAAAATTGTTGCACCCAAAACTAGCTCCGCAACATTGGGTGTCTAGCGAAAATCCGCACAGGAGCAGCAACATCTCAAACGTCATAGTGTTGGAACTACGTTTCAAGCGTCTTATCGCTTATTTTGTATAGTGTCACAGCGAAGCAGTTATAACTTTTAAGAGATGCTCCAATTTAGTGGAGAAAAACACCGATTCTTGTAGTAACTATGTCGCATCATCCAATGCCACAGTGGAGCCAACATCACAACACTGAGGCGCTAGTTCATTTTCACTGCTTCAATGCCACATTATCCAATGCAGTGACACTTGAACCTGATCTTGTACTTGTTATAAATAGTTTTTAGTTCTTTTGTTGGAGGAATTCAGTCACTTGAGTGAAAATTTTTTATTTTTCAGTGAGTTTCTTTAGTGCCCTCTTAGATTAAAGTCTAAGGGAGGCTAGGGAAGTGCAAGATTTTTTTTTTTTGGATATCTTAGCCTGTGTTTGTACAAGAAACTCTATAAGTTGTAAAGGAGTGTGGAGAAGATCATGAGAACCTTTCAGGTGATAAACTTCTTACTACTTCTCTCATACTTTATTCTTCTATGAATAAAATGAATATTAGTTTGCTTGTTTTTCCTTCCATGTCTAGCTAATCCTCTTATTTTCGGTTGATGATGTAAAAAGCATATTAAGTACTAATGTAGACTCTTGTGATTCAATGAAAGTATTAATATTTTAATATGTCCCGTTCTTCATTTAATGCATATAATGACCATATGTGTACTTAAAATTTAGTGTGATATATAGCCTCAATAGAGGAATGCTAGAATAATTAAGAATATTGACATGCCTAGACAAAGGATGTTTGAATATTCCAAGTTCTATATAGATAGAAAAATTATAGGAAGGTTATTAATCTTTGTTTTCACCTCTACAAGATCGATAGAGATGTAGAGATGCACATGCTCTAATGCACATCTAAAATTAAGAGTGTCGTTAGGAAAGATATGTAATTTATATCAATTAGTCCAAAATACCTTATCTCATAATTATCAACTTTTTTACTTATATTTTCATTCAGTCATAATAACTCAAAAGCATCAATTCTCATTTTTGTAGGATAAAATTATGCAATTAAAGTAAGCAGTAGTAATTTTATTGCAATTTAGAAAAATACTTTCTTGTGGATTTGACACTCTACTCTATTATTTTATTATTTAATTCAATAGATATACTTGCATACATCAGTGAGCTATTTTTTTAATTTTATATCAAAGAAAACCTAAGCAAATTTCAAAAGTTGCAAGTTTCATATTATCTCACTGTAAGCCTACGAAAGGGCATCACGAGTTATCAAGCTTTTGGTGTAGTTATTGGGGAAGTAACACACATGTTGTAATTTAAGCTATTTTGTTGAAACAAATGCATATTTAGACCTACTTGTATCATGTATTTTTTTTCTGTATGATATTAAAAAAAACACTAAAAAAGTATATTGTTTGCTTGTTTAGTTTATGGTTTTGTTTTAACTTTGTTGTATGCAAGGTAGATCTAGCATGGAGCCCAAAAATAGGAAGGACTCTTACAAAAATTAAAAAAATAAAAAGATTATAAAAATGTTTGAACCAGTATAAGATCAAGACCATGCTAGGCCACTTAGGGAGTATCTAATCTTATAGTTGAAGAAATCCATAAGAGTATTAATAGTCATACTATCCAGGCTATTAATTTTGAACTGAAACCGAAAACCATTCAAATGGTTCAAAATTCTCAAATTGGGGGAACTCTTGTTGAAGATCACAATATACATCTAGCTAGTTTCTTGAAAATTTGTATAGCATTTAAGTATAATGATATCAGTGATGATGCCATTAGACTTAGATTATTCCCATTTTCTTTAAAAGATAAGGGTAATATATGGTTGAATTCTTTTCCCCTAAGCTCTATAACCACTTGGAATGAGTTGGCATGCAAATTCTTAGCTAAGTATTTTCCACCTTCAAAAACTGCTAAACTTAGAAATGACATCACTTCCTCTACCAAGTTTGAAGGAGAATTAGTTTATAAAAGTTGGGAGAGATTTAAAAAAATATTTAGGAAATGCCCTCACCATGCCTTTCCGTATTGGTTTGTTATCTAGACCTTATATAATGGATTAGTAGGGTCTCTTAGATCAACCATAGATGCTATAGTTGAAGGATCTTTGATGTCTAAGGCATTTGAGAAAGTTTATGAATTAATAGAGAAAGTAGCTACAAATAAATTTCAATGGCCTGTTGATAGGATGAATCCTAAGAGAGTGGCTCGAGTCTATGAGTATGATGCTTTATCAATTCTAACTTCTCAGGTGGCTTCTATTTCAAGGAAATTAGATGTATCATAGTCAAATTCATACCCCACAAATATAATAAATACCCTAATTCTATTGGTGATCCTAGACATATGAACATTGTAGCATTGTTTCATGCAGTACCGCAGCTTCACCCCTTTAGTTTTGAACAAAGCGATTATGTTGAGAATGAGAAGATAACATTAGAAGATATTATTATGTAATTAGGAACTCACTTGCAAGATCAATCTACTACCCTTAAAAAAATAAAAAAATCATATAAGACATCTTGTTAGGTTAATTAATAATAATAATAATAAATTAGAAGAATAATGTAATAATGTTTAACTTAGGAGTGGGAGAGATTTGGGAGACCCTTATAAGGATAGATATTTATCTCAGAAGGTTAATGGTGAATGAAAACCTTTAGAAAATGAACCTCTTATTGAATAACTTGACCCTATCAAAGAACCTGAAAAACCAATTAAGAAGGTTGTAGAGAGACCACCATCACCTTCCCTCTGAGGATGATCAAACAAAATCTTGATAAATAATTCTCTAAAGTTTTAGGGGTATTTAAGAAATTAACAATCAACACACTCTTCTCTGAAATTTTAGAGCATATGTTCACCTTTGTAAAGTTCATGAAAGATATTTTGAATAAGAAAAGGAAGTTAGGAGAATTTGAAATAATAACATTAAATGAAAAAGAGTAGTGTTATAACTTAAAAGGAACTTCCTATGAAAGTTAAAGATTACGGTAGCTTCACCATTCCTTTAACTATTGGTGATAAATTTTGTGGGAGAGCTTTGTGTGACCTAGGATCAAGCATAAATCTAATGCCCCTTTCGATATTTAAAAGATTAGATATAGGAGAGGTTGAACCAACTTCTATCACTCGTCAGTTAGCTGATAGATCTTTCACTTATCCTAGAGGGGTAATAAAAGATATTTTTATTAAGTTTGATAAATTTATATTTCCTGTTAATTTTATTGTGCTTGATAGAGAAGAAGATAAAAAAATACCTCTCATTTTAGGAAGATTTTTCTTAGCCATGTTAACCTCATTTCTATATGAGGCCACCCATACCCACTTGGGTTTCTTTTTGGTGACCTAGTGATTCGGAATTTTCTACTCCCTAATCATATAGGTCATGAATAAGGCCCAAATCAACCTTAATCAAACTCAATACCACCTTCAAATCTAATTCTTGGATTAACCATCAATAAACATTCAATCAATTCTCAATCAACATTCATTCAACTTCCAAATCCCTTTCAATCATCAACAATCATCTCTTTGATTGTTAGTGATATGGATAAGACACCCCTAATAATCTAAATCCAAAACCCAATCAAATTTCAATGTTTCAAACCAATTCCAAGGGCTAAGAATTAAGGTCCTGAAACCCTTTCCAGGGGAATTTTTAAATCCCATGGAACCTAGCCTAAAGACCTCTAATTTGGGGTCTATCAATTGCATTTTGTTTAGGCATGTCCCTAAAATCAAACATCCAAATTTGAGCTCAATCCAACATTTTTAGCCCGTGAAACTAAATATTTTCCCAAAGGCTGCAAAACCTTCAATTATTTACAACCTATGCCACTGGACTTGCCATCCAATGGATCTATGCCCTGGGATACTTTCCAAACCTCCCAATTATACCCATGACCTCCATTAGGAATCACTAATCAGATATCTATACTTTTCTTAGCCCAATTTGACCCAAAATTCACCAGGGTCAAAATACGTAAATACAATTTAAAGGGGTTTTTGGTCTTTTCCCCCAAGTTCAATTCAACCTTCTCATTTCAATCCTCAATACCCATCCCAATGGATCATAAACACCATTAGGAACACATTTGATTCAAACCTACACTTATGTTCGACATGGTTAACCATTTTACCGTGGTTAACCAAGGTGACCCTTAAGGAGTTTGAATACCCATTTCCAACCAAATGCCTTTCTCTTAGCTTGCAACCACACACATTGCGTTCATATGATCAATTTGAACTCAATGGACTTAAATCTTAACCCTAGGTCAACTTGGTTGACCAAATCTTCCATACTTTTCCATTCATTCAAATCCTTTGACCAAGACCTTCCCAACCTCATTTAGACCCATGGGGTGACCCATTGGGTCCTCAAGAGCCCACCCGCCCCCCCCCCCGCCCCCCCCCCCCCCCCCCCCCCCCCCCCCCCCCATGAGGAACCAATCTTTGGGCCCACTTGGGTTAGCCATTTGGCTTGACCCAATTACCCAAAGAGAGTTCTACCTTGAGCCATTCCCTAGTCCAATCCAAATTGGATCAAACCCATGGTGGTATTGGGTCTCTCTTGGCCCAATACACCTTCTTTAGTCAACCCAGTCATTGGATCAACTTGGACTAGGAGTTAGGCTAACCCAAAGTGGCCAAAACCACTTATGATTGATCTAACTCCTATGTTAAGCCCAATTAAACCTAGCCAATACCTTCACTAGGTGGCCCTAGGTCCAACACATCTACTATAGCCAGCCCAGCCTTTGGGTTGACATGGGTAAACCTCTTGACTAGCCTAAAGTGGTTAAAACCACACTGACCCAAGCCATCTCCCATCTTTGGGCAATTCAAACTCAATTAACACTTACCTTGGGTGCACCAGAGCTTGACCTACCACCCACATCTGACCCATGGCCTGACCTAACCTGGGTTGAGCCCAAACCATCCCAAATAGTATAAATGAAGTGTGAACCCCAATTGCAAGAGCAACATGCCGTGGAGATCCTTCTAAAGAATATCTACAACCCGATTAATTTTCTCCTAAAGGGTTTCATGATTAAAACATTTGAGAAACTTCCAAATAAGGCTAATAATCTACAGGATGAGGCTCCTAAGATGTCATTCTTATAAGATCAGTCTGAAAAAAAGAAGGGTCATAAGCTGGTAAAATCTTTTGAGAAGAAAGCCACAGTCTCAACAATTGATAAAGAAAAAAGGCCAGTTGTTAGTCATCCTAGTAGTCCTCCACCACCATAGATTCAAAAGCAACCATTTCAGATTACTCCCCAGCCTCCTAAAAAGTCTTACTTGACCTATATTAGAGAGAGATTTGCTAGACCATACACCTTTAAGAGAGAGTCAGTACTGAAGATCTTTAGGAGTCTTAAAAAAAGCTAGATTTTTACTTGCCTAAAACTAAAAGGTCAGAAAAGGCAGACAAGAAAGATGTCCCAAAGTTCTGCCCGTATCATCGCATGTTGGGTCTTCCAATTGAAGACTGCATTATTTTAAAGACTAGGTAGAGAAGAACTTCAGGCAAGGTAATATCATCATCCCTAAAATTTTTTGGTAGATCCGGAACAAGCTTCAATCAAAACTATCTCAAGTAACACTCTTACCACTTCTTTGTCTATTGAAGATGGTTGGGACATTACTTTGGCCCAAGCATTTAAAAAGTTGATTAACAAGTTTTTTTGTATTTTTCAACCACTAACCATGATAGCCCAGGGCCCGATTTGGGAGGTTGACCACGATGCTTCATAGAAGGATGTTGAGCCACTTCCCTCTCCAGTATTAGTAGGAACTGCTGTACTACATGAAAAAGAAAAAAATGATATTTTTGTAGAGAGGAAGTGTATAGATGAGAGATGTATCTGAGTGGCGAATGTTGGTGTAAAAACCCTTTTCTCGCTCTTGTTATCTGGCTTTTACTTGGCCCCATCAAAGGCAAAGGGTCAAAAGATTAATAAAAAACATACTTCTACCTCTGTTTTGATGATTAACCATGAGTCTGAAATGCAAGTTGATGATTCTTCTCTAAAAAAAAATTCTATTGAGATAAATATAAATGTTCAACAATTTGACCTTCCTGAATCGACCTTTTAAGGAGATGTCAAATTTGAAGCCTTCTCATAAAGTGACTTCCCTCAAATTAATTTTTAGGTAAGTTCTATCATGATAAATTTTTCAGATTTTGACTCCCTTTTAGGAAATAATGATACAATGCTTATGGTGAGCTGAGCATAGACATTGCCTTAGTTTGGCCTCCCAAAGATATCAAGTAGGTGCAACTTCGTGGTGGTAAGGTCTTACCACCTAGGCTTCCCTCTCAGGATAAAGGCTAACAAGCTGTCTCTTAAGATCCAAATCCAAATTCTCCTCAACAATCCAATTTTCCTTTAATTTTGCCGGGCTTCAAATCTATTATTCCTGAGGTTGATTACAATATTTTATCCCATCTTAGGAAGTTTCGAGCCAAACCGAGCATCTATGACGCCCTCCTTCTCTCCAAAGAAATGAGGGAATATTTAATCAAAGCACTTCTCGATCCTAAGATTTGCTTAGCTCAACTAGCTTCGACTTCAATGGGCGAGGTAGTTTACTTCAAAGAAATCCCCATAGTCACATTTTCAGATGAGGATCTACTTCTGGAAACTCCCAACCACAATCACCCGCTGTATATTACCGTAGATGTAGGCAATTTTAAGTTATCAAGAGTTCTTGTTAATATGAGTGCATCAGTCAACATTTTTTAATTGTTTATAATTTAACGTTTTAGCATTGTAAGTACATCAGTCAACATAATGAACATAAATACCCTCGCATACCTTAAAGTTGATTCTAGAAACCTCTCAAGTGACAAGTTGGTACTTTGCGGGTTTAATGAAAGGGCGAAAGGGCTTTAGGTTCAATCACCTTTCTTTCTAGAAATAGAAGAGTTAAAAATTGAAGTAAAATTTTATATAATTTATTCAACAATGTCCTTTAATGCACTCCTAGACAGGCCTTAGTTTCATGAATATAAAATGATTATGTCGGCTCTACAATAATGCGTCAAGCACTAATGAGACAGCATTGAACATGTGATTAAGGGTGATTTGCAACCATTCTCAATTTAAGAAATTAGGATCTACGAGGATGTTGCATATTTCATAACAAGAAATTAGGATCTACGAGGATCTATGAGAATTCTTTCTCTAAAGGCCCCGTATCGTATTGATGGACTAAGGGGCAATCTAGATACCACGAGAATATTTGGTAAACAAAAATTAAGAAAAATCTAACAAGTGATATCAGCTTTAGTATCGTTAGTTTGTTTGATGATGACAAATACTGTTTAATGATAACTTACCATCTTGAATCTCAAAATGTCTCTACTGATGCCATTGGTCCCCTTGACGAACTCTAGTTGGAGACTTTAGATGATCCCGATGAACTTTAATTTCGGGATGCGCCCCCTAAATTTGAGGAAAAAATTAAGTCGGTAGTTGATGAGTTAAGGGAAAACAACCTGGGAACTAATGATGACCCTCGCCCAGCTTTTATTAGTACCCTGTTGAGTGAGGATGAGTCTCATGATCTAATTCAGCTTATATAAGAGTTTAGGGATTGCTTCACCTGGACTAATGTGTTACACCTCATGATATCTTTGTGGCCCTTCAAAAGTTGAAACATGGATGTTATTAGGCTAATTGACCCTCTTTCGAGGGGTCATCACTTCATATTAGTTGCGACTAATTACATTTCAAAGTGGGTTAAAGCAATTCCCCTACATAATGTAACATCCCACCATATTTTAAAGTTCTTTAAGATCATATCATGTATCACTTTGATGTACCTCACAAAATAATATTTGATAATGGGTCCTCATTTAAGTCTAGAAATATCAATAGTTTTGTAAGATGTCATAACATTGATTGGAGATACTCAATAATCTATTACCCTCGAACTAAAGGGTTGGCTGAGGCCTTCAATAAAACTTTGGTGTAGATTATCAAAAAGATCCTCAATAATAATAAATGTTAATAAGATAAGCGGCTGGTGGAAGCTTGGTGGGCCTATCAGACCATTTATAGAACCCCGACCCACTCCACTCCGTTTGCACTAGTGTATGGGTTTGAGGCTGTACTTCCCTTGGAGGTACAAATTCCTTCGCTTAGAATTGCAGTCCAAAATCAAATCACAACTAAACAAAATGCAAAACTCATGTTAGAAGAACTTGAAGGCCTTGAAGAGCAACATCTCCAAGCTCAACAAAGTCTAGAGTTATAC
The DNA here is from genome assembly GCA_022539455.1 of Dendrobium nobile. Lineage (NCBI taxonomy): Eukaryota > Viridiplantae > Streptophyta > Magnoliopsida > Asparagales > Orchidaceae > Dendrobium > Dendrobium nobile. The sequence continues at coordinate 5,833,049 of CM039731.1, forward strand.
AAGGCATGAATTATTCAAGCTCATGATAAGTTAGTATGACCTAGAACCTTCCAAGTAGGAGACTTTGTCTTGATTCTTTCGAGTCCTATCATAGCTCACCAGAAGATTGGTGGGAAGTTTGAACCTACTTGGAAAGGACCCTTCGTTGTAGAAACTGTCTATGAAGGAGGATCTTATCAGCTAGTGGATTGTAAGATAAATTTTCCAATGCTACCTATCAATGGGTGTTTCCTTAAGAAGTACTATGCTTTATGTAGCTCGAATTTTCAATCAATAAAATTTTATTTTTGAGTTTTGACTCGAGTTTACTCAGTTTTATCCATGTATTAAAAATTAAAAAAGGAATGGGAGGAAAGAAGAAATCGTCCCAAAATCAATTACTTGACTCCTATCCTCTTCTCATTAAGGTTAGGTCCTTCCTTCTTTTAGGATTAGACCCACTAGTGATGGAGTACGCACTCTATACCCCCATCCTAGATCCACTTCAACCCGATCCTCTATGATGGGCATATTTTGACCCCATCATATGATCATTCGGTCCTGTGTATTGGGCATGTTTTAACCCCACCACAAGACCATTCAAACTGATCCTCTATGTTGGGCATATTTTGACCCCAACATAAAACCATTAAACTTGATCCTCTATGATGGGCATATCTCAACCCCATTATATGATCATTTGACTTTCTGTGTTGGGTATATTTCTACCCAATCACAAGGTCATTCAACCCGATCCTCTATGATGGGCATATCTCGACCCCATCATATGATCTTTCGACCCTCTATGTTGGGCATATTTTGACACCACCACAAGGTCAATATACCCTATCCTTTGTGTTGGGCATGTTTTGACCCCACCATAAGATCATTCAACTCGATCCTCTGTGATGGGCATATCTCGACCCCATCATTTGATCATTCGATCCTCTATGTTGGGCATGTTTCTACCCCAACACAAGACCATTCAATCTGATCCTCTATGATGGGCATATCTCGAACCCATCATATGATCATTTGACCCTCTGTGTTGGGCATATTTCGACCCCATCACAAGATAATTCAACCCGGTCCTCTGTGTTGGACAAGTTTTGACCCCACCAAATGATCACCTACTAGTGGTGGATAACGCCCTTTGTGGCACCACTCTAGTATCCACTCAACTTTGACTCTCTAAGGTTTATACCTCCCTTTCCTTAGAACCAAAACCTTCAATTACATCCTTCCATTCGGTCAACACAAATATATGTACTAAACCTTCATTCTACTGCATATATTGGGGGTCCATTTATTGACTTCATTTCTGTATGTGGTCACTAAGACCCACTTGGGTTTCTTTTTGGTGACCCAGTGATTGGGAAGTCTATACTTCCTAATCATATAGGTCCTAAATAAGGCCCAAATCAACCTTAATCAAACTCAATCCCACCTTCTAATGTATTTCTTGGATCAACCACCAATAAACATTCAAACAACTTCCAAATCCCTTACAATCATCAATAATCATCTCTTTGATTGTTAGTGATATGGATAAGACAACCCTAATCATCTAAATCCAAAACCCAATCCAATTCAAAAGTTTCAAACCAATTCCAAGGGTTAAGGACTAAGATCCTGAAATCCTTTCCAGGGGAATTTTCAAATCCCATGTAACTCAGCCTAATGGCCTTTAATTTTGGGTATATCAATTTCATTTTATTTAGGCATGTCTCTAAGGTCAACCATTTAAATTTGAGCTCAATCCAATATTCCTAGCCCCTAAAATTGAATCTTTTCCCAAAGGCTATAAAACCTTAAGTTATTTACAACCTATGTCACTGACTTACCATCCAATGGATCTAGGCCTTGGGATACTTTCCAAACCACCCAATTATACCCATGAACTCCATTAGGATTCACTAAATAGTGATCTACACTTTACTTAGCCCAATTTGACCCAGAATTCACCAGGGTCAAAATGACCAAAATACCTTTTAAAAAAGATTTTGGTCTTTTCCCCTAAGTTCAATTCAACCTTCACATTTCAATCCTCAAAACCAATCCCAATGGATCCTAAACACCATTAGGAACACATTAGACCCAAATCTACACTTATGTTCAACCTGGTTGACCAATTCAACCATGGTTGGCCAAGGTGACCCTTAAGGGATTTAAATACCCATTTCCAACCAAGTTTGACCAAATCTTCCATACACCTCCATTCATTCAAATCCTTTGACCAAGACCTTCCCAACCTCATTTAGACCCATGGGGTCCTCAAGAGCGCCCCCTTGAGGACCCAAGCTTTGGGCCCACACTAGTTAGCCATTTGCCTTGACCCAAGTACCTAAAGAGAGGTCTACCTTGAGCCATTCCCTAGTCCAATCCAAATTGGATCAAACCCATGGTGGTATTGGGTGTCCCTTGGCCCAATACACCTTCCTTAGTCAACCCAGGCATTGGGTCAACTTGGACTAGGAGTTAGGCAAACCCAAAGTGGCCAAAACCACTTGGGATTGATCCAACTCCTATGTTAAGCCAAATTAAACCTAGCTAATAATTCCACTAGGTCGCCCTAGGTCCAACAACCTACCCTAGCCAACCTAGCCTTTATTTGACTTGGGTCGACCTCTAGGCTTGCCCAAAGTGGTCAAAACCACACTAACTCGAGCCACCTCCCATTTCAGGGCAACTCAAACCCAATTACCACTTGCCTTAGGTGCACTAGAGCTTGACCTATCACGCACATTTGACCCGTGGCCTGACCTAACCTAGGTTGAGCCCAAGCCATCCCAAACTATATAGATTTTGGTCAACCTGAGCCATCCAAATGAATTGGACTCCCCCAGATCTTGTTGAGCTCATATTCAAGCTCACCACATTCCCATTGCCTTTTAAGATCACCCAGACCCAGACCCTAGCTGGTGACAGCTGAAACCAATGAAGAATAAGCTTCGATGGTCCCCCCACTTTGGGCCTGTTCCCAAAGGCTTCTAAAGCCTAGGCTCACCAGATTCAAGCTCACAGACCTCTAAGATGATGTCCCCTTCCACCTGGAGGCCATCTAACAGCTTGCCCAGTCAATCCTAACCGTCTATGGTTACGGGAGTGACATGAATAGGGGGGGCAGTCCACCTAGTATCCCCATTCGAATTCAATCCACCAAAATCACTCCCTATAGCTCCCTCAGTGCTCCTCTCTCATTTTCTTATCTCCCAGCCTCTCCCATCTATTTGTTTGAGTAAACTCCGGTGAACTTCATGCATAGTCATCTTGAAGTCACATCTAAAGGAAAATTGTTCATCATCAATTCCTGAAGCTTCTTGATAGAAAAAACTATTCATTAATTTCTACATGGTGAGAACCCTATCCCGAGCTCCCTAGATAGATAGTCCGATCAAGTGTGAAGGAAACCTTCACTCCAATGGATCTCCACTATTAGATTGAAGGTTTTCATCATCCTGATGCTTCCTGAGATGTTTGGTGCAAATTTGCCAACGGGATCAGACTGATCACATCGGATTAGCTTAACAGTTTTGATAGATAGTGGGAGGTTGAAGACGAAATCATGATTATTGATCCAGATCAATGGACCGTATTCAATCCCATAGATTCGAAATCATATAATCATGTCCATCTGATCATTAATCTGACGGCTAGGATTAATCCCATGGTTACATAGTCAGCGCCAATGATTGGCTTCTTAATCAGGGCACGCCGCACATAAAGCACTGGCGATTATGTAATTCTGGGTTAATTAAATGCAAAATTCATGAGAAACTTCAAAAAGTTTGATCTCTCAATCTACTTGGTTGAATTATGTGTTCCAAGACTCGTTGGAAAGATCTCAAAGAGATCTTCAAAAGCCCTGTAATCCCAGGCCTTATTTGTATTTGTATTAATCTTAATTTTACTTTAAATGTTTTATCTATTATTGCATTTATGTGTTAAATTGAAGTCACCATGGCCTGGGACTTTGGGAGAGTGAATTTGGACATGTCCATGACATGTCCAAATTTTCCCTCCCATGTTTAAGGAATTTAAGGAAAATTTCATGCCAATTTGGATTCATGGGTCATTGTTTGACCCTTAAATTTAAATTGGAGTCATGATCTCTCCAATGAGAATTAGGATCTGTGTTTTGGTGTGATGATAATGCTTAGCATAGGGAGTGTAGAGCCATTGATTTTCCCCCAATAAGAACTTAAGATAGATCACTATGATTTTTCTAAGGAGACTTAAAGGTCACTTAGGTGGCTTGGTTAGCTACCTTATAGAGTTCCATTTGTGCTCAAATTTAGTGTGTTTGTACCTTGAAATCAAGTGATCTCATGGTCCAAATTTCATTGGGTTTAGTATTTGTTTGGTCCACCAATTAGGAGCCTCAATGTCCCTCCCTAGAATTGACCTAGAATCCTAAATTATTCACTAAAAATTCATATTAAACCCAAAAAAATTATAGAAGGACTCTAACTAACTCTTGTTGAGCTCTTAACTTATGAAAAATAAAAACCCTATCAGATAACTTTTAATTTTATCACAATTTAATTTTCAAGAAAACCTACAATTAAATCTAATAGTTAATTAAAAATCACAAAAAAAAAAAAAATCCAAACACTTGAAATTACCCTGTTGGGTCATTCTTGGCCTTTGGGGGTGATTCTATGCTATTTGGAGTTGATTTGGATAAAAAATGTCAAAACCTCTCTAATTAAGTAATTTTAAAATTCAATTAATTGAGGAAACTTTAAAAAATTATAATTAATTTCATTAAAATATAATTTAATCAAACACAAAGGAACCCAACTCAAATTAAAATATAGTATTTTATAAAAATATCAAACCTTCAAAATCTAGTCAAAGTCAAAAAGTCAACTTTCCGGACAACTGTAGTTCATATTTAAGGATCGTAGTTCAAATTTAAGGATTAAACTTAAAAAATTCATAACTTTCCATACAAAATTCCAAATTAAGCAAACCAATAGTCTAACTACTCATCATAAGGTCTAATATTTATTAAAAATCTTAAACTTTCCAAATTAACTTTAATTTTTAAAGTCAACCTTTTAACTCCTTTGTTAACACATTAAAATAATTCAAATAATCCTTAAAAATCCAATAATTAATTAAAATTCCAAAAAAACCTCTAATTTGATTAATAAAACATTTAAACAATATTCTAATATATAAAAATCACTTCAAAGATGAAGTTTATTGGATGGACTACTCTGGATTACGGGGCTACGTGTCCTAAAAAGGCTTGATTCCTCGAGTCTAGTGGCACAACGCCACGAATGAATTCAATGGAGTGTTAAATATCAAAATTAATTTACTCTTACCAAATATAAATTTTTAATTCCAATACATCAATAAGGTTTTTAGGATGGACTACTCCAGTCTACAGGGCTACTTCTCTTAAGGAGGCCTAGTTTCTTGATCCTGGTGGCACAATGTCACGAACCTGTTAATGGAAAATATAGATTAATCTAACTTTTAAAATTAGTAGTTAATTGAATTAATTAATATTAATCAAACTTTAAATTTCTAACCAACTAAATCAGTTTAATTAACCCCGATTGCTACTAGGTAACCTAAGCCTATGAGGCTATTAACTTAGCCCCAAGGAAGATGAAATAAACTTCACAGTCTCGGTGCGCAATAAAGATAGTAATCATTTAATAATTAAAATACTAATATATAAACCTTTAACACATTAATACTTAAACTCAAATATAAAGTTCTCCTTTAGCCTTTAACAAGCTCAAATATTAGACAACTCCAACAAACTACCTAGTTTATGATCTACCCCAGCCACACGACATACTACACACACTTTAGATAGTTTTCTAGGACAACCAAATCTAGATCTATGCTAGGCTAATGTTTACTTTTTTATTATGTGTTGGGTTTTTGATATTTCATTATATGTTATGATTGAAATTATTTGATGTGTTTGTTTACTTTTACTGTGCTCTTTAAATTGATGATGTGATTGGTGATTAGATTGCCCTTAGGTTAAGAACGATCTGAATGCTCACTCAGTTTTTTGTAGGTGGACGTAATCATATAGTGCAATAAAGGGGGCTAAATAAATAATAAATATAACTGTTATAAGTGCTTCAGCTACTTAGCCCCCAAATAAAAAAGAGAATGGCCAAGTATATTTACTTTTCTGCATATATATATAACTACTGGGGAATGAATTTGATTTATTAAATATTTAGGATAACCTTATAGAAGAGTCTAAAATTTTTTATTTTTATTAATGTAATTTGATTAAGTATTGAGTTGTGAAAGTGTACATTTGAGTTGGAATACATAGATCCAAAGGTTAGATTCCAAAGAGGAAGGGATACCCCTTAGGGGGATAGTCCTTTTTCATTTGGAAGTCCAAATTTGGATCATCTTTTCATACCCAAAGTGGAAAGAGTATCCTTCCCCTTGAGAGAAGAGTTCTCTTTTTCATTTGGGTAGCCAGCAATGAATAATCTAAGGAGCCCGAAGGAGAGAAGACCAAAAAATTTGAGACAAAGAGTATCCCACTCAAAGTCACTTGCATCTATACTAGGATTATAATCCGGATTGTTGTCACTGGTGCCTGGCCAAGGCAGTTTTCTTATGGACATTTATTAATTAGTTTAATTATATTTGATGTGTTGACTCTATTGTATATAATAATGCCTATTTTTCTTAATTTTTTTACGATTGTATGCTGCTTTTGATTTAGCCTAGATACATGAGACTTGTGAGGGTATCAAAATTCTTTTACTCAAAATAAAAAATTAAAAATTTTAGGAGTTAAATAATATAAAAAGATAACAATCTAGGGAATCAGTTGGAGATAATTCGATGTCACATGCATATTGATGCATTCTTCTTTCCTTATTTTAAGACACTTCCCCGCCTGTGGGTAGAGTTCAGATAATCTGATCTATGAGGATGAGGTGTTGAACCTGGGTAAGCCTAGTCTTCTAAAAAACTATTTTTATACCTTTTTAAAATATTAAGCATTCCTGATTTGGGTAATTTAACTAGCATGCATTGCATTAAAAATACATTTAAAAGAGTCTAAAATTTAATTTGTGTTTAACATTTTTATGCAATATAAGTCAAGGGACTACTTAGAAAAATCTCTAGATGTCTGTCCCAACTCTCCAAAACTTTAATAAAAATGTTCCCTCCACTCTTTCATAAAATGATCAGACTCATGGATTTTAAATCGTTTAGGTGGCTAGGTAGCGCCCCAATCCAGGCCAGGGTAAGTCAAGATTTAATATTATATTAGTTAGGTTTGGGGCACCACTATATGGTGCCCAATTTAGATTTAGGATCTGGGGTAGATTTTGAATCATAAGACCCTAATCTCCGGGAATATAATCCTAAATTTCTAATAAAATACTCAACTCAAATTAAATCTTCTTTCAATCTAAAATTTAAAGCCTAACACTTATATTAGGATGGGATACTTCTGGATTGTTCTAGAATCCCAAAGTGTCCTCTACCCTTCTTCCTTTGATCTTACTAATAAATGCTCCATTTTGATCCATTTCCACTTGAAATTCTAAAATTCACCTCCTTTGATATCAATCTTAGAAAATCCTTTAACAAAGTTTTGTCATTATTTTAATCAAGAGTATTTATAAGAAATCTCAATTTTCTATAATGTAATTAACTACTAGGACTTATGCTTGTAGAAGATTTAGAGCCTGCATCCACCTTTTCAAAATCTATTTCAAAACTCAAAATTAATCTTCTTGGGAAAATCAAGCCAATAGCGATCATTATCGTCGTGTTCCATCAATCAATAATAAATGATATCTTCTCTCTTTGGAGAGATACATCATTTGTTATTGTGACATGGAATATGAAATTAGTGATCTCTCATCTGTGTTATAGTGGTTGAATATTGATAGAATCTTGATTCAACCCTTCGGGATCATATGCGATTCTTATTTAAATTCAACTACTACAATAGGGATGATAACTTTCAATATCATTATCTGAACCTGTTCGCAAACGATATCCTTGCCTTAAGGGAAAATATATTATTTATAACGAGATGTTTGATCTTGAGACTGTAACTTTAAAACTCAAATTTCCCAAATAAGATTAGATCTTTCAAAACCCTTTTTCAAAACTCCATAAATAAACAAACAAGCTACTAAGAAAATCATGATTGATGTGCACAAAGGAGAATTAATTATATGGGTTCACATTCAAGAATTGACTATTGATGTTCTAAAATCTATAAAATTCCCTCATGAAAAGAATAAAGATTGCTTTAGAGTTGGAAGACACTATAGTAGAGTGCTTAAAAAAGAATTTTTAGGAGGGAATTTGTTGGAAGAAGAAGAATAGTATAATTATGAGGATGTAGGAAAATCTATTTCATCAATTGGAAGTAATACTAGGATATTTAGGAAAAATTTTGAAACATTAGAGACTGCATCTTTGGGTAAAACTTGGAGTCCTTGCGTAAATGAAGCTCCTAACTTAAAGCTTAAGGTTTTTCCCAATTATCTTAAGTATGTTTTCCTTGATAATAATTCAGCTTTACTTGTAATCATTTTTGCAAATTTAGAAAAAAGATTTGGAAAGTAAGTTGATTAGGATTTTAGGAGAATTTAAAAAATCTTTTGATGGATAATTGCTCACATTAAAAGATTTAACCCTTTGATTTATATGCGTATAATTTTAAAGGAAGCAAATTCTATACTAAAAGCTGATCCTCAAAAAAGACTTAATCCTTCCATGAAAGAAATTATTAAAAAGGAAATACTTAAATGGATTGATGCTGGGATTATTTATCCTATTTCAAACAATTCTTGGGTGAGTCATATTCATTGTGTTTCTAAAAGGGTGGCTTGATTGTAATATCCAATGAACACAATGAACTTATTCCTACTAGAATTATCACTTGGTGGAGAATTTGTATAGACTATAGGAAGTTAAATAAAGCCAATAGAAAATATCATTTTACTACTTTTTAGATGGATATTCAAGGTATCATCAAGGACCAAAAAAAGACAATCTTTACCAATCATTATGGGGCATTTAATTTTAGGATAATGTTATTTGATCTTTGTAATGCTCCTACTACTTTTTAAATATGTATGATGTCAATTTTTTCAAACTTTATTGAGTAGGGTATTGAAATATTTACGGATGACTTCTCTATTTTTTGACACTACATTTGATTCATGTCTTGAGTATTTAACTTCTATTTTGAAAAGATATGTAGAGATAAATTTATTTCTAAATTGGTAGAAATGTTTATTCATGGTGACTGAAGGCATTGTATTGGGGCATAAATTTTCTAAGAAATAAAGATAGACATTGTTAAAATTCATGTCATAAAGAAAATGCCCCCACTAAATTTTGTTAAAGGAATTAAAAGTTTTCCTGGACATGCAGGATTTTACAGAAGATTTATTAAGGCCTTCTCTAAAATTTCTAAACCTTTATATCATTTATTGAGAATGACTTTCCTTTATTTTTGAGACTACATATCTTGAAGCTTTTAACACTTTGAAATAATATTTAAATATTGCTCTTGTTGTTTTTGCTTGATTGGTCCTTACCTTTTGTAGTGATGTGTGATGCAAACAATTTTGTTATTGGTGTTGTTCTTGGACTAGAGCAAGATAAGAAATTTCATGTGATTTTTATACTAGTGGGACCTTAAATTCTATACAATATAATTATAAAACTACTGAAAAAGAATTGCTATCAATTAGTTTTTTTAGTGGTATACTTCCATGATATGCCGATATTATCAATTTTATTATTAGTGGTATACTTTCATGTGATTTATCTTCAATTCAAAAGAGAAATTTTTTGCATGATACCAAATAATATTTTTAGATGAACCATATATATTTAAGGCTTGTAATGATCAAATTATTAGAAGATGTATCTCCAAGGAAGAAATAGAACCAATCATTACGGAATGACCCGATTCTCATTATGGAGGGTATTTTAGAGGTTTTAGAAGTGCTTCTAAAATTTGCTAATTTGGATTTTTTGTCCTACTCTTTTTAAGGATGTTAATGACTATATTAGAAAGTGTTATCAATGTCAAAGAGTAGGTAATATTTCTAGGAGAAATGAAATGCTCTTGAATTATATTTTGGAGATTGAGATATTTGATGTTTGAGGATTGGTTTTTATAGGACCATTTGTACAGTCTCATGGATGTCAATATATTCTTATTGCCATAGAGTATGTATAAAAATGGACTAAAAGTTTGGCAAACTCTAAAACTGATGCTCAAGTTGTAATTAAAATTTTAAAGAAATTTTTTTTCTAGATTTGGAATACCTATAGTTTTAATCAACGATGGGGGAAGCCATTTATATAATAAGAGGATAGAAGTAGCATTAAGAAAATATGATATTTATCATATGGTTATAATAGCTTATCATCCCCAAATTGTTGGATAAGCTGAAATTGTTAATAGAGAGATTAAAAGAATTTTTGAAAAATAGTTAGTCTAATAGAAAAGATTGAGCTACTAAATTAGATAATGCATTATGAGCCTATAGAACTTACTTTAAGACTCCTATTATTATGTCTCCCTATAAACTAGTTTTTCACAAAATTGACTTCCATCCTGTAGAATTAGAGCATAAATCATTTTAGGCTGTTAAGGAATTGAATTAATCTTAAAGGAATAAAGGTGAAAAGATTAACACAGTTGAATGAATTGGAAGAAATAAAAAATGAGGCTTGTAAAATTGCAAGGATTTATAGAGATAAAATTAAAAAAATTGAATAATCATTAGCTTCTAAAGAAAGAATTTACCCCTAGACAAGATGTTTTATTTTTAATTCCAGACTTAAATTATTTTTAGAAAAATTTAAATACAAGTGGTTAGGACCATTCACTATTATAAAAGTATTTCCTTATGGAACTGCTAAAATTCAATATAAGAAAATTTTGCATGTTTTTAAAGTTAATGTCCGTAGACAGAAGCCCTATTTAGGTGGAAACATTAAACATTTGAGAAAAATAGCTGAATTAGTTCATCCTGCAATATTATAATTGATATGGTATGGCTGAAGACTATAAACTTAGTGTTGATGGCAGACAACCCACTTGTGATTAAAGTTATTTGTTGTTATTTAGTTCTTATCTTAAATGTAGTGATATATTTCATATATAATTTTCATGTTTAGTATAATAATTTATTGACAGTTTGGATATGTTATGTTTGTTGAGTCTAGTGAATAGGTTGTTAAACCTAAGTTAATGTCCCAAGGCTACCAAGAGGGGGGGGGTGAATTGGTATTTTAAAACTTAACCCTCTTTTTAAATTTTAGTTGTACCGAAATCAAACTTTTAATGAAATTTTTATAAAAAAGTTTTTCAACCACAAATTTTTTAAAACAAAAGAAAGATGCAAAAAATAAAAAGCAGTAAAGTAAACGACATAAGATTTATAGTGGTTCGGTCAAAATCAGACCTACATTCACTCCCTAGAGGCACCCTCTGAGTATTGCACTAATACCAATAGTGTCTCTCCTTTTGCACCCACAGCAAGGCAGAGAAGCCTTTACAAACACTCTTTTTACCACTACCCGGTGCGGCAGAGAACCGTCATCCTTTTACACAATCCTCAGTGTTGGCAGAGAACCGTCCATCCTTTCACACTCTCCTAGTGTGGGCAGAGAACCCTTCACACTCTCCTAGTGTGGGCAGAGATTCCTTCAGCTGTTCACACTCTCCAAGTATGGGCAGAGAACCCTTCGGCTGTTCACACTCTCCAAGTGTGGGCAGAGAACCCTTCGGTTGTTCACACTCTTCAAGTGTGGGCAGAGAACCCTTCGGCTGTTCACACTCTCCAAGTGTCGGCAGAGAACCGGATCTCCTTGACAGATCTTCTCACAAGAAATCTAGAAAGAAGGAAGAAAAGAGTGAAGTAATCCCAATTCACAAGTAGAGATTATTACCTTTAAACAATAAGTGAAGCCTTCACGCTCCAGTGGTAGGAATCCTCCTTTGAATGCTCTCTCACACTCTCTCCTTGACTTTTCTTTCAATAGGCACGAAGATCAAATGGCAAAAAGATTGGGTGGCAGTCTAATTTGGACTATATATACAAAAGATAAGAAAAACCGCCCAAAAACTGCAATTTTTCAATTCTGTACGCAGTGGATCATCCCGTACGATCGTGGATCATCCTGGACGATTTTACTTAAAGTGCTGGAAACGAACCTAATGTAAATTGGTACGAACTATGTTCGTACATGCTCATCGTCCCGTACGAACTATGTTCGTTCGGTACGAAACGGTTATTTCATAGGTCGGTTTCCAAAAATTCTTCAGGACGTAACCAACTGACGTAAGTCGGTTCAATTCGTCCTGGGATGAACAGGTTTCGTCTTGGGACGATTTTATAACCAGAGAGTTTCGTCCACGGACGAAACTATATTTCGTCCTGTACGATCTCATACAGAGAGTTTCGTCCCGGTACGAAAATTAATTTCAACCTGTACGAACTCATACAGAGAGTTTTGTCCTGGTACGAACCTTATTTTTCATCTGGACGAATATTGCGAGTGAGAATCCCGAGAGTTTCTTCCCGGGACGAATATTAAATTTGTCCTGGATGATTAGGACTTGAAAAATTTTCTCCTCGCCCGTTCGAACCAGTGCTCTTCTGAGGGGCTAATTGACATGATCGTCCCGTACGAACATGGTTCGTTCCGTACGATCAATTCACAAAAAAATTGTCCCCTAAGAGTGTGTTGTGATTTTTTCACTCAATTACAATCACTCCCTTTCATGTTAAAAAAAATATGATTTACAAATGAATAGTTTGAAGTCTTCATCGCTTGGAGTTGATTTTTCTGAAATGTTAGTACACACTAGAGCAAAAAATAAAACTTCCAAAAAGTGTTAGGAGATATATAAAAACAATTATATTTGAAATCATCAAAATAATACAAGTTGCAAGAATATGAAACATGCAAATAGCAACTCTCTCTACAATCTCCCCCTTTTTGATGATGGCAAAATAATTATTGTTTGTAGGGTTTCAAATTCTAAGATCTTCTAAACTCCCCCTGAATTGATGAACTCATGAAATTAAGGAGGCATTTGAAAAAAAAGTTTGTTTTTCAAAAATTTTATAAAACTAAAAATAACATAGAAGACAAAATAAAGAAAACAATAAAAAATCAGAAAAACAACACATACGAAATCAAACACTACGAAAATCAAATAGTGCGAAAACATACGCAACAAACAAACAATTTCTCCCCCTTTTTGACAACATCAAAAGGTGAAGAATGTTAAATATGTTACCAAAAGAATGTTAGAAATATAAGCAGAAATATGAAATTCATTTGATGTTTTAATCTTGAAAGTGATTGAAATAATGTATGCAAATAAAAATTGGAAAACATTAGAAAGACATGAAATTTCATATAATTTAAGAAGTGATATAACTTAGCAAATAAAAAGAGTTTTTCAAGGGCATGTGCCAATTTAGACATGAAGATAAAGAGAATCATTGCACTAAGGATGAATAAAAAATTTTATATATCAAATTTCAATATAAATTATGAATGAACATTAGATCAATTTGAATTAAGAGATTAAAAGAGTTTGGAAAGAAGTAATTATCACATGTGGTGCTTTACGCATCTTTTTCTATTTTTAGACCAGCACATTTTTGTGCATCTTTTGATTTGGGCTTATTTTATGCCTTTTTTTTGTAATTGCAAATTTTTTGCACATTTCTTTTGATTTTTGTACATTTGTACAATTTTTCAAGAGTATTTGAATTCTTTCCATAATCAATAATCTAAAATTTCAAATTTTTCTAAGTGCATAAATACTAATTGAAGAGAGAAATACAAAATAAGAAAGCATCGAAATTGCAATAATAATACAAAGATAATGTAGTGTAAATAAGAGACATGGAATTGAAAAATCTAAGAATATCAAGTTATAAGCATGTCTTAAATTTTGAAAAATCATATTTTCTAATGAAATTAATTTAAATTTACAAGTTAAATAAAGCACTATTAAGATTAAAATAAAATGAATGTCATAAAATCTAACACACATTTCTAAAACATTTAATAACAAAACATTGAAACTTATATTGATATCGGATAATAACTATTACAATTTAAACTCTTTGATATCAATATTAACACAACTAAAACAAGGAAAGATAACACACAATAGAAAATCACTAACACAAGAACAATACTGAAGTATAGAACAGACATAGAGCAAACACTGAACAAACATAGAACAAACACTGAACAAATCACTCAGATGGACCCTGATCTGGAGGAGGAGGTGGTGCTGCACCAAAAAAGCTGAAGTAACTACTGATCGTGAACATGTTGGTATTAATGGCATTTATTTGTTCACGCATATATTCCATATCCTGATTATGCTAAAAATCTTGCTGCTGCTGATGAGTTTCAATTTGATCAAATCTTTGATCAAAATGAGCCTCTAAATTTTCAAACCTTTGAACCAAATCCTCATAATTTGGTCCAGCAGCATGTGAAGGTCCGGCTTCTTCTTCTATTTCACTTAGAACTACATGAGTTCTACTGGGCTCGTCCTTATTAAAGATAGCTCTAAAGAATGCATCGTTGTAGTAGAGCGGTTCTTCAAAGTCTTGTTCAGGATGAGTTAAATTATACTTCTTCTCCAGAATATAAGCAATCAGATGTCCTAGGGCTATGTTCTTCTTCCTTTTGTGATCAACATGACCAATTTTAGAGAGACTATAAATGTAATCAATTAAGAGTTGAGCCTCATCTATAGGTTGTCTAGTCATAATCAAGTAGGTAACAGTGAAAAGAAGAGGAGTGATGTTGATTCTATCACCAGCTTTAGGGATAATGGAATTTCTTAACACATGTTGAATGATATGGGCATCACGCACTAAGGTTGAAACTTTAGGCAAATGATCCTTAATTCTCCTATCTCTAATCACCTTATTGACTTCAGTCCAGTCAAAACTTGAGTTTATTAAAGTGTGTGCTCTTAAGCCTTCAGTCCTTAAGTTTAGAAAAATACCAAAGTCATCTTTGGTGATTTCAACTTTCTTTTTGAAAATAAAAGAACTGATAACAGAGTGGTCTGAGTTGAATGACATGTTTGCCAGAAAATAGTTGAAGGTTTCTTTATTGTAGAAGTGTTCTAAAGTGAGGATCAAACTAAATTGAGTATGGGCAAACAAGTGCATTACCTTGAAGGTTAAATGATCCTGTAGGAGAACTCTGGATGGAGTGATTTTTGCAGAGACAAACCTAGGAAAAGATTCTTCATTGGCTCTAGATAGGAAGTTTTTGGATATATTCCTAGGAGGGCCCTTAGCCAAAGTCTTTTGGCACTTGCTAGAACTTGCCATTGAAGGATTTGAAAAGATGAAGTCTTTGAAAGTGATGTGTGAGAGTGACTGTTCAGTAAAAATTGCCATCAATTTAAAAAAAAATGATTGTTCGTACCAGATGAAATTTTGGTTCGTCCCGTACGAATTCGATTCGTCCCCGTACGAAAATATTTCGTATGGACGAACGAGATAGTTAAAAATAAAATAGCTTTTCGTAATCACATAATTTATGAAGCATCCTTTCGTATAGACTTTTGACCAAGACAATCGTAATGACGAACACGTGTTTGTACAGACGATCAAAAGTTAATTCGTTTAAATGGCAGTTGAAAACCGTCCCCCGCTATGAACCGACATCTGTTCGTCTGGATGAACCAAAGGTTCGTACGGATGAAGTTCATAATAAAAACTGTCTTATCCAATCAACTGCTGTATTCAATCATCCCATCGTTTGAGAAAAAAAAAATTCGTCCCGGACGATCGTGAGGATCGTACAGACGAACAACATTAAAAATCTGCTTTTAAGACGGTTTGAAATCACGCAGATTGACATTTTACACACATCGTCATGTACGAAAAATTTTCGTTCCGGATGATTAACACAAAATTTTGGATTTTTATCAAAGAAAACTAAATGAACACACAAAACACAATAAACAACAACAAATATACAGACTCTAAATAAAAAATCACTAAAAAAATAAAAATTACAAAAATAAAATCATAAAAACATAAACTACGAAAACAAAACATCAATGTTGCAAAAACATTTTTATTTAAGCATTTAAATCAATTACACCAAGCCTTATTCTTAATGCACTGAAAGTATCAAAGGCTAAAGGTTTTGTAAAAATGTCTGCAAGTTGATTTTCAGTTGAAACATAGATAAGTTCAATTTCTCCCTTGAATACATGATCCATTATGAAATGATGCCTTATGTCAATGTGTTTGGTTCTTGAATGTTGAATAGAATTTTTGGAAATGCAAATAGCACTAGTATTATCATAATAAATTGGAATAGTGCCTACAGTTAATCCTAAATCAATCAACTGTTATTTTAACCAATATGACGAGTGATAAAGCAAAATTCTCTACATTAGAACCAAGTGATGGAGGATATGTCACATATGGAGATAATGCAAAGGGAAAGATTATTGGCATTGGATCCATATGTAAGAACTCTATTACTTTAGAAAAAGTCTTATTTTTCTGGTTTAAAACATAATTTAGTATCAATTAGTTAATTATGCGATAAAGGTTTAAATGTTTCCTTTTATGCTTCACCTTGCATTATTAGAAATAATGAATCTATTTTGCTTATAGGAAATAGATATAAAAATATTTATTTAATTGATTTAGAGAATAGAAATGATGTCAATTTGAATTTAGTTTGCATGAAATCTACAAATGATGATGCTTGGTTATGGCATAGAAGGCTATGTCATGCCAATATCCATACTTTGAATAAAATTTCTAAACTTGATTTAGTAGTTGGTTTACCAAAAATTAATTTTCATTTTGATTCTATATGTGATGCATGCATTCATGGTAAACATATGAAAAGTTCATTCAAGAGTAAAAATATAGTTTATACTAGTAGACCTTTAGAATTATTACACATGGACTTATTTGGGCCTATTAACACAACTAGTTTAGGTGGTAAAAATTATGGATTTATTATTATAGATGATTATTCAAGATATACTTGGGTATTATTCTTAGCTAATAAAAATAATGCATTTGATGATTTTAGAAAATTTGTTAAGTATATTCAAAGAGAACAAGGTTATTTGATTCATAGAATTCAAACGGATCATGGTGGAGAATTTGAAAATAAATCATTTGAAAATTATTGTGATGAAAATGGAATTAGACATAATTTTTCAACTCCTAGAACTCCTCAACAAAATGGTGTTGTTGAAAGAAAGAATCGCACTTTGGTAGAATTAGCAAGATCAATGTTAGATGAATATAAACTTCCAAAGTATTTTTGGGTAGAAGCAATAAACACCGCATGTTATGTTACAAATAGAGTTTATTTAAGACCAATTCTTAAAAAGACCCCTTATGAAATATTTTTTGGAAAGAAACCTAAGATTAGTCATTTACATGTTTTTGGATGTAAGTGTTTTATTTTAAATAATAATAAGGATCCTTTAGGTAAATTTGATAGTAAGTCTGATGATGGTATATTCTTAGGATATTCAATTTTTGAAAAATCTTTTAGAGTTTTTAATAAGAGAAAATTAATTGTTGAAAAATCCGTTCATGTAATTTTTGATGAAAATCCTATAGATTTAATAAGAAATGATTTGAATGATGATGATATTGAAAATATAAAGAAAATAAATTTAGAAGAAAAGGAGGGTGATTCATTACCTAAAGAATGGAGATATAATAGAAATCATCCAAAAGAGTTAATAATTGGTGATCCTTCCCAAGGTGTTAAGACTAGAAGAAACCTTAGCGATGAGGAAGAACATTCTGCATTCCTATCAGAAATTGAACCTAAAAATATAGATGAAGCTTTACAAGATAACTTTTGGATAATTTCTATGGAAGAGGAACTTAACCAATTTATAAGAAATGATGTTTGGGAGTTAGTCACAAGACCTCATGATCAAAATATAATTGGAACTAAATGAGTTTATAAAAATAAGCTAGATGACTCAGGAAGTATTATTAGAAATAAAGCTAGATTAGTTGCACAAGGGTACACACAAATAGAAGGAATAGACTTTGAAGAATCTTTTGCACCCGTAGCAAGACTAGAAGCTATTAGATTACTCCTTGCCTTCGCTTGTTTTAAGGACTTCAAACTTTTTCAAATGGAGTCAAAAGTGCATTTTTGAATGGGTATATTGATCAAGATGTTTTTGTAGAACAACCACCAGGTTTTGAAAGCATCAATTTTCCTAATCATGTATATAAATTAAAGAAAGCATTATATGGTTTAAAGCAGGCTCCACGTGCTTGGTATGATAGGTTAAGTAATTTTTTAATTGAACATAGGTTTAGAAAAGGTAAGGTAGATACAACTCTTTTTATCAAAAATATTGGAGATGATTTGATTATTATACAGATTTATGTTGATGATATATTATTTGGAAGTACAAATGAAAGTTTATGTCATGAGTTTTCCTCATTAATGTCAAAAGAATTTGAAATGAGTATGATGGGAGAACTCACCTTTTTCTTAGGACTACAAGTAAAACAATTAGAGTCTGACACTTTCATATGTCAAACCAAATACATAAATGAATTATTAGAAAAGTTTGATATGAAGAGATTCAAATTGAGTAAAACTCCTATAAGCCCATCAACTAGACTTGATTTAGATGAATCAGGAAAATCAATAGATCAAAAACTTTATAGGAGTATGATAGGTTCACTTTTGTATCTTACTACTAGTCGGCCTGATATTATGTTTGCCGTATGTTTATGTGCAAGATTTCAAGCTAATCCTAAGGAATCACACTTAATAGCAGTTAAGAGAATATTTCGCTATTTGATTGGAACTCATAAGTTAGGCTTATGGTATCCCAAAAAATTATTATCATGTCATTTAGTTGCATATTCTGATGCAGACTATGCTGGTTGTAAGGTTGATAGAAAAAGCACATCTGGAACTTGTCAAATTTTAGGATCATCACTTATTTCTTGGTCATCTAGAAAACAAAATTCAGTTGCTTTATCCACTGCTGAAGCAGAGTACATAGCCGCAGGTAGTTGTGTTGCTCAAGTTTTATGGCTAAAGCAACAAATAGAGGATTTTGGAATTAAGCTTAAAAATATCCCTATTAAATGTGATAATACAAGTGCTATAAGTTTAACAAAAAATCCTATACAACATTCACGAACTAAACACATAGAGATTAGACACCATTTTATTAGAGATCATGTTAATAAAGGCGAAGTGAATATAGATTTTGTAAACACAGATTCTCAAATAGCTGATATCTTTACAAAACCTTTAGCTGAAGAGAGATTTTGCATGTTAAGACGTATGCTTGGGATGTTAGATCCTAACATTTAAATTTCTTTTATATGTTTAATTATTCTTTTTGATGTTGTCAAAAGGGGAGAAGAATTATATATGTTGGTTAAAATTAATGCATATATTTAGGGGGAGAATTATTTGCATATTTTTTAACTATTATATATCTTTTTCTTATGCTTAAATGTTATGATAAAAGGTCAATTTGCATTTTTATTATAATTATACCCAACATAAGTTTGTTATCATCAAAAAGGGGGAGATTGTTGATATTATCTACCTCATGACCTATTTTAGAGATTTTGATGATAACAAACATATGCTTGGATGCTCTAATGTGTGTGCTAAGTATTTCAGGTATAATGATGTGTATTGTAATTGCTTATGGGATTTACATTTCACAACTCAAGATCAATCAAATGTACCAAGATGGATAATTTGAAGCCTTTTACATTATCGTAGGAGTTTTCCATCAATATTACTTGCATTATTTGATTTGCTCACAATCTAAACATATTTTAATTATATATTAATCTTACATAATTAAATAAATATTATAACCTTCATAAGTTTCATAATTATTTTCAAATATGGAAAGTTATATAATTAGGGAATTAAAGATAATAAGCTTACTTAGCAAAATTTTTATTATGTAATTATTTTAAACTGACTTATTTCATATCTATTTCTTAATGAATGATTATTATATATATATCACATAATATTATTATATTAATATTCAATATATCAATAAATATTTAAAAAATGTGCATGAGTCTCCATTTTACTGCATTTGATATTAGGCTGTCAGAATCGTGGTCTATTTATTATTGCATTAGATTGTTTAGATTCTGTAGATATAAATTGATATATTATATGACTCATTTGGATCTCATTTGAATTTATAATGAATTTGCAAACATTATCTATTTTAAATAAAACTTGCTACTAGCCGTTTTAGCCTTATTTTGGATGCATATGATGACTTTTTGACCTTCCCATATGGCTAGCCGTTTTCTAGCCGTTTGAATGTCATATATATTTAATATAAATAAATTCTTAATGGAATATAATATTATTAGTTGATAGAAAACATATTAGAATAATATTTTTATTCAAATAAGCCTTTACTTACCTTTTCTCTTTAAATACCTCTCTTCTTCTTCATGTAAGGGCTGCTTACACAAGAAAAACTCCAGCAATTCTTTCATACTTCCTTTCTTCTTTACATGCTAAATCTTGAGAGGAGAAGCCTTGAGTTTATTCCAAAAGTTCTTTTCATTTGTGAGATCGAAATCATTGTTGGAAAGCTTCAACACACAAAGCCGAGTAGCATCTCTTAAGTTCTTGAGTTTGCTTTCCATCTCTAAATCTCTACTTTCTGCTCTTTTAGCTTTCACCATATATTTCTTTCTTGAAAATATTTATTTTATGATGAAATACTTGTTAGAAATTGTATATTAAAGTTTTCTATATCACATCTTTTAAATTCATAAAGTTTAGCAAAGCAAGTAGTTTAACTTCTTTAAGGTGGCATAGATTTACATATATATTCTTATTCATTTTACTTTATTTGAAAAGTTAAAGTTTAAATCACCAAGAATATATTTTTATTTCATATATTATTCTTATTTTAAATAAAATACAAATCTATCTTAAAGTGAGCAAATTTAATATGTCATTTGCAAGTAGTGAGGTGATTAAGATTTATTTGTAAGATCACCTCAAGTATTGTGGATATTTTATTGCAAGATTATTTGAGCTTTTCTTATTTATATCAAATTGTATTTTTCATTTTCTTTATCTAAGTCATTTGGCTTAGAGAAGTTTTAATTGTAATTAGATTGGATTGTACTCGCCCGTATAGGAGAGTACTTAGGTTGTAAAGAACTTCTTTGGTTTAAAGAAGTGAGGTTTGCAAAGCAAACCTGGGAATAGTGAATTCTAGCCCGAGAGTTGGCTAGCGTGGACGTAGGTCGGATTGGAATCCGAGCCGAATCACGTAAAAATATTGTGCCTCTTATTTTCATTCCTTGCATTTATTTTTCTGTTTTTTTTATAAGAATTATTGTGTGATTACTTACTTTTTTTAAAAGTGCTTTAAAATCATTTTAATTTTCTTCTTTTAATAAAAACTTTAAAAATCCCAATTCACCCCCCCCCCCCCCCCCTCTTGGGGTGCCATAGTCATCCAACACTTAACATATTTAGTTTGACTAAGAAATGTACCTTCCTTAAGTTATTTAATGCTAAAACCTAGAAAGTAATTTAAATCTCCCATTTGACTCATTTCAAATTCACTACTCATTGTTTTAGAAAAATCATCACAAAGATTTTTATTTGAAGATCCAAAAATGATATCATCCACATAAATTTGAACAATGAGTATTTCCTTTTCAAATTTCTTTAAAAAGGGAGTTGTATCCACACTTCCTTTTTCAAAAGATCTTTCAAGTAGGAAGGTGCTCAACCTCTCATACCAAGCCCTTGGTGCCTGTTTCATTCCATATAATGTCTTTTTTAACTTGAAAACATGATTTGGGTATTTAGAATTTTCAAAACCTGGAGGTTGTTCTACAAAAACATCTTCTTCAATTATCCCATTTAAAAAGGCACTTTTCACATCCATTTGAAATAATTTAAATCCTTTAAAACAGGCAAAGGCTAGTAAAACCCTATTGCTTCAAGTCTAGCTACAGGGGCAAAAGTAGGGCTGCAAACGAACCGAGCCGAGCCGAGTATGTGAGTGTTCATGTTTGTGTTCATTTAATATCAGCTTGTTCAAGTTTGGTTCATGTTTGTTCGAGCTTTAGCGTTTGTGTTCATGTTTGGTTCATTTAAATTAAGGAGTGTTCATGTTCGGTTCATGTTCAGTTCATGTTTGTTCGTTTAGTGTTTATCGAGTTTGTTCGCGAACATATTTAACGAATTTTTTTAATTATCAAACAAACACGTTCATGAACATATTTATGAACAAACACATTTATAATAAAAGCAATTGGCTATGTAACAAAGTTAATGATTATTTCTATTTATTAATTCTATAGTCAAATATTAATTATTTTTATCGAGCTTATTCATGAGTTCAAAATTGAACACGAATCGAGCTCTTATCGAGCTTCTTATCGAGCTTAATGTCGAGCTTGTTCACGAACTTCAAATGATGTTGTTCGCGAACATAAATGAGCCGAACGCATTAGTTTTCAAGTTTGTTTATTTAAGAATCGAGTATTTAAAATATTGTTCAAGTTTGTTTGTTTAGTTAATTAAACGATCACAAACGAGCTTTAATCGAACCGAACATCGAGTAGCTCGTCGAACGTTTGGTTCGCTTGAAGCCCTAGGCAAAAGTCTCCTCAAAATCAATTCCTTCAATTTGATTATACCCTTTAGCAACTAATCTAGCCTTATTTCTAATGACAACTCCTGAGTCATTCATTTTATTTTTGAACACCCACTTGGTTCCAACAACACTTTGATCTTTTGGCCTTGAAGTTAATTCCCAAACTTTATTTCTTACAAATTGATTCAACTCTTCTTGCATGACCAATATCCAAAATTCATCAAAAAGTGCTTGATCAACATTAGTGGGTTCTATAGTTGAAATAATGGCTGAATGATTGACTTTTTCTTTTAATCCATGCCTAGTTCTAACACCCTCACTAGGTTCACCTATAATCAATACCCTTGAGTGGTTTTTAGAAAATCTCAAATCTCTAGGCAAAGGGTTTGCTAATTCTAAATTTTCTTCCACATTTTCTTCCAAATTTATTCTATCAATTTTTTGGGAGTTTTCCTCAATCTCATTTTCAACAACATTTGGCTCTTCCGAATTTCCAGATTCATCAAATACAACATGTGTGGTTTCTTCAATGACCAAAGTTCTTTTGTTAAATACCCTATAAGATTTTCCAACACTTGAATATCCAACAAAAATTCCTTCATCTGATTTCGGATCAAATTTTCCTAAGGCAGTATTTCCATTATTATGAATGAACACCTTGCAACCAAAAACATGCAAATGAGACAAATTAGGTGTTCTACCTTTTAGCAACTCATAGGGTGTTTTATTTAAATTCGATCTCACATTCACCCTATTCAGAACATAACATGCACTGCTAACCGCCTCAGCCCAAAAATATCTAGGAAGTGAGTATTCTGCCAACATTGCTCGGGCGGCTTCTATTAATATTATGTTTTTCCTTTCAACTACCCCATTTTGTTGAGGGGTTCTAGGTGCAGAAAAATTATGATCAATTCCTTTTTCTTTACAAAAATTTTCAAATCTTTTATTTTCAAATTCTCCTCCATGATCACTTTGTATAGAAATTATTTCACACCCTAATTTCCTTTGAATCCAAGTTGAAAAATTTCTAAATTCCTCAAATGATTCACTCTTATGAAATAGAAATCTAACCCAAGTGAATCTTGAATAATCATTCACTATAATAAATCCGTATACCTTTCCTCCTAGACTTACAGTTCCTACTGGTCCAAAAAGATCCATGTGTAAAATTTCCAATGGTTTACTAGTCCTAAGATCCTTATTGGACTTAAAAGAGGACTTCACTTATTTTCCTAATTAACATGCATCACAAAGGTGATCCTTAGTAAAGTCTAGTTTTGGTATACCTCTCACTAAGTTCTTTTGGATAATTCTCCTAAGGTTTTTCATACTAGAATGACAAAGTTCCTATGCCAAAGCCATGATTCATCAGAAACAATTTTCAAATAAAAAGCAGTAGGAAATTGAATACAATTTAAATCTAGCATATAAACATTATTTACCCTTTTCCCATTTAAAACATCTTTCCCATTTAGGCTAATATGCAGCTAGTAGATAAAAATTTTACACTATAGCCCTTATCACATAGCTGACTTATACTTAACAAATTATGTTTTAAGCCTTCAACCAATAACACATTGTCTATAAAAAAGTTTTTCAAATTTCCAATCATACCTGATCCAACCACTTTCTTTGTGGTATTATCTCCAAGTGTAACCTTGCCTCCACTCCTGGCTTCCAGCGTTATGAATTGAGCAGTATCTCCGGTCATATGCTTTAAACATCCACTGTCCAGGTACCATATGCTTGTGGACCTCCGAAAGAGCACCGCGCGAACGGGTCAATTGGAAGGGACATATTGGATCGTGTATACGACTAACCATTGAGGATAGAGGCTTTCACCAATACACCTCGATGGGTAGCAATATACACGACCTAGTCACGGGTTTCCCCCACCCGATACAAGAGCTCGAGTGGGGTTTAATAGATGTGGGGCCAAGTTTCCCACGGACGCAAGCCCCCGTGGTTAATTACATCCCAGGCTGGAGCCTGAGAAAACTCTCGATTAAGGATCATATATTATCCCTTCCTAAAGTGGAATTGGCACAAGGGGGTAGACTAAGAAGTCCTACTCAAATGGGAAAAAGGTCCGAAGGGCTGAATCAACATGCGTGGATCATACCAGCATTCGGAGGCTCTAGGGTACTAAAGAGAAACTGGATGAAAGAAAGTCAAGCAATCGGTCACATGCGTGAGAGAAGAGATGGAGGTGGCGTCATCCTGTGACGCAGATAAGTAGGATTTATGGCCCCTAAAGGGAAGGGACCTACCTACTATTTAAGGCATACTACGAGACTGAATGTAGTAGCCTCGAATCCTAAATCTAAGTTAGGTTTAGTGCTCTACGAAACACTAAGACCCGTGTCCTAGCTAATGCAGTGCAGAACCTGGACTTATCCCGGCCTGGATTGGGGAGCCAGCTAACCACCTAATCGCTTTAAAACCATGATATCTAGTCAATTATGAAAGATGGGTAGGTGGTACAGTCATTGGAAATAGAACCGACATCTAGGGAGTTTCCTAAGTGGTCTTGGACTTATGTGGGTCAGATGCTCCTAGCTAATGCAATTAAATCTTATTTAGTTGGTTACTAATGCAATGCATGCTAGTTGAATTGTCAGCTCATGAATGCTATTGAATTTTAAAAAAAGGCTTATAAAAAATAATTTTTTGAAAAGACTGGGTCTCCCTAGGTCCGGCACTTTGTCCTCATAGGCCAGATTATCCGGACTCTACCCGCAGGCAGGGAGATGTCTTATAACAAGGAGAAGAAGAAATGCAATAATATGCATGCGACCCCGGACGATTCCGGCAATTCTCTAGGTTCGTTAAGTTTCTATGTTATTTAGAACTTAAAATTTTAGGAGTTAGTTATGAGTAAAAAAATTTTGTAATCCTTAGAGAGCCTAACGGAAATCCAGGTGAAAACAAAAGCGGCATGCAAGAAAGAAACCTAAGAAAAACAGACAATTTCTACTGCGCAATCAGGTAAACACATCAATATAAATCCAAAATTAATCAACTAAATGGCCATAGGCAAATTGCCCTTATTACAACCCAGATATGCAGAAAATAAAGTGGCCGGGCACCACTGCCAACAGCCCGGATTTCTAAGCCTATGACAGACGCCAACAACTTTGAGTGGAATATTGGGTCTTCAAGTCTTCAGTCTTCTTTGGATAACTCCTCCTTCGACTCCTTGGAACTTTCCTCCTTGGACTCCTTGGAACTCTCCTCCTTGGACTCCTTGGATCCATTGTGGCTTGAATATCCAAACGAAGAGACAATTCTCCCCCAACAGGGGGGTATTGCCTTTTCTCTTTGGATACCTAAAGCCATCCAACTCGATCTCCCAAATGGAAGAAGACTCTCCCCTTTAGGGATGCCTTCTTCTTTTGGAATCCGAGTTGGATAAGAATATCCCAACTCAAGGTTGTTTTCACAACTCTTAACAATTTATTACAAACAAATTACATTAATTGAAAGCAGTAAATCTAAGAATCCCTGCAAGGTTATCCTAATAAAAATCATCCCAAGCAGTTTATATGAAAATGAAAGTGCTAACACCATTGACCCTGTGCCAAGCCATGCTCTTAATTTTGAGGGCTAAGCGTTCCACCTGTGCAGTTATAATTAATTTAGCCCTCATTTTATTTAGGGGGAGCTAAGCAAGCACCTGCATAAAATATTATTAGAAATCATGACATTACTCCCCCTTTTATTAATTTGAGCATGGCCACCTATACAGAAGAACAGTGTATATATATATCGTTCCTAACCTAGGGGTAGATCTATCGCTCATCAGATCATCCACAGAGTGCAAAAAAGGTAAGCAAACACGCCAATCATTTTTCAAACAGCATGCAGCAAAAATCACGAAAAGCTCCGGCACACAGCAAAAAAGTAAAACCCAGTGGCCTAACCTAGATCTAGAAGTGGTGCCCTAGCAAACAATTCTATGTGTGTGTAAGGCTGGTGTGGTTTGGATAGGTTCTAAGCAGGGTAGTTAGTTAAAGTTATCTAGAGTTCAAGTTTGTTATGGGTCTAAAAAGGATATTTTAGTTGAAATTCAAATATTAGTGGATTAGGATCCATTTTAATTATTTCAGTTTGTTGATCAGTTTTAAGAGCTTATGATAATGATATTTAAAGTTCAAGTTATATTAGCCAATTTTGAAAAGTCTCGGGTTCTCCTAGGAAGTAGACTAAGGATCCAAAAAGTCACTATGGGAAATGGGCTAAGTTTGAAATTCTTAATACCTTAGAAAAATACTAGACCTTAAGAGGAGTAGTTAGCCAGGTAGTACACTGAAATCAGAGTTTTCTGGGCAAAGTTATGAATTTTCTAAGTTTTGGGCCCTAAATGAACTACGGTTGACAAAAAAGTTGACTTTCTAATCTAGGCCAATTTCTGGAAACCTAAGATTTTTAATAAATACTAGACCCTAATTTGAGTCTAATACAAGTGAGTTTGCCTAATTTGGAATTTTCTACAATTAGTTATGAGTTTTCTAAATCCCGGGCAATTAAGGGAATTTTCTAAATTTCCTAACAAATGGGCCTTTTTTATTGTTTTGATCCAAATCAACTCCAAACTGATTGGGATCACTCCCAAAGGTCAGGAATGATCAGAGAAAGTGTTTCCAAGTGTTTGGAGGAGATTTGAGATTTTTAATAATTTTTAATGAATTATTAGGGGCAAAATGGTAAATTCCACCTATGATCAAATTAGGGGTTAACCTGAAGTCAAACTAGGGAGCCCTATTTATCTAAGGTCAAAGATCAGATTCTGGTCAGTTTGAGGTATTATGGGTAATTTTCTGACCTAAAATATATTTATTATAATTTTCGGAAGGTCTCGGGGCCTTATTTAGCGGGTTAATTAGGGTTGGTTAATTAAGGGGTCTAAAGATTCCTAAAGATTCCTAGAAAATTCTGATAGGTTTATGATGTCACTAAGTTTAAGAGTTGACATTTTCATGTCAATCCGGGATCTATCCTAGCTCCTAGAAAACTTCTAAGTTTGCTAGACAGGTCCTTAATTTTTGTCCTTAAGATGTCACTACATTATATGGGTTTGAATCGAAGTTGTAGCTAACCCTCAAGGTAATAAATGCATGGGAGTACAAAAATGAAATAAACACACCATGTCCTTAGATCTAGGAGAGCCTAAGCTAAGTGCTCGTGGTGCGACCTACACATGCAATCTACGAAAAGTAAAAGGACAGACACCTAATGAAGGGATTAGTGAATGATTGGAACTCAATCACCCACTAATCCTCTCCCCAATGATTGTTCTTCATATCTAGAACCCATGTTTAAAATTTCATGAGACGGCGGGTCTCCCAAAATTAGGATTTATGTATAAGTAGTTTTAAAATAATTTAAAAGTACTTATAGATATAAATATATTTTTGGAAAATAAGAATAATTGAAAATAGTTCAATTCATAATACATAAGTATAGGGATACCCACTGACTACCCTAACGAAGTCTCAAGCGATTTGAAAATAGTTTGTATCCTGAAAATAATTATCATAGCCAATATTCAATATCAAAAGTGCTCAAATAATCAGATTCAAACAGTGATATGTCAAAATAGCCAAAATCAGTGACTAGAAATGGTTTCAAAATAAAATACACATTTTTCTGAAAATATCGAGGGGTTGCACATCAAAATCCGACTTAAAACGACGAAGATATGATTTTCCGAAGTTTAAATATAATAAAAGAATATTTTAGAATAGTGTCACTTTACTGTTTTTAGAATAACAGAAAATATAGATATAGTTTTTATCTAAAAATAGTCTTAAACTGTGCAGAATTCAAAATACACCCAAAACAAGGATCTGTGCATCGACAGCAGACTTAAAACAAAGAAGTTACGCAATTTCAAAGTTTAAGGGTGATAATTAAATAATTTGAAAATAACTGCATAGAGACTCAAAAATTTTAAGTAAAACTAACTTTAAAATGTACAGAATTCAAACACGTTCAAATCAAGGTGCTGTGCGTCAACAGCGGATTTAAAACGAGAAAGTTACATAATTTCAAAGTTTAAAGACAAAAATTAAATAATTTTAAAATAGTGTTGTTGGCTGTTTTGAAAATAACTCCAGACAGATCAGAACTTTTTGAGCAAAACCAATTTTAAAGTGTGCAGAATTCAAATACGATCAAAGCAAGGTGTTGTGCGTTAACATTGGGCTTAAAACGAAGAAGTTATGAATTTTGGAAGATTTAGATGCAATAAATAGGCTTTAAAATAAATAATTATTAAAAATAGTATAAAATAATATTTTTATAGTTATGAAACTTAAAGTAATCAAAAATATATAATAATAGCAATAGTTTAATTATTAATAATATTTTTAAGTAATTTAACTAATAAAAATAATTAGAATAATATTTAATTATTTAAAAAAACCTTGTTATATCTAAATAAATATTATAATAATAATAGTAGTAAACAAGTACAAAATAGTGGTAAAAGTGGATTAAAATAATATAGTTATTAATATTATAATTAAAACAATAATATAATAATATAATAATGATAAAATAACTAAAAATAATATTTTAAAATACTACTTTTACTGTTTTTTAAAAATAATTTAAAATCTATAGGTCATTTTTATAAAAAAAATTTTTATCATGTAGAGGACGACGATACGAATCCAACGAGGTATTGCACGTCAAACTCGGTACAACTCGGTATTTCTTGATACAGCTCGGTATAACTCGGTATTGGTTTTCAGAAAACGGTATTCCTCATTATTATCAAATAATACCTAGTTGTACCGAGAAAATACCTAGTTTTTTGGCGGAAAATTGCCTCCGACCGGGCGTTCCTCTACGTCCTTGCACCGGACGTAATAAAAGTTCCTAATATTCAGGCAAAATCAAGTCGTGAACTTTAAATATTAAATTTAGGACAATCTGAACTATGATTTCAGCAAACATACAGGCAATTGAACATCTCAAAAATATGAATCCAACAGCATCAAATTCTACTCAATTCGAGCCTAAATGAGTCCAAATCAAAGACTCGAAGCTTATTTGAAATGTTCAAACCATATGTTGGATGACCAAATGATTTTCAAAAGTGACATGCTTATAATCGAATCGAACGGCTCGACGAGATGTATCCAACGAGCCTAAGATCATCAAATTCTGATATCATTAAGACATTAAAATATCCTGTAGATAGTCTACGATCAAAGGGATCAACATTGACCATCAATTCAAACCACTCCCAACTTACCCTTGATCTCCCTCCTATTTATTGGTCATATTACTCTAAAAAAATAATAAATAAACTCATCATTCCTCATGGAAGGGGGACCCAAGTAAGGAAGAGAATGAGGAGATGGAGGAGAATTCTCTTGCCACAAGACTCCTCCTCGACCACCACTGGACTTTTGTCCGGCCACCGACTGTCGACGGACTTCGCTCTAGCCATCGATGGACGCCGAACTTCGTCCTGATTGCTGATTGACGCCATATTTCCTCATGACCACCAACAGACTCGGACTTTCGCCCGACTGCCAACTAAAGCTGGACTTTCGATAGACCTCCAACCGACATTAGACTTTCACCTAGCCACCAACTGACATCGGATTTCTGTCTGATCACAGACTGATGCCGAATTTTCGTCTGACCTCCATTCGTAACTAGATTTCAACCTGACGGTTGACCATTGTAATATGAACGACCTCAATTTTAAGGACAAATCTGTAACATGTAATCTATTCAAAGACCAATGGAATAATTTCAACTAGGCGTGACCCAAGGTTTTTCACATAAAAATTAGGATGTTTCTGTTTTCCTTTTCTTTGTGTGTTGGATATCCGTACAATACCAATATGAAAAATTCTAACTATTGTCGTGTATATTTTATCCCGCAGCAATTCCAAATAAATTAAAACTAAATTTTCTCATGAGATCACTCGAAGAGACGAGTTCCCATTGTTCAGACCCTGTCACATCATTTTACTATAATGCAATTAATATATATATATATATATATATATATATACATATATATACCCTAAACCCTATTACCTATAAATAAAGAAAAAATGATAAAATATGAAGTAGATTTTAAACTTTGATGATACTTTCAAACGTTGTTTAGAAATGTATTCTGAATTGCAACTTTTATTTCCTACTATGACTTTACCCCCAATAAAAATTTCCTGTGATGACATGAAAATTTTGTATTTTCATACAAAATATAACAAAAAAATGATATTAGCATATTTGTAAAAGAAATTGATGACTCTTGATACATCGTCCAAAAATTATCTTGATCGGGCACAAATCTCAAAGAAAAATCAAGTTGGAAACTTCTGAAATTAAAATCAGGAGCATTTGAACTCCGATTTCAGCAAACTTATAGTCGAACTGAGTGTCTCGGAAATACGAACCCAACGACACCAAATTCGACCCAATCCAAGCCCAAATGGGTCCAAATCAAGGACCCGAAGCACTGTTGGAAGGTTCAAACCACAATTTGGATTACCAAACGGTTTCCAAACATAACAAACTTATAGTCGAATCGAGCGGCTCAACGAGACAAATCCAACGAGCCCAATATCACTGAATTCTGACATCACTAAGACATTCAAATGTCCATCAAACGATTCATGATCAAGGGATTCAAGATCGGCTGTCCATCCAACCACTCCCAACTTACCCTTGATCCTCCACCTATTTACAGGCCATGCCATTCCCAAAATCTATAAATAGAGCTCCCACTCCTCTTGAAAAAGGACCCCTAAGCCTAAGAAAAAAGAGAGAGATCGGAGATCGCTCTTGTTTCCTAGCCTCCTCGACCATCGTCGGAGTTTCGCCCGACCACCATCGGAGTTTCGCCGGACCACCGCCTGACCACCGCCTAACGTTGTTGCTCCTCCGGACCACCACCTGACGCCCTCTGCTTCGTCGGACCACCACCTAACGCCGTTGCTCCTCCAGACCACTACCTGACGCCTTGTGCTCTGCCATATCACCGCCTAACGCCGTTGCTCTGCCGGACCACCACCAGACGCCCTATGCTCCGCCAAACCACCGCCTAACGCCGTTGCCCCGCCGGACAACCATCTGACGCCCTGTGCTCCACCGGACCACCGCCTAACGCCGTTACTCCACCGGATCATCACCTGACGCCTTGTGCTCCGCCGGACCACTACCTGGCGCCCTGCGCTCCACCGAACCACCACTTGAGGCCCTCACTTTTGCCAGATCGTCGTTAGAGGCCCTCACTTTTGTCAGACCTCCATCCGAGGCCCTCGTCTTCACCAGATCATCACCTAAGGCCCATACTTATGTCAGACCATCCTATGAGGCCTGAAGCTCTATCAGACCATCACCTGACACCCAAATTTCTAACGTACAATTGTTAATTGTAATATGATTGCCCTCAGAGGCGAGTCAGCCCATTGTAACCGACTTAAATTCTAGTGGAATCATTTTCAACTGGGTTAGGCCCCGTGGTTTTTCCTCTTTCAAGGGTTTTCCACGTAAAAAATCTTTTGTTCTCTGTGTGTGAGCTGAATATCCGTACAAAGCTAAAACGTACAATTAAAACTCTATCGCCATGTATATTCTAGCCCGCAACAACTCTAATATTAATGTCAAATGACATGAGAGACAAAAAATGCAAATTTTATATATATATATATATATATATATATATATATATATATATATATATATATATATATATATATATAGAAATTAGAAGAAAAAAAAACTCGAAGAATTTTCTATGTTATATTTTTTTGAAATTTTGTGGCACTTGTTATTGAATAGGAATAATGTAACATGTGTTATAACACAAGTGTGTTAGTGATTAATGAATTTTGATCAAACTCAAGAATACAGATTACAAGGGTTGATTCACAATCTAAGGTTCGTTTGGGATGACTTTTTTATTATTTTTAAAATTGAGTTTTAGTACAAAAACGTTATTTTTTTACTAAAACTCTATTTTAAGAAGCAATAAAAAATATTCCTAAACGAAGTCTAAGTTATACCATGTATAATGTATTGATTGATAATGAAAATATACTTTTTCACCTTTTCATGGATAATTCTACAAAATCCTCAAGAAATACTTTCACGTCCATCCTTCTCGAAGCTCTAACGATGGCCGAGCTTACCATTCCCGCTTCTCTGAAATTTCTCATGTCCAACCTCAAGGTCATATAACACATCTAAATCACTTGTGAAAGCTATCCTATTTGAAAAATCCAAATATGCAAAGTTTTTTATATTAACCACTTTGAAGGTCTCTTGAATGGTACACATGTATGTACTCCCAAACAAACCATTTCCACTACAAGCAAAATCATTCATAATGCAAAATACAACTCTTGGCAGCTTCTTGATCAAATATCTCAAACACAATCTACCCTGCCATTTTGGCTACAATCCTACCTTACATTTTAAATCTAAACTCTATGCATGAAATTTGGACAACCCTAGAGAAGCATCTTCAACCTAAAAATCAGTCAATAGTTATACAATTAAAAAATGACTAAACAACATCTCGATGAAGGATTTCTTGATGACTCAATACCTATACCACATCAAAGCCCTTGTCAACAACATCTTAGCCACCAATTATCATATAGACCAAAATGACATCATTCTCTACATACTAAACCTCCTACCATCCACCTACCAATCCTTCAAAATTTCCATCTACACAAAACTCACTCCAACTCTAAATGATTTGCATTTATTGTTATGCAATTTAAAAGCCCACCACGCACAACTCTTATTGTCGTACAAGACATGTCCTTTCGCTTAAGCAGAGACATACCATCCTACCCACCCACACAATCCTCATGAAAGATCACACCAATCTCTTGCGGTGGTTGGTCTTCATCCACTCCAAAAATAACCTGCTAGATTTGAGATGAAATTGGTCATACTGCTATGGTCTGTTGGCATCAAGGTAACCTTCAATACAACACTTCTTCCAATTTTACCTCCCCTAGACTCTCCACACAAGCCACTTCACCTTCTCAACCATGGTTCTTTGATCCACGTACCTCCACCCACTTAACAACGGACATTCATCACATTCAAAATCTTTCACCTTATATCAACTCCTAGGTAGTTTAGGTTTGCAATGGAGCAAAGTTATTAATGAATAGCAATGAATGACGTTTGCTCCCAACTCCACTTCCCAATCATAAGCTTCTTCTCTATAATCTTCTTAATGTACCCTTCATCTCTCATAATCGTTTATCAATTCACATGTTAATGTTACAATCTTGGAGCTTGACATTGTGTTTTGAAGATTAAAAATATCATTGGATGACTATTTAGTTTCTCTTGCTTGATAAACCTCATATTTTTCAGCGTGCATCAGTAACATTTCTGGTTTAACATACACAAGGCATCACTAAAAAATATAGTATATGTTAGACATGTTGAAAGAGTATGTATTTTTTTTCTTGAGTTAATGTATGTAAAAAGATGTATATTAGCTTAACAATCGTGCACACACAAAAAAGAGGGAGTTAAAAATGAATATTTTATTTTTTTTATAATAGTACAATACAATTTAGATCATATTGTACAATAACTTCAAATAGAAATTAATTTAAATGTTTAATTTAAAATAAAATAAATTTGAGTTATAACTGCTCGTTCTGTTCAAATATTACAACATACAAGACGATTAACAATTATAAAAAAATCCACCATCAAATCCAACTAACTTAAAGTACGTAAATTTAAAATTTGAAAATTAAATGGTTTGTCCAGTACAATCTATTATAATATTACATTATTTTTCATATATTTAAGGAGTTAAATCGGATCTAAATTAATTACATATCATACTGAATGATCATGCATAGTACATTATGAATAGCCCAAACACTCTCTAAATGAACCTTGGTTTATCCCATATGATCCAATGTTTGATTTGAAATAATCATAAAATACAATTTTAAATCATACCGAACGATCTATGATGGTGTTGAACTGATCGTATTGGATGATCCAAAAATTGTATTGTATGAACAAAGTCAAAAGAATTGAATTACTAGGGTTTTTGGAAGCCCACTATTTAAGATTTCATGATTACCTAAAAAGTCTTTTGGAAGTTGGAGGAATATTTATTCTTGAGAGAGTTTGAAGATAGGGAAAAAGTAAAGAGAGAGAAAGGGTGAGGTTATATGAGAGGGAAAGATCCTTATGGGTTTCGTTGAAGTGTGAGAGAGGGTTTCACAAGGTTGCTCCGACCAACTTACACCTGAGTTCCTTCATGCATCAGTGTTTGTCTGGAGGAAAGATATGTAAAGAATACTTTAGTATTAATGGCCATTGCTTACTCCACCACACCACAAAGGTAAAATTGATTTTGGCTACTCCTCTATACTGAGGAGGTGAAAGATATTTCAGTTATATGCCGCACTAAGGAGATGAAGGGGGTTTAGGCTCTCCACCACACTGAGAAGATAAAGGGAATTTTAGCTCTCTGCCACACTAAGGATGTGAAAGGGATTTTGGATCTCCACTACACCGAGGAGGTGAAAGGGGTTTCAACTACTCTGTTGCACCAAAGAGGTGATAGGGATTTTGGCTACTCTGCTAGACTGAGTTAGTGAAAGTGATTTTGTAAGGGCTTCTATATCTAGCCAAGGGGGAAGAAGGAGAGTTACTATTATTTAGTGAAATACCCAATAAGGAGAACTTTAGGGAGTGGACATAGTTCAGGTAAACCAAATCACTATAAATATTTGGTTTGCATTCTTTTATTTTTTGTATCTACTATACAGTTTTTACTTTCATGCATATCCTATTTTATTCAATTTAGTTTGTGTTTTTCTATCTTTGTATTATAAAGATAGTTTTGGTTGATAAAAATTTATCTTTGTTTCAAAAAGAAGAAAAAATTTAGAATAATAAAAAGAAAAAAAGTTTGTTATTTACCATTTCGATAAAAAAACAAATAAAATTATTATTTTGTTTTGCTATTTGCTTCTGTGTTAAGATTCTAAATTTAGTTTTTAATTCAAAAAGATTAAAAAAAAGCTTTTTAAAAACACCAAGTCACCCCCTCTTCATATGTCATTCCATTGTTCAATTGATTTCATAACCAATTATTGGGCTTTCAGTTAACAAATTATTACAAATTGTCTATTTCAATTGACACCATTAGTTACATCATTAAGGATCTTTCAATCAACGATATTCTCCACCTAGAACATAGTTGTAACAAACTATACCCCCTCCATTCCACCAGTTATCCTCCTTGTCATATAATTCTCCATTCATATAGCACACCAAGCTTGTTCATCCACATCTTGATGTTTTTACCAAGCTTGCCAAATACATAAACATTACTTATAATTTAGCTAACTTTATTTTTAGCTCCTCTTGTAATGTGTCCAGGAGTCACAAGTTATCCTTCCCTCTCAAAAATATAACTGCTTCGAAACTATTAGAACTTATACACTCTAATGTTTGGGGATGTCTTTGATCATTACATTAGTTGGATACAAATATTACTTTAATTTTATAGATGACTATCTAAATTCACATGTCATATTCCTAAGCATTCTAAAGTCAAAACATCGCAAAACGTTTAAAAATTCACTTTAATGGCTAGAAATTTATTTAACTCTCCCATTAAATTCTTGGATTGGATAGTTGGGATGAATACACCTCACATCACCTACTAAATATTCTCTCATATCAAGACATAACTCACCAATATAGTTATGTAGATACCTAAAAACAAAATGGGGTTGCTGAATGCAAGCATTGTCACATCATTGAGATGATCCATATTGTACTTCATGATGTATACTTACCTCTTACCTTCTGGTTCACAACCTTAAAAAATAGCAAACTACCTCATAAACTAGCTACCATCCAAACACTTTTATTCCAACTCTCCTTTATAGTGCCTCTACAAACAACCACCAAATTACAATCATCTAAAAACTTTTAATTTTATATATTTCTCGTGAATGGCACCTCTTTTACCTAACAAACTCTCCCCATGATGATGGTGGGTAGCCTTTTGGTTAGAATAATGACTAGAAAAAGCTATCAATCTTTAATTTAATATTTATAGTGGTATTCTAGAGTTATGGTGGAATGACGAAGGCTTTACAAGGTTATATTATTAAGAATGCCAAGAGTAGTCTAGTTTGTAATTTGGGCTAATTTGAAAGATCACTTTAGGGAGTGACTTTCTATGAGATAAATCATTGGAATGATGGTGGAAGGTTATCTAGGATGTGAACTTATGATCTAGAGTTTGGTGGAGTTTAATTGGATGTTGAAATATAGAGAATAAAACTAGGTTCAAGTGTTCTCTAATTGAGATGATGGCATTATAAAACATGTTTAAAGTGGGTTTGGAGCTTTGGTACCACAACCCAACCCAATAAGATCCACAAATAAGTCAGGACCTATCTTGTTGGTTTGTAACAGGCCAACTCCATGATATGAGTTTGGGAAACTATTCAGTTATTCATCTAATTTTTTTAAAATGAACAACAGAACACATAATTGCTATTATTTTTCCAGAGCATAAAAAATAAATACATCCATAAAATTCATGTCATTTATCAAATGTATATGCAATAATTATACTACAGTACATGGCTATAAATCAAAATACATAATAGAGCATATTAAATGATTAGCCATGACTATAAAAAAAAAATTAGAAAAGAAGTGCCTATACAAACTTGGATCAAATTCTAAAAACTACTACTCAACATGCTCTTTCTGTTTCCAACACCCTGAAAGCAAAAGGTAGAATAACTGCGAGCTAACACAGCTCAATAGGCCATATTTGCCAATCAAAAAATTTAAATGAATTTTCTATTAATCATTTAATTGAGTGTTCAAAGTAATATAATAAATTATTGTGTTGGTTAGAATAGTAATTATAGTTATTAACAATTCAAATAATAGTACTAGAAACATAAAAAAAACAAGTAATTCATATCTCAAAGCAAAAAGTAATGGATCTCCCTCAGGGCCTTTATGCCTCCCATCAATTAGAATTTAGAGAATTTTGACCCTTATGACTCCTAATAGATAGGATTCATAAAATTCTTACTCTTATGACTCCCAATCTACCAACAGAATGTAGTGTGCATGTAGCACCATGACAGATCTTCCTCCATTCACCCTAACCTCCTTAAAATCACATAATTCAATCAGATAAGCATATAATTCATTGAGTTGCAGTAATAAGAATGTAAATAAAATTATTTCAAAAATTATAAAAATGCCTTAGTGGTAGGCAACCCAATACACTTTAATTATAGAATGTAAAGACTTTTATTACAATATTTAAAATAGAAATTCACTATTTTAGAATGTAATTAAATTATTAAAGATTTTTTAAAATATTATTTAAAGTCTTTTATTATATTACAATATTATTTTTTAGAGTTAGAATTATTTTCTAATAATTTAAAATAGTGTAATTCTCAAAATCTCCAGTGTGAAATTATATATATATATCTTTTGGTATAACATACAGAAAATTATATGATTTTTTTACAAGTATAAAGTTATCCTCATTTTTGGATTATAAAAATAAACACTAAATCAAAGAATTCTGGAAATGTTTTTTTTTTTTTTAAATAAAGATAGGAAAAATATGCCCTATCTTGATCAAAGTAACTTTCATAACTAGGTCATCAGCTGAAAAATGACCAGAAGAGACCCAAATCTAGCTTTCTCTTTAGAAATACCCATCTTTCTATCACTAATCAGCTGCCTGTAGAAATGAAATGGATTTAATTAATAAAAAAAATGACATTTTATATTTTAAAATGAATGGTAGCACTACGGTTCCCAATAGCACCCATCACGATACTTCCTTAGAGAGCCCATGGTGCTATGGGCGAAACCCAGCGTCATTGCACTGATTTAATTTCTAAAATTCTAGAAAGCTCAACATTGTAGTACCACCTACCCAATCACCATAATGCCTTAGTAAAAAATATATATATATTCAAAAATATACAAACGAACCCCCTAGACCCACTTCATAATATATGTCAACTTTTATATACACATAAAATACTTCCAAACACATGTAAAAGGGATCAAAAGTGGAAATTCAATAGATTACATTTTCATATCGTGCTAGAACATGTTGAACTACATATTGATCCTGGAGGTATCATAACTCTCTCCTCAAAAGAAAATCATCCTTGAAAATTCAAAACTTAGACCATTGGAATAGATTAGAATATAACTATTTCATCTCAAATTTCTTCTCCCAAGCAATTTATCTCTTTGTACTATTCTTCCACTAAACTTTAACCATTGAATTATATTTATTTCTTAATCTCCTAACATCCTAAGCCAAAAATTCTCTTTTGTTGTTCTTTGTAGCTCAAATTGGGACATACCTCAACTTCTCCTGTAGATGTTTGATTCCAAGAATTGAATACCCACTTTCTCAGAAGTGACACTTGAAATACATTATGAATGTCACTCATATGGTTTGAAACTATAATTTGTAGGAAATTTTTTCAATCCTTTCAATTACTTCAAAAGGTCCAACAAGCCTTGGACTCAACTTTTCTTCTTTCCCAAACCTACTAATGCCTTTCATCAACCTAATTTTCATATATATAAATTCTTCTACCTAAAACTCTACTACTTGGTGCTTGGCATCATAATATTATTTATTTCTATCCTGCATAGATTTTAATATAGTTATGATCAAATGAATCTTTTTAGTAGCATCATCAACTAAAACTATCCCAATTAGACTCCTTTCACCCATTTCTGTCCAAAATAGAAAAGTTTTATGTTTTCTTCCATACAGCTTCATAAGGGGCCATACCTATGCTTGATTGAAAGCTATAATTTTAAGCAAATTCGATAAGAGAGATATGATACTCTAGCTACCACTAAAGTCTAGAACACACAATCTAAAAAGATTTTCCAATACCTAAATATTCATCTTAGACTATTCATCAATTTGTGGATGAAAAGCTGCATTGAAATGTAACTTAGTGCCTAGACTCTACTTAATACCCTTCCATAGTCTAGAGGTGAATCTAACATCTCTATTATAAATAATAACCTTTCAAATTCCATGTAATTAGATATTCCCATGCATATACACATGTGCCAATTAATCTACCAAATCAGACTGTCAGATCATAATAAAATGGGCAGACCTTATTGGATAGTCTACCATAACCTAGAAGTTATCATGCTCCTATCTCAACCTAAAAAATCTCATATCAAAATCTATGGTTACTCCTTTAAACTTTCACTCTGGAATAGGCATTGACTGCAAAAAATCTCTTGGTTATTAATGTTCTGCTTTCGGTAACTAACATACTTCAATTTAGAAATAAAATTTTCTACATCCTTTTTTAATCCGGGTGACCAAAACATTTATTTACATTGATATACATTTTACTGCTTCCTAGATGAATAGTATAGCCAGAATAATGAGCCTCGTCAGAATATTGGAGCTTAGATCTCCAGAATTAGAAACCCATTACTTATTCTTGCAGAAAATAACTCCATAATCAGATATTCACACTTTAGATTTCTTATTGTACTAGATTTAATTAGTTTGTTTTAGGTATTCTACATCTAACTTATAATATTCCTGAATCATTTCTTATAGAGACAGTTGTATATTCATCTAAGCCAAAATTCTAGAATCTTACTCAATAGGAGTAATCACTTCTAATTGAATTTTCTCCATATCCTAAATCAAAAAATCATTGAAGGTAAGCTGAATTTATAATATTTGAGAAGACTCCTTACTGAAAGCATCTACTACCAAATTTGCATTAACACGATGATACTATATAGTCAAATCATAATCTTTAATCACCTCAAGCTATCTCCTTTACCTTAGGTTCAAATCCTTCTCACTGAATATTTACTTCAAACTTTGATGACCAGTAAAAATCTCATATCATACTCTATATAAATATTATCTATAAATATTCAAAGAAAACATAATAATAACAAGTTCAAATCATGTGTTAGATAACTTCTCTCATGTCTTTTTAATTTTCTTAAGCATATAAGGTATAACTTTCCAATGTTACATCAAGACACATCCCAGTCCTTTTAGTGAAGCATCACTGAATAACTAAAGTTCTTTCGTGTTGTATGAAAGAGTCATAATAAAAATATAATTCAAATAGTCCTTTAACTTTTGAAATCTAGCTTCATAATCAGATTTCCAGGCATAAGCTACTGACTTCTATGTTAATCGCATAAAAGGTGCAAAAACTTGAGTAATACCTTTCACAAACTTCCTATAATAACCAACCATGCCTAAAAGTCATGTATCTAGGATATAATCGTTAGCCATGGCTAATCAATAATAGCCTAAAACTTTTTGTGCTCTATAATGGAACATGTGATGCTCACAACATGCCTCGATAATAAAATGTTATTCAATCAAAATTTACACTTGGAGAATTGGGCATATAGTTGATGTTGCTTTAGAGTCACTAGAACAATCCTCAAATGTACTACATATTCTTCATTAAAATTAAAATAAACAAAAATATATAAAAGGATCACAAATTGATCCAAATATTTACAAATTACCATGTTCATTATATTCCCAAAAATTGATGGTATATTGGCCACCCCGAAAGGCATGACTAAGAACTCACAGCGTTCGTACCAAGTGCTAAATATAGTCTTCATCACATATGCTTCTCCCATGTTTACCTAATAGTATTTAAAACTCTGGTCAATCTTAGAAAATATAAATAATCTAAAAAGCTAATCAAATAAATCATCAATCCTCGATAGAGGATACTTGTTATTAACAATAACCTTGTTCAGCTCTCTAAAATCAATACACATATGCATCATACCGTATGTTGATTTTCACACATAAAGCCCTCAGAATATGCTCTAAGATAGAATTGATGCATTCAAACACTTACAAAAACATCATAAAATAGAAAATGAAGAAATGCAAACACATAAGGTATCCTTCTCCCAAGTATCTTCTCTATAGCTTAACTTCAAATCCACTTTTAGAAGATATGCATACAAGATCAAAAACCCATTTCTTTAGAGAAGGAACATGAAACATATTATGAAAATAATAATAAAAAAAATATTCAAGAAATAATATATGATAAGAAAACTTTCTAGATCTTTCAATTACCTCAAATGGTCCAGTGTACCCTAGACTCAACTTTCCTTTCTTTTCAAATATGCTAACACCTTTCATTGGATTAAATTTTATATATACAAAGGCTCAGACCTAAAACTCTATAGATTAACACTTTGAACCATAATACTAATTATGTATATCCTACAAATATTTTAAATTATCTCTAAGCATATGAATCTTTTTAGTAGAATATATTATATACTAGAGTTAGCTTTATAAGATTTCTCTCACCCACCTTTATTTAAAATAAAGGTGTCCTATACTTTTGACCATATAGAGTTTTTTAAGGGTCATATTAATGCTAGACTGGAATCTATGATGCACAGACATGCACACAATGATGCGGATACGATATAACAAGGATGTGGGACACATCAATTATTGAAAAATATATGACACAAATATGGGTAGGACATGGTATTATAATTTTTTTATTTTAAAAATAATATATAAAAATTGAATAAGTATAATATTAAAAATAATTTAAAAATAATAAGTTATTTAACAATAATTTGTTCTCAGAATGATTAATATTAGGATATGAAGAGTAGGGCATCGATGTCGTGTTTCAAATATTGAGAGAGGAGATA
The DNA here is from genome assembly GCA_022539455.1 of Dendrobium nobile. Classification (NCBI taxonomy): domain Eukaryota; kingdom Viridiplantae; phylum Streptophyta; class Magnoliopsida; order Asparagales; family Orchidaceae; genus Dendrobium; species Dendrobium nobile. Next base: position 5,875,509 of record CM039731.1, read on the forward strand.
ATAATATTGTCAAGAGTTAGACATTGATATTATGCAGTAAGTATCGAGCATCAATGTCAAGAGAGAATCTGTCATTGATGTTGGGAGGGCATTGGTCGTCTATGTTACGAAGATGTTCGACAAACATGAGTTGCCAAGTTTGTGGGTGTAGAAATTGTTAGCATCAAGCATTACTATAGCATTAGACTTTAATATTCAGATAATTTTGAGATGTTTTTGTTGTAAGGACGTCAAATGTAATGTTGAAATGACTTTGGGCACTTTTTCTTGAAACCAAAGTCATGACCCACCAAAGAGAAATGAAAAAACAGATTATTTGATAAATGGGGTCTAGAGTGCAGGCGATTGATTTGGTGTTATCGATAGGAAATAAGAAATTTTATTTTTATATTTTAAATAAATAAAAGTTTTAAATGTAAGAAATGATATTTAGAAAATCATTAAATATTTAAGACATGCGTGTTCAATTTATGTTTAATATTTTTTTAATCAGACAAATTTTCAATGTGCCTTACACATATTAGAGGCATATTGGATGCATGTCATGTCGGATTCATGTATGACAGTGTATGATTCTTTAAGTAGAAATGTTAGTGCATCATAGACTAAATTTTATTATTATATGTATATTCTATCAGAAGGATGTGGTCTTCCTAGCTACCACTAAAATCCAAAATAAAGGATCTCAAAAGGTTTTCTAATACTTGAATAATTCTTTCATACTAACCATCTGTATATAATTAAAACGCCATAATGTATATAATTTAGTTTCCATATTTACTCAAAAGCTTTTCTAATACTTGGGCATTATGTGTAGTCTAACAATTTTACACACAAAAACTTGTGCTAATCTTTCTATAGAATTAGTCCATTAGATAAAAAAAATGAACAGATTTCTTAGATGATTCATAATGTTCCAAATAGAATATATCCTTGTAAGCCACTTTTATTTTCAATCTAGCCCACCAGAACATATATTTCAGATCATTATACATCTTACTTCTCATAGGGTGAATCGTGTATGTCATGTAGAATATCATACCTCATACTTGTACCACTAGGAACCTACAATTGATTCTTATAGAATATAAGACTAGAATTATTTTCTTGAAGTTTAGTCTTCTTACCAAGCTATATATGAACCACCAATTTTGAATATTCTTCATCTAACCTTTGGGCCTCTAGAATTATTTCATGAAGAGAAGGTTGGACAATCATTTATGCAAGTATATCATATTCCATATCGATTCACTCAACCACTTCGAACTTCAATCTCTAAATTTCTCAAATTATATAAGCATCAAAATTATGTAGATTACTTACTATTTAGAAGATTTTATACTTAGAGTGTATGCTACCATATTAGCCTTATAAGACTGATAATGAATACTTAGATCAAAGTCCTTTATTTGCTCAAGCCACTTCTTACGTCTTAGATTTAATTCCTCATAAGTGATGATATACTTCACTTTGATGGTCAATAAAAATCTCACACTTAACCCCATATAAATAATACATATAGATTTTTAGAACAAAAAAAAAAACAATAGCTACCAATTTTAGATCATGAGTCAAATAGTTCTTTTCATGTGTCTTAAATTATCTCAAGGCATAATATGGTACCTTCATATGCTCTTTCATAACACATCATAAACTATTTTGAGAATCATTGAATAACTAAAATATTTTTGTACTGGATTGGATGGTCAAAATCAGAGCTCAAGTTAGACATTTCTTTATTTTCTAAAAATTATACTCATATTAAACTTTCCATTCAAAAGACACTGCCTTCCATGTCAATCTTGTCGGAGGAACACTAACATGAGAAAATCCCTTTACAAATTTTATATAATATATAGCCATACCTAAAAAGTTATGCACCTTAGTTATAGTAGTAGGCCTTGGCTACTTAGTAACTGCTTGCACTTTCTAAGGGTCTACATAAATTTCTTTATTATTTATCATAAGCCCTAGAAATGAGATTATTTCAGCCATAATTTATATTTAAAGAATTTTGCATATAGTATATATTATCTAAAAGTCTCCATAATATTCCTCAAATAGGTTGCTGATGCGCAGGTGTGATATGTACATGCATGCTGCCCTGAATGCATGTATATGTTATACTTTGGATTGAAATTCATTTAGATTTTTTTGATACGAAAAACCCATTAAATACATAAGTGCAAGTGTCGACCAATTAATAAACTAATATGAGAGATTGTCGATCCCACAAGAAAGTATTTTACTAACATGCAAGTAAACTAGTACTGCCTACTACAGCTACAATGCTTATCCGACTAAACAAAATTAAGGTTTGGTTATGTCACTATAGAGAATTACAAAGTAAACGATAAGATACCAGATAATAAAATATTTTGGACTAAGGAATTCAAATTACTAAAGTTTTCCTGATGAGACTCGCTTTTGTTGATGTGGATCAGATTATATGCAACTCTAGATCTCTGTCAAGCTTATTGGGATGTAAAGGGAAGTTTATATCTTCCCTGTAATTATTATCTACCCATATAATCTAGAAAGTTAAGCATTATATGTTTAGGCATGCAAATATTCCATTTCAATACTCTAATTCATTCGAATACTCCTTCATTTAGGTAATATATAACACAAGTTTTTAACTATATAATGATCATTGTATGCATTATATTAAGTACAAAAGAGAATGAAAACATTCATTATACATGTCAAAGCACAAGATCCTATGTTAGTACTAGCATTAACATCACAACATTAGTCCAAAACTATGAAATTAGCCAGACATTATAAAGAAGAAATACAAACTAATTTCTTTTCTTACATGAAAGAAGATGCAAGAGAAAACGTAAAGTAAAATATCACCCAGATTATGTAAATGCACTCTCCATACTCATCTCCTCTCCAAATATAGGATTTCTTACAAAACGATAGGCTAAGATCTTTAAACATAATATCTTGCTTTTCCCTTGTCTCTCTTAGACTAGACTCTAAGGGGGCACTAAAAAAAATACAACATAGACAAAAAAAATGATAGAACTCTCTAATCAAAGGAACTAAAAACTATTTATACTTATATAGAAATTTATTCAAGCACCGCAACGCTGGAAATGTTGGTGCCACAGTATCATAGGAAGAACTTGCACCTAAATGCTATAGGCATGCTCTGTTATGACGTTGCATTGACTCGATGCATTTATTTCATAAACTAATGCATTATTTGGCCGATTCAGCATGGCTCCATCTTTCATCAACAGCTCTACCATAATGTTGCAAAAATTGAGAGCTACAGTGTTTGAATTTGTAATTTAGCACTGCAATGTAGTGAAGCTCGATACTCCAATGCTCAAATTTCCATGACTCGGAAGTTGCAATAAAGATTTATGGCATTATAATGTTATGAAGCTCTACGATGTTCACCTTTACTTCGTCGAGACAGTAAATTAATTGATATTTTTCCTAAGGTTCTGGTGGTGTGATTTCTTGATCTAGCATTAGGGTGTTGTTATGCTTGTAGTTGGAGCACTACGGTCCTAGTTCAACACTCATAAATTTTTTTACTTGAGCTTTTCCTGCACAACATCAACTAAAAAAATTTAATATAATAAAATACTTAAAATTTACACTTAATAAATTGCCCCAGCTTAAATTATTAAATTTCCTCAAGTAATAGTTAATCACCTATTGATTACCTTACTGGCCCGAATAAAAATTGTTAATTTAAAGATGATAAAATGTAAAAAATACTTCTCTATCTAAATGTAATTTAGAATGATCAAATTTATGTAGTTTTAATTTGAATTATCATAAATAATTATCCTAATCAATCATCCTTGTTATTGCTTAAATTGAGCTTATTCGCTATAAGCATTAGTGCAATGATGACTAATGATTTTAGATATGAACAATGTATCATTTTGATATTAGTTGTGATTGTAGTTAAATTTAGAGATTCATTAGTGTAACTTTATATGCATTCATTTACTTAGCATTTTTCTATTTGATTTAGATATTTAGAATATTTTTGGGAATTAAGCTTTATTAGATACCAATGTTTGAGGTACTCATCTTTCTTTATCTTTTTTCTTCTTATGATTTTCATGTTTTTCATGTTTTTTTATATTTTGAGTACTAATAAGAATTTTGAATATCTCTTGCTCTTTTCCTTTTAGTAACCCTAAATTAAATTAATGTTAGTAAGCTCATTATTTCCATAGTCAAGTATAAAATGATTTTCATAATTTAACTATAAGATACTTTATGGTGCAAAATCATGGTTGTTAAAATAGAAGCATAATACTAAGTTAAGTGTTGAAGAGATGAGGATGTATAGGGGGATGAGTGGCTTTATCCTTAGAGATAGGATAAGAAATGAGCATATAAATGAAAAGGCTGGAGTAGCTTTAGTGGAAGATAAGATTAGAGAGAGTCGCCTTAGATGGTTTGGTCACATTAAATGAAGGCCTTCCGATAACTCGGTTAGGAAAGTTGAGGTACCAGATTTGACTTATGTTAAGAAAGGTAGAGGTAGATCTAAAAAGACATGGTTAGAAAATATTAAAAATGATCTTTCTTTATTAGATTTAAATGAGAATTTGAATATTAAAAGGAAGCAATGGCGAAAAAGGATTCATATAGCCGACCCCACATAGTGGGACAAAGGCTTGATGTTGTTGTTATTGTAATCTACACACTCCCTTTCTCCAAACTCAATTACTCATTCTTCATTCATCAGTCTATTCTTACGTGTGTAGTCTTTAAGTTTAAAGTAAGTCAATAACTTAGACGATTTTCCTTAGTTAATTACTATGATTTTTAATGATAAATTAAAGTACTTTATTCATCCAAATCACCAGCTAGAGTTTAGTATAATTCTTATTTTAATTAATTTTTAATTACTATTTTCATTTTGGATTAATGGGCAATCAAAGTGCAAACTCTTTGTAGAAGATAACTTTGAACAATTAAACATAAGTGAGAATTTTAATTAAATTCTAATAATAGAAGAAAATAATATAAATAAAAATGAAATAATAATTAAATAAGAATATTGTTGCAACTTATATTTCAAGACTATATTTTTCATATCATGTGAGTTTTGATGATACCAAAATATTATTATATTGATTACTATTTCTCCTAACATACATTGGATATATTTTCTTTATGATGTTCGTGAGCACTAACATTTTTGGGAAATCATACTCCAGACTACTGAAGAATTCAAGAAAGATTAGATTAGGGTTTCTTGAAATAAACTTTGGACTTTTTCTATTTTTCTTGAGTCTGACAAAGTGTGATTGTAATTAGGTAACAGTGCAAACACACACTGGGGGAGTGATTCAAAACTTTAATTTTTAAAACTAATCATACTGGATGATTTGTCATGATAGTTCCTCCAGAATGAAGTTAAGCAAATCATACCTTGGAAAATTTTGTACTATTCATACTGTACAATAATGTTTTCGTACATACGACTCATATAGTATAAATTGGGTACATACCAGTTTATCCTAAACAAACTCACCATGTTTTGAATTGATCATACTATATAAAGTGTGGTTCATAAAGATGACTCCTAGAGTTCAAAATGGGTGCGTACTAGTTCGTCCCAAACGATCTCTTTAGTTTTTGAACTGATCGTACTGTACGATTTTAGGTTCATACAGATGACTCCCAAAGTATGAAATGGGATCCTCTACATTTTTACCAAATGAAGAATGATTTGTTTAAATAGTTTGTACTATATAATATTTGGTTCATACAAATAATTAACAGTGTATAGATTGAGTTCGTACGAAATCATACCAGACAAATTTGTTCATTTTTCAACTGTTCGTATTGTACGATGTCAATTCATACATACAATTGATAGAGTACAAAATCAGGTTCATACATGAACATACATGGAATTTTGAATTGTTCATATGTACGAAGTATGATCATACTATATGATCTGAGTACCTTATACTTGATATTTTTAGTTTTATGTATGATTTTTATTATCTTTCATAAATAAGTGTCCTAAAAAACTCATAATTATGTTCTTTCTTCAAATTTTCTCTTGGGAATGAAAAAGAGAGTGTTTTGGGAGAGTATTTGGGAGTGAAGTTTGAGAGAACTTTCAAGTGGAAAAGGAGAGTCATTTTTTATTTAGTGATAAACCCGAAGGAGTCTTCACTGAGTGGACGTAGGTCTAGTTGGATCGAACCACTATAAAATTTGGTGTTCTTTTGTTCCTTTATTTTCCTGCATTTTTATTTTTCCTCACTTTATTTTTCTAAGTTTGAAAAGAATTTTTGTGAAAATCTTTTTCTACAAGTAACTACATATTTAAGGATCATTATGTCAAATATCTTAAAACATTTTTCTAAAATTTCAAGATAATTTTTAAATTACTAATTCACTCCCCTCTTAGTTATCCTTGGGACAATTTGCTAGATCAAAGAACCTTCTCAAACTTTTAAGTAGTATCAGAGACTATTTTCAAAAATTAAGATTTAGATAACTTTTTGAAAATGATCATCACTACTTTTGGAAACCATAACACTCTTGAAGTATATTTGATCACTAAACCACCGCTGTTTGATAACATTCCTTTCAAATTTTAGAAAACTTGTATGTCTACTTTTCTTCAATCACTTGATTATCACATGTGGATTTTAGTACATGAAGGTTACACTAAACCCACTAGACTTGTTGATGGCATTAGGATTGAAACACCATTTACTGATTGGATAGTAGAGGAAAAAGAACTAGCTTTGTTAAATGCTAAATACTTAAACAGTTTTTTTGTGCCCTTCAATCTGAGGATTATATGGGTATTTTAACCTACTGGAAAACAAATTTGGGATAGACTTTGGATAATGTATGAAGAAACTAACAAGGTGAAAAGTCCAGATTGAACATTCTATTATACGACAACAAACTTTTTAGCATGAAACCGAATGAATCAATCACTAATATGTATACTCCATACAGATAGTCACCTAATTGCATGCTTTATGTAAGGAACTGACAAATTCTTAAAAATTAATAAAATTATATGTTATTTACCTACTTATTATGATACAAACATAACTGCCATAACTAAGTCAAAGACCTAACTATTTATTCTATTGATAATCTTATTAGATAATTGATTATTTACGAGTAGGAATGACTCAAAGGCAGATAAATGCATGTGACAAGCAGAAGGAGAAAAATATTGCATTGAAGTGGATGAATTAATAAGTGATCAATCATAACCTGAGGATGAATATGATATTGCACTCATGATGAGGCAATTCAAACGTTTCCTAAGAACAAAGCAACGGAGATGCCAATAGTTGAATAAGGATAAGTTTCATAAAAATGCAAAAAGTTTCTAATGATAAATTTATTATGAATGCAGAAAGTCTAGACATATTAAATATGATTACCTAAATCTCAAACCTAATTATAGCAAGGAGAAAGTTGAGGAGAAAACTAATGTTAGGAAGGGCAAGAAAAGGCTGATCTTTGGAGGTGATTTTCACTAAAAATTTTAAAAAAAAATTCTCAAACACTTGATAATCTCTCCTTAGATCATTTCTGATCATTGGAGTTGATTTCAAGAAGTTTAGAGTTCATTTGGAGCAAAATCATAAAGGGTCTTTGATTAAATCAATTTAAAAATTCAAATAAATTATTAAACTTTGAAAAATCATAATTAATTTCAAAAAAAATCAAATTGAATAAACTAAAAGGCAATCAACTCATATAAAAATATAATATTTATTAAAAATATCAAACTTTTAGAAATCATTCAAATTTAAAAAAGACAACAAACTAGTCAAATTTAAGTCAAAATCAAGTCAAAACTTTGAACCTTCATAATAAAATGTAGAAAAATCTAAATCCAACAAACTTAGTATCTAACAACTCATTTTAAGGTCTAGTATTTTATAAAAATGTTAACTTTCTAGAATTCAACCTTAATAAAAAAGTTAACTTTTGACTCTTAATTAAATGATTAAAATAATCTAGAAAATTCCAAAAACTCAAAAATCACTTTAAAATTCTAGAAATCTTTAATCAACCTTAAAACCAGCAATCAATTAAGTTTAATTAAAATTTGTTAATTTTGAAACCTTAATTAACTTAAGTCACTTAATTATACAGATTACCACTAGGTAACCTAAGCCTACGAGGCTCTTAAAGTAGCCCCAATGAAGGTGAAATAAACTTCACGGTCTCGGTGAACAACAAAGATGGTAATTAATAACTCTTTAAAATATACTTTAAAATTAATTAACTTCTTGAGATGATTTGATTATAACTGCTTAGGATAATCCTGCATGTTGCGTTTGAGTCTAGAGCTTTATATTTTCAAATGTAACTTGATTAAGCATTGAGTTGTAAATGTTTAAGTGATTTGAGATGGGATGATGGACATTCAATTTAGAATTAATAGAGGAAGGAAAATCCCTTAGGGGAGAGTTTCTCTCCATTTGGAGATCCAAATTTGGATAATTTCAAAGTATCTAAAGAGAAAAGATAACACCCCTTCTAAGTGTGAGTTTCTTTTCATTTGGATATCCAAACCCAACCAGCTAAAGAGTCATAGAAGGATGAAGAAGTGGATAATGAGAATAATCTCCTTCTCAAAGTCACTTGAGTCTTAAGATTAGAAATCTGGGCTTATTATCAATGGTGCCCAGCCACTTTACTTTTTCTGCAGACCTTGGTTTATAATATTAAGTGGCACTTACCACATGGACATTCAATTTGAGTATTTAATTTGATTGATTTATGTAATTGATTGTGTAGTAGAACTACCTATTTTTCTAGTCTTTTTTACTTGTATGCCGTAATTATTTTAGCCTGGAATCCGATCGGAGGCTCTTGAGGGATCGTTAAAACTTTTTCTACTTAATCAAATTTAAAATATTTAATCTCACATAGAAATTTTAATGCTTTAAGAAGTACGCCTAGGATCATCCAGAGTTCTTATATGCATAATTATTACATCTTCTTTCCTTTTGCTAGGCACCTCCCCGCATGCAGGTTCTGTAGACCACCTGACCTATGAGTGTGCAGATCTGTCAAGGGGAATCTGTGCATTCTTTTAGAAAAAATTATTTTTTAAACCTGAATTTAGAACTTCATTTTAAATTTAAGCATTTAATTTAGTCGACTAGCATTCATCACATTAATAACAAATTTAAAAGCGCCTAAATTTGTAATTGCATTAGCTTAAGGATCAAATACCCAACATATGTTAAGGGGCTAATAAGATCTTCTTTAGATGTTAGCCCCACTTTCCTCAAACTTATCTTAAACAACACCCCTACCACTCATGCATAATAGACCGGACTCAAGGTTTTTAAAGCACCTAAGAGGTTTAGCTAGCTCCCTAATCCAGGCCAGCGTAAGTCTATATTTACACTATATTAGCTAGGTTTCGGTCACTAGTTTTAAGTACCCACTTTAGACTTAGGTTCTGAGGTAGGCTCAGGTTATAATCCCTCAACCTTTGAGAATTGAATCCCAAACTTCTAATAAAATTGATCATTCAAACTAAACATCTCTTTCAATCAAATTCAAGCCCAATACTTAGGATAGGCTGGGGTGCTTTTGAAGTATTTTAGAATCCCAAAGCACCTCCTACCCTTCCTCCTTTGACTCCAAAAATAAGTGCTCCAATTTGATCCAATCCCTGTTGAAATTCCAACCCTTACCTCCTTTGAAATCAAGCTTTGAATTCTTAAATAAAACTCATACAGCTATTTTAATCAAGAGTATTCATAGGAAACCCGGTTTCTCTATGATGTAACTAACTATGAGGGCATGCGCTCGTAGAAGATTTAAAAATCCAGATCTAATTTTTTAAAAATAAAAATTTTCAAAACCTTAATTAATTATCTTTGGGAAATTAAAATTTAATGATCATTATCATCATATCCAAATGATTGATAATATATGATATTTTCTTTCCTTAGAAAGATATATTATTCTTTTATCATGATTTTGATTATGAAATTAATGATCTTTTATCTATACTATTTTAGTCAAACACTTGATTAAACTTCATTTTGACCCTCTAAGGTCATATATAATTTTTTCCTGAATTTGACTACGATAATCAGGATGAATTCAAAGTTTTATAATTTGAACACGTTAGGGAATGATATATTAACCCTTTGAGATGATATATAGTTCATAATGACGTGCTCAAATTAAAAATTCCTGAAATTAAACTTTTCCGAAGAAAATTAATATTTTTTTAAAACAATAGTTTTTAAATCAAACAAAAAAATGGCGTATACATGTACTCATGCTCATGTTCAACATCCTGTATATCTATAACTTATATTTATCTCTCCATACACATTCATGTTCAAATGGAAAAAATTTTGATGTGGGAGATTGAAAAAGTGCATTATAAGTTCTATTATATGGGCTCAGCTTTCTATTATGTTGCTCTTGATTTTTGCCCAATTTATCATGTACAAATGTGGGAGGTATTTATATCCCCTTCAACATTATGAGGGTGTGGGAGGTTTAAGGGATTTAAAAGTGGAAGTTGAGTTATAAGGTGAAAGTATAAGAAAAGTACACATGAGAGTATATAATATTCAAGTTTAAGTTATAAATTCTGGAAAAGTAAATTTTGATAAGCTTCTTAAAGAATAAAAGTTATTTTTCTGTTCATGTGTAATTAATATTCAAAACGATTATTTATGCATAAAAATATGGATATTGACTTCCATAATTATATTTGAGTTTACCTACTACGTTTATGAATACTTATTCTATTGGTTTATTAAATTTTAGGGAAAAAAAAGGCCCAATGAAGTAGAGATTGGAAGGAGTATATATGTTACAAATTCTTCTACTAAGGTATGTAATATAGTCCTTATATTTTGATGTAAAGAATTAATTTATATTGGATTATTTGAACAAGATTTATTTTGGAATGAGAACCTAGAATGTTCCTCTTTCTATTTATTAATTTAGGTTAATTAGTTGGCTCTAGTATGTGTTGTGTTGTAGTTGAGATAGTTAAGTTTAGGATTTAATTCTTCCATTATATTTATGGGGCTTGACATACCTTTACCAGTTATCTCAATTAGACTAACTTAATCATTTTAGTTAGCACTTGAATGGTTATCATGGTTGACTCTCTTTCTTATCTATATACTCTATCATAGTCTTCTCAATAATTCAACTTAATTAGCTTATTATAATCAAACCCAATTAACCCAATCCTCTTAGTAGCTTAAATAAATCAACTTCTCTTGATCAACTTAGTTTAGCTATATTTGTCATTTCAATCAGTTTCTCTCAATTATTTAAGTTTGTTATCTTAGCTATCATAACCATCTCATCTATCATATGCACTGGTTATCTTAATAAGTTTTCTCTGAATGTCTTTTCATCAAACTCTCCTTTTTAATAAAAATATATATTACTGTCTCTTATTAATTTTAAAGATCACTAGCAAGAGAAATATACATCCTTCTTAGATATCATGATTTATATTTCATCTTAATATTCACGTATTACAATAAATTGATATATAGTGAAAAAAGCTCAATGCTAAATAAAATTAATACAAACCACATTGAGATTGAATAACTATGATGTATTCAAGTGTTCAACTTAAATGTTTGTTAAGAGACCACCATTCATTTATTTATGCAACAATACCATATATTACCATATCAAAGATCCTTTATACATAATATCCTCTTCCCAATTTATTTTTTTCCCATCTTAAACTCCCATGCAAACACTCTCTAATACTCTTTCCCAAGCAAAGTGGGGTGGTGAAATTTTCATCATTCATACCCCCAAACTCAATCCAATCAAACCCAACTTTGATTTTCTTATTATAATTTTCAATTTCATGTTTACATTAATTTAAATCAATATACCCATTTTGTTTCCATTAGTGCATACTATATAGGACTTGATTGATAAGATTTTGTTAAGAGATTTCTAAATATGAGAACATAATGGCACACCCAATTAACCAATCCTCGGTTGCTTATTATTATTATTATTTAATTTTCATTTACTATTAAAGCCCTAATTTTATATTTTGATTAACCAATCCCCCGTTACTTATGATTCAAAATTTTAGAATCATTTCAAATTAATTGTGGGTATGATTATATTTTCTTTTCATTTTTATTATATTCAATTTGAAATAGAAAAATATATATATTTAGTTTTTTGAAGATCTATTATGTTGAAATCATGGTATATTACCTAAATAATTATGTATCAATTATTTATGACTCTAAATTAAATGATTTAAAAGTTTTATAATTTTCTTATTTCAAGCAAATATTATTATAATATGATTTTTAATATATTTTTATTATATGTTGATAAAAGAAATTATTAGTGTTATCACTTATTTTCTTTCAAGTGATAATCTTAAGATAAGTGAGAAAGTGCAAGAGAAGGAGGACTTGACATGGTTGTGCTCTTATATGTGCTCCCAAGCAATAAGAATGGCTAATAGTTTTAGATTGATTACCTTAATTAAAAGTATAACTAGTTCATGGGTTGAGGAGCTTCACCTTGTAGAAACAAAGTTTTTTACAACTTTCATGGACAATTTAGGAGTGAACAAAATAGCTCAAGCTTGCTTTTAAAAGGGGTTTGTAACTCTAAAATCTAGGCTAGAAGGGTTTTTTTAGGCTATGGAGTTGTGAATTAAGTCAATTAAGATTTTAGGTTCATGAAAGGCTCTCAAATATTATAGGTGTTTATAGGCCTTTGAGACTTAATTAGAAGATCATGCTAACTCCTTGGAGGTTAAAAATCAAGTCAAAATAATTTTTAAGACGTGGAGTCCTTTGAGAGGAAAATTGGTGAGCTAGATATTGGGTCTCTTGTACAAGGTTCAATTCACACATATTGATTGATCAAAGCTCATTAATGGCTATAAGAAAACTCTTAAGATAACGAGGGATAAATGTTGAGAACTAGATGGCCTACTTGCTAGGTTTGAACTTTATTTAAAGAAATAACTTTTGATGAGTTTGGGTTGGGTTACATAATTAATTCTCAAGTGAATTGTTACTAGGCTTTACTATGGGTTAAGGCCAAGAGTAATGATGGTTAATTTCCTTAATTGAGGTTTAATATATTAAACTTATGCATTTAGGTCTAATATAAGTTAGCAAACTTGTCTAATTAGCCACCCAATACTAGAGTTATGGCTTATGGTAATAAATGGGTCAATTGATAAGGTAAGATTAGGTTAGTTTCAATTTATAAGGCTAATTAAATGTTTGGGTGAAGTTTCGGATAAAACACCAAAGATGGGTTAAACTAGCCATTAATATGTAGGGTTAGGTCATATATGCATATGGGCTAGTTAATTTAAGTTTATGTTTGGTCAATTGAGCAATCTCAAATCATTGGGATAGTTTGGTTAGATTAGGCTAGGTTAGGTTAGGCTAAGTTGACTGATGTGATCTAATTTGGGTCTAAGAGAGACTTTAGGTTATGCTAATTAAAATAGGCAAAGGTCTTGCTAAATAAAAAAGGCACATTCCCTTATAAGTGTTCATGTAGTTTTAGATTATTGATTTTAATTTTAGGATTTTATCTAGGTTACTTAACTATGTCAGGGTTTTTTTTTTTTTTGAAGAAAATGCAACAAACTTCATTAAATACTAATAAAGGAAATACAAACTACAAACTATAAACATAAAATTCCTCCTTTAACAAAGAAAGAAACGAAGGAGGAACCTTATTCATACTAATGTCTTCCCAAATAAAAGAACTAAAAAGAGCATAGTTAGCACATAAGTCTGCTAACTTATTACAACTCCTATCTATACAATTAAAAATCACATGATTGAAGTCTTTGATGGAAGTAAGAGCTTCCATTCTCTAACCACCACTTTATTTTACCTCTTGAAGAAACTTAATGATATTATCATTGTCACTTTCTATTATAATCCCCTTATAATTTTACATCCAATCTTTGATCACCTCCTTAAGAGATTGAGTAGCTAAAAGCTCCAATCTAGATACATCCTAGTGAACACAAGCATGACCAAATGCAAAAAGGAATCTACTTTTGTAGTCACAAAATACACTGCCAATTCCAGCTTTATAAGATGGTAGTAATGTTGCATCAACATTAACTTTGATCCAATCGAGTGGAGGAGGTTACCAATGCTTATTTAACAACTTCGAAGGCAGATTAGCACCCCATATACCTGATTTAAGACTTGCACTAGAAATAGAAATTGAGGCATAGCTCACGACATTAATAGCAATGACCAATGAACTTTCATCATTTCCTTTATGAATCATCTTGTTTCTCGCATTCCATGAAAAGAAAATCACATTGTAATATAAATTAACTAAAAAAGAATTCTGCTTGGTCAGCCACTTACAGCAATCTTCAAATGAAATAAAGGATGGGATAAAAAAAGCCCCATCTATTAAGATGTTGTAAAATTTCTAACAGCTTCTTACATTTAACTGCAACATGCTCAATGTCTTCAACATCATTACATCTTCTAAGACACCCATTTTCCCTTTGTAATCTCATATAAGATAGGAATTGATTGCTAGGAATAGCATTATGGAAAAATCTCCACCAGAATACCTCCACTCGTGAAATCAATTTAGCCTTTCTAGTCCAAATCCAAATATGAACTAGAGCATTATGTTGAACCGAAGCTTCAAATGCAAGTGCTAAAATTGACTTTCAAGATTGTTGGAATATTAATTCCATCTTATCTTCTCCCAAATCCAAAAAAATATGTATTTGACAAATTAGTTTCACGATTTCAATTCCAAAGAATTTGTTGAGTTCAGACACATTCAAGCAGCCTTCTTAAATGAATTTTCCAACCGAGAAGTCACTGAAGCCATGAGGGAGAACAAACGTCCATATGTTTAAGCTTTTGTCCAGAAACCAAGTATCCTTGAATACATCAGTTGACTCACCATTAGCAATGCTCCATCTAACAATTGGCTTTAGAGATTTACCTCCATCAGATTTAAGTTTCCAAGCAATAGATTCACCCTTCTTTGATGTGTCATCCACAAACAGGGAACCATATTTCAGAAAAATAACCTTGTGCAATAAGGAATCTCTCTTGAACATATTTTCAAGCAAGCTTGACTCTCAAAGCCCCACCTTTATTAGAACATGAATGAAGAGATCTACCTCCCCACTTAAAAGGCAAAAACATTGCATTCCAATTCACATAATGAATTCCAAATCTTTCATTCATTTTATTCCAAATAAAACTTCTGTATAGCATATCAACATCATCTAGAACACATTTAGGGACCAAAGAATTAGTACAATGGAATGTTTTTTTTTTTTTTTTGAAAAGATGCTAATTGAATTTAAACAAAAGAGAAACCAAATACAACCTACTAAATGATAATACTACTATCACATTCCTCCTTTAACAAAGTAAAAAAACTAGGAGGAATCTTATTGTCACAAATATCAACCCAAAGAAAATTAGAAGAACTAGCTAAGTTAGCATACAAATCAGCTAACTATTAGAATCACTACTAGAATAATGAAATAAAACATTATTAAACTCCTTTAAGAATGATAACTCTTCCAATAGCAGGTCTTCAAATCGGTAACTTGATTTTCTATAAGAATCATGTAGCAATGTGATAATGTTGTAATTGTCCCCTTTAATGGTTAATCATTTATCCTCTAACATCCAGCCTGGACAACTAACTTTAAAGAAGTAATAGCTCGGAGATCTACCTGCACAATATCCTAGTGCATACATTGAAAACCAAAAGCCAACAAAAATCTGCCATAATTGTCTCTGAAGACTCCACTCACGCCAGCTTTATTATTCCTTTACAAAGTAGCATCAATATTTACTTTAATCCAATCGGGTGGAGGAGGGTACCAAATATTACAAAATAGCTTAGGAAGCTGATTAACACCCCAGTGATTTGATATAATATTATATTGAAAAGAAGATGCCATGAAGCTAACCATATTTTAAGCTATAAAAGAAGGACTATCTTCAACCCCTCCATGTTTGATCTTATTCCTACATTTCCAAAAGAAGTATAATAATCAAAATACATGTTAGCAACAAACAGAATAGAACCAGTGAACCTCTTTAACTCAACTTTGCATTCCACAAAAGATAAAAAAGATGGAACCATAAATCCCCATGCATTCAAAACCTCAATAACTTGAATAATCTTTTGGAAATTTGCTATAACATGATCACTATTTTCAATAGCTATGCACCCTCTAGGACAAGAATTATTATCAAATAATTTTCTCTAGCATAAAAAATTATTTGTTGGAATAGCATTGTTACATAATCTCCCAAAAAATAGCTTCACCCGAGAGTTTAGCTTCAATTTTTTAACCCATTTCCAGTAATCATCAAACACTTGATCTTCATTCAGTGTGTCTGATGCTAAAGCTGTTATAGATTTACCATAAAACTTGGATTTGAGCTCTACTCAATCCTATAAAAGCTCCAAATAAATCTGCATTTAGCTTTACAATTTCCTTTCTAAAGTATTGCTCCAACCTATTAATGTTCCAATCTCCGGCCGAGATAAAATAATCCAGAAATTTTGTATCATCTTCAAAATAAGCAATAAACCAGGGCCACCTATCCAATCTTCTATCAAGGATCCAAACAACTTTCAATATATTAATAGAAGAACCAGATGAGACTTTCTATCTCACAATATTCTGAATATAATTAGCTCCATCCATAATTATCTTACAAGTCGGAGAAGAATACCTCTTTGGTTCCATCAACCAGAAATCATGATGATTCCAAGTAAATCTAGCTCTTAAAGGACCAATCTTGGCTGCAGCAGAAAAAAGATCACATCCTCCCTTCTCCTTTGATCTACACAAAGTATCCCAAGCAACATAGTGAAGACCATGATCACCATTATACTTGTTCCAAAAAAACTTTCTGCACATTTTGTCAAATTCTTTCAAAATACTTTTAGAAACTAGAAAATGAGAAGAAAGAAATAAAGTAATAGAAAGGAAGATAGTTTTAACAAGAATCATCCTACCAGCTAAGGAAATAAACCTATTTCACCAAACATTCAATCTAGAAAAAGCCTTCTCAATCAAATGTTGAAAATTTGATTTCCCCATCATGCACAAATACATCTTCACTTCAAGATAGTCCAGCTCTTTAACAACATTGAAACCCAACAAATTAGAGATACAATTCAATCTACACCTGTTAACCGTTTTACCAAAAATAATAGAAGATTTTTGAGAATTAATTCTCTGTCCAGACCAATTACAATAGTCTAATAAAATTTTCCTCATCTTCTTCACATTTTTGGGCATAGCATTCGAAATCAATAAGATATCATTTGCATATAATAAGTGAGAAATTCTTTGAGCATTAGATGAAATCTTAATCCCAATGTTCTTGCATCTTTGAAAAAATGCATCTAAAAGTAATTGAGAGCAGATAATGAATAAAAAGGGAGATAATTGACACCCTTAACGAAAACCCCTTTTTGCCTCTATCCATTTTGAATTACAATCTTTGATTATAATAGAAAACTTGGCATCCACAACACATTCCATAACCAGGTTTCCAAATTTGTCTAAGAACCCAAAGTAATCCAAAACATATTTCAAAGTAGACCAACACATACTATCGTATGCTTGCTCGATAGCAACCTTAATAGCCAGAAACCCTTAATTAGCCTTCAAAATTCTGATTATATTGAATACTTCATGAGCCAATAAAATATGATCTGAGATAGTCCTTCCTCTAATAAAAGCCACTAGTTCCTTAGATATGATTTTAGTAATAATAAGAACTAATATATTCAACAAAACTTTTGCCATAATTTTGTATATAGATTTTCAAACACTAATAGGATGATAATTAGAAGAAGACAATGGATTCTTAATTTTAGGAATTAAAACAATAAGAGTCTCCTTCCATTCAGACGACATCTAACCCGAGGTGAAAAATTGATTAATAGCCTTACATAAGTCTCCGCTAATTATTTTCCAATAAGCATTAATAAAAGAATAGGAAATACCATCAATGCCCAAAGATACATTATTTCCCAAGTCACTAACAACCTCCAAAACTTCTTTCATAGAGAAATCAGCAATCAATAACTTCTTATCCTCCTCCTAAAACTTGGAAGAAGGAAACGACCAATTATCCAAAATACAATTCCTATCTCTTCATTTATCAAGAAAGTAGTTGAAAAACACTTCCTCAGTTCCTTTTTGACCTTCCACCATGATTCCCTACACATTCTTCATTTGATTGATCCAATTTCCATTCCTTCTAGCACTAGCGAAAGCTTGAAAAAATCTAGAATTAGAATCCCCATCCTTCATCCAACGTGCTCTAGATATCTGTTTCCACCATGTGTTTAATCGAGCCAAATGAACATTTAGCTCACAAACTTTTGAATGCAGCAACATCAATTTTCCATCTGATAGACAGCCATTATCTGCCTCCTCCTCTTGAAGTTGCATCACCTCCTTCTTAAGATCTTCCTTTAAAGATAAGAAGTTCTTCAATTTGGCTTTACTCCAAAAAAATAACACTCTCAAAGTCCTTCTGCATTTAAAATTCAGAATCTGGGCCACCTCTCCATCAGCAAAACCTTTTAATGGTTTATTCCATGCATTCTTCATAATTACATTAGAAGCATGATAACAAATACAGATATCTCCATATTTCAATAAGTTATTCATCCTCTTAAAAGAATTAAAGATCTTTAAGATAATAAGACAATGGTCTGAAGCAATCCTTGATAGATGTCTAACCACTGTAACATGAATTTTCTCCAAGGCCAAGGAATTCAGTAAGCACCTATCCAATCTCTCCAAAATACGACCACTCCCACTCTTGTTGTTACACCAAGTGAATTTAGGTCCCACCAACCCTTCTTCATGATAATCATTATTATTCATAAATAACTTCATTTCTTTAGGACCTTGAGAGAAAAACAAATTTCTTCCCTCCTCTTTGTCCTTTTGAGAAAGAAGACAACTAAAGTCACCACCTACCACCAAAGGAAAGTTTCTATGAGAGAAAGACTGTAAACAATCTCATAGCTCCCTTCTCTTACTAACAACCTTTCTACCACAAATAGTAGACACCATCTACACTTTTCTATTGAACACATGAAGATAACCAACAACACATTGGGAAGAAGCATGTAAAATAGAAAAAGATGCCAAATCAGCTCTTCATATCACCATTATCCTTCCAAACATACCTTCAATAAATTATTAAACTCAACTAGCTTAACAATATATTCCTTCACTGCAAACTTTTCAGACCATTTCCTCACTTCCTTCATTATGATTGCCTTTTTCCCAAGAAAAGAATACTTACGAGCTATCTTCTTTTTACCATAATTCACATGCACCCATGGACCATACGAATTATCATCCTTCTTCAAAACACCATCTGACTTTCATGTTCTAGATTATTAACCATAGCCTCTTAATCTCCAGCATGACATAGTTTATCAAGATAATGTTTACTCAAATGATCAATTCTACCACAGTAATAACAAAAAGTAGAGATCTTCTCATATTCTACTTTTTGAAAGAAACAACCATACATTCCTTCAACCCACACTCCTAATGGGAGTTTTTCCTCCAAAAAGACTCTCACACAAACTTTCTAGCAAATTCATGTCTTCCCCACTGAAACATATTTCCATCTAAGATGATTGGTTTTCCCACTTTAGAAGCTATTCTAGCTACATTTTCTTCATACCAGTAATGCAAGGGAAGATGAGGCATTCTTATCCAAATCGAAGATGATAAGCCTTTCAATAAGGAAGGAGAAAAATTGGGAGACCACTTGTCCAACCCAATAATGTGACCATTTACAAACCAGGGACCATGAAAGCACCGACTCCATTGCTCCAGCAGTTCAGAATGAACACAATACCCATCCTTTTCCAAGAATAGTAAGATGAAACTGGCCCAAATTCACCCATTGCCTCCTTAATTTAGTGGATACAATATGAAAATGTAATTCTTTACCAAATGCCTTAACAACCATAGCAAACCATAATTTATCAACATTTGTCATTTGATTATCATTTTTTAATCTCATAACACCTTCTTCTGTATAAAAAGATTTATTTGCCTCAAAATTAATTCTTATGAAAGGACAATTAGACCAAAGATTAACAGGAACATCGTTAACAATCTGATTAGAAGTAGGTTGTCTAACCCCAATTGCATCATCCACTACCAATTTCTCCACAATAGGTTCATTCACAGCATTCACAACATTCAAATTTAACACAACGTTAAATTGATTAAGACCAGGATTCGAATCCATACCACAAATGGAGTTTGAATTACCAAATCTATTAACAAAAATCTTCATGCCTGACGAAGACGATTCCGAATCCTTTGGAGATGAAGGGATGCTAGATTTTAAATTTAATTTAATTACAAAAAGATGCAAATTAAGTACCTCCTGAACCGCCTCTTTTCATTTCGCTTATATAATCTTCACAGTGTTTAAACCACGATGAACATTATCTCTAATAACGAGCAGACCTTCCATCTTCTTCACAGATCCATCTATCGTATTAAATCGACCACCATTTGAATGATCAGCCAAGATTCCATAAACGCAATGAGCACCACCTAGCGTAGGAACCATCGAACTTGTGGCCAGAGATGAACACCGTCATAATAGACTTCTAACTAGAAAAGCAAAAAAATAAAAAAATTTGAAAAACAAGGTTTTTCTCTCTCTAAAAAATGGGAACTTCTCTCTCTAGTGCAATGGAATGTAGTATAAGAGAGCAAGGCTGTTTAGACAAGAAGGATTTTGCCAGCTAAAAAAATAAACTTTCCTCCCCAAATAATTATCATCCTCAAAGCCTTATCAATAATAAACTGAAAATCTGACCCTACTAGTCTCCTCAGAGCTATTTCTACCCTAAGGTAAAACAACTCCTTAACTGATTTAAATCCCATAATTCTAGAAATAGCTTTTTTATTTCTTCTACTAACAGATTTTCCAAAAAGCATACAAGACCTATTGACATTTACTTTTTGCCCAATCCACCCACAAAATTCATCTAAGATAGCTTTAATCTCCTTAACTACCTTCAACTTGGCTTCTGAAAAGTTAATAATGTCATCTAAAAATAACAAATGAGAAATCCTTGGCCCGTTTAAACTCACACGAATTCTAATATGAAAGTTTGTTAGGGATGTTAAGCCCTTATGAACTAGCCCAAGGCTAACTAAGAGGGGGGTAAATTGGTATTTTAAAAATTATTTTGATCAAAACACAATCACAAAACTCAAACCAAAATCACCACAATGAAAATCAAAGTATGGAAGAATAAATATGGAAAGTAGTAGTAAAAGGAAATAGAAATTTATAGTGGTTCGGTCAACTCGACCTACGTCCACTCCCCAGAGGCGCCCTCCGGGTATTGCACTTAACACCGTGACTCTCCTTTTGCTCTCACAGCAAGGCGAAGAAGCCCTCACAAAAACTCCTTTCTATCGACCCTGGTAAGGCAGAGAACCCAACTCCTTTTACTTCATCCTAAAGATGGCAGAGAACCTTGATTGATTGCTGAAGAAGACCTCTCTCAACCCTCCAAGGACAAGAAACTATAGTGGAAGAAGAAGAAGTGGAAAAATGCTTGGAGCAACCCTTATGAAACTCCCTCACAAGCTCCCCCTCACAAAATCCTCTCTCTCTCTCCCTCTCTCTCCCTCTCCTCTAAGCTTTCTCAGCCTAAGACAACAGTAAAAGATCACCTCTAAGGTAGAACAAGAGATCTTAAATAGAATAGCTTCGGAATAGTTCTTATTTTATACAAACTGACTTTATCGTCTAAGCTGATAGGGGTATCGACCTAGCCAATTAGCATAAATTTTGCTCAATCAGCCCGGTCTGTTTGAGACGATTAGACAAATTTTGGTCATATTGTCTACGCTGATAGGATATCATCCTGGACGATTAGTTTAAATCCGAGAAAATCATCCTGAACATTGCCTTGAATAGAAACTGGCCGATGTCAATCATCCATGACATCATCCTGGCTGATCCTGCGATCGGCCTAGCCGATGTGATCGTGCAATCAGCCTTAATTTCTTTCCTTAATCACCTGATCAATTTAGGAATAATTGTGCAGCATCATCCAAGTCAATGTCCTGGATGATGTCCAAAAATAACTAATGCCTAAATAGATCTGGCGGTTGATTCATTCTGATTTGAGCCTATCGTCCCGGCCAGTACAATATCGTCTAGGCCGATCGGCTTAATGACGACTGCCTTAACCATGATGCCCTGATTAGAGTTTTGTTTTTGAACTGATAGTCCAGGCCGATATAAATATCATCCTGGATAAGTCAGAAATTCTCCCAAGGTTATGTGTGTGTACAAAGTTACTTAGCATTAGGAGCCATACCTTTTATAATAGACTCAGGAAAGGGAAAAGTTTACAAAGTGATTTAGAACTAGTCTACCCAATCTTGAGCTGGTTCCAATTGCTGTCTGATCTTATGGACCAAAAATATTAGTAGGCAAGTCAGTCATAGAGAAATATGAGTGTTTACTATCATCAAAATCATAATCCATAAAAACAGATTTGCAACAATCTCCTCCTTTTTTATGATGAAAAACACACATTTTAATTGAAACAGTTCAAAGTAGTTTTTAAGAAAATGAAGCTACACATTCAATATTATTTAAATAAAGCATGTAAATATTGTTGATCCACTTTCCCTACAAAACAATGTTATTATTTAAGCTGATAATGCATGAATTTGCCAAAAAATTTATGATGAAGCCTTTATCACAAAGCTAATTGATGTTGAGCAAGTTGTGTTTCAGTCCATCTACAAGCAAAACATTTTCAATCAAAAGGTTCTTAGAATTTCCAATTATACCGGATCCTACCACTTTCCTGGTGGTGTTGTCTCCAAGAGTAACCTTGCCTCTTATCCTAATTTCTAGCAAAATGAATTGATTGGCATCGCCAATCATATGTCAAGAGCATCTGCTGTCCAGTACCACATGCTCTCACAAGGCCTTTTGTGAGAGCTTGCCTACAAAATTATCAATTATCATATTTAGGAACCATATTATAGAAAGTAGAATGCAATGCATGCTGTGAACCATGTAACTTAGGTCTCTAGACCTAATGTGAACTATGTTGAATGGTGCAAGTGTGTGCTATGTGTCCTAGCATACCACATGAAAAACATCTAACTCCAAGAAAAGGATGCACTAATCTACTCATGTGGTGATGCTTCTTTTTATGTAATTCATGCAATGATGGTTTTTTATTTTCAAAAGTTTTTAGATTTTCTAACTTTTAAACTCCTTTTCTAACTCAACATGAGATGATTTTAAGGAATCATGTGCATTAGATAATTCAGCATGCTTTTTATTTAATGCATCAAACTCATCAAGTAAAGACATGAGATTGCCATCAATTGTAGAATGATCTTTAAGAAGAATTTCATGCTCTTTTTGTAAATTTAAAATTTTCAATTTCAAGATAGCATGTGTTTTCTTAAGTTTCTTGTATGATGCATGAATTTGTTCTAAAGCTTCAAGTAATTGCTCATAAGTTAGTTTACATACCTCTTCTTGGTCACCATGACCAAGATTATCGTCTACCATTAAGCATAAATTTATTGTCTCCTCTTCAAGTTCAGTCTCAGAGGAGTCTGATGTAAAATCAGCCCAGAACGCCTTTTGGAATCTCTTCTTGTCCTTCTTGAACTTGGGTTTTTCCTCACCCTTTTCCTTGCTTGGGTGAGACTTAAGTGTAGGGCAATCCTCTTTAACATATCTTGGCTTCCTGCATTCAAAATAAATCATATCATTATAATTCTTAAAAATTTTGTTTCCCTTATCTTTATTCCACTTTTGATGGTTCTTTTACTTCTTCCTTAAAAAGCATTTGAATTGCCTTGTGATTAAGGCAACGTAATCGCTTTTAGACCCGAAAGATTCAATGTCTGTGTTATTGGCCTTCAGTACCACATTTTTCTCTTTCTTTTTCTCACATGCATCAAGATTTCTTTGATTCACCCATTGCTCGTAAGCAATGAGTGAGCCAAGTAAGTTATCAATCGAATAAGTATTCAAATCTTTAGATTTAGAAATTATAGTGATTTTAGCATCAAAAGAGGAAGGCAAGCATCTCAAAATTTTATTCACCTTTTCATAGTTAGTTAGTTCTCTTCCTAAGACATGCAAAGAAGTTACAATTTGAGTAAACCTTGTATACATTTCAGAAATTAATTAAGATGGGCTCATACAAAAAAGTTTGTAATCATACAAAAAATGTTTAATCGAGATTACTTGACATCTTTAGTTTCATCATAAGTAATACACAATTTATCCCAAATTTTTTTACGAGTTGTGCAAGTTGAAACACCCATGTAATCTTCAAATTTTAAAGCATAAAAAAAATAATTCAAATATTTTGTATTAAGTTGTGCTAAATCCCTATCATCGAGAGTCCATTCAGTAAAAGGAAGTGGAACAATAATGCCATTAAGTTTACTAGTCGGAGGTGTATAACCATCCTTAACAAGCATCTACATGCGATAGTCAATTGATTGCAAAAATGTAGACATACAAGTTTTCCAAAACTCAAATGGAATATTATCAAACCAAGGTGGTTGGGTAATGGAATATCCTTCCGCAGTATTACGATTACCAAAATTAGCCATGGATCAAAATTCAAAAGCTTTCAAAAATTTATTTTTATGAATCCAGCTTTGATACCACTTAAAAGTTTTTAGGAATTTTAAGCCCTTATGAACTAGCCCAAGGCTAACCAAGAGGGGGGTGAATTAATATTTTAAATATTATTTTGATCAAAATACAATCACAAAACTTAAACTAAAATCACCACAATGAAAATCAAAGTGTAGAAAAATAAATACGGAAAGCAGTAGTAAAAGGACACATAAATTTATAGTGGTTCGGTCAACTCGACCTACGTCCACTCTCCGGAGGCATCCTCCGGGTATTGCACTAAGCACCGTGACTCTCCTTTTGCTCCCACAACAAGGCAGAGAAGCCCTCATAAAAACTCTTTTCTGCTGACCCTGGCGAGGCCGAGAACCCAACTCCTTTTGCTTCCTCTTGAAGCAGGCAGAGAACCTTGATCGATTGCTAAAGAAGACCTCTCTCAACCCTCCAAGGACAAGAGACTATAGTGGAAGAAGAAGAAGTGGAACAATGCTTGGAGCAACCCTTGTGAAACTTCCTCACAAGTTCCCCCTAACAAAATCCTCTCTCTCTCTCCCTCTCTCTCCCTCTCCTCTAGGTTTTCTTAAGTCAAGACAGCAGCAAAAGATCACCTCTGAGGCAGAACAAGAGATCTTAAATATAAGAGCTTTAGAATAGCTCTTATTTTATACAAATCGACTTTATCGTCCAAGCCGATAGAGGTATCGGCCTAGCCAATCAGCATAAGTTTTGCTCAATCAGCCCGGTCGGTTTGAGACGATTAAACAATTTCTTATCATATTGTCTAGGCTGATAGGATATCATCATGGATGATTAGTTTAAATCCGAGGAAAATCATCCTGAACATCGCCTTGAATAGAAACTGGCCAATGTTAATCGTCCACGACATCGTCCCGACTGATCCTGCAATTGGCCTGGCCGATGTGATCGTGCAATCAGCCTTAATTGATTTCCTTAATCACCTGATCAATTTAGGCATAATTGTACAACATCATCCAAGTCAATGTCCTGGATGATGTCCAAAAATAACTAATGTCTAAATAGATCTGGCGACTGATTCTTTTTTATTTGAGCTTATCATCCCGGCCGATACAATATCGTCCAGGCCAATCGGCTTAATGACGGCTGGCTTAACCATGATGCCCTGATTAGGGTTTCTTTTTTTGAACTGATCGTCTAGGCCGATATAAATATCTTCCTAAACGATGTTACCAAAAATAGTAAACTCTAAGAAACAGTTAAAAATTCTCCTAAGGTGTGTGTGTGCAAGGTTACTTAGCATTAGAAGTCACACCTTTTACAATAAACTCAAGAAAGGGAAAAGTGTACAAAGTGACTCAGAACTAGTCTACCCAATCTTGAGCTGGTTCCAATTGTCGTCTGATCTTGTGGAACTAAAATGTTAGTAGGTAAGGCAATCGTAGAGAAACAAGAATGTTTGCTATCATTAAAATCATAATCCATGAAAATAGATTTGCAACACAATAGATTCACCTTTTTGTTTAAAGGCATTAGATAAAAGTTATGAGCAAATAATAAGTAAAAATGGAGACAAGGGACAACCTTGATGGAAGCCGCATCTAGCATTGATCCAACTTGAAAGATTTTCGTTAATTAATAGAGAGAATCTTGGTTCTTGGACACATTCCAAAATTATCTTAGAAAATTTTGAAGGGTACCCAAAATACTCCAAAGCTTTCACCAAGGTAGTCCAACCCATAGAATCATAAGCTTGCTCAATAGCTACTTTGAATGAAACAAAATCTTTGGAAGATTTAGAATACCTGAATTTGTGAAAAACCTCTTGAGCTACCAACAAATGATCCGATAATGATCTCCCATTCAAAAATGTCACTTGCTCTTTAGAAATCAATTTAGGGATAATGGAAGACCTGTTCATAAGTACTTTGGTGTCACCTTATAAAATGTGTTGCACAAGCTAATGGGTCTATAATTTGAAGGAACCAAAGGGTTGCTCACCTTAGGAATTAATACAATTAGAGTCTCTTTCCAACTGAAACCCATATTCCCCATTTCAAAGAACTGATTAACAGCATTCGAGAAGTCTATTTTAATATTGTCCCAATAAGATTTGATAAAGGAGTAAGTAATACCATCTTTTCCCGAAGCAATGTTATTGCCATTCTACTTGATCACAACCTCCACTTCTTTTAAAGCGAATTCTTTTCGCAACATTTTTTATATCCTCAACGTATAAACACTTCCACAGATAAGGACAACCTTCAAGTAAACAATTCTTATCTTTCCATTTCTCCTTGAAGAACCAAAATAGAACTTCTTCAATTTGATGATGATCCTCCACCAGGTCTCCATTTTCATCTTTAATTTTAAAAATGTAATTAGAATTTTTTCTTGCATAAGCAAAAGATTGAAAGAATTTTGAATTGTAATCACCCTCCACCAACCACTTGACCTTAAAGCATTGTCTCCACCAAGTATTCAACCGAGCAGGGTAGAGTTGAGCTCCACCACCTTAACTTTGAGAGTCCAACTATCAGCATCCGAAAGGCCTCCATCATTAGCTTCTTTTACTTAAAGCTCCTCTATTTCCTTCAACAGACAATCCTTCAGCTGAAATAAAGTTTTATGCTTAACTTTGCTCCAATAAAACAATGCCTTCAAAGATTTATTCATCTTGGAATTCAGGATTTAAGACAAACTACCAGCTGATTTCTTCACCCAAACTCCTCTCACCATAAAACCGAAGCCAGGTTGGAAGCCCATACATCTTCAAATTTGATTGCTCTATTAAGCATATGATTGAAATCTAGGAGATTTAATAAGATCAAACAGTGGTCTAATGCAACACGAGCCAGGTGCCTAACCACCATACGATGAGAAGAGCTTAATGGAGCTGAATTCAAAAAATATCTATCTAATCTCTCAAGGATTCGATCAGTACCAGTTTTGTTGT
The DNA here is from genome assembly GCA_022539455.1 of Dendrobium nobile. Lineage (NCBI taxonomy): Eukaryota > Viridiplantae > Streptophyta > Magnoliopsida > Asparagales > Orchidaceae > Dendrobium > Dendrobium nobile. The sequence continues at coordinate 5,903,172 of CM039731.1, forward strand.
TACACCAAATGAACCTTGGTCCAACACACATAACCTCATGAAAATCATTACAAGATAGAAATGTCTTCATTTCCTTAGGACCTGGGGAAAAATGAATATTTTTCCTCCCCTCTTATCCTCCATAGAAAGTAAACAATTAAAGTCCCCTCTTATCACCATAGGCAAGTCCTTGGAAGAATAAAATTCCAACCTCTCCCATAGAATCCTTCTTTTATAAACATACATATTCCCATATATTGAAGCAATCATTCATCTTCCTTTATTAAGAACTTCTAACTCCCCAATAGCAAATTGGGGAGAGGACTCTAAAACATTAAAAGTCACAATGTAGACTTCCATACCAACAGAATGCCCCCAGACAATCCTTCTGATGATACTCAAAAAAAAATTCACTCATAACCAATTAACAAATCAACATCCCTTCTATTAATAACATATAATTTGTTTCCAACAAACCCAGAAAAAACACACCATGTTCCTTCACAAACTCCTTGCGATATAGAGAAGATTTCTTTTTCCTAGCTCGTCTACAATCCCAAAAAGCTATAAATACATTATTGAATCAGAGGGGATGAAATCCCCACTTTATCTTTTTGATCACCCTCCACTCTCCTACTCTTAGGAGCCAAGTTAATAGGACACAAACATTTGAGTTGCTTATAACCTTTCTTTTTGACATTAGAAGAACCACCTTCTTTACAGCCCAAATAACCATTCAACACACCCATATTTATCTTCATACTTCCTTCCCCCAGTCTATTATTCCCATCCAAACCACCAGGCAACATAGAAACAACTTTCTCTAGGAAAACCATCTCTCCTTCCTCAACCAAACCATCAAAGACTTTGAATTTGTTTTCAATAATAGAAATAACAAAAGTTTTAGTAAACATACCCTCTTTGATTTTCGGAGCCAGTGATTCCTCCAGACATTCCTGAATCAAGTCTGAAACTGGAACATCATTTTGAACTCCTCCTTAAACTGGAACAAAACTCCCAGCATGAACTAAAGGATAGACTTCAGTCACTCCATAAACAAGCTCTATAAAACCTCCTTCAGTAGAAACCTTGACAGCTTCAGCTTCTTTTACCTTAGGATTGGGATTCACTAATCCAGGCTCCTTCCTCACAGTGACCTCCACTGGACGGGGATTAAACCTCCTAAAAACATGTTTTTTAATCCTCCTTTTTCCATAATTAACATGTACCCATGGTTCATAACCTCCTTTATCATCACAAGAACCTTCAACCACAGCCTCATGAGTAGCTTTGGGATTATCTTCCACTATTGGAATTTTTAAACTATCCACTTTTTTCGAAGCAAGATAAACCTCCATTTTATTCTCCAAATAATCCTTCTTGAAGCCCAATCCTATTGAAACGGAAATAGGGGAGTCTTTCATATTCAATCTTCTGAAAGAATTTCCCAGAGCTTTCCTCCACCCAAACAACTAGTGGCAATTTATCATCCAACTTGATGCAGACACATATCCTCCCAAACTCCCTTCTTCCCCATTGAAACATGTTTCCATCAATCAAATACGGCTTACCATCCATAGATGCAATTATGCAAACATTTATTTATTCCCAACATTGTAAGGGGAGATTAGGCATCCTAATCCAAATAGGAGCAGTTAAACCCTTTAAGGAGGTAGGAGAAAAGGTTGGAGACCATTTATCAATTCCAATGATATGCCCATTAACATACCATGGCCCATTAGAGAAGACTGATTCCAAAGGCTCTGGCTCCTAAAACGAACATAGAACCCAATACATACCAAGCATTGTGAGATATAATCTACCAAATTGGGACCATTGCCTTCTTAGTTCCAAACTAATCACTGGAAAAGGAGCGTTTTCACCAAAGACCATGATCACCAATGAATTCTGAAGTTTCTTAGAATTCTCCAATTAATTATGTAAATGAAGTTTAACGGATGAACCATCATCAGAAAAGCAATCACCAAAGTCCAAATCCAGGACTTTTATGTTCTCCTTCTTACTCCAAGCATTTTACTGTGCACTACTAGATGGTCGAGATCGAGCTGCTGCAAGACCACCAACACAATTGCCAAGATCTTCTAAATTATAATTCCGAACCTTTACCTGGTCCGAATGTAATTCTTCCACATAGCCATTTGCTTTGTCGGGACCTTTAACACTTATTTTAGTCATATTACCTTCAACGACTTGATTAACTTTTGAGTTGATTCCTCCTAGATGAACAAAATTGGAAGCCAATCCCTCAGAGACCCCGACACATAATTGTCATTTTCAACTTTATCCATTACAATCATAGGCTTTGATGAAGAAGAGGCACCCACATTATACACCGACTTGCCTCATAAATTTGGAAGCAACCCAAATTTGAAATGGATTTTAACATTGTCTTCAACTACCACACTCTTTCCCTTACCAATAACTTCAATATCCTTCTTTAATGACAACAAACCACCTTCGTTAATGATTAAAGGCATTCCACTTTTAAGCTTTGATTTCGCACCTTGAGCAAAGCCAGCTTTCCCATCTCCAAATGTCGGTGGAGACAATGAGAACGAATGAACTGCAGCGTAAGATCTTCCTGAAGAAGAAAGCCGGATGTCGAACGAACCACCGGCCAAAGGAGGCCGGTGACCCTCCGCCACGATCGGAGTAACCGTGAAACCTGCGAAATCAAATTTTAACCCGCAACTTCTCCCTAATTTCTCGAACTTTCTCTCTCAACTATATTAAGGTTTGGTAAGTTCATTAAGGCCTAATAAGTTAGTAAGGTCACTTAAGACCTAGTTAAAGTCATCTAATCTACTAGATTCAATTGAGCAAGATTATGTTTTTAAAAAGATTAGGCTCGATCTTTATGGTTTACCAAGTTAATTATGCATAGTATATTATTTGGATTTAGTACTAGGCCAGGCCAAGCCTATGAATTTCAAGACTAACCAAGGTTATATATATATATGGGTTTGTAATGACTTCACTATTGACAAGTTGCAACCACTTAGTTTAGAGAGGTAGGGCCACTACATCTTTATGGAATAAGACTCTTATATATTAGAGTTAAGATTTAAACTACCACAAAAGAGTGATCAGCCAATCCCAAAAGAAAGTTCAATACTGCCAAACATTAAGCATTGGTAGTGTTAGATGATGGCATGGGAATGTCACATGTCTGATGATTAAAGTTTATTATTTTTTTATAAGGGGAGATTGGGTGTTTGGGAAGATGAGTCTTGGATGGAAATGGCTCAAAAATATTAGATGTTGTTCATTAGCAAGTATTAGGGGATGTTGATTGAAATTTTAAACTTATAATTGAGTAGTGGAAGCTTCATTCAAACTTTCCCTAGAGAAATTCAATCAAGATGATGAGGGGGGATAATATAGCTACTTCAATCAGCAAACAACAAAAATTTAAATGTAGCAAATAAACATTATTTGAGAATTTAGTTAATTAAAGCGAGAGGATTCAAGTTTAATGTTAGACACTAATGAACATGAGGAGATGCTCACCTTGCAAATATAAGTCAAGAGTGGTTTACACCACCTTTAATTTAAGGAATTAAAAGAGTTTGATCTTAACCAGCTTAGCTATAAGGTTGGCTCTCAAGTTTACTTTTAACCTACATCCTTTCCCTCTCAATTGGTTTCATTAGAACTTGAATATGAAAATTGATTAATAATGCCACATCCTCTTCATTATTACTAAAAAATACATCAACGAGGTAATGTGTGAAGTGGTGCCTCTCAACATCTGCCTAGTTATATTTGAAAGACCATCTCTATTGAATAAAGACAATATCTTTTATCAAAGGGCAACAATATTGTATCTCCAAAGATGATGTTAGATATATTTTCAACTAGAGCAAGAGATTGTAGCTTTTGGACATGCAATGGCTTGATAGGTGAAGAGATCAATAATCATGCACCAATGCTTCATTTTCATTTTGTCTAAAAAGACAAGTCTTATGATAATGCCAAATTATTGATCTAAAAAGGATTTAAGGAGAATACAAAGAAGAAAAAATAAAATAAAATAGTTGATTGGGCTTTTTTAGGAGTGAAAGTCAAGCTTGTACCAACTCATGGAAGAATATCAAACTTTTTCAAGAGTAAACATTAAGAGTTTCAGTGATGTATTCAGAGGAAACTCAAAGAGTTTCAGCCAAAACTCACATATTTTAAATGAAAGTACACTAAAAAATCTTTTGCACTCATTAAATTTATACTAAAATTTTGAATTCATTATTATTATCTCTCATATAAATAATCAATATTATACATATCTATGTGTATTTCCATAAATTACATTTGCCTTCCATATATAAAATATTACATTATATATCAAATAATCTATTTTCTAAAATTACATTTATCTTCTTTATTGCAATATATTACACAACATGTTAATACTAATCCATTAACTTGAGTTTGTTAAGTGCAATTTCCAAAAACACAAAAAATATATTTATAATGTTAATGACTATCTATAAGAAGAGATAAGTATTTAATTTATCATTAAAATTCTGTTTAATTTCATGTGTTATAGCTTCAAGCCTTCAACCCTGAAAAGAAATTCAAATCAAAATTTAACCCCTAACATAACAAAATGTTACAATTCATCTTTTTATGGCCACTACACAAAATGAAATATTGCAAAATCGAATGCAAAGGTTAGATATGCAATTTACTACTTCCCCAGCCTCAAATCAATTCTGGCACAGCTTATCATATGCTGATAATCTCCTTCCTCCAAAAAAATAAAAATACCATCATTTTTTGGTCAGACCAATGAACCAAAATTATTACTGTTAATTAATTATTTTTTACCTCCTTTTTCAACCTCTCATTTGCCCTAAATACTCTCACCATCCATCCATCCATCTTCTGCTTCTCCCTTCCTCTATGCAACAGTATTTTCTCTCTCTTCCTCTCTTCTTCTCCCTTCTCCTTTTTCCAAGTCACTAAGCACACACAAAATGGGGAAGCTTTCCCTTTGGACTTCTCCATGACAGGTGACAACACTTGGGCTTGAGGAGAAGCAAGGAGAAGAGAGTTCATCTCTATCTGTAACACTTCACAGAGCTCTGATCTGACTGCAATGGGAGTTATGTATCACTATGGTTCTTCCATCCTCCTATGCCCTGAGGACAACAGTAGCATCCTGGGATTTGATGATGATGAAGAGCTGGCCATAAATGGAAAAGTTCAGGGGAGTGGACTTGGGAAGATTTTTGACCAAAAGACTGCTTTTTTCCGAGATTCCTTCAAGGTTTTCCCATTGCAGTCTGAGGAATGCTTGTTTTTGTTGATGGAGAAGGAATCTGAACATCTCCCAACAAGAGATTATGCCAAGAGATTGATCAGTGGGGCATTGGACATGTCTGTAAGAATGGATGCTGTTGATTGGATTTGGAAGGTGCCTCCTCTTTACTTTATTCTTGATTAAACTGCTGGACTTGGATAATAAATTTTTCTCTTGCTTGATTAGAGTTTCACCAATAGAGTTTTTGGAGGAGGAGGAGGAGGTTGAGGGGATTAATGAGTTGTAATCCTGAATACTTTAGATGCAGTTTCATCCTCTTTTCCATACATGAATAGCATAAAGTTGTTAACTGTTTCTTTTTTTTTATTAATTTCTGCTATGAATCACATATTTTTAGTTTCTTTTTGCGATTTTGCTGTGCTGGCTTTTCAATGAATTTGTTCTTTGATGCCATATGCCTTTTGTTTTGATGCTGATATATGAATTTATTGTTTTGCTTTAACTTTGTAACTGTTGCTCTGTATGTGCTTTATTTCCTTTTGCATCAATCATCTCTGATAAGTAGAATGATTTTTATTTTCTCTTTTGTTTATTCATCTGCTTTTGTTGCTCTCCTAATATTCTTGCTTATCTGGGTTTGATTAATGGGCAATTGCACTGAAATGTGCAGGTTCATGCCTATTACAGCTTTGGACCTCTGAGTGCCTACTTGTCTGTAAATTATCTTGACCGGTTTCTCTCGACTTATGAACTCCCTGTAAGAATTATGCTAACCATTTACTCGTATTTTAATGTGTACTTTGGCATTATTTTTTTTATTAGTAGTGATATTTATATTCGATTAATCAGTTAAATTTCCTTAATTTTTCTTCCCTTTTCATCTTTATCTGTAGAAAGGGAAAGCTTGGATGACCCAATTGCTAGCTGTGGCCTGTTTATCTTTGGCTGCGAAGATGGAAGAAACTGAAGTTCCTCTATCTCTGGATTTACAGGTGAGGATTCATGAATCAAAGCTTGTCATTTTAATTTCTTATTTCCTTTTTTTTCTAAACGGTTCATGTTGCAAGATGCAATAGATAGGCAATGCCAAATATGTATTTGAGGCAAAGACTATACAAAGGATGGAGCTATTGGTACTTAGCACGCTCAAATGGCGGATGCTATCTGTGACACCTTTCTCGTTCATCGAGTACTTCCTCAACAAGTTCAATGATAGAAAAAATTTGTCAGAAGCATTCGAGCTCAGCCAGTGCGTGGATCTAATTTTGAAAGCAATTAGAGGTTGGCTTCAGAAAACTCGTTCCTTGAGAAAGTTAAGGAAATAAGAGTTGGATGCTTTTGTAATTGATACGTGATATCATAAGTGCAGGAATTGGAATTTTGGAATTCAAACCTTCAGAGGTTGCTGCTGCAGTTGTAATGACTGCATTGGGTGGAGAAGAAATGGTAGACATTGAAAAGGCTTTGAGTTGTTGTTGCAATTATGTTAAGAAGGTAAATGAATTGCATTAAACCTAGCCTTTTTGCTTGGATTGATGGATGTTAGTGAAAATGAAAAGAATCTCTACAATTTATGAGTTGATTATGAATCTACAACCAGCTTTTGAACCAATATTTCTGATTTTCTTGTACTCAAATTCCTAACATTCAAACACAGCTTTAGTTTCCGTTAGATTTCTTTTGATTCCTATTTGGATTTGGGTATTGCTTGCAGGAGAAAGTTATACAATGCTATGAAGCAATACAAGATATTAGACTACTGGAGGGTAATCCTCTGCCAGTCCCATCGGTGCCACGGAGCCCAATTGGAGTATTGGATGCTAAATGCTTGAGCGACAAGAGTGATGAAACCGCTACTCCACAGGAAAACTCTCAGAATAATTCTCCAGTAGCAAAGAAGAGGAAGCTGAACAACCTATCTGAATCATAGCAGAGAAGATTTCTCCTGGCAATTTTAAAGAGGCATTAGTACTTTTGAGCTCTTTCTTCTTTGGCTAGAGAGACTTTTTGGTATGGCCAAAATCTTAGTAGAGATTAGAGAAGAATAAAGAGGCAGAAGTACTTTTGGCTTCTCAGTTGTTTGGTTACTGAGAGTTTTTGGTGTTGGGCAAGGCATGAATGAGTAAGTGTAACACAAAGGGAGAGCCAAAAATTAAAAAAAAATAAAGAAAAAAAGAAAATAAGAAGAGAGAAATAATCATATATATTGGACCATTATTTCATGCCTTAATCATTATAAAGTGACTACCTGGACTAGACAAGAAGGGAAGACAGACAACAGCAAAGAAAACAGTAAATATGGAAACTTATATCAGTTGCATATAACTGATATGGAAGAATTTGCTGCATTATGTGTGTTTTCCAGCTTCTCTTGTGCTTTTGATAGCATTCTATTGTCTGGTATCTACCACCCCTGTCATACTAAGGGACAACAAACTGTATAAATTTAGGGTTCTATTATCAGAGGCATTTGAAGCCATGTCCCTTGGCGTTTATAGTTTCATGTAACTAGTTCTAAGAATTTGATCTTACTATATGTTCCATTTTCTTATGGTCTGTTCTCATGAGGGCTCCTAGTATATTAACTCACCAAGGGAGGTGTCAAATTCCATTATTGTTTCTTTCCTGATGGAACTGAAGTTTCTTCAGGAAGGTCTGATTTATTTCAATTAGGAACAGATTTGTTAATGATTCAAAGTTTGAGCTGCCATACCTTGGCTTAGAATTCGCTCAAAATCATTTAGGCTTTATTTTGGACGTCTTTTTTACTGCTTCTTCTTAAAGCAGTTTTTTAGTAAAGTTTTTTTTTGGTGCTAAAATGTTGTTTTAATAAGCAAGAAGAAAGCCGTCCCAAATGAAGCCTTAATCTGATCTCAAAGCCAAGCCAAGCTAATCCAAGTTTGATTTAAGATAGGCTTGATTTGATGATCTCGAACTGATCTAGGCAAGGATCATTAACTTTGATATGAATTGAATTTAAGCTAAAAATTGATCTAATCTTGATTAGTCCAACATGTGAGCTTAATTGGCTCTTAAGTTTAAGTAGTTTAATATAAAAATTTTATGCCAAAACTCTCACCCTTTCCTATTTAAGCTTTCTTTTTAAAAGGCTCTATTTAGTTCACTTTACTAGGGCTTGATGTGGGCTACTGTCTCTCTACCAAGGTCCTTTCCACAAACCTTTTACAGGCTTTCCAGCTCTTGAATGAGACCTGTTACTTCAAGGAAATTTCTATGGCTAGGTCGAGAGAGAGAGAGAGAGAGAGAGAGAGAGAGAGAGATTACTGATTTCTTTAGGTCTGGTAACATTGGGTGGGCCCAACCTTAGCTTTATCCTGATCCATTCCCCCTTTGGAGCCTACCTATAATTTCTCTTAGGTTCTCTCTATTGAATAAATACCCCTTAGAAGTTGGATGATATGCAATATATGTAGAGTTATTGGTAGTTATGAAGATAAAAAATAGAAAACTTGATAGGGATGTCAATTGTTTTGTTTAATTCAATAAATATAATTTCTATAATGTAGTTATAATATTGTTTACAGTAAGAATTAAAAAATTGAATGAAATTATTGTAAAGATTGGTTGAGAACCTTCTCTCTGAATTTTATTCAGTATTTTACATTTTCAATAATGATATATATATTACATGTATAAATAAATACATATAAAGATTAAAAAAAACAAAAAAAAATATGTGAAAATAATTAAATTAGTGAATGCAATTTTTTTGTGATTCAAATTTTTGAGAATTTTTTAATTTAATTATTTTAACAAATAATATAATTTGTGATTAAAAAAATTCTCACTTATTTATTGTAAAGACATTATATACCTTTATGAATGGGTGGCATAATGGGAAATGAATGATAAGGAGGGGATTATGAATATTTTATGAATTATTGAGGATTAACTTCATTTTGGCTAACTTTTGAGCACTACTTTTTTGTTCTTTTCAAAAATATTTTGTACAAAAAAGTTATTTTAGAAAACAGTAAGAAACCAAGTTTAAAAATGCCACACTTTTTAAAATATAGACATTGATGATGATGTTGGCAACACCAAGTGTTTTTCTTTGGATGGTTTCAAAATGTGTTAGGGTTGATGCTTAAGCCATTGGAAGGGTTGGAATGGAATGGTGTTCAAGTTTCATGTAATGGTAGGAGGAAATATAGGGATGCTGAAATTCTGACTGTATTTTGATAATTGGTGTTTTGGCTTTTAGGACTTTAGAAGGTGGACATTCAAGGATTTGAAAATACTTGAAATTGATGAAGAATTTCTTAAGAATAATTCTGGAGATTTTCATTAAATTATAAGGGGTCAGGAGGTTAGAAGCCCATTATGTCATATTCAGTCTTATTATGGCCTTCTATTTTATGAGATATTTTGTGGAGGATTTGAAGGAGAAGGGCTATGAAATGGTGTGGGAATGAGTGTGGAAAGATTCTATAGTAAAAAAAAAAAAAATTAAAATGATATTAAGATAGACTAACTACCCAGCAAAATAATAAGGTTGAAGAAATCATCGAACCTCATCATATAAAAATTCATTTTTGCAACACAACAACATATTTTCATTTTACAATATTTATGGAGGTTTAAAATTCTTGAAATTGAAATAAAATTAAATAGAGGAAGAAGTTAGTGTTGGCCCACTAGCCCCACTTGTAGAGGTGCTAAGGTATAGTTACACATCTCTTGGAAAAGGTTAACCACCTCTTTAATGAGGAGGATAGCCAACTGCTTAAATTTTGATTTTTTTTTTTTAACCAACAAGTTCATTTCCTTCATGTGATTCCTCCAAGATTTCAAAAGCCAAAATTCAAATTATAAATTACAATCACAAATAAAAATCACAAACATCTTGTCTATTACAACATTTAACACACATAAGAAATCTAAGTAGCAGCTAGAAGTTTTCATATGCTCCTTGCTTATGGGTTGTTTAATTGGAAGTCAAATGGGTGTAAAGTATTTAAAATGCAAGGGTTTTGAAAATATTAGTGTTTTATTGGAAGGAAAAATAAATTAAAGTAAATATAGTGTAAATCATTTTAGTTCATTTTTAAGGTAAACTTAAGTCGTCCAGTTTTGAGCGAGAACTGTTTAAACTGTAAACAAGCTCGCTTAACCACCGCAACCCGCCGTCTGCCACCACCATCGACTGCCACCATCTACCATCAACCACCACAGACTCATAGTTGATCGCCACAGCCGTAGGCCACCACTTGCCACCGGCCACCACAAACCACAGCCTGCCACCACTAGCAGCCTGCCACCACCACAACTTTAAACCTACACACACACACACACATACATATATTTATTTTTCACTCATTCAAAGAACTCCAAAGTATTCATTTTACACTGTATTTATTTTATATATCATTCATTTTACACTAAATTCCTTTTTTAGCAACCAAACAACCCCTTAGTCTTTTATAGAAAAAGTACATTTACTCACAAAAAAAAATTGAGGGAGAAAAAATTGATGTTTAATTTCTTGGAAAAAAAAAAATTAATCACTCACATGTGTAGTACTCTCAATAAAAGATGACAATTAATCCCTTGATTTTAATAGCCACATCACACTAATTGAATAATGAATAGCAAAGTGGTCCATTAAATATATAAATAGGTGAATTAAATTTGAGTAAGAAACTACATGATTGCTTATGATATTTCAATTAACTATGAAATTCATGTTGCATTTAATGCTTAGTTGCCACTTATTCTTCACTAACATACTTCTTTGATCAAGCATTTCAAATTCAAAAGTGGTTAGAATGAAAAGTGAATATACTAACCCAAATCCCTCATATGAATCTTTAGAAGGAAAACAAAGTGTGTATATCTCAAGAGCAAACTCCAATAGTTAATTTCATCCCATATAAGATTCCTAAAAAAATGCTCATTAAAGGAGCTTTGCTTGCATTCAATGTCATAGGATAGAATAATGATAGTTAGTCTAAGATCAAGTTTTAGGATATTCAAATGGAAAAGATAATCTTTGTAAGAAGTAAAAAAAAAGGTCAATATGAGTTTGGATTTGGTAAAATATCTCTATGAATTGAGGTAAGTTAAAATAAAAGGATTCAAAATGCCTTAGGAGATATGATAGTTTTAGATCTTATAAATTTGAAAGCAATGTAATTTTTGGGGTCTTATAACGTTTCAAATAAATCAGAAAGTTGCCTAGACTTAGCTCATAATACCATAATATTATATTTCTTAACAAACAATAAACAAATGGGATTTCACTACACAACAATTAGACAAGACACTTAAATTAGACTAATAATACATAGAGAATATAAATGCGTTAATTTATATTGAAGGGACTTATATTTCAAAATAACTACAAAGGGCTAACCATTTTTTTTAACCTAAAACAAGAATTTATTTCAACAATAAAGGAAAGATACAAGCAAGTCCAACAACGGAGAAAGCAACACATATATGACAAAATAGCCACATTGAAACAACAGACATAAATGAAGACAATAGGATACAAGCCATCCGGGCTCAAGTAATGGCGATTTTTTTGCAACCACCAAAACTGTAGGAAGGGGCCATCCAGAGGAAGAATAAAACATCAGGCCACACCAATGAAGTCAAAAATTGGACAAGCATAGCCTCATATCCCAAAGCAAGGCCACCAGGCATAATACAAATACTCACAACAAGCCAAGCCGTCAAGATGAAGAGCAGTAAACAGCCTCATCATTGCTCGGGCCATATAAACCCCCAATACCACTATCCAAACCAACAAAAGCCAACCGAAACACCAAACAACCAAAAAAAGGAATGCCAATATCCAAAAACAAACGCGAATGTAAGCACCCGAAAAGAAAAAAAAAAGCTCGAAGCTTTTTTATTTGGATTTTCTTCTACGACGCCTACCACCACCACGAGAGAAAGTTTTATCAACAAAATGATATGCTGAATAATTCATGAAACTTGTCAAGCGTATCTCAAAAACAACCCCCACCCCTCCCCCACTATTAGAGGATGCATCCATCCAATCTGTATGATCAATAAAGGAGCCTGTCAACTATCTAGCCATATGAGCTTTCAATACATCATTTGAAATTTGAGAGACCGGTACATTAACAAAGTGTGCATGCTTAAGCGCATCCAATGTCATATCCAAAATATTTAAAGGAGAAGTTTCAGATGTAATACCCAACATAGAGGATCCAACAACCATCACCTTATTAACTTCACATTGACCCAACAAAACCTCCATCTGATTATCATAAGAACCAAAACCATTACGGGACTTCTCAACATATTAGGTGAAATAACCAGGGAGCAACCTGTAGGGACAGGAGCCCCCTCTAAATAAGCCATAGAAGGGTCCAAAATAACCATAGCTTCCGAAGGGGACATCAGCAACACCCAGATCAGGCACCACCAAATGGCCCGCCTCAGAAACAAGTCGATGACCATTAGCATCGGCAACAAGTGAATCACTAACCTGCTCAGAAACTATAGGAATTATTTCATCCACATTATTCAAAATAGTAGGGGATTTAGCCAAATGGTGATGAAGGATATTACAGTCTAATTTTGAGTACCCTAAAGACTTAAAATTATGACAATAAGAGGGAAATGCCTCCATAACCACCGATTGAATATAAATCAAGTTATTCGGACCAACCCACACCTTATCTAGAAATTTTTTGGTAACATTTAATTCCACCAGGACAAGCGCAACTGAAGGCCTAAAGCCAGTGTATGTCATGATCAATTTTAAGAGGGCAAGCAAACATGGAACCAAGCCCATGAAGAATCCTAGGAGAAAATAAATAGGTTAATTAGAAAATGAAACCCATGTAGGAATAATGGGCGATTCAATCTCAAAATCAAATGTAGGAGTCCACTTAAACACCTTCATGAAGCAGTTGTTCACAAAATATGAGCGGTGAGAAAATACACGATAGTAGTCCAAGTCGTTAACAAGTTTGATTAACACATGAATAGGATTTAGAACGGTAACCGAAAATTCACCATTGAACTTGAGGTTGAAAAAATATTTGTGAATAGCCTCAAGCATAGGTCTATGAGAAGAAAATTTGCCGACCAAAGCGAACTCAAAAGGAGCCACGAGAGCCAGAATGCCTTCTTTCGAAATCCACAACAAGGGAATCCCATGATCAAAAGAGATTTTGAGGTCCAGGAAAAACGAAGAAGAAGAGCTACCAGGTAATGCATCACAAAATGACATAGAAGAGGTTTTGCCAGCCAAAAAATCAGGATCTACCAAGCGTTTTCCCTCCATCGACCAAAAATAGACAACGATGACAAAACCAACCAAAATAGAACCAAAAAATTACGGACAACACAATGACTATGGCCAAGAAACTTCTCTGAGCCGAGAAGGGACACCTGAGGCCACGAAAAGGGTTGTGATGAAGGAAAAGCCTTGTGAGAAAAAAAATCCTAATAGAGCACATTACGGGAGGAGGGCCTTGCTATTTTTAATTTTTGGGTTCTAACTACAAAGGGCTACCCGTAGTGGGACTTACAACAACATTTAGGGTGCAAGTCCTCATAAACCTAAAGCATGATATACAATATTCTTGATTTGTTAGTCGCTGCATTGAGGAGGCCTTATAAACCGAATGAAATGATAAATTTTATAGCCAGGTAATATAGCTTACGGTCTACATGTGCTCACTTTCCATATCCAATTGGCTAATCTTTATATACTTCATTATTTTTGTTAGTTATATTTTCTATTTTTATATTTTTATATTTGTGTCAACTCTTACTAGTTTATCTGCATGAAATTTTCTAACTTGTTTATATTATTCATTTCTATCATATACTTTGGTGTGGCATATTATGTAGTAGCTTTTTTATAGAATTATCATACTCTACGAGACCTGATTCTCATAAGCAAATTCTCAACATAAGAAATTATTAAAAAAATAGTAAGAAAATATTAGTTAAATGGATGTATGATAACAATCTGCATAATAATACAATGAGAAAGTTAACCTAAATATACTCCAATTCTATTGCGAAAAAAAAAGCTTACACTTTAATTAGATAAAAATGCTTTAGCAAAATATGTAATTATTAGCTATTATGATGATATAATTAAAGGTAATTAAAAAAAATTAGAGTTAATTGTGTAAAAAAATTGTTATTGCTTCCTTTGCTCCAAGTAAGGATATATTGCTTACATTATTTTGTTAAACGGACCTCAAATCCAACCATTTAATGCGAGAACATGCTAATTCATCACATTTCGTTGACCAACAGACATAATCCGTTATTTTCTCCAAACGAGGTGGGCAAATCCGCCACAATAGTTAATAAAATCTGTCGGCCTCTTCTGCAATTCCCTCCAAAATGACTGATTTTTGTTTTGCTCCCCTTACCATCGCCGATCCTCTTGTCTTCAATATTGGTTCGAGCGTCTAGGGTTTTCTTCTCAGACATTTACCACTGTAAGTTAAATGAATTCCAGTTTATTAGAATATTGGCTGAAAAAATCTATTTTTTTATTGTTATCTATTTCTTTTCTGCGCCAAATCGGATTTATCATTGCTGCTTTCTGTAAATAGTTGTGTCAGGCTTCGACATTTTTTAGGGTTTAGTTGTATTGAGCACGTTATTTGCTGAGCGATTTTGAAATTTAGCATTGAAGCCTTGCCATAGTTTCGGTTTTTGAGCTTAAGTATGCGGTGGCTGAGCCTCTTTACTAATGTTTACCGGAAAGTGGTTTACCTTAACTTGTATTGCATGCTTATTCTGTAACTAGGGTTCCTTCTCACTGAGCTCTTTCTACATGTTTTCTCTGCCTTCTTTCTTCCGATATATATGGGACCAAGGTTTTCTTCCATTGAATCGAGTTGAAGCCGTTGGCTAGAACTTTAAAAAGTCTCTTCTTTAACTTCTCCCAGAACTTCCAATTGCCTCGTTTTCTTCATCTTGTTCTTATTTCCTGAATCTCTTATGGCTGTCTCGAGAATATACAAAACTAAAGGAAGGTAGAGTAGTAATGGTGCGCCTAGCAGCCAAGTAGACGAGAGTTTGAGCATTGAATCATGAGAATGGAATCACCGCCACCTATGGTTAGAATTTTAACTTGTTTCAACTGCTTCAGTATTGCCGGGTACTTGAAGAGATGAAAATTCCCTTATCTTAATAGTTAATACTTGATTGTGCTTTTGGTTACAAGTTGGATTTAACTCATGTAGGATTAATAAATATTGTATAATCAGATTGAATATATCTTAAGAGTATTACAATTTGAAATCTGTTTAGCATGGCAATAAGTCTTGTTAAATATTTATAAAATGTTTGATGATTGGTTTGTGATTTAAGATTTGTGACAGGGAGAAATCCTTAAATATATCAAATCTTGTGTGAATAGCAGGCTCTAACAACTCTTATGTTTAACTAAAGGGAGATTTACATACATACCACCATATACTATTCTATTTATATATTTAACACCTAAAACTTTAATATTACATACATACCACCCATAATTCATTTTCATATCAAATATGAGTGGTAGAAATGAAATATATGAGTGGTAGAAAGGAAATATGAGTGGCATATTTGATGTTAAAATACTATAGGGTGTTGTGCTTTTATATTCATTTTATTAAATATTTTACATTATATTTAAAATAGTGTGTGTTGCGCTTTGCGCTATGCATTATGGCTCCATGGGAATCTTTGTACTATAATACACTATTCACCATTGATAAGTATGGTGGCTACTAATTTTCTCTAAAAATGCAATTGAATCTTATTTATTGTTAGGAAACATGGTTATATTAAAAAGATGAGTAGTTATTCTTTTATTTTATAATCAATTTATAGTAATGTTCGAAATTCTGCAAAAGGGTATTGAGGTGTTTTCTTTTCGTAAAGGCGAGGCACAAGCATCAAGGCATTTTGATGTGTAAAGCTTAGAATTAACCATTAAATTAATTAAAAATATGAAATAATCAATGACATTCTAACATTAAAATAATATGTTAAAACAAGATCATAAAAAGTCAAAGTAAGACTACTAAAATTCATCTAAAGACATAGATAAAGCTAAATAAATAGTCTCTTAGTTCAACATAAACAAGCAGTCTAACATTATAAATTATGAATTCAAATGTCTCTCTCACTCTCACAACTTTGAAGGTCTTCATTAGAATTGTCATTACAATGATTTGCTTTCTTTAATAACTAGGAAATGGGTTTCTAACAACAAGAGAACATGTGTTGGAGGAGAAGAAGCCACGGTGGCATTATGATGATGGTGATATAGTAGGATCGAGTGTGTTGGTATCATTTTTGGTGCACATATATTATTTCCATTTGATTGGTTATCGATCCAATCATCCCTAACTAGTTTTTAGTTAGTTGTGGGATCGTGTTATAGGTTGCATGATAGCACACTATATTTCGTGTTACGTTGCATTGTCTCGCCCCCTGAATCAGAGTTTTGCAAACTGCATCACATTCATCATCATATATAGTTGCACATGTAGCTAGTGGGAAGCTGAGATCATGAAAGTTTTGTGAGAAATTTGATCGTTTGCGCTTTCTTACATGAAAATCTACAATCACGTAAAAAAATTGAGATCGAGACGTTAGTTATAGTTATGGACTGCGTGAGCATATCCAAGTAGTTAAGTCAGTTCAAATGAGCCCCTTCGTGTTTTGATTGGATGTCATTTGATGAGTGCTGAGTCCACATACATGAAAAATCTTCGATCACAAAATTTAGTGATCGAGATGCTATATTTTGAAATAGACTACGCGAGCTTTGTTTAGATCATAGACAGTTCAAACAAGCTCATCCGCATTCAAATTAGGCCTCGCTTGATATGTGTCAATTAATCAAACAGATTAATCTTTTAATGTTATATACTTAGATTTATATTTAATAATATAAATTGATCAATTTGTGTATGTATTGATATACGCATATTTATTTGATTAGTTTATATATATGTAAATCTATAGTATATAATATATATATATATATATATATATATATATATATATATATATATATATATATATATATATATATCTATATTATCACTTCTAATTAATTGTTATTTTTATTTTTACTTTCTTTAAACAAAAGGCTGATCAAATCACATCTCAAAAACAAATTTTATAAATTTCTTTTATTTCTCATATTATAATAATCTCTAATTCTATTCAAAAGTTATTTTGAAAAACTCACTTTTTTTTTTCACATTTCAAAAATTGAGTTGCTTAAAGCTCTTTCTAAACTAAAGTTCCAAAGCAGCTACCTTTTTTTTTGTAAGAGCCCATTTTCCTACTTTCATAAAATATTTTGGCTTGTTCAGTTAATGGCTAGAGGACAAAAGTAATTTGTGGCTTTTGGCTTTCAAAGGAAGAACATTTTCCTTTGCACAAGTGGAATGCGGCTCCCTCTTTCTCTATCTTTTGAGAAAAAAAAAATCCAAGCCCATCGCCACTTTCTACTTTTTTTATCTCGAAATCAAAGTCCAGGCTGCCTCATTGTCTTTTCTATTCTCAAATGAAAAAGTAATTTGTTATTTTTTGGGGTTGATTTTTTTGATCTGATTCTCTCTAAGGCAGAGAAGGAGATTTTCTCCTCAATTTTCTTTTCTTTTCTCCAAAGCCAAAATGACTCATTACCTTCTTGCTTTTCCTCTTTTGAACAAGCAAAAAAGATGTTGCTCAAGCGTGGGCGGTCTAGCTGGCAGATGGAGGAGCATGCGGGCCTCGCTAGTGTGGGCAGCGGACAAGGAGGTAGGGAGGCTCAAAGGGGATCAATTCTACCTTTAATTACTTATTATAGAAAATCAAAATTAGGAGGGAATTAGGAAGTTTTCATTAGGGAAAGAGGATTGATTTGAATTCAAATTTGGGAGTGAATTAGGAAATTTATTTAGGATTAATTAAGTGGTTTTATTTTCGTTATATGATTTTGTATTTTATAGTAATTTTCTTTCGAGTTGTTCCTAGCAGCGCCTAAGGTTTGTGGAATGTCGATTTACCTTTCGAATAGTAAATTAACTTGTATCTTGGTTTGGTACAGATATTAAAAAAATTAGTCCATTTTATCTTTCTTTCTCATTGATTTCTATTGTGTTTTCTCTTGTTATTGTTTTTTTTATTTGGTATTTTTTCTTATTATTGTGTGGATATCATATTCCTATCAAATTGGTATCAGAGCATCATTTTTGAGACCTATGGCAACTAAGAAGGTTTATGTGTTGGAGGAGAGGCTTGATGGAGAAGTTGGAAATCTGAAATATGAATTCAGAGTGTGAATTTCATCAATTGAGGGTAGATTTTTGAATTTGGAAGAGATGATGAAAATGATGTTATAGTTTCTAAATTAGACGACATCATCAGAGATAAGGGCATCGTTGACCGAACAGAGAAGTGGGGAAAACCCTAATATAGGGATGATGAGGGGGGATCGTGAGGTGGAAATTTTGAGATAAGAAGAGGAGATGCCATCTTTGGAGCTACTTCCAAGGAGGGGAACCTATGAAGGGTATGACCAGATAGTTGATTTGGTGGAAAGGGAAGCATGGAGGGATCACAACTCCCGTTATATTGGAGGAGGAAGAAGCAATTGGGGCGGTGGTGATCCTAGGCTAAGAAAGTTGAAAATGCTGATTTTTGAAAGAGAAAATACTCGCGGGTGGATTTTCGGGTTGAGCGCTATTTTATTGTAAATGGGTTGAGAGAAAATGAAAAACTTATCACAACTGCTCTATGTCTGGAGAGGAAGGCTCTATCATGGTACCAATGGAGAGACTTGCAAGATCCTATCCGATCATGGAGGGAGTTCAAAGACTGTCTACTAGAATGTTTTCAAACCAGTTAGGAAGGAGACTTCTATGAACAGTTCTTTGCTCTAGTGCAGGAGGGGATGATGATAGAATATCGGGTGAATTTTGAGTACTTCTCAAGCTAATTTGGAAGGTTTTCAGAGACTATGTTAGAGGGGAATTTTATAAAGGGGCTCATCCCTGATATTCGAGCAGATGTTTAAGTACTAAGACAACGTGGCTTAGGGAATGTTATGAAGTTAACCCAGCTGGTGGAGGAGAAGAACTCTTTGGAGAGTAGCCGTAGTAATAGTTCGGGAGTCTCCTATCGCACAACCACAACATTTTTGGCACCAAAGGTGCAAACAATGTCTATTCAGATGGAAGCCCTGAGGAATAAAGGTTAGGGAGTATGACCAAGGAGGAACTTTAAGAAGTTTGACTGAGTCAAAAATTCATGATAAGAGGGCTAAGGGTTTATGCTTTAGATATGATGAGAAATTTGCTCCAACCCGCCGTTGTAAGGACCGTTCGTTATAAGTCCTAATTACGATGAGAACGAAGATACTACAGAGGAGGATGATGATCACTTGCAGTTAAATGTTGCACAAGTATCCCTTAACTCAATGGTCGGGTTCACACCAAACCAAAACATGAAGGTTAAGGGGAAGATTAGGCATTAGGAGGTGGTTGTACTGGTGGATAGTGGAGCTACCTATAACTTTATTTTCAATAGGATGGTGGATTAGTTGGGACTGAAATTCGTGGACATAAAGGGCTTTTGGGTTTTGCTGGGAACAAGAAAAATAGAGAGGAGTAGAGGAATTTGCAAAAGGGTGATTCTAATCCTTCCAGAGATTCAGGTATTGGAAGAATTTCTGCCATTGGATTTGGGAACATAGATGTGATATTGGGAATGAAGTGGCTGCAAAAGTTAGGGAAGACCAAGATTGATTGGAAGCCTCTAACGATAGAGTTCAAGGTTAAGGAGAGGAGAGTGGTTATTAGACTAGATCCTAGCATGTCCAAAGTTATTGTTTCACTCAAAACCATGGTGAGGGCAATCCAAGGTGGAGTCAAATTTTTGGTGGAACTGTAGAGTTTGGAAGGAGAAAGAGGATGTGAAGAAGATAGATGTACCAGATATGGTTTAGCCACTCCTACAGCAGTATTGAGAGGTGCTCATGAGCCACTTTTATAGAGAGCTATTCTGAATGCTGGGACCATTTTGAGGAGATGTATAACATACCAACCACAGACTAATGGGCAAATCGAGGCGATGAACAGGAGTGAGAAGGCTTATTTAAGATGGTTTGTAGCATAAACACCCAAGACTTGGTGAAGTGGTTACCTTAGGCTGAGTACTTGCACAATATATCCTACCATAGTGTAGCACATACTACACCCTTCAAAATCTTTTATGCTAGAGTCCCTCCTCACCTGGTATACTATGCGACCAATAGCACCCCAATTTCATTAGCGGAACAATAGTTGTATGAATATATATTTGGAGAGCTAAGGGGCATCTACTGAGGACATAGCAAATTATGAAGAAGGCCGACAGACATAGAAGGGATGTGCAATTTGAGGCGGGTGTATGGTGTATTTGAAGATTCAATCCTACAGACATAAAACCTTATCTTGAAGAAGATACAAAAAGTTATCTCCATGGCACTATGGGTCTTATGAGGTTGTGGAGAGCATTGGTGATGTGGCATATCGTTTGCAGTTACCCCCTACTTCCACCATACACCCATTATTCCTTGTGTTCCAATTTAGAAAATTTATTGGCAACCACAATCCATTAACGACACTTTCGATGACCTTGACAGAAGAAATAGAGGTGATCCTGGAGCCAATGGAAGTGAGAGTTCGCTCGACCACTAGAGGAGCTAGAGAAGTGCTGATTGAGTGGAAGGATTTTCCTGACTGTGAAGCAACATGGAACTGTATTGAATGATTTAACAGTAATTTCCTTCGTTCTACCTTGAGGACAAGGTGGCTCTGTGGGATGAAATTATTGATGGATTGGTTGAGCCGGTCCAACCAATCAACTTGGCCCCAGGAGTTGGGGGGATGTAGTTGATGGGCGGAAGAGCCATGTGGGCCCCACTATCATGGGCAACGGGTAAGGAGAGTGGGAGTGATGTAGAACAATTGGGGGGGGGAGTAAAAATAAAAAAAAATCTGAAATTCAATTTCAGATCTCCCTTAATTAAGGGATTTAAATTTGAAATTCAAATAAGATGGAGGGAAGGATAAGAAGGAGTTGATTATTCCCCAAATTGGATTCCTTAACAAGGAAATAATTAAAATAGGGAGGGATGGGGGCCGGCCAAAGAGAGAGGGGAGAGAGAATTGTCCACATTCGATGTATGTGTCCATATACATTGAATAGGGCGAATTAAATTCAAACCCAATCATTTAATTCAGATTTGTACTAATTGAGGGAAATTTCCTAAAATAGGTGTATGATATTTAGGAAAGATTTTAAAATTCAATTCATTTGAATTTGAATTATGAAATCTTTCCAAATAAGGTAGGGTTAAATTAGGAACATGATAATGGGGTAATTGAAGGATTATTTAATTAGAATCTTAAATAGGAAAATGGATTAAAGACCTTTCAAAATTTAAAATTCAAAATTAAGAGATGGAATTTTGAAGTGAAAAAGGGTTAGATAGGGACGACACCTTGGACTGAGAGTTAATTGGGGAGCAATAAGGTGAAGGAAATTAATTGAATGGAGGGAGAAAGAGTGACACCGGCTTCAAGGAGAGAGGGAGGGTTAGGGAAATGTTTAATGGTGTTTCCTAAATAAAGCTAATTAAATCAGGAGGGATTGATGACTCCTTTTCCCTCTTAATTCAAATTTGAATTTTGAATTTGGATGGTTTAAAACTTTCCAAATATAAATCATGTCAAATTAGAAAAGGATTCAAATCTGAATTTGAAATCAAAATTTGAATTATTTTTCCTCCTAATCTTCATTATCCTAACTTTGGGAAGTAGCAAAGGCAAGAACCACCTTGGATTCGAGGGGCTGGTGGCAGGGTTTTGGGAAACCTAAAGGTGGTGGTTTGTGGTGGAGATAGGGAGGAGACCGACGGTTCGAAGAAGAGGAGGGCGGTGGTCGACACTTGAAAGGAAAGAGGAGGGTGGCCGGTGGCCGGTGGCGGGGAAGAGGATGGGAGGTAGAAAGCCGACGGCTAGGATAAGATTTAGCCGACGGTTAAAGGAGAAGGAGGTGGGGGATTAGAGAAAGAAAATAAACCATGAGCCCGGACACATCTGCGGCTGATGGGTGATGCGATGCCCTCACCTAGGGACTTCAACCACGAGCCTGGACACATCATGCGGCTGGTGGGTATTTCATTGCCCTCACATAGGGACTTCTACTCTCCTAAGAACTCCCATAACTCTCAAGAATAAAGTGTAGAAATAATTTTTTTATTAATCCATCATTTTCTAGTACAAGAGCTAAAGCCTCTATATATAAGCCTTAAAAGAAAGTAAAAGATAATTTTGCTCCTTGAGCTTACATAAGACAAGACCCTTAAGTAAGGGTAAAAATGAAAAATGCATAATTAAATAAAAATTACAATTAATAAACTAAGATAAAATGGAGGGATCTCGGCCGTCGATCTTCTTCTCTTCCTTTAATTAACGTCCACCGTTGGATGTCCGCATCAAAGAGGCTCAAAGGTGATTAACTCTACCTTCAAATATTTGCTATAGAAAAACAAAATTTGGAGGATACTTGTAAGGTTTATTTAGGGAAAGATAACTGATTTGAATTCAGATTTGGGAGGGAATTATGAATGTTTATTTAGGGAAAGATTATTGATTTTAATTCAGATTTGGGAGAGAATTCGGAAGGTTTATTTAGAATTAATTAGATTATTTTATTTTCATGATGTGATTTTATGTTTTGTATTAATTTTTTTTTAGTTGTTCGTAGCAACGCCTAGGACTTGTGAAGAGTCGATCTACCTCTCGAATCGTAGATTAACTTGTATCTTGGTTTGTTGTGCCGATATCAATAAAATTAGCCAATAATCTCATTCTTTCTTCCTGATTCTTGCTACTTTTTTTCTTGGTTATTGTTGTTTTTGTGAAGATCAGATTCCTATAAGAGGAGTGAAGTATGTAGAGAAGCTTGTTTACAGGTGACAGAGTATTATGGGCGGTTGAAAGTTTACATGGGGTTTCAATCCATAGAAGATGGGACCTGTAGGTTGAATAAAGCCAAGTAGGAGAGTTAGTGGCCAAAAATTATGAGCGTAAGACTTGTGCAAAAATGAGAAGGGTACGGGGGAACCATCTGGTTATTGGATTTAAGAACCCAACAATTATTTTGACTTAAAATTTACCACATTATTTCTAATAATGTTGATGGTATTCACTTGATTTTTATAGTGCTTTTCTTTTAATAGCCAACATTTTGCGCCATAAAGCATTGCAGATCTCACCACCATCTTATAGAATTTTTCCTTCAAGTTTGAGTGATACTTTTCTATAACACAACAAGCCCAATGCATTCCTCCACTTCAACCAACCAACTTGAATTCTATTAATAACATCCCCATCTATTTCATCTTCACTCTAAAAAGTAGACCCAATGTTGACCTCTGTACAATACCCAAAAGAAACGAAATGAAATGCATACCTGCCCTTACCCGTCGGGTCCAAGAATTCCTCCGCAAAATCTGGCTCAAATCCCGCCGAGGCACTGTTGCTTCGGCGCCGTTCACGTCGTTTCTCCGCAAATCCTGCGACGACGGCTTCGATCGCCTCCCATTTTCTTCTATAAGAGGGAGACGAGCTCTTCTCCTTTCACGGACACCTCCCGACCTCCTACTCTTTCACGCTCGGCTGCTCATACGAAGCTCTCCCGATCTCCCTCTCTGCTCCCGAAGCTCTTCCCACACGCGACCCCTTCCTACTCCGGCGATCCTCCGACGACTTCCCTTCCTGTTCGATCGGAGCAAGCAACAGGAGCTCGCTATTCTCCCCTTTACGCGCTTCTTTGGCCGAACCAGAGAGTGAGAGGGTGAGGGATTTTTTATTTTATTTTATTTTATTTTTATATATATATATATATAAATATCATTTATTTTATGTTATTTGTTATAATTTTTATTAATTATGTTTAATAATTACTTAATTATAATAATAATTAATTATCTGATAGTAAATTAATTAATAGTTAATAACTAATTATAGTTATAATTATTTAATTAGTTATAATTAATGTTGATTAATTATAATTAATTATTTAGTTAATTATAATTAACTTATTAATTATAATTAATTAATAATTAGTGATTAATTATTAATAATAGTTATTTAATTATTATTATAATTAATATAAATCGTAATGAATAAATGCTTCTTTACATCTCTCCCTCGATCCACCGTCAAGCCCCGCGAAGGTATGCATTTTCTAAACTCAGATTGTCGCTTCGTTGTATGCGGCGGACCGAAAAACCGCCTATACACGCCTTTATTGCGCGTGGTGGGATGGGACCCCGGTCCGACGCCTACAACGAGGCGGGAATCGCCTAAACTCTACTTCGGTGTTCGTGGCGCACCGGAAAACCGCCTATACACGCCTTTATTGCGCGTGGTGGGAAGGGACCCCGGTGCGGCACCTACGGCGAGGCGGGGTCACTCATAAGTACTCCCGAGCGGGGGGGAAAGCAAACTGTGCATCTTTAAACCGCCGCCATCGAAGCCCGCGAAGGTACGAACTCTCTAAACTCAGATTCTCGCATCGTTATTTGCAGCAGACCGAAAAAACTCCTATACACGCCTTTATTGCGTGTGGTGGGATGGGACGCCGGTCTGATGCTTACGACGAAGCGAGCAATCGCCTAAACTCTACCTCGATGTTCGTGGCGCACCGGAAAACCGCCTATACACGCCTTTATTGCGCGTGGTGGGAAGGGACCCCGGTGCGACACCTACGGCGAGGCGGGGTCACTTATAAGTACCCCCGAGCGGGGGGAAAGCAAATTGTGTCATTTAAACAGGTACCGTCAGAGCCCCATACACGCCTTTATTGCGCGTGGTGGGAAGAAATATCACGGCCGCGGTGCCCTCGCAAGAGGACACCTACCATACACGCCTTTATTGCGCGTGGTGGGAAAGGCCCAGTTTTCTCGTAGTTTTCTCCTAAACGGGGGAGACGCCGGGAGGCTGCCGAAATTTCGGGTGAAGACGGACCGTACTTGGACTTGATTTGCACATCAAATGAACAAAAATGAGACTCGTACATGGACTTGATTGAACTCCAAAGACATTAATAAAAGATTAATTCAAGTTCAAAATTGAAAAGAACATGAAATTGGACTGGACTCGAGCAAGAATTTGATATCGAACATTCGAACTCAAATCAAATTATAAGACTTGAAATTGCACGACGAGCAAGGATGTGAATGAACAATCAACTTGAACTTGTACTCTGAACCTGAACATTAATGGCTTGAACAATTCTAACTCAAGCGAGTACTTGAGTTGGACTACAACGGGCATAGAAATGATCTTGTACATTGAGCTCATGAATTTGATTTGAACTGGACTTGGAAGAACCCAGGCTTGAGTCCGATTTGAACATCGTTGGGCCCTCACATCCAACACCAATCAAATCACACCTTCTACGGATGTGTTTAGTGAAGCATACAACGAATGTAAATGCCCGCTAGTGTCAACAATCATCTGACCGAAGACAAGTACATATATTCCTTGCAACTGAAAGATGGTTGATTAACAGACTAAGTGCAAATGTCTACGAATGTAAAACGACCTACAAACAAGTGCAAATACATCAAACACCACCCGAGATTGGTGAAAGGGTGGATTCGATGCAGAAATAATGGATCTTCTACAAAGTACTTCCAGGAGGTCGTCGTAGAGGACATGTATCCCCTACGAATAAAGAGGTCAATGAATGAATGAAGGTCATTCATTAAAATCCCAAATATAAGTGAATTGTGGGTTCACTCACATCGATATTCGTTCCCACAAGCTTTCAATGAATTGTTGGTGCACTCACAAACAATGATATAAGCTTTCAATAATATCACAAAGGTCATTATATTCGTTCCCACAGTCAGTAACCCTTTAATTGCAGCCGGGTTCATCGCCTTCTTACAAGTAGAACTGTAATACACGACAAGTACAAATACCTCCTACGATGATCCCTACGAGGTCAAACAAGTACAATCAAGCCCACCTGAGATTGGTGAAAGGTGGTTTCAATGCAAAAGCAAGGGTTCTCCTACGAATACTCTTAGGAGCTCGTAGTGGATACGACGATTCCCTGCAAATGGATATTTGTGGATAACAACAGTGTTAGGAAACTACAATGAATCACTGTGGACACAGGTACGGATATCATCTACGACAGTGGTGATCAAGATCTACAAGTGCGCTGAGTACAAGGGCGACTCTATGTACGAAAAGGATACCCCAGGCAGAAAGGGGGAAATGTTTGAACAAATTAGAACCAAACTTCCTGGTGTTCCAAAGTCTCTTTTTGGTTCTATAATAAAGAAGAGAACAGTTCGGGTGTCCACAAACGCCGGAAATAGCAAGTTCACTACGCCGAAAAGCCTAAAAGGAGTTCTTTCCAAATCAGCAGTCTTTGACTCCAAAATCCAGAAAATCCTCTCCGATGAATGAGAAAGGGGGAGTCAATATCAAGTCCAATACACCGAAGATCTTTAAAGGAGTTCTTTCCATATCAGCGGTCATTGACCCCAAAGTCCGAGAGAGCCCTCCCCAGTGAATGAGAAAAGGGGAGTCAACATCAAATTGATGAGATGCATCGCGACTACAATCTACAAATCAACGCCACCGGATCCGCAACACTCGTACTAGCGGACAGAAGGCGTGTATAAGCTCTGAAATCAAATGTTGTGCATTCAAATGACAGATACCTGCACAACTACAATTATTTCAAATACCCCCACACGTGCACTATAAATTGTATACACATAGGTACACTAAAGGGGGGAAATATATTCTCAACCCGCATGGGCCCCGACGAGCGTGTTATTGATACACACGTGACGTCTAGGGATGCTGCGCGGGTTGACAAGTGAATTCAGGTTCGAAACCGATCCTTCTATACGGGTCAATAGAAGTCGACAGGGTTCGAACCAACAAACAATATACGGTTGTGGCGCGACCAGAATATTTATCTTAATACATTCATATTAGGCCTTCAAGGCCTACAACAATATGAATTCACTAACAAAGGCATAAAGCCTACGAAACCTGATCCTCTATCGACCAATAGATAGAGTTGACAAGGTTCAATTCATAAAGTGAAAATGACCCCAAACACCCCGATGATGGCCGTGTTGAATTCAGATCTCAACCGGAGGGGTTTCCAAGTATTTTTCAAATATCTCCAAAATATCCAAAATCCATTTCAAATATTTCATAACTCCACCCAAATACCCAAAAAAATCCTAAAATTCCATAAAACTCGACAAAAATCTCAAAATCCCAAAAATATTTAAAAATGAAATCAAACCATCAATTTCTTAAAGCAAAATCCATCCGCCCTCCGCAACAGTTTGTCGAGGCGGACAAATCAAAAACTACTTCAGCTCACAAAAGAGCCAAATGCCTGGTCGAAAATATCACTATGATCCATTCTCAAAACAATCTCATGTCAGTAAGGACGTGGTACGTGTCCTCTGACCGGCGGTCTGCCGCCAAATGGCACAGCAGGATAAACGGTTACGACGACCCGGGGCTTTCTGAACCGAGTGGTTTTGCCGCCAAATGGCACCACAGATAGCGGTTATGGCCAGAGCCAACACGCTCCTTATTGACATCAAATCCTTGAGATATGAATCAATAGGATATGATCGATAGGGCACAAAGCCCTCTGTCAGCTAAGGTGGATTTAAATTTGTCCCCTTAGACAAACATTCAACCCAGGTCTACAAGGTCCCCTTGGACGAAGCAACCCATGGCTGCCGATAAGGATCCTTCTGTCAGGTTGGGTCGACTACCTTCTCTGACTAAGTAGACCAGGGACCACGATGGCCCGGGATGACGGAACCATGGGATCTTGATCGGGTCCATCATCCATTCCCCCACCATCCGCTTTAAGTGCAAGATGGTGCAATTTCAATTTTAAATATTAAATCTTTCAAAGCCTATAAATTCCCAAACTTCCAAACATTTCCAAATCCAACCCATATGCTGCTACTATATGCCAGATAACACGTATATTCTACGTATCTGATTGATGACTAGCCTTAATCGAAAGTTCTCTCTCGTGATCGGGAGGGGTAATTAACTATAGGGGCTTGCGCCTATAGGAAACCAGAACTCAGATCATAAAGTCCTCACCAAATGAGGGCGAAATCTCTGGGTAGTGTCTTATCTACAAACCCATCTGCCTTCCAAAATTTACCTCGGAACTTATTCAGTTAAAACTCCCTCGCCGAATAAGAAAAGCGAGCGGAGGCCGGGGCCGAATTTTCGGAGCCCACACCCAAGTATCTAAAACATGTACTCTTATTAATGACTTGATCGCCTAAGGTCACAAACCCCCCACTAGATCTATTACTACTAAAATTGCACTCCATGTATTTGGTTTAGATCTACTCAAATGAAAACCTTTAGACTCTATGGTTGACCACCATAATTCAAGTTTACATTTAACTGTCTCTGGTCTTATGAATAAGAAGAATATCATCAACAAAAAGCATACACCATGGTACATCCTCTTGCAAATGTCTAGTAAGAATATCCATGACTAAAGCAAAAAGATATGAGCTTAAAGCTGATCCTTGATGTAATCCAACTGTAATAGGAAAATACTTGGTCAAACCACCTTGTGTTTGAACACAAGTAACAGGTCCTGCATACATATTCTTAATGACTTGAATATAAGCATTATTAATCCCATTCGTTTTTAGAACTCTCCATAGCACTTATATTGGAACTTTATAAGCATTATCTGTTTTTGTGAAGATCAGATTCCTATAAGAGGAGTGAAGTATGTAGAGAAGCTTGTTTACAGGTGACAAAGAGTATTATGGGCGGTTGAAAGTTTACATGGGTTTTCAATCCATAGAAGAGGGGACCTGTAGGTTGAATAAAGCCAAGTAGGAGAGTTAGTGGCCAAAAATTATGAGCGTAAAACTTGTGCAAAAATGAGAAGGGTACGGGGGAACCATCAGGTTATTGGATTTAAGAACCCAACAATTATTTTGACTTAAAATTTATCACATTATTTCTAATAATGTTGATGGTATTCACTTGATTTTTGTAGTGCTTTTCTTTTAATAGCCAACATTTTGCGCCATAAAGCATTGCAGGTCTCACCGTCTCACCACCATCTTATAGAATTTTCCCGTAAGTTTGAGTGATACTTTTCTATAACACAACAAGCCAATGCATTCCTCCACTTCAACCAACCAACTTGAATTCTATTAATAACATCCCCATCTAATTCATCTTCACTCTAAAAAGTAGACCCAAGTATCTAAAACATGTACTCTTATTAATGACTTGATCGTCTAAGGTCACAAACCCCCCACTAGATCTATTACTACTAAAATTGCACTCCATGTATTTGGTTTAGAACTACTCAAATGAAAACCTTTAGACTCTATGGTTTACCACCATAATTCAAGTTTACATTTAACTGTCTCTGGTCTTATGAATAAGAAGAATATCATCAACAAAAAGCATACACCATGGTACATCCTCTTGCAAATGTCTAGTAAGAATATCCATGACTAAAGCAAAAAGATATGAGCTTAAGGCTGATCCTTGATGTAATCCAACTGTAATAGGAAAATACTTGGTCAAACCACCTTGTGTTTGAACACAAGTAACCGGTCCTGCATACATATTCTTAATGACTTGAATATAAGCATTATTAATCCCATTCGTTTTTAGAACTCTCCATAGCACTTATATTGGAACTTTATAAGCATTATCTGTTTTTGTGAAGATCAGATTCCTATAAGAGGAGTGAAGTATGTAGAGAAGCTTGTTTACAGGTGACAAAGAGTATTATGGGCGGTTGAAAGTTTACATGGGTTTTCAATCCATAGAAGAGGGGACCTGTAGGTTGAATAAAGCCAAGTAGGAGAGTTAGTGGCCAAAAATTATGAGCGTAAAACTTGTGCAAAAATGAGAAGGGTACGGGGGAACCATCAGGTTATTGGATTTAAGAACCCAACAATTATTTTGACTTAAAATTTACCACATTATTTCTAATAATGTTGATGGTATTCACTTGATTTTTGTAGTGCTTTTCTTTTAATAGCCAACATTTTGCGCCATAAAGCATTGCAGGTCTCACCGTCTCACCACCATCTTATAGAATTTTCCCGTAAGTTTGAGTGATACTTTTCTATAACACAACAAGCCAATGCATTCCTCCACTTCAACCAACCAACTTGAATTCTATTAATAACATCCCCATCTAATTCATCTTCACTCTAAAAAGTAGACCCAAGTATCTAAAACATGTACTCTTATTAATGACTTGATCGTCTAAGGTCACAAACCCCCCACTAGATCTATTACTACTAAAATTGCACTCCATGTATTTGGTTTAGAACTACTCAAATGAAAACCTTTAGACTCTATGGTTGATCGTCTAATGCTGTCATAGAGATTGGAAATACCGGGGCTACCATCCAGTTTGGTAGCATTGACTTTCCTGCAGTTGTGCAAGAACTGCCGGAGCTCCTGCTGGTCGTGTGCATCTGCCGGCACAACGACCTGTTACTGAAAATCCTCATGGTAGGATTTCTGTATTCGAGAGGCTATCACAGCCTGACATCCTAGCCACCAAGAGGATTATGGCTGATGGAAGAATCTCTGTGGTGACTGCAAACACCACTACTCTGTCAACCAGGTTATCTGCACCTGGGAAATACGATGCTGAGGCCTCCTCATCTGGAGAAAGGCCTACAAGGAGGCAAAGAAGGAAGATGAACGCTGAGCTCCGAGCTCAGCATCAACAACTCCCAGTCCACCCATCAAATCTGCCGGCCCAAGAGTCTGAAGCTAACATTCCAACCCGGAATGGATTTGCAAATCTGAAGTGGGTCAAGAGAAACAGCTCCACTGGTGAGCTGAAGAAATCATTTTGGGACCAACAGCCTGAAGTCCCAGCCCCTCCTAGGAGAAAAGAACCTGAAACTCTCTCAGCCCGGGTCTATTGGGTCCTGAAGACTGTAAAGGAAAAAGGTCTGAAAAAGAAAAAGTTCCAACGACCCTTAGAGATTGAGACTAGAAGAAACCCGCCAAGGGAGCGTCTGTCCTTTACTACAGAAAGAAGAGAAAGAAAGCAAAACCCACGCGGTGAACATCGGGGTGTAACACCTGAACTATATGTTCAGGGATCCACCGCTGAAAGGTCCCGGTGGAAAGGAAAACAAGTATGGAGGCCAAAGCCTCAAAGAAATGAAAAGGAAGATAGAAGAGAAAGGAGGACTGATCTGGGCGTGACATCTGGTGAAGCTTCTCGGAGATCCGCCCCCATCTACAAACAACGTCAGAAGTGGGCCCCAAAAAGGACCCATAATGACACTCCTCCAGACGGTAGACACCTTGGAGAATCCTCTAGGGGATCCCGTCGCCTTCCTTCCCCTCCAAAAGAAAAAAACAACTTTGATCGCAGCCCGCTGATTGAAGAAGTCTCCTTGCTGAATCAAGAACCAGAGATCCAGTGGCGTCGCCGCTCAGAAATTCAGGTACTAGAAAATATAGGAGAAGAAGAAAATATAGAGGGAGAAGAATACCTCGAAGGGGAAGAAAATCTCGAAGAAAATATTGACGAATTTATGGAGGAAAATTTAGAAGAAAATATTGATGAATTTCTAGAGGAAAACCTAGAAGAAGAAATCCAAGAAACAAATGACACTCTGGACATGGAAGTTGTCTATATGGTGACACATATAGACATCGATGATGGTGCCAATTATGATGACGATGAAGATGAAGAGCGTTGGCAACCGCCACCCAGGCAAGTATACCATCGTTGTCGTAGAGAAGGGTCCACCACTGGCAGAAGTCGTCATTCTCAAGAAGAAGAAGAAGTGGAGGAAGTGAATGATAATCATTCTGATGCTGAAAATGTCACACTCGCTGAAATGCGACGACAAATGAGGCGACAAATGAGAGCCAAAGATAGAGAAATCACTCAGTTGAATGAGAAGATGACTGAGATGATGGCTCAGATGGGGGCAATGATGCAGATGATGCAGAGAACTGCCGCTGTTGGTGCCATGCCTAATCCTCCTCCGGATCCTCCAAATTTTCAAATACCTCAAGTCTCGAGAGTACGAGGTATTCCTGAAGGTGGCCACGAAGTTCATAACGTCGTTCGTCAGCCCACCCCACAAAATGTTGCAAGTACTTCTGAACCTGTGACCGCTGCACAGTTGGAAGGAATTATTACCGAAAGGATCAGGGCTATTATAGCTGTTGACCAAGCAGAAAAGTTGGTGGGCAAAGGTCGTCCGTATCCTGCTGAATACGACCAAGTACCATACCCGAAAGGGTATTCGGTCCCAAAGTTCAACACTTTCAATGGTAATAACAACCCCAGACAGCATCTGGCACAGTTTAAAGCCACCTGTGGGAATACAGGAGGAAATGACGCCCTACTCTTCCGACAATTCGTCAGCAGTTTGACAACAACTGCTTTCGAATGGTATGCTGAACTGCCGAATGATTCTGTGAAGACCTTCGCAGAATTGGAAAATATGTTCGTGAAGAGGTTTGCTAGTGCAACTGAGAAGATCACGATCGCTGACCTCGCTCTTGATAAGAGAAAAAGAGAAGAATCAGTGATCAAATACATCACTCGCTGGCGAAATCTAAGTATGAAATGTGAGCAGCAGTTAGAAGAAGAACATGCAGTACAGTTGCTAATGAGCAACATTGATGATAAGATGCAACCCTTCCTGTGCATGGCTACGATAAACACATTTCAAGACTTGCTTGACAGAGTGGCCAAATTTGAAAAACTGAATTTGTTCAGATCAGAAAATCACTCTGATAAGCTCAAAAAGGCTAAAGCCCCGGGTGCTAGAAGGGTGAGGCCGACTCTACGTTCTTCTCTAGAGCTGATAGAGAAAAGCAGGTAATTTACAACGTAGACAAAGACAAACAGCCGATGCAATATCAAGAAAGGCCTAAGCAAGTCTACAACCCCAACCCCCAACCGAAGCTGATATTAGGGGGAAATGATAAGCCACGAACTTATCAAAGTGGTGTAGAACGCCCGAGACAAACAACAGGAACTGGTGATAGGACATTCCAATCCCTTAAAGATAAAATGAATAAAGAATATTCATTCAAAAGGGAGAGTGTTGCCAAATTATTTCGACAAATGTCGAGATCGGGTTTAGAACTGCCTGAATGCAAGAGGCCCGAAGAGTCGAAGCACACTGGTGATCCAAATTATTGCCCATACCATCGAGTACTCAGTCATCCTATTGAAGATTGCTACATCTTCAAGGATTGGCTTGAAAGAAAATATCAAAAAGGGGAACTCACTTTGTCCGACAATGTGTTGTCTCACCCTAAAAAGGAATCAACTCGGGTGGTTACGTCCTCTTTCGTACTCCCGACTGAAGAAAGCAGAAATGAAAAGAAGCCAGCTCAAGAAAAACAATGGGAGACTGCGGTCTCCAAGAAGACTGTGAAAATGTTGAAGCAGCTTGAAGGAGTTCCAGGTGTAAAGTGGAAATCTCCTATTGAGCCGGTGCTAAACTTGAAAGCTCTGCCTATGACACGAGCTTCTGCTTCTAAACATTTTTCCAATCAAGCTAGTACTTCAAAGCCCGGAAAGGTGAAAACCTCAAAAAAGAAGACCAAGCTGAAGAAGCCCAAGGGGAGAATGACTGCAACTCAGAGAGTTATCGACAGTTTGGATGAGTACTATCAGACTGTGAGGTGACCTATCAAGCTCGCTGACTTCATGGCGGAGCTTAAAATTGAGGAAGCCGAAGGAGATGATGAGGGTTCTCTTCCAACAGAAGTCTGTCGGGTCATCTCAGTGGCGTCAAATACCTTGACAAAAGAAGAATGTATAGAAAAAGTACCATCTGAATCCTGTATGATGGTTTTGCCAATGGATTACAGCTCAGAAGAGGACTTGTACTTTCCAGAAGAAGATGAATCAGACCCTAGCATAGCGTCTCGGATGGGACATATAAACCTGGGTGATGACTCTGAATCAACAGATGAATCCCTAGATGCAATAATGGCTGATTCTGAAAAAAATGCTCCATTATATGACTCTGAACCGGAGGAGATTGCTCAAGTGCAGTTAAGAAGCGGTAAGATACTACCGCCTCCACCGAAGAAAGGGGTCTCCAACAAAGACAAGGAAAAAGAGATAGTTATCAACGATGATATTATCTCTGAAGATCCTAAGAAAAAGAAGCCTTCAGCTAATGGGATAGATTACAATATCTTATCCCATCTGAGAAAGATACCAGCACAACTCAGCATATACGATGCCTTAGTAATGTCTAAAGATCTTCGGGAGACCCTGATTCTGGCTCTCAAAGATCCCGAAAGATACGAGGCGTATTTTGCTGAACGCAATTTGACTGAGGTTCTACAAGCTCGTAATGAGCCATTCATTAGTTTCTCCGAAGAGGACATGATGCTTGGGACCGCAGACCATAATCGTCCTCTGTATGTTACTGCAGAAAGTGATAAGCTGATTATCAGTCGAATCCTGATCGATCCTGGATCCTCCGTGAATCTGATAAGCCTGAAAGCACTAAGATCACTCTGTCTTGACGTGGAGCACCTTGGGCCAGATAAGTTGATGGTGCATGGTTTCAATGAAAAAGGGCAGAAAACCCTCGGATCATTTATGCTTCCTCTTGTGTTTGGAGAGCTCCATACAGAAGCTAAATTTCATGTGATTGATGCGGATACTTCATTCAAGGCGCTGCTGGGTCGTCTGTGGTTGCATGAATATGGCCTTGTCCCGTCAACATTACACCAGTGTATGAAGTATCTCAAAAATGGAGAAGAATTCAAGATCTCTGGTGACATCCAACCCTTTACAAATCATGAAGCAATAGTTTATGAAGATGCACGGTACTTCATGCCAAAGAAACAAAAATCTTCGAGTTCTCTCAAGGCTAGAGCATTAAACTCAAAGGCTGTAAAGCGACCCGAACGAGAAGGTGAGAAGAAGCAAGTGGGGAGAAAGAAGACAATGCCGACTCTTCCCAAAGCACCGATTATTTCCAAAGAAAAGAAATATGTACCTCACCTTGGGAGTGACACGGATGAAGACGATGTTACCCCTGCCAAGTCTCGAAAAGTATGCCACTCCACTGATAAATGGAGCAGGGATGTTGAATTTTCATGCGATGATTATGACTACGACTCTATTTATATGAACACGGTGCAGAGTGTGTTCTCCAGAAGAATAGACAGTCTGTCAATTTCAGATTCCGTACTCGTAGTCACACGTGTTCCCCTACAACACTTCAAAGAAATTATTCCGCGCGAGATGCATAAAGTTGAAGAACTCGCCACCCTCTATCTGCCTCCCCTTAAAAATGGGACTGTGCCAGGGAATGTACTATATTCCACAGGAATACGTGAAGAAGAAAATCATGACTGGGATTGTATGATCCTTGACTCCGAGGAATTACTTCCTATGAGGCTACCTAGGTTCAACAACAAAAATATTCAAAGAATGTTACGAAAGCAGATCAATGTTCCTACCACTAAAAGACAACTTCGTACATGTCTAGGCCTCTGGTATGGAAGGAATCCACGTCCACTACGGCAGAAGGATACAGATGCATACAGAGGTATCGGATTCATCAAACGAAAATTCCTCCAAAAAGAAACTTGTCGAGTCATCACATGCATGGAAATTGAATCCGAGGATGATGTTGCTGAAGAGACATACGAGGCTGATGATTATGATGAGCAGCCTGTAGAAGTCGAGCCTGCACCAGAAGAGCTTGAAGATGGTGGACAGGCAGCCACTATGGACGAGCTAAAAGAAGTCAACTTGGGGACTGAGGAAGATCCTCGCCCAACCTTCATTAGTTCTCTCCTACCCGAGGATCAAATAGAAGAAATAAAAGAACTTCTCTGTGAATTCAGGGACTGCTTTGCCTGGACATATGCTGAGGTGCCCGGCTTATCCCCTGATGTAGCGGTTCACAGATTAGCAATCAAACCGGACGTAGCACCCGTCAAACAAGCTTCAAGAAGAATGAGATTGGAGATTGAAGAACAAGTGATTGCTGAAACAAAGAAATTAATAGAGGCAGGCTTCATCAGAGAAGAAAAGTATGCTGATTGGATCGCAAATATCGTCCCAGTGAAGAAGAAGAACGGGCAGATTCGTATCTGCATCGACTTTCGGGACCTCAACAAGGCGTGCCCAAAAGACGATTTTCCACTCCCTGTATCCGAACTCCTGGTGGACAATACGTCCAACTACGACATGTTCTCCTTTATGGATGGATCGTCAGGATACAATCAAATCAAGATGGCACCCGAAGATGAAAAGCATACATCGTTCAGGACGCCCATCGGAATTTTCTGCTACACAGTCATGCCCTTTAGCTTGAAGAACGCTGGTGCCACCTACCAGCGGGCGATGACTCACATATTTGATGATTTGATACATCAGAAGGTCGAGTGTTATGTAGATGACCTTGTCGTCAAAAGTCTTGGCCGAAATGATCATTTAACAGATCTTAGAATCGTATTTGAGAGAATAAGAAAGTTTGATCTGAAGATGAATCCTCTCAAATGTGCTTTTGGGGTCTCTTCCGGCAAATTCTTGGGATATGTTGTCCGTCATCGAGGAATAGAGATTGACCCCAACAAAATTAAGGCAATCACGGAGATGCCACCACCAAGGAACCTTCGACAGCTTCGCTCGCTGCAAGGACAACTGGCTTTCATTCGAAGATTCATATCAAATCTATCGGGTAGGTGCCAGCCGTTTTCAAAGCTAATGAAGAAAGATGTCCGTTTCAAATGGGATGCAGAATGCCAGGAGGCGTTTGATAGCATCAAGAAATACTTGTTAAATCCTCCAATTCTAGCAGCGCCAATTTCGGGGAAGCCTCTTATACTGTATACGGTAGC
Source organism: Dendrobium nobile (assembly GCA_022539455.1). Taxonomy (NCBI): domain Eukaryota; kingdom Viridiplantae; phylum Streptophyta; class Magnoliopsida; order Asparagales; family Orchidaceae; genus Dendrobium; species Dendrobium nobile. The sequence goes on from CM039731.1 coordinate 5,940,396, forward strand.
ATTAGAAGAGTCCCTCGGAGCGTTATTGGCCCAGAATAACGAAGGAGGCAAAGAAAATGCGCTCTACTACATCAGTCGAAGGTTGATTGGAGCAGAAAGCCGTTATTCCCCAATTGAAAAGCATTGTCTGGCGCTCATTTTTGCAGTTCAGAAACTCCGCCACTACATGCTTTCCCATAAAATCACCCTGATATCGAAGATCGATCCGCTGAAGTTCTTGATGACAAGACCAGCGTTGACAGGTCGTCTGGCCAGGTGGGCAGTATTGTTATTACAGTTTGATATCATATACATGCCACAAAAGGCAGTGAAAGGTCAAGCATTGGCAGATTTTCTCGCCGCACATCCGATCCCAGCAGATTCCCCATTAAATGATGATTTGCCCGATGAGCAAATAATGCAAGTCAAGAAGGATGAGAAGCTACCGTTATGGGAGATGTACTTTGATGGGGCATCATCTATTAGACCTGTTCGACCTCCAAATATTGCAAGAGCTCGAGCCGGCGTTGGTCTCATTTTCGTAGCACCTGAGGGAGGCATAGTGAGATTCTCATTCAGTTTGACTGAACCTCGGACCAACAACGAAGCCGAATACGAAGCTCTATTAGCAGGGTTGGAGATTGCGATCGATGTTAGAATCCAACATCTCCAAATATTCAGTGATTCTCAGCTTGTGATAAATCAGGTCCTCGGTATTTATAAAATTGGCAAAGTCGAATTGGCCCATTACCACCGGCGAGCCCTCGAGCTTCTGAAGCAAATACCAAGTGTCAAAATGGCTCGAGTTCCTCGAGGACAGAATGCTAAAGCAGACTGTCTGGCCAAATTAGCCAAAGAAATGACGAACATCAACGAGGAGAGTCCTATATTCATCGGGGTTTACACTCGTAGGGTATTGGAGCCCGCTCTATTACAATTTCCGAGAGCAGAAGGAATTCCAGATTCAAATCAGCAGGATGAAACCCCAGTTGACCCTCAACCTCTCCATCAGATTGCCATGGAGTATTTTTCAGAAGAATATCACGTGGCCAAGAGACATAAAGCTAGTCAAGCTTCAGAATCGTGGTGGCATTGTTTAGATATTGAAGTCAAAAATGATTGGAGACAGCCATTCATTGACTACTTCAAGGAAAACAAACTCCCGATAGAAAAGTCTATGGCCGTACAAATCCGAAAAAGGGCGTTGCGATATGCATTCGTCAATGACATGTTGTACAGACGAGCCTTTGATCAAATGTGGCTAAGGTGCCTAGGGACCAAGGAAGCTGATAAAGTTGTAGCAGAAATCCACGAAGGGCTTTGCGGAGCACATCAGTCAGGTCCCAAAATGGCCGCTAAAATCAAGAGAATGGGTTATTATTGGCCAACTATGGTCAGAGATTATATTGACCACGCTAAGAGGTGCCACGAGTGTCAAATCCACGGTGATGTTATACATCAGTCTCCAAATCCATTGCACCCAACAATAGCATCCTGGCCATTTGAATGCTGGGGTACTGATATTATCGGACCAATAGATCCGCCGTCATCAGCGGGACATCGCTTTATTCTAGCAGCGACAGACTACTTCTCCAAGTGGGCAGAAGCAGCTCCATTCAGAGAGGTCACATCCGAGCATGTGATCAATTTCTTTACCCACAATGTCGTCTACAGATTTGGTGTGCCACGCCGAATAATCTCAGACAATGGTACTGCATTCAAGAGTACAAAAATTTACAAGTTTGTTGATCGACACAAAATCGATTGGCGATATTCATCCATATACAATCCAAGGGCAAATGGATTGGCAGAAGCCTTCAACAAGACGCTGGTGAAATTGTTGAAGAAGATCCTTACCAAGAACAAAAGAGAGTGGCATACGAAAATGGCAAAAGCGCTATGGGCATACCGTACAACCTACAAGACGCCAACCAAAGCCTCTCCTTACTCTCTGGTATTCAGAGTCGAAGCCGTATTACCATTGGAGATTGAACTACCGTCACTCCAGGTGGCAATCCAGAATGATCTCACTCAACAACAAAATGCCCGCCTCAGAATGGAAGAACTCGATGCACTTGATGAACTCAGGTTACAAGCTCAACAAAATCTGGAAATCTACCGAGGAAGAATGGCAAAGTCTTTTGATCGAATGGTGCGTCCTCGATCATTTCAAGAAGGAGAATTGATCCTGGTGCTGAGAAGACCAATCATCCACACAGTAAAATCGGTGGCAAATTCGCATCCAATTGGGAAGGCCCCTTCGTCATCGAGAAAGTGTACCGAGGAGGAGCATATCAGTTGATCGATCTGAACGGTCAGAGGCCCATGCCACCGATCAACGGTCGACATTTAAAGAAATATCACGCATGAAAATTTCATGACTGTTGTATTTTAGATGATCAAAATTTTATATGCATATTTATCAATGCATGCTTATATTTTGGAATTCTCTTGTATAGCAAGAATGCATTTCAAAATCCCCCATCAGATTGGGGACATTTTAAATATTTATTTGGGTCGACATCGCGCTGCATGCCGAGATCCCCAAATAAATATTTAAAATTTCAAAGATACAAAGCCTATCCAAAATGTCCCTACGAGACAGGGGGCATTTTAAATATTCATTTGAGTCGACATCGTGCTATACGCCGAAATCCCCAAATGAATATTTAAAATCTTATATTCCAAATCTATTTCATTCTAAAATGTCCCTGTGAGACCGGGGGCATTTTAAATATTTATTCGGGTCGACATCGCGCTGCATGCCGAGATCCCCGAATAAATATTTAAAATTATCAATCCATATATTCTTTTGTGCTAAAGAATACAAATATTTGTTCTTCAAAGTATATGCAGGCGATCTTTCAAATGTTATAGACATCGTCTTCTCCAACAAACCAAGACTCAAAGGTCAAGAAAGTGACTTTTGTGGCTACACACTCCTACAAATTGAGCCGGAAAAGCTTGAAGTCTTCCGACATCCTGAAGCTTAAGGTTCGAATGGGTGTAAAAGGTCGGATCCAACAAGCCCAAATATGGCCGGATCGCTGGCAGCTCTGTCTACTCAACAAGCCATAAGAAAAGGCCGTAGTAGCGGAACCCCCACTTCGTCAACCCGTCAGTAGGGACTGTAGGAAGAACGAAGGCCAATTTGACTCGACAAGTTCAAGTGATCGTAGTCTGCAAAATTCTCCTAAATGACTGGAGAATCAAAATTCTAATAGGAAGCTGAGTCTCGAGCAACTACCAAATGTTCGTAGGCTCCAAAATCCAAAACCACAAAGGATGACTCTAAATCTACCAACTTCAGCAAAATCAGCATTGGGGAGCGCAATTCCTTTAGCTCGAGTCTAAAGCCTGAATGGGTGTAAGAGGTCGGATCCAACAAGCCCAAATATGGCCGGATCGCTGGCAGCTCCATCTACTCAACAAGCCATAAGAAAGGCCGCAGTAGAGGAACCCCCATCTCAGCAACCAGAGGATAAAGAGCTATCAAATCTAGCTCTCCCAATCTGACGAACTCAAGTGATTCAGATTAAAGTCTTCTCAAGTGGTTAAGGATCAAGATACTACCTACGTTCGGTACTATCAATTGAATCCAAAACCTGTAAATCCTTCAACAAATCCATAAAGCACAAAGTGAGGATCGAAGGAATTTTTCTTCAACAAGTCCGCCAAAGCACAAAGCAAGGGACCGAAGAAAATTATCCCAAATTTCATGAAAAGCCCAAGGCTGAACTAAGTGGATTCTGTCATCAACAAGTCCGTTATGCACAAAACTCTGGACCGATGACTTTTCGCCATCGACCTAATACAAACCTAAGGGTTTAGGTCACCGGCATCTACTCCTTCAACAAGCCCGCCAAAGCAAGAAAGCATAGGGCCGAAGGTACAAAAATCACCTGACAAGTCAACAAAGACAAATCAGGTAATTCTCCAATCAATGTCTGCAGCACAAAATACAGGACAAAAGAAATCAGTATCTCAACCATCTATTGATACATCTAAGAGATCTATGGAGGAAGAAAATTAGTGTGACATCCAAACAAAATTTTGGAGATCCACTAAACTGAAATCTCAATGTGATATCCAAATAAATTTTTGGAGATCCACTAAAAGAAAACCCTAGTGTGATATCTAAAATAAATATCTGGAGATCCACAAGGCTGAACAGCTTACAACAAACGTGATCCGCTCTAGACACGAACCACATTTGTTGGGGGGCATTTGTTGACCTCTGTACAATACCCAAAAGAAACGAAATGACATGCATACCTGCCCTTACCCGTCGGGTCCAAGAATTCCTCCGCAAAATCTGGCTCAAATCCCGCCGAGGCACTGTTGCTTCGGCGCCGTTCACGTCGTTTCTCCGCAAATCCTGCGACGACGGCTTCGATCGCCTCCCATTTTCTTCTATAAGAGGGAGACGAGCTCTTCTCCTTTCACGGACACCTCCCGACCTCCTACTCTTTCACGCTCGGCTGCTCATACGAAGCTCTCCCGATCTCCCTCTCTGCTCCCGAAGCTCTTCCCACACGCGACCCCCTTCCTACTCCGGCGATCCCCCTCCGACGACTTCCCTTCCTGTTCGATCGGAGCAAGCAACAGGAGCTCGCTATTCTCCCCTTTACGCGCTTCTTTGGCCGAACCAGAGAGTGAGAGGGTGAGGGATTTTTATTTTATTTTATTTTTATATATATATATAAATATCATTTATTTTATGTTATTTGTTATAATTTTTATTAATTATGTTTAATAATTACTTAATTATAATAATAATTAATTATCTGATAGTAAATTAATTAATAGTTAATAACTAATTATAGTTATAATTATTTAATTAGTTATAATTAATGTTGATTAATTATAATTAATTATTTAGTTAATTATAATTAACTTATTAATTATAATTAATTAATAATTAGTGATTAATTATTAATAATAGTTATTTAATTATTATCATAATTAATATAAATCGTAATGAATAAATGCTTCTTTACATCTCTCCCTCGATCCTCGAGCCACCGTCAAGCCCCGCGAAGGTATGCATTTTCTAAACTCAGATTATCGCTTCATTGTATGCGGCGGACCGGAAAACCGCCTATACACGCCTTTATTGCGCGTGGTGGGATGGGACCCTGGTCCGACGCCTACAACGAGGCGGGAATCGCCTAAACTCTACTTCGGTGTTCGTGGCGCACCGGAAAACCGCCTATACACGCCTTTATTGCGCGTGGTGGGAAGGGACCCCGGTGCGGCACCTACGGCGAGGCGGGGTCACTCATAAGTACTCCCGAGCGGGGGGGAAAGCAAACTGTGCATCTTTAAACTGCCGCCATCGAAGCCCGCGAAGGTACGAACTCTCTAAACTCAGATTCTCGCATCGTTATTTGCAGCAGACCGAAAAAACTCCTATACACGCCTTTATTGCGTGTGGTGGGATGAGACGCCGGTCTGATGCTTACGACGAAGCGAGCAATCGCCTAAACTCTACCTCGGTGTTCGTGGCGCACCGAAAAACCGCCTATACACGCCTTTATTGCGTGTGGTGGGAAGGGACCCCGGTGCGACACCTACGGCGAGGCGGGGTCACTTATAAGTACCCCGGAGCGGGGGGAAAGCAAATTGTGTCATTTAAACAGGTACCGTCAGAGCCCCATACACGCCTTTATTGCGCGTGGTGGGAAGAAATATCACGGCCGCGGTGCCCTCGCAAGAGGACACCTACCATACACGCCTTTATTGCGCGTGGTGGGAAAGGCCCAGTTTTCTCGTAGTTTTCCCCTAAACAGGGGAGACGCCGGGAGGTTGCCGAAATTTTGGGTGAAGACGGACCGTACTTGGACTTGATTTGCACATCAAATGAACAAAAATGAGACTCGTACATGGACTTGATTGAACTCCAAAGACATTAATAAAAGATTAAATTCAAGTTCAAAATTGAAAAGAACATGAAATTGGACTGGACTCGAGCAAGAATTTGATATCGAACATTCGAACTCAAATCAAATTATAAGACTTGAAATTGCACGACGAGCAAGGATGTGAATGAACAATCAACTTGAACTTGTACTCTGAACCTGAACATTAATGGCTTGAACAATTCTAACTCAAGCGAGTACTTGAGTTGGACTACAACGGGCATAGAAATGATCTTGTACATTGAGCTCATGAATTTGATTTGAACTGGACTTGGAAGAACCCAGGCTTGAGTCCGATTTGAACATCGTTGGGCCCTCACATCCAACACCAATCAAATCACACCTTCTACGGATGTGTTTAGTGAAGCATACAACGAATGTAAATGCCCGCTAGTGTCAACAATCATCTGACCGAAGACAAGTACATATATTCCTTGCAACTGAAAGATGGTTGATTAACAGACTAAGTGCAAATGTCTACGAATGTAAAACGACCTACAAACAAGTGCAAATACATCAAACACCACCCGAGATTGGTGAAAGGGTGGATTCGATGCAGAAATAATGGATCTTCTACAAAGTACTTCCAGGAGGTCGTCGTAGAGGACATGTATCCCCTACGAATAAAGAGGTCAATGAATGAATGAAGGTCATTCATTAAAATCCCAAATATAAGTGAATTGTGGGTTCACTCACATCGATATTCGTTCCCACAAGCTTTCAATGAATTGTTGGTGCACTCACAAACAATGATATAAGCTTTCAATAATATCACAAAGGTCATTATATTCGTTCCCACAGTCAGTAACCCTTTAATTGCAGCCGGGTTCATCGCCTTCTTACAAGTAGAACTGTAATACACGACAAGTACAAATACCTCCTACGATGATCCCTACGAGGTCAAACAAGTACAATCAAGCCCACCTGAGATTGGTGAAAGGTGGTTTCAATGCAAAAGCAAGGGTTCTCCTACGAATACTCTTAGGAGCTCGTAGTGGATACGACGATTCCCTGCAAATGGATATTTGTGGATAACAACAGTGTTAGGAAACTACAATGAATCACTGTGGACACAGGTACGGATATCATCTACGACAGTGGTGATCAAGATCTACAAGTGCGCTGAGTACAAGGGCGACTCTATGTACGAAAAGGATACACCCGGGCAGAAAGGGGGAAATGTTTGAACAAATTAGAACCAAACTTCCTGGTGTTCCAAAGTCTCTTTTTGGTTCTATAATAAAGAAGAGAACAGTTCGGGTGTCCACAAACGCCGGAAATAGCAAGTTCACTACGCCGAAAAGCCTAAAAGGAGTTCTTTCCAAATCAACAGTCTTTGACTCCAAAATCCAGAAAATCCTCTCCGATGAATGAGAAAGGGGGAGTCAATATCAAGTCCAATACACCGAAGATCTTTAAAGGAGTTCTTTCCATATCAGCGGTCATTGACCCCAAAGTTCGAGAGAGCCCTCCCCAGTGAATGAGAAAGGGGGAGTCAACATCAAACTGATGAGATCACTACAGGAAAACCTGTTATTACCGGCGGACGTAATCCGCCGGAAACAATGCCCAATCCGACGGAACCGTTAGTTTCCGGCGCATGTTCCGGCGCAAATATCTCCGCCGGTTTATGGTGCGTCGATAATTTGGTTCCGACGTATAATTTGCGCCGGAAACATTTTCAGCGCAGTTTCCGACGCATTACCGGCGCATTACCCGGTTTGTTTGCCGACGTGAAGAATATGAGAATTCCGGCGCCCAATGCGCCGGTAGTTACCGTCGTATTATGCGACGGTAATTAACGACGGATAAGTCGCCGGAGTTGCGCCATCGAAATTCTACGGTTATTTTACGACGCAATTCTTGCGCCGATAATTACCGGCGGAATATCCGCCGGACTTGCGACGGTAATGGCCGACGGATCCTATTCGCCGGTACGTACGATACACTTCGTTGTATCGTCTTTTCCGACGGATTACCGGCGCATCATCCGCCGGAAACCTGTGGCATCGATGCATCGCGTCTACAATCTACAAATCAACGCCACCGGATCCGCAACACTCGTACTAGCGGACAGAAAGCGTGTATAAGCTCTGAAATCAAATGTTGTGCATTCAAATGACAGATACCTGCACAACTACAATTATTTCAAATACCCCCACACGTGCACTATAAATTGTATACACATAGGTACACTAAAGGGGGGAAATATATTCTCAACCCGCATGGGCCCCGACGAGCGTGTTATTGGTACACACGTGACGTCTAGGGATGCTGCGCGGGTTGACAAGTGAATTCAGGTTCGAAACCGATCCTTCTATACGGGTCAATAGAAGTCGACAGGGTTCGAACCAACAAACAAATATACGGTTGTGGCGCGACCAGAATATTTGTCTTAATACATTCATATTAGGCCTTCAAGGCCTACAACAATATGAATTCACTAACAAAGGCATAAAGCCTACGAAACCTGATCCTCTATCGACCAATAGATAGAGTTGACAAGGTTCAATTCATAAAGTGAAAATGACCCCAAACACCCCGATGATGGCCGTGTTGAATTCAGATCTCAACCGGAGGGATTTCCAAATATTTTTCAAATATCTCCAAAATATCCAAAATCCATTTCAAATATTTCATAACTCCACCCAAATACCCATAAAATTCCTAAAATTCCATAAAACTCCACAAAAATCTCAAAATCCCAAAAAAATTTAAAAAAGAAATCAAACCATCAATTTCTTAAAGCAAAATCCATCCGCCCTCCGCAACAGTTTGTCGAGGCGGACAAATCAAAAACTACTTCAGCTCACAAAAGAGCCAAATGCCTGGTCGAAAATATCACTATGATCCATTCTCAAAACAATCTCATGTCAGTAAGGACGTGGTACGTGTCCTCTGACCGGCGGTCTGCCGCCAAATGGCACCGCAGGATAAACGGTTACGACGACCCAGGGCTTTCTGAACCGAGTGGTTTTGCCGCCAAATGACACCACAGATAGCGGTTATGGCCAGAGCCAATACGCTCCTTATTGACATCAAATCCTTGAGATATGAATCAATAGGATATGATCGATAGGGCACAAAGCCCTCTGTCAGCTAAGGTGGATTTAAATTTGTCCCCTTAGACAAACATTCAACCCAGGTCTACAAGGTCCCCTTGGACGAAGCAACCCATGGCTGCCGATAAGGATCCTTCTGTCAGGTTGGGTCGACTACCTTCTCTGACTAAGTAGACTAGGGACCACGATGGCCCGGGATGACGGAACCATGGGATCTTGATCGGGTCCATCATCCATTCCCCCACCATCCGCTTTAAGTGAAAGATGGTGCAATTTCAATTTTAAATATTAAATCTTTCAAAGCCTATAAATTCCCAAACTTCCAAACATTTCCAAATCCAACCCATATGCTGCTACTATATGCCAGATAACACGTATATTCTACGTATCTGATTGATGACTAGCCTTAATCGAAAGTTCTCTCTCATGATCGGGATGGGTAATTAACTATAGGGGCTTGCGCCTATAGGAAACCAGAACTCAGATCATAAAGTCCTCACCAAATGAGGGCGAAATCTCTGGGTAGTGTCTTATCTACAAACCCATCTGCCTTCCAAAATTTACCTCGGAACTTATTCAGTTAAAACTCCCTCGCCGAATAAGAAAAGCGAGCGGAGGCCGGGGCCGAATTTTCGGAGCCCACACCCAAGTATCTAAAACATGTACTCTTATTAATGACTTGATCGCCTAAGGTCACAAACCCCCCACTAGATCTATTACTACTAAAATTGCACTCCATGTATTTGGTTTAGATCTACTCAAATGAAAACCTTTAGACTCTATGGTTGACCACCATAATTCAAGTTTACATTTAACTGTCTCTGGTCTTATGAATAAGAAGAATATCATCAACAAAAAGCATACACCATGGTACATCCTCTTGCAAATGTCTAGTAAGAATATCCATGACTAAAGCAAAAAGATATGAGCTTAAAGCTGATCCTTGATGTAATCCAACTGTAATAGGAAAATACTTGGTCAAACCACCTTGTGTTTGAACACAAGTAACAGGTCCTGCATACATATTCTTAATGACTTGAATATAAGCATTATTAATCCCATTCGTTTTTAGAACTCTCCATAGCACTTATATTGGAACTTTATAAGCATTATCTGTTTTTGTGAAGATCAGATTCCTATAAGAGGAGTGAAGTATGTAGAGAAGCTTGTTTACAGGTGACAAAGAGTATTATGGGCGGTTGAAAGTTTACATGGGTTTTCAATCCATAGAAGAGGGGACCTGTAGGTTGAATAAAGCCAAGTAGGAGAGTTAGTGGCCAAAAATTATGAGCGTAAAACTTGTGCAAAAATGAGAAGGGTACGGGGGAACCATCAGGTTATTGGATTTAAGAACCCAACAATTATTTTGACTTAAAATTTATCACATTATTTCTAATAATGTTGATGGTATTCACTTGATTTTTGTAGTGCTTTTCTTTTAATAGCCAACATTTTGCGCCATAAAGCATTGCAGGTCTCACCGTCTCACCACCATCTTATAGAATTTTCCCGTAAGTTTGAGTGATACTTTTTTATAACACAACAAGCCAATGCATTCCTCCACTTCAACCAACCAACTTGAATTCTATTAATAACATCCCCATCTAATTCATCTTCACTCTAAAAAGTAGACCCAAGTATCTAAAACATGTACTCTTATTAATGACTTGATCGTCTAAGGTCACAAACCCCCCACTAGATCTATTACTACTAAAATTGCACTCCATGTATTTGGTTTAGAACTACTCAAATGAAAACCTTTAGACTCTATGGTTTACCACCATAATTCAAGTTTACATTTAACTGTCTCTGGTCTTATGAATAAGAAGAATATCATCAACAAAAAGCATACACCATGGTACATCCTCTTGCAAATGTCTAGTAAGAATATCCATGACTAAAGCAAAAAGATATGAGCTTAAGGCTGATCCTTGATGTAATCCAACTGTAATAGGAAAATACTTGGTCAAACCACCTTGTGTTTGAACACAAGTAACCGGTCCTGCATACATATTCTTAATGACTTGAATATAAGCATTATTAATCCCATTCGTTTTTAGAACTCTCCATAGCACTTATATTGGAACTTTATAAGCATTATCTGTTTTTGTGAAGATCAGATTCCTATAAGAGGAGTGAAGTATGTAGAGAAGCTTGTTTACAGGTGACAAAGAGTATTATGGGCGGTTGAAAGTTTACATGGGTTTTCAATCCATAGAAGAGGGGACCTGTAGGTTGAATAAAGCCAAGTAGGAGAGTTAGTGGCCAAAAATTATGAGCGTAAAACTTGTGCAAAAATGAGAAGGGTACGGGGGAACCATCAGGTTATTGGATTTAAGAACCCAACAATTATTTTGACTTAAAATTTACCACATTATTTCTAATAATGTTGATGGTATTCACTTGATTTTTGTAGTGCTTTTCTTTTAATAGCCAACATTTTGCGCCATAAAGCATTGCAGGTCTCACCGTCTCACCACCATCTTATAGAATTTTCCCGTAAGTTTGAGTGATACTTTTCTATAACACAACAAGCCAATGCATTCCTCCACTTCAACCAACCAACTTGAATTCTATTAATAACATCCCCATCTAATTCATCTTCACTCTAAAAAGTAGACCCAAGTATCTAAAACATGTACTCTTATTAATGACTTGATCGTCTAAGGTCACAAACCCCCCACTAGATCTATTACTACTAAAATTGCACTCCATGTATTTGGTTTAGAACTACTCAAATGAAAACCTTTAGACTCTATGGTTGATCGTCTAATGCTGTCATAGAGATTGGAAATACCGGGGCTACCATCCAGTTTGGTAGCATTGACTTTCCTGCAGTTGTGCAAGAACTGCCGGAGCTCCTGCTGGTCGTGTGCATCTGCCGGCACAACGACCTGTTACTGAAAATCCTCATGGTAGGATTTCTGTATTCGAGAGGCTATCACAGCCTGACATCCTAGCCACCAAGAGGATTATGGCTGATGGAAGAATCTCTGTGGTGACTGCAAACACCACTACTCTGTCAACCAGGTTATCTGCACCTGGGAAATACGATGCTGAGGCCTCCTCATCTGGAGAAAGGCCTACAAGGAGGCAAAGAAGGAAGATGAACGCTGAGCTCCGAGCTCAGCATCAACAACTCCCAGTCCACCCATCAAATCTGCCGGCCCAAGAGTCTGAAGCTAACATTCCAACCCGGAATGGATTTGCAAATCTGAAGTGGGTCAAGAGAAACAGCTCCACTGGTGAGCTGAAGAAATCATTTTGGGACCAACAGCCTGAAGTCCCAGCCCCTCCTAGGAGAAAAGAACCTGAAACTCTCTCAGCCCGGGTCTATTGGGTCCTGAAGACTGTAAAGGAAAAAGGTCTGAAAAAGAAAAAGTTCCAACGACCCTTAGAGATTGAGACTAGAAGAAACCCGCCAAGGGAGCGTCTGTCCTTTACTACAGAAAGAAGAGAAAGAAAGCAAAACCCACGCGGTGAACATCGGGGTGTAACACCTGAACTATATGTTCAGGGATCCACCGCTGAAAGGTCCCGGTGGAAAGGAAAACAAGTATGGAGGCCAAAGCCTCAAAGAAATGAAAAGGAAGATAGAAGAGAAAGGAGGACTGATCTGGGCGTGACATCTGGTGAAGCTTCTCGGAGATCCGCCCCCATCTACAAACAACGTCAGAAGTGGGCCCCAAAAAGGACCCATAATGACACTCCTCCAGACGGTAGACACCTTGGAGAATCCTCTAGGGGATCCCGTCGCCTTCCTTCCCCTCCAAAAGAAAAAAACAACTTTGATCGCAGCCCGCTGATTGAAGAAGTCTCCTTGCTGAATCAAGAACCAGAGATCCAGTGGCGTCGCCGCTCAGAAATTCAGGTACTAGAAAATATAGGAGAAGAAGAAAATATAGAGGGAGAAGAATACCTCGAAGGGGAAGAAAATCTCGAAGAAAATATTGACGAATTTATGGAGGAAAATTTAGAAGAAAATATTGATGAATTTCTAGAGGAAAACCTAGAAGAAGAAATCCAAGAAACAAATGACACTCTGGACATGGAAGTTGTCTATATGGTGACACATATAGACATCGATGATGGTGCCAATTATGATGACGATGAAGATGAAGAGCGTTGGCAACCGCCACCCAGGCAAGTATACCATCGTTGTCGTAGAGAAGGGTCCACCACTGGCAGAAGTCGTCATTCTCAAGAAGAAGAAGAAGTGGAGGAAGTGAATGATAATCATTCTGATGCTGAAAATGTCACACTCGCTGAAATGCGACGACAAATGAGGCGACAAATGAGAGCCAAAGATAGAGAAATCACTCAGTTGAATGAGAAGATGACTGAGATGATGGCTCAGATGGGGGCAATGATGCAGATGATGCAGAGAACTGCCGCTGTTGGTGCCATGCCTAATCCTCCTCCGGATCCTCCAAATTTTCAAATACCTCAAGTCTCGAGAGTACGAGGTATTCCTGAAGGTGGCCACGAAGTTCATAACGTCGTTCGTCAGCCCACCCCACAAAATGTTGCAAGTACTTCTGAACCTGTGACCGCTGCACAGTTGGAAGGAATTATTACCGAAAGGATCAGGGCTATTATAGCTGTTGACCAAGCAGAAAAGTTGGTGGGCAAAGGTCGTCCGTATCCTGCTGAATACGACCAAGTACCATACCCGAAAGGGTATTCGGTCCCAAAGTTCAACACTTTCAATGGTAATAACAACCCCAGACAGCATCTGGCACAGTTTAAAGCCACCTGTGGGAATACAGGAGGAAATGACGCCCTACTCTTCCGACAATTCGTCAGCAGTTTGACAACAACTGCTTTCGAATGGTATGCTGAACTGCCGAATGATTCTGTGAAGACCTTCGCAGAATTGGAAAATATGTTCGTGAAGAGGTTTGCTAGTGCAACTGAGAAGATCACGATCGCTGACCTCGCTCTTGATAAGAGAAAAAGAGAAGAATCAGTGATCAAATACATCACTCGCTGGCGAAATCTAAGTATGAAATGTGAGCAGCAGTTAGAAGAAGAACATGCAGTACAGTTGCTAATGAGCAACATTGATGATAAGATGCAACCCTTCCTGTGCATGGCTACGATAAACACATTTCAAGACTTGCTTGACAGAGTGGCCAAATTTGAAAAACTGAATTTGTTCAGATCAGAAAATCACTCTGATAAGCTCAAAAAGGCTAAAGCCCCGGGTGCTAGAAGGGTGAGGCCGACTCTACGTTCTTCTCTAGAGCTGATAGAGAAAAGCAGGTAATTTACAACGTAGACAAAGACAAACAGCCGATGCAATATCAAGAAAGGCCTAAGCAAGTCTACAACCCCAACCCCCAACCGAAGCTGATATTAGGGGGAAATGATAAGCCACGAACTTATCAAAGTGGTGTAGAACGCCCGAGACAAACAACAGGAACTGGTGATAGGACATTCCAATCCCTTAAAGATAAAATGAATAAAGAATATTCATTCAAAAGGGAGAGTGTTGCCAAATTATTTCGACAAATGTCGAGATCGGGTTTAGAACTGCCTGAATGCAAGAGGCCCGAAGAGTCGAAGCACACTGGTGATCCAAATTATTGCCCATACCATCGAGTACTCAGTCATCCTATTGAAGATTGCTACATCTTCAAGGATTGGCTTGAAAGAAAATATCAAAAAGGGGAACTCACTTTGTCCGACAATGTGTTGTCTCACCCTAAAAAGGAATCAACTCGGGTGGTTACGTCCTCTTTCGTACTCCCGACTGAAGAAAGCAGAAATGAAAAGAAGCCAGCTCAAGAAAAACAATGGGAGACTGCGGTCTCCAAGAAGACTGTGAAAATGTTGAAGCAGCTTGAAGGAGTTCCAGGTGTAAAGTGGAAATCTCCTATTGAGCCGGTGCTAAACTTGAAAGCTCTGCCTATGACACGAGCTTCTGCTTCTAAACATTTTTCCAATCAAGCTAGTACTTCAAAGCCCGGAAAGGTGAAAACCTCAAAAAAGAAGACAAAGCTGAAGAAGCCCAAGGGGAGAATGACTGCAACTCAGAGAGTTATCGACAGTTTGGATGAGTACTATCAGACTGTGAGGTGACCTATCAAGCTCGCTGACTTCATGGCGGAGCTTAAAATTGAGGAAGCCGAAGGAGATGATGAGGGTTCTCTTCCAACAGAAGTCTGTCGGGTCATCTCAGTGGCGTCAAATACCTTGACAAAAGAAGAATGTATAGAAAAAGTACCATCTGAATCCTGTATGATGGTTTTGCCAATGGATTACAGCTCAGAAGAGGACTTGTACTTTCCAGAAGAAGATGAATCAGACCCTAGCATAGCGTCTCGGATGGGACATATAAACCTGGGTGATGACTCTGAATCAACAGATGAATCCCTAGATGCAATAATGGCTGATTCTGAAAAAAATGCTCCATTATATGACTCTGAACCGGAGGAGATTGCTCAAGTGCAGTTAAGAAGCGGTAAGATACTACCGCCTCCACCGAAGAAAGGGGTCTCCAACAAAGACAAGGAAAAAGAGATAGTTATCAACGATGATATTATCTCTGAAGATCCTAAGAAAAAGAAGCCTTCAGCTAATGGGATAGATTACAATATCTTATCCCATCTGAGAAAGATACCAGCACAACTCAGCATATACGATGCCTTAGTAATGTCTAAAGATCTTCGGGAGACCCTGATTCTGGCTCTCAAAGATCCCGAAAGATACGAGGCGTATTTTGCTGAACGCAATTTGACTGAGGTTCTACAAGCTCGTAATGAGCCATTCATTAGTTTCTCCGAAGAGGACATGATGCTTGGGACCGCAGACCATAATCGTCCTCTGTATGTTACTGCAGAAAGTGATAAGCTGATTATCAGTCGAATCCTGATCGATCCTGGATCCTCCGTGAATCTGATAAGCCTGAAAGCACTAAGATCACTCTGTCTTGACGTGGAGCACCTTGGGCCAGATAAGTTGATGGTGCATGGTTTCAATGAAAAAGGGCAGAAAACCCTCGGATCATTTATGCTTCCTCTTGTGTTTGGAGAGCTCCATACAGAAGCTAAATTTCATGTGATTGATGCGGATACTTCATTCAAGGCGCTGCTGGGTCGTCTGTGGTTGCATGAATATGGCCTTGTCCCGTCAACATTACACCAGTGTATGAAGTATCTCAAAAATGGAGAAGAATTCAAGATCTCTGGTGACATCCAACCCTTTACAAATCATGAAGCAATAGTTTATGAAGATGCACGGTACTTCATGCCAAAGAAACAAAAATCTTCGAGTTCTCTCAAGGCTAGAGCATTAAACTCAAAGGCTGTAAAGCGACCCGAACGAGAAGGTGAGAAGAAGCAAGTGGGGAGAAAGAAGACAATGCCGACTCTTCCCAAAGCACCGATTATTTCCAAAGAAAAGAAATATGTACCTCACCTTGGGAGTGACACGGATGAAGACGATGTTACCCCTGCCAAGTCTCGAAAAGTATGCCACTCCACTGATAAATGGAGCAGGGATGTTGAATTTTCATGCGATGATTATGACTACGACTCTATTTATATGAACACGGTGCAGAGTGTGTTCTCCAGAAGAATAGACAGTCTGTCAATTTCAGATTCCGTACTCGTAGTCACACGTGTTCCCCTACAACACTTCAAAGAAATTATTCCGCGCGAGATGCATAAAGTTGAAGAACTCGCCACCCTCTATCTGCCTCCCCTTAAAAATGGGACTGTGCCAGGGAATGTACTATATTCCACAGGAATACGTGAAGAAGAAAATCATGACTGGGATTGTATGATCCTTGACTCCGAGGAATTACTTCCTATGAGGCTACCTAGGTTCAACAACAAAAATATTCAAAGAATGTTACGAAAGCAGATCAATGTTCCTACCACTAAAAGACAACTTCGTACATGTCTAGGCCTCTGGTATGGAAGGAATCCACGTCCACTACGGCAGAAGGATACAGATGCATACAGAGGTATCGGATTCATCAAACGAAAATTCCTCCAAAAAGAAACTTGTCGAGTCATCACATGCATGGAAATTGAATCCGAGGATGATGTTGCTGAAGAGACATACGAGGCTGATGATTATGATGAGCAGCCTGTAGAAGTCGAGCCTGCACCAGAAGAGCTTGAAGATGGTGGACAGGCAGCCACTATGGACGAGCTAAAAGAAGTCAACTTGGGGACTGAGGAAGATCCTCGCCCAACCTTCATTAGTTCTCTCCTACCCGAGGATCAAATAGAAGAAATAAAAGAACTTCTCTGTGAATTCAGGGACTGCTTTGCCTGGACATATGCTGAGGTGCCCGGCTTATCCCCTGATGTAGCGGTTCACAGATTAGCAATCAAACCGGACGTAGCACCCGTCAAACAAGCTTCAAGAAGAATGAGATTGGAGATTGAAGAACAAGTGATTGCTGAAACAAAGAAATTAATAGAGGCAGGCTTCATCAGAGAAGAAAAGTATGCTGATTGGATCGCAAATATCGTCCCAGTGAAGAAGAAGAACGGGCAGATTCGTATCTGCATCGACTTTCGGGACCTCAACAAGGCGTGCCCAAAAGACGATTTTCCACTCCCTGTATCCGAACTCCTGGTGGACAATACGTCCAACTACGACATGTTCTCCTTTATGGATGGATCGTCAGGATACAATCAAATCAAGATGGCACCCGAAGATGAAAAGCATACATCGTTCAGGACGCCCATCGGAATTTTCTGCTACACAGTCATGCCCTTTAGCTTGAAGAACGCTGGTGCCACCTACCAGCGGGCGATGACTCACATATTTGATGATTTGATACATCAGAAGGTCGAGTGTTATGTAGATGACCTTGTCGTCAAAAGTCTTGGCCGAAATGATCATTTAACAGATCTTAGAATCGTATTTGAGAGAATAAGAAAGTTTGATCTGAAGATGAATCCTCTCAAATGTGCTTTTGGGGTCTCTTCCGGCAAATTCTTGGGATATGTTGTCCGTCATCGAGGAATAGAGATTGACCCCAACAAAATTAAGGCAATCACGGAGATGCCACCACCAAGGAACCTTCGACAGCTTCGCTCGCTGCAAGGACAACTGGCTTTCATTCGAAGATTCATATCAAATCTATCGGGTAGGTGCCAGCCGTTTTCAAAGCTAATGAAGAAAGATGTCCGTTTCAAATGGGATGCAGAATGCCAGGAGGCGTTTGATAGCATCAAGAAATACTTGTTAAATCCTCCAATTCTAGCAGCGCCAATTTCGGGGAAGCCTCTTATACTGTATACGGTAGCATTAGAAGAGTCCCTCGGAGCGTTATTGGCCCAGAATAACGAAGGAGGCAAAGAAAATGCGCTCTACTACATCAGTCGAAGGTTGATTGGAGCAGAAAGCCGTTATTCCCCAATTGAAAAGCATTGTCTGGCGCTCATTTTTGCAGTTCAGAAACTCCGCCACTACATGCTTTCCCATAAAATCACCCTGATATCGAAGATCGATCCGCTGAAGTTCTTGATGACAAGACCAGCGTTGACAGGTCGTCTGGCCAGGTGGGCAGTATTGTTATTACAGTTTGATATCATATACATGCCACAAAAGGCAGTGAAAGGTCAAGCATTGGCAGATTTTCTCGCCGCACATCCGATCCCAGCAGATTCCCCATTAAATGATGATTTGCCCGATGAGCAAATAATGCAAGTCAAGAAGGATGAGAAGCTACCGTTATGGGAGATGTACTTTGATGGGGCATCATCTATTAGACCTGTTCGACCTCCAAATATTGCAAGAGCTCGAGCCGGCGTTGGTCTCATTTTCGTAGCACCTGAGGGAGGCATAGTGAGATTCTCATTCAGTTTGACTGAACCTCGGACCAACAACGAAGCCGAATACGAAGCTCTATTAGCAGGGTTGGAGATTGCGATCGATGTTAGAATCCAACATCTCCAAATATTCAGTGATTCTCAGCTTGTGATAAATCAGGTCCTCGGTATTTATAAAATTGGCAAAGTCGAATTGGCCCATTACCACCGGCGAGCCCTCGAGCTTCTGAAGCAAATACCAAGTGTCAAAATGGCTCGAGTTCCTCGAGGACAGAATGCTAAAGCAGACTGTCTGGCCAAATTAGCCAAAGAAATGACGAACATCAACGAGGAGAGTCCTATATTCATCGGGGTTTACACTCGTAGGGTATTGGAGCCCGCTCTATTACAATTTCCGAGAGCAGAAGGAATTCCAGATTCAAATCAGCAGGATGAAACCCCAGTTGACCCTCAACCTCTCCATCAGATTGCCATGGAGTATTTTTCAGAAGAATATCACGTGGCCAAGAGACATAAAGCTAGTCAAGCTTCAGAATCGTGGTGGCATTGTTTAGATATTGAAGTCAAAAATGATTGGAGACAGCCATTCATTGACTACTTCAAGGAAAACAAACTCCCGATAGAAAAGTCTATGGCCGTACAAATCCGAAAAAGGGCGTTGCGATATGCATTCGTCAATGACATGTTGTACAGACGAGCCTTTGATCAAATGTGGCTAAGGTGCCTAGGGACCAAGGAAGCTGATAAAGTTGTAGCAGAAATCCACGAAGGGCTTTGCGGAGCACATCAGTCAGGTCCCAAAATGGCCGCTAAAATCAAGAGAATGGGTTATTATTGGCCAACTATGGTCAGAGATTATATTGACCACGCTAAGAGGTGCCACGAGTGTCAAATCCACGGTGATGTTATACATCAGTCTCCAAATCCATTGCACCCAACAATAGCATCCTGGCCATTTGAATGCTGGGGTACTGATATTATCGGACCAATAGATCCGCCGTCATCAGCGGGACATCGCTTTATTCTAGCAGCGACAGACTACTTCTCCAAGTGGGCAGAAGCAGCTCCATTCAGAGAGGTCACATCCGAGCATGTGATCAATTTCTTTACCCACAATGTCGTCTACAGATTTGGTGTGCCACGCCGAATAATCTCAGACAATGGTACTGCATTCAAGAGTACAAAAATTTACAAGTTTGTTGATCGACACAAAATCGATTGGCGATATTCATCCATATACAATCCAAGGGCAAATGGATTGGCAGAAGCCTTCAACAAGACGCTGGTGAAATTGTTGAAGAAGATCCTTACCAAGAACAAAAGAGAGTGGCATACGAAAATGGCAAAAGCGCTATGGGCATACCGTACAACCTACAAGACGCCAACCAAAGCCTCTCCTTACTCTCTGGTATTCAGAGTCGAAGCCGTATTACCATTGGAGATTGAACTACCGTCACTCCAGGTGGCAATCCAGAATGATCTCACTCAACAACAAAATGCCCGCCTCAGAATGGAAGAACTCGATGCACTTGATGAACTCAGGTTACAAGCTCAACAAAATCTGGAAATCTACCGAGGAAGAATGGCAAAGTCTTTTGATCGAATGGTGCGTCCTCGATCATTTCAAGAAGGAGAATTGATCCTGGTGCTGAGAAGACCAATCATCCACACAGTAAAATCGGTGGCAAATTCGCATCCAATTGGGAAGGCCCCTTCGTCATCGAGAAAGTGTACCGAGGAGGAGCATATCAGTTGATCGATCTGAACGGTCAGAGGCCCATGCCACCGATCAACGGTCGACATTTAAAGAAATATCACGCATGAAAATTTCATGACTGTTGTATTTTAGATGATCAAAATTTTATATGCATATTTATCAATGCATTCTTATATTTTGGAATTCTCTTGTATAGCAAGAATGCATTTCAAAATCCCCCATCAGATTGGGGACATTTTAAATATTTATTTGGGTCGACATCGCGCTGCATGCCGAGATCCCCAAATAAATATTTAAAATCTCAAAGATACAAAGCCTATCCAAAATGTCCCTACGAGACAGGGGGCATTTTAAATATTCATTTGAGTCGACATCGTGCTATACGCCGAAATCCCCAAATGAATATTTAAAATCTTATATTCCAAATCTATTTCATTCTAAAATGTCCCTGTGAGACCGGGGGCATTTTAAATATTTATTCGGGTCGACATCGCGCTGCATGCCGAGATCCCCGAATAAATATTTAAAATTATCAATCCATATATTCTTTTGTGCTAAAGAATACAAATATTTGTTCTTCAAAGTATATGCAGGCGATCTTTCAAATGTTATAGACATCGTCTTCTCCAACAAACCAAGACTCAAAGGTCAAGAAAGTGACTTTTGTGGCTACACACTCCTACAAATTGAGCCGGAAAAGCTTGAAGTCTTCCGACATCCTGAAGCTTAAGGTTCGAATGGGTGTAAAAGGTCGGATCCAACAAGCCCAAATATGGCCGGATCGCTGGCAGCTCTGTCTACTCAACAAGCCATAAGAAAAGGCCGTAGTAGCGGAACCCCCACTTCGTCAACCCGTCAGTAGGGACTGTAGGAAGAACGAAGGCCAATTTGACTCGACAAGTTCAAGTGATCGTAGTCTGCAAAATTCTCCTAAATGACTGGAGAATCAAAATTCTAATAGGAAGCTGAGTCTCGAGCAACTACCAAATGTTCGTAGGCTCCAAAATCCAAAACCACAAAGGATGACTCTAAATCTACCAACTTCAGCAAAATCAGCATTGGGGAGCGCAATTCCTTTAGCTCGAGTCTAAAGCCTGAATGGGTGTAAGAGGTCGGATCCAACAAGCCCAAATATGGCCGGATCGCTGGCAGCTCCATCTACTCAACAAGCCATAAGAAAGGCCGCAGTAGAGGAACCCCCATCTCAGCAACCAGAGGATAAAGAGCTATCAAATCTAGCTCTCCCAATCTGACGAACTCAAGTGATTCAGATTAAAGTCTTCTCAAGTGGTTAAGGATCAAGATACTACCTACGTTCGGTACTATCAATTGAATCCAAAACCTGTAAATCCTTCAACAAATCCATAAAGCACAAAGTGAGGATCGAAGGAATTTTTCTTCAACAAGTCCGCCAAAGCACAAAGCAAGGGACCGAAGAAAATTATCCCAAATTTCATGAAAAGCCCAAGGCTGAACTAAGTGGATTCTGTCATCAACAAGTCCGTTATGCACAAAACTCTGGACCGATGACTTTTCGCCATCGACCTAATACAAACCTAAGGGTTTAGGTCACCGGCATCTACTCCTTCAACAAGCCCGCCAAAGCAAGAAAGCATAGGGCCGAAGGTACAAAAATCACCTGACAAGTCAACAAAGACAAATCAGGTAATTCTCCAATCAATGTCTGCAGCACAAAATACAGGACAAAAGAAATCAGTATCTCAACCATCTATTGATACATCTAAGAGATCTATGGAGGAAGAAAATTAGTGTGACATCCAAACAAAATTTTGGAGATCCACTAAACTGAAATCTCAATGTGATATCCAAATAAATTTTTGGAGATCCACTAAAAGAAAACCCTAGTGTGATATCTAAAATAAATATCTGGAGATCCACAAGGCTGAACAGCTTACAACAAACGTGATCCGCTCTAGACACGAACCACATTTGTTGGGGGGCATTTGTTGACCTCTGTACAATACCCAAAAGAAACGAAATGACATGCATACCTGCCCTTACCCGTCGGGTCCAAGAATTCCTCCGCAAAATCTGGCTCAAATCCCGCCGAGGCACTGTTGCTTCGGCGCCGTTCACGTCGTTTCTCCGCAAATCCTGCGACGACGGCTTCGATCGCCTCCCATTTTCTTCTATAAGAGGGAGACGAGCTCTTCTCCTTTCACGGACACCTCCCGACCTCCTACTCTTTCACGCTCGGCTGCTCATACGAAGCTCTCCCGATCTCCCTCTCTGCTCCCGAAGCTCTTCCCACACGCGACCCCCTTCCTACTCCGGCGATCCCCCTCCGACGACTTCCCTTCCTGTTCGATCGGAGCAAGCAACAGGAGCTCGCTATTCTCCCCTTTACGCGCTTCTTTGGCCGAACCAGAGAGTGAGAGGGTGAGGGATTTTTATTTTATTTTATTTTTATATATATATATAAATATCATTTATTTTATGTTATTTGTTATAATTTTTATTAATTATGTTTAATAATTACTTAATTATAATAATAATTAATTATCTGATAGTAAATTAATTAATAGTTAATAACTAATTATAGTTATAATTATTTAATTAGTTATAATTAATGTTGATTAATTATAATTAATTATTTAGTTAATTATAATTAACTTATTAATTATAATTAATTAATAATTAGTGATTAATTATTAATAATAGTTATTTAATTATTATCATAATTAATATAAATCGTAATGAATAAATGCTTCTTTACATCTCTCCCTCGATCCTCGAGCCACCGTCAAGCCCCGCGAAGGTATGCATTTTCTAAACTCAGATTATCGCTTCATTGTATGCGGCGGACCGGAAAACCGCCTATACACGCCTTTATTGCGCGTGGTGGGATGGGACCCTGGTCCGACGCCTACAACGAGGCGGGAATCGCCTAAACTCTACTTCGGTGTTCGTGGCGCACCGGAAAACCGCCTATACACGCCTTTATTGCGCGTGGTGGGAAGGGACCCCGGTGCGGCACCTACGGCGAGGCGGGGTCACTCATAAGTACTCCCGAGCGGGGGGGAAAGCAAACTGTGCATCTTTAAACTGCCGCCATCGAAGCCCGCGAAGGTACGAACTCTCTAAACTCAGATTCTCGCATCGTTATTTGCAGCAGACCGAAAAAACTCCTATACACGCCTTTATTGCGTGTGGTGGGATGAGACGCCGGTCTGATGCTTACGACGAAGCGAGCAATCGCCTAAACTCTACCTCGGTGTTCGTGGCGCACCGAAAAACCGCCTATACACGCCTTTATTGCGTGTGGTGGGAAGGGACCCCGGTGCGACACCTACGGCGAGGCGGGGTCACTTATAAGTACCCCGGAGCGGGGGGAAAGCAAATTGTGTCATTTAAACAGGTACCGTCAGAGCCCCATACACGCCTTTATTGCGCGTGGTGGGAAGAAATATCACGGCCGCGGTGCCCTCGCAAGAGGACACCTACCATACACGCCTTTATTGCGCGTGGTGGGAAAGGCCCAGTTTTCTCGTAGTTTTCCCCTAAACAGGGGAGACGCCGGGAGGTTGCCGAAATTTTGGGTGAAGACGGACCGTACTTGGACTTGATTTGCACATCAAATGAACAAAAATGAGACTCGTACATGGACTTGATTGAACTCCAAAGACATTAATAAAAGATTAAATTCAAGTTCAAAATTGAAAAGAACATGAAATTGGACTGGACTCGAGCAAGAATTTGATATCGAACATTCGAACTCAAATCAAATTATAAGACTTGAAATTGCACGACGAGCAAGGATGTGAATGAACAATCAACTTGAACTTGTACTCTGAACCTGAACATTAATGGCTTGAACAATTCTAACTCAAGCGAGTACTTGAGTTGGACTACAACGGGCATAGAAATGATCTTGTACATTGAGCTCATGAATTTGATTTGAACTGGACTTGGAAGAACCCAGGCTTGAGTCCGATTTGAACATCGTTGGGCCCTCACATCCAACACCAATCAAATCACACCTTCTACGGATGTGTTTAGTGAAGCATACAACGAATGTAAATGCCCGCTAGTGTCAACAATCATCTGACCGAAGACAAGTACATATATTCCTTGCAACTGAAAGATGGTTGATTAACAGACTAAGTGCAAATGTCTACGAATGTAAAACGACCTACAAACAAGTGCAAATACATCAAACACCACCCGAGATTGGTGAAAGGGTGGATTCGATGCAGAAATAATGGATCTTCTACAAAGTACTTCCAGGAGGTCGTCGTAGAGGACATGTATCCCCTACGAATAAAGAGGTCAATGAATGAATGAAGGTCATTCATTAAAATCCCAAATATAAGTGAATTGTGGGTTCACTCACATCGATATTCGTTCCCACAAGCTTTCAATGAATTGTTGGTGCACTCACAAACAATGATATAAGCTTTCAATAATATCACAAAGGTCATTATATTCGTTCCCACAGTCAGTAACCCTTTAATTGCAGCCGGGTTCATCGCCTTCTTACAAGTAGAACTGTAATACACGACAAGTACAAATACCTCCTACGATGATCCCTACGAGGTCAAACAAGTACAATCAAGCCCACCTGAGATTGGTGAAAGGTGGTTTCAATGCAAAAGCAAGGGTTCTCCTACGAATACTCTTAGGAGCTCGTAGTGGATACGACGATTCCCTGCAAATGGATATTTGTGGATAACAACAGTGTATGGAAACTACAATGAATCACTGTGGACACAGGTACGGATATCATCTACGACAGTGGTGATCAAGATCTACAAGTGCGCTGAGTACAAGGGCGACTCTATGTACGAAAAGGATACACCCGGGCAGAAAGGGGGAAATGTTTGAACAAATTAGAACCAAACTTCCTGGTGTTCCAAAGTCTCTTTTTGGTTCTATAATAAAGAAGAGAACAGTTCGGGTGTCCACAAACGCCGGAAATAGCAAGTTCACTACGCCGAAAAGCCTAAAAGGAGTTCTTTCCAAATCAACAGTCTTTGACTCCAAAATCCAGAAAATCCTCTCCGATGAATGAGAAAGGGGGAGTCAATATCAAGTCCAATACACCGAAGATCTTTAAAGGAGTTCTTTCCATATCAGCGGTCATTGACCCCAAAGTTCGAGAGAGCCCTCCCCAGTGAATGAGAAAGGGGGAGTCAACATCAAACTGATGAGATCACTACAGGAAAACCTGTTATTACCGGCGGACGTAATCCGCCGGAAACAATGCCCAATCCGACGGAACCGTTAGTTTCCGGCGCATGTTCCGGCGCAAATATCTCCGCCGGTTTATGGTGCGTCGATAATTTGGTTCCGACGTATAATTTGCGCCGGAAACATTTTCAGCGCAGTTTCCGACGCATTACCGGCGCATTACCCGGTTTGTTTGCCGACGTGAAGAATATGAGAATTCCGGCGCCCAATGCGCCGGTAGTTACCGTCGTATTATGCGACGGTAATTAACGACGGATAAGTCGCCGGAGTTGCGCCATCGAAATTCTACGGTTATTTTACGACGCAATTCTTGCGCCGATAATTACCGGCGGAATATCCGCCGGACTTGCGACGGTAATGGCCGACGGATCCTATTCGCCGGTACGTACGATACACTTCGTTGTATCGTCTTTTCCGACGGATTACCGGCGCATCATCCGCCGGAAACCTGTGGCATCGATGCATCGCGTCTACAATCTACAAATCAACGCCACCGGATCCGCAACACTCGTACTAGCGGACAGAAAGCGTGTATAAGCTCTGAAATCAAATGTTGTGCATTCAAATGACAGATACCTGCACAACTACAATTATTTCAAATACCCCCACACGTGCATTATAAATTGTATACACATAGGTACACTAAAGGGGGGAAATATATTCTCAACCCGCATGGGCCCCGACGAGCGTGTTATTGGTACACACGTGACGTCTAGGGATGCTGCGCGGGTTGACAAGTGAATTCAGGTTCGAAACCGATCCTTCTATACGGGTCAATAGAAGTCGACAGGGTTCGAACCAACAAACAAATATACGGTTGTGGCGCGACCAGAATATTTGTCTTAATACATTCATATTAGGCCTTCAAGGCCTACAACAATATGAATTCACTAACAAAGGCATAAAGCCTACGAAACCTGATCCTCTATCGACCAATAGATAGAGTTGACAAGGTTCAATTCATAAAGTGAAAATGACCCCAAACACCCCGATGATGGCCGTGTTGAATTCAGATCTCAACCGGAGGGATTTCCAAATATTTTTCAAATATCTCCAAAATATCCAAAATCCATTTCAAATATTTCATAACTCCACCCAAATACCCATAAAATTCCTAAAATTCCATAAAACTCCACAAAAATCTCAAAATCCCAAAAAAATTTAAAAAAGAAATCAAACCATCAATTTCTTAAAGCAAAATCCATCCGCCCTCCGCAACAGTTTGTCGAGGCGGACAAATCAAAAACTACTTCAGCTCACAAAAGAGCCAAATGCCTGGTCGAAAATATCACTATGATCCATTCTCAAAACAATCTCATGTCAGTAAGGACGTGGTACGTGTCCTCTGACCGGCGGTCTGCCGCCAAATGGCACCGCAGGATAAACGGTTACGACGACCCAGGGCTTTCTGAACCGAGTGGTTTTGCCGCCAAATGACACCACAGATAGCGGTTATGGCCAGAGCCAATACGCTCCTTATTGACATCAAATCCTTGAGATATGAATCAATAGGATATGATCGATAGGGCACAAAGCCCTCTGTCAGCTAAGGTGGATTTAAATTTGTCCCCTTAGACAAACATTCAACCCAGGTCTACAAGGTCCCCTTGGACGAAGCAACCCATGGCTGCCGATAAGGATCCTTCTGTCAGGTTGGGTCGACTACCTTCTCTGACTAAGTAGACTAGGGACCACGATGGCCCGGGATGACGGAACCATGGGATCTTGATCGGGTCCATCATCCATTCCCCCACCATCCGCTTTAAGTGAAAGATGGTGCAATTTCAATTTTAAATATTAAATCTTTCAAAGCCTATAAATTCCCAAACTTCCAAACATTTCCAAATCCAACCCATATGCTGCTACTATATGCCAGATAACACGTATATTCTACGTATCTGATTGATGACTAGCCTTAATCGAAAGTTCTCTCTCATGATCGGGATGGGTAATTAACTATAGGGGCTTGCGCCTATAGGAAACCAGAACTCAGATCATAAAGTCCTCACCAAATGAGGGCGAAATCTCTGGGTAGTGTCTTATCTACAAACCCATCTGCCTTCCAAAATTTACCTCGGAACTTATTCAGTTAAAACTCCCTCGCCGAATAAGAAAAGCGAGCGGAGGCCGGGGCCGAATTTTCGGAGCCCACACCCAAGTATCTAAAACATGTACTCTTATTAATGACTTGATCGCCTAAGGTCACAAACCCCCCACTAGATCTATTACTACTAAAATTGCACTCCATGTATTTGGTTTAGATCTACTCAAATGAAAACCTTTAGACTCTATGGTTGACCACCATAATTCAAGTTTACATTTAACTGTCTCTGGTCTTATGAATAAGAAGAATATCATCAACAAAAAGCATACACCATGGTACATCCTCTTGCAAATGTCTAGTAAGAATATCCATGACTAAAGCAAAAAGATATGAGCTTAAAGCTGATCCTTGATGTAATCCAACTGTAATAGGAAAATACTTGGTCAAACCACCTTGTGTTTGAACACAAGTAACAGGTCCTGCATACATATTCTTAATGACTTGAATATAAGCATTATTAATCCCATTCGTTTTTAGAACTCTCCATAGCACTTATATTGGAACTTTATAAGCATTATCTGTTTTTGTGAAGATCAGATTCCTATAAGAGGAGTGAAGTATGTAGAGAAGCTTGTTTACAGGTGACAAAGAGTATTATGGGCGGTTGAAAGTTTACATGGGTTTTCAATCCATAGAAGAGGGGACCTGTAGGTTGAATAAAGCCAAGTAGGAGAGTTAGTGGCCAAAAATTATGAGCGTAAAACTTGTGCAAAAATGAGAAGGGTACGGGGGAACCATCAGGTTATTGGATTTAAGAACCCAACAATTATTTTGACTTAAAATTTATCACATTATTTCTAATAATGTTGATGGTATTCACTTGATTTTTGTAGTGCTTTTCTTTTAATAGCCAACATTTTGCGCCATAAAGCATTGCAGGTCTCACCGTCTCACCACCATCTTATAGAATTTTCCCGTAAGTTTGAGTGATACTTTTCTATAACACAACAAGCCAATGCATTCCTCCACTTCAACCAACCAACTTGAATTCTATTAATAACATCCCCATCTAATTCATCTTCACTCTAAAAAGTAGACCCAAGTATCTAAAACATGTACTCTTATTAATGACTTGATCGTCTAAGGTCACAAACCCCCCACTAGATCTATTACTACTAAAATTGCACTCCATGTATTTGGTTTAGAACTACTCAAATGAAAACCTTTAGACTCTATGGTTTACCACCATAATTCAAGTTTACATTTAACTGTCTCTGGTCTTATGAATAAGAAGAATATCATCAACAAAAAGCATACACCATGGTACATCCTCTTGCAAATGTCTAGTAAGAATATCCATGACTAAAGCAAAAAGATACGAGCTTAAGGCTGATCCTTGATGTAATCCAACTGTAATAGGAAAATACTTGGTCAAACCACCTTGTGTTTGAACACAAGTAACCGGTCCTGCATACATATTCTTAATGACTTTAATATAAGCATTATTAATCCCATTCGTTTCTAGAACTCTCCATAGCACTTATATTGGAACTTTATCACATGCTTTTTCTAAATAAATAAGAATCATATGTAGATCCTCCTTATTCTCTTTATACTTCTCCATCAAACATCTCAATAAATGCATAGCTTCCATAGTAGACCTACTCGGCATGAATCCAAATTAATTTTGAGAAACATTAGTATACGACGTAACCTATGCTTTATAACTCTCTCGCATAGTTTTAAAGTATAACACATCAACTTAATTCCTTTATAATTCGCACAATCTTGTTTCTTAAAAAAAGGAATCAACACACTCATTCTCCAAATTAAAAGATATGATAATTGAAATACTTGCAAAAGTTGATTAGATAATTGGATATGTTGGCCTTGCCTGAGTTAGATTAGACATCTCCAATTTGGTATATTTAAACTAGTTCACAAGTATGATTTTCTTAACTATGAAGATTTGCCCTCGGGCTTATTTGTAGCTCTCTAAAAGCTATATGCACATATATTCATTGGCAATAAGTCTTAGTCTTTAGGAAACCCTTCAACTATGATTAGGCATACATACCTAGGGATGTAGACAAGGAAAAGATTCGAGCAGGAGAGAAAGATAAGAAAAAAGTGAAAAGAGAAACAAGAAGATCAACCCAAATTCGACTCGAATCGGAGTTATTTTGAAGCTCGTCAGCGTTAATCGACTCAATTTAATACGATCAACCCAAATTTAAATTGAATTGACACTAATTAGCTCGAATTGGATCCAATTCGATGCTCAACAACGTTGATCGATTTAGTTTAATTCAGGTCGACCGAAATTTAAAATTAAATTGATCTCAATGAGTTGTAATTCATTCATTCAAGTGAATAAAAATCCAAAATGAAATATATTTTGGTTGAATTAATCTAGTCATTTCATGATTAAATCATCATCTCAAAATTAATGAACTCTTTTCCTTAGATTAAACCAAGATTGAGAGGGGTAGTTTGGTCTTTTCGATCTTCATTAGAACCTTCTAGGGCTTAAAACCCCCCTAAGGGAAGGGGGCATTCAGTTTCTTTTCTTTTCCCTATGTGCGAACTAGAGATCAAGAGAGCGGGAGGCAGACGCGAGAGAAGCGGGTTGTTTGGGCGGAAATTCCATTCGGCCTTTAGTGTGCTTGCTTGTGTGCGATTCAGAGAGGTGGAGGCGGATAGATAAGTGAGTTCAGGTTTGTGTGATTCGGAGAAGGAAATTGGCATTCTTTTTGGTAATCTTCTCCATCTTCATCCTCTCCATATCCTCATCTAACTTTCTCTCCATATTCTTCTTCTTCATCCCATTTATCTTCCCCTTCATCTTGATCATTTTTTTTCTTCTCCTAAAATCTTTCCTCATTATCTTCTTCTTTTCTCGGGTTCAAAACTACTGAAGTCAAGAAGTTTTCTAGTATGATTTTCTTTCATTTGAGGGTTAAGATTGTCGGGACTTTATTAGACTATTTTCCTCTAAATTTGAAAAACAAATTGCTGAACTATATCTGGAGTATATGAAACTTTATATGGTTTTTTTTAGCATTTTTAAGGTGTTGGTGGGTTCTTGAGGTGAAGAGCTATGTTTGAATTTCTTCATTGTAACAAATTGTAGCATGACTTTTGCCATAATAATCCGTTAATTAGAAGTTGTTAAGACAAATGCTGAAGTTAATTGATTGGTTTCTTTAATGAATATGACATGTTGAATGGCGACATGATTTGTGTCGTTCTTTGTTTTCTTGAAACAAACGAAATTAGTAGTGGTTTGAGATTTTATGATCTGAAATGAATTTTTTTTTTTAATTTAGAGAATTAAAGCAGACCTATGTGTTTCTTTCAGTATTCTAATTTGTTACATTAAATGTAGAGATGATTGGAAGCTCTTTTCTATTTTTCCTTTTTTTTATTTATCATTTCTAAATAAGATAAGAGAGGTATGTTTGATTCTTTTAAGAAAAATGAAAGAAGGCTAATATCCATCTTTTTTACCGAAGTTTTTTTTAGTCCTTGTTAAATCTGAAACAAGAAATTGAGTTCATGTCGCACTTTCTCAAAGGCAAATTCCCATGGAATGTATTTCTCGTTTAAAAGAATATTCTAGGGAATGAGTTGAGTTTCTTGTTTTTAAGACGCTTTAAGAAGGAAATTTGTTGGATTATTCTTGTACTTACATGTCTAGAAAGAAATTTTGGAAAGAAGGGTGTAATCCATAAATGTTGGAAAGTGAAGTGTGTGAGTGAATGGGTTGAAAGTGAAGTGTGTAAGCGAAGCGTGTTGGAATGTCAAGTGTGGGTGAGTGTTGGAAAGAAGGGTTTTCTCTTTCTTTTCCCTCTTCCCCCTTCTCTCTCTCTTCTCTCTTCTTTTTCCCTCTTGGTGCCTTGCGGTGAATTTTGGAAAAATGCATGAAATGCTTTCAAAACCAAAAAATTCAAAAAGCAAACAACGAAATTGGTGCAGAAGCCTGAAAAAAGGTATGTTTTAATTCAATTGCATTTTTTAATCATTTTTTATTTTAATTAAAAACATGCTCTGACCATTATTTGTTCTCTTTTTTCGCTATGTTTTGCGAGGAATAATGGTGAGCACTTGTACAAGGAGATGTGACGGGCACCTAGACGAGGAATTTGGATAACAAGCAGGAGCTTCAATCGCCAACATTTCTTCCGAATGGGGGTGCTATGACCGGAACCACCGGGAATTAGCTCTGATGAAGTAAGTTTTTCTTAGAATGTAGAAGACCTTAAGACTCCTAGACCTTAGATGTCTATGAAGTAGTATGTTAAATTTAATTTACACTTACACTTACTTCCAAAGGATTAGTGACGGTGATTGTAATCTTAGAAAATAATAATGTCATTTAAGGATAATAATCAAGGATGAGTCTTAGAGAACTTAGATTAAATCTAGGACTCATACACCGTTTAGTGTAGAAACATCAAATGTAGAAAACCTAGAGACACCTCACCCTAGAATTAGCGTACACTATGAACTTAATCTCAATTAAACTTAAATAATAATCAATCAATAATTGAAAACTCTAACAATCAGTAATAATCCAAATAAAATGTATAAGAATACTTAATCTTTATTAATCAATCATAACTAATACGCATAATCATTAAAAGATAAAATTTGAATCTAAACTTGAATTAAATTTAATTAATTTTTCAGTTTCCCCTTAGTTAAGTAATAATTAAATAAATTTATTAAAAATAAAACTAAATTCAAGTCAAAATAAAACAAAAATTACAAAATGTTAATGTCATTTTAAAACAAAAGATTTTTTGAATAAAATTCAATTTTAATTCACTCATAATGTAAAAAATTAAAAATACATTTAAAATTAAATAAAGTTAAATAAAAATCTAAAGATTAATAATCCAATTTTAAATTAAATTTTCAAATAAAAATTAATTAATAATCTATCAATAATCAATTAAAATTAACTAAAAAAAGGGGAAGAGAAATAAATGAAATGAAAGGATTAATTAAAAATTATGCATAATTCAATAAAAATAATATAAAAATATATATATTTGATCCAAAATTTAATCATATAATAAATCAATAATTTAAAATCATTTAATTAGTCCCTTAAACTCCAACCAATTAAATCAACATAACAAAATTGATTACTACTAGGTAACCCAGGCATACGAGACACCTAAGAAAGGTGAAATAAACTTCACGGCCTTGGTGTAAATAAATGTAGTAATCATTCAACATCTGAAAATACATTTAAAATTAACATTAAGATATTAATACTTAAACTTAAATCAAAATTTCTCTTTTGACCTTTAACCATTCAAAATACTAAGCAATTTTAATGAATTATCTTATATAGGGCATATCCAAACCACAAAGCCTACTACACACACTTAGATTGATTTTTTAGGATATAAATCATAGCTTTATGTTAAACCGGTATTTTTTTTTTCTGTTTTTGAGATATGTTAATATGAATGTAAAATTAGTGGTGGTTGATTGTTGCTTACTGTGCTTGTTGACCTTATTATTCGAGGTCAATTTTTCTGAAACTCTTCTTTAGTGCCTAGGTCTTTGTAGCCTAGCATAGACATTGTCTTTAGGATCCCCTTAGGTGGATGCCTATTGACATAACATTGACTCAACCTTTTAACTCAACTTAAATCATCGCAACTCTAAATAAAATTGACTAGGGGTGAATTTAATTTAACGACGAAAACTTCTATCAATCCTAATTCATTTGTCTCAAACTCATTAATGTTAAATCAACATTATTAATCGAGTTAAATTGATTAAATCAAATCTTCATAAATTTAAATTTAAATAAAATTTGTTAATTTAATTCATCATATTGTATTAAAATCGACTTATCTATTAAAATGCAAACATTTAATTATAGCTATAGATTGAAGAAAATAGGGTTGCAATTCTCCTAAATGAAACGTTTCTTAAGATTTCAAATGTTGCGGTTAGGGCTGGTCTACCCCCCATAGTCTCTTCCCATATTCTTTTGCAAAAGACCCCGTCTCCTCTATTTGCACACCCCAGCTAGCCCTCTCCCTCTCTCTTGTCCGTTTTGCCCCAAGGAAATCAGAAGAAACCCCATATCCTCTCTAGTTTGGAAATCCCTAAGACCCCGTTCGTACGTCTCTTCCTTAGCCATCCTCCCCTCTCTCATTTGAAGGCTTATTTGTTGTTCTTCTTATTCTCTGACTTGACTCTCTATCCCATCGCTGGCCCTAACCCCGATCGAACCCCTCTGCTGTGATTTATTCAGCCAAATATAAGAGGAAGTGGTAAACCTTCTCTTCTTTCCGATTTTTCCAATCTACTTGTTTCCCTCAATTAGTACTTCTTGGTTTTATGAGGGAAAAAATGGGGAATTTAATTCCTGCATTTAATGAGATCTAATGGCTCTTTGAAAGATTTTTTAAAATCCCTCTTCTTCTTCCCTTTATGTTCTTCTTCCTTATCTAGGAAATTACAATAAATGTATCATAAATTCATTTTCTTTTTTTTTTTAAGAAAAACAGTAATGACGGGCTGATTTATCAATTAAATCATATAATGAATAGTTCTACGATTTGGTTTTTGATGTGTGGAATTTAAATGTTATATACAAAATATATAAGAATTTGTACATGCATATTATATATATATTCTATATAATAAGCAATTTAAAACTTCACGTTCAGATTTTGGAAAAAGTTATGTCATCTTTTATCAAACGCATGAAGGTGTTTGTGTTAATGATTATTAAGGAATGATATAAGTTCTGGTCAAATAAATAGTTATTGGATAAGCTCATCTATGCTTTATTTCATCTATGTTTCTAAGAAATCCTTGAGCTAGAGAAATATAAAGAAATTTTTATATATGCATGCTTGTTTCAAGCGGTAGTCATATGCAAATCAAGTATTCCTATGATTTTCATCACAACATGATTTATGATATCTTGTGGTTATGTAATCAACATGGAAATATTTTAATTACTGTTCAAACATCGCTTCGCTAAGTTTTATTTGATAGTGAATTTCAAGAGTCATATTTAGCCATTAGTTTCTTTGTTGACTTTCACTATTTGGTCTAGATTTTCTTGTTGGGATGATGGCTTTAGGTGTTAGTCCCTTTGAGATAAATTCCATTATTATGGGCTAAAGCTTCATACTTTGTTGTTGATAGTCGCAAATGAAGGGTGAATGAAAATAATTGTTAAGTAAATACTCTTGTTGCTGATAATTTGTGGGCATAATTAAAATCAATATAAAGTTTATGTTATCTCATTTAGAACTTTGAAATTTAGCGTGTATATTCATGCCTTGAATAATGATAGATTGGATTTGTCTTATTTCATACCTACCTTAGCAACCTACTTAGCAAATATTCATTCATGAGATTTTCATGGTGGTTAAATAAGATTGGAATGTTGGAGGGTAATCATATACTTTCTTTTCTACTTATGAGCATTTATAAGTTTTTTTTTATAAAGCATTTTCGAGGATATCAAAAAGCATTCATATGTTTTCTTTCTTCAATGAAAATCATTCACATATATTTCTTAAGGTATTTTGAAGAAGAGTTCGAGAATTCAAGAAAACGTCAAAATCAATATAAAACAATATCATTGAAAAGTGAAAGTGGGATAAAGTGTATGACTTTATGAAAAATTGAGAAGTATGTATGTGAAAATTAAAATGTTTGGTTTTATAAAAAATATGTTTTTGAAAAATATTCTTTATGTGTAGATTAAGAAATGATGCGTGTGTGCTTTGAAAGGAGATTTGTGTGTTTCTTTGAAACTAACATACGTAAGTGTGGAGAAGTAAAATGTTTGTTTTTGTGGAAAGTGCATGTTGGAAAGTATGTAGATTTCAAAAGATTAAAATACGGGAAAGTAACTTGTGTGAAACTTGAGATATGTAACAAGTGGAAAATAGAAATTGTATGTTTTAAAGATGGAAGTATATGTTGGAATGCTTTTGTGTGAGGAAAATGAAAAGTAAAGTGTTTGGTTTTGGAAGGAAAAGTGACTTGTTTGTGTGTTGGAAAGTGGAATTTGTGTGTTTTGGAAAGTTAAGTTATGGAATGTATATATATTTTGAGAGTTGAGAAATATAAATAGAGAAATGTATGTCTAGGAAGCGAAATGTGGGTGTGTTGAAATGTGATGTGTGGAAAATGAAAGTGAAATGTATGAATTATGAAAATTGAGGTGTATAGGTTGAATGATATTTTAAAAGTGTGTGATTGTTGGAAATTGAAGCGTTTGTGAAAAGTATGTGTTGGGAAGGGTATGAATCATGAAAGTATAATGTGTAAATAAACAAAAGTGAAAGTATATGTTGAAAAATGAAATTGTTTGTGCTAGGGAATGATAGATTTGGGTGACTATTGGAAAGCAAAAGCTCTCTTTCTCCTTCTACCTCTCTCTCCCTTATTATACTTCTCTCTTTTTGTGCCTTGGAGTTAATTTTGAAAAAAAAAACAAAGTATACTGTCGAAAGTGAAAAGTTCAAATGACAAACAATCGAACCGATGTATAAGTTTGAAAAAAGGTTCGTTTGGATTTAAATAATAATTTTCAATTATTTCAATTCTAATTATTAAGTGAACTTCTAATCCCTATTTTATTTTCATTGTCTGCATGAACTACAAGGAATGGTACCGATCAAGTGAACAAAAGAAAATGGACTAAAGGTGTTAGTCGCTTCTATCCAACCAGGTAGAGGTACTATGGTCGGATATCACCGGACATTGGCTCTGGTGTATGTGAGTATTCTGAAAACTTAAATAGCCTTAAGGCCCAAAACCCTTATTGTGTTTTGCGCTTTTCCAACCTTAGGGCATTGTAGAAACCATAGTTTTTATTTCATCATATATTTTATAATTCAATATTTAATTTACAAGTTACTTTTATTATGCTATTTATATTTTATTTTGTTATTTAAAACCCAAAACCCATTAGTTTAGATCAGTGACAATAACTTATTTTTAATCCTACAAAATAGTAGTGTCATTTAAATATAATAATTAAGAAGGACGAATCGTAAAAAACTTAGACTAAATATAAGATTATACGCCCTTTTTGGAGGAAACATCAAACATAAAAATGTTAGCGACACCTTACCTTAGGGTTAGTGTGTACAGTATTACACGTAATCTTAATCAAACTTAAATAATTATCAATTAATCATTAAACCCTCTTTAAGAATTAAAAACTCCAACAAATCAAAACATTAAGTAATGCTAATAATTTATTCTAAGTAGGACATTCAAACCACACAACATATCATACACATTTATATTTGTTTGTTATGATAACCGACTCTAGCTTAAGGTTCGGCCGATATTTACTTTCTTGCTGCTGTGTGACAGACTATCTCGTAATTTTCAATGCATGCTCGTTGTAATGATTGTTGTATTTCTTTATTTATTTATTTCTGTATGAGAATTGATGTAATGAGCGGTATATTATTCTATGTTAGGAACAATTTAGTTGCTCACAGAATTTTTTGCAGGTGGCCATGCTCATGCATGACTAAATCAAAAAGGGCAATTTAAAAATTTAAACAAACATAATTTTTTGTAGGTGCAAAATGCTAAGCCCCCTTTAAAATTAAAAATTATGGCCAATTATGGCTGGTGAATTTAAATTAAATGTAAATATATAACTGCTTAAGATGATTTTATTATAAGTGTTTAGGATAACTTTGTAGGTGGTTTAGATTTTTTTTATATTGAGATGTAATATAAATATGTTTGAAAAGAGTTGTAATGTGAAACTGATTTGAAATTAAGATATTACATCCAACTTGGAGTCCAAAAAGGAGAAAATATCATTTATAGGGTTTTGTTCTTTTATATTTAGAAAGTCAAGTTAGGATAACTTTAATATCCAAAAGAAAAAAAATCTCTTCAAGGATTAATTTTTTTATTTGGATATTCAGACCATGCGAATTCAAGGAGCTCGTAGAAAGAAAAAAGACTAAAGAGAGAAGACGAATAAATGAAGAAAAAAATATTTTATTTTCAAGTCACTTGTGTTAATCTTAGGATTATAATACGGGTTATTAGTGCTAGCAGTCTCCTTTACTTTTCGATAAATTCTGGGTTGTAAATAAAGTGACACTTGTCATATGTAATTTGGACATTATATTTTGGATAATTTTATTTGATTGTTTATATTATTTGTGCAATAAAAATTGTCAGTTTTTTTTTATGTTTCTTGCATGCCATATCTTGTTTTATCCTGTACACGATCGGAGTTTTGTGAGCATACGAATAAAGTTTGTTTAAGTTTTCTTTCCTTTTGCAAACAAATCTAAGTTTATTTAAGTTTTGAGTGAGCCTAAAAAACACGCAAGTCACTTTCCTTCCAAAACACTCAATGCAAGAAACCTAGAAAAAAAGTCAATTTCTACTGCAAAAATGATGTAAATAATCAAATTAAATTATCCAAAATATAATGTCCAAATTTTATATGGCAATAATCACTTTATTTACAACCTATAATTTGCTAAAAAATAAAGTTTCCTAGTACCACTTACAATAATTTGGATTCTAATCCTAAGACAAACGCAAGTGACTTTGAAATAAGATACTTCTTCAACTTCACTTTTTCATCTTCTCTCTTTAGTCTTGTTTTCTTCTGCGAGCTCTTTGAATTCGTCAGTTTTGAATATCCAAATAAAAAGAAACTCATCCCCAAAGGGGTATTTTCTTTTTCTTTTGCATATTGAAGTTATTCTAATTTGGTTTTCCAAATAAAATAGAACATTCCCTAAAGGATATTCTCTTATCTTTGGATTTCAAATTAGATATGATATCTCAATTTCAAGTCACATTCATATTATCATTTTTTTCAAACACATTTACATTACATCTCAATATAAAAGAAAATCTAGACCACCTGTATGGTTATCCTAAACAGTTATAATAAAATTATCTCAAGCAGTTATATATTTATATTTAATTTATATTCACCAGACACACTTGATCATGTTTTTTTAATTTTAAAGGGGGTTTAATATTTTGCATATACAGAAAATTATGTCAGTTTAACTTTTTAATTTGCTCCCTTTGATTTATCCTTGCATGAGCATGATCACCTGCAAAAAATTCTGTGAGCATTCAGATCTTTCCTAACCTAGAGGTAATTATCGCACATCACATCAATTCTCAAATTACAAGAATAAATAAATAAATAAATAAACATATCAATCATTACAATTAAGTGCAGTGAAAATCACAAGAAAACTCGTCATACAACATCAAGAAAGTAAACTCCGACCTAACTTAAAGCTAGAGTCGGTTGTCCTAGCAAACAAATCTAAGTGTGTACGGTATGTTGTGTGATTTGGATATGTCATATATAAAATAAATTGTTAGCATTATTTAGTGTTTTGATTTATTGATACTACGTTTAATAGTATATATATTGACCCTAAGGTAAGGTGTTACTAACATTTTTT
Source organism: Dendrobium nobile (assembly GCA_022539455.1). Classification (NCBI taxonomy): domain Eukaryota; kingdom Viridiplantae; phylum Streptophyta; class Magnoliopsida; order Asparagales; family Orchidaceae; genus Dendrobium; species Dendrobium nobile. Next base: position 5,979,604 of record CM039731.1, read on the forward strand.
ATGTTTGATATTTCCTCCCTATAGGGTGTATGAATCTTAGATTTAGTATAAGTTTTCTAAGACTCGTTTTTAATTATTGTCCTTAAATGACATTACTATTTTGTAGGATTGAAAATAAGTTATTGTCACTAATTCTTTGGACATACGCCAAAATGTAAACTAATGAGTTTTGAGTTCTAAATAATATAATAAAATCTAAATAACAGAATATAAGTAACTTGTAAATTAATTACTGAATTATAAAATGCATGATAAAATAAAAAATTATGATTTCTACAAGGCCTTAAAATTGGAAAAGCGCAAAAAATAACAAAGGTTTTGGGCTTTAATGCTATCTAAGTTTTTAGAATACTCACATACACCGGAGCCAATGTCCTTTGATATTCGGCCGTAGCACCTTTTTTCGATTGGATAAAGGCTACTGACAACTTGAGTTTTTTTTTTGTTCACTTGATCGGTAGCATTTCTCGCAGTTCATGCAGATAAAGAAAATAAAATAGAGATTATAAGCACATTTAATAATTAGAATTAAAATAATTGAAAAACATTATTTCAATCCAAACGTATCTTTTTAAGGGCTTGCACATCGATTCAGTTGTTTGTCTTTTGAACTTTTCACTTTTGAAAGCATACTTTGCATTTTGTTTTTCAAAATTCACCTTAAGGCACATAAAGAGAGGAAAAGTAGGAGGGAGATAGAGGTAGAGGAAGAAAGGGAGCTTTTGCTTTTTAATAGTCACACAAACCCATCATTCTCTTGCACAAACAATTTCACTTTTCAACATATACTTTCACATTTATTTATTTTTTCATGATTAATACCTTCCCAACTAGGGGTGTAAGTGAGCCGAGCCGGCTCGTGAGCCGGCTCGAACTCGACTCGATAACGAGCTCATGAGCCGAGCTTATCGAGCCGCGAGCTCCAGCTCGAGCTTAAACTCGAGCTCGTTTGTTAAACGAGCTCGAGTTCGAGCTCGATGAGAGCTCGGCTCGAGAGCTTGCGAGCCGAGCTCGATTGACCAAAGGCGGTAATTCCAAATGAGGAAGGCGAGGCTAGATGGCAGGATTTCCAAAAATTAAAATGACCAAAGCAGCAATTTCAAAAAAAAAGAAAAAATAATACCATTTCGGTATTTCTTGACATAAAAAAATATATAATGTTAATTTTATTTAATCTAACCAATAAAAAAGCCTGACAGTTGCTCTTATTTTTTTGGAAAGGTGAAAAGCTGCTGTTTCTTTTTGCTTTTTTTAAAATCTCATTAATTATCTCAGCTCATCTCTTATCCCCATAAGAAAAAATATATATTTTATTTTCAATGCTCAACGCTTCAACCTTCTTCTCCAATGGCAAGCTCAACATGGATGATGCGGAGGAGGAAGACGACTCGCTGGAAGGAAGACGGAAGATGACTCGCTCGAAGGTTGTCCGGACTGCCGAGGCTCGCGAGCCGGCTCGAACTCGTTAATAGTGGAACGAGCTAGAGTTCGAGCTCGCTTTCTGACTGACGAGCCGAGCTCGATAGTGTCAAAACTCGACTCGTTTACACCCCTATTCCCAACACATACTTTTCATAAATGTTTTCAATTTCTAACAATCATACATTTTAAAATACCATTCAACCTATATATCTCAATTTTCACAATTCAAATCTTTAACTTTCATTTTCTACATATCACCATTCAGCACACTTACATTTCATTTCCTGGACATACACTTCTCCCTTTACATTTTTTAACTCTCAAAATATATACAAACTCAATAACTCCACTTTCCAAAACATATACAAGTTTCACTTTCCAACACATAAGCAAGTCACTTTTCTTTCCAAAAACAAAAAAAAAATATTTTTCATTTTCCTCACACAAAAGCTTTTTTAATATATACTTCCACATTTAAAGCATACAATCTCTACTTCTCACTTTTCACACATCTCAAGTTTCACTTTTTGACACACAAGTTATTTTCCCACATCTTAATCTTTCAAAATCTGTACACTTTCTAATATGCACTTTTCACAAAAATAAACATTTTACTATTTCACACTTACACATGTTACCTTCCAAAGAAATACAAATCTCCTTTTAAATCACGTATATATCACTTCTTAATTTATACACAAAGAACACTTTTCAAAAACACACCCATTTTCTAAAAAATCATACATTTTAATTTTCACATACATACTTTTAAATTTTATAAAATCATATACTTTTTCTCACTTTCACTTTTCGAACTTAAACATAAAACTCATTTTACTTTTCAAAATCACAAAATTCACTTTTCAAACTATACACATATCTTACCTTTCATGATCTACTATCCACTTCTTAATATGCATATAAAGAGCACTTTTCAAGACACACTTCCTACTAAATCATAAACTTTGCTTTTCACATACACATTTCATTTTTTAAAAAATTTTCATTTCACATTCCCAAAATCACTCTTTACCTTTCAAAATAACACACTTTATTTTTCAAAATCACTATTTATCTTTCAAGATAATATAATTTTTTAAAATAACTCACATACACTTCATCTTTCTAAAATCACATTTTTTCACTATTTAAAGTTCATACATTTCACTATTCAACATACACACTTTCCAAAACACTTTATCTTTCAAAATCACTCACCTCATTTAAGCAAAATACTGCAAAGTTCATTTTTCCAAATATCTCTTTCTTTTCTCAAAATGTGAGGAGATAATATATATACATAGAATAAAGCACAATCATGCATAACAATTCTCACCAAGTCTAATTTTAAAGAAGAAAGGAGATTTGATACAACTTTATTCTTTCTAAAATTCAAGAAAACATATCACTTTTGGATTTATGCCATACTCATATTTGAAGTACATGAAAATTCTCGAACTTTTTTTTAAAATACCTTAAAAAAAATATGTGAATGCTTTCCATTGAAGAAAGAAAATATATGAATGCTCTCCGATATACTCCAAAATGCTTTATAAAAAAAAACTTTTAAATGCTCACAAGTGGAAAAAAAATTATATGATTGCTCTCCAATATTTCAATCTTACTTAACCATCATGAAAATCTCATGAATGAATATTTGCTAAGTAGCTTGTTAAGGTAGATATGAACACGACAAATCATGTCTACCATTATTCAAGGCATAGATATACATGCTAAATTTTAAAGTTCTAAATTAGATAATATAAACTTTATATTGATTTTAATTATGCCCACAAATTATCAACAACAAGAGTATTTACTTAACAATTATTTCCATTCGCCCTCATTTGCGACTATCAGCAAAAAGTATGAAGCTTTTGCCCATAATAATAGAATTCATCCTATAGGGGGTAACAACTCCTACATCCTTCATCCCTAACAAGAAAATCTTGACCAAATAATGAAAGTCAAAAAATAAGCTAACGACTAAATATGACTCTTGAGATTTCACTATCAAACGAAACTTAGCGAAGAGAAGTTTGAACAATGATTAAAATATTTCCATGTTGATTACATAACCATAAGATGTCATAAATCATATTGCGATGAAAATCATATGAATACTTGATTTGCATATGACTATCACTTATAACAAGCATGCATATATAAAAATTCCTTTATCTTTCTCTAGCTCATGGGTTTCTTGGAAGCATGGATGAAATAAATCATATATGAGCTTATCCAATAACTCTTTATTTGACCAAAACTTATATCATTCCTTAATAGTCATTAACGCAAATAACATTTTCTCAAAATCTGAACATGAAACTTTAAATTTCTTATGATATGGTATATATATATACAAATTTTTATTGATTGTATTTATAACAATTAAATTTCACACATAAAAAATTAAATTGTAAAACTCTTCATTGTATGATTTAATTGATATATCAACCCCTCGTTATTGCTTTTCTTGAGAAAGGAAAAAGAATGAAGATATATTTATTGTAATTTTCTAGATAAGAAAGAAGAACATAAATGAGAAGAAGAAGAGGTCATTTTAGAAATTCTTTCAAAGAGTTATTAGATATCAACAAACGCAGGAAGTAAATTCCTCATTTCTTCCCTCATGAAACCAAGAAGTATAAGAAACTAATGGAGGGAAAGAAGTAGAGGAGAAGAATCGGAAAGAAGAGAAGGTTTACTACTTCCTCTTATCTTTGGCTGAATAAATCGCAGCAGAGAGGGGTTCGATCGGGTATAGGGCCAGTGGTGGGATGGAAAGCAGGATCGGAGAAGAAAAAGAAGAACAAACCAGCCTTCAAATGAGAGAGGTGAGGACGGCTAGGGCAGAGACGTGCGAACGGGGTCCTAGGATTTTCCAAACTAGAGAGGAGAGGGGGTTTCTTTTGGTTTCCTTGGGGTGGAACATACAAGAGAGAGGGAGAGGGTCGTCTGGGGTGTGTGAATCAAGAGGAGACATGGGTCTTTTGCGAAAGAATATGAAAGGAGATTGTGGGGGCTAGACTGACCCTAACCGCACCATTTGAAACTTTAAGAAAATTTTTATTTAGGAGAATTACAATCCTATTCTCTTCAATATATGGCTGTAATTAAATGTTTGCATTTTAATAGATATTTGATGGTCAATTTAATACAATATGATGAATTAAATTAACAAATTTTATTTAAATTTAAATTTATGATGATTTGATTTAATCAATTTAACTCAATTAATAAAATTGATTTAACCCATAATTTAAAATTGCGCAATACGAGGCTCGCCTTGAGGCCCGCCTCAGCGCAATTTCAGTGAAAAACGCCTCGAGGCTTATGCCTCGAGCTTTTTTTATGAGGCTTATGCCTCATCTTGGTTGAGGCCCGCCTTGAAGCGCGCCTCACCTCGCTGGCATGAGGCATACGCCTCACTCTATTTATGTATGTTTTTATTTAAAACTTAGCTAAATATTATACAAAAGCCCCAAAAAACCATGCCCTCTTATGCTCCAAAGCCGCATTAACTTCCTCCTAATTGCCTCGACATCTAGCCCATTGCCTTCACCGTAGCCACCACCATCATAGGCGCCGTCGGGATCACTTAAAATCTGCATACCGCCACCATCTCCTATAAAAATTTAAGTATTACTCTTATTGTAAGTTGATGAAAAAGATTTATGAAAGAGCAAGATGGTTGAAATAAATAAATAAATATATTGGTAAGTATTGGACCCTACAGGATGAGGCAAATGAGAGACCAATTTGGTATAACGACTCAAATAAAAATTTTCTTTAATAATGATAGTACATGTGATTTCTGATTTGTTGTCAATTATTTTAATTTTATTAGTAATTAAATATAGATGAGTAGGGAACTGATAAAGAAAAAATTTATAGTTAAACTTGATGCTATATGAAATGTTTATGTAATTCATATATTTTATGTTGTTTTTCTCATGTGATATTTGGATTTCAATTCTATTTCATATAATTTATTACTTATTACTTTACATTCTGTGTAATTTTTTGTTTCATATATATATATAAATTTGTTATTTTATAATTCAATAAAAAGTTAATATACAATCCTTTAACATATTATTTCGGTATTATATAAAAAATCACTTTTAACTTTTATTTTTTACTTTACGCAATTCTTAGATTTTGAGGCTTACGCCTCAAAGCGCCTTGATGCTTACGCCTCGCCTCATGAACGAAAAATGCCTTAATACCCAATTACGCAATTTTAAACCTTGATTTAACCTTAATGAGTTTGAGACAAATTAATTGAGTTTGATCGAAGTCGTCGTCGTTAAATTAAATTCACGCCCAGTCAATTTTATTTAGAGTTGCGATTATTTAAGTCTATTCAGAAGGTTGAGTTAATGTTACGTCAATAGGCGTCTACCTAAGGCGATCCTAAATGCAATGTCTACACTAGGCTACAAAGACCTAGGCATTAGAAAAGATTTCAGGAAAATTGACCTCGAATAATGATGTCAACAATGTTGGATTTCTGTGGTGATTATTTTGATGCTTTCCTTTTGAATTGAAGTGATGATCGATAGATTACTCCTAGGTTAGATAACATAGACATATGTTCACTGTTCATATGCCTGTACATTTCCTATTTGTCAGCCTAGGATTTTGTCCTTAGCCTCTTGGCCTACGAGGTCCTTTTGGATGAGGTAACCCATTATTGCTAACAAGGATCCTCTGGTCGTCTCATGACTAAGTAGGTTAAGGACACCAACGAATCCGAGACGATGAAAAACCATGGAATCTTAATCAGGGATGTCATACCCACCTAGTTAGTTAGTCTCCACCTTCACCTCCTGGGCATTCTCCCAATCTGGTGATTAAGTATATAAGTCCTAACTTTCTAATAAAATATCAACTTTAACAAAATAATTCTCATCTCAAAATATTAAAGCCCAGCACAAGATAGACTTGAGTGCTTGTGGGTGGTCTTAGAATCTTAAAGTATTTCATACTTTTCATTCTTTTGGCTTCCAGATAGAACTGCTCAACATTAAACTTATCTTCTTGAAAATTCTAAAATCCTTAATCATTGTTTTAATATTTGAAATCCAAGAAAATACATGCCACAACTTTAATCGAGAGTATTCTTGGGGGATTCACTTCTCCCAGGATGTAATTAACCATAGGGGCTTGCCCTTATGGGGAACCTGTAATTCCATATTAAAATAAACCCTGTTTATTTTCATTAGATAAGGGGAAAAATATCTGGAAAACTAGCCAATTTTTTTAAAACCAATTTTTGTATCTAAATACTTTTGTAGAATATCATTTTCATATTTTTTAAGGTGATATGACATGATCATTATCGTATTTGATATCAAAAATGAAAATTTAAAACATCACTTTTGTTTTCCAAATACTATCTTAGAATGAAATTTTTGTCTTTCGAAACAATATGTTAAATCTATATTTGATTACGAAAGTGAAATATTTTATAAATCATATTTTTTTATTTGAATCCATTGTTGAGTATCATTTTTATCTTACGAGATGGTACGTTATTCTTAAAGTCATGTTCGATTATAAAAAAAGAACATCCCGAATCTATGCGGGTTTTTGAAAATTTTATTTTCCTATAGGATTTTTCTGGCGACTCCACTGTGGTGTTCCTATTTTTGTATTCGAAAAGAAAAATATAAAAATCTTGTAGGAAAATAAAGTTTTGAAAATGTCCATATATTCGGGGTGTTCCTATTTTTTGATCGAATGCGACATTAAGAATAACGTACTAGCTTGAAAGATAAAAACGATATTCTACAATGGATTCAGATACAAAAATATGATTTTAAAAATCTTTTACTTTCGTAATCAAATATAGATAGAAGAATAATGTATTGTCTCGAGAGACGGAAATGTTATTCTAAAATTATATTTGGAAGAAAAAAGTGAGGTTTTGAAAATTTTCCATTTTGGCTATTAAATACATCAACGATCATATTATATCACCTTAAAAAATGTGAAAATGATATTCTACGGAGGTATTTAAATACAAATATGGGTTTTGAAAAATTATCTACTTTCCTAAAGATTTTTTCCCTATATTATGAATATAAGATATGGTTTATTTTAATATGGAGTTATAGGTTTCCCATTAAGGCAAGTCCCTATGAGTAATTACATCCCGGGATAAGTGTATCCCCCAAGAATACTCTCGATTAAAATAATGACAAATATTTTCTTTGATTTCAAAGATTGAGGCAAGGATGAGAGATTTTGGAATTTTTAAGGGGTGTGATCAATGTTGAACAGTTATTTCTAGAGGCCAAAAGATGAAAATTAGGGAGTGTTTTAAGATTCTAAGACTACCCAGAAGTACTACAGTTTATCCTATGTTGAGTTTTAATAAATGAACATGAACATGAACACTTGCATACTTGACTTGGCTCGGTTCGGTTGCGGCCCTAAAAGCTTCCTATTATATCTTCCCTTGATTTTCTTATTACTCCCATTGCATAACCTATAGTAGATGTTGTGTGTATCATAAGAGGCATTAGTCAACTGATTGACTAGTAAGACATAACAAAATTTTGCCATATATTTTTATGTTCCTATTATTCTTAGGTGATTTTTTTTTTCAGAACTTAAAGTGGCTTGTTTGTGGAGAACCTGTTGATTTCATATTTAGTATATTAAATATGCTTAGTATTTTAATATGCAGTTTTTCGATTATGAGTAATCTATACCTATTATTATTATTTTTTTTGACTAAGTCTTTTATATCAAACTCTTTTGAAAATTGTTGCTTAGATTTATTGTTCACAAAGATTTGTTCTTGTTATCTAGATTTCATCCACATAATAGTAAGATGATACATGCTTTACTTAAGTCCTTTGATGTAGCAACAATGATCTAAGTTATATCGCATAAAAAAATTTGGTGCATGAACTCTTCAAAATTTTGGTACCATGGACGAGATACTTTAATTCATATAGACTTCTATTTATGCTTCAAGTAAGTCTTTCTTTTTGAGTGACTTCAAAGCCTTAATGTTGCATCATGTAGATGTCTAATAAATGACTTAAATGCCATCTTTATATTAAACTGCTCATTATGCAAGTTTTTTTTTTACATTATGCAAGTTTTCTAAGGTTAGTATATGCTTAAAATCAATCTATTAATATTTGAATTTAATGAAGGAGAAAAAAAATCAACTTGCAACATTTAAAATAAAGTTATCAAATTAGAATTCAAATTTCAAGAAGTGAGGCGTTTGACACATAAAGGCGACTCTTTGCTTGAATATACTTTTAGTAGACTTGGAAACCACCTTTTGGACATTGATTGGCTTGCATGATAGATTCTTGGCTTTTGCTTTGCATGAAAAAAATTTAGTGCATGTCTATGACGGTGATGATTATCCAGCCACACTTCTGAACTTGGTACAACCAACCCCTTGCCAACTTTCATTTACTTAACTAATTTCTAATCTTAAATTTCAAAATTTAAGGTTTTAAATTCAAATTTAAAGTAAAAAATTATAAATTTTCCTTGAATTTGAACGCCTTGTCCTACATCACATGTATACTAGCTATCATCATGATTATTTTGTTCTAATACTTATCTGGATGTTTGGTCTTGGATGGCTATATTTGGATGGTTTTTTTTCTTCCACTTCATCTACCATGGAATGCTTGTTGTGTTATTTCATAATAAAAACCATTATTTTGCTATTTTGATTTTAATTGATGGCCGTTGTAATGTGAATTTTATCACTTCCATTGGCACTATTATAATGGTTAATTCTCTCCTTGGCTTCTACTTCCATTACACAACGGTTTTGTCATTATCATTTTGATGGCTTTTCCATTTCCTCTTTGGCTGCCATTGCACATATCTCCAAAATTGGTATGGTCAAATAGTATCAGATATTACTTATTCATTGCTAAAAAATTCGATTCTGATGCGTTTAGTATCTATGCTATTAAATGCTTCACAGTTAATAATCAAGGCCTTATTCTCTTCTGTTTGCTGATACTCAAATAAGTTTGTTTTTTCCATCCAAATTTCTCCAAGTTCAGAAGGCCTAAGAATTGTCAGATATTTAACCACTGGCTTGTAATTTGAATGTTGAATTGTTATAGAATTTAATGCATCATTAACATGAGTCCTACTTAGAAAGATAAGTACCATATACTGTTATTCTCTGCCAATTATTTCTTATTTTTAAGGCATAATAGTTTCTTCTATTTTATTATCTTTTCAATCAGATTGAAGAATTCTAAGGCCATTTTCTCTTGGTATGAAGGTTATCATTTGTAGTTTTGGATGAATTACCTTGAGTTGAGCTACCAATTTTCTTGCCATTTGGGTTCTGCAAGCAACCTTTCATATTTGCAATTTATGTTTTGTTTGTTATTGGGTTTACATTTTGGGGTTTACTGTTCTGCGTCATTTTTTGGATGAGAACCTCTCTTAACTGTAGCTTTTGCTCTAAATTCTTTTTTTTTATCACTTGTTTTATAGAAGACCTTAGATATCCTTTTTGTCTTAGATGGATCTTACTTATGTTAGTTATATATGGAATATGTTTGTGTCAATCAATCAGGTTGTATTGTTGTCTCGAACATCAATTTAGTTTGTTGAGCTCATTGGGGGTTGTAAGGGGTCCTTCCTCTGTTTGGGTTCATGTGCTTTGCTGAATTTTTTTTTCTGTACAACCGTACAACACTGCAGCGTTGTGTAGTTTGTGTGGAGTCAAATAGAGTGGAGCACTGCGGTAATCTAGACCCTTGCATTGCGGTGCTGTCAGGCAGATTGAAGACAGATAGTTGAGCATCGTGACACTTCAAACTCGGTGCTGCGGCGCTGCGAGGTGGGCTGACAATTTTCTTATTCTTTTTTCTTGAAGGGTTGGTCCTTTGGTAGTTTAATTGTATTTTCTCTTTGTTTGTTCTTGTGATTAAAATAGAGCAAGAGTGAGTAGAGATTGTTTGTGATTAAAATAGGGCAAGAGTGAATAGAGACAAGGATAGAGTGAGAGAGATAGAGACTCATAGAAATTTTTGTCAATTTTCATATTGAATTTTTTGGTGTGGCATAGCTCCATGATTTTTTTCCCAGGTTTTGGGTTTTTCTACATTAAATTGTGATATTTTTTTTCTCTTGTATTTTCTTTCTTATTTTGTGTTCGTTGTGTGGTTTCTTCCTGAACACTATATTCACTTGATTTTTTAATTTTTACTAGTTTTATTATGCATGTATTTTTAAATACGTGAATAAAAATTTAAAAATAAAAATTATATTATGAATATGTTAGTTATATTGTCATTGTTAAAATGAAAAAAAAATTTAAATTTATCACAAGTAATTATAATTATTAATATTTATTTGCATGTGTATAGAGTGCAGGTGAATAAAAATTAATATTGAAAAATTATAAATAATATCATTTTATTTAGTTTTTTAAAATAAATATTAGAAAAAGTTCAAATTTTGTTTTATAATAAAAATTAGTAGTGTGAACAAGTTAAAATATAATATAATATAATATTAAAATTAAACTTTGATATTGCGAATTAATATTAATCTAATATTAAAATATAATGTAATCTAGATTTTCATCAAGTTTAAAAAGAAAATTTTGACGAATACAATGTATTAAAATTATAAGAGTTAACTTTTTAGGATGAAAATTTTACTTTTTCATTTTAATTTTTGACAATATTATGATTATGATCATTTTAAGGCAATTCATATCATCTTTAGAGTAACTTTTTGTTATCATTGAATCATTCTAATGATTAAACTAAGATAATTTTCAATAAATAAATTTCACCTAACAAAATTATCTACAGTCAAATTGATAAATATGAAAGCTTAGGAGAATCATAAGCAATTGATTTCTAGAAAAATAGTAATTAAAACTAATAGTAACTTTGGATTATTTTATTCCCAATAAAAATGAATATCACCCTTTCAACAAATTATTTGAATTAAATTGAAATATTTAGAAGGCTTGAGACAAACAAACAAAAAAAAAAGATTAGAAGATGGCAAATGATATAAAATAGTAACATATATATATCTTTGCTAATGAATCATTATCTAATTATTTCAACAGTACCAAAATCAATGGAAAATGTTGATAGAATTAGGGGCGTACATGAGTCGAGTCAATCTGAGTTTTGCCTAATCAAGCTATAATTGTTTAGCTGTTATTGAGCTTGAGTTCGAACTTGACTTGATTGTTGAGTTTGATTTCTTAATTTTAAATTTTTTTTATTTTAATATTGAATTAATATAAATTTATTAAAATATTATATAATACTAATTTAAATTAATTATTAAATAAATTTGAATTTAATTGAGCTGCTCAACGAGCTTTCGAGCTCAGTCAAGCTTGAGCTTGAGCTCCAATATAGACTCGAGCTCGAGCTCGTGACTCGATAAGCTCAACTCCTGATATTGTTAATGAACTGAGCTCACCACTAGATAGAATTATAATAGGATCCTTGTCTCAAGGGAAAAAGTAAGCAAAATTAGAGAACACTATCAACTTGACAATTTTGTGTTGATTGTCTTTGGTTCAAAATTATTATTTTGTTGGGTTAATTGAAAGCACGTAAGGAGAAAAGAGAAAAAGATTGGAATTTTCACGAGAATTTCCGTCGTGACTTTTGATCCTATAGGAACGAGAGGACTATTTTAAACCTCTCCTTCACATGAAGCCGAAGGACGAAGAAGACAGAAGCTCCTTTAGAAGCAGACTCTTTCAATTGCATTCAGTTTGTCCTAGAATCTCTTGATGCATCCATATCCTTTCTTGTGAGAGATATAGAGCTAATTTAATTTGGCTTCTTCATTTATAAATTAAGTAATAGTCAGAAAGCTACCTCAAAGTAGCTTCAAAATATTATTTTTAAAAACACATCTTTTATAAAGCAATTTTCTCCAATAAAGATGATTGCCGAAGTATGTATGGAATATTAAGAAACACTACATTCAATCAAGCTTTTTAATTTAATTTACCTTTTGCTCTATCTTGTCATTTTCTTTCTGTTTTTCATTGTAATTTAGTAGGGACCTTAAGCTATTAGGTTTCTTGTTTTTCGGTTTGTTTGTAGCTCTTTGAGCAGTAGTGGCTCGAGATCCCCTTTAGGATCTTGTAACTTTTTATTTTATGAATGTGCAAGCCCTTCAGTGGGTTTTATCAAAAAAAAAAAAAAAGTATAAGCCAATCAAAATTCAAAGAAAATCTTGAAGTATGCTATGCTCATATGTCAATTTCACCTTTTAGATAAAGAAAAGCTTTGTTCTTGTGGGAAAATCAAGCCCCTGTGTTGCTACTCATTCATACATTTTGGACCAGCATTGTATTTAATAAAAGGTTTGTTACACATTTTGTTCATCCATCCTTTATGGGGTAGATTGTAGAACCTAAATGAATCAACCTCTAAATACTTTGTTCTATTTGCTTGTATGATTTACTTGGGGAAAATTACCAAAATTGTTCATTGATTCCTTAAGAAAGGTACAAATAGTTTTAATTATATTAAATAATTTTTTAGTCCCTCAATTCCTTTAAAAATAATGAAAACAATCCTATCATGAGATTATTTTGATTCTTTTTTAAAGATTTGAGCGATCAAAATAGTCCTTTAATACCATTGGGATATTTTTTGATCTTTTATAAAAAGTCAAGAGATCATCTTGATCATTTTTTTCGATTTAATTGATTGAAATGAATTTAATTTGCCCCATTATACACTTTTATGTGATCTAGTTTGTTTGCTTTTGCATGATTAAAAAAAAAAAAAAAAAAATACTGATGTTCCATCTCGTATAGTGCTTTTGCATGATTTTAAATAGTTAAATTTTAATTATTAAATGTTCATACTTCATAAATTTGTTGGAATTTACTATTAACCAACATCTAGTTTGTTAGCCACTATAAAGTTTATTTTTATTTTTTTTATTTTGCTCTATCATTTAAACGTGAAAAGGTTGGAGTAGCTCTATTATTTAAACATGGCGAAGAATGTTGACCATTAAAAGAGAAGCATAATATTAAGTGTTGCAGAGATGAGGATACTCAGGCAGATGAGTGGCTTTACTCTTAGAGACATAATATGAAATGAGCATATACGTGAAAAGGTTGGAGTAGCTCTTGTTGAAGATAAGAATAGATAGAGTTGACTTAGGCTTCGTTTGAGACGACTTTCTTTTTGCTTCTTAAAAGCCGCTTTTTAGTTCAAAAAAATTAATTTTTGTACTAGAAAGCTACTTTAAGAAGCAGTTAAAAAGCTGTCCCAAACGAACCCTTAGATGGTTTGGTCACATAAAAAGGTGGCTTTCAGATGACCTAGTTAGAAAAGTATATGTATTAGATTTGGTTTATGTTAAGAAAGATAGAGATAAACTAAAAAGGACTTGATTAGAAAATATTAGAAATTGGTTAGATAATATTAGAAATGACATTTGATAACAGTTAACAATATTACTTTTAAATAAGAAAGTTCATTAAAATACTAACTTTTCAATAATAAAATTAATTAATAATTTTTTTAAATACTTAAATCAAACAGGTAATTTTATAATAGTCATTGAACATGAATAAATAAAAATAGCTAATAAATTAAACTTGTAATTTTTCAAAATACATAAATATTTTAGAGAAAAAAAATGTAAACAAAATATAATAAAAATAAAGTGAACATTGAGATGTATTAGTGTTCCTAATAATTTGAATAAAAAATAAGAAAAAATATACCTTAAGATGAGAGAAGACCAGAAGCTTAGAGAGAGAGGCTTATAGTTGAGTGAGAAAAAAAAAGGATCTCAATGTGCTTCTGATTTACTAATAAGAGGCGTCGATGGAGCATCTATTTGATGAATTGAGATGAGGAGGGCTGTGAATAGGCACTTAAGGCTTCGTTTGGGATGACTTTCTTACTGTTTTCGGAAGCAATTTATTTGAACATATTTTTTAAGTTTAAGAATTTTTTGTATTTAAAAGTTGCTTTTAAAAGCAGTAAGAAAGCTGTTCCAAATGAAGTTTAAGCTTGTTTAAGATTATTTAATTATTGAGCTCAATTCAAACTCTCATAATAATTTTATCAACGTAATTTAGATGAATATGTGTGTATTAGAGCTATGATAATAAATTGTTCATATGTTCATCAGTTTGAATTGTGATATTCAGAATAATTGTGTTTCTAATTATAATTGCTAATTATAATTGTAATATTGATTTAGCCTAAATTCACTTAAATACATTGTAGTATAAATATTCACTGAAGGAAATTTATAAGAAATTTTTTCATATAAAAAAGATAGATAACATTGAAACACTCAAAAATGAAATGTCATGAGTCTTTGTATACTCTACATATTTTCTTAGATGTCTCACAAGTGTATAACTGGTTCTAATAGAAAAAATTAGACCTGACGAACCATAGTAGTGAAGGCTCAACCATGAATAGTTTCCCTTAACCCGAAGTACCTGACAACAAAAGGACTCGGCTCAACTTGGTATAGCAAATGGAGAAGATCATCCATATGGGAAATTCTGGGAATTCATATAGGATCCTCCATGTTTTTTGAATTAATCTCTTTAATGGGAGTCGCCCTCGCAGAGTATCATGATGACACAATGTTTGTGTTGTTGGTGGAATTTTGAAAGCAGGTTTTTGAAAAAAATCAATTTTCTTTGGAAATTTAGAGTAGAATTTGAATATTGAGACCAAACATCCCATTAGGAGATTCATACTACTTCGTGGAGTGAAAATAAACCTCCAGAATGGGGTTTAGATCTAAGATTACAAATCCTATCTCGAATATCATGATTAGATTCAAGAGAGAACCACATATGACATCAGAAGGTCAAAATGAAGTTCGGTCTAATTTCTAACCATGATATTCTAGGTCATTCACCATTGATTTCATACCCAAAGCTTTATGAACAAATGATATATCTCTCATAAGGAAGAAGATATCATTGTATGTTTGAAATTTAAAAAAGGTTTAAAAATAGTTTTTTTTAGAATATTATGCTTCCCCAAGTTCGGGACTTCATCCCCATAGGCTAGGTTATCTGAACTCTACTCGCAGGCGAGATAGTGTCTAAAATAAGGAAAGAAGAGTGTAAAAATATGCATGTGACCCCGAGGGAGATCTCCGGCTAATTCCCTAGATTTGTTATCTTTCTATATTACTTAACTCCCAAAATTTTAAATTTTGATTGCGAGTATAAAAATTTTCACACCCTTACGAGCCTCGTGTAATCAGGCTAAAACAAAGAGTGACACACAAACACCAAAAAATTAGGAAAAGCAAGTAATCCTGTAGGCAATCAAATCAACACATTAATTATAATCAAATTAATTAATAAATGTTCATAGGCAAATTGTCTTGCTTATTACAACCCAGGGTCTGTAGAAAGTAAAGTGGCTAGGCACCTTGGATAACAACCTGGATTCTAATCCTAATAAAGATGTAAGTGTCTTTGAGTGGGATACTTTTGTCTTTAATTCTTCAGTCTTCCCTCCTTCGAGCTCCTTGGATTCCTCATAGCTTGCTACCCAAATGGAAAAGAGAACTCTTCCCTTGAGGGGAAGATTACCCTTTCCACTTTAGATATAAAAAGTGACCCAAATTTGAACTTCCAAATAGGAAAGGACTATTCGCCAAAGGGGTATCTTTTTCTCTTTGGAATCCAACCTTTGGATTCGTGTATCCAAACTCAAATATGTACTTTCACAACTCTTAACATCTTAAATAAATTTTATTAATATGAAATAAAAATTCTAGACTATCCTGCAAGGTCATCCTAAGCATTTAAATATTAAAAAATATTCCCAAGCAGTTGTATATGTATGTAGAAAAGAAAACACACTGGCCACCCTCTTTTTATTCGGGGGCTAAGCAGCTGAAACACCAATAACAGTTATATTTTATTATTTATTTAGCCTCATTTATTATCATGCATGAGCGTGACCACCTGTAGAAAATTCAGTGAACATCTAAATCGTTCTTATCTTAAGGATAAACTAGTCGCCAAACACATCAATCATTCATAGAGTACAGTAAAGGTAAGAAAACACACCAGTCGATTTCAATCACAACATGCAATGAAATCTTGAAAAATCTAGCACATAGCAGAAAGTAAAACATCGGCCTAACCTAGATCTAGAGTTGGTTGTCATAAAAAACCATCTAAAATGTGTGTAGAAGGTCGTGTGGCCGGGGTAGATCCTAAGCTTGATAATTTGTTAAAGTTATCTAAAGTTTGAGTTCGTTAAGGATGAAGGAAGGTTTTATGTTAGAGTTTAGATATTAATTTATTGAGGATTGATTTAGAGATATTTTAAAAGGTTAAATGATCACTACCTTTATTGCACACCGAGGTCTTAAAGTTTATTTCACCTTCCTTGGGGTTATGCTAATAGTATCATAGGCTTGGGTTACCAGTAGCAATCAGAGTTGGTTGAACTGATTTAGTTGGTTAGACTTAGAGAAGTCTAGAATTTTAATAAATTATCAAGTTTTTTTTTAAGATTTAATGAAAATAACTTAATATGTTAATTAAGGGTTAAAAGTTGACTTTAAAAATTAGAGTTAATATTAAAGATTTTAAATTTTTAATAAATATTAGAACTTATGATGAGTAGTTAGACTGTTGGTATGATCAATTCGGAGTTTTTTTATAAAAAGTTATGAATTATCGAAGTTTTGACTTGATTTTGACTTAGGTTTGGCCAGATTTTTTATTTTTTGAATTTGACTTTGACATTTTTATAAAATACTAGACTTTAATTCAATTTGGGTACATTTGAGTTTGATTGAATTAGATTTTTATGGATTTAATTATAAATTTCTAAAATTTTCTTAATAACTTGAATTTTTTAAAATAGGTTAATTAGGAGGATTTAAGTGTTTTGATCCAAATCAACTCTAAACTTTAGGAAATCACCCCCAAAGATTAGGAATGACCCAAGGAGGTAATTTCATGTGTTATATTTTTTTTTACATTTTTTTATGATTTTTAATTAATTATTAGGATTAATTATTGATTTAACTTAAAATTAGAATTAAGGTGAAATTAAAGGCTATGTGATAGTGCTTTGATTTTTCATGGGTTGGGGATTTAATTAGAGTCAATTAAAGTCCTTATATAGATTTTTTAGAATAAATATGAATTTTTAATAAATTACTTAAGGCTCTAGGTCAATTCTAGGGGAGAATCTTGAAGCTCCTATTTAGTGGACCAAATGGGCACCAAATTCAATGAAATTTGGCCAATGAGATCACTTGATCTTATGGTCAAAACACACTGAATTTGAGCTCAAATAGAGTTCTCTAAGATGGCTAACTAAGCCACCTAAGGTGATCTCTAAGTCACCTTAGGAAAATCCTAGGGAGCTATTATAGGGTTGGATTGGTGCAAAATTAATGGCCCTAAACTCCTTATGCTAATCATCACATCACACCAAAAATCAACACCTAATTCTCATCGAAGAGATCATTGCACAAAATTGAATTTAAGGGTCAAACTATGACTTGAACCCAAATTGGCATGAAAGTGCCCTTAAACACATCAAAGAGGGGAGGAAAAATTTGGGCAGTTTAGGACATGTCCAAATTCACTCTCCCAAAGTCTCAAGCCCTGGTGACTTAAATCAAGCATACAAATGCAATAATTAAGAAAAATTTCAAACTGAAATTAATCTAAACACATATGCAATTAGGGCTTGGGACCATAGGACTTTGAATGTCTCCCCGAGATCTTTCCAATGAGCCTAAAAACACCTAAATACGACAAGTGTGTAGGGAGATGTGATTTTTTGAAGTTTCCCCTAATTTTGTGTGAATATAAATCCCTTAATTACCCAGTCAGCTGCGATTTACATGTGTCACTTTCGATTGGAGGGGCAATCATTGGCGGCTGAAGGGATAACGGTCGGGTTAACTATAGCCGTTAGATGAGAGATTTAGATGAGAGATCGGATGGCTAGGATCAAACGGCCTCCGGAATCGTGGGATATAATCTAAATCGTTGATTGAAATCAATGGCTAGGATTGTATCTTCAACCTCCTGCACGAACCCGAAGCCATAGAGCTATTCCGGTGTGATCATAGCGATCCCTCCTACGAACTTCGACGAAATATCATAGAGAGGATCAGGTGGGTGGAAACCTTTAATCCAACGGTGGAAATCTATTAGGGTGAAGATTTCCTTCACACTTGACTGGACTACCTATATAGGGAGCTCGGGAATGAGATATTACTACATTGAAGGTCTCAACAGATGAGCTTCTTTATCAGGAAGCTTCAGGGGATGAAGGCAAGCAGATATCCTTCAGACACCGGGATCATAGGATGGTCGGAGGTATGACTTCGAGCGGACCATGGATGTACTTCACCTGAGTTCTCTCAAACGGATGGACGAAAGCGGCTTGGAGACTGGAAAATGAGAGAGGAATGTCGAGGCAGCTTTGTGGAATGATTTCAAAAGAACAATTGCTAATGTTGAGGTATGGAATGAGCTTCCCTATTCAGCTCATTCCCACAACCTTGGACGAGCAGGATTGATCGGGTTGGCCATTGGATTGCCTCTAGGTGATAGGGGACATCCTCCCAGAGGGATCTTGTGCGGCGAGCCTAGCCTTTGGAAGGCTTTGAGTCAGGCCCAAAGTGGGGGTGACCACCGGAGTTCATTCTCCATTGGTTTGGGCCGCCGCCAGCTAGGGTCTGGGTCAGGTTGACCTGGAAAGGATGATGGGAATGTGATGAACTCGAGGGTGAGCTCAATTGGACCTAGGGGAGTCCAATTCAATCAAATGGCTCAGGTTGACCCATACCTGCTCAGTTCAGGTCAAATTGGGCTCAACCCAGGTTAGGCCAGACCCTCGGTTTAATATGGGAAGTGGGTCTAGGTTTGGTGCACCCAATGAAAGTGGCAATTCGGTTTGAATTGACCTGAGATGTGAGATAGCTCAGGTTGATGTGATTTTGGACATTTTGGGCTAGCCTAGAGGTTGACCCAAGTCAGCCCATGGGCTGGGCTGACTAGGGAAGGTGTGTTGGACCTAGGGCCACCTAGTGGAGGTGTTGGCCAGGTTCAGTTGAGCTTAGGATGGGAGTTGGCTCAATCCTAAATGATTTTGGCCACTTTGGGTTAGCCTAAGTCTTTACCCAAGTTGACCCAATGGTTGGGTTGGCTAAGGAAGGTATATTGGGTCAAGGGAGACCTAATGACACCTTAGGTTGGATCCAATTTGGCTAGGATTGAAAAATGGCTCAATGGGAACCTCTCTTTGGGCACTTGGGTCAAGCCAAATGGCCAACCCAAGTGAGCCCAAGGCATGGGTCTCCAAGAGGGGTCTCTTGGGGACCTAAGGGGTCACCCCATATGTCTAAATGGGATTAAAATGATTTTGATCAAGGGGTTTGGATGAATGGGGGTGTATGAGGGGGTTTGGTCAAACTTTGTTGACTTGGTCAACTAAGTTGACCTAGGACCAAGAGTTGGGTCCATTGAATTCAATCTGATCACATGAACTTAATGGGAGTGGTTTCATGCCAAGAAGAGGGCATTTGGTTTGAAATGGCCATTTGATCCCTAAGGGAGCGCCTTAGTCAACCATGGTTGACTTGGTCAACCAGGTCAAACCAAAGTGTGGGTTTGGGTCCAATGTGTTCCTAATGGTGTTTAGGATCCATTGGAATTGGTTTTGAGGGTTGAGATAGAAGGGTTGGATTGAGCTTAAGGGAAAAGTCCAAAAACCCTTTAAAAGGTTATTTTGATCATTTTGACCCCTTAGTCAATTTTGGGTCAAATTGGATCAAAAAAATCTAGAGTGTTGATCAATATGTTTTAATGAAGGTCATGAAAGTGGTTGGAAGATTTGAAAAGGGTTGCAAGGCCATGATCCAATGGATGACAAGTCTAGTAGCATGAGTTGTAAATAACTGAAGGTTTTGTAGCCTTTGGGGAAATATTTAGTTTGAGGGGTTAGGAATATTGGATTGAGCTCAAATTTGGATGGCTGACCCTAGGGACATGCCTAAACAAGTTGCAATTGATAGACCTCAAATCAGAATTCCATTGATGAATTTATGTCTTCTAGGGAAATTTGAAATTAAGGATGACTTTATCATGCTTGGATGTAAGTCATCAATGGAATTCTTCGATCCAAGCATAGGGAGGGTTTTCTTCTAGGAAGACATAAATACACTTCATCATGCTTGGCCAACTATGAGCTCCAACCACTGCAACTCAAGTGGAGTCGCTCTTCACATTAAAATGGCCTAAAAATTGCTCTCAGGAAGTCTCCAATGAGACCAAAGGACTTATCACCATAGACTCATTAAGCTAGATCCATCTCGAGGACTCGTCTCCTCTGAGTCACCCAAGAACGCTCGATAGAGGGAGCTTGAGCTATATTTAAAGTTGGGTTAAAGAAGGAGAAATGCACAATGCGCCTACCAAATCATGTCATTTGTTCTGAGTAATCAATATTGGGTCTCATTTATTATTATATGTTTATCTTTCAGTGTAATATTCATTATAGCCTTTGTGTTCTTATAAATAATTGATGAAGAGGTAAACTTTAGATCTTATGAAGCCTCATTGAGCTACTAGAGCATTTTCTCTGAGATTTCCTATAACTTCTTTCTAAATTGCTTTCTTGTCTTCCCTTCTCCTTTTCATACTCACCATAAGCTCTAGGTTCTTGCCTTTGATATTGTAAACTAGTAAAGTTGTGTATCACTCACAGAAAAATTTGAATCCAACACCATTAAAGATACATTGGTATGGGTTGATGCCAGTGACTAGAAGACAGACACAAATCATGAATAGGTAAATCTTGAGTTGTCAATGAATATGGATACCCCCTATTACGCCAGTCCATATGATCTCATTAAGATGAAGGAATATCTCATAATGATGATCTATGATGCCTTAATGAGATTACTAAGGCATTCACTAAGAGAAAGTCGACTTGAAGCAAATTTTGACTATGTCGTTCATTATAGAAGACCAAAGAGCAGAGTATTATGATGCCTAATGCTGATCCCACTCACACTACCACATGTGACAAGGAGTACAACCCTCCTTATTGACATGCAAGAAGAGTAGAGCCCAAGTTGACAAACAATTGTTTTGATAATTAGTTGAGGTGAGACTGCCCTTGAAATATAAGATGCCCTATTTATAGTCCTATAAGGGGAGGCTGACCAGACAGATCATATAATCAACTTTGATTCAATGACATCACTGCTTGACATCAATGACACTGTGAAGTGTCGGTAGCTTTTTATAATTCTCAAGGAGTTAGCGCTCATGTGGCTCATTAGCTTGCCCACTTCATTCGCAGAATTTTGAAGGATGTTTGATACCAAGCTTGCAAGCACTTAAAAACCTCTGAAGAACCCGCAAGCCCTCCTTAAAATGCACCAAGAGCATGACGAGTCATCATGTATTTTCATTGTAATTTTCCAGAGGAAGATACATGAAATGAAGGACTTAGAGTCATCTGACACTGAAGATATTCTAACATAAAGAATATGAGAAGCTGCCATGTGTCAAGCTTTCAGCATCCAAAGCTGTTGGTTGAATTGCTTGTGCCAATAGTCACATGATGCCGAAGAGTATAATCAAGTGATTGAGTCATCCTCATCCACTTGTCCCAGAGAATTTATTGCCACAAAAAGACCAATCACATGGTAGCGAGTGAGAAAGGAGCGCTTAAGGAATTCTAGAGCTAATAAGACACTACCGATACCATGTGATCGACACTTCTCAAAGCATCAAAGAGTGCCTCTACAAGTGAGTCCACTTAAGATTGCTAGACCTCTAGTGTTGAGAGAGGAGGGAGCACCACTCACCTGAACTAAGGAGAAGGTACACACTGTGGACCTCTGAAAGAGAACCGCTCGTGGGGCACGAATGCAGAGGGTACGACCTCACTATCCCGTGGGACAAAATGATCGTAGGCCTCTACACTCGACACAAACTAGTCGATGGAAGGGTAGATTGGATCGTGCATACGACTAACCATTGAGGATAGAGGCTGTTGCCAACACACCCTGATGGGTAGTAATATACACGACCTAGTCACGGGTTTCCCTCACCCGATACGACAGCTCGAGTGAGGTTTAGTAGATGTGGAACCGAGTTTCCCACGGGCGCAAGCCCCCGTGGTTAATTACATCTCAGGTCGGAGCCCGAGAAAACTCTCAATTAAGGATCATACATTATCCCCTCCTATAGTGGGATCGGCATGAGGGTGTAGACTAAGAAGTCCTACTCAAAAGGGAAGAAGGGTCTCAAAGAGCTGAATCAATATGCGTGGCTCATACGAGCATTCAGAGGCTCTAGGGTACTAAAGAGAAACTAGATGAAAGAAAGTCAGGAAATCAATCACATGAGTGAGAGAAGGATGGAGGTGGCGTCATCCTGTGACGCAGATAAGTAGGATTTAGAGTCCTTGAAAAGAAGGGACATACCTACTATTTAAGGCACATTACGAGATTGAATGTAGTAGCCTCGAACCCTAAATCACGATTGTGTTCTACGAACAACACTAAAACCCGTGTCCTAGCTAGTGAAGTATAAAGCTCTGGACTTATCCCGGCCTGGATTAGAGAGCTAGCTAACCACCTAATCATTTTAAAACCATGCTATCAAGTTAGTTATGAAAGATGGGTGGGTGGTACAGTTATTGAAAATAGGACCGACATCTAGAGAGTTTCCTAAGTGGTCCTGGACTTATGTAGGTTAGATGCTCCTAGCTAATGCAATTAAATTTTATTTAGTTGGTTACTAATACAATGCATGCTAGTTGAAATGTCAGCTCATGAATGCTATAGAGTTTTAAAAACAGGCTTATAAAAAATAAATTTTTAGAAAAGACTGAGTCTCCCTAGGTTCGACACTTCATCCTCATAGGCTAAATTATCCGGACTCTACCCACAGGCAGGGAGATGTCTTATAACAAGGAAAGAAGGATGAAGTAATATGCATGCGACCCCAGACGATTCCGACAATTCCCTAAGTTTGTTAAGTTTCTATGTTATTTAAAACTGAAATTTTTAGATATTAGTTATGAATAGAAAAATTTTTACAATCCTTAAAAGAGCCTAACGCAATCCAGACTAAAATAAAATCGGCATGCAAGAAAGAAACTTAGAAAAAGCAGGTAATTTCTAATACGTAATCAAGTAAACACATCAATATAAATCCAAAAAAATAATCAACTAAATGGCTATAGGCAAATTACCCTTATTATAATACAGATATACAGAAAATAAAGTGGCCAGGCACCGTTGCCAACAACCCAGATTTCTAAGCCTATGACAGACGCAAATGACTTTGAGTGGGATATTGGTCTTCAGTCTTCTGGGTGTCTTCTTCTCCTTGGACTCCTTGAAAATCTCCTCCTTATACTCCTTGGATCTCTCCTCCTTGGACTCCTTGGATCTCTCCTCCTTGGACTCCTTGGATCCGTCATGGCTTGAATATCCAAACAAAGAGACAATTCTCTCTTTGTAGGGGGTATTGCCTTTTCTCTTTGAATATCTGAAGCCATCCAACTCGATCTTCCAAATGGAAGAAGACTCTCCCCTTTAGGGATGCCTTCTTCTTTTAAAATTCGAGTTGGATAAGAATATTCACACTCAAAGACCATTTTCACAACTCTTTATAAATTATTACAAATCTTACATCAATTGAAAAGCAGAAAAATTCTAAGAGACCTGTATGGTTATCCTAATAAAAATCCCAAGTAGTTATATATAGAATAAAATATATCCCATTGAAGCTGTGCCAAGCCATGCTCTTAATTATGAGGGCTAAGTAATCCACCTATAACACCTGTAGCAGTTATAATTATTTTTATTTAGCACTCATTTATTTAGGGGGGCTAAGCAAGCACCTGCATAAGACAATATTAGAAATCATAACAGTGCCCCCCTTTTATTAGCTTGAGCATGGCCACCTGCACGGAAGAACAATATATATGAATCGTTCCTAACCTAAGGGTAGATCTAGCGCTCATCACATCATCCATAGTGCAGTAAAAGTAAGCAAACACAATAATTAAATTTCATACAACATGCAATGAAAACCATGGAAAGCTCCGGCACACAGCTGAAAAGGAAATAAACATCAGCATAGCCTAAGTCTAAATATGGTGCCTTAGCAAACAATTCTTTGTGTGTGTATGACTGGTGAGGTTGGGATAGATCCTAAGTCGGGTAGTTAGTTAAAATTGTCAACAATTCAGATTTGTTATAGGTCAAAAAAGGAAATTTTAATTAAAGTTTAAATATTATTGAGTTATGATCCATTTTAGTTAATTTAGTTTGTTGGTCAGTTTTAAAAGCTTCAGGTGATGATATTTGAAGTTTAAATTGCATTAGCTAATTTTAGAAAGTCCCGAGTCCTCCTAGGTAGTAGGATGGGGGGTCCAAAAAGTCACTATGGGAAATAGGCTGGGTCTGGGTCTCCTAACATTTTAGAAAAATACTAGATCTTAAGATGAGTAGTTAGCCAAGTAGTACACTGAATTTAGAGTTTTTAAGGCAAAGTTATGAATTTTTTAAGTTTCGGGCCCCAAAAAAACTATGGTTGACCAAAAAGTTGACTTTCAATTTTAAGTGAGCTTCCAGAATCCTAATATTTTTAATAAATACTAGACCTTAATAGGAGTTTAATGCAAGTGAGTTTGCCTAATTTAGATTTTTTAGCAATTAGTTATGAATTTTTTAAGTTCAGAGTATTTATGGAATTTTCTAAATTACCTAATAAAGGGCTGATTTTGTGGTTTTGATCCAAATCAGCTCCAAACAGATTGGAATCACTCCCAAAAGTTAGGGATGACCTAAGAAACTGATCTCAAATGTTTGGGGAAAATTTGGGATTTTAATAAATTTTAATGAATTATTAGGGGCAAAAAGATAATTTCCTCCTATTGTCAAATTAAGGGTCAACCTTGAGTCAAACTGAGGAGCCCTATTTATCTAAAGTCAAGGATCATATTATGAACAAATCAAGGTATTATAGGTAATTTTCTGACCTAAAATGTATTTATTATAATTTGTAGAAGGTCTCGAGACCTTATTTTGCAGGTTAATTAGGATTGGTTAATTAAGGAATCTAAAAGCTCCTAAAAATTCCTAGAAAATTCTAGGAGATTTATGATGTCACTAGGTTCAAATTTTGAGGTTTTCTTGTCAATCAGTGATCTATCCTAAACCCTAGAAAATTTTTAAGTTCGCTAGACGGGTCCTTAATTATTGTCCTTAGGGTGTCACTACATTATATGGGTTTAAAATAAAGTTTTCACTAACCCTCAAGGTAACAATACATAGAGAACATATAAAAGCAGTAAACATATCATGTACTTAGATCTAGGAGAGCCTAAACTAAGTGGTGGTGCATCCTACACATGCAAACTACGATAAATAAGAAAGAAAAGACACCTAATGAAGGGATTAATGAATGATTGAGACTCAACCATCCACTAACCCACTCCCCCATGATTTGCTCTTCACAGATAGACTATATGTCTAAAATTTCATTTAGTGGATCCCCCAAAATTAGGATTTAATTATAAGTAGTTTCAAAATAATTCAAAATACATATAATTAAATAGATTTTTGGAAAATAAGTAATTAAAAATAATTCAGTTTATAATAAATAAATATATGGGAGATCCATTGACCACTCAATCAAAGTTTCAAAAATAATTTGAATATAATTTTTAATTTTAAAATAATTATGATAATAATTATATAAATAATATTAAAATAGACCCATAATCCAATCCAAACAGGAATCTATCCAGACAGATAGCAAGGGATACTGAAAATAATTTTAAAATAAAGTTCTCATTTTTCTGAAAAGAACGAGGGATTGCACGCCGAAATCCGATTTGAAACGAAAAAGTTATAATTTTTGAAAGTTTAGAGTGATTAATAGGATATTTTAGCATAATTTAAAATAATCATAATTGAAAATAATTATTAAAATAAAATAAAATAATAATTTAGAATCTCTTGAATTTAATAATTTATTTAATAAAATAATAATAATAATAACAATAATAAAAATGATGATAGAAAAGATAACATGACTAATAAATAAATAATTTTAAAATAAAAATAATAAAAGCAATAATAATAACAATAATAATAATAATGATAATAATAATAATAATAATAATAATAATAATAATAATAATAATAATAATAATAATAATAATAATAATAAAGTAACTAGTAAGCTAATAATTTGAAATAGACATAATAATAAAAAATAACTATAAATAAAAAATAATATAATAATTTATATATTAGAAATAATAATTTAAATAATAATAAAAATAAGAATTTTACTATTTTTTAAATATCTAAAAATATATTTTAAATTTTTATTCAAAAATAATTTTAAATTAAAGGGGCCAAGAATACGAGCGATTCGGTATATTGCGCGTATTTTTCAAAGCGAAAATGAAATTATTACGATTTTTTGAAGAAAATAAAGTTTTAAAATAATTTTTAAAATTCATTTTAGTCAAATCGGGTGGCGGCGGCTCTCGGGCTGACACGTGGAGAGACCAGACTGGTCCCGCAATTTCGGGATGCATTTTCCAATCATTGGCGATGATTGCGCGACGGCGCAATCATCGCCAATGATTGGCAGATGGCGCGGCGACTGACTTATCCGAGTCAGCAATCGCTCAGCTCCGTCGGATCTCCCGTGATCTGAATGACCGGCCCAGATCAAGCTGGACAGGGGGACGGACCGCGGGATCCAAAGTCGCGGTCGATCTGAACGGCGGAACAACCGAATCAGTACCGTTGTTCATGAGATCAACGGCTCCGATCTGTCTCCGGCATACGTAGACGATCAACCGAAATCCTAAACCCTATTTCACTTTGTTCTCTCAATCTACACGGTGGAATTTCACGAAATTTTAAACTTAGACACTATGCATGAACAGAAATTATGGGGGACTATCAATTTGGAAAATAATCAGCTTGTTGAAAAGCTATTTATCCCTAAGTGTCGTGAGTTATTCTAAGGGTTTAAAGGGATTTTCACCGTGGGATATCCAAGATCTTGATACGGTTGCACTTGTAGACTGTCCTCGTACGTTTTCCTTCTTGAATCCTCGATCAAACGAGCTACAGATCAGATGGATCGAAGCCTTGGACGTTCAGGCAATTGGGTCGCCGGAATCTCGCCACCGGTAAGCCTTGGACATCAGGATTGGCTTGGGAGAAGTGGAAGGGAGTTGTCTCGATGTTCTCACAAAATCTCAGAGCAAAAGAAGGCCTGGAGAGAGAGCAAGGATGAAAAAGGTTCCCAAAATAACCTACTTTTGGGTATTTAAGGAGACTAATCCTATCATGGACGGCCTAGATCCCATCTACTAATAATTCAGAGGGCAAAAAGAGCCTAGGGAGCCGTGGTTTTGAATTCAAAACCAAAGGGAATCAATTAGAGCCATTGAACCCATTAATTATGCTTTTAACGGGCTCTAAATAGGTTAAATTAACCTATTAAAGGTTAGGTTTGACCAAGTCAAAGTTTGACTTGGTCAAACCAGTCAATTAGGTCATGTGGAATAGAGGTTTGAGTCAAGCAAGAGTTTGAATGAATTTGGATTTGATTTGGGCTCTTAATGGGCCTTAATGGGTCAAAATGTCCCATTAGAGCTTGGATTGATCAGGTCAAAGTTTGACTTGGTCAATCTAGTCAATTTTGACCCATGGAGTGATGCTTGAGCTCAAGAAGCCATGAAATTGATTAGAATTGAAGTTAGGACTCTAAAAGATCTAATAGGTCAACCTAGGTTGACTTGGTCAACCAGGTTGACCCTGGGCCCGGGTCTGGGCTCAATAGACTCAAGTTGACCCATAGGATCCAATGGAAGGGGTCTAGGAGTCTGGATTGATCAATTTGTCCAAGTCAACTCTTTTGGTCTAGGATTTGGCAAAATCAATGTTAACAAACGGATCCCCAACAGGAACGGCGAACAACTAGTGAACTGCTCATGTTGGCTTTGACCGACTATGTCAAAGGAAGTAGAGTAAGGAGCACGAGTAAAAGAGTATCAAGAAGGTGAGAGAAAAGTAGGAAACTCTTCTCCTGGCCTCACCCTATAGTGAGGGCAGAGCCTGGGAGAGAGTGAAAAGCAACAGTGCACAAGTAAGGTATCACAGAGATAGTGAACCAGTGGTGGGGTCTTCTCCTGGCCTTACCCTTCGACAAGGGTAGAGCTAAGGATAGAACCAACGTAAAGATCACCTAAAAAGGTGAAAACAAGGTAAGGGAGTTCTTCCATAGCCTTGCCCTATAGTGAGGGTAGAATAGAAGAGAGAACCAAAGGTAAAGATCAGCACAATGGTGAAAAAGTAAGGAGGTATCTCTCCTTGCCTTACCCTATGGAGAGGGCAGAGCTAAAGAGAGGACCAAAAGTAACGATCACCTCAAGGGTGAAAAAGGTAGAGGGGTTCTCCCCTGGCCTTTCTTTGTAGTAGGGGTAGAGCCAAGAGAAGAACAAAAAATAAGGTCGTAAAAGTGTACCGACTATCTGTCTGACTATGTCAAATCAGCAGAATAGAAGGTGAAAGGGTCCCATATCCTCCTTCCCATCTCAGGATAGCGGATTGGGGTGACTTAGTATTTGCCTTACAAAACGAGTCAGCAAATAAAGGAATCACGAAGTCTGGTTTCTGCCCAATCGGAACAAGACACTCAGGGAAAAAGGTGGCGAGGATTTTTTGATAGGTGCTCTATCAGGCCCTCTTTACCAGGTAAGTAAACCATCTTCCTCTTTGTTCATTTTAAACGACATGATAGAAGGTGAAAAGGTCCCATCTCCTCTTGCTCATCTCAGAACAGTGGATTAGGGTGACTCAATATTTTCCTGACCAACTCAAGATGTCAAATAAAGAGAGTCATGAAATCTAGTGCATGTTTGATCAGAACAGGACACTCAGGGGAAGAGGCGAGGAGTTCCTGCCAGGTGCTCTGTCAGGCTCTCTCTACCAAGTAAAGCCAACTACCTACCTGACTGTGTCGAAACAGCAGGGTAGAAGGTGAAAAGATCCCGCCCCTCCTGCTCATCTCAGAACAGTGGATTGGGGTGACTCGATACTCCTGCCTGACCTCAGCAAAAGTAAAGAAACACGAAATGGAAGCCTGCGTAGTCTTTTACAGGACATCCAGAGTAAAAATGCATTGAGGAAGGCCTCCCAGGGACTCTGTCAGGATCACTCAACTGGTAAGTAAAAATAACTACTTACCTGCCCGTATCTGGGCAGCAGGGTAGAAGGTGGAAAGGATCCCGCACCTCCTGCTCCTTTCAGAATAGTGGATTAGGGTGGCCACTACTTGTGTCTGACCTCAACAAGAAGCTCATGAACCATGAATGGAAGCATGCTTAGTCTTTTACAGGACATCCGAAGTAAATGGGTGCTGAGGAATTGCGCCTCCCAGGGACTCTATCGGGCTCACTCAATGGGTAAGTAAAACAAACTACTTGTCTGGCCGTATCTGGGCAGCAGGGTAGAAGGTGAAAAGGATCCCGCCCCTCCTGCTCATCTCAGAATAGTGGATTGGGGTGACTCGATACTCCTGCCTGACCTCAGCAAAAGTAAAGAAGACACAAGATGGAAGCCTGTGTAGTCTTTAACAGGACATCCGGAGTAAAGGGGTGTTGAGGAATGCCTTCCAGGGACTGTCGAGCTCTCTCAACCAAGTAAGTAAAACCAACTACTAGTCTGGTTGTGTCTGGGCAGCGGGGTAGAAGGTGAAAGGATCCCGTCTCCTCCTGATCCTTTCAGAACAGAGAATTAGGGTGGCCACTACTTCTGCCTGACCTTAGCAAGAAGCTCATGAACCACAAAATAGAAGCCTGCTTAGTCTTTTACAGGATATTCGGGGTAAAAAGGATGTTGAGGAATGCCTCACAGGACTCTGTCGGGCTCTCTCAACCAAGTAAGTAAGACCAACTACCAGTCTGACCGTATCTGGACAGCGGGGTAGAAGGTGAAAAGGATCCTGCCCCTCTTGCTCCTTTCGAAATAGTGGATTGGGGTGGCCACCATTTATACGTGACCTCAGCAAAAAGCTCATGAACCATGAAATGGAAGACTGCTTAGTCATTTACAGGACATCCGGGGCAAAAAGGGTGTTGAGGAATTGCGCCTCCCAGGAACTCTGTCGGGCTCACTCAACAAGGTAAGTAAAACTAACTACCTATCTGGCAGTATCTGGGCAGCAGGGTAGAAGGTGAAAAGGATCCCGCCCCTCCTGCTCCTTTTAGAACAGTGGATTGGGGTGGCCCACTACTTTTGCCTAACCTTAGCAAGAAGCTCATGAACCACAAAATGAAAGCCTGCTTAGTCTTTTATAGGACATCTGGGGTAAAAAGGGTGTTGAGAAATGCCTCTCATGGACTCTATCGGGTTCTCTCAACCAGGTAAGTAAAACCAACTATCTGCTTGACCCTATCTGGGCAGCAGGGTAGAAGGTGAAAAGGATCCCGCCCCTCCTATCCCTTTCTTAACAGTAGATTGGGGTGGCCCACTACTTCTACCTAACCTCAGCAAAAAGCTCATGAACCATGAAATAGAAGCCTGCTTAGTCTTTAACGGGACATTCGAAGTAAAGAGAGGTGGTAAGGGACACCTTCCAAGGGCTCTGGTAAGGCTTCACTTTAACTAGGTATGCTTCAACATCTGCTCGACCAGCTCGGCTTTGCAAATGAAGAAGGGCTCAATACCTACTCAGTCATTTCAACTGAGTGAATAAAGAGTCAGGTTCTGATGCCTTCTTGATCACAATAGGATAATCAGAAGAGTGGCAAGGAGTACCTGTCAGGTGCTCTATCAGGTCCTCTCTATCAAGTAAGACCACCTACCTGTCTGCTCATTTCAAATAGCAGGATAGGAGGTAAAAGTCACCTCAATATCAGCCTGACATTGACCTGTGTAGGGATATGAGGGAGAAAAGAGTAAGTAAATGGGATAATTTTAAGGGTGGAGCCACCTAGGGAACCCCTTCTAGCGCTCTGGTAACTACATGGTAGAGGAAAACTCATCGTGGCCATGAGTATCCAAATTCTAACTGGATCTTCTAGGGAAACCTAACCCTACACAAAAGGAAGGAGGACATCAAAAAGACGTCTCCCAAATTAAGATGGAAGAGATACACCCTCAGTAGAGTTTGCAAAGGGTAATTTCATTCCAAAGAAGTAACAAAAATTGAAGTAGCGAGGGGGCACCTCTACTACAGAAGGTAGGGCACACTCACCACCTGTGGATAATAATCATGAGTAAGACTGATAAAACACAAAGGTAACACTCACACAAACTGGTGGAATCCTGTGGGGAGTAAAAACAACACTACAACATCCATAGAGCTACTATAGCAGCTAAGAGTAGGGTACGAATGCTAAAGTAGGTGAGTAAAGAAACTAACAGGCTGATCTTCTACTAGAAAATAAAAGCTCCTGAAGTCGTGATGCTAACACTTGAGAATAGATGTACTACACCACAACTAAGGAAACAACTCTAGGTAGTAAGGGGACATCCTCACTATCGAGGATAGTAATTATGAATGAAATCAATGATTACTAGAAGGGTCACAGTGGTAGCACCTATTCTAACTGGGTAGGACCATGTGAGAAGCAAAAATAATAAAACAACATTCATAGAGCTACTCTAGCAGCTAAGAGTAGGATACGAATGTTGAAGTAGGTCGGTGAAAGAAACTAAGGAGCTGATCTTCCAATAAAAAATCATAGCTCCTGAAGCTGTGATGCTAACACCTGGGAATAGATGTACTACATCACAACTAAGAAAATAACTCTGAGGTGACAAGGGAGCACACCTAACACCTAGTACGATAATCATGAGTGAGATCTATGATTATTAGAAGATCATAATTGTAACACCTACCTTAATCAGGTAGGACCCTGTGCAAAGTGAAAGTAATACTACAACATTCATATGACCACTCTGACAATTCAGAGCAGTGTATGAATGGAAGAGTAGGCTGCCAAAAGAGAGCAGCAGGGGGCGATCTTTTCTCGGAAAGACTTAAGCCCGGAACGTAGTGATGTTGACATTTAAAACTTAATGCACTACATCACTAGCAAAGAAAAACAATTTGGAATCATATAGATTAATCAACCAACTAAGTGTGAACTCAACCTTGAATAGACCTCTAAAGTGCTCTCAAGGGAGAAGAGAGAGAAATTTTAGAGAATTTGGGCTCTTAGAGAGTTTTACCGGGTTCCTCCTGTGACAAGGGCAACTGGGTTTGCTCTACTAAGAGCTTCCCTCTTTTTATTACATGGATATTTTTTAAATAGGGATTGTGAATGGTTTTGATAACCCAAACCATGTTTGCCACATGAATAAAACTGGGACAAGAGATCTAACAGGATCTTGTAAAGAAGTGAACATTTAGTTTTGATAACCCAGACCACATTCATCTCATGTGAATGAATTTGGGAGCACAATCATATAGAAATTGATGTATAATTGAAATCATAATCAGGATAGAGGATCAACACTACCACCTCTGACTAGCATGGGATGGTATGGACCTAGTATCCTATTTCCAAAAGAGTCTAAACCAATGACTCTGACCTCCCTGATCACATTCAACTCATATGAATGGACTAAGGGCTACATCTACCAGATCAGGGCTGATAGAAAAAAGAAACTAGAGTAAAGATAGTGGATCTCTATCACCACACCTAACTAATATAGGTAGGTGTGGATCTAGTATCACTTCTCAAACAAAACTTTGGACGATTGGTTTTGATGTCCCAGACCACACCTGGGGTGGTAGGTGAAACTTGGGGATTAAGCCTTGAAAGGGGGAGAACAAACTAAAAATTATATGCGATAGCACCAATGTGATTGGTGCGTACAGACAAAAGTACAAAATATTCCTATGGCATACTAGTGTATCACCTCTAAGGATAGCCTTATACTCTTCAAAGCAAACGTCGTGTGGTAGAGGACAAATCGTCGTGGCCACACAAACTGTTGAAAAGTAAGAGGAATCATTCTAGAAGCTACATATACAGAGGGATATCTACAAGCAGTAGGGAAGCTCCCCTGTGAAGTACTAAACTCAGGCATAGTATTTTTTTAAGTACTGCCCATTGATGATAGGCATTGGATAAACGCCATTTGCATCAACAAATAGGTAGGCACCACTTTCATAAACTTGCTCTATAGCGAAGGATCCTTCCCAAATAGGCTCAAACTTACCACCTCGCCGACTATGTGAGATGATAGGCCTAAGCAAAATAAGAACTAACTCGCCCAGCCGAAAAGAATGGGGTCTAACAAGGTGCTCGTAGTGCTGGGCCATTCGGGCATGACATAGCTTAAGGAACTGATAAGCTCGTAAATGAAGCTCATCTAGACCATCAAACTCTTCTAACCTTAGTCGGGCATTATCTTCATCAGATAGATTATAACTAACTGCTACATGCAGGGAGGGGAGCTTGACCTCAAGTGGGAGGGCTGCTTCAACCCCAAAAGCTAAAGAATATGGGGTGGACTGAGTAGGAGTACGATAGGTATTCCTAAATGCCCATAATGCTTTAGGTAACTTATCATGCCATTCTCTTTTATTTACAACAAGGATTTTTCTTATCAGTTGCATAAGAGTTTTATTAAATGCATTTGTCAAACCATTGGCTTTAGGATAGTAAATTGAAGAGTATCGCCAGTTAATGTTATGGCGGCGGACAAATCTGGCAATTTTGATGCTTCTAAAGGATGGGCAATTATCTGAGATTATACGGCGCGGAACATCAAGACGATAAACAATATTATCACGAAAGAACTACATCACATCTTCTGATTTAACTTCCTTAAGTGGAACAGCCTTTGCCCACTTAGAGAAGTAATCAGTGGCGGGTAAAATGAACCTATGACCCTTAGAAGAAGGAGGGTCTATAGGACCCACCACATTCGTGCCCCAGTCCTCAAATGGCCAAGAAGAAATAGTTGGGTGCAACAGGTTAGGGGGTTGGTGAATCACTGTGCCATAAATTTGGCAATTGTGGCACCTCTTAGCGTGCTCCATACAATCATGGATCATAGTTGGCCAGTAGTAGCCTAGGCGTTTAATCCTACCTTTCATTTTGGGTCCAGATTGATGGGCACCACAAAGCCCTTCATGTATCTCGCTCATGACTATACTAACCTCTTCTTTATTGAGGCATCTCAACCACATTTGGTCAAAAGAACGTCGATACAAGGTTTCATTTATATAGGTGAATGATAAGGCTCTCTTTTTAATTTATGCAGCGAGAGACTTATCGTTTGGAAGCCTACCATGCTTTAAATATTCTATGAAGGGCTCTCTCCAATCTGACTCCTCATCAACAGCAAACACTATAAGGGTCTGATTGGGAGAAGACAAGTTTGCGGAGCACAAAGTTTGACGATACTGGATAATAATAGACACAGGGTTTCCAGTTGGGTCATCTAATTCTTTTACTAATTTGACCAATGCATCTGCTTTTTCTTTTTCAGATCTAGGGACCTTGGCCAAATTTACTTCTGGTAATAAGTAAAGGAGCTTCATTGCTTTATTATGATATGGAATGAGCTCAGGCTTAAGTACTTTGTAGACTCCAGCTACTTGATTGATTATCAGTTGGGAGTCTCCGAATATCTTCACTCGCGTAAGACTCATCTGAATGGCCAACTCTAGCCCCAAAATCAGAGCTTCGTACTCAGCTTCATTATTAGTACGAGGTTCTGATAAACTATAGGAGTACCATAGAGTATGACCCTCAGGAGACAAAAATCAGGCCTAATCCTACCCGAACTGTAGGAGTCTCATTTGGACTTAAAGCTTTAACGGATGACGCACCGTTAAAGTAGAACTCCCAAGTAGGGGATTCCTGTTCATCTACACTCAAGATTAATTCATCAGGTAGGTCATCATTGAGTGGTGAATCAGTATGGATCGGGTGATCGGCCAGATAGTCAGCTAGAGCCTGTTCTTTGACGGCCCGCTGGGGAACAAAAGTAATATCAAATTGCTGTAGTATCATAGAGCATCGTGCTAGATGACCTAAAAGGGTCGGACAGGTCATCAAGTACTGTAATGAGTTGACTCGAGAGATTAGATTGATCTTATGTGATAGCATATAATGCCTAAGCTTTTATACCATGAAGATCAATGCTAAACATTGCTTTTCTATCACCGGGTACTTAAGCTCTGCATGCATTAGTCGCCTGCTAAGGTAGTACAAGGTATTCTCATTGTCTTCCTCATTCTCTTGAGCCAACAATGCACCTAAGGACTCGTCCAGGGCCGTAGTGTAGAAAATCAACGGCCTACTTGGAATAGGTGCAGCTAAAACAGGGGGGTTCATCTAGGTAGTGCTTTATACTCTCAAAGGCCTCCTGACAACTCTCATCCCAGTGGAATCGGGCATTCTTCTTCACCAGTGTAGAGAAGGGATGACACCTACCAAAAAGATTGGAGATAAATCTCCGCAAGAAAGCGGGTTTACCTTGGAAGGATTTCAACTGGGTAAAACTCTTAGGGGGCTTCAAATCTACTATGGCTTTGATCATAGAGGGGTCTATCTCAATGCCACAGTAGCGAACTATAAACCCTAAGAATTTTCCTGCACTAACTCCAAATGTGCATTTTAAAGGATTCATTTTTAAGTCAAACTTGCACAGGCGTTCAAAAATGATTCGTAGATCTCGAAGGTGATCTCCACGAACCTTGCTTTTGACGACCAAATCATCCACATAGTATTTAACTTGCTCATGTATCATCTCATCGAAGATGACAGTCATGACATGTTGATAGGTGGCCCCGACGTTCTTAAGACCGAAGGGCATCAGCTTGTAACAAAAGATACCTATAGGTATCCGAAAAGCAGTAAATTTCTCATCCTTGGGGTCCATCTTTATCTGATTGTAACTAGATGAACCATCCATGAATGAGAAGATGCTATGGGATGATGTTATATCCACCATAAGCTCAGGAATGGGGAGAGGAAAATCATCCTTAGGACATGTCTTATTCAAATCACGGAAGTCAATACAGACTCGTATCTGTCCGCTCTTCTTCCGAACTGGAATAATATTGGCAAGCCAAGTGGGGTACTTCTCTTCCCTAATGAAACCAGCTTCTATAAGCTTATTGGTTTCAGCGATCACCTGTTGTTCAATCTCTAACCTCATCCTACGAGGTTCTTGTTTAACAGGGACTGCATCAAGCTTAATGGCTAGCTTGTGGACTGCTACCTCTAGATTTAAACCAGGCATCTCGGTGTAGTTCCAAGCAAAATAGTCTTTAAATTCTGATAGTAACTCGATGTATTCTTGAACATCTGAATCAGATAGTAGAGCACTATGAAAAATAGGCCTAGGATTTGACTCAGTGCCTAAGTTTACCTTATATAGTTCGTCCATGACAGAGTGACGCCATCTTCAAACTCTTGTGAAGCATCAAGTATTCTATCTTCCTCACTATCCGAGTCTTCTTTGTCGACAAGAAAAACAACCGGATAAGCATGAGAAATAGCACGAATGTTGGCATTATCAGACTGATTTAATCCCATATAACCTACACCTCCTAGACCTTGAGGGAAATTAGTCCGTCAGACTCAGGCTTGTCCTATAGCTTATTCATCAGGCCAAGTGGAACGAACGAGACCCCGCTCAATAAAGCTCTCTACAGTAGGTGAAAAGTAATGAGGGGCACTCCTAACCTCTTTATCCATAGCGGTCTCCTCTAGATCCTGGCTCCTAGGACCTAGTGGGGCACCTATACTATGGGGTACAGAGGGACGCTCAGATTGTGCCGGTGAAAAAGTCTCGTACAAGTAGGGTATAGGATTTTCACTACCCCATATCGAACTATCATCATCAACTATAGGAGTGTTAGAAGATCTTTGACTGGAATCCCCAACTCTTATCCCGCATATCTGATGGGGGGAAGGTTGCCTGGTAGTAGTCTGACATCGGAAGTCCTTTTTCTCATCTGAGCTAATATCAATAACCAATCCACCTTCAGGTATCAAATGGCTATAAAAAGTAGGCAGTGAATCATAGATAGCAGAATATGGAGGTGGTGAAGTGACTGGACGCTGAAGGATATCGATCATTTCATTATCGGAAGAGTCGGACTCTACAGTCAAAGAAAAAGTGTAAAGGTTAGGAGGAGGAAGTGTATGAGTGTCGTGGTTCCATGGCTCGCGGATCTCAACTCTACCTCTCCCTCTACCTCTACCTCCCCTACCTCCACTAGGGGGAACATCGTGCCTCACAACAAACTGAGAAGTATCTCTATCAGAATGGGCAGTGGAAACACCTGGCTCAATACTAACCTGTGATGGACCCTGTACTGACGATTGTATAGGACCCTATGCAGGTGACTACATAGGACCTTGTACAACAGTAGCAGGTATCGCTGGTGACTGAGCAGGTGGAGCTCTACGAGCCTTTCGAGGTACATAGTACTCGACGTCATCGTACATAGAGATCTCATGCACGGAAAGGGCTGGGTATCCCCAGGAATGGTATACTCAACATCATTCCTCAGAAACTTCATACATTGGTGCAAGGTAGAGGGCACAATTCCATACTCATGGATCTAAGGCATTCCTAAGAGAGCCTTGTATGAAGTATCAGCCTCAGTTACATGAAACTTTGCCTCAGTTAGAAAATTCTCAAATTTTAGAGGCAGGGTGATAGACCCTAGAGCTTGCTGGCCTTGGTCATTGAAGCCTTTCAACATAATCTTGTCGGAAGTGTGCTTCAAATGACCTAGGGAGAGGCTCTTCAAAGTTTCATGTCTTAGTATATTTACTGAAGCTTCTTGGTCTATGAAGACCATGTTCAACTTATAACCATTGACTTCAGCAGTGACATACAAGGGACGATTGTGCTCAGTAGTCCCTAAAAGAAAATCACGACTAGAGAAGGTGATGCATGGTGTGTTGTATAAATGCCATGCCTCATCAGTGGAGTCGGAAGCAAAGAAGGCTTTATAGGACTCTAGTTCAAGCAAGGCTTTCACCAGTGTCTCTCTCAAGTCAGGGGACATCATCAAAGCATCATAGACACTGAGAAGGAAATGAATTTTTCTTAGATGAGCCAACACATTCTAATCAACCTCCAACTCAGGGCCTTTCCCTTTCTCCTTAGGCTGCTCCTAGGAGGAAGGGATAGGAACATCCTGCTGGGTAATGATATTCTTATCTTTTGTATTCTTAGCCAACCTAGGTGGAAGGACCTTTCCTGAACACAGATGAACTTCCTATATTGATTCATCCTCAATAGGAGATTCCTCTAGTTCAGTAGTGGTGGCAGGTGTTAGTTTCAAGGAAAGTACTGGGAGTAGGTTCTCAGATTCATCCTCTGAATCTATGTAACATCCACCCTCTAGTATCACAAAGACTTGTTCATCTTCATACTCAGACTCAGACTCTTCACCATAATCATTATAAGAGACATGTAAAACAGTAAAAGAGTGAGTGCTAGTAGAAGTAGAAGTAATAGAAGTAGAAACAATAGTAAGAGCAGGAGTAAAAGAAGTAGAATATCAAAAATAGTCAGAATTACCTTCTTCTATTATTTCTTCATCAATTGAAGGGATAACAAAGTCCTTCAGCGTAAGTGCTGGAAGGAACCATAACTTCTCCTCTAAGGTTACAACATACTTTTCTCTTTCATACATTTTCTTGTTACATAGAGCAGAAGAAGAAGAAATATGCTCAGTAGACACTATAATAGAAAGAGAAGAAGAAGAATGTACAAGTACTGGTGTAGTAACTGCAGTGGCAACTATCGACTTGGCCTGGGGTGGCCTCCTCTTAACTGCCTCTGAACTCTAAACTGCACGGTCTATCTTCCTCCTGGTCTTCTTGGAGAGTGTTAACTGCCACTCTCTCTCAGAACTCTAGGGTAAACTGCCACTACTGCCCTGACTGTCACTCTAACTGGGACTGTGGTTGGGACTGGAAATCATTTGAACTGTCTGAGGACCCTTGCCCTTGGGCTACGCCAAGTCACTATCCTGGAGGTGTATCTGTCCTGTAGCCATCAACCTCTCAACTCTGTCCTTGAAGACGTAGCAGTCATCTAACACATGCCCAATATGTCTGTAGTAAGGATAATAGAGTGGGTGCTCAGTCTGACCCTCTTCCTCCACTCTATTGTTGTTGGGAAAAGTTAAAATGTTCTTCTTAGTAAAGAATTTAAAAATTTTCTTCACACTCTTCCTTTTAAAGGGATATTCTTCTCCTGTAGGTACTGCTGATTCTTTGGAGTCCTATGGGAGGTCCTGGGCTTTAATGCTGGCTGACTAACTGAGTGTGACTGACTAGCTGAGCGTGACTACTATAGAGGTGATGAAATGACTAAGGGCCTCTTGCCCTTATCTTGTGGTACTTAGGTACTATGTACCTCCCCTCTCTTAGGTGGAGGTGCCCTTAAAAACTCCTGCCGCTGAGGTCTTCATGAAGGACTGACTCTCAGCCTTAGGAGGGACTACATCGGGTATGTTGTCCTGTAGGCTAGTGACCTTGGTCAATAGCTTCTGAAAGGTTCGGATGGTGAAACCCTTCAGGTATGGAGCAATGAGACCATCTATGTTCTTCAAAAGAATCTCGACTGCATGCTGCTCCTGTAGATGTGTCTCACACTGCAAATTGAGGTTCCTCCATCTGACTATGTAATCTGGCAGTGACTCTCTAGGCCATTGTCTGGTGACTACTAACTCCCCAATTGTAACCTGGTGCTCTGTGCTGATAAACCTCTGTATGAAAAGCTGCTCAAGATCTGTAAAAGTTCAGACTGAGTCATTGGGGAGGTCGACGTACCAGGCAAATACCACCCTCTCCAAGCTGCTAACGAACAACCTCAACATCAACAGATCACTCTCTCTTATATTGCAACATATGGCCCCGTACTAAGCCACATGCTGCATTGGGTTCCCAAACCCTTCAAACACTCTGAACCTAGGAGGGATGAAACCAGGGGTAGGGCTCCTGCTCATACTCTACCGGGTAAGGACGTCCTCTGCTAACTGACTCTCCAATCTTTCTGGAGGAAATGACCTGCTCTACCTTCTAGGCAATCAGATCTTATAGCTGACCTGCTGACAACTGAGCTGGCTGACTCTGGATGACTAAAGGTGCTGCAGGTATTGCTCTTTGGACCCTGTCCACTCTCAGGGGGTTTAGTGTAATTGGAGGCACAACTGGCTGATCTCTAAAAGTACTAGCAGCGGCTACACCTGCCACTTGGGGCATCCCTCTCAAGGCTGTCAACTGTACTGTCATGGTCGCCATAGCTCTGGCCATCTCTGCCATCTGTGCCTGAAGGTTTAGGATTGTAGCATCCGTATCCACTGATTTGGGAGATCCATCCACCTCGGGTTCTCCCTGCTCATCCTGGTCCTCGGGCTCTCTCTCATCCGAGTGATCTCTACGGGTAACCACACAAACCTGGTGTACTGGCACATCCTCATCTGAATCCACTAGTGTATCATTATCATCTAAAAAGGATCGCCGTATCGCCTCTATATATGAACTCATAGGAGAGGTGATCCTATGAGTGCTAGGGGCTAACTCTGTCTCAATCCGCACTAGCGATCTATCTGGGGTAGGTACTGAACCATCATCGCAAATCATCAGGACCGCCTTAGACCCGGAAGGAGCCACAACCTCCATCTGATCATCTGCCTCATCTGGATGCTCTGTCTCTAACAACGGCTCTATCTCAACTGCTGGAACTGGGTCGACAGGGGTGTCTACCAGTCGACACCTCCAAACCCACCTCCTGCGATGGGGCTCCGTACTAACAACTGGTTGCTCTGGGGCTACCACTACTGAACTGACCTGAGGTCGGGCAGGCTCCTGCTGCTATCTCCATCCTCGACGACGTGGGCGTCATCCTACCACAGGAGTAACTGCTGGCGGCCTAACAACTGGAGCTGTCTGTGCTGACTGCTGAGGTGTCTACCCCTCTGCCAATTATAAAATCTCATCGCGATCTACCTCCATAACTGGAAAGTCGCCTGAGAAATCTGTCAGAGTATCTTCTCCTGACTAACAGGCCCCCTACCACGAGCTAGGCGGACGATGTATCGAATCCTTTAGGTGAAGGCTCGAACACCAGCATCCCTGGGGACCCTAGCCAGGGGTAAGGTAGTGGCGTTAGGAAAGGCCATCGCAATATGGGCAACATCCTCCTCGTCCCCACTATGTGTCAGCGGGGAGAAGCGTCCTCCCTGGACTGCCTCTATCTTAGGAGCAATAATAACCTCTGGATAGGCACCACTACAACTGGTCGTGGTCTCCGCTATCTGGGAGCCACCGTCCTCTAAACTAGCTCCTAGTGAGCTATTGCCTTAGTCATCTGCTGCCTCTCTGCCTCGGACGCATCTAAATGCAACCTTATATTCCTATTCCTCCAGGCCCTTCTCCCAAGGCTGGAGGTGGAGGTGGAAGGGACATCTGAACCCACTACCTGGGTGGCAAGGGGAACAGGGATAACTGGAAGTGCCGGGGTCTGCTTGGCGGTCTCAGGGTGAGAAAGCCGAGCAAAAATAGAAACCCGGCCAGAAGAGGGCGAAGGCATCTCAGTTTGGGCACCCCTTTTCCTAGTGGAAGTGGGAGGGGAAACCCGAACGTGAGGTACTTCCGCCGGAACAGCAGGAGTAACAACAACAATAGGCTGCCGGCACTGAGGAGCAGGAGCAACCTGTGCAACAGGAGCGACAGGCGCAGGTCACCTGCCCGCTGGATGAATGGGTGGAACAACTGCAGCAGGCTGCCGGCATTGAGGGGCCAGAGCAACCTGTGTAACAAGAGCGGTAGGCACTGGACGCCTAGCCGCAGGACGAACTGATGGAACGGGTAGTGGCCTAGGCACTGGTCACCTAGCCATAGGGCGCACAGGCTGTGTAAGTACAGGAACGGGACGAGCAGGTGCCCGGGCAGCCTGTCGAGTTGCTGGTCGTCTGAAAGGGCGCATGGCTTCGCGTCCTCTCCTAGGAGAGAATGTAGCAGCCTCCGCCGGGGTCAGCCTGCTAAGAGTGACGAAGGCCAAGTCTGTGAAGGAACCAAAAGTGATCCCTCCAGCGGGCAGACTAGCGAGCAGGGACTCAGGAAGAGTCACCCGCACGTTCGAACTAAAACTGAAAGTAATAGACGGAACGAAAGAGGCCATGACACTACTGTCAAGAAAAGAAATTTGAAAATTTGGTTAGAATTGAAATAACAAAAGAATGAAGGATTTGATAAGGATAGATAAGAATGGATAAAGGACAGAATAACCTATAAGGCTGGAAAGAAGTAGAGTAGGGGAACCCTAGCTATAGGGAAAGAAACCCTAATAAAGGAAAGACCCTAACTAAGAGTGGTACAGACCTAATCTAAGGAGTAACAATCTCGGAGTACACACCATAAAGGATAATATAAAATCCAAAGATGGAGAGAGAAATTGGTCCTATCATGGTTGCCAGAAATCGGTGGACCTCCGAAAGAGCACCGCTCATGGGGTATAAATGTAGAGGGTACGACCGCACTAACCCGTGGAACAAAACGATCGTAGGTCTCTACACTCGACACGAACAGGTCGATGGAAGGGCAGATTGGATCGAGCATACGACTAACCATTGAGGATAGAGATTGTTGCTAACACACCCCAATGGTTAGTAATATACACGACCTAGTCACGGGTTTCCCCCACCCGATACGACAGCTCGAGTGGGGTTTAGTAGATGTGGGACTGAGTTTTCCACGGGCGCAAGCCCCCGTGGTTAATTATATCCTAGGCCGGAGCCCGAGAAAACTTTCGATTAAGGATCATACATTATCCCCTCCTAAAGTGGGATCAGCATTAGGGTGTAGACTAAGAAGTCCTACTTAAAAGGGAAGAAGGGTCTCAAAGAGCTGAATCAATATGCGTGGCTCATACCAGCATTCGGAGGCTCTAGGGTACTAAAGAGAAACTGGATGAAAGAAAGCCAGACAATCAATCACATGCGTGAGAGAATGATGGAGGTGGCGTCATCTTGTGACGCAGATAAGTAGGGTTTAGAGTCCTTAAAAGGAAGGGACCTACCTACTATTTAAGGCACACTATGAGATCGAACGTAGTAGCCTCGAACCCTAAATCTAGATTGGGCTTAGTGTTCTACGAACAACACTAAGACCCGTGTCCTAGCTAATGCAGTGCAAAGCTCTGGACTTATCCCGGCATGATTGGGGAGCCAGCTAACCACCTAATCATTTTAAAATCATACTATCAAGTCAGTTATGAAAGATGGGTGGCTGGTACAGTTATTGAAAATAGGACCGACATCTAGAGAGTTTCTTAAGTGATCTTAGACTTATGTGGGTTAGATGTTCCTAGCTAATGTAATTAAATTTTATTTAGTTAGTTACTAATGCAATGCATGCTAGTTGAAATATCAGGTCATGAATGCTATAGAGTTTTAAAAACAGGCTTATAGAAAATAAATTTTTAGAAAAGACTGAGTCTCCCTAGGTCCAGCACTTCATCCTCATAGGCCAGATTATCCGGACTCTACCCGCAGGTAGGGAGATGTCTTATAACAAGAAAAGAAGGATGCAGTAATATGCATGCGACCCCGGACGAATTCGGCAGTTTCCTAAGTTCGTTAAGTTTCTATGTTATTTAAAACTTAAATTTTTAGATATTAGTTATGAGTAGAAAATTTTTTACAATCCTTAAAAGAGCCTAACGCAATCTAGACTAAAACAAAATCGGCATGTAAGAAAGAAACCTAGAAAAAGCAGATAATTTCTAATGCGTAATCAGGTAAACACATCAATATAAATCCAAAAAA
Organism: Dendrobium nobile; assembly: GCA_022539455.1. Classification (NCBI taxonomy): domain Eukaryota; kingdom Viridiplantae; phylum Streptophyta; class Magnoliopsida; order Asparagales; family Orchidaceae; genus Dendrobium; species Dendrobium nobile. The sequence continues at coordinate 6,023,912 of CM039731.1, forward strand.
ATAATCAACTAAATGGTCATAGACAAATTGCCCTTATTACAACCCTGATATACAGAAAATAAAGTGGCCGATCACCATTGCCAACAACCCAGATTTCTAAGCCTATGACAGACACAAATGACTTTGAGTGGGATATTGGTCTTCAGTCTTCTAGGTGTCTTCTCCTTGGACTTCTTGGAACTCTCCTCCTTGGACTCCTTGGATATCTCCTCCTTGGACTCCTTGGATCCGTCATAGCTTGAATATCCAAACTAAGAGATAATTCCCCCTTTGTAGGGGGTATTGGCTTTTCTCATTGAATATCTAAAGCCATCCAACTTGATCTTTCAAATGAGAAGACTCTCCCCTTTAGGGATGCCTTCTTCTTTTGGTATTTGAGTTGGATAAGAATATTCACACTCAAAGACCATTTTCACAACTCTTTACAAATTATTACAAATCTTATATCAATTGAAAAGCAGAAAAATTCTAAGAGACCTGTATGGTTATCCTAATAAAAATCCCAAGCAGTTATATATAGAATAAAATACATCCCATTGAAGCTGTGCCAAGCCATGCTCTTAATTATGAGGGCTAAGCAGTCCACCTGTAGCACCTGTAGCAGTTATAATTATTTTTATTTAGCCCTCATTTATTTAAGGGGGCTAAGCAAGCACCTATATAAGATAATATTAGAAATGATAACAGTACCCCCCTTTTATTAGCTTGAGCATAGCCACCTGCACGGAAGAAAAGTATATATGTATCATTCCTAACCTAAGGGTAGATCTAGCACTCATCACATCATCCACAGTGCAGTAAAAGTAAGCAAACACAATAATTAATTTCATACAGCATACAATGAAAATCACGGAAAGCTCCGGCACACAGCAGAAAAGGAAATAAATGACGGCCTAGCCTAAGTCTAGAAATGGTGCCCTAGCAAACAATTTTATGTGTGTGTATGGCTGGTGTGGCTGGGATAGATCTTAAATCGGGTAGTTAGTTAAAATTATCTACAATTCAGATTTGTTATAGGTTAGAAAAGAAAATTTTAATTAAAGTTTAAATATTAAAGAGTTAGGATTCATTTTAGTTAATTTAGTTTTTTGGTCAGTTTTAAAAGCTTTCGGTGATGATATTTGAAGTTTAAATTATATTAGCCAATTTTAGAAAGTCCCGGGTCCTCCTATGTACTAGGTTAGGGGGTCCAAAAAGTCACTATGAGAAATAGGCTGGGTCTGGGTCTCCTAACATTTTAAAAAAATACTATACCTTAAGATGAGTAGTTATCCAGGTAGTACACTGAATTTGGAGTTTTTAGGCAAAGTTATGAATTTTCTAAGTTTCGGGCCCCAAATGAACTATGGTTGACAAAAAGTTGACTTTCTATTTTAAGTGAGTTTCTGAAATCTGAATATTTTTAGTAAATAGTAGACCCTAAAAGGAGTCTAATTCAAGTGAGTTTGCCTAATTTGAAATTTTCTATAATTAGTTATGAATTTTCTAAATTCAGGGTATTTATGGAATTTTCTAAATTACCTAATAAAGGGTTGATTTTGTGGTTTTGATCCAAATCAGCTCCAAACAGATTGGAATCACTCCCAAAGGTCAGGGATGACCTGAGAAAGTGATCCCAAATGTTTGGGAAAAATTTGGAATTTTTAATAAATTTTAATGAATTATTAGGGGCAAAAATGTAATTTTCTCCTAATGTCAAATTAAGGGTCCACCTAGAGTCAAACGGAGGAGCTCTAATTATTTAAGGCCAAGGATCAGATTTTGAACAAATCAAGGTATTATGGGTAATTTTATGACCTAAAATGTATTTATTGTAATTTTTAGAAGGTCTTAGGACCTTATTTAGTAGGTTAATTAGGGTTGGTTAATTAAGGGTTCTAAAAGCTCCTAAAAATTCCTAAAAAATTCTGAGAGATATATGATATCACTAGGTTCAAATGTTGAGGTTTTTATGTCAATCAGTGATCTATCCTAAACCCTAGAAAATTTCTAAGTTCGCTAGACATGTTCTTAATTATTGTCCTTAGGATGTCACTACATTGGTTTAAAATAAAGTTTTCACTAACCCTCAAGGTAATAATGCATAGGGAACATATAAAAGCAGTAAACACACCATATCCTTAGATCTAGGAGAGCCTAAAATAAGTAGTGGTGCATCCTACACATGCAAACTATGATAAACAAGAAAGAAAAAACACATAATAAAGGGATTAGTGAATGATTGGGACTCAACCATCCACTAACCCACTCCCCCATGATTTTCTCTTCATAAATAGACTCTATGTCTAAAATTTCATGTAGTGGGTCCCCCAAAATTAGGATTTATTTATAGGTAGTTTCAAAATAATTCAAAATACATATAATTAAATAGATTTTTGGAAAATAAGAAACTAAAAATAACTCAATTTATAATAAATAAATATATGGGAGACCCACTGACCACTCAATTAAAGTTTTAAAAATAATTTGAATATAATTTTTAATTTTAAAATAATTATGATAATAATTATATAAATAATATTAAAATAGTCCCATAAGCCAATCCAAATAGGAATCTATCCAGACAGCTAGCAAGGGATACTAAAAATAATATTAAAATAAAGTTCTCATTTTTCTAAAAAGAACGAGGGGTTGCATGTAGAAATTCGATTTGAAATGAAAAATTTATGATTTTTGGAAGTTTAGAGTGATTAACATGATATTTTAGCATAATTCAAAATAATCATAATTGAAAATAATTATTAAAATAAAATAAAATAATAATTTAAAATCTCTGGAATTTAATACTTTATTTAATAAAATAGTAATAATAATAACAATAATAAAAATGATGATATAAAAGATAACAGGACTAATAAACAAATAATTTTAAAACAAAAATAATAAAAGTAATAATAATAATAATAATAATAATAATAATAATAATAATAATATTAAAGTAACCAGTAAGCTAATAATTTGAAATAGTGATAATTATAATAAATAACTATAATTAAATAATAATATAATAATAATTATATTAAAAATAAAAAAAAAAAGAATTTTATTGTTTTTTAAATATATTCAGAATTTTTAATCAAAAATAATTTTAAATCAAAGGGGCCAAGAATACGAGCGATTCAGTATATTGCACGTATTTTTCGGAGCGAAAATGAATTTATTACAATTTTTTTGAAGAAAATAAGGTTTTAAAATAATTTTTAAATTTCATTTTAGTCAAATCGGATGGCGGTGGCGGGCCATGCGGCGCGCTCGGATTCGCGGGCTCAAACCGCGGTGGCGGCGGTGGCTCTCGGGCTGACACGTGGCAAGACCAGACTGGTACCACGGTTTCGGGACGCATTTTCCAATCATTGGCGATGATTGTGCGATGGCACAATCATCCCCAATGATTGGCAGACGGCGCGGCAGCTGACTTATCCGAGTCAGCAACCGCTCAGCGCCGTCGGATCTCCCGTGATCTATACGACCAGCCCAGATCGAACTGGACAGGGGGACGGACTGCGGGATTCAAAGCTGCGGTCGATCTGAACGACGGAACAACCGAATCGAGACTGTTGATCATGAGATCAACGGCTCCGTTCTATCTCCGGCATACGTAGACTATCAACCGAAACCCTAAACCCTATTTCGCTTCGTTCTCTCAATCTATACGATGGAATTTCATGAAATTTTAAACTTAGACACTAGGCATGAACAGAAATTATGGGGGACTATCAATTTGGAAAATAATCAGCTTTCCAAAAAGCTATTTATCCCTAAGTGCCGTGAGTTATTCTAAGGGTTTTAAGGGATTTTCACCGTGGGATCTCCAAGATCTTGATACGGTTGCACTTGTAGACTGTCCTCGTACGTTTTCCTTCTTGAATCCTCGATCAAACGAGCTACGGATCGGCTGGATCGAAGTCCTGGACGTTCAAGCAATTGGGTCGCCGGAATCTCGCCGCCGGCAAGCCTTGGACATCAGGATTGGCTTGGGAAAAGTGGAAGGGAGTTGTCTCGATGTCCTCACAAAATCTCAAAGCAAAAGAAGGCCTAGAGAGAGGCAAGGATGAAAAAGGTCCCCAAAATAACCTAATTTTGGGTATTTAAGGAGACTAATCCTATCATGGACAGCCTAGATCCCATCTACTATTAATTGGGAGGGAAAAAAGAGCCTAGGGAGCCGTGGTTTTGAATTCAAAACAAAAGGGAATTAATTAGAGCCATTAAACTCATTAATTAGGCTTTTAATGGGCTCTAAATAGGTTAAATTAACCTATTAAAGGCTAGATTTGACCAAGTAAAAGTTTGACTTGGTGAAACCAGTCAATTAGGTCATGTGGAATAGAAGTTTGAGTCAAGCAAGAGTTTGAATGAATTTGGATTTGATTTGGGCTCTTAATGGGCCTTAATGGTACAAAATGACCCATTAAGGCTTGGATTGACCAGGTCAAAGTTTGACTTGGTCAATCTAGCCTATTTAGACCCATGGAGTGAGGCCCGAGCTCAAGAAGCCATGAAATTGATTAGAATTGAAGTTAGGACACAAAAAGATTTAATAGGTCAACCTATGTTGACTTGGTCAACCAGGTTGACCCTAGGCCCGGGTCTGGGCTCGACAGACTCAAGTTGACCCATAGGATCCAATGGAAGGGGTCTAGGAGTCTGGCTTGGTCAATTTGACCAAGTCAACTCTTTTGACACAGGATTTGGTAAAATCGAGGTCAACACACACACCACACCCTCAAGTATCAATAACATAACTAGTAGAGACCATTCAAAATGAGAAGTTTTTTAAACAGCCAACATTTTTTAAAGTGAACTCGCATACAAGGGATGCACCAATTGGAGTTTTTAGCAGTCCAGTCCTTGAGTTGATTCTTGCAGAAGTGGATGTTAGATTATAAAGGGATCATAGTTGAAGGTGATAATGTTAATGTCATCAAGCTTCTTCTTTTTTAATTGTGTCGATTGTGATTGTAATAAGTTAGCTGATCTTTGTGCTAACATTACTCTTAGATATGATTTTGTTTGGGATGATTTTAGTTTGGATTGTATTCCTTCTTCTTTCTTTCTTTTGTTAAAGGAGGAATGCGATTCTATTGGCAGTTTGTAATAGTTTTTTTAATTATATTGCTTTGGCATCCTTCAAAAAAAAAAAAAAAAAAACAAGGGATGCATCAAGATATTATATCTTTAATAAAGATCATGATTATGACATTGAGGTCTCGGTACCTCCATAGACTTGTCAAAAACCTCATTAAAGTGGTCAAATCAAAAAGAATTTTGATGTAGTTCTTATTCAGAAATAATTGAACCTCAAATGTGAAACATTGTATAAATTAAAGCAAATTTATGTAAATTATAACAAAATCATCGTCGATCAACATAAAATTTAATTTCACCAATTAAAATGATTTTTTTCACACTCGATCAAGTGAGCCCCACATTAATTAATTAATTCTAAATTATATTAATTTAAAAATAAATTTAATGACTATAAAGTGAAACAGTCAAATTTTAATTAAATTTCTGAATCATATTCATTTTTTCTGAATTCTATTAAATAAATTTTAGTTTTTATCTAAAAACTAAATTAATTAATATAAGCAACACAAAATTGAACACGAAGGTGGAAGATATAATTGACGTCACCTTCATTTGATTTCTAAATAGAAGTCCTATAAATAATTATAAATATATATATATATATATATATATATATATATATATATATATATATATATATATATATATATATATATATATATATATATATATTTCTATCTTGAAATAAGTGTTAGATAGAGACAATGCAAAATTTCATTTGAAAATTAGAGGATTTACATATATAGCACTTAAAATTATATTATTTATATATTTAATATTTAATTTTTATTATTTATTCATGTAACGTGTTAAAAAATTTGAGTCGGTAGAGTATGTATTTTATATCTTAATAGTATATAAAAATTTACCGTGCACAGATACAAGTAGTAAGATAAAAAAAGTTTTATATGAAAAACTCAAAAAGAACAAAAAAAATCATGGGGACTAGTGTCATGATGTGGTGGGGCTTTGTGTGAGCTTGTGTTATCTTTTAAATATGCTTAAATTTTCTTTGATATGAAATATACACTAGATATGCAAGTATACATATTGATTAATTAATAAAGTGATTTAATGAGCGTCAATCCCACGAGAAAGTGTTCTTATGTATTACGTTTAAACTAGTACGTCCGTCTACTGCAAATGAAAGGTTTATCCTACTCAACAAAAATGAATGAATTTTAGTTTCTGTCACTTATAGAGAATGCAAAAGATGATGAAATACCAATATATAAATTATGTTTTGGACTAATGCTTATAAAAAAATAACATTTTCTTAATGAGACTCTTAAATATTGATGTAGATTAGAGCATATATATCTCTAAATTTTTGCTAAGCTTGTAGAGGTGAAAATAGAAGTTTATGACCTTCCTGTCATTATAGTTTCTTCATAAGGCCTAAAAAGTAAAATATTATATGTCTAGGCATGCTGACATTTGATTCCTAGACATTTGATAAGTGTAAATACTATTATGTTTTGTGTTAATTTGTTAGTGAAAATATTTTGTTTTAGTTGTGTTTGTGTAGGAAAATAAATAAAATGAGGAAAATTTTCAAGTATGGTACAACACCGTGGTACCATCATTGTTTGTCACCATTAGAGCGCCTAAGTATGTACATGGCGGCACCTAGTCTCTATTTGACAGGGCCACAGTGTCGAAGGATTCAACATCGTAAAGCCTAGTCTTTATTTGAATAGTATCGGGACGCCAAGTTCTAGCGTCTCCAAGCCAAGAAGAGCGTAGACTAGTTTGATAAACACTTTTTTTGAGAGTTAGTTGAGGTGAGACTACCCTTGAAATTTATAATGCCCAATCTATAGTCCTAGGATAGGAGGGTTGACCAGATAGTCAACTTTAAATCAATGCCATCATTACTTGACATCAATAACACTTTGAAGTGTTCGTTATTCTTTATAATCTTCAAGGAGTTAGTGCTCAAGTGGTTCAGTAGCTTGCCCACTTCATTTGTAAAATTTTGAGGGATGTTTGATAACCACCTTAAAAGTACATCCCTACAGGAAAAATGTCAATTTCCGGCATCTATTTTTCGGTTGAAAATGGCCAAATATGCCGAAAATACTAATTTCCGCCGGAAATATTTACGCCAATTCAACGTGCGTCGGAAAAGTGTTTAAAAAAAAAAAAACTTGAACCATAGCCTGACCAATCGCAGGCCCCCCCCCCCCCCCCCCCGCGCATTGCCTAGCTCAAGCCAGCACGAGCCGGAGCCCGACCCTCACGCACCTGACCCGCCCGCACTCCAGTGCCAGGCGGGATTTGAACCCCGCACCCCTCATACGTGCGCTCACCAACTTACTACCACGACAATGTTGCAAAACTGATATAGATGCTGGCCCGATTTTTTCTTATTTGAATTATAATGACAGAATATTAAATTTAAAATAAATAATATATTTAAATAATAAGCTTAATAAAATATAAAGTTAATAAAATATAGTTAAATTAATTTATAAAAGCTTTGCTATTTTAATTTAATTTATATTTTATTCAAAATTAATTTAACCCAAAATAATTATTATATTTAATTTAACAATAAATTTTATAATAATAATTTTTCTATATTAAAAGTTTTAAATAATTAATATAATTTATTTAAAATATTTATAATCTGAATTTATATTTTATTTAAAATATAAACTTAATAAAATTCGAAATAATTAAATTAATTTATAATGGTTTAATTTAATTTATATTTAAAATAATTATTATATTTAAAAGCTAATTTTTTTTATGATCAAAATAATTATTATATTTAATTTAGCAATAAATTATTAAACTTTTTTTAATTTATTTTATTTTAGTAATATTTAATTTAATTTAACAAAATGAATAATTTTAAATATTACTAATTGTCATTTTTCAGGAAAATTTTAATTTCGTCGGAAATCCGCCGGAAAAGACAACAGAAAATGCGTCGGAAATAACTTAAAAAATTTCGTCGTAAGTACGCTGAAAAATCTGTCGGAAATATTTCGTTGGAAAATCTGTCAGAATTGTAGACGAATTTATTTCCGCAGGAAATTAACATTTTTCCTGTAGTGCATAAAAGACTGAAGAACCTGCAAGCCCTCCTTAAGATGCGTCAAGAGCACAACGAGTCATTATGTAGTTTCATTGTAAGATTCCTTTTATTATAAGATTCCTTTTATTATAAGATTCCAAAGGAAGATAAATGAAATGTAGGACTTAGAGTCAGCTGAAATTTAAGCTATTCTAACATAAAGACTATGAGAAGGCCCATTCCACCATGCATTAGACTTGCACCAGCCAAAGATGTTGGTTGAATTATTTGTGTCAATAATCACGTGATGTCGAGGTGTATAATGAAGTGATTTAGTCATCCTCATCCACTTGCCCCAGAGAATTTATTGCCACAAAAGACCAATCACATGGTAGTGAGTGAGAGAGGAGTCGCCTAAGGAATTCTAGAGTTAACAAGCCACTAACAATACCATGTGATCAACACCTCAAAGGATCAAAGAGTGCCTCTACAAGTGAGTCCACTTAAAATTACTAGACCTTCAGTGTTGAAAGTGGAGGGAGCAATACTCACCTGAACCAAGGAGAAGGTACACACCACACCCTTAACTATTATGTAATTACTCCTCTATAAGTTTCAATAATCGAACTAGTAGAGGCCATTCAAAATGAGGAATTTTTTAAGCAGCTAACATTTATGAAATGGAAATCAGATACAAGGGATGCACCAATTAGAGTTTTTAGCAGTCCATTCCTTGAGTCAATTCTTGCAGAAGTGGATGTAAGATTATAAAGGGATCATAGTTGAAGGTGATAATGTTAATGTCATCAAGCTTCTTCAAGGTAGTTCTAAAAATTCGAATTGTGGAGTTGTTGAGAACCAATTGGAGGACCTTATTTTTCTTAGATACTTCAATTATGTTATTTTTAATTGTGTGGAAAGGGGTTGTAATAAGTTAGATGATCTTCGTGCTAACATTGCTCTTAGATATGATTTTATTTGGGATGATTTTAGTTTGTATTGTATTCATTCTTCTTTCTTTCTTTTGTTAAAGGAGAAATGTCATTCTATTGGTAGTTTGTAATAATTTTTTTTTAATTATTTTACTTTGACATCCTTCAAAAATAAAAATAAAAACAAAGATATTATATCTTTGATAAAGACCATGATTATGACACTGATGAGGTTTCAGTACCTCCATAGACTTGTCAAAGAGCTCATTAAAGTGGTCAAATCAAAAAGAATTTTGATGTATTTCCTAATCCGATTGAACCTCAAATGTGAAACATTGTTTAAATCAAAGAAAATTTATGTAAAATATAACAAAATCATCGTCGATCAATATAAAATTTAATTTTACCAATTAAAATGATTTTTTTCACACTCGATCAAGTGAGCCCCACATTAACTAATTAGTTCTAAATTTTATTAATTTGAAAATAAATTTAATGATTCTACAGTGAAACAGTCAAATTTGAATTAAATTTCTGAATCATATTCCTTTTTTCTGAATTCTATTAAACAAGTTTTAGTTTTTTTGAAAACTAAATTAAATAATATAAGCCAACGCAAAGAAGTTACAGTGACTTCACCTTCACAAATAAGCTCATTTTGATCTCTAGATTAAGAGCTTTGATTACTGCTCAGTCACCATCACATGATTCAGAAATTTAATTTAGTTTTTTATGAAAAATTAATTAAAGAATATTAGTCAACAAAAAATCAAACACGAAGGTAAAAGATATAATTTATATCACTTTCACATGATTAAAAAACTAATTTAGTTTTTCCATAAAATTAAATTAAATTATATTTACCAACACAAAATTGAACACTGAGGTGGAAGATATAATTGACGTCATCACCTTCATATGATTTTTAAACAGAAGTCCTATAAATGATACTATGTATAAAGTTGGAATGGCCAAGCTTAAGACGAATCTCTCTCTCTCTCTCTCTCTCTCTCTCTCTCTCTCTATATATATATATATATATATATCTTGAAAAGAGTGTTAGAACATTGAACTAATTGTACCATTTTTGTATGGACAATTTTGATTGAATTAAAATTTTAGGATTTTTTTGAAGCCTTAATAGACTCTTGAGAAGTTATTAGCTATTGAAAAATTCTTTGAGAGAGCTTTGTGAGGTCTACGATCTTGGAGAAGGAGAAGGAGAAATTGTGTGAAGGGGTTCATGAAATTGCTTTAAGTAAGCTTCTAGCTTGATTCCTCCATGTGTCTTTGTTGTTCACTTGGGTAGCTCTAGGGAGAAAGGCTTCGAGGTTGAAGATCAAGATTATATATCTTCGTTAGGAAGGTCAAAAAGGATATCAGGTTCTCTGCCTTCACTAGGACGGTGAAAAAAGATTTCAGCTTCGCTACCTTCACCAAGAGGGTGAAAAGGCTTCAAGATTATCTGCCTCATCACTAGGAGGGTAAAAAGGATTCCAATACTCTGCCACACCAAGATGGTGAAATAGATTGTTGTAAGGGCTTCTTTGCCTTGATATGGGGGGTAAATGAGAGACACTAAAGGTTTAGTGTAACAATCGTAGTGGATGTATGTTAAACTTTGATCAAACCATTATAAAATCTAGTGTGCTCATTCTATTACTTTTTGCACTTTAATTTTTTCTTCTTTTTTTTTTATTTTCTGACATATTTATTATTCTAGCAAATAGATTTAAATGAGAATTTAACTTTTAACAGGACACAATGGTGAAAAAGGATTCATGTAGTGGGACAAAGGCTTGATGAATATGATGATGTTGTTGTTTTTCTTGCAAATCTGTATGTTGATTATCAAGTTGTATTTGATTTGATTCTTATTGGAAAAAGAAAATAAAATAAAGAAAAATATTTTATCATTGATATTTGTTACAAAAACTAAAAGGAGCAAAATTATAGTTTTTATTATTAAGTTATTTCGCTTACATTTGCGATTGGTTTAAATTACAAAAAAGGTTCAATTGAGAAAATTTTTAAATAACCAATTCAACCTCCCCTCTCTTATTGTGCCTAGGGAAGTTCAACAAGCTTTAACAACGTTACTTGAAATTTCACTTAAACCATGTGATTTTTTTTTTGAGATTTCTAAATGAGTGTAGATCTTATCAATCATATACTCTTATGGAGTCTTTCTAGTGAGGACCCTTCCATTACTAGCTTCCTTTCAAGGCTACTTTATAGGCATGCCTTCTTGGGATTATGAGTGGAGACCATGCTTGCCACTTTCCCTTATGAGATTTTTCTTGTGAGGACCCTATCCACTATCATCTTCCCATTGAGACTTCCTCATAGGCACTTCTACTTGGGATTTTTGTTAAAGTGTTACTCGATGAAATTAACTTATGTAAAAGAGATAGGAAGAAATCCACTAAAGATGTTTGATCATATTCGAGGTTGTTTATCAGAGTGTTACTTAATGACGTTAACCTTTGTGGAAGAGATTAGAAGAAATCAACTTAGAAATATTTTAACCTATCCGAGATTGTTTATTAGAGTATTGCTTGATGACATTAACGTGTGTGGAAAAGTTCAAATTAAATCCTCTGAGATCAATTATACCTTGATTGGGAGGGGATGAATGTCACATATATCCCAAATCAAAGGTGAATATTGATATCTTTTTAGGCTGTTACTATCTTTTTGAGATTGAAGCTATAACCAAGTCTAAAGAATAGAAATCTAGGTGGGGACTGTATAGAGTTTTAGATTCACTTAAAACCTTATCATATTTGTTGGAAGATTTATAAAAGATGGTTACTGTAAAGACTGTCATGGAAGAACAAGTATTGGACTTATTCGATCACAACCATGTTTGGGAATTCAATATAAATATCCCTTTGAGGTTACAGCTAGGGTTGCCCCTCAACCCAAAGTTATTTTCCATAAAATTGATGTAGTAATAATTGACGATTGAGAGCATATAAAATAAGGATGGTTTGTTATTGTAGTGATGATGCCCTCAAAATTGAAGGACTTCATTTAGACCTGATAATGTTTCATGGTAAAGGGACTACCTGTAATAACTCAAAAGTGTGAAATAAATTTATTTGAAAAATATAAAATTTTTAAAGTATAACACTATGGTGCTAAGCCACTAATAGTGCGTGTGTGTGTGTGCGCGCGCGCGCGTGTGTGTATTGCTTCCCTCGATTGCTTAGTCAGGAAGAAATTGAAGGATGAGAAGAACATAAAGGAGAGAGAAAGGTCTTTAGGTCATATTTGCCTGCTATTCCTATTATAAATTTTATTCTATTCATAATAAGTAACTATCTTTTTACTTCTATTTTTGATGATTTTAATTTCTATGGATTCATCTCTCTTAAATTTATCAAAAATATATTATATCATGGTTTTACAAGCTTTCATTTTACAACTTTTATATGTTATAAATTTGGTCATCCTGAACAATATCATATATATGGATATAATGTACTAATTGATATCAGATATATGATAGAATAACCTCATATGTCATCCTCAAGATCTAAGTGGTCTACTAATAGGAGTTGATGGATGGGAGTCATAAAGAGTTGAAGATTGATTGGGAGTTATAAAGAATAAGTGTGATTGATTCACATGATTCAAGGGGAGTTATAAGTAGTACATTGATTGAGAGTTATAAGTGCAAGAGCAAGATACCCTTAAGATACCCTCTTATGAATATATATTGTTACTAATACTATTATTAATATGGACTCTGATTAGTGGCTTTTTATATTGATATTGATTATAAATACTAATATTGTTATTGATATAATTCTATTATTTTTACTGATTATTATTATTGTTATTTTGATTGTAATTGATAGATTGATGTGAGTTGTATGGATGATAAGATTGAACGAAATTTATTTGGTGATAAAGACTAATTGACTAATTGATTGGGTAGAGTTTATGATGAAATAATGAAATAGAATTGACTAAGTTATGATATGATATGGACTGATTATTGATATAAATGGTTTATATACATTGATGTATATATTTTTATATGATTTATATCACACTGTTCTCTTTACCTTACATTGATTTCAGTTGTAAGATTTTGGTTACTTACTAGGCTATGTGATCATTACATAGTTTTTCATTATTTCAGTTAAATGTAAGGATCCTATGATATGAGGCTCCGGACAGGATGTATAATTATTTATGATGTTCATAAAAATTTGATAAGCTCTAGTTAAATGGCTAAAATAAAAGATATGTGCAATTTTTTTTAATATAGATCATGGGGTATTACACTACCTCAATATAACTATGCTCAAGATATTGACATGAATAACCCTTCAAGGTTATGACTAATGTTGTCCTAAAACTATGAATTATTTCCCACAGATGTCACCAAACTATTATGTGCAAAAAAAATTGAGTCGATATAGTGTGTATTTAAAGTCTCGGTGTTGTTCAAAAATTTAACATACATAAAAAAAAGTAGTAAGATAAAAAAAAAATTTACGTAGAAAACCCAAAAGGGACAAAAAACTATGGCACCTTGCCCAGATAGAAAATTCGCTAGGTATTTGAAGATTTAAGAATCCTCATTTCTTTCAGATCAAGAAGAAGATGATTATTTGAGAATATAATGTTTGATTTCTCTTATGGGATTAATAGAAATCAAGTGTTCACATATGAATAATTAACACCCAATAGTAGCACTTGTTTTTTTTTCAATAAATATTATAGAAAGTAGGTGTCCATAGGTGGATAACTATTCCAAATAGTAAGGGTTAAATCTTATTAAAATTTTGCAGACAATTATTATTACTGAGGTTGATCTTTGACGAAGATGGTGGTTGTCTGTGGCAATAGCTAGCGTTGATCGTCGATAGTGATAGAGAGAAAATGTAAGAGAGCTCACTTATTCTCTCCTGTCTTCTCCCCATGTGGTGAATGATGCTTTATTTATTGGGTTTTTCTGATGGTCATTTTGATAATTTGAATCAGAATCCAAAATAGTTCATTATATGGTATATATCTATTCCCTTAATCATAAAGAAATTTTTTTAGCATTTAAGTGCTTTAATGATGTCAGAATTGTGAGATCTTTGGCTTGTTGGATTAGTCTCGTCGAGCCGCTTGATTCAATTATAAGCATTTCAAATTTGGAGTGAATGATTATGATTTTAATTTCAAAAGTTTCCAATTCAAAGACTCTTGAGATTCATATATATTATATGAATATTCTAGAGTAATATAAATTCATATAATAAGTAAAATTTTAACATTATCTTAACCATCTTTATTGTAATACGTTTTCTAACTTCATTGTTGTGGGTCCCAATACTTCATCAATTAAATATGATTGTAATTTATTTCACATCTTTTTCGTATTAGGACTTCTTTATCTCTTCTTGAACTGTTGATAAGATTCTATTATAGTTTTTTATTGATTATTGAGGATTTTATTAAGTTAATATTATATTATATTATATAAATAAGAAAATTTATATGATAAATATCTAAAATTATAAATAGAATAATTTTAAAAGTTACATATGTAAAACCTCCCATAAAATATTGAGGGAATTTTTTTGAAGAGAAAAAAAAGACAAGAATATTTTGCCAAATTTTAATTATGATAATTTTAAAATATATTTTTTAATGATGAGACTGAATTAACTTTCAGATGAGTTGAAAATAGGAATAGTCAATCAAAATTTATATTATATTCATTTATAACAATTTCTATCCAATGGGATCATTGGTGTTCGGGTCACTATATCATTAACAGATTTCCGGATGTTACCATTTCTTCGGTTTGCAATTCCCATTCTAAGCTGGGTTATTAGATGTAAGGCAATAACTGGGTTCTTCCACAACTGATAGACCCGCGCTTCAGTGACTTTATTCATGGCAACCCTATTTCTCACAATAATTCAAATCATATATGTTGAGATAATTTAGAGAATGCTACTTTCAAAGATTTCTACTTGGAATTTTTAGCAAATGATGTCACTCTGGTTTGGCTTTCTTTGGTTTGGCATTAAAAACACTCTTTGAGATACTCTGTAATCTCTTGGATGGCGCTTCGAGGAGGAATGAAAACTATTGATAATCTTTCTAAAAGAAACATTCAAATACATGACTCTTCTTGCAATTTTTTTCATGATTGCATTGAAACTCTCTCTCTCTCTCTCTCTCTCTCTCTCTCTCTCATTTGATGTTTGAATGTGATTATTTGTTTATGGTGCTGACTAAATTAATTCCCTATTTTCAAAACTTCTATCTAAGGCCTACTATTTTACAAGCCTTTGATCTTATTCAGGGGCTTTGTAAGCCTGATAATATTAAAAATGGCATGTTCCTTATCCTTAATGCCACGGTTTACTTCATTTGGTCTAAACGCAATAACAGGCGCTTTAATTCCAAAGCTATGTGTGTTGTTACCTTTGCAAAAATTTTTTGAAAGCTATCTTCCTTAAGATATCTGTATGGAAAAACGGGAAGATCCTGAAGGATAAACTTCATCTAAAGCATAGCTGAGTTCCTCTTTTTGCTGTTCTTGTGAAATTATCTCATATTTTTTAGTTTTGTTGATGGATATGTCTATGTTTTGTTCTAAGTGTGTTGTCACTGGGGAGAATCTGTTCGTTTTGCTATGCTATGTTCAGTCCTCTTACATCTTACGACTGTTTCAATTTTGTGGTATTATGAGTATTGCCTTGTGGAATAGTGAGCAATTATGGAAGGTTATGATTATGAATATTGGATATGGATGGGCCTTTTTGACTTGCTACGTTATATGTTGCTCATGTTGCCTTTTGATTCAGAATATATTGATGCCTCTCATGTCGCCTTTCAATTTAGACTATACTGATGCCTCTCGTGCTGCCTTAGTTTTGCTAGACAGGCTCAAATTTGGGCCTAGGACAATGATGAATCTTGCCTCCCTCCCTTTGGATGGTCTTCGGGCAACCAAGAGGGATTCTGATTTGGATACAATGATATATTATGTTTTTTTTTTCTGAGTGCAGCCCAGATAGTTTCTATGTTTGTTTTTTTTTTTTCTTTCTTTTTTGTTATCTTTTGAGTTGTTTTTTATATTTCTTTTATTCATCCTTTGATTTTTGTAATGGCTATTTTTTGGGTTACTCTTGTACACTCAATTTTAATTTTATAGAATGGGCTAAGCCCTCAATTTTATCAATATATATATATATATATATATATTAAAAATTTTAAAACTCTTTTTTTTTTATTTGAGCAACCTCTGTTCAAATGCAATGATTCTTGATTCACTACAGTCCACTAATCTAATGGTACTGTGGCCGATACTCTGTCCAGAAGTCATCTCAGACCTTAAACTACTCCATCAGTCCTAGCCTTTCACTCAAAATAAACTACGTATCCTCCGAATGTATAATAGTGAAGAAAATGAAATGAAACTCAATTCATTAATTTAATATTTTTCTTATATTTATGATGGAATATACATAAAATTAAAATATTCGGATCTAACGTGTCTTCTTTTTTATGTTAGCATTTTCTTTCTTTTTTAAAAAAATGTTGGTGCATGACCTAGAGGGAGCAAATATGAAAAGAAAAACAGGGGGAGAAGCAATAGAACAGTACACAAATACTATTGTTTGTATATCATCTCCTTCCATTTTGCTGCTTACATGTATTAATATTCCCCATACTATATTGGGCGTAGCAAGTAGAAATAAAACATAATTCTAATTACTGAAAATAGGCTAGTTCTAACAAATTCTATTATAAAAGTGGTGCTAGAGTTTCCTTGTATGTGGCCACGTGTTCCTAGACTTATGTGCGCTGCATCAGGTCTCCTCGGCTTCAAAAGGGCTTGCTTCCAGTGATGTGCTAGTGACAACTGTTTCATCTGGCTAGTGATATGAGAAGATGTCGGACACATTAAAAGTTGTAGATGTTTTGAAATCTGGAGGTAAGTCCACAATATAAGCATTATCATTAATGCGTTGTAGGAGGGGGAATGGTCCTATCTTCTTCGGATTGAGTTTGGAATAACTGCCCAATGAAAAACGTTCCTTACGGTAGCGGAGCATGACTAGATCACCCCGTTGGAAGACTTGAAGTCTTCGGTGTTGGTCAGCATGTTGCTTATAGAGACTATCAGATGCTTTCAGTTTTTCTTTGACATCCTTTAATGGTTCAATACATTGGGATGCTTCTTTGGCTGTCGAATTGTTGTGGCATTTAGGTAGGACTTCAAGATTAAGAAGATGGTTAGGCATCTTTGTGTAAACAATAGATAAGGGCAATGACCTATGGATCGGTTGGACATAGAATTGTATGCAAATTCATCTTGTCCTACAAATTCTTCTAGTCCTAGGAATTCTTCCCACCGTTTTGGATTTTGCTGAACTAAGCAATGAAGCATATTGCCTAGTGTGTGATTGATAACTTCCTTTTGGCCATCAGTTTGCGGATGATATGCTGAAGAAAGCTTGATATCTATTTTGAATGTCTTCCACAGGTCGCGCCAGAAG
This sequence comes from Dendrobium nobile, assembly GCA_022539455.1. Taxonomy (NCBI): domain Eukaryota; kingdom Viridiplantae; phylum Streptophyta; class Magnoliopsida; order Asparagales; family Orchidaceae; genus Dendrobium; species Dendrobium nobile. The sequence goes on from CM039731.1 coordinate 6,041,485, forward strand.
TGGCTTATAAACTTCACGTCTCTATCGGAGGTAAGTCTCCTTGGTAGCCCATGCAAATGTATGATTTCTTTAAAGAATATTCGAGCACGTCAAATGTGTTCTTACAGGGAATGAAATGAGCTATTTTTGAAAATCTATCTACGACAACCATAATGGCATCAGACTCATGCTTAGTGCGAGTAAATCCCAAGATGAAATCAAGGCTCAAATCGTCCCATATAGAATCGGGAATGGGAAGCGGAGAATAAAGTCCAGTATTTTGAGCAGTGCCTTTGCAAACTTGATAAATATGGCAGCATTTAATGAAGCAGATGACATCTCGGTGAAGATGCAGCTAGTAAAATCTTGATTGAAGATGCTGTAGTGTTTTATCCCGTCCTACATGGGTTGCAAGCCCTCCTGAATGAATCTCCTAGATGAGATGGGGTCTCCATGACGAATCAGGTATGCATAAAGCATTTCCCTTGAAGAGGAATCCGTGTTGAATGCTAAAATCAGCGACAAACCGCCCATTTAGATAACTTTGCCAAGTTGTTTTGAAGTCACTGTCCTCTGCATATAGCTCTTGTAAGCATCGTAACCCAGTAATCTCAGTCTGGAGTTATGTGAGGAGTGCGGACCTTCAGCTTAGTGCATCAGCAACTCTATTTAGCTTGTCAGCTTTGTGCTTGATTACAACACTAAAATTTTGGAAAAACACAATCCAACGGGCATGAAGTATATTGATGGTTTTCTGGCTGTTGCTGTATTGAAGTTCTTGGTTGTCGCTGCAGAGAATGAAGTCTTGATGTAACAAGTATTGCTCCCATTTTTTAGAGCTCTAACAACCGCATAAAATTCTTGTTCATATGAAGACCATTTTTGTCTAGCCGAGCTGAGCTTTTCACTTAAAAACTTAATGGGTTTGTCATTTTGAGACAATATGATGTCAACTCTCGTCGTCGAGGCATCGGTATCTACTCGAAAAGGTTTGGCAAAGTCTGGCAATGCGAGGAATGGTGCCGACGTTAGGGCCAATTTAATTGTCTCGAAACTTTGTTGTTGTGCCGCCGTCCACACAAAATATTTAGCCTTGAGGAAATCTGTAATAGGAGACATTATGATGTTGAACCCGTTAACAAATCTTCGATAGAAATTGGCGAGACCATGAAAGCTTCGTATGTCGAGGATGCTTTGGGGCCAATCATCGATCGTAGTGGTCTTGCGTGGGTCTACATGAACACCCTCGACTGATAAGATGAAGCCCAAAAAATGGACATGTGTGGCTACAAATTGGCATTTGGAAGCATTAAGAAATAGCTTATTGTTTCACAATGTTTCAAAAATCTTCTTAAGATGATCTACATGGTTGGAAAGTGTTGAACTGAAAACAAGTATATCGTCGAAGTAGACGATGCAGCATTTATCTAAAAATGGCTTCAAGACTTCATTCGTAAGGCTCGTATATGTAGAAGGGGCGTTGCAAAACCCAAATGGCATCACCTTCCACTCGTATAAGCCTTCTTTGATTTTGAAAGTTGTGTTTCATTCATCTTCTTGCAGCACCCGTATTTGATGGTATCCGCTCCGCAAATCTAATTTTGAAAATATGGAAGCACCAAAAAGTTTGTCAAGTAAATAATTAAATCTAGGCATCGAAAAATGGTATTTTACTGTTATTATGTTAATATCGTTGTTGTTTATGCACATCTACCATTGGCTATCCTTCTTTGGGACGATAAGTGTCGGGACGGCGCATGGGCTCATACTCAGCTGTATGAGTTGCTTCTGCAGTAGTTCATCTACAATCTCCTAAAGGATTGAGTGCTCTTTCAGACTCATATGGTAGAGCAGCAAATTTGGCAAAGAAGCTCCAGGAATAAATTCAATTTGATGTTGTAGCTGGCGAAGTGGCAGCAACCTAGTGGGAAGCTCAACTAGCATGATATCCCTGTATTTAGTTATCAGCTCACGGATAGAAGTAGGAATAGGTTCTTGCTTGTCAATTTCTGTAGCATTATGAGTATGGTGTTCAGTCACAATTAAACTAATTAGTGCAGCCCTCTCTGCCTTTGTTTGTAGTAATGCCGAGTCCGGGGTAATGTATACCACAACTTTGTCTCGATAAGCAGCAGGATTTGCAGATGGTATGTTTGGCATCAATTTAATTTTTTTATTCTTCCATTCAAAAGAATATATATTCGAACGAAAATCATGAACCGCGCCGCTATCAAATTGCCAAGGCCTGCCCCAAAATTAAGTGGCAAACATCCATGACTAATACATCGCATAAGACTTCACAGGAGTAGTACTTACCAATATTGAAAGTAACACGGCACATGTCCAAAACTGTGATCTTTATCCCCTTTCGTACCCAGCTTATTTTATAAGGATTTGGATTCCTTGTGGTTTTTAATTGTAAGGCATTGACCACTTTGCGAGAGATGATATTTTCAGTACAGCCGCTGTCTATAAGCAGTTCATAAACTTTACCATTGATAGTGCAACGAGTGCGAAATAAAGCATTCCGCTGTGACTCAACAAGAGTCAGAGGAGATATTAGTAATTTTTCAAGGACACAGAGAAGTAGTTCCCTGATATCACCCAACAATTCTTCTTCTTCTAGTTCAGCATTTTCGTCAATAGTTGTGAATTCAGCTTCTTGTTCTCCATCCAATAATTGTAATTACTGCCTAGTCAGACACTCATTGGACTTGTGCCCAGGTTGGAAATAACGAAAACACTTCAATGTAGTAGGCCTCGCGTACGGGTTCTCTCACTGGTTGGCCTTCGAAGGAACTGGAGACTTAATATGTGCAGCTGGAGTGCTTGTTCCACTAGCATTGGGCAGGCCTGCAGGTTGGGACAATTTTGGAGTGGCAGCAGTTGTTCTTCCCATTTCTGGCCTCACTTCATTTTTAGATCTGTGTGTGTTATAGGAGCGTGAATGTCGCTGAATTTGAGTCTCCGCCTTTAATGAGAAATTGATTGCTTGGGAGAGCGACCACACAGAGTTTAGCTTACGTTTATCTTGAATAATTTCTAGCAGTCTGCCTATGTAACGAGCTACCAATTGGTTTTTTGTTTCATTGAGGTTGTTTTGCGCACTAAGTCGACAGAATTCCTCGGTGTAATTAGCTACTGTTTTGTCTCCCTGGGTACAAGGCTGGTATTATAAATAAAGCATCTGCTCATAGTCAGTTAGAAGATAATGCCCTCTCAACAATTGCTTCATGCGATGCTAGTTGCGAACAACTCCTCTGCCTTCTTAACGCCGGGTTTGCAAAACCTGCATCCACCAAGCACTTGCTCCACCTCGAAGATGGCACGCGATATACTTCACTTGTTTTTCCAGCGGGACCTCCATATAATCAAGAAAAGTCTCCACGATCCTCTCCCAATCGAGGTAGTATTCAATGTGTAATTTCCTGTCAAAGAATGGGATGTCTAATTTTACACAGAAGTCATTCTGTCCATGATTATGATAACCCCGATGGATTCGAATGTCATTCGGCCGAACTAGCTCACCGTCGGTTAAATCAATAACTTCTCGAAATAAAGTATCATCCAACTCTTCCTCAGATCCAGAAAGTTCTGGGAATACCTGTCGGGTGCAGGGAGGATTCTGGCCTACCCTCACATTGTCTCTTGGCATCTACAAATGGGTATATATTTGTGGATTTGGTGCTGCTGGTTGATAATCGAGAATTAATAGTGGTAGTCGTGAAAGCTGATTGTGCATTTCCACCGTGAAACGATGAAATGCAGCGGTGAGTTCTTCAAGTTGTTTTGCGGTGCTGTGGTGAGTAGCCCACAAAGCATCAAGACTTCGATCCTTGTCGGAAGCCGGACACTTACTTCCTTCCGCCATCAATGCTGGACTTGGGACCTCTAGCTCTGATACCAAAATCCTGGTCCAGTAGCCCGAACTTCCCTTGTGCTGCTTACATGTATTAATATGCCCCATACTATACTAGGCGTAGCAAGTAGAAATAAAAGATAATTCTAATTACTGAAAATAGGATAGTTCTAACAAATTTTGTTATAAAAGTGGTGCTAGAGTTTCCTTGTACATGGCCACGTGTCCCTAGACTCATGTGCGCTGCATCAAATGTATAATTTGGATGGATTTGTTTTAGCTTAATAAATATCCTGAGGGAGACTGGCCTATCATTGTACCAACGTCGGTGCAAAATTTAAGTAGACAAAAATTAGAATAAATGCAACTTATTTTGATTTTTTTATTGAGATCTTTGGTTACAAATTATGAGATATTGGGTTCAAAGCTTACGTATATGATGTATGTATGAATGTATCCTAATTATCCTAAATATCTAAGAAAATCATATATATATATATATATATATCCTGGATTTAAAATTATTTATTAAATAGATTATTTTTATAATTTAGAAGTAATGCATAAACATCGCTCTATTTTCAAAGGAAATTTCCTTTTGGTTCTATCAAAAGAGACAGTGCTGTCTTAAGCTATGCCACTCAAGAGAAACTGAAGCAGGGGCGAGAGATACATGGAGGAAGGAGGAGAGGAAATCAATGCGGGGCTTCTTGTGAGAAAGGGGAAAGAAGAAGAAGAAGAAGAAGAGTGGAAGTTGGGGAAGAGAGTGTGGACCGAGTCACTACAGGAAAACCCCTTATTATCGGCAGACTAAATTCGCCAGAAATATTAGAAATCCGACAGAAAATATAGTTTCCGGCGTATATTTATCCGCCGGTTTAAGTCGCGTCGGTAATTTATTTCCGGCTCATTATATGCGCCGGAAATATCTCCGGCGCAGTTTCCGATGAATTATCGGCGAAAAACGGATTGTCGTCGATGTAAAAAAATGTCTTAATTCCTGCTCCATATGCGCCGGTAATTTTCGTTGTATTATGCACCGAAAATTACCGGCGGATAAAACGCCGCAAAGTGCGACGTAGAAACCCCACGGTTTCACTTGCGACGCAAAGTATGCGCCGGTAATTACCGGCGGATTTTGCGCCGGAACATGCGCCGGTAAGTTCCGACGGAACAAAGACGTCGGTACGTACGATACAATTTGTTGTATCGTCGTTTCCGGCGAAGTTCCGGCGCAAAATCCGCCGGAAACCTGTAGCATTGACAAAAAAAATTTCCTTCCCAGCCAACAATCAAATTTCCACACCTGCAAACCTATACAAATATCAATTCTACAACATTTCAATTGTAACATTACAACAGATCAACAATTTCACCACAGTTTCACAATAGTTTATAACATTAAAAAAAAACAGTTCAGTACTAACAATCAACTAAAAACATCACATTAAAAGAAACTGTTTAATAAAACATGTTCACAGAAATAAATAAGTTCATATAAACTAAATTAAACTACTCTGACTCCGTGGACTCCTCCTCAGGTAGAGCTACGTCTTTTCCACTCAGCTGCTCCCTCATCTTGTGCATTTCATCCAACAACTGATTGTGTTGCTCAATACTTGTTTAAACCTGTGCTTGCAGCTGAGCTTGCCAATCAGCTTGTGATTTCCTTACTTGTTTTAGCTCAGCTTGAAAGGCACTTATTTGTTGAGCTTGTAAGGACTCATGCGAACTGAATGCGAAACTGGATGCAGTAGAGGAGGTCATCCTCTCGTATGCCTGAGCTTGCGCACCTAAGTCATATACTCTACCATGCTGCATTCCTCCGACGGCTTGCGACCAGATGCGATACTCAGAATACTCCACAGTACGTACTAGCCTAGGTGGTCCAGCTGTAGTGATCTTCTAGTGCACCTGTTAAAAATATTTTTTATCAATCCTCTACTAGGCTCCTCACCTGAAGCCATCTGCACATAAATAAAAAAAAATATTAGAAATATGAGTTATAAGAAAAATTTAATCAAAAATAACGCAGTGTAGTAGCTAAAAAAAATACAGTCAAGTAAAATGCAGGGGAGTAAAAAATAAAGCAGTGTAGTAGCTAAAAAAATGCAGTAAAGTAAAACGCATGGAAGTAAAATAAAATGCAGTGCAGAAGCTAAAAAAAATTTAAGTTACCTTATGTTGTTAACTCATCATTTGTTGATTCACTTGCATAAGATGATACACTCCAATTACTATCAGATTCATCATTACTTTCCTCTATGGTTAGATCTACCTCCTCTAACTGCAACTCGCTCTCATTAATTCTGATTTGGTCATCTACATTGATTGGGAGATTTTTTAAATTAGACATAAACTCTTCTTGATGTGCTGATGGTATTGAGGTGGTTTTCTCAATTACTCCCCTTGGTTTTGTCTTCATAACTACCAGCCAATCTTGTTTGCCTCGTATTCCGCTTGGATAGTTAGCATAATAAACTTGAGTTGCTTGACTAGCAATGATGAAATGATCAAACTTTGCATATCTCCTAGCCCGTTTTACTTCTGTTATACCGTAAATTGGATAAACTTTCGTGCCTCTATTTGGTACTGGATCAAACCATTCCCAATTGAAGAGATACACAATATTCCTCTGACCGGGATATTCAACCTCTAATATTTCTTGTAATACCCCGTAGTATTCAGAATCATCCCCTGTATGGGTGTTCCCTCTTACACATACGCCTGAATTTTCTATCTTCCTTCCTTCACACCAATTTTTTATTTAGAATTTATAACCATTGACCTCAAATATTTGATAACATTTTACTAATCTATTTGGTCCCCAAGCTAACTCAGATAACCTTGAATATTACAAACTGTCTTCAGTGTGTACCTTTAAATGTACAAGATGTTATTGTTACTAATATTAATTGCAGAAATAATTAACTCATTAAGTAAGAATAATTATTCAAAACATACCGTATTTTTAAACCAAGCAGTGAATTCTTTTTCCACTATCTTCTGGACTTCTACTTCTTCTGATGTACTAAGACCTTCTACAAATTTTTGTCTTGAGTTTAGAACAAAGTCTAAAAGAAAATAGAAAATATAAACAACTTAACTCATACTTGCTCGAGATACGGCTCAACTTCATCACAGTTAAGCAAGATGTACAATATGATAACTGACATCTACTTATCGGTCAAATAGCGCATGGTGCTAGTGCCTAAAGGTTCCCCAATTCCACTGAATACAGATATATTAGACGATTTACCAACATTTTGAGATATTGAACTTTCACCTGATTGAGATATTGTTTCAAAATAATACGAGCAAAACTGAGTTGTCTCGTATGTTAAATATGCTTCATAGATAGAGCCTTCGAGTCGTGATTTGTTCTTAGCGGTCTTCTTAAGTTTATTTAAATATCTCTCAAAAAGATACATCCACCTATACTGAACAGGTCCACCAACCATAGCCTCATATGGTAAATGAACAGGTAGATGCTCCATTGAGTCAAAAAAGCCTGGAGGAAATATTTTCTCAAGTTGACACAAAATGAATGGAATTTGCTGCTCCATAAGAATCAAATTCTCCACATTTAATTTAGAAGAGCTGCTCCATAACACACCTGCTTAGATTGGAAGAATATCCATCAGGTACTCGTAGAGTCTTCACCCATTCACAAATTGCTCGTTTTTGCTCTAAAGTTAATGTGAATGGAGCTTTGGGTTTGAGAAATTTTTCCGCTCCACCATCCTTCAATTCCAAAGCTTTCCTTCTACAAATCTCCTTTATGTCCATCCTTGCTTTTATATTATCTTTCGATTTCTCTTTGATGTCCATAACTGTATAGAAAATATTATCAAAAATATTTTTCTCTATATGCATAACATCTAAGTTATGTCTAATTAAGTTTGTTCTCCAATATGGCAACGACCAAAAAATATTTTTCTTGGTCCACTTATGGTTGACACCATATTCTGGCAATCTGATCTCAGCTAATGTTGGAGATTCCATTATGGTGGGCAAGAACTCTACTCTTTCAAAAATTTCTTCACTACTGAATCTTGGAGGAGGTTGAAACATCACCATTTTATTTTTAGTAAACGCTTCTTTATTTCGCCTGAAAGGATGACTTTGAGGCAAAAACATTCGATGACAATCGAACCAAGTGTTCTTCCTACCATACTTTAAAGTGAATGATTTTGTATTTTCCATACAATATGGACAAGCTAACTTGCTTGAAGTGTTCCAACCTGAGAGCATACCATATGCAGGAAAGTCATCAATTATCCAAAGTAATGCTGCTCTTAGTGTAAAATTCTGTTTGGTGGAGATATCATATGTACTTACTCCCTCTTCCCATAATAAACTTAAATCATCAATTAGAGGTTGTAAGAATACGTCAATCTTTAATTTTGGATATGTGGCCCTTGAATTATAAGTGACAGAAATATATAAGGAGTAGTCATACATAACTCTGGAGGAAGATTGTAAGGAGTGAGTATCACAGGCCAACATGAGTACGGTGTAGCCGACTGACTGAATGGAGTAAAATGATCTGCGCATAAACCTAATATGACATTTCTTAGTTCTACCGTGAATGTGGGATGTGTACGATCAAAGTGCTTCCAAGCCTCTGCTTCTGATGGATGTGTGATAACACCTTCTTGTGGAATGTGATCATTATGCCATCTCATATGTGCAGCAGATCTCATGGATGCATAGAGCCGTTGTAGTCTCGGAATTATTGGAAAGTAGAATATCCTACTAACAGGCACATCCTTCTGCATCCTTCTATTTCTAGATTTGGGTTTAAATCTTGATGCATTGCAATGACGTCATACAATTTCTGCGATATCTTCTTTAAAGTATAACATGCATCCATTCATACAATAATCTATCTTTATGTATGTCAAACCAAGTTTAGAAACTAACTTCTTTGTCCGATATAGATCTGTAGGAATTAAATTATCTGTCAGATTGGTTTCCTTAAGCAGCCCAATGAATTGATTAAAACATTCACGAGCAACATTATATTCAGCCTTGATGCTTAACATCTTCACAGCAACAGATAATTCTGAGTGAGTCATGCACCCTTTCCAGATTGGTTGCTGGGCAGCATGCAATAAATCATAAAAATTTTCTGCCTCCGTATTCGATAACTCTTCTGTATTTTGTTCAGTTTGAATTCCAGTTGCATCATGAACTAATTCCTCAATATTTGGATGGATGTTTTCAGCCTCAGCAACATTACTACTTGTAGATGGACCGTATTGATAATCAAATTGTGGCTCATACTCACCATGAGAAGTCCAATACCAATACCGTGGCATGAATCCTCTGCGATACTGATCAACAGTTACATCATCTAGTTCTAGGTGCACTAGATTTTTGTGTTTAGAACATGGACATCGAAACTTTCCTTTTGATATAAAGCTGGGCAGCTGTTTCGCTTGATGAATGAAAAAGTTCACCCCATTGATGAATTCATCTGTTAATGTCTTCCGACCTTGAGATAATCAGTTATACATCCAACTTCTTTGATTTCTAATATTCATAACATATATATAAGAGTAAAAAAGTAATGGATTTATATATATATATCTAATTAAAAAGATATTATAATATCCATATCTATTTCACCATCACTCTGAATAGTAGATCCAAGATATTTAAAACGTGTTACACTTATTAATGACTTGATCGCTCAAAGTCACAATCCCCTCACTAGGTCTACTAACTACTAAAGCAAAAAGATATGGACTAATGTTGATCTCCATAATCCAAGTTTACCTTCAACTCCCTCTCTAGTCTTATCAACAAGAACAATATCATCAACAAAAAGCATGCACCAAGGTACATCCTCTAGTAAATGTCTAGTGCTAACAACCATGACTAAAGCAAAAAGATATGAACTAATGTTGATCTCCATAATCCAAGTTTACCTTCAACTCCCTCTCTAGTCTTATCAACAAGAACAATATCATTAACAAAAAGCATGCACCAAGGTACATCCTCTAGTAAATGTCTAGTGCTAACAACCATGGCTAAAGCACAAAAAAAATGGACTAATGTTGATCTCCATAATCCAAGTTTACCTTCAACTCCCTCTCTAGTCTTATCAACAAGAACAATATCATCAATAAAAAGCATGCACCAAGGTACATCCTCTAGCAAATGTCTAGTGCTAACAACCATGACTAAAGCAAAAAGATATGGACTAATGTTGATCTCCATAATCAAAGTTTACTTTTAAATCCCTCTCTAGTCTTATCAACAAGAATAATATCATCAACAAAAAGCATGCACCAAGGTACATCCTCTAGCAAATGTCTAGTGATATAAAGCAAAAAGATATGAACTTAAGGCTAATCCTATATGTAATCCAACCGAAATAGGAAAAAATTGAAAACAAATACCTTCGGTCGTTCTACGACCCTCGGCGGCGCGTGACTAGGAATGAGAGAGGCTCGGCGAAGTCCGGTGATCGTCGACGGCAAAGTCCGATGACTGTCGGCGACGTCTAACCACGGCGAGCGACGAACGGCGACGGAGAGCGACGAACGGCGACGGAGGGCGACGGGCGAAGCAGGCGAAGTGAGAGAACGGAAGGAAACGAATGACGGCCAGAGGGGCTTGGTTTCGAAAAATAGGGCTTTTACAGGCGGAATTTCCGACGGATTAGACGCCGGTACCATTTCCGACGCAAGCTACGTCGGTAATATTTCGTTGAGTTTAAATACGCCGGCGCAATTTCCGCTGGTAACGTACGCCAGAAATGTTCCGCCGTAACGTGCGACGGAAATGGTTCAGACATTACTATACTGTCGGATTTTTCGGCTGAATCGGTGTCGGTAACTTTACGGCGTATTTTGCGCCGGAAATTGCGCCGCAAGATTTTCGTCGAACAATTCCGCCGTTACAGGCGCCGTTATTACTGGCGCACAATTTTTCGCCGGAAAATCTGACAGTAATCACGTGTTTTCCCGTAGTGAACCGGGTGGCGACGTACAGCATGATCATTATAACTCAGGCCTTCGCCGGTCATCTCGGTGACCTTGAGCTCGGTTCCATGTCTATCGCCAATAACATCATCGTTGGATTCAGTTTTGGTCTCTTGGTATGCCACTTCTTCTTCTTCAAATATTCTGAATAATTTGGCGAGCCATTTTAATATGTGAAGAATTAATTTATGACTAATTTTAATAAAAATTTTGATCGGAATATCCTGCATCATTTTTTCCCCCTTCATCTCTGTCATCCAATCTTTTTATGCTTTACTTTCAGCAATTCCGTTTAATCTTTCTATTTGCTAAACAACTTTCTTTTAGAAGTTCAGGTGTTCTTCGGTGTTTACTGAGGTAATTGTAGGATGTCTCTCAACTACGTCATTTGAATGATATTTTACTCTTCAAATTATAAGTGACAAATAAGAAAATTAACAATAGATGAGCTGCATGAGAAGTAAATAAGAAGACTGTATTAAATATCTTATGGTGGAGAGATTATTCTATTCGGAGATCAGGCGCAGAACGTTGTACGGAGACCAACCAAAATGTGTCACGTCAGCAGTACCGAGCCGTGGTACCGAGCAGTACCGAGCTGTGGTACCGAGCATAAGAGGGATGTGGCGCATTATGGTTGGTCTCCGAACGGCGTTCGGTGTCCGCACGGAATAATTAATCCTTATGGTGAGAGCTTGTCTATTAGTTATTCATAGTGGGTGAACTTTCTTTTTAGGTAGAGGTAGACCTATAAAGACTTGATTAGAAATGATCTTTCTTTATCAGATTTAGATGAGAATTTGACACTTAACAAGACAAATGGATAAAAAGGATTATTGTAGCCGACCGCACATAGTGAGATAAAGGCTTGTTATTGTTGTTGTTGCTGGTGTTGTTGTTGTGGGTGAACTTTGCATATGCTCTTAATTTCTAAGTACTTTCGATGAGTTATTATAATAAGAACCCCAAGATGATAGGTCAGTGCCCTGGACTAGTAGCCAACAACAAAATTTCTTTTTGTTGGTAGCCAAAGCTCCCAACCAACAGACTTAGGCTTCGTTTGGGATGACTTTCTTTCTGCTTCTTAAAGTAGCTTTCTAGTATAAAATTAAAAAAATTTGTACTAAAAAACAGTTTTAAGAAGCAGAAAAAAGCCGTCCCAAACGAAACCTTAGATGAGCTGCATAACATCCTCAATCCTTTATGCAAGTTCAATATCCAAGTACTAATGGTTTAACATAATTCATCTCCCGTGCAGCTTGAGGAGTTTTATTGTAGGCATTTCAAAGTATTAGGGGAATTCAAGCTTGATAAGTACATAGGCACTTAAACTTGTTCAATATTATTGATTTGTTGAACTCAATTTGGACTCTTATGATAATTTGATAAACCTAAGTTAGATGAATATGGGTGTATTATTTCCTTGATAACATATTGTTCTTTTTTTATTATTATTGTGAATTGCAAAAATGCTTTTAAAAACAAAGGTAAAAGACTAGATACAAACTAAATATAAGGCTCACATTCCTCCTTCAATAACCTAGATAAGGAAGAAGGAATGCTATCAAAAGAAAAATTATCAAAACAAAAATTATTCTCAATAACCAAAGTAGCACACTTATCCACTACCTTGTTACAATTCCTATGAACATGATGAAAAATTATCTTGTTGAAGTCGGCTAGGAAGATGAAATCCTTGTCTTCCCAATTAGTGACTCTCCAAGCATCTTTATTCAAAGAATTTTGATTGAATTTTATAATGTTGTAATTATCACCTTCAATTATAATACCTTTGCTCTCTAGCATCCACCTTTGTATGTAATTTCGTATCATCAAGATTGCCTCCATTTCAAGCTGTGTCACATCCCAATGAACTCTTCTCTCCCCGAACACGAGTAATAACCTACCTTTGCAGTCTCGAAATACTCCGCCAATTCCCGCATTATTAGACTTCAACAAAGATGCATCGATATTTATCTTAATCCAATCTAGCGGTGGAGGGTGTCATTTCAATTGAGACTCCCTAAGGAGATTAGCACCCCAGCTGTCTAATATTGGATTAGCTTTTATCATTGCTACGGACAACACATTGGCTGGAATCATAGAGCTTCCAAGAGTTGGCTTGCCATGGACTTTCCTATTCCTTTCCTTCCAGCATTCATGAACCGAAGAGCAATACACTCTGACTATGTTAGAGCCGGTTATCGAATGCCTTCTCAGCTCTGTCAGACATTCCTCTAGTGAGCAGAAAATTGGGATCATAAATCCCCAGTTTTGCAATTTAAAGGGTATATCCTTCAAGTACTTACAGTGAACCGTAATATGTTCAATGTCCTCCACTTGTTGACAGCTCCGTGCACATAAGACATGATATATTGTTCATTGATGAACAAAAAATTAATAATCATAATTTATCTGGTATTTCCTAATGATTAACATTTTGAAATATGTTATTCATTAGACTAATTGTATAATCAAATCAATAATTGTAATGTTAATTTAACATAATTTCAGTTAAATACACAATAGTAAAAATAATTAATGAAGGGAATTCACAAATTTTTTTCATATAAAATAGATGGATATCATGGAAATTGTAAAAATAAAAATCTCATGAGAGAGTCCAATCACTATTTAGCACTTATGTCACAGTGACCTTCGATGTAGTTGGTATTCACATTGAGCCTGAAATATGAAAAATTTACTAAATTAAAGTAAATTTATGTAAAATATAACAAAATCACTGTTAATCAGTCTAGAGTTCTTCGAGTTTAACCAATTTAAATGATTTTTTTACTTATTTTCTTAGTTCAAAATTATATTAATTTAAAAACAAATATGATGATTATTTCTATTTTTTTTTTTCTCTGAATTCAGTTTGGCAAGAGTTGTCAAATGGAATTAGGCTAATTGGGCACATAAACACTAAGAAAATTAAATTAAATATTATTGGCAAAGACAAAATTGAACACGGAAGTGGAAGATATAACTGATGACTTTCACATGATTTGGGAATAGAACTTTTTTAAACAATTTTTTGTATAAAGTTGGAAATGCTTAAAAACCTCTCTAGTCTTATCAACAAAGAAGAATATCATCAGCAAAATACATATCTTACAGCAACGATAAATTTTGACAAAGATGCATGCACGCAAAACGAAGAAAGATGGATACCTTTGCAGTGATCAAGCTCCTTCTCAACTTTGTCTGCTACAAAAGAATGGCCAGGAGGTGTGTGTTTGGATGCGACAATTTGGTCAAAGAAGTGCACAAAAGGAAGAAAGATGGATAGCTTCACAATGAGCAAGCTTCATCTCCGAAGGTGTGATTTTGACTGCAAAGAAGAACGGGATGAAGGTGCGACTACGGCTGAGAAGAAGAACAATGAGGGAGTGTGACTTTGGATGCAATAGGAAGGAACATCATTTAAGGAGGCAATGAATTCCATCGAAGGAGGCGAGCGAAGTCTAAGTGCTGAAGGGCGGAGGAGAGAGATCAAGAAAACAAAATGAAGAAATGAAACAAATACCCAATCAGTCAGTTAGATAGGATAGTTTTTGTCGGATTTGTGATAGACATTTTGCCGTAAATTTGGCGTGGATTTTCCATCTCATTTTTGGTGCAAAGTCACTGCAAATAAAATGACGAAAAATTTCATCGCAATTTTTGACAAAAAAATTCCACAACAATGTCCTCCACAAAATGCTAACTTTCTTGTAGTGAAATTCAAGAATAGCTTGATGTAAAGCAGTCCACTAATCTAACCGTATTGCAATCCATACTCTATCCAGAAATCATCTCAGCCCTTAAAACTATTGCAGCAATCTTAACCTTCACTCAAAACAGCATTTGTATTCACTGGATATTTAATAAGGAATAAAATGAAATGATGCCCAACTCATTGTTTCAATGTTTTTCCCGTCATATAAATGTTAATTATTTGTTTATGATGGATTCAAATTTTTCCATAGAACATAGCATTCTTTATTAGCAAACAAACTCAAGAGACCTAAATGCGAGAACTTGTGATGGGTATGGAAAGAAGAAGAAGATTTTTGAAAATAAATGTTTTACTGACTCAATATATAGGATTTCAAAGATCATGGGTCAAAAGATAAAAAATATTCTCCTTTTATTATTTTATTATTTTATTTTTATTTTTAGGGATATGATAGCTATATGGAAGATTACAAAAAAATAATAATAAAAATAAATAAATGAGTCCCAATACGAACTACTCCAGACATGTGTCTTGATCTAATATGTTATTGATATGATTGTTGTTCTTTGGTCTTTGGGCAAGTTATCTTATGCCGAGTGTTCATGGGTGAGTAGATGAAGGTGAGTTCTTAGATGGGTCCAGTTAGATAGAAAGTTGTCAACGAGTCCTTTGGTAGTGTTGTGGGCTTTTTGTATGAAGTTTTTAAATTATTTTGATATGAAGGGAGAGTTTACGTGAATTGTATGGGTACAAATTTCATAACACGTGAAGCATGAGAAGCAGGTTTATGCCTTTCTTGTGGTGATCCTTCCTTGTGGCAAGGCTGATGAATTCTAGTGATTGATCATTAGTCGAGCTAATGTTGAGTTGCTTTGGTAGGCTACCTCCTGCTAGAGGGATGAGTTCTCAAAGTCTAGGGAGTTTCATGTGAACCTTAAGTTTTCTCTGGCTTGAATATTGTATTATTGTGTAGTAATGGTTGAAGGTGACCATCATTGGATGAGTCTTACTTCTATGGTTTATCTAATCTGGGTTCTATTAAAACCTATAAAATACATATGAAACATTTGAAAAGATATGTACGAATATATATATTTATTTCCTTGATTCATTTGGCCTTGTAGAGGCAGACTTGTAAAAAGTAAAAGTGAAATAATGATGAGCAATTATTAAGGTTGCCAAATAGTTAAAGGAAAAGTAGATCCTTTATGAAGACTCTCTCTAGGTGTGTGCCTCGACAACCCTAAGACATCTTGGATCATCTTTGTCAACCTTTTTCCCCTCTCCATGAGATCACAAATGGCTTAGGCTCTTCTTCTTTCCTCCATCAAGATTTTTTTGTCTCATGATCACTGGCACGAATTCGTGCTCATTACACCTTTAGGATGTTAGATTTAAATTTTTCCATGGAAGATACTCGATCGTACTAGCAAGCAAACTCAAATGACTTGAACTTGAGAACCTCTTGTGAGTATGGAAAAAAGATTTTCTTTTTAAATAAATTGTTTTACTAGCTTAACACGATGTAGAAGATGTGCCAAATGATCCAAAATATGCCTCTTCACCTTTTACTAATAGAGGTCTGAGAGTTACAAGCAAAGCTACACCAAACATAATAAAAACATGATGACAAATGTGATCCAACACAAGCTGCTTTGGAGACGTGTCTTGATCCAATAGTCCCTTCGTGTAATTGTTGTTCTTTGACACAAATCTTTAGTCGTAGGACGATTTACAAGTTGAGTGTTCGTGGGTGAGTTGGTAAATGTCAGTTCTCAAATGTGCTGGGCTATATAGACAACCATTAACAAGTTCTTTTCCAAAATTGCTGACCTCTTAAATGAAGTTTTGGGGTGTTTTGATATGAAGTGCGAGCCTGCGTGAACTATATTGGTTGAAAATTTCATAGTGGGTTGAATGTTAAGCAATAAGTTTGCATTTTTTGGGGTGATGCTTCCTTGTGGTCGAGTTGACCAATTCCATTGATGGGTCACCGAGCAATGTGACAACCAGCCTCTTACTAGAGGGATTAGCACTCTAAATGTCACGACCCAAACCGACCGGGACGGATCCCGCTCGCATCGAGCCGCGACACAACCGTTGAAATCTAGGATCTAGCTTTGGAATTTGTTTCAGACTTTCTTCCAAGTATTAAATAGACAAAAAAAACACAGAGCTACTATAAACATTCAAATGCAGAATGATTCATCTATCTTTTCTTTCCTCAAAATAATCATATACAGATACAGTGCATGGCTTCAGACAGAAATAACAGAACAGAAAAGTCATGACTATACAAAAATCAAAAGTATCAAGTACCTAATCACAGATCAGACTCAGAACGTCTAGTCCAAGACCTCCTTCCCTTTCCCAGAACCTGAAAACCACGCAGAAAATAAGGATGAGCTAACAGCTCAGCAAGACATCAATCACCAATCAGAATCTTCAGAAATCTCACACAAAACATATCAGAATAATAGTAACCAGAAATTCAGAAACTCGTACAGAATTTATATATGAAACATAAAATACTTGGTCAATCCAGAATCAGATTACAGATACAGAAGAACTTAATTCAGAAAATAGAATAGATCACATAATGACCAGAAATCAGATAAATCATATTTTATCTCAGAGTTCAGAATAGTTATTTAAAACTTTCAAATCATAAAGCAGACAAATTCGTACAGAAATCAGAAATAATTCACAGAACATATTCAGATATCAGATTTCAAAAGTCCCTGACACAGACAAAATCTCAACGGATTATAGCCCATTATGTCTCTTGTTGTGCTTATAGAACCAGAACAGAACAGATATCAAAGGTTCCGGAACATTTTCAGATTTCAAAGCTCATTTCAGATTTCAGAATTCCCTGACCCAGACAACAAAATCACATAGGATTCCGGCCCCTTATAACTCCCTTCTGATAGCACAAACACATCAAACATTCAAATCATCTCATTTCAAAAAATTCAGAAATCGTACGAAAATTCAGCGGCATAACGATAGTGTACGGAATTTACTCAGAATTCACAGATTTAGAAAATTACCAAATTACCACAGAACATGTACGGCAACATTATAAGACTTTCATTGTACTGACAAAACATTTTTCAACATCCTGATAATTTACAGTTCAATTAAAACACCGCAGAATCCAAAATATCCGGTAAAAATCTTCCAGAAAATACTCAAAACGTGCACAATTATCATCTCAGAAACATACCAAAAGTTACAAGTAAAACCTTAAGCAGTAGAAAATAACACACGAAATTCGCTAACAGAAATAAAATTCGGAACATAAAAGCTGTCAAAATTCATGTTTCTGAAAATTGAGAAAGGCGGAATGTGCCTTACCTCGAGCGGTCAACTTCTCTAACTACAGCAACGGACGAAAACGGACCAGAGTCACCCAAAAATTCTCTTTTCTTCCTCTTTCCATGATTTTCTCTCTCCTGGACGTCCTTTCTTTTCCAAAAAAATCTCATTCCTATATATATCCAGACGGATCATCCTGGACGATCGTAACTTCGTCCCTGGACGATTTGGGCTCTGGACAAATTTCGTCCAGTCAAAATTAAATAGCGTCCCAAACGAATTGCTGTCGGGAAAATTTTCGACCAGACGATCCAAATTTCGTCCAGACGAACCATGCAGCCAGAAATGTTTTCCTGCACAACCTGTATCGATCATCCCAGACGATCCAAGTTCGTCCGGACGAACCTGGGAGGAAAAATGGTCTTTACAATATCCCCAACTTCAGAAAAATATCATCCTCGATATTGTCAAACCAAAACTCAGTCAGAAAAGATACGGATATGCTTGCCTCATGTCCGACTCCTTCTCCCAAGTCACTTCTCGTGCTGTTCGGTGCTTCCACTGAACTTTAACCATAGGAATCTGTTTACTTCTTAACTTGCGTACATCATAGGCCAAAATTTTCTCAGGTTTTTCTTTGTAATGTAGATTCTCCTGAATCTCAACCTCATCAGTAGACAACTTCTTGTTAGAATCAGATATCCACTTTCTTAAAGTAGATACGTGAAAAATATTATGCACATCAGACAGCTGATCGGATAACAGCAATTTATAAGCAGACTTTCCAATCCTTTCAATAATCTCAAAAGGGCCGACATACCTTGGACTGAGCTTGCTCATTCTACCAAATCTGCTCATATCTTTCATCGGACTGACTTTGACATACATAAAGTCGCCAACTTGAAATTCCACAAATCTATGCTTCTAATTGTAATACTTCTGTTGTCGATCTTGTGCAGCTTTCAATCTTTCTTTAATCAAATTAATCTTCGTAACAGTTTCATCCATAAATGTAGCACCCATTTCTTGTCTATCTCCTACCTCAGTCAGAGTCAATGGAGTTCTACACTTCCTGTCATATAGAGGTTCGTAAAGTGCCATACCAATACTGGACTTAAAACTGTTATTATATGCAAACTCTATCAAAGGAATATGATCTTCCCAGCTTCCTCCAAAATCCAAAACACAACCTCAGAAGATCTTCTAGTACCTAAATAGTCCTCTCAGACTGTCCGTCAGTCTGCGGATGAAAAGCCGTACTAAAATGCTATCTCATACCCAATCCTTGTTGAATACCCTTCCAAAGTCTGGAAGTAAACCGTCCATCTCAATCAGATACAATCACTTTAGGCACACCATGTAATCTAACAATTTCCTTCATATATACCTGTACCAACTTATCCACCAGATCCGTCTGCTTGATCGGAAGAAAATGTGTAGACTTCGTCAATCGATCCACAATCACCTAGATGGCATCATGTCCTTGCCTAGATCGAGGGAAACCCATAGCAAAGTCCATCGTTACCTCCTCCCACTTCCACTCAGGGATAGGCAACGATTGCAAAAGACCTCCTGGTCGCTGATGTTCTGCATTCACTAACTGACAGGTTTCGCATTTCTAAACAAAGTCTGCTACATCCTTTTTCATTCCAGGCCATCAGAACAAACTCTTCATGTCTCCGTATATCTTGCCACTTCCTAGATGAATTATATAGCCTGAATGATGAGATTCATACAGAATCTCTTTCCTCAAATCTCCAAACACAAGAATCCACAGTCAATTCTTGCAAAAGATAATACCAGAATCAAAAATTCGTAGTTCAGGTTTCTTACCAGATTCAATCTGAGCAATCAACTTCAAATAGTCAGAATCCGACTTCCGAGCTTCCTGAATCCTTTCTTTTCGGGAAGACTGAATGTTCATCTGAGTCAAAACACCAGAATCCGCACCAGTAGAGAAAATCACCTGTAACTATAATCTTTCCATATCTCGTATCAGATACTCATCAGAAGTGAGCTAAATACCTGATAATCCAGAAGACTTCCTGCTCAAAGCATCGGCTACCACATTAGCCTTACCAGGCTGATACTCAATCGTCAGGTCGTAGTCCTTGATCAACTCAAGCCACCTTCTTTGCCTCAAATTCAGATCCTTCTGAGTAAATATGTATTTTAAGCTCTTATGATCTGTAAAGATCTCACACCGGATGCCATACAAGTAGTGACGCCATATCTTCAAAGCAAAAAACTGCAGCCAATTCCAAATCATGCGTCGGGTAATTCTTTTTATGTGGTTTTAACTGTCGAGAAGTATAAGCTATTACCCTACCATGCTGCATCAGAACACAGCCCAAACCTTTCAGTGAAGCATCACTGAACACCTGAAATCCTTCGGTACCTGACGGAAGTGCTAACACAGGAGCAGATGTCAAACAATCCTTCAACTTCTGAAAACTAGCCTTACATTCTGGTGTCCAAACAAAAGCTACTAACTTCTGAGTCGGTCTCGTCAGAGGCAAAGAAATATGAGAAAATCCTTTCATAAATTTTCTATAGTATCCGGCCATGCCCAAGAAACTACGTATCTCAAATACCGTAGTAGGCCTTGGCCAATCAGCAACAGCTTGAATCTTCTGGGGATCAACAGAAATACCTTCACCGCTCATCACATGCCCTAGAAAAGAAATGCTCTTCAGCCAGAATTCACACTTGAAAAACTTAGCATATAACTGATGTTGTCTCAAAGTTTCTAACACAATGCTCAAATGTCTGGCATGATCTTTCTTAGAAGCAGAATACACCAGAATATCGTCGATGAAGATGATCACAAACTGATCCAGACACTCCTTGAACACTCTGTTCATCAGATCTATGAAAACAGCTGGTGCATTGGTTACCCCAAAAGGCATAACCAAAAACTCGTAGTATCCGTACAGAGTATTGAAAGCTGTCTTCAACACATCAGCTTCCTTCACCTTCACCTGATAGTATCCAGATCTCAAATTAATCCTTGAAAACACAGAAGAACCAGAAAGCTGATCAAACAAGTCATCAATCCGTGTTAATGGATACTTGTTCTTGATCGTGACCTTATTCAATCTCTGTAATCAATACACATACGGAGTGTTCCGTCCTTCTTCTTCACAAACAGTATAGGTGCTCCCTAGGGAGAAACACTAGGACGAACAAATCCTCTATCCACCAACTCCTGGAGCTGAACTTTCAACTCAGAAAGTTCCTTCGGTGCCATCCTATATAGAGCTTTCGATATCGGAGCTATACCTGGAAAAATATCAATAGAGAACTCAACTTCTCGATCCGGAGGTAAACCAACCAACTCCTCAGGAAAAACATCAGAAAACTCCCGTACAGAAGCCAAAAATACCGAGTAACCCTTCTTCCACATTCTTCTGACTTCCAACACAGAAATCAAACAGGATAGAACACCTCATAATCCTTGAAATACACATCTCTCACCATCAATAAGCAATCTCACTTGCTTCTTCAAACAGTCAATCTGAGCCTCATACATACTCAGCCAATCCATACCCAAAATCACGTCGTAAGAAGAAATCGGCAATAAAATCAAACTCGATTTTCACTTCTTGCCATAAATATCAATCTCACAAAAATAAAACTTCCAGGCGAATAAATTGCTTTCAGCCGGCAAAATAACAGAAAGTAAAACCAGTAGCAAAACAGAATCCAGATGCAAATCGTCAAAACAACGCTCGGAAAGAAACGAGTGACTGGCTCTAGAGTCAAACAAAACATGACAGGGCTGATCAGAAATATAAATCGTACCTGTCACCACATCCGGAGCATCTCGAGCCTCCTGCTGACTCAAACTGTACACACGTGGCTGAACTGGAGCTGGAGCTACTGAACTACTAGACTTCCGCTGACTACCAGTAGGTGGTCTTCGTGCCACAGAACTCGACCCACCACCTCTACCAGAGGATCCTTCAGTCACAGTATGTGGAGGAACAGTCCTCGTCCGTCCTGCTGAACCAACAGGTCTACTATCAGATCGAAACTCAGATCGTCTATCAAATCCAGCCTGTGGACACTCTGCAATCCGATGTCCTGGCTGACCACATCTGAAGCACTGACCAGTCATGCTGTAGCACTAGACAAAATATCGTCGTCCACAACTTTGACACACAGGTGCTCCACTGACAGATCCAGAACTGGTCGTACTGGTAGTGGCAGTACCAGAAAATCCTGACTGTCCACTCATACTAGAGTCTCCGGAAACAAATCTCCTCTTGCCAGAGGAGCCATTACTAGAAGTATCACCCCCAAACCTCTTCCTACTCGCAGTCCACTGCTGCTGAGTAGCCATCAGATCATTCTCTATCAAACGAGTTCTCTCCACAAGCTCAGAGAAATCAGAAATGTGAAATGGTACTAGGGGCTGCCTTAGACTATCTCGTAGTCCCCTCAGAAATCGATAACACTTCTCAGCAGAAGTACTCATCAACTGTGGAGCATATTGGGTTAAGGTAGTAAACTCGGCCTCGTACTGCATCACAGTCCTGCTCCCCTGAACAAGTCTCAGAAAAGTCTCCTGCATCTGCTGTCGTGTAGAAGGGGGTACAAACCAGAATCGGAATACCTCAGAAAATTCTTCCCAAGTAATCAAAGAATTTAGCTTTCCTTGGAATTTCTCCTCCTGCTGGCCTATCCACCAGCGCTCTGCTTCCCCATCCAACAGAAAACTGCCAACGGTACCTTCCTGTCCGACGGACACTGCATACCGTCGAAAGTCTTCTCTAACCTCCTCAACCATTCTTCAGCTGCTCTGGGCTCAACAGTGCCCTCAAACCTCGGAGGTTTCAATCTCAAAAATATCTGCAGATATCTATCTATGTCCTCAGATCGAACAGTAGATGCTTTACTCTGAGTCTTGCTCATCATCTGAGCAACCAATGTAGCAAACTGCGAAAGTGTATCAGAACCAACCACTGGGATAGTACTGCCCACTAGAGCTGCCTGACTAGCACTCTGCCCATCTATCATATCTGGATCTGGCAGATCCATAAGTACACACAAAACTAGGCACAAAAGCAACACAATAAAAATCCAGACAAACCAGAACTACCCCGATAGACTTACAGATCACTTCCTATAGCTCTGTCTTATAATCCAAATTCCAAAACCTTTGCTCTGATACCACTAAAGTTTGTCATGACCCAACCCGATCGGGACGGATCCTGCTCGCATCGGGCCGCGTCACAACCATTGAAATCCAGGATCTAGCTTTGGAATTTGTTTCAGACTTTCTTCTAAGTATTAAATAGATAGAAAAAATATAGAGCTACTATAAACATCCAAATGCAAAATGATTCATCTATCTTTTCTTTCATCAAAATAATCATATACAGATACAGTGCATGGCTTCAGACTGAAATAACAGAACAGAACATAAAAGCCATGACTGTATAAAAATCAAAAGTATCAAGTACCTAATCACATATCAGACTCAGAACGTCTAGTCCAAGACCTCCTTCCCTTTCCCAGAACCTGAAAATCACGCAGAAAATAAGGATGAGCTAACAGCTCAGCAAGACATCAATCACCAATCAGAATCTTTAAAAATCTCACACAAAATATATCAGAATAATAGTCACCAAAAATTCAGAAACTCGTACAGAATTCGTATATGAAACATAAAATACTTGGTCAATCCAGAATCAGATTACAGATACAGAAGAACTGAATTCAGAAAATAGAACAGATCACAGAATGGCCAGAAATCAGATAAATCATATTTCATCTCATAGTTCAGAATAGTTATTTAAAACTTTCAAATCATAAAGCAGACAAATTCGTACGGAAATAAAAAATAATTCACAGAACAAATTCAGATATCAGATGTCCCTGACACAGACAGAATCTCAATGGATTCTGGCCCCTTATGTCTCCCGTTGTGCTTATAGCACCATAACAGAACAGATATCAGAGGTTCCGGAACATTTTTAGATTTCAGAGCTCATTTCAGATTTCAGAATTCCCTGACCCAGACAACGGAATCACATAGGATTCCGGCCCCTTATAACTCCCTTCTGATAACACAAACACATCAAACATTCAAATAATCTCATTTTAGAAAATTCAGAAATCGTACGAAAATTCAGCGGCATAACGGCAGTGTACGGAATTTACACAGAATTCACAGATTCAGAAAATTATCAAATTACCACAAAACATGTACGGCAACATTATAAGACTTTCATTGTACTGACAAAACATTTTTCAACATCCTAATAATTTGCAGTTCAATTAAAACACCGCAGAATCCAAAATATCTGGTAAAAATCTTCTAAAAAATATTCAAAACGTACACAATTATCATCTTAAAAACATACCAAAAGTTACGCGGTAAAACCTTAAGCAGTAGAAAATAACACAAGAAATTCGCTAACGGAAATAAAATCCGGAATAGAAAAGCCGTCAAAATTCATGTTTCTGAAAATTGAGAAAGGCAGAATGTGCCTTACCTCGAGTCGGTCAACTTCTCTAACTACTGCAACGGACGAAAACGGACCAGAGTCACCAAAAAATCCTCTTTTCTTCCTCTTTCCACAATTTTCTCTCTCCTGGACGTCCTTTCTTTTCTAAAAAAAATCTCATTTCTATATATATCCAGACGGATCGTCCCGGACGATCGCAACTTCATCCCGGGACGATTTGGGCTCTGGATGAATTTCGTCCAGACGAAATTAAATAGCGTCCCAAACAACTTGCTATCGGAAAAATTTTCGTCCAGACGATCCAAATTTCGTCCAGACGAACCATGCAGCCAGGAATGTTTTTCTGCACAACCTGTACCGATCGTCCCGGATGATCCAACTTCGTCCGGACGAACCTGGGAGGAAAAATGGTCTTTACACTAAATATGGGAGTCTTCTATGAATCTAAAGATTTCTCTAAGAGATAATTTTCCTTGGATGGCTTTACTGTGTTGGGTTGAATCCCATAGCCTTCATGTAGCAATGGTTAGGGTTGAACATCCTTGGATAAGTTTTTATTAGTATGGTTTATCGAGTCCGAGTTCTACTGGAGCTTATAAAATACCTTCAAAACATCCAAGAATATATGAATGAGCATACAATTTATATGTTATTATTGCATCCTGGAATATTCGCAGCGGTAGAGAAATATGAAGTTAACTTCTTAGCATTACAAAAAGATCGAACACACAATCAGATAAGAAAGAGGGTGTAACGTTCATAAGAGACACTAGAGTTTTTACGTGAAAATCCTTAAAAAATGGGAAAAACCACGGGGATCAGCCCAATTTGAATGAATCCACTAGTATTTGCAGTCGATTACAAATGATGCCCTTCCTAGGAAGAAGGCCTTGGCTTAATGTCACAAATGTATATCATATAGAGCGCATTACATGGTGGGAGTTACAATAATCAACATAGGCATGCTTGTTTGGTCGGCAGGACCATATTTTATAGGATATAGGTCGGAAAGACCGTAGTAGGCAGGAGACCGGGGTTAGAAAGACCGCTGTAGTAGGGCGGTACTCTGGTAGAACTTTGGGCATCATGTGGTGTCTTGACAGAAGTCCAGGTGTCAGGTGGCGATTCGGCAGAAGTTTGGGCCTCAGGTGATGGTCCGACAGAAGTTTAGGCCTTAGGTGTTGGTTCGGCAGAAGTTTGGGCCTAAGGTAGTGGTCTGGCAGAAGTCCGAGCCTCAAGTGGTGGTCCGGCAGAAGTCCGGACCACAGGTGGTGGTCCGGCGGAAGTCTAGGCCTCAGGTGGTGGTCCGGCTGAAGTCTGGGCATCAGGCGGTGGTCCGATAGAAGTTCGAGCATCAAGTGGTGGTCCGGCAGAAGTTTGGGCCTCAAGTGGTGGTCCGGCAGAAGTCCGGGCCTCAGGTGGTGGTCCAGCAGAAGTCTTGGCCTCAGGTGGTGGTCCGGCAGATGTTCGGGCCTCAGCTGCTGGTCCGACAGAAATTCGGGCCTTAGATGGTGGTCCGACGAAACTCCGGGCCTCAGGTGGTGGTCTGGCGGAAGTCCGGGAATCGGGTGGTGGTTTGGCGGAAGTCCGGGCCTCAGGTGGTGGTCCGACGGTAGAAGTGAGGGCCTCAAGTGGTGGTCTGGTGGAGGTGAGGGCCTAAAGTGGCGGTCCGATGGAGGTGATTGCCTCAAGTGGTGGTCCAGCGAAGCAATGATGTCAGGCGGTGGTCTGGCGGAACTCCGACGGTGGTCGAGGAGGAGCAAGGAGGCAAGAGTGATCTCTGATCTCTCTCTTGAATCTCTTGGGCTTAGGTCCCTTTTCAAGAGAAATGAGGGTCCTATTTATAAATTTTTGAAGTGGCATGGCCCATAAATAGGTGGTAGATCAAGGGCATATTGGGAGTGGCTTGGATGGACGACTGATATTGAATCCCTTGATCATGGACAGCTTGATGGACATTTGAATGTCTTAGTTACGTCATAATTAAGTGATTTTGTGCTTGTTGGATTTGTCTTGTCGAGCCGCTCGATTCGACTATAAGCACGTCAAGTTTGCAAATCGTTTGGCCATTTAAATTGTGGTTTGAACCCTGCATCAGTGCTTCAGACCCTTGATTTGGACCCATTTGGGCTCGGATTGAGCCAAACTTGGTGTCGTTGGGTTCGTATTTCCGAGACGTTCAGTTCGACTATAACTTTGCTGAAATTGAAGTTTGGATGGTCCCAATTTTAATTTTGAAAGTTTCCAACTTGATTTTGCCTCGAGATTCGTGCCCGATCAAGATAATTTTTTTTATGATATATCAGTTATATTATTTTTTCTATATTTTATTTACTTTTAATTAAAATATTCTATCCAAACTTTCTCCTTGTTTTAATGTTTGTATTTTCTTTTGTCTTTTAAAAACAAATATACGATTCGGATGTTTTGAGTTTAGCTTTATAAATAACTCCATAGGCACACGGAACCTTTCCACCATCGTCTCCGTAAAGATTTTTGTCGGTCCAAAATGAAATATATTAAATTACAAAATTATATATACTTTACACTATTTCTCTTTCTTTCTCTTAATTTTCGTTGCGGCAATTTTTTTTGTAATTCTCATTCACTCTTTTCTTTGTCCCAATTAGCTGCATAAGTTTGCTGGAACTTGTTGAAATGAACCCATTTGATTA
This sequence comes from Dendrobium nobile, assembly GCA_022539455.1. NCBI lineage: Eukaryota > Viridiplantae > Streptophyta > Magnoliopsida > Asparagales > Orchidaceae > Dendrobium > Dendrobium nobile. Next base: position 6,068,511 of record CM039731.1, read on the forward strand.
ATCAATCAATCATAAGCTCTCCAGTAAATATAATTAAAATTTAAAATTAAATGTATGAATATTAAATTTTCTAATCTTGTAATTTAGATATTTAATGATATAAATAGTATAATTTTGAGTGGTATGTCTGTAAATCCCTCTATTTTCAAACGATATTTCCTATTAGCTTTATCAGCCACTCTTTCATATTAGAGCAGAAGAGACAGATTGTCCTAAGCTCTGCCACTCAAAAACAACCGAAGAAGGGGGCGAGAGAGAGAGAGAGAGAGAGAGAGAGAGAGAGAGAGAGAGAGGGATGGAGGGAGGAGGAGAGGAAATCAATGCGGGGCTTCTTGTGAGAAAGGGGGAAGAAGAAGAAGAAGAAGAGTGGAAGTTGAGGGAGAGAGTGTGGATCGAGTCAAAAAAGCTATGGAGAGTCGCCGGCCCGGCCATCTTCAGCCGGGTGGTGACATACAGCATGAACGTTATAACTCAGGCCTTCGCCGGCCATCTCGGCGACCTTGAGCTCGCTTCCATGTCCATCGCCAGCAACGTCGTCGTTGGCTTCAGTTTTGGTCTCTTGGTACGCCACTTCTTCTTCAAACATATTCTGAATAAAATTGGTTAACCATTTTAATATTTGAAGAATTAATTCAGTGCCATTTCGATAAAAAAAATTTGTTCAGATCTCTGCCATCCAATCTTTTTCTCCTTTATTTTTCTGCAAATCCATTGAATTTTTCTCTTTGTTATACAAAATTGTTCTATTTTAATCACTTGCTTCTGAGAAGTTTAGGGGATCTTCTGCGTTTGCTACTGTAATTGCAGGATGTCTCTCAAAACCAAATCATCTGAACGTTGTTTTACTGTTCAAATAAACTCACCTTTAATTTATGATGATAAGCTGAGCTATTTTTTTTTCTGAAAACTTTTATTTTTACACAGCAATTTTTTCCTTAAAAAAACAATTAAGGGTTAGTTTAGGATATATTTTTCATCATAATTTTATTTAACTATTATTTTTAAAAAATTTCTCGAAGAAATATTATTTTTTAATCAAAATAATTAAATTATTTCCTCCTAAATAATTTTAGGAACAACTTGGTAAATATTACAATCATCCCGAATAGATTGTGAATCAAACATACAAAAAAAAAGTATTTAAGTTTTTTCACAGGAAATAACAAACGGCATAACATACAAAGATGCTGATAGATTTAAATAGTATAAATTTAGTTTGTCGTTCAGCATTTCTTGTAGCTTTGCGACAGTTTCCAGCTGCGTTTTTCCCAAAAAAAAAAAAAATAATTCTAGCTACTCTGGTTTTTCCGTTGGATTTTTGTAGAGATCGTCACTCCTATTTTTCTTGGGAATATATCACACCTTTTGCCATCCGCCTCCACCTTATCTACTGTCCATCCTCGCCAATGCCTCTTTTCTGTCCTTCCAACAGTTGGTTTGCTTTTTAACTCCATAATTCATTAAGATATGCCAAAATTTAAATTTTTTTTTTTAAATGTCTTTGTCTCTTCATGTTTGATTGAATGCATATGCTCTAAATATCATCAATATGAAGAGAATCATTATCCATAATTCATTAAGATATGCCAAATTTTAATGTTTTTTTAATCTGTTTTAAAGCCATTGATTCTAATGCATCTGCATCGGATGCTTTAACCCTTAGCACGAGAGATTATTACATGCCGGGACTTCAGATGGGAGAACCTTTCGGATTTTATGAGAATACATAGTAAATACACATATTTGCTACGTATTTACTATCTACACTCATAGAATCTTGAGCTTCTTTCATTAGGACTCCTCCCGTAATAATTTCTCCCTTAGTAGACTCTTCGTAGGATAGCAATTTTTTTTTAGTAAAAATCAAGTATTTTTAGGTGGGAGAGTGAAAAAGTCATTATTGTTCTAGTGTGCCATCTTTCTATTCTCCTATTCTCACATGCTATTCAAGGAACAGTCAAGTTGATCATTTATCATCGCCAGAATTTTTATGTTTGCAATCAATCAATATCCAATGCATATCAATAATCAACATCTTATATTTTCAATCACCAATATTTGATATTTTTTTTTCCTTTCAGTCATATTATCTCCTATCATATCAGCTAAGTGTCAAGTCAATTCCTTGCAATTAGTTGACTTTCAATATTCCTCATCAATAGTTTTTCGATGTTTGCTAATGAATAACATCTAATGTCCGTAAGCCACCGGCGTTCTACGCTTATCTTCCTAGCTATTTGTTCTATTCCCTTTTAAGAGGAGTGACCATTTTGATCTTCACTATTTTCTGATTTTAGATCTTCTTTATAAAACATCATTTAAAATAAGGTAATGGTTGTTGTCCATTATCTATTATACATCAATGTTCGATGCCCATCTTCCGATCACATAGTCTCCCCTCGTATTACAAAAACAATCAAACCTATTGTAAATATCACTCAGTTTTCTCAATCTTACCCATTGATAATATCCAAAATCCTATCAGCGACTGACATCTGACATCCTTCAACTACTGATATTTGATTCTCATTTTCTCGGTCTCCTCATTTTCTCCTATTAGAAGAGTGACCTAGCCAACCATCACTCGAGTTTTAAATTTGAATGTTTATTGATAGCTTACTTTTACCCGATCTCCATTAGCCACCAGCATCCAACCTAACTTTAAGCATTCCTTATCAACCATCATATGCAGCTACCAATGATATGCATTCATCCCCTCACTCAATTTCACCTCCATTTAGGAATGCAACCAAGTTGGGTTCAACTTTTGCTTGACTCAATATCACATTCCAATAGATATATATTTGTTCTATCAATCATATCTAATCACAGGATATAACTTTTAACTCATTTTTAGTATAGATTTTTCTTAATCCTTTTACAGAAATATTTATATACACATTTATAACTGGTTAAAATATAATAAAATAATATCATATGATTCATAATGATCCAATCTATAATATATTAAGAGTTACGTGATGAAAGCTTACAAAATTAAGAAATAATATATTTAAAAGATTTATGAGAGATAAATTTCATAGAAATTAAAATCATAGAAGATAGAGGTAAGATGATAGTTACTTACAACAAATAGAATAAATTTTATAAAAGAAATAACATACGAAAAAGACTTGATAGACTTTCTCCCTCCTCCCTCTTCCCTCCTCTTCCTTCTCTCCACCCTGACCATCTTCTTTGATTTCTTCCCGTGCAAGAAAAGAGTGAGGGAGCTGGTGGAGTGAAATGACAAATATTATATATATATATATATATATATATATATATATATATATATATATATATATATATATATATATATATATATATGTTAGTGACCTAATGCCGAGGCACTTCGACCCAACGTTGTAGTGTTGCATGTATAATTCAGAATTAATGTAGAAATAGAGACTCAAATGTCCTAACACTAGTTTTTAGTATCGCTATGCTCTCAAACCTACTCCCACAACGTCACAAGCACAACGTTGAAGCACTCTAGTTCAAACATAAATTTAAAAATTAATATTTTAAAATACTTTTTTTTTGGATTGTTATGGAGTGTACCCTGAGTGGGTGCTTTACTGTGGCCAAGTCTAAGGCTGCAAAGGAGTCGAGTCGAGCTCGAGTCAGAGAGTGTTCGAGTCGAACTCGATTTTCAAATACCGAGCTCGAAATGAGTTAAACGAGGTAATGAACCCCCGACTTGCCCCGTAGAGGTTGACCTTTTTGGTAGTCTCGTGCAAGTAGTGCCTATTGATTATTTTAGGCAAGTTCCCTGCAATTTCGAGGCGAGTGGTTCCTCTGGGGTCGTTAGGGGAGTTTTCCAAGTGGGCTCTTTATGAGGGAGAGTTTCTAGGCCATGATATGCTAACTACATGTTAAATACCTATGAAACAATATGAAGTATACATTGCAATTCTTTTTACTATTAGACTACTATAAATCAAACATGTATCAAACCGGTCTAGGTTAATTTCAGCTTTCTCCTGCTATTTATTCTGACATATTCTGTTATATACTAGTTATGCAATTTTTTCTTATGAGTACAAAATAAGTCTCTTTATTATTTCATGTCATTCCGCAGTATTGGGGTATATCGTCATCTAGATCCGGGATGTGACATAAATAAAAAAAATTTTAAATCTCTTTATTTGAAATACTTTATGCCCCTTTCACTCCAATTCAACAGCCCACAACTTCAAATTTATCTCAAATTATTGAAACTTAAAAGCATCATTAGAACTGCCACCAATTTTGTATTTGTTAGGAAAAACTTCAAAATTATTGTTTTGTTTTTTTCTTAACAAATAATGCCACCAACCATGCTGCACAGGAATATAGAACATCGGAATTGATACTTTTCCTAGTATCATCAATAATGTCTGAACTTTTTCATAATAATTAGCTTACATAATTGTTCAAACGCAGAAAGGGGAAATTAATTCGCAGCATTGAAAGCCCAATGACTCATCAATAACTTTCTTTATGATTGTTTTGTACTTTAATATTATATCAAAGACACTCATTTTTTTTTTGGGGAAATAAGACACTCATTTATGTATGCCAATTTTCATTTAATCCACTCATTTATTTAGCTATAACGTTTCTACTGAGGAGCAATATACTTAGATTACTCCTGGGGTTTATTTGATTGCTTGTAAATAATAAATCTCATTTAAAAAACAATTTTTTTTCTTAATTCATTTATAAGTAAAACATATGTTATTATATTCTCAAGATTTTCAAAAAACTTTAAAAGATAAAATTAGCATTAGATTAATTCTAAATAAATTCAATATATTCTTTTATAAAAATAAATAGTGGGAGGATATCCTCACCAGAAATTAATCATAATGGGTCTTAAATATTTAAGATGATCATAATATAAATATTGATTGATTAATTTTAAACAATTAATCAAATTTGTTAAAATTTTCATCAATATCAATTAAAAAAATTGATTGGGTTATCTTAACCCAACTTTTATGATATCGGGACTTAGACCACCTTCGGCTTCCTCTTGCAACTGAAGGTTAAGGATGTCTCTCTTTAACTCCTCCTTAAGTAGATTCAGGTTTTTGCATTTATTCCTATTCCAGAAAAAAAAGAGATTTCAAAGTTCTCTTAATTTTTCTGTTAAGGATATCGGCTTCGTCACCAAAATCATGTTTACTCCAAGCATTAGAAACAATCTTCCTAGTAGCAGGATAAGATTTCCATGTATCTTCAAATCGAAAAGACTTAGCTTTTGTGTGCTGAGTATCATCAAGTTTGAAAGCAATGGGGCAATGGTCTGAGACTATCCTCGCAAGGTGCCTAACGTAGCAGTTGGAACAAGCTGAAGAGCCGCAGAGTTCAGTAAGCAACGATCTAGACATTCCCAAATCCTAGCATTTCCTTGTTTGTTGTTGCACTAAGTAAATCTAGGACCGATCACACCCAAATCATGGAGGTCATGATTGGCCATGAAGGCTTGGTCATACAAAAACGCTTACCAACTCTCTTGTCTTCTTTGGAAAGAAGGCAATTGAAGTCTCCATCCACAATAGTAGGGACCTCGTCCGTCACAAGACTATCAAGATTGTTCCAAAGGTCTCTCCGAACCTGCAGCTCCTTGTGGCCGTATACCGTAGCCACATTCCAAAGTCCCTTATCGGGAGTGTTCAAAGCACCAAAAATGCATTGTGAGGAATGAGCAGTTACAAAGAAAGTAGCCAAATTGTTTTTCCATATAACCTAGATGCCACCTGCAGTACCAATAGCAGGTTGATGATAAAAATCTCAATCATTACCAATAATTCTATTGACATCCTTTCTATCTATAAAAGATAGTTTAGGTTCAGCAAGACCAAAAAAAAACACTAAGTTGTCTTTCACAACTTCCATAAGGTAGAGGGAGGTCACCTTTTTCTTGACCCCTCTACAGTTCCAAAAAATGAGGGAAGACATTAATTAAGTGAAGGGGAAAAGTCCCCGGCTTTTTTCTTGCCCTTACCTTCAACTTTTCTCTTCCTGGACAACAGTTCAATTGGCCCATGAAATTTTAATTGAGGTTTAGATTTCAGCTTCGCAGAATTTAAGATATCTACTTCAGCCATATCAGTTTTAGTTTTATTAGCATACCCACCAGTGTCATTCAAGGAAGTGTTTGTAGCAACAAAATTTAAATCAACACTTATGGTGTTTCTGTTGCCAGCACTAGGATCCTCACTCATGGCAATCGAAGAGTTCCCAATTGAGCTAGAGGGATCTGAAGAGAGGCCATCAACACCATCCAGAGGGATTGGAATATTAGGAGGAACATGAGATTCAGCAAAAACAACATCTGCTATTTCAACAGGTATAACAGGTGGAACGGAAAGCCCTGCAGAATCAGAAATGTCTGGATTGGCAACAACCCTCTGAATCAAATCATCATCCATAAGGGCTTTGAAACTGTTGGACAAGCAAATGTCAACATCAGAATTGACGTTCACCAATTTATTATCACTGTCCACTTTCAATGTCTCCACCGAAGAAGGCTTGACTAGATTATCTGAAATGTTGCTGCAAGCAGCAATATGATTATCCAAATGGTTGGTTTCCTTCTTCCTAGGTCCCGCTCGATTCCCTGTTTGATTTGGCCTCTTTTTGAATTTAACATGAATCCAAGGCCCATAATTCTCCTGAAGGTCAATGTGAGAGGCATCAGGATTGGCAATATCCTTCGGTTCAGTACCGTGATCGGTAGTCTTGACCGCACAGTCGGGACAGTCAGATTTCAAGTGCCCAATTTTGGCACAATGAAAATAGAATGAAGACAATTTCTCGTATTCGACCTTTTGGAAGAATCTTCCACCCAAACCATCTACCCAGACTCCCGAAGGCAGTTTGGATTCAAGGTTAATGTGTACGCAGATACGTGCGAATTCCTTCTTGCTCCAGTTGAGAGAATTGCCATCCAAGAACATCGGAGTGCCTATTCTTGAAGCAATTTTGCCGATGTTGACCTCATCCCAGCAATGCAAAGGCAGAAGGGGAAAACGAATCCAAACTGGGGTAGATAAGCCTTTGAGCGATAAAGGCGAAAAAGAAGGTGACCATTTGTCCAAGCCAACAATATGACCTCCAATGTACTACGGTCCCCCACTGAGAACTTCTTCCATTGCAACAGGGGACTTGAAGGAACAGAGAATCCAATTCAGGCCCAAGGAAGTTAAGTGGAAATTACCGAAATGGTTCCAATGTTTGCGTAGCTCGATGCTACAAACTGAGAAGGGGATATGCTTTCCCAACACCTTCAAAACAACAGAGTTGGAGAGGATCTTGGAATTAGCAAGTTCTTGGTCCGATTTCAAATTTACCGCCACCCTGTCGGAGGACAATTCAATAGAATTCATATCAAAATTGATTTTGATATGATGAGGCTTTCTCCAGGCATTGAGATAAGATTCATTCGGGTTATCAATATCAACCGAAGATTTCTCTACGTTATTAACATCCAATGTAACAATATTGTTTTGGGCAGTAAGAGAGCCTTCAGGAATCACGGACTTAATCGCAAATTCACGATTAAGGGATCCTTCAGGGTTGCCGACCGGCTTATTAGCATTGGAAGTCAAATCTGAGCAATCCATAACTGCATTATCTAGAGATCCGAAGGTAAATCCATTGGGAACAGGACCAATAGCAGGGATAAGGGTTCGATCATGATGATCATGTGCCAAAGACAAAGATTCAACCTGACCCTTTCCCTTCCCTTCAACATACGAAATCGGCTTATCATACTGAGCGATAGAGCCAAATCCTTCTCTAATGATCAGAGATTTAGAACCAGTTCTTGAATTCTTGCTAACGTCTATACTGGAATTGAAAGAACGTAGAGAAGAAGGTGAAACAGATTGAACAGACGGAAACAGATGATCAGCCAGTCGATGGAGGTCCGGAGGATCTGACAGCAGTCTGCCGGAAGCTGCCATGGCCGGAGACAAAGAACCCGCGAAACGCAGAGATTCAAAAGACTTTCTCGAAGAATTCTCAAATTAGGACACTCATGTACTTTTTTCTTGTGAGTACAAAAGTAGTCTCTCTATTATTTCATGGCATTTCGCATTTCTGGGGTGTACCACCATACGAATTGTTGGGGTGTACCACCATCTAGATCCGAGATGTGAAATAAACACCACTTTTTTAAAATCTCTCATTTTTAATACTTTATTCGCTTTTCACTTCAAACCAATAGCCCACAAGTTCAATTTTATCTCAAATTATTGAAACTTAAAAGTATCATTAGAACTTTTAGCAATCTTGTATCTGCCGAATGAGCAATAGTTTATTTTTTTTTAAATTTTGTAGGGAAAACTTGATAATTATTGTTTTGTTTTTTGCTTAACAAATAATGTCACCAACCATGTCTTTACAGGAATGTAGACCATCGGAATTGATACTTTCCTATTATCATCAATAATGCATTAATGCCTGAACTTTTTCATAATAATTAGCTCACATAATTGTTCGAACGCAGAAAGGGAAAATTAATTCGCACCATTGAAATCCCAATGACTCATCAATAATTTTGTTTATGAATGTCTTGTACTTTTTATATTATATGAAAGGCACTCATTTATATATGTCAATTTTCATTTAATCCACTCATTTATTTAGCTATAATGTTTCTAATGAGGAGCAATATACTTAGATGACTCCCGCAGTTTTTTTGATTGCTTGTAAATAATATATCTCATTTAAAAAAACAAAAAAAAAAAAATTATTTTTGTTAATTCATTTATAAATGAAGCTGATATTATTATATTCACAAGATTTTCAAAAAACTATAAAAGTTAAAATTAGCATTAGATTAATTCTAAATAAATTCAATACATTCTTTTATAAAAATAAATATTGTGAGGATATCCTCTCCAAAAATTAATCATAATGAGTTTTAAAATTTTAAGATGAATATAATATAAAAATTGGTTGATTAGTTTTAAATATTGAATCAGATCAGTTAAAATTTTTATCAAGTTCGATTAAAAAAATTGATTAGGTTATATTATCCCAACTTTTACATATCTCACATTTATATTTGATATGCCATCAAAAAATTATCTTGATTAGGCATGAATCTCGATGCAAGTATAAATTGGAATTACAAAATTAAATTTGAAGCCATCCGAACTATGGTTTAAGAAAAAATATAGTCAAATTGAATGGCTCAAAGAGAAGAACCAAACGATACCAAAATCGGTTGAATCCGAACCCAAATGGGTCCAAATTGAGGGTCTGGATCATATTTAGAATCTTTAGAACATTATGTGGACGACTTGATGATATCCAAATGTGACATGCTTATAACTAAATTGAGCGGCTCGACGAGATGAATCCAATGAGCTAAAAATCGTCGAATTCTGATATCATTAAGTCACTCAAATGTTTGATAAATGATCCATGATTGAGGGAGTAGATATCGGCCGTCCATCAAAACACTCCCAATGTGTCATTGATATTTTCCCTATTTACTAGCCATGCCATTTCAAAAAATTATAAATAGATTTATCATTCTTCACGAAGAGGAGGAATATTAGAAAAATAAAGGATTTCTCTTGTTTTCTCAAACTTGCGCCATTGACCATCGCTAGACTCCGACCACCGACCGTTGTCGGACTTCAGCTATTCATTAGTTGTTGTTGGATCCTTTCCAAAAAAAATCAAACATTTATAGACATTTACCTAATGGCTGATTAATACTGAATCTCTAGCCATCGCCTGACATTGATGGAACATTCTTTGTTATTCAATCTACATTAAGGGAACAAATCTTTGAAAGTTTGGAATTGAAATCTCTTCAGCATATTGTCTTCTCCCTTATTCTGAATTAAGGGATGAGTTGATGTCACCCAACAATGTTCCTTCTGATTGCAGTCGTTCGTTAACTATGGTCCTTACGACCACCGTCGCCCGACTATGGTCCTTTCAACCTTAGTCTCCCGCCAATTAATGTGCTTTCGAACACCGTCGCCTAACTACGATCTTTACGACCAACGTCGCATGTCGGCTAATGTCCTTCCGACCACCATAGCATGCCGACTATGATCCTTCCGACAACCATCGCATGCTAACTACGATCCTTCCAACCAAAATCACTTGCAAACTACGGTCCTTTTGACCACCGTTGTTGTGCAACGACGGTTCTTTCAACCAACATCGCCCATTGAGTATGGTCCTTCCGACCACCATTGTCCATCAACTATGGTCCTTCCGACCGCCGTCGCTAGACTACAATCCTTCCAACCTTAGTCACCCACCAACTGTGATCTTTCTCGCTATTGTCGCTCTACTACCATCCCTCTAAACACCGTCACCCACCAACTATAATCCTTCCGACCAATATAGGTTGCTAAATGCCGTCATTTCGACCACCGTCTCCTACCGACTACAGTCCTTTTGATCACCTTTGCCAGCCGAGTACAGTCCTTTTGACCCGTCGCTTGTGGACTATGATCCATTTGACCACCGTTGCTTGCTGACTACGGTCATTTCGACTAACGTTACCCGCCAACTACCATTCTTACGACCACTGTTGGATGTCAACTTTAATTCTTCTAACCACCGTCGCCCACCAACTACGTTCCTTCCAACCACCATCACCCGCTGACCACTATCCTTAATTGCGACCAACGTCGTCCATCAACTACGATCCTTCTAACAACCTTTGCCCGCCGACTATGAACCTTTCGAACACCATTGCCTGATGACTACAATCCTTCCGAACACCATCGCCCACTAGCTACAGTCCTACTGAGCATAAAAATATGTCAACACTCTCTTAGGAACTACTTCCATGTAATGCAACATGTATTAGCTATATTGAGCCAACGTCTTTCCATGAGGAAATAGATTATTTGTAATCAACCACCAACACTAATGGATTCATGTTGGCTGGAAAATGCCCCGTGGTTTTTCCCTCTTTATAGAGGTTCCCACATAAAAAATTCTAGTGTCTCATATGAACGCTGCACCCCTCTATTTTTATCAGTTTGTGTGCTGGATCTTCGTATGAAGCTAGGATGCTAAGCTTTATATTTCTCAACTGTCATGAATATTCTAGGGCATAATAATATTTATATAATAGTACCATAAAATTCAAATGATATCAAAATATATTCATAAAAAAACATATTTCATTTTACATAAGTTTCTAGTAGATATAATATTTTTGATGTCATATAGACGAGATTAATGCGATGTAATATAATTAAATAAAATAATTTCAGTCCTAAATATATAAATACATAATAATTTATTTATATGGAATTAAATTATTTTTAATGACTTTTATTGTATTAATTATGTATAAACATATTACTATTTTACTATTTTCTCTTAGAAAAAATTGAAAATTATGTCAGCATGAGTTTTAATGTCATAGCAATTTTTTTTTTTAGATTAGAGTTATATACGAAGAATTTAAATTATGTTAAACTCAAGATAAGTTTAATGATATTTAAATCTATTATGATATAATTCAGCAGATATTCTGATATAATTTTTTCTTTTTTATTATATATTTTTAAAAAGATAAACAATTTCCTTATTTTTGAATTTTCTGCAAACAACAGCTGGGCATGGCGAGCGCGCTGGAGACTCTATGCGGGCAAGCATTCGGTGCAAAGAAATACCACATGCTAGGGATATACTTGCAACGTTCATTTATAATATTATTCGCATGCGCCACCCTTCTCCTACCCATGTACATCTTCGCCGCCCCTATTCTCCGGCTCGTTGGACAGCCGCCGGAGCTGGCGGCTCAGGCCGGAAAACTATCTATTTGGTTCATTCCTGTACACTATGCCTTCGTCTTCATCTTACCATTACAGAGATTCTTACAGTGCCAGCTTAAGAACATCGTTCACGCCGTTGTTTCAGCTATTGTGCTAATAGTTCATCTGTTCATGACTTGGCTTTTCGTTTACCGTTACAGATTTGGGTTGTTTGGCACAGCTATGGTATTGAATTTCTCGTGGTGGGTTGGGGTGGGATTGCTTATGGCATTTGTGTTATATGGAGGGTGTAGGGAGACTTGGAAGGGGTTTTCTATGCTGGCATTTGATGGGCTATGGGAGTTCTTGAAGCTTTCGGCAGCTTCTGGAGTAATGCTATGGTATGGTATATACTATATAGTTATCATCTCACTTGTTTTATAATTATTGTTTTTCTTTTTCTTTATTTATTTATGATACCTGTTTAAGCTTATATTTTTTTGTTCGCTTCTTAACCAAGTTAGCTTATTCTTATCGATGCATATTACGTTGATAATTAGAAGTATGATGATCTAATTCCTTTCAAACATATATAACAATGAATGTGAGATTTATTAAACCTAGGATATTTTGCCTCTTTTTTCCAATGTCCATTGCTTGAGTTTGATTTTCTTTATCATTTCTCCAAGGAAAAGACCAACTTGTCAACCTCTTTCATGGCCATCAGCACGTCCATGAATGCCTTGAGCATGAAGAAAGACAAGATGAGGAAGAAGAAGATGGTCGGTTCTTGATAGAACCGAAGAGCAGCAAGACAGAATGAGAGAATTGTTTTTCATTAAGTTTTCAAAGAGAGATATATGGTTTATATAAACAGAATAACGTACGGCTAATGTAAATACCCAATAGAAATGTTACACCTCATCATACTTAAGTACACGCTAATTGCTATTATAATATAATGCTCTAATACGCCCCATCAAACTGATGGGTCCTTGATGACTGTTAGTTTGAGACGAAGCATATGAAACCGAGGTGTTTATAGAGATTTGGTTAGAACATCTGCTTTTTGATCAATTGTGCTTATAGGTAGCAGAGCAATACTATTCTTTTGAATTTGATCACTTATAAATTTCTGGTCAATGTCCACATGCTTGGTATGAGCGTGGAACACCGGATTGTGAGCCAAAGCGATAGCCGATGTGTTGTCGTAGTACATTTCGGTTGGATAGTCTTGAGGTATATTGAAATCTTGTAGTAGTTTCTGGAGCCAGATTATGTCCATTGTGAGCACCGCGAGAGCACGATATACAGATTCTGTAGATGAACGAGCGACAATGTACTGTTTCTTGACCGTCCAGGATATGATAGTATCGCCAAGGAAGGAGCAATACCCAGACGTAGATTTTCTAGTAATGGGATCACTGGCCCAGTCCGCATCTAAAAAGTATTTAAGAACGAGTTTAGTTTTGGTGATTGGTATACCGAAGTCCAACATACCTTTGATGTACTGTAACAGACGTTTGAGCTGATAAACATATTGAGGAAGGGGATTTTGCATGTGCTGCGACAGTAGGTTTACACAATATGCAATATCGGGTCGCGTAAGAGTCAGATATTGAAGAGATCCTGTTAGGCGACGGTATAGAGTAGGATCGATGAAGAATGGTTCTGGATTGAAGACTGTGGGTAGTTTCATGCAGGTGGGATTGGAGAGGGGCTTGCATTCGGTTAAGTTAGCCTGTTGAAGCAATTGATAAGCATACTTCTTATGTGATAGGAAGTATGATTCTTTAGAACGTTGAATTCGTATGCTAAGGAATTCATTTGCATTTCCTAAATGTTTCAGGCTGAATTCTTTGCCAAGCTGAGTAGGATTTCTTGGACGGTATTCTGTTGGTTCCTTGTGATTAAAATATCGTCAATGTATATAAGAAGAAAGATGCGAGCCTTATCTTTGTGGTAGATGAGAAGCGACTGGTCGGCTTGACTTTGAGAGAATCCGATTGACTCGAGGAAGGATGTGAAGGTGTTGTACCACTACCTTGGAGCTTGTTTTAGTCCGTATAGGGCTTTGTGAAGTTTGCATACATGATTAGGACGGGAGCTATCTTCAAAACCACGCGGTTGGTTCATGTATACAGTTTCGGTTAAGGTTCTATGTAGAAACGCATTTGCAACGTCCAGTTGGTGAACCTTCCAATCATGATATAGAGCAATAGACAAAAGTAAATGAATAGTAGGTAATTTTTCAACAGGACTGAACGTTTCCGTGTAATCTATGTCGAATTCTTGATTGTTGCATTGAGCAACCAATCTCGCCTTGTATTTAGCTATCGAGCCGTCCGCATGAAATTTGGTTCGGTATGTCCACTTGTAGCTGAGGATAGAGGCATTGTCGGGTGGTTTGACTAAGCTCCAGGTGGATTGCTTTTGAAGCGCCAAAAATTCAGCTACCATGGCTTGGCGCCATTCAAATTTCTTGATGGCTTCTGTGTAAGACGTGGGGTCAAGTGAGATAGGCGAGTTGGTTTGATGAAAAAGGTTTAAATGTTTTGTGTTTTTGAGAGATCCAGTTTTGCTACGGGTTGTCATGGGGTGCAGCGACTTAGATGGGGGAGCAACGTGATTAGTAGAGGGATATAATTGCGGAGCCACGGGTTGAGATTCTTGAATTGTTGGGATATGAGGTGTATGATTATGGTTATCTTGGGTTACGGGAGTGAGGTTAGGCACGGTATCTTGATTGGATGAGGTTGGATACGGCACGGTAGAAGCAGGTATTAAGAGATGAGGAGAAGTGTCTGTGGGTGGCAGAGCAGAGTTAGATGCAATTTCAGAGAAGGGAAAGAATTGTTTGTTGAATGTAGTGTGTCTAGAGATAATGATTTTGTTTGTGAGAATGTCTAGACATTTGAAACCTTTGTATGTGTTCGAGTACCCCAAGAAAACGCAGGATTTGGATCTTGGTTGGAGTTTATGACGAGAGGTAGGCGGAGTGAGCGGAAAGCATTGACAGCTGAAGACACGAAGGTTGCTGTAGTTAGGTTTGGTGTGATGAATAAGTTCAAACGGAGAGATGTTACTGGTGATAGGAGATGGCATTTTATTAATAAGATAGATAGAAGTTAATACCGCATCAGGTCAGTAAACGTAAGAACGGAGGAGATGCGGAGAAGAGTTCTCGTAGTCTCGATGATATGACGGTGTTTCCTCTAGGCTAAACCATTATGTTCCGGGGTATAAGGACAGGATAGTTGATGTAATATGTAATATCAAAAATCTGCTCCAGGATCGTCCAGGACGATCTGGATCGTCCTGGGACGATCAGTTGAAAATTTGCTCCAGAATGTGCCCAATTTGTTCCAGGTGATTTTCTGTACACATCGTCCAGGCCGATTGAGGACATCGTCCAGGCCGATCGGCACTGTAGAAAATGTCGGCCTGAGAATAGTCCTGGGAACCGTCCAGGACGATCCTAAATGGTCTGATCGTCCTGGGATGATCTGACGATCGGCCGGGCCGATCTGAAGTTTTTAAAGCTGAATTCAGCTCATTTGGAGGAGAGAGAAAATCAAATAAAACGAAAATATCTTTTGAGGAGAGAGAAAGTCGAGAGAAATTTGGGAAAAGTTGATTTTCGGACGACGCGGAGCCGTTTTCGTCCGAGGAGACTGTTCAGGATATTGCTGTACGCAAGGTAAGGCACATTCCGCCTTTCTCAATTTTTAGAACCGTCGTGTTTGGCGGTATATTCTGTCCGGATTTCATTTTCGTTAACGATTTTCGTCTGTATATGTTGATTGGCTCAGTTTTTACCGCGTAACTTTCTGTATATTGTTGGCGTGCCGAGTGTGCACATTTTGGTTATTTTCTGAAGATTTTTGTCCGGGTATTTTTGATTCGACGGTGTTTTTCGTCGACTGGATTTTTCTATGTATTCTGAAATTATCTGTGCAGTAGAATAAATGTTCTGAAATGTGATTATCTATATTCTGTGCGAATTTGGTGAATTTTGATTTTCAGGAAAAATTGTGTAAATTCCGTATACTGCCGTTGTGCTGCCCGATTTTTGTCTGATTTCTGATTTGCCCGGATTTATTCTGAATTGAATTGCTATCTGTATATGCTATAAAAAGGGAGTTATAAGGGGCCTGGATCCTATGAGATTCAGTTAGTGTCTGGGAAATCTGAAATGAGCTCAAATATGAAATCTGATATCTGTTCTGTTCCGGATCCGAGGAAATCTGTTTAGGTGCTATAAGCACTATATATATGTATTCTGGTACGATAAGTACATTTGTTCTGGTGCTATAAGCACATCTGTTCTGGTGCCGTGAGCACAAAGGGAGGCATAAGGGGCCGGAATCCGTAGAGATTCCGTCAGTGTCAGGGAATTTAGCTATTAATTATATATATCTGATATCTGATATCTGAGAAATGATTCTGATTCTGATATGATTCTGATTCTGATATGATTCTGATTCTGATTCGATTCTGATACGATTCTGTTTTGTTACGATATGAGCTGAATTTCTGATTTCTGTACGATTCTGACTCTGTTGATTTAATCCGTTCTGATTTGTACTCTGATGTGATCTGATCTGTACGATTCTGATTCTGATTTGATATATGTCCATATATGTTTTGATTTGATCTGTTTTGTTGTGAACTGTCCGATTCTGATTTCAGTGCGAAGATTCTGATTTCAGTACGAAGATTCTGATTTCTGTCTGATGTGTTTGGTTTTGGATTCTGAGAGTTTTGATTGGAGGTTTGTTGCTTTGCTGAGCTGTTGAGCTCACTCTTGTTTTTTTGGTGGATTTTCAGGTTCTGGGAAAGGGAAGGAAGTCCAGGACTAGATTTCAGAGTCTGATCAGTATAGGTATTTTGTACTTTTTGATTTTTTTTTGTGCAGTCATGGCTATTTCTGTTTATTTTTCTGTCAGCCATGCACTGTATTTGTAGATGATTGTTTTGAGGAAAAGAAAGAAAATATAGATGATTTGTTCCGCTGCATTTGATGTTCTATAGTAGCTCTGCGTGTGTTTGTTTTGTGTATACCATTTTGGAAGATTCAGTTCAGTAACCAATTCCAAAGCTAGATCCTGGTTAGTCTGTTAGGCTGGTCGCAATCCGGCTCGGGCGGGATCCGTCCCCGTCGGGTCGGGTCGTGACAAGCCCTTTTGAGTGGTATCAGAGCATTGGTTTTAGAATTTGGTTGGATTGTCAGACAGAGCTATAGGAAGTGATTAGTGAGTTTGTCTGGGGGTAGTTTTGGGTCGTTTGGTTTTTTATTGTGTTGTTTTTGTGTTATTTTTGTGATAGTTTTCCGGATTTTGGATTTTCTGTATGGACCAGCCAGACCCAGACATGTCTGACGGGCAGAGTTCCAGTCAGGCAGCACCAGTGGGGAGTACAGCCCCAGTGGCCGGTGCTGACACGCTGTCACAGTTTGCTACGCTTGTTGCTCAGATGATGAGCGAGACTCATAGCAGAGCTTCTACTGTCAGATCTGAGGATATTGATAGACATCTGCAGTTGTTTTTGAGGTTGAAACCTCCGAGGTTTGAGGGCGCTGTTGAGCCCAGAGCTGCCGAGGAGTGGTTGAGGAGGTTGGAAAAGACTTTTGACGGGATGCAGTGTCCTGCGGACAGGAAGGTCTCGCTAGCAGTGTTTTTGCTGGATGGAGAGGCTGAGCACTGGTGGGAAGGCCAGCAAGCAGCCAGATTTCAGGGCAGACTGAACTCTTTGATCACCTGGGAAGAGTTCACTGAGGTATTTCGAGACTTGTTTGTTCCCCCTTCTGCATGACAGCAGATGCAGGAGACTTTTCTGAGACTTGTTCAGGGGAGCAAGACGGTGATGCAGTACGAGGCTGAGTTTACTGCATTAGCCAGGTACGCTCCGCAGCTGGTTAGCACGTCTGCTGAGAGGTGCTACAGATTTCTGAGAGGACTACGAGATACTTTGAGATAGCCCCTGATACCATTCCGGATCACTAATTTCGCTGAGCTTGTGGAGCGAGCTCGATTGATAGAGAACGATCTGATGGCTACTTAGCAGCGGTGGACTGCGAGTAAGAAGAGGTTTGGAGGCGAGGCATCGGGCAGTGGTTCCTCTGGGAAGAGGAGATTTGTATCTGGACCTGGTTCTGGATCTGGTGATTCTAGGAGGAGTGGAGGGTCGTCTGGTACTACTACCAGTACGACGAGTTCTGGTTCTGTTAGTACGGCACCTGTGTGCCAGAGCTGTGGACGACGACACTTGGGCCAGTGCTACATGATGGCTGGTCTGTGCTTCCGATGTGGTCAGCCAGGACATCGGATTGCAGAATGTCCACAGATGGGTTTTGATCGACGTTCTGAGTTTCGATCTGAGGGCTCTGTTAGACCTACTGGTTCAGCAGGGAGACCGAGGACTGTTCCTCCGCGTCCTGAGGGGTTTCCTGGTAGAGGTGGTGGTACTAGTTCTGCACCACGGAGACCACCTACGGTTCAGAGGGAGCAGAGTAGTTCTGTTGCTTCAGCTCCTGCTCCAGTTCAGCCCCGAGTTTATAGTTTGAGTCAGCAGGAGGCTCGAGATGCTCCAGATGTTGTGACAGGTACGGTTTACATTTCTGATCAGCCCTGTCGTGTTTTGTTTGACTCTGGAGCTAGTCACTCTTTTCTGTCCGAGCACTGTTTTGAGATTTTACATTTGGACTCGCTTTTGTTGCCGATTTCTTTGTCTGTGATTTTACCGGCTGGGAACCCTTTGATTGCTCGGAAGTTTTGTTTGTGCGAGATTGATATTACTGACAAGAAGTGGAAATCTAGTTTGATTTTGTTGCCGATTTCATCGTACGACGTGATTTTGGGCATGGATTGGCTGAGTCGGTATGAGGCTCAGATTGACTGTCTGAAGAAGCAAGTGAGCTTGCTTGTGGCTGGGGAGAGAGTTGTATTTCAGGGCTTATGAGGTGTTCTCTCCAGTCTGATTTCTACATTGGAGATGAGCATAATGTGGAAGAAAGGATGCCCAGTATTTTTGGCTTCGGTGCGGGATCTGAACCTGGAGGTTGGTTCTGTTTCTGAGATCCCAGTGGTACGGGAGTTTGCTGATGTTTTTCCTGAGGAGTTGGTTGGTTTACCTCCGGATAGAGAGGTGGAGTTCTCTATCGATGTTTTTCCGGGTACAGCTCCTATATCAAAAGCTCCGTACAGGATGGCACCGAAAGAACTTTCTGAGTTGAAAGTTCAGCTTCAGGAGTTGGTTGACAGAGGTTTTGTCCGTCCTAGTGTTTCGCCCTGGGGAGCACCTGTTTTGTTTGTGAAGAAGAAGGACGGGACACTCCGTATGTGTGTGGATTACAGAGATTTGAATAAGGTCACGATCAAGAACAAGTATCCTTTGCCTCGGATTGATGACTTGTTTGATCAACTTTCCGGATCTTCTGTGTTTTCGAAGATTGATTTGAGATCCGGATACTATCAGGTGAAGGTGAAGGAAGCTGATGTGGTGAAGACAGCTTTCAGTACTCGGTACGGGCACTATGAGTTCTTGGTTATGCCTTTTGGGGTAACCAACGCGCCTGCTATTTTCATGGATCTGATGAACCGAGTATTCAGGGAGTATTTGGATCAGTTTGTGATCGTCTTCATTGACGATATTCTAGTGTATTCTACTTCTGAGGATGAGCATGCCAGACACTTGAGCATTGTGTTGGAGACTTTGAGGTGGCATCAGCTGTATGCTAAATTCTCCAAGTGTGAATTCTGGCTGAGGAGCATTTCTTTTCTGGGGCATGTGATTAGCGGAGAAGGTATTTCTGTAGATCCCCAGAAGATTCAGGCAGTTGCTGATTGGCCAAGGCCGACTACGGTATTTGAGGTACGTAGTTTCTTGGGCATGGCCGGGTATTACAGGAAATTTGTGAAGGGATTTTCACAGATTTCGACGCTTCTGACGAGACTGACTCAGAAGTCAGTAGCTTTTGTTTGGACACCGGAGTGTGAAGCTAGTTTTCAGAGATTGAAGGATTGTTTGACTTCAGCTCCAGTGTTAGCACTTCCGTCAGGTACGGAAGGTTTTCAGGTGTTCAGTGATGCTTCACTGAAAGGACTGGGATGTGTTCTGATGCAGCATGGTCAGGTAATTGCTTATGCTTCTAGACAATTAAAGCCACATGAGAAGAATTACCCGACGCATGATTTGGAGTTAGCTGCTGTTGTCTTTGCTTTGAAGATTTGGCGTCATTATCTGTATGGCGTTAGTTGTGAGATCTTTACTGATCATAAGAGCTTGAAGTATATTTTTACTCAGAAGGATCTGAATTTGAGGCAGAGAAGGTGGCTCGAGTTAATCAAGGACTATGATCTGACTATTCAGTACCAGCCTGGGAAGGCGAATGTGGTAGCGGATGCTTTGAGTAGGAAGTCTTCTGGATTATCAGGTATTCAGCTTACTTCTGATGATTTCCTGATTCGAGACATGGAGCGCTTGCAGTTGGAGGTGATTTCCTCCAATGGTTTGGATTTGACTCAGATGAGTATTCAGTCTACTTTGGAGACAAGGATTCAGGAAGCCCAGAAGTCAGATTCTGACTATTCGAAGTTGATTGCTCAGATTGGATCTGGTAAGACTCCTGAACTTCGAATTTTTGATTATGGTGCTATTTTCTGCAAGAACAGGTTGTGGGTACCTGTGTTTGGGGAATTGAGGCAGGAGATTCTGCATGAATCTCATCATTCAGGCTACACTGTTCATCCAGGCAGTGGTAAGATGTATGCTGATATGAAGCTTTTGTTCTGGTGGCCTGGGATGAAGAAGGATGTGGCGGAGTTTGTGTCGAGATGCGAAGCCTGTCAGTTGGTGAAGGCAGAGCATCAGCGACCAGGTGGACTGTTGCAGTCGTTGCCTATCCCTGAGTGGAAGTGGGAGGAGGTGACGATGGACTTTGCTATGGGTTTTCCTCGATCACGACAAGGACATGATGCCATCTGGGTAGTCGTGGATCGATTGACGAAGTCAGCCCATTTTCTTCCGATCAGACAGACTGACTCAGTAGAGCGCTTGGCACAGGTTTATGTTAAGGAGATTGTCAGATTGCACGGTGTGCCTCACGTGATTGTATCTGATCGAGACGGACGTTTTACTTCCAGACTTTGGAAGGGTATTCAGCAAGGCTTGGGTACGAAATTGCATTTCAGTACAGCTTTTCATCCTCAGACCGATGGACAGTCTGAGAGGACCATTCAGGTGCTGGAAGATCTGTTGAGACTTTGTGTTCTGGACTTTGGCGGAAGCTGGGAAGATCATATTCCGCTGATTGAATTTGCTTATAACAACAGTTTCCAGTCCAGTATCGGCATGGCACCGTACGAGGCTTTGTATGGCAGGAAGTGCCGTACTCCTTTGACTCTGACGGAGGTCGGAGATAGACAGGCTTTGGGTGCCACTCTTGCTGATGAAACTGCTCAGAAGATCAGCTTGATAAAAGAAAGATTGAAAGCGGCTCAGGATCGACAGCAGAAATATTACAATCAGAAGCACAGGTTTGTTGAGTTTCAAGTTGGTGACTTTGTGTATGTTAAAGTCAGTCCGATGAAGGGTGTGAGCAGATTTGGTCAGGTGAGTAAGCTGAGTCCAAGGTACGTTGGACCGTTTGAGATTTTGGAAAGAATTGGAAAATCTGCTTACCGACTATTACTTTCTGATTCGATGCCCGACATGCATAATGTGTTTCACGTATCCACTTTGAGAAAGTGGGTATCTGACTCTGGAAAGAAGGTATCTGCTGATGAGGTTGAGATTCAGGAGAATCTGGCGTATAAGGAAGAGCCAGAGTTGATTTTGGCGTACGACGTCCGAAAACTACGAAGTAAAGAGATTCCGATGGTTAAAGTCCAGTGGAAGCACCGGACTGCACGAGAAGCGACTTGGGAGAAGGAGTTTGACATGAGACGGTCGTACCCGTACTTGTTCTGACTGAGTTTGGATTGGATAATGTCGAGGACGACATTTTTCTGAAGTTGGGGAGATTGTAATATCAAAAATCTGCTCCAGGATCGTCCAGGACGATCTGGATCGTCCTGGGACGATCAGTTGAAAATTTGCTCCAGAATGTGCCCAATTTGCTCCAGGTGATTTTCTGTACACATCGTCCAGGCCGATTGAGGACATCGTCCAGGCCGATCGGCACTGTAGAAAATGTCGGCCTGAGAATAGTCATGGGAACCGTCCAGGACGATCCTAAATGGTCTGATCGTCTTGGGACGATCTGACGATCGGCCGGGCCGATCTGAAGTTTTTAAAGCTGAATTCAGCTCATTTGGAGGAGAGAGAAAATCAAATAAAACGAAAATATCTTTTGAGGAGAGAGAAAGTCGAGAGAAATTTGGGAAAAGTTGATTTTCGGACGACGCGGAGCCGTTTTCGTCCGAGGAGACTGTTCAGGATATTGCTGTACGTAAGGTAAGGCACATTCCGCCTTTCTCAATTTTCAGAACCGTCGTGTTTGGCGGTATATTCTGTCCGGATTTCGTTTCCGTTAACGATTTTCGTCTGTATATGTTGATTGGCTCAGTTTTTACCGCGTAACTTTCTGTATATTGTTGGCGTGCCGAGTGTGCACATTTTGGTTATTTTCTGAAGATTTTTGTCCGGGTATTTTTGATTCGACGGTGTTTTTTGTCGACTGGATTTTTCTATGTATTCTGAAATTATCTGTGCAGTAGAATAAATGTTCTGAAATGTGATTATCTATATTCTGTACGAATTTGGTGAATTTTGATTTTCAGGAAAAATTGTGTAAATTCCGTATACTGCCGTTGTGCTGCCCGATTTTTGTCTGATTTCTGATTTGCCCGGATTTATTCTGAATTGAATTGCTATCTGTATATGCTATAAAAAGGGAGTTATAAGGGGCCTGGATCCTATGAGATTCAGTTAGTGTCTGGGAAATCTGAAATGAGCTCAAATATGAAATCTGATATCTGTTCTGTTCCGGATCCGAGGAAATCTGTTTAGGTGCTATAAGCACTATATATATGTATTCTGGTACAATAAGTACATTTGTTCTGGTGCTATAAGCACATCTGTTCTGGTGCCGTGAGCACAAAGGGAGGCATAAGGGGCCGGAATCCGTAGAGATTCCGTCAGTGTCAGGGAATTTAGCTATTAAATATATATATATTTGATATCTGATATCTGAGAAATGATTCTGATTCTGATATGATTCTGATTCTGATATGATTCTGATTCTGATTCGATTTTGATACGATTCTGTTTTGTTACGATATGAGCTGAATTTTTGATTTCTGTACGATTCTGACTCTGTTGATTTAATCCGTTCTGATTTGTACTCTGATGTGATCTGATCTGTACGATTCTGATTCTGATTTGATATATGTCCATATATGTTTTGATTTGATCTGTTTTGTTGTGAACTGTCCGATTCTGATTTCAGTACGAAGATTCTGATTTCTGTCTGATGTGTTTGGTTTTGGATTCTGAGAGTTTTGATTGGAGGTTTGTTGCTTTACTGAGCTGTTGAGCTCACTCTTGTTTTTTGGTGGATTTTCAGGTTCTGGGAAAGGGAAGGAAGTCCAGGACTAGATTTCAGAGTCTGATCAGTATAGGTATTTTGTACTTTTTGATTTTTTGTGTGCAGTCATGGCTATTTCTGTTTATTTTTCTGTCAGCCATGCACTGTATTTGTAGATGATTGTTTTGAGGAAAAGAAAGAAAATATAGATGATTTGTTCCGCTGCATTTGATGTTCTATAGTAGCTCTGTGTGTGTTTGTTTTGTGTATACCATTTTGGAAGATTCAGTTCAGTAACCAATTCCAAAGCTAGATCCTGGTTAGTCTGTTAGGCTGGTCGCAATCCGGCTCGGGCGGGATCCGTCCCCGTCGGGTCGGGTCGTGACATAATATGCCATGTTTGCGAAGATAGTCAGCAAACTCGTGGTTGACCACTACTGGAAAATCACTCATTTCCGGCGGCAATTTCCGGCGGAAATTGGGCATTTTCACGCGGTTTTGTAATTTAGCGGCGGTTTTTCGGCGGTTCAAATGCCGCCGGTAAAAACCGCGTAGGAAAATAAATTCCGGCGGTTTTTTCTGGCGGCAAGTTTATCCGGCGGCTTACCGGCGGTCTTAAACTGCCGGTCAAATTAAAAAAAAAAAAAAAAACCGCTCCCGCGCCCGAACCCTGCTTCCACCGGGGCTTCGCGGCTCTGGCCAGGCACCCGGCCCTCCTGCGCTCCCGCCAGGCGCGGGCCCTCCGGCCAGGCTCCCGCTTTCCGCGATCCCGGCTCCCGCGCTCCGGCCAGGCTTCCCGCGCTCGCGATCCCGGCTCCCGCGCCCGCTCCGCGCGTATGCGCGCGGTGAGATTCGATCCGTGGATCTCACGTGTACATTTCTAGCGACCGACCGATATGCCAATTATGCAAATACGTTGTATTTGTCAATATTATTTATTTAAGTATATTCAGACCGAAAAGCAATTAATTATTTATTTTTTTTAAAAAATAAAACTAATTAATTTAAAATAAAAAATAATATTTAATATAAAATAACAATTAACTAACTAAATAATTTTAAAATGAAAATGAATTAAATAGTTAATATAAGTTTTCATTAATTTTTGTTAAATCATTTACATAGTAAAAAAATTTATTCATTTTCAATAAAATTTTTAAAGCCGCCGGAAACGTGAAAAAGCCGCCGGAAATTCCGCCGGAAAATTCTGTGAGAAAAAAACCGTCGGAAACGCGACGGAAAGCCGCCGGAAAATTCCGCCGGAAATCGGTGATTTTCCTGTAGTGGACGTACTCTAATCCGCCGTCAGCACACAGAATTTTTATCTTGCGAGAAATATAATTTTCAGCTTGAGTTTTAAAATCGATAAAAGTGCCTAAAACATCAAATTTCCGTCGTAGAGGAAAAGCCATGTAAATCTAGTGTAATCGTCAATGAATATGACATAATAGTTGTATCCTTGGTTAGATACAATCGGAGCCGGACCCCAAACATCAGAGTGAATGAGGGCGAGAGGCATATTCTGACGATTTTTGGACAATTCAAAAGACAGTTTATAGCATTGCGATTCTTTACACGGTTGACAGAAAAAATGTTTATCAATTTTAAGATGAGTATTACAGCTAGAAATTAAATCCAAAACACGATTATGCGGATGGCCTAATCTATGATGCTAGAGATCGATGGAAGTGGGGACAGCAGCCAGGGCCTTCTTGAGCGGTAGCGAGGAGTCAATCTGTATGGGATAGAGTCCGTCAATGAATGGCCCTTGCAGAATGACCTTGTGAGTCTTCCGATCCTTAAAAGTGAAGCCATTAGAATAAAAAATTATTAGAAGATTGTTATCCTTTGTTAAGCAAGATATAGATAATAAATTGTAAGCGAGAGATGGAGAGTGAAGAATGTGAGACAAGTGCAGCTTACGAGAGGGGGTTGGAAGAAGTCCAGCCCCAGAATGTGCTATGTTGATGGCGCTACCATCGTCGATTGTGATGTTGTCCGATCCTTGGTAAGGCGATGTAATGGACATGTTGTCAAGCGAGTTTGTTAGATGCGTTGAGGCACCGAAGTCCAGAAACCAGTTGTTGTCTGAGTTAGTAGAGGAGGCAAGAAGCGCACTGTTCACATTTCTTGTGGCCGGAGTGTACTGAGCATTCATGCGATGCCAACAAGATTGGGCGGAATGGCCTTTCTTGTAGCATATTTGACAAACGATAGCACTGTTGGGATTTGTTCTTGATGGTCCTGAACCATTGTGGCTTTGTTTCCCGCGAGATCTCTTGCCGTGCCCTCAGTAGCTGAATAAGGCATGGGCGGGATCACTGCTAATGTTTTGACGAGCAGCATCCGCGGCCAAATTTATCTCTTCACTAAGAAGAAGGGCGTAGAGTTGATCAAGGCTTATGGGGTTGAGCATAGTTCTAATGGAGGTCTTGAAGGATTGATAGGTATGGGGAAGGTCGTTTAGAATGTAGAGGATAATATCCTCTATGTCGACCGTGGAGCCGGCATCCGAGATTTGATCAATCAAAGATTTGATTTCGGAGAGGTATTGAGTCATAGTAGAGGTTTTGAGGGATACATTGTGAAGTTCATTCTTGAGTTGAATGACCTTGGAGCAATTTGATGATTGAAACCGGGATTCGAGCGTTTGCCAGATAGCGGATGTAGAATCTAGAGAAATTACGTTGGGCAAGATTGAGGCGGAAATTGTGGAACAGATAGCGGCGGAAAGGTTTTGATTGGTAAGGTGCCAGTTGACGAATCTTGGATTTGAGGATGAAGAACCGTCTGGATTTTGAACAGAGCTGGCCGGAATTGTGGTTTGGGACTCAAAGAAAACAATAGAATCCATTGGCACGGATTATCTTCAGAATTTGTGATCGCCAGATGGTGTAATTATCAGCGGTGAGAGGTGTCGTGACGAAGTTCTTGATGTTGGAGACAACAAACTTCAGATTTGCCGGGATTGGAGGATCGACGGAGACGGGATGATCGTGAAGATCATCGGAGATCTGGAGGGAGGTAGCGTCAGACATAGATCAGAAATCCTGATTTACTAGGCGACTGATACCATGAAGAAAGACAAGATGAGGAAGAAGAAGTTAATCAGTTCTTGATAGAACCGAAGAGCAACAAGACAGAATGAGAGAATTGTTTTTCATTAAGTTTTCAAAGAGAGATACATAGTTTCTATAAACAGAATAACGTACGGCTAATGTAAATACCCAATAGAAATGTTACACCTTAGCATACTTAAGTACACGTTAATTGCTATTATAATATAATGCTCTAATAGAGCACTTAAGCTCTCTCAACTTTTGAAAGATGGATTGGCTTGTAGGACTTTTGCTTTTACTTATTGTTTCTTTGCTAATATGCCATCAAAGAGTTTAAAAGCTCATCAATAGACGTGGACTCCCAAGTTATTTGCTTATTCAATAGCTCTTATAATATGCTTAAAATTTTCATTTATCGAGTGTACAATTTTATTTTGCACTTGAACATCCTCTAGACTTTCTTCATATTTCTTAGTTGATTAATCACAGTTAAGGTATCCATGTTCTCTCTCTCTCTCTCTCTCTCTCTCTCTCTCTCTCTCTCTTTCTCTCACTCAGAGTATTTGAAATTGAACTTTCTTTACCTTTTCTACTCCTTTGTAGGCATTTTGATGTATCTCCTATGCTTGGTTGGAAGAAGATGCGCTAGCCAGCTCAAAATGAGCAAAATGACAAAGAGTGTCTTTTTGTCTTTTTGTTTTTTATTTTCTACTCTACTCTCACAAGTATTTTTGGGGCACCGATAATGTTGTTTCATATTGATGCTCACTATAGTCTTTCTCAATCTCCTCCCAAATATATTGGGAATCAAATAAAGCTTTCATTTGGATACTCTAATTCTCATAGTTCTCCTTTGTGAGACAAGCCCCTTGTAGGTTCATGCTGATGGTCACCTCCGATAAACAAGTACTTGATATCACTTGGATAAAATTTTGTGAGGAGAATAGAGGTATAAAATCTCAAGTTTTGGTTTTTAGATTCGATTTAATGCAACTGATGCAATGGATTTGCTTGTTCTATACCCTTCAGATACAAGATAGCTAGAAATTCCAGATTACTTCCATCTTCCCAAATAGAAGTACCATACTCCAAGAAAAAAAAAATAATAATAAAATCCCAAATCATCTATGTCCCAATGAAAGAAAAGACCAATGAAAATTTGTAGTCTACTTCATTGTTCTTCTTATAAATCAAATGATAATCGGAATGGTTTATGGAAATTGTTTATTTGATGATTTAATCATCATTGGAATGCAGCTTGGAGAACTGGTACTATAGAATATTGATTGTGCTTGCTGGGAATATAAAGAATGCTGAAATTGCAGTGGATGCTCTCTCCATATGGTGACTAATTTCTCTATTCTTTTCGATAATTTGTATAATCATATATTAATAAAATGCTTGGCTGATAGAATTCACTTCTGATGTGCAGTATAAGTATTAATGGCTGGCAGCTGATGATTCCTCTTGCCTTCTTCGCTGCAACAGGGTAAGTTTCAAAACTTTTCCTTTTTCTCATCTTACTCTTTTCTCCTATGTACTTCAACGTTTCACCTGATTTTAATGGCCGAAAATTTTTTTCCAAAGGATTTGGCTTGTGTAGGTAATGCCAAATCTTTATTAATAAACACAAAGACAATCTAATGGAGGGAGACAGAAAGAGAGGGGAGAAATAGTGAGAAAAACTCTGAAAATTGAACTATATCTCTCTTAAAAAGTACATGCTAGTTTTCCTTTGTTGGAATTAAGATACGTTTAGGCTCATCTTGTAACAATTTATTTATAAGGCTTAGTACGTTGGCAACCCTTTATGAATTTTAAGCTGTAGGAAGCATCATTTAGGAGAAAATTTCCTTTTGTGTGAACTACTTGGCAAAATTTCTAGTGATTTTGTTTGAAGCAACTTAAGCTTTTTTTATTTTTGCTTTTTAAACTCCTTTCTCAACAAAAGTTTCAAAACTATATTTTTAATAAAAAATATTGAAATTAAAAGTTTGAAAAAATAATGAAAAAGCTATATTCTAAATATATTATTTTTCTACGAACTGGTTTACTTAACACAAAACTGGTCAAAAAACTATTCCAAACGAAGCATAAGCCAGATCAATAGTGCTGACTTCAACGACAGAGTTCTCTTTGTACAAGTACATTAAGCTCTTAGTTGGATGACTTTCATGATAACATTATGACTTCATTAACTTAGCTTATGCGACATTTGGCACACAATATTAGCAATTTCTATCGTAGTTGATGTTGTTTATTTTAAAGGAAGTGTTCATAACTCAAAATTCTAATTTCTCTCAAAACTTTAGTTTTATGAAGACCATGCTTCACAACATTAAGGCATGTTTTTATATTTGTAATAACAAGTAGTTTTTGCAAATTGTGTTCTAACATGTTGATTTCTCTCTTTAATGGCTTGTAAAAGAGTGAGGGTTGCAAATGAGCTTGGAGCTGGCAATAGTAAAGGAGCCAAATTCGCAACAATTGTCGCCGTTATTACCTCAAGCATTATTGGAATTATCTTCTTCATATTGATCATCACTTTCCATAACAAAATTGCTTATATCTTCACCATTAGCGAGGTAGTAATCGATGCCGTCGATGACCTCTCTTTCTTGTTGGCTTTCACCATTCTTCTTAACAGCATTCAACCAATTCTTTCAGGTGATTTAAAATTTTTTTTTTGCTCATAGAATCATTGAGTTATATTAAATAATAATAATAATATAGTGTAATATTATGACTGAATTCATATATACTGTATGTAGGTGTTGCAGTTGGTTCAGGATGGCAATCAGTTGTGGCATATGTTAATATTGGATCATATTACTTGATTGGAATTCCACTTGGTATTCTTATGGGATGGCTTCTACATCTTGGTGTTTTGGTAAATGAGCTTCTTCATTTATTGATATTATTATTATTATTTTTAATTTTTTGAGTTTGGCAAAATATGAGATAGAACTTTGATAATAAATTATTGGAGAATTTTATATGATTTGACTGTAGGGAATATGGGCTGGTATGATTGGAGGGACTGCTATTCAGACACTCATACTGGCTATCATGACCATACGATGTGATTGGGACAAGGAGGTGAGAATTTGATGATCTTATTTATAACACAGAAATTAAAATTTTCTCTTTGTTTTATGCTTCATTTGAGATGACTTTCTTATTGTTTTAAAGGAATTTTTTGGTAAAAAACTGCTTTAAGAAACAGTAAAAAAGTCGTCCCAAATAAAGCCTTAGGCTTAGTTTGAGACAGCTTCTTTGTTGCTTTCTGAAACAGTTTTTTAGTAAAAAAATTTCTTGAATTAGAAAATTTTGTACTAGAAAGTCATTTTAGAAATCAACAAAAAAGCTGTCCCAAATAAAGCTCTAGTATTAATATGGTTGTTAATTCAATTCCTGAAGAAAAAAGAAACATTTTTTTATTTACCAGCGCTTAACAATGTTTTTCTTTTGATGTTGCAGGCGTTGAAAGCTAGTTCGCGCATGGAGAAATTGTCTCGTCGGATTGAACGATAGTTTTATAATGAGAGAAGTTTTTTTTTTTTTTTTTGGAATTTCTGTAATTTCGGGTAAAGTTATATGTATCTTGTCATATAAAGATGAGAAAAATTTTTCTCTGTCCATCTTTCATTACTCTGTAATTTCGGGTAAAGTTATATGTATAAGCAATAGATGTTTATGTTTTACTAGTAATGCAGAACGAGCGCCATTGAATTATAAGCTTTCCTTCACAAATGTATTTTTTTAAGCTCAAAGCTATTTATTTTAATAAAAATATTTATACTCAAGTATTCTTGTGTACTACGAAATTTATGACAATAGAAAAAGAGTTTTATGTTTTAGCTTTGCATGAAGATTAGCACACATATAGATAAAAGAGAATAATGCATGAGACACTAGAATTTCTTTTATGTGAAAAACCTGAAGGGAAGTACCATGCCTAGCCCAGCTGAAATCCACTATATACTCAAAGTTACAAAAAAACCATTTTTTCTCCACGACTGGAGAATATGGTGTCTTGCCTCAAAGTTTAATGAAATAATTCAAATCTAATATTAATTATTTCATTGTCAGAATAATATACCAGAGTCACTAAATATCCAAAAATATAATAGTATAAAAGATACATAGAATTCCAATTTATATTTCTTTCAAAAATAATTATTAATAACAATCTCGAATATTTGTAAATCATCAAAATATAAGAATAAAATTGGACTATCAAATGAACACCTTTCCTACACTAGCTCCTCACGAATTCCAATATGATCAACTCCTACTCAATTGATTCTTTTCCTTTTTCCTGAAATAGCAAATACTTCATAGAATGAACAAAAAGGTGCTCAGTATGCTACCCCAAAATCCTATCATAGAAATAAATATCCATATTTATAATTTTTGCAACTAAATGATTTAGATGACTTTTAAAATTATAATAAAAAATAACTTTAACACTTATAAACATTGACATTTGATTGCTCATGTTTAGTGTTTAACATTATTCGAAGAATGATATATACATAAATTGAACTTTAACTGTCATCATAACTAACATTTCAAAACCTATCATTGAACTTGAACATTGTAGACATTAATATGTACTTCTAAGGGAGTATAAGTGAATACTTATTAATATAAGCATCCCTTACACTTTTTTTTTTGAAGAAAGCCGAGCATCCCTTACACTTGAATTAATCTCAATTAACAGAATATGCAACAGATGAATCATGATATGTGCATATTCGGATACCTGCATATAACTCCACTTCCAGTTATATTTCCCCTGGTTAGCCCACCAGCATAAGGCAAATGGAGTAGACCCATACTTTATATCTCTTACAACACCACTTTCACTTGTAGCTCCCTTAATCCTCTCACACCTGTACAAGGCATATAGAGCCAAAAATAGAAACAGTAACATAGAGGGCTCTTGTAAAATTACTTATAGTGCTCTTTAACATCTCTAGCATTAGAACTTCTACCATGACATGATATGCACGTGTATAACTTGCATGTTTAATATCAAATTTCAACACTTAAAATTGTCATGAACAAGCTTGAATTGCCACCAATATGATATTTTTTCAAGAGGTAACACATGTTTAATTTGCATACACACGTGATATTTATTATTTGAAAAATCATTCATCAGGAACCTTTAAAACATAATTTGAAGGCTTTTATTGAACTATAACCAATGCTAAAAATGTCATAATCAACCAATGAAAATTTTATTTTTTTACTGTTAAAATGATCATAATAGAATATTCTAAAATATATCAGAAATCACACAGGGAATTTTTTTTTAACTTTAAAACTCGCATGGTATCCCATACCTTTTCATACAAACATTGAAAATGAAATCAGAAATAAGATATTGTGAGCCTATCTAAAGATTGTTTTTTTTCCTTAATAGACTCTATGGACAAATCTCATACTTTGGCCTCCAAAATCCCTTCTCTTCTTTCTCTCTCTCCTCATCACCGCTCACCTTTCTCTAGCCAAATGAAATGAGGAATATGTTTTTGAAAATAGCTTTGGATATTTATATATTAAAATTTATTTTATTGCTCTGACATGATGTGCCACTGCGCCTGGCCAGAATATTCCAAATACTTTTGGATAAAGAGATCAACGACACAAGGCTCTATATCCAACGCTTAGGATTTTCTTTCTCACCAACAAGAAGGCTCAGTGCCTTAGCGCCATCCAAACCAATGTTGCAGTGCTCTTAAGGCCTTTTGGACACTTAACATTTATTTAATTCCATACTTTAAACCTTATTTAAATTTATAATAACTCCAAATTAAATGTGTAAAGGGAGGTTATAAAATTCTTTCCAGTTTTTTAATAACATACATTACATCTTCCCCTTTTTATAAAAAATATCATTATCAACATTTACACCTAAATAGGTACACAAAATGGGTTTGGATGTAACTGCCTTATTTATGCATCTTTCTCCCCAGTTGCTTCTCTTTCTGACCCGTGCTTCCATTGGATCTTAACCATAGGAATCTACTTATTCCTTAACTATTTCACATTATAGGCCAAGAGAAACTTTGGCTCTTCCCTATAAGTTAGACTATGATGTACTTTAACTTCTTCTTCTTCAGGAATTCCTTGTTTAAGATTAGAAAACCACTTCGTAAGCTCTCACACATGAAACACATCATGGACATTTGACATGTAATTGTGTAACTTCAACCTGTAAGTAGATTTCCCAACTCTTTAAATTTTAATTCAAAAGGACCAATCTTAGACATATTTATTATCCTTCCTAATTAAATTTGATTACACCTTTCACCGAGCCAACTTTCAAAAAAATAAAATCACTAAATTAGAATTCAATATCTTTATGTTGTGTGTCTTTGTATCTTCTGTCTATGCTGAACTGCTTCCAATCTTCTTCTAATCAATCTCATCTTTTTTATGCCATTGTCTACCAATTCAAAAGCTATCATCTTCATTTCCCCTACTTCTATATAAGATAATGGAGTTTTGCACATTCTCCCATTCAGAGCTCCATACAAGGCCATACCAATATTAGATTGGAAGTTTTTATTATAAGAAAATTCATTCATAGGAATATATATAGTCCTCCGATCTTCCTCCAAATTCTAGTATACGTAACCTCAACAGATCCTCAAGCACATGAATAACTTTTTTTGACTATCCATCTATCTGAGGATGAAAGGCTATACTAAAATTCAACTTTATCACTATACCTTCTTGAATACCCTTTGAAAATTTAGATATAAACCAACCATCATAATCTAAAATGATAACCTTGGATATCCTATGAAATTTAATAATATCTTTAACATGCAGTTGTGCTAGCTTATCTAATGAGTTTATCTGCTTCATTGGGAGAAAAATTAGCATACTTATTTAGTTTATCCATAATGACCCACACATCATCATGCCCTTTTCTCAATCTTGAAAAACTTATATCAAATTCATAGTGATTTCTTCCCACTTACATTCTCAAATAGATAAGGGTTATAATAGTCCATTAGGCCTCTAATGTTTATCTTTCTCCATTTGTCAGGCTTACACTTGGAGACAAATTTAGCTACACCCCACTTCAATCTTAGCAATGAGAATATCAAATTTAAATCTTGATACGTCTTACTAATGCTTGGATGGATTGAATACCCACAAAACCATCTACCGTAATCTTTTATTTGCAACTAAGGCCGCCTTCTATAATGAATATGATTAATAGGATCCACTAATCTTACATATTCATCATCTTTTTTTTAGCCTCCTTAATATATAATCATCTAAGAGATAACTCCTGAAGACATATCAGATGAATGTGCTACCTTCAACTCCAATCTTTTTATCTCTTATTTTAAAGCCTACTTAGAAGTGATCAGATTTACTGGTACCTCGATAGACTTCCCACTTAGAGCATTAGTAATCAGGTTGGCTTTTATAGTATGATAAATAATGTTGAGATCATAATCCTTGATTAACTTAAACCACCATCCCTGCCTTAAATTCAAAATTTTTTGAGTAAATATATATTTTAAACTTTGGTGGTCTGCATAAACCTTACATTTTACCCCATAGGGATAATGTCTCCAGATGTTTGATGAAAATACAATTGTTGCTAATTTAAGATCATGATTTGGACAATTGTTCTCATACTTTTATTCAACTTTCTAGAAGCATAAACATCTACCTTTCCATTCTATTAAAATATAAATCCTAATTCCTTTAATGAAACACCACTCTACACCTAAAATCCTTCAACACCGAATGAAATAGTCACCATAAGGGCTAACACCAAATACTCCTTCAACTTTTAAAATCTAGCTTCACACTCTGTTGTCCAATCAAATATCATAGCCATCTAAGTTAATCTCAATAGAGGAATCTTAATTAAAAAAAAATCTTTTAATAAACTTCTTATAATAATCTTCTATGCCTAAAAAATTGTGAACCTTTCATAATAAAGTTGGCCTTGGAAAATTTATCACGATTTGTACCTTCTGGGGGTCTATATACATGTTCCTTTCTTGATTATAATGTGCCCCAAAAATACAATGGGACAACAAAAACTCATACTTTAAAAATTTTGCATGCAATTTATACTACCTCAGAGTTTCTAGAGTTAGCATTAAGTGCTTCACATGATCATTTTCATTTCTCGAATACACCATAATATTGTATATAAATATAATAATAAATTAATCTAAGTACTTCCTAAACACTTTATTCATCAAATCCATAATTACAACTAGTGTATTCATCACTATAAATGGCATTGTTAGAAATTCATACTATCCTTATCGAGTACTTAATATCGTCTTTGCTACAACATCAACTCTCACTCGCAACTGATGATATCCATATCTTAAATCAATTTTTTAGAATACTGAAACACATTTTTACTAGTCAAATAGATCATCAATCATGGGTGGTGGATATTTATTTTTAAAATACACTTTATTCAATTCTCTAATCAATATACATATTTAATGACCTATCCTTCTCCTTCATTAATAATACATTAGTAACCCATAGAGTTCCACTTAGTCTGATGAATCCCTTATCTCACTTCTCTTGCAATTAGATTTTCAATTCCTATAATTCCTTCAATGTAATTCTATAATAATTCATCACTATTAGAGATGTACCTAGGACCACTTTAATATAAAACTCTACATCTCTCACTAGAGGCAAACTCTTTAGCTCTTCAAAAGTGACATAAGTGAATTCTTTCACTACAAGAACATCTTTTATGTTTCTAACAAGTTTACTCACATATTTTCATAGGCTAGAAATATAGAGTTCTCTTTCTCCATAAACTATCAACTTGAAACACAAATATCAAAGAATAAAGATCCTATAGTGCGTTGAAAATAAAACACTTCCCTTTTATCCCATAGCATAACCATGTTCTTGATGCAGTCTTTCTGGGCTCCAAATCAATATAACAAATCCAAATATATATATATATATATATATCTACCAATATGTTTATTCCCTAGAAACTACTACAGGAAAACTAACATTTACTGACAAAATTTTTGCCAACAAATTCATTGATAATTAGGTGACCTCGAAGAATTTTCGGTGAATTTTTTTTGTCAAAAATTTATTTAATTTTTGGCAGAAAAATCTATCAAAATATTTGTCAGAAAAGACCATATTTCATCCCAAACTTTCCTCCCTCTTCCATTTCACATTTTTTTCCTCTTCCTCTCCCACTTCTGAGCCTCTTTGTCACCTGACACCATTTAAGGCCATTTCTAGACTATTTTGCTATATTCCTTCAAGAATTGAAAGATAAAACTTCATATCTTTATTCATTTTAATATTTTTTTAGATTTTATCTCTTAGATTTTATTAAAAATGGGTCATAGTTATATTTACGTTTTTCATATTTATATGTTGAATGATCTTAGAACTTGATTTATGCTAATAATTATAATGTTGAAATACCTTATAAAATTTTTTGATTCACTAATTGCAATTAAAAAAATAATATAGCATTTTAATTACTCATTATTTGATGTAGCCTAAGTTTAGCACTATAGGTGATGGCCTTAACATGTATGTAAATCTTCTTAAGAGTGTTAGGAAGGGTATTTAGGCTTTATAGGTTTTTGGAATAAGGGAATTTAGGGTTCAAGAATGTAGGATTTGACCAAGATTAAAATTAATAAGGCTAGGTCTTGTAGAAACCCTTTATGACTAAAATCCTAATTTGGGGTTTCTGGCTTCAATGTACTAAACCTAGGCTACAACAAATAACTACATTTATAACACGTCATATATTATTATTTTTTTCTTTTTACATTTTTAGATCAAGTTATACATGAAAATTTAATGTCAGGGATCATGAATGTGTAATAAATTATTATTGAGAAGAAAGTCACTAATAGATGAATTTGTTAAGGGGAGTTGAATATTTTCTTCACATTGCATATTAGCTATCTTCATTTTTATTAGATGATAGGTTTAGATGTCCTTACTCTAAGCATAAAATCAAGCATAGCTTACACCTGATGAGATTACACTTGATTTATATCATAGAGAATATTTGCCAAGGTCTTGGTTTTGGACCTCATATAGAGAGTATGAGTCACATTTAGACTCTCAATGTTGTCCCTCCACAACTTCCAAAATAATTGAGGATGATCATAATACAAGGGCATTTGAAGAAATGGTTTTTGATGTAATAGGTCCTGAATTAAGAAAATTTATAGAGGAGTCACCTAACATCAGTGCACTGAAAGTTTATGAATTATTATGTGCTACTCAATAAACCATTAAGGATGAGCGCATTACTCATTTATAGTTATCAGTTATAGTTAGGATGCTCAATATTAATATTGAATACAATATGTCATAATCTAACCCATCGGGATAGGTCATATTGTGTTGAGATGTGACAGGTAAATCCCAAGATATAGTTTTAGAAATATTTCAAATTCTCTTCCAATATATATTTTAAATAAATATTAGACTACATAGCTACTAAAATATCCAGAGTAGTGAAAAGAAACTCATCCATAAAATATCTTTCATTTTATTACATTATATATACATGATCTATAGTATACTGCTTTAGAATAAAGAGTAGAGTAAAATATAAAGAATGTTAGACATGAATACACAAAAAAATAAAACTATAAAATACTTATAGACTCAGATAAAATCTTTAAGTGCTAATTAACATGCTCCTTCCCTTTCCCAAATCCTGAAAACCATAAGTAAAACTATAATGAGCTATAACAGCTTAGCTGGTTATGAACACTGATCCAAACTTTCAAATTATTTCTTTTTATTAAATATTTTCAAAATTTTGAAATATAGTTCAATACAGTATAATAAATCAATATATTAAGTAATAAGAGCATAATAGTTATCCAAATATTCATATAATAATAATGAGCATTTAAATAAAATGAAATTCATATCACAGAATATAACATAATAGTTATCTCAAGACCCAAGTAGAATATCAAAGGTTTCTTGTCCCTTATGATTCCCTTTTGAGCTTATAACACTAGAATATGACTTATAGACACTATAACATTACTTTTTAGCCACAATAAGATGCCTTAGAAGAACTTGATTCCTGGACAAATATATAATCTCAAAGAATTTCGGCCCCTTGTATCTCCCATAAGACATTTTTTTTTTTCATATAAAATAATCACATAAATACATATTTCATCTAATGGTAGCAATTTAAGTATAATTAGGCATATTATAAAATTGCGTAGTTTTCTATAACGATAGACAATAGAAAATCCTGTTGAGTAAAAATGTATAGTTTCAAAATATAACCAAATTACAAAAGATTGGGTAAAATATTATTTGATTACTTTAATCATACTATAACACTATTTTTTAGAGTTTGGATTATTTTTAAATCTATTAAAATTGCCTAAGAGTAAAATTTTTAGAAAATATTAAAAATATTTAGAATCTCAATCTCTATAAGATATAAAAAGTTATGCGGTGAATATTTTTCTAGTACAAAGTTATCCTTATTTTTCAATAACAAAAATATAAATTTATTCAAAAAATTTTAAAAAATTTGCATTTTTGAAAATTGAGATATGTATAATGTGACCTACCTTAATCTAAAAAACTTTTTGAATTAGGTCAACAGCTAAAATGGCCAGAGTGACCCAAAATCCCTTTCTCTCTCTCTTAAATTCACTTTTCTTCTCTTATATGCTAGGCATCTACGGTGCTTAAAATGAATATAATAGTGGATTTAAAATATATTTAAAGTAAAAGTAACGGTCTAGAATTGCGACGCCATCATTTAACACTATGATGCTAGTATAAATTCCATAAATCCAATACTACAATATTAAAATGTCATTATTTAGCACTTATGCACTTGTACAATGCTGTAATGCTCGGATACCCAACACCTAAGAGCTCTAGTGGGTAAAATTTTAGGTTTCATCAAAAGGCATTTTAAACCCCTAGGACTTATTCTAAAATATATGCAAACCTTTTTCATACACCAAAACACTTCCAATCACATGCAAATGGGTTAAAAAAATTATATATTTTTATTTTAGTTAGAATATATAGAATTGAACACTAAATTTGGAGATATTATAACTCTGCCCTCCTAAAAAAATCATTCTTGGCATTCCAAACTTATATTTCAGATCATAAAAATAGACCAGGATACATATGTCTCATCTCACTCTTTTATCCAAGTAGCTTCTCACTCAGTTATAGTTATCTAATGAATATTAACTATTAAAATCTATTTATTTCTTAACTATCTGACATAATAGGCTTAGATTAGACATCCATATCGTTTAGGATAACCAGCTTAAATGATGAAAACATCCACCAATCACAATTTAGGTAATGTTTTAGTTTTCAAATTTTGTTCTAATTGTACAAGATGATATACATCATCCTAGATGATTTATAATAATCATACCTAAATAGATATAGTGA
The DNA here is from genome assembly GCA_022539455.1 of Dendrobium nobile. Taxonomy (NCBI): domain Eukaryota; kingdom Viridiplantae; phylum Streptophyta; class Magnoliopsida; order Asparagales; family Orchidaceae; genus Dendrobium; species Dendrobium nobile. The sequence continues at coordinate 6,107,309 of CM039731.1, forward strand.
TTAGGAGAGTAATTATGGTTAAATTATTTAATCAAATTATTTAGGATGATCTAATTGAATCATATTTAACGATCTTGTATATTTCATAGGATGATTTCCTATCGCCCAAGATGAAAAACTATAACTTTACTCTAATCATCCAAGAGGATCATCTTGGATGTCCCGAGACAATTTCAGGATGATATGGAGATCGCCACCTATCGTCCAATATTATACTGGACGATCAATATGGTATGTTGAACTAATCATCCCGGATGATCGAAAGATAATCCTTGATGTTGCAAATCTATTTTTTCATGACTTATGTTTTGATGATTGACAAACACTATTTCTCTTGGACTACTTGTTGCTTCTAACTTTTCAGGAATCGAAGATCGAACGATAAAAAAGAAGCCAGTTCAGGATTGCGTAGGTATAGGGATGAGTCAGTCTGTAATCTATTTTTTTCTCTTCTTGAGTCAGTTTGTAATGTTCAAAAGACTGATACTAAGTAACCCTACACACACACACACTTGAGAGATTTAGAATCTCTATTTTTGCTCACATCAGCCAGGCCGATCCATTGGATCGTTCTGGACGATCGAGTTAAAACTAGAGACACTAATCAGGATTCTTAATTAAGGCAGCCGACATTAACATATCGGCTTGGACGATACGTGTATCGGCCAGGATGATAAGCTCAAAATAGAAAGAAGTAGCCGCCATAGACAATTAAGGTATACTGTATTTTTAAATTATCAGCCAGGACGATCCACGGATCGGCCTGGACGAAATTATCAAATTATGCCTTAATTGATCAGGAAATCAAGGGAGTAATTAAGGATGATTGATACTATCATATCATCCTGGACGATCGCAGAATCGACCAGGATGATCTATTCAAAATCCTTAAGTTACTTCAGGACGATAAATATCGGCCAGCTCAAAAATAGGGTGATGCTCAGGACGATTTTCCTCTGATTTGAACTGATCTGCCAGGACGATTGTGAGATCGGCCAGGACGATCAAGCCAAATTTCAATCGTCCAGGACTGTTCCCAGGGCGATGCCCAGGCCGATCTTCTGTGATTTGTACTAATCGGCCATGCCGATGTCCATATCGGGCTGGACGATATTGTCGGCAACTTGCAATTAATGAGCTCCTTTGAAGCTCTTCTATTTAAAGAGCTCTTGTTCAACGTTTTTGAAAACCTTTGGCTGCTGCCTTGACCTGAGAAGACCTTTAGGAGAGAAAGAGAGAGAGGAGAGAGAGAGGATCTTGTGAGGGGGAGCTTGTGAGGGGATTCACAAGGGTTGCTTCAAGGATCGCTCTGCTTGTTCTTCGTCTAGAGTTTCTCGTCCGTGGAAGGGTCGGTAGAGGTAAGGAGTTTGCTTTTGGTTGTGGTTCTCTGCAAGCTTCAGGAGGAAGCAAAAGGAGGTAGGTTCTTTGCCTTGCCGGGGTGGCAAAAAGAAGGTTCTTGTAAGGGCTTCTCCGCCTAGCCGTGGGGGCTAAAGGAGAGTCACGTTTTGTAGTGCAATACTTGGAGTGTGCCTCCAAGGAGTGGACGTAGGTCGAGTCAACCGAACCACTATAAATCTCTGTGTTCTTTTTCTTGCTTCCGCACTTTTTAAATTCCGTATTTTATTTCTGTGGTGTGATTTGGTTTATGCAATTTTCTTTCTTTGTGAAAAGAGTTTTTAAAATACCAATTCACCCCCCCTCTTGGTTAGCTTGGGACTAAGTTCATAGGGCTTAACATCCCGAACGAACTTTCAAGTGGTATCAGAGTGGGATTCGAAAATTAAAGTTTGAAAACTTTTTGAATTTGATCCATGGCTAACATTGGGAATTGTAACACTACGGAAGGGTATTCCATTACCCGACCTCCCCTGTTCGATAACCTACCTTTTGACTTTTGGAAAACTCGCATGTCAACATTTTTACAATCTACTGATTATTGCATGTTGATGCTTATTCAAGAAGGTTATTCTCCACCTTCTCGTGAAATTAATGGTGTCAAAACTGAAATTGCTTTTACTGAATGGACTTTTGATGAACGTGATTTAGCTCAATTAAATGCAAAATGTTTGAACTGTTTTTTCTGTGCTTTAAAATCTGAGGATTACATGCGTGTTTCAACTTGCAAAACTGGTAAAGAGATTTGGGATAAATTATGCATCACCTATGAAGGTACTAATGAAGTTAAGCAATCCCGTTTGAACTTTCTCTTGCATGACTACGAACTTTTTTGTATGAAACCTCATGAATCGATTTCTGACATGTCCACTAGGTTTACTCAGATTGTTACTTCATTGCATGCACTAGGAAAAGAACTTTCAAACTATGAAAAAGTTAATAAGATTTTGAGATGCTTGCCTTCATCTTATGATGCAAAAATCACTGCAATTACTGAATCTAAAGATTTGAACACCTATTCCATTGATAACTTACTTGGCTCACTCATTGCTTACGAGCAAGGGGTGAATCAAAGAAATCTTGATGCAGGTGAGAAGAAAAAGGAGAAAACAATCGCACTGAAGGCGCACAAATCGGATTCTGAATCTTTCGGGTCTGAAAGCGACGAAGTTGCCTTCATCACAAGGCAATTCAAAATCTTTCTAAGGAAGAAACAAAAGCATCATCAAAGTTGGAGAAAAGGTAAGGATCATAAACATGTTAAAGGATCTTCTGATGTTGTTTGTTTTGAATGCAGGAAACCTGGACATGTGAGAGCCGATTGCCCTACACTTCAAGATCATTCGAGCAAAGAAAAGGAAAAAGGTGAGGAGAAAGCTAAGTCTAGGAAGGACAAGAGGAAAATCCAAAGGGGTTTTTGGGTAGAATCTGGTGCTGACTCCTCTGAGACTGAACCAGAGGAAGAGACTACAAACTTGTGTTTCATTGGAGAAGATCAAAGTGATGAAGAGGTATGTAAACCAACCTATGATGAATTGTTTGAAATTTGTGAAAAAATCCATGCATCATACAAAAAACTTAAGAAAACTCATGCTAGCCTAAAATTAGAACATTCAAATCTACAAAAAGAGCATGAAGTTTTTCTCAAAGATCATGCCACGATTGATTCAAATCACATGACTCTTCTGGATGAATTTGATGAGTTAAACAAAAAGCATTTGGAATTAATTGATGAACACAAAGCATTAAAAGCTTCACACACCTCACTTAAGGTTGATCTTAAGAAATCTAAAGAGACTGAGAAAAATTTGGGGATGGAAAATGATGCATTAAAAAGAACTAACTTGAGGATTCAAAATAATTTTGATACATATAATAAAAATCGGAAGACTTCCACTTTTGATCTTAAGCCAGAACCTAGGAAGAGGCATTATAATTCAAACCATTTAAGAAACCCTTTTCCTGGAGTTAGATGTTTCTCATGTGGCATGCTAGGACACATCTCACACACTTGCACCGTTCACCATCGTACACATTGGGTGTGGAGACCTAAGATGCATAATTCATAGCATACCATACCTGCATTGTATTCTACTTTTCCTAAGAAGGATCCCAAACCTATTTGGGTTCCTAAATCTGACTGATGTTGAGTTTTGCAGGTGTGCTCTCACCAAAGACCTCGTGGGAGAATAGGATAACTGAACATAAGGAGGCTTGCAGCTCAAAATTGCTTAAACTCGCTGCTTTATCACTTGCTTGAAATCTTTAGTTTTTTATATGTCTTTTATTTTATTTTATTTTTGTGCCAGTTTTTGTGCTCACTTTGTGTTGTTTTTAGTTTTGCTTTATTTTCATTTTTTGTTTTGTTTTTTATGTGTTTTATTTCACATTGTTCTTTAAAATTGGCCTTCCATATGATGAATATTTTCAAGCTTTTAGATTTTTGAGTTTTGGAGATAGTGTTTAGCTTTTCTAAAATTGGTTAAAGGGAGTATACTGTTGATGTTTTCCTTCATTCTGACTTTGTTTAGTGGTATGATTTTCTTCTCCAAACAAAAGTCTAAACTCAGGTTAACCAATGGCTTTTTATTTAAGATCTTTTTCCTATCTTGCTACATTAATTTATCTTATACATAATAGCCAAAAGTTCTTATATATCATTCAAGCTTTTGAAATCTTACCATTATACTTATCACATGATTTTGATTTTGTGTTGTGGATTGTTCTTGCCTATGTTAGAGAGAGAGATCCTATTCTCTAATACTTGGAGGATATACTCACAACTAAGTTTTTTTTTAAGGGTATATTAAAGAGTTTCTAGCTTGCAAAAGTTAAAAAGGAAAGAGGCCAATGAAGCCAAAATTAAAAAGAAAAGCTATATACACAAAAGTGTATCAAAGAATCAAAAGATGCTCAAAGAGCCAATCAAAGTGACAAGAGGCATAAAATGAGCCCATTAAATATGCAAGCTATCATCTCTTTGGTAAAACTCTTAAAACTTAGAAAACTCATTGATTATGTGATGTTTTCAAAGACTTGATTTCAATTTCCATGATTGAGAAAAATTACTTTGGGTTATTAATTATGAGATATTTTCTTTGTAAACAAGTCTTGAATGGATCTTATTATCCTATATAGTTATTCTGAGTTGGATTTTTATTTTCCAAAAGAATTTTGTACCCTAAAGGATGTCTGATCTAGGGTTAATAGAATCGGATTCTACCTTCTTCTGATTGGAATTTGTTAAACTCCTTAATCTCCTGGAACTGTAAAGTTTAAAAATATTTGAGATTTTATCATATGAAATGCTTTGCTAAAACAAAAAAAATTAGAAAAAATCCAAAAATATTCGTTGTTTGATTTTCGTTGTGTTTTTTGTTTTGTTTTACTGTGTTTTGACTGTTTTTTTTTCTCTTTTGTTTTATTTTTTTAGGGTCTTGATCATCACCATCTTTTCCTTGTTTTCAATTCTTAGTCATATCGTCCTGGACGATACTTTTATCGTCCTGGATGATAGGATAAATTCTCTTCAAAATCCATCTATTGAACTTTTCTGTGCTGGATGTAACTCATCGTCCTGGACGATACTATATCGTCCTGGACGATTTGATCGAACTCATGGTGATAGTCCTGGCCGATGGAATATTTCATCTGGCCGATGCATGTTATGTGCATCGTCCTGGCCGATACATTGGATCGTCCTGGATGATCCACGTGTCAGCACGTTTTGATCATTAAATTCGGCCCCGGACGATCCATTATTGGACAATCGGCCAGGCCGATCCACTGTTCGTCCTGGACGATACATGTGGCAAGCATTTTAAACGTTTTAACTTCGGCCGGTACGATCAATTATTGTGCATCGTCCTGGACGATACACCTAATCGGCCCGGACGATCTGCTTTTTCAACGGTCATCCGGATTGACTCCTCGGGACGATCGCCTGTGTCTAATCGGCCTGGCCGATATCTGATCGGCCCGGAGGATCGGACCGCCTTTTTGACCAATCGGCCTGTACGTAATTATTGAACCATATCGGTCTGGACGATTCTACGATCGGCCAGGACGATATGGCCGTTTCTTTAAATTTAGGCCGTTCCAGCCATGATTTTTCACTCTTCATCCTTTCTCCTCTTGAGTTTTTGCTTAGTCCTCTCTATGGCTGGTGGGAAACGCGTCTGATAAACTTCTGGGAGTTGTTTGAGGGCAAGAATTGACCCTCATTTCAGGGAAGCAGAAGATGAAGCCGCCTACCATTGTTATAATGAGTGTGGGATAACCGTCTCTAGAATCATCAATCCTGCCCACATCTCATACCCGGTAATGGATCTTTTCGCTCACACCTCCCTTTGTTTCATCCTGTCTCTTGATTTCCCTTTCGCGTGGAGGACTTAGCCTGCTTTGACAGTTACATGACTCACCACCAGCAGCAGCATGACCAGGACATCGCCTGGTTCAATGCTCAGTTTACTTCACTTGCCAGCTACTTTCAGCAGCCACCTCCACCACCTCCATCTAATGATCAGGGCCCCTCATTTTTTTAGCCTGTTTTTTTTTCTACTGTTTGTTTCCTGTTTTATGTAGTTTGCTTATTAGTCTTTGTTTGTTGTGGTGTTTTCTTTTTGTATCTGGACCCTCTTTTTGTGATCACAAAAGAGGGAGTAGGGTAAGGTAGGAAAAAGCTGTTGGGGTTTGGGGTTTGTAACTTTGAATTTCTAATGAACCTTTTTTTTAAATTTTTCCTACTTATATTTGCCATCATCAAAAGGGGGAGATTGTTGCAAATCTATTTTTTCATGACTTATGTTTTGATGATTGATAAACACTATTTCTCTTGGACTACTTGTTGCTTCTAACTTTTCAGGAATTAAAGATCGGACGATAAAAAAGAAGCCAGTTCAGGATTGCGTAGGTATAGGGTTGAGTCAGTCTGTAATCTATTTTTTTCTCTTCTTGAGTCAGTTTGTAATGTTCAAAAGACTGATACTAAGTAACCCTACACACACACACTTGAGAGATTTAGAATCTCTATTTTTGCTCACATCGGCCAGGCCGATCCATTGGATCGTCCTGGACGATCGAGTTAAAACCAGAGACACTAATCAGAATTCTTAATTAAGGCAGCCGATATTAACATATCGGCCTGGACGATACGTGTATCGGCCAGGACAATAAGCTCAAAATAGAAAGAAGTAGCCGCCATAGACAATTAAGGTATACTGTATTTTTAAATTATTGGCCAGGACGATCCACGGATCGGCCTGGACGAAATTATCAAATTATGCCTTAATTAATCAGAAAATCAAGGGAGTAATTAAGGATGATTGATACGATCATATCATCCTGGACGATCGCAGGATCGGCCAGGATGATCTATTCAAAATCCTTAAGTTACTTCAGGACGATAAATGTCGGCCAGCTCAAAAACAGGGCGATGCTCAGGACAATTTTCCTCTGATTTGAACTGATCGGCCAGGAATATCATGAGATCGGCCAGGACAATCAAGCCAAATTTCAATCGTCCAGGGCTGTTCCCAGGGTGATGCCTAGGCCGATCTTCTGTGATTTGTACTAATCGGCCAGGCCGATGTCCATATTGGCCTGGACGATATTGTCGGCAACTTGCAATTAATGAGCTCCTTTGAAGCTCTTCTATTTAACGAGCTCTTGTTCAACGTTTTTGAAAACCTTTGGCTGCTGCCTTGACCTGAGAAGACCTTGAGGAAAGAAAGAGAGAGAGGAGAGAGAGAGGATCTTGTGAGGGGGAGCTTGTGAGGGGATTCACAAGGGTTGCTTCAAGGATCGCTCTGCTTGTTCTTCGTCTGGAGTTTCTCGTCCGTGGAAGGGTCGGTAGAGGTAAGGAGTTTTCTTTTGGTTGTGGTTCTCTGCCAACTTCAGGAGGAAGCAAAAGGAGGTAGGTTCTCTGCCTTGCCGGGGTGACAAAAAGAAGGTTCTTTTAAGGGCTTCTCCGCCTAGCCGTGGGGGCTAAAGGAGAGTCACATTTTGTAGTGTAATACTTGGAGGGTGCCTCCAAGGAGTGGACGTAGGTCGAGTCGACCGAACCACTATAAATCTCTGTGTTCTTTTTCTTGCTTCCGCACTTTTTAAATTCCGTATTTTATTTCTGTGGTGTGATTTGGTTTATGCAATTTTCTTTCTTTGTGAAAAGAGTTTTTAAAATACCAATTCACCCCCCCTCTTGGTTAGCTTGGGACTAAGTTCATAGGGCTTAACATCCCGAATGAACTTTCACTTGATGATCTGTATAAATACTTGTACTGATTGTACAGAGCAAAGGTGATCATCCTGGTTGGTAGGACTATTTTGTACTAATCGTACATGATGATCTATCGATCGTCCTGGATGATCAGTTACGCAAAATTGAAAATTAGAGCTTCTTTTGGAGGTTCTCTATTTAAGTAATGGTATTAACCCTTGGGTTTATCTTTTGCTGTGGAGGTGATCTAAGAGGGAGCTTTTAAAAGGAAGAGGGAGAGCATGAGAGAGAGAGATCCTTGTAAGGGAGAGATTGTGAGAGAATCACAAAGGTTGCTCCAAGCAAGGTATTTGTCGTCTTCTTTGAGTTGCTCCACTAGTTCTATGGTGGCTCCAAGGAGATCATCTTCAACATTAGATTCAGGTTCTCTACATACTCCAAGAGGATGAAAGTTGGGGATGAAATTAGTTCCGAATATGGAAAAGTTAACTCATCTATTGTTTGTAGATGATATTCTTGCTGTAGCCGAGGCCTCTAGTGATAACGCTAGAGCTTGGAAGATCATCCTCAAAAATTACTGTCGCTGGATAGGACAAGTAATAAACTCCCAAAAATCCATGGTCTTTTATGGTAAAAGAGTATCCAGGAAAAGAAGAAGGAAGCTGAACAAAATATTGGGATACAAAGAAGTCAAGGAACTCAGTTATTTGGGCATCAAATTGGCTTTAAGGAGACTTAAAACTGAAGATTTCAGCAACACCATTGAAAAGGCTATGAACAAACTTAATTCATGGGGATCAAGATAGTTATCATTGGCTGGCAGAATAATCCTCATCAAATCAGCCTACTCAAATATGATTTCTTACCAGGTAGCTCATTCCCTAGTTCCTAAAAGTATTTTGCTAAATTTTGACAAAATATGTAGGAATGTTTTATGGCATAAAGAAAATGGAAACCAAGGAATGAACTATATTGCTCGGTCAAATCTATGCCTACCTACCAGCTTGGGAGGTTTTGGCATCCACGGTGCATCGGAAAGGCAGGGACCTTTAAGAGCAAGAATGGCGTGGATGTATTTACAGAACAACGACTCATTGCTCTATAAAATTCTCAAAAGGAAATATGGTGACAAAATATGGGAGGAAGGTATGAAGAAAGGTTCATCATCAGCTTGGAAAATCATCAAAGACGGCATCAAATTTTTGAAACCAATTGTAAGATGGGAAGTCAATAATGGTAATAGCATTAACATTACCAATGACAACTGGAATCTAGATCGTAACCTTAAAAATTGGCCTGCAACGTGCAATGTAGCAGATCCCTCAGATAAAAAGGTATCCTTTCTTATGGATCAAGACGGAAATTGGAATTTAGAGAAATTGGCTGATTTTTTCTCTAAAGACATGATAAATCTATTACAATAAATGGATAAAGGGGAGGTTAATAGAGAAGATAAGCTAGAATTAATATGCAGCAATTCGAGGAAGATGATATCATCTCTGTGTATTGAAGCCAATAACAGGAATCTGTTGCAACTCGGGCTTCCGAGTTTATGATTTTGATGATAACAAATAATATTTATTAATCTTTTATTTCTCCTAGTATTTGCAGTGCATATGTCTTTCTATGTTGACTAATATTTCAGGTACATCATGCACCGTTCTTTGAAGATTCAAGGCTCAAGATTGCATAGAATTGGTTGTATTAAATGAGTCTGTAATTTTCATTTATTGAGTCAAGTCTTGTAATGATGTATGTTAGTTTGTTGATCAAGCACACAAACAGAGGGAGCAAAAAATGATTATAAATATTTTAACTTTTCTGTTCATCGTACTGTACGAATTTATTTCGTACTGTACGATCTGGTGTAACAGAAATAAATTAAAATATTTTATTTTTCCTGGAAAAATTATTTTTGAATATAACTAATCGTACTGTACGATCACCATATCGTACTGTACGATTTGTTATAATAAGAAAGCCCGCCGTCCATTAAATTAGGCAAAAATTTGAATTTGAAAGGTTGTATAATCGTACTGTACGATCATAATCGTACTGTACGATGTTTAAAATATTGCCTAAGTTAATCTTGAGATTATTCAATCAAAACGGCGGAAATTTGTCATTTGGATCGTACTAGACGAACTGTATCGTACTGTACGAACTGGATCGTACAGCACATCGTACAGGACATCGTACAGTACTAACAGGTCAATTTCTGCACATCGTATTGGACGATCTTGCGATCGTACAGTACGATATTTGACGGCTGAATTGAGTATTTTTAGGGTTTTTTGAAACCTCTATTTAAGCACTCTCATAAGACTTTGTAAGAGTCTTTTGGCAGCCATTGTGGCTTCGTTTTTCTAGAGAAAACTTGAAGAGAGGACTTGAAAGGGAGAGAGGAAAGGGTGGAGTTTGAGAGAGGGAGAAGAACCTTGGAGGGGGTTTCAAGGGAGTGTGAAGGAGAGTTCACACGGTTGCTCCGGCGAGCTTGCACCTCAGTACCATCGGATTCAAGGTTCGTCTTGAAGGAAGTTTTGGGAAGAAGAAGATCTCGTTGGTGTCAAAGGACCCGGCTCCTCCGCCGCACCGGGGAAGGTGGAAGTGATTGTGTAAGGGCTTCTCCGCCTAGCTGTGGGGGCTAAAGGAGAATCACTAAAGGTTTAGTGTAATACTCGGAGGGTGCCTCCGGGGAGTGGACGTAGGTCATGGTTTGACCGAACCACTATAAATTGGTGTGTTCTTTCCTTTATTTTTTTCTGCACTTTATTTCCGCATTTATTTTTATTGTGGTTGATTGCGTGGATGAATTTGATTATCTATCTTTTTATTGTGAATGAAATTCGCTTCCGCATAAAGTTATAAACGGATATTTCTTTTCATTAAAGAAGTTTTTAATCACCCCCTCTTGTCGTTTAGTAATTTCAATTGGTATCAGAGCGGGTTTCAAAAATAGTGTTTTAAAAAACCTTGAAAAAATCGATCATGGCATATTTTGGAAATCGTAACATTGCGGAAGGCTATTGTATTACACGACCACCTTTATTTGAAAATATTTCTTTTAATTTTTGGAAAATTCGCATGTCAACATTTTTGCAATCAATTGATTATCGAATGTGGAATATGATTCAAACTGGCTATTCTGTACCTTCACGTATGATAGATGGAGTCAAAATTAATATTCCTTTTACTGAATGGAGTAGAATAGAACTAGTCAATGCACAACTAAATGCTAAATGTTTGAATTGTTTTTTCTGTGCATTAAATTCTGACGATTGCATGAGAATCTCTACATGTACTAGTGGGAAAGAAATTTGGGATAGATTATGCATTTCATATGAAGGTACTAGTGAAGTCAAACAATCAAAATTGAATATTCTAATGCGTGATTATGAACTTTTTAGCATGAAACCATATGAGACTATCTTAGACATGTTTACTAGATTTAATCAAATTGTGATGTCATTGCATGATTTAGGTAGAGAACTTTCAAATGTTGAAAAAGTTAGTAAAATTTTACGTTCTTTACTTGATAAATTTGATGCCAAAGTCACAGCTATATGTGAATCAAAAGATTTGAATGCTTATTCTATAGATAATCTAATCGGCTCACTCATTGCCTACGAGCAAAGTGTGAGTCAAAGATTTTTGGATGCAGGTGATGAGAAGACTATTGTGCTAAAAGCCAAACACACAGATGTGTATGACTTAGTAGATGATGAAAGCAAGGAGATAGCATTGATAACAAATAAATTTGAAGATGTATTGAAGCACAAGCATGAATATCAACAAAAGCGGAGTAAAGGTAAAAATTGTAAAAATGCTAAGTTTTATTCTGACATAATTTGCTTTGGGTGTAGGAAACCCGGACATTTCAAGCGTGAATGCCCCAACTTAAAAACTCTTTCTGCAAATGAAAAGAGTAAAAACAAACCATTTGTAATATGGGGAAAAGATAAAAAGCAAAAAGTCTCTTGGGCAGACTTAGTTTCTGATTCATCAGAACAGGAGCAAGATGATGAGGTATAAGTATGTTAAGGTTTGTTTGTGTGTTTTGTTTATGTGACTTTTTTATGTGTTTTGTATGTTTTTTTTTGTCTTGTATGTTTAACTTGTTTTATAATTGTATGTTTTTGTTTCGTTATTGTGTTGTTATTTTATATTTTATTTTATCTCTTCTTTTTGATAATGTCAAAGGGGGAGAAAGTATTGTTGTTTAATGTTTTTTATTCTATTTTTTTACTATTTTTTTTAAATAAAAAAAAAGAAAGCTTTCCCCTAATTTTTAATGTAATTCTTTTACTGAGGGGGAGTTTAGGAGAAATTGTTTTTTAAATTGCAAAGTCAACCAATATTATTTGACATCATCAAAAAGGGGGAGATTGTTGCAACTCGGGCTTCCGAGTTTATGATTTTGATGATAACAAATAATATTTATTAATCTTTTATTTCTCCTAGTATTTGCAGTGCATATGTCTTTCTATGTTGACTAATATTTCAGGTACATCATGCACCGTTCTTTGAAGATTCAAGGCTCAAGATTGCATAGAATTGGTTGTATTAAATGAGTCTGTAATTTTCATTTATTGAGTCAAGTCTTGTAATGATGTATGTTAGTTTGTTGATCAAGCACACAAACAGAGGGAGCAAAAAATGATTATAAATATTTTAACTTTTCTGTTCATCGTACTGTACGAATTTATTTCGTACTGTACGATCTGGTGTAACAGAAATAAATTAAAATATTTTATTTTTCCTGGAAAAATTATTTTTGAATATAACTAATCGTACTGTACGATCACCATATCGTACTGTACGATTTGTTATAATAAGAAAGCCCGCCGTCCATTAAATTAGGCAAAAATTTGAATTTGAAAGGTTGTATAATCGTACTGTACGATCATAATCGTACTGTACGATGTTTAAAATATTGCCTAAGTTAATCTTGAGATTATTCAATCAAAACGGCGGAAATTTGTCATTTGGATCGTACTGGACGAACTGTATCGTACTGTACGAACTGGATCGTACAGCACATCGTACAGGACATCGTACAGTACTAACAGGTCAATTTCTGCACATCGTATTGGACGATCTTGCGATCGTACAGTACGATATTTGACGGCTGAATTGAGTATTTTTAGGGTTTTTTGAAACCTCTATTTAAGCACTCTCATAAGACTTTGTAAGAGTCTTTTGGCAGCCATTGTGGCTTCGTTTTTCTAGAGAAAACTTGAAGAGAGGACTTGAAAGGGAGAGAGGAAAGGGTGGAGTTTGAGAGAGGGAGAAGAACCTTGGAGGGGGTTTCAAGGGAGTGTGAAGGAGAGTTCACACGGTTGCTCCGGCGAGCTTGCACCTCAGTACCATCGGATTCAAGGTTCGTCTTGAAGGAAGTTTTGGGAAGAAGAAGATCTCGTTGGTGTCAAAGGACCCGGCTCCTCCGCCGCACCGGGGAAGGTGGAAGTGATTGTGTAAGGGCTTCTCCGCCTAGCTGTGGGGGCTAAAGGAGAATCACTAAAGGTTTAGTGTAATACTCGGAGGGTGCCTCCGGGGAGTGGACGTAGGTCATGGTTTGACCGAACCACTATAAATTGGTGTGTTCTTTCCTTTATTTTTTTCTGCACTTTATTTCCGCATTTATTTTTATTGTGGTTGATTGCGTGGATGAATTTGATTATCTATCTTTTTATTGTGAATGAAATTCGCTTCCGCATAAAGTTATAAACGGATATTTCTTTTCATTAAAGAAGTTTTTAATCACCCCCTCTTGTCGTTTAGTAATTTCAATTGGTATCAGAGCGGGTTTCAAAAATAGTGTTTTAAAAAACCTTGAAAAAATCGATCATGGCATATTTTGGAAATCGTAACATTGCGGAAGGCTATTGTATTACACGACCACCTTTATTTGAAAATATTTCTTTTAATTTTTGGAAAATTCGCATGTCAACATTTTTGCAATCAATTGATTATCGAATGTGGAATATGATTCAAACTGGCTATTCTGTACCTTCACGTATGATAGATGGAGTCAAAATTAATATTCCTTTTACTGAATGGAGTAGAATAGAACTAGTCAATGCACAACTAAATGCTAAATGTTTGAATTGTTTTTTCTGTGCATTAAATTCTGACGATTGCATGAGAATCTCTACATGTACTAGTGGGAAAGAAATTTGGGATAGATTATGCATTTCATATGAAGGTACTAGTGAAGTCAAACAATCAAAATTGAATATTCTAATGCGTGATTATGAACTTTTTAGCATGAAACCATATGAGACTATCTTAGACATGTTTACTAGATTTAATCAAATTGTGATGTCATTGCATGATTTAGGTAGAGAACTTTCAAATGTTGAAAAAGTTAGTAAAATTTTACGTTCTTTACTTGATAAATTTGATGCCAAAGTCACAGCTATATGTGAATCAAAAGATTTGAATGCTTATTCTATAGATAATCTAATCGGCTCACTCATTGCCTACGAGCAAAGTGTGAGTCAAAGATTTTTGGATGCAGGTGATGAGAAGACTATTGTGCTAAAAGCCAAACACACAGATGTGTATGACTTAGTAGATGATGAAAGCAAGGAGATAGCATTGATAACAAATAAATTTGAAGATGTATTGAAGCACAAGCATGAATATCAACAAAAGCGGAGTAAAGGTAAAAATTGTAAAAATGCTAAGTTTTATTCTGACATAATTTGCTTTGGGTGTAGGAAACCCGGACATTTCAAGCGTGAATGCCCCAACTTAAAAACTCTTTCTGCAAATGAAAAGAGTAAAAACAAACCATTTGTAATATGGGGAAAAGATAAAAAGCAAAAAGTCTCTTGGGCAGACTTAGTTTCTGATTCATCAGAACAGGAGCAAGATGATGAGGTATAAGTATGTTAAGGTTTGTTTGTGTGTTTTGTTTATGTGTTTTGTATGTTTTTTTTTGTCTTGTATGTTTAACTTGTTTTATAATTGTATGTTTTTGTTTCGTTATTGTGTTGTTATTTTATATTTTATTTTATCTCTTCTTTTTGATAATGTCAAAGGGGGAGAAAGTATTGTTGTTTAATGTTTTTTATTCTATTTTTTTACTATTTTTTTTAAATAAAAAAAAAGAAAGCTTTCCCCTAATTTTTAATGTAATTCTTTTACTGAGGGGGAGTTTAGGAGAAATTGTTTTTTAAATTGCAAAGTCAACCAATATTATTTGACATCATCAAAAAGGGGGAGATTGTTGCAACTCGGGCTTCCGAGTTTATGATTTTGATGATAACAAATAATATTTATTAATCTTTTATTTCTCCTAGTATTTGCAATGCATATGTCTTTCTATGTTGACTAATATTTCAGGTACATCATGCACCGTTCTTTGAAGATTCAAGGCTCAAGATTGCATAGAATTGGTTGTATTAAATGAGTCTGTAATTTTCATTTATTGAGTCAAGTCTTGTAATGATGTATGTTAGTTTGTTGATCAAGCACACAAACAGAGGGAGCAAAAAATGATTATAAATATTTTAACTTTTCTGTTCATCGTACTGTACGAATTTATTTCGTACTGTACGATCTGGTGTAACAGAAATAAATTAAAATATTTTATTTTTCCTGGAAAAATTATTTTTGAATATAACTAATCGTACTGTACGATCACCATATCGTACTGTACGATTTGTTATAATAAGAAAGCCCGCCGTCCATTAAATTAGGCAAAAATTTGAATTTGAAAGGTTGTATAATCGTACTGTACGATCATAATCGTACTGTACGATGTTTAAAATATTGCCTAAGTTAATCTTGAGATTATTCAATCAAAACGGCGGAAATTTGTCATTTGGATCGTACTGGACGAACTGTATCGTACTGTACGAACTGGATCGTACAGCACATCGTACAGGACATCGTACAGTACTAACAGGTCAATTTCTGCACATCGTATTGGACGATCTTGCGATCGTACAGTACGATATTTGACGGCTGAATTGAGTATTTTTAGGGTTTTTTGAAACCTCTATTTAAGCACTCTCATAAGACTTTGTAAGAGTCTTTTGGCAGCCATTGTGGCTTCGTTTTTCTAGAGAAAACTTGAAGAGAGGACTTGAAAGGGAGAGAGGAAAGGGTGGAGTTTGAGAGAGGGAGAAGAACCTTGGAGGGGGTTTCAAGGGAGTGTGAAGGAGAGTTCACACGGTTGCTCCGGCGAGCTTGCACCTCAGTACCATCGGATTCAAGGTTCGTCTTGAAGGAAGTTTTGGGAAGAAGAAGATCTCGTTGGTGTCAAAGGACCCGGCTCCTCCGCCGCACCGGGGAAGGTGGAAGTGATTGTGTAAGGGCTTCTCCGCCTAGCTGTGGGGGCTAAAGGAGAATCACTAAAGGTTTAGTGTAATACTCGGAGGGTGCCTCCGGGGAGTGGACGTAGGTCATGGTTTGACCGAACCACTATAAATTGGTGTGTTCTTTCCTTTATTTTTTTCTGCACTTTATTTCCGCATTTATTTTTATTGTGGTTGATTGCGTGGATGAATTTGATTATCTATCTTTTTATTGTGAATGAAATTCGCTTCCGCATAAAGTTATAAACGGATATTTCTTTTCATTAAAGAAGTTTTTAATCACCCCCTCTTGTCGTTTAGTAATTTCAGAATCTTGACAGCAATCTAAGCAAGTCCAATTGGCTGAAAAAGCTGAAACTCAACCAGAGAACTCATTTGTTTTGGTGGAGAGCACTGAATGATGCACTACCAACTAATTCCTACTTAAGCTATAGAAAATTAGCTAATAATTCAGATTGTCCTAGAGGATGCAAGACGAGGGAAGATAGAGAGCATATAACCACTAAATGTGGTAAGCTTTGGAGATTATACTGAAACTGAGAAACTGGGGTTTTAACGTTCCTTCTTTTCAAAATCTTGATGAATGCATTGAAGAACTCAGTTCTAGAGCTGACAATGGTCTTGCAAAAAGTTATGCATTGATCGTTTATTATAGCTGGAGGTCACGAAATCTGGGCAAACACAAAAATTCAGAACTTCCCATTGCATACATAGAAGATGAAGTCATATCTCAAGCTTCATTCTTTCAATCTACACCAACCAAGAAGAACTGGAGCACTAATCAGTAATTGCTGCCTAAAGCTTGGTGTCTCCCTTCTGAAGGTTGGTTAAAATTGAATGTAGATGCGGCTTTGTTGAAATCAAACCTAGCGGGAATAGCAGGGCTGCTCAGAGATTACAAAGGTAGAATGATATGTGCTTATGGAAAGAAGATGATGCATTGGGACGTTGCTCATCTGGAGCTTAAAGCTATTCTCATGATGGAAAAATACATTCAAGATTGGTTTTGTGAATATAAGGGGATAATCATTGAAGGAGACAATGTGAATATCATAATGATGCTCCAAGATTCTATAAAAATGAAGACAAATAAAGGTATGAAATTGGATCTCTCTTTCATACAAGTGTTCAAACATATTCTTTTTCTCTTTACTCCTAGAGATTGTAATAAATTGGCCGATTATTGTGCTAAGTTTGCTTTGTTAGGTGATTTTTTTTGGGACTCCTTTGTTGAAACAGAACTTCCAATAAGTTTTTTACTCTTGTTTAGGAAGGACTGTCATGGAGTCTCTTAGTAGATGCCCTTTGTATTCTCTTGGTTTTCATTAATGCTAGATGTATCCTTTATTCAAAAAAAAAAAAAAAGAGGGAGTAAAAGGATTTCTGGGTTTTTTTCCTACTCCAAGAGGGAGTAAAAGGATTCAAGGTTCTCTACCTTACCATGTTGGTGGAAAGATTTTGTATAGGCTTCTCCGCCTTATTATGAGAGCAAAAGGAGAATCACTTCAGTTTAGTGCAATACTTGAAAAGGGAGTCTTTAAGGGGTGATGTAGGTCAGATTTGACTGAACCATTTTAAAATTTGATGTGTTATTTCTTATTACTTTTTATCGTATTTTATTTATATAATTCTCTATGATTTATTTTGTGGTCGAAATCTCGAATCTTTGTTATTATTAAATTAGTTTTACTTCCGCTTAAATTGTTGTTTTTAAAATACTCAAAAAGATTTTAAAAGATCTTTTTATAAGAAATTTTTTAAATAACCAATTCACCCCCCTCTTGGTTAACCTCAGGCTAGTTCTTTAGGGTTTAACACCCCTCAAGAACTTTCAAGTGGTATCAGAGCGGGATTCATAAAATCAAGTTTTAAATTTTTTTTGAATTTTTATCCATGACTAACTTTGGAAATAGAAACACCACGAAAGGTTATTCAATTACTAGACCATCTCTTTTTGATAATATTTTATTTGAATTTTTGGAAAACTTGCATGCCCACCTTTTTACAATCAATTGCTTATCACATGTGGATGATTGTTAAAGATAATTATTTTGCATCCTTTAGATTAGTAAATGATATTAAAACTAAAATAACTTTTTCTAAATGGACTATTGATGATAGAGATCTAGCATAATTGAATACAAAATGCTTGAACTATTTTTTCTGTGCCATAAAATTTGAAGACTATATGCATGTTTCCACTTATTTCACTGGAAAAGAAATTTGGGACAGATTATACATAACATATGAATGTATAAATGAAGTTAAATAATCTAGGATGAACATTCTTTTACATGATTATGAATTTTTTTTGCATGAAATCTAGAGAATCAATTTCTAAGATGTATACTAGGTTTACACAAATTATTACATCCATGCTTGCCTTAGGAAGAGAACTCACAAACTATAAAAAAATTAAAAAATTTTTGAGATATTTACCATATTTCATTGATGCAACAATTATTTCCATTATTGAATCTAAGGATTTGAATGTTTATTCAATCAATAACTTACTTGTATCACTTATTGCTTATGAACAAGGAGTGAACCTAAGGCAGCTTGATGCAGGTGAGAAGAAAAAGGAGAGAACTGTAGCCTTAAAGGCTAATGATTCTAACACTTATGTTTCTGATTCTAAAAGTGATGGCATTTCTTTGATTACTAGATAATTCAAGAGCTTCTTAAGGAAAAAGCAAAAGCATCATCAGAAATGGAATAAAGGTAAAAATATTATAAATTCTAAAGTGTATTATGAAGTTATATATTTTGAATACAGGAAGCTAGGGCATCTGAAGTTTGATTTCCCAACTCTAAAAGCTTACCCAAACAAGGAGAAGGATGAGGAAAAACCTAAGTTCAAGAAGGACAAGAAAAGGATTTAAAAGGCTTTTTTGGCGGACTCGGCATTTAACTCCTTTGAAACTAAAGCATAAGAGGAGGTAAGAAGCCAGTGCTTAATGGCTGATGAACATCTTGATCACTCTGACCAAGAAGAGGTATGTGAGCTTACTTGTGATCAGTTATTTAAAGTTTTTGAAATAATTCATTCTTTATATAGGAAGCTCAAGAAATTACACGCTAGTCTTAAAACTACTTTTTTAACTTTATAGAAAGAGCATGAATGCCTGAGAAAAGATCATTCCACTTTAGATAACAATCATATAACTTAAATTGATGAATTTGATGAATTGAATAAAAAGCATCGTGATTTAACAAATGAGCATGATTTCGTAAAAAGTTTAAATGTTGAACTTGAAAGTGCATATAAGGACTTATATACACTTGCAACTGATTTAGATAGTAGGGATCATGCTTTAAAAATAGAAAAGTCATTTCTAAAAAATACAAAGAATTTTTTAGAAGCTAAGTTAACTACTTTCAAAGAAAATAAAAAACCACCCATAATGCTTGAGTTTCACAATTCATCAGATCAGCATGCATCATTCAAACCTAAGAAGAGGCACCATAATCCGAATAGATTAATAAATCCTTCCTGGTCTTAAATGTTTTTCTTGTGGCATGTTAGGACATATTTCCCATACTTACACTATTCATCATAGAACACATTTGGTATGTAGACCAAAAGTTCAAAATTTATAGCATAGCATGTATTTTATTCTTCTTTTCATAAGAAGGGACCCAAACCTATTTGGGTTCCTAAGTATAACATCTGATAATTTTATAGGTGTGCTCTCACACAGGGCCTCATTAGAGCATATGATATTTGGACAACAGATGCTCAAGGCGTATGATTAGAGATACAAATCGATTCATTTTACTGGAGGCCATGGCAGGAGGTAAGGTAACACTTGGAGATAACACCACAAAGGAGTGGTGGGGTTAGGTATAATTGACAACTCTAACAATTTCATCATTAAAAATATTTTACTGGTAGATGGCTTGAAACATAACCTGCTCAGTAATAGCCAACTCTATGACAAAGGCTTTAACATCAAATTCTTATCTATCAGTTGTATAATAAGCTTGAATGATAAAACTATTTTGCAGGGAAGGATAATCAATAATGTCTACATGCTTGATCTAAATTGTATCAAATTCTTAAAAACTATTGCAGATGAATCTTGGTTATGACATAAGAGATTGTGTCATACAAATATGAGAAACCTTAGGAAAATCACCCAAAAAGACTTAGTGAGAGGGATTCCCAAACTAGAATTCACAAAAGATCACCTATATGATGATTGTCAATTAAGGAAATAAGTTAAATCCTCATTCCACTTAATCAAAGACATAAACAGTAGCAAACCCTTAGAAGTCCTACACATGGATCTCTTTGGACCTGTTAGCACTACAAGCTTAGGAGGGAAAGTCTTTGGGTATGCGATTGTTCATGATTATTTGAGGTTTATTTGGGTTAGATTCCTATCTTATAAAAATGAATCATTTGAGAAGTTTAGGTCTTTTTCTAATTGAATGTAGAGGAAGCTAGGTTGTGAAATTCTAACCATTCATAGCGATCACAGTGGAGACTTTGAGAATAAAAAATTTGAATCTTTTTGTAAGAAGTAAGGGATATATCACAACTTTTTAGCACTTAGGACCCCTCAGTAGAACAGGGCAGCTGAAAGGAAAAAAAGGACCCTGGTAAAAGCTGTTAAAGCCACTCACTTCTAAATACTATTGGGTAGAAGCAATGAATACAAACTATTATGTTCTAAATATGGTGATTGTTAGATCCAAACTAAATAAGACACCTTATGAAATTTTGAAGGGTAGGACACCCAACCTCTATCACCTCCAAATCTTTAGATATAAAGTGTTCATTCTGAATAATGGGATCTCTTAACTTGGAAAGTTTGACCCAAAATCTGATGATGGAGTGTTCCTAGGTTACTCAAGTGTTGGGAAATCCTACAGAGTCTTCTATAAAAGAACACTGATAATTAAGGAGACCACTCATATTGTGTTTAATGAATCTGATAATTATAGAAGGTCTAGGGTAGAAGAAGAGAATGTTGTTGAAGTAATCTTAGGATTGGAATCTACAAATCTGGAGGAAAGGATAGAGTGTGAAAACACTTTGCCTAGAGAATGGAGATATTATTCTAGTCATCCTAAAGAATTTATCATAGGAGACCCATCAGAAGGTGTTAGAATTAGGCATAGACTTAGAAAAAGGTGAACCACTCTACCTTCTTTTTGATGACTAAACCCACCAACCTAAATCAAGCCTTATTCGATGAATTCTAAATCTTAGCCATGCAAGAAAAAATGAATCAATTTGTAAGAAATAATGTTTAGAAGCTAGTTAGAAGACTTAAGGACTAGAGTGTGGTTTGAACAAAATGGGGTTTCAAAAATAAAATGAATGATTCTAGAGTAGTAGTGAGGAATAAGGCAAAATTGGTGGCTAAGGGGTATAATCAAATAGAATGAATTGATTTTCAAGAGACTTTTGCCCATGTAGCTAGATTGGAAGCTATTATAGTGCTACTAGCCTTTTCTTATTTTAAGGGATTCAAATAGTATCAAATGGATAATAAGAGTGTCTTTCTAAATGGGGTGATAAAGGAAGATGTGTACTTTTAATAACCTCCAGGCTTTGAAAATTCACAATATCCCAATCATGTGTTCAAATTAAAAAAGGTGTTGTATGGACTAAAATAAACACCCAATGCATTATATGAAAGGCTAAGCACATTTCTACTAGAAAGATCTTTTATTAAGGGGAGCGTAGACACCACCCTATTTTTGAAAAAAAATAGGAGATGAATTACTCATTTTCCAAATTTATATTGATGATATTTTGTTTAGATCTTCTGATACAAATCTTTATGATGAATTTTTAAAAAATAATGAGTAAGAAATTTGAGATGAGTATGATGAGAGAATTGACATACTTTTTTGGGTTTAGCATAAGACAAAAGGATTAAAAAACTTTCTTAATTAAACAAAATATATTAAAGACATCCTTAAGAAATATGAGATGGATAAAGCCAAGCCAGTCAATACTTCCATGAGTTTCACTGTTCATTTAGATAAGGATTCAAATGGAAAATTTATTAGTTAAAAGAAATATAGAAGAATAATTGGATCACTTCTTTACTTGACTACTAGCAGACCTAATATTATGTTTATTGTTTATCTCTGTGCTAGATTTCAGGCTAATCTAAAAGAGTCTCACTTGACACTTGTTAAAATAATCCTTAGCTACCTCTTAGGAACCCCTAACTTAGTAATTTAGTATCATAGGCATATCACCTCCTTTAAAATCATAGGATATTCTGATTCAGATTTTGTGGGATGTCGAGTTGATAGAAAAAGTACTTCTAGAATATGTCAATTCATAAGTCAGTCCTTAGTCTCTTGGTCTAGTAGAAAATAGAACTCAGTTGCCCCCAGTGCTGAAGTTGAGTACATTACCTTAAGAAGTTGTGTGGCCTAAGTCCTCTAGTTAAAGTAATGAATTTTGGATTTAGGTTTACTTGTAGACATAATCTCAATCCTTTATGATAACACTAGTGCCATCTGTATTTCAAAGAACCCAATCTAACACTCCAGGATCAAACATTTTGACATAAGGCATCACTTCATTATGCACTATATTACTAAAAGAGACATACAACTATACCATATATCCACTCAAACCAACTTGCAGTTATGTTTAGTAAACCACTAGGCTTTAAAACTTTCAACATTATAAGAACCAAATTAGGTGTCATAGATATTAATGCTTGAAATTGCTGCTTTCTATTTTCTAATTTTTATTTTGTTTTTATTTGCATATCTTTTTTTCTGTTTATATACTTATGTTTTCTATTTTCCTTTTTTTTTTGTTTTTCTTTTTCTTCAATTTTTTGGAATCAGATTAATGGTCACTGCTAGTATTGATTTCTTAAATGACATTTTTATCTTGCTTTTGTTTTTTAAAATTTGTAAACAGTAATTGACCTCCCAAAATCAGTTAAATGAAGAAACATTGTTGATTGTTTCTATTCCTCTAACTCCTTTAGTGATGTATTTTTTTGAAGCATAAATCTATTTCAAATTAAAAGGAGGACTTTGAAATTGAGATCTTTTTTATCTTCTTATAGTAATCTATTTCATATGAATAATATTCAAAGTAATTAAATTACTGTCAAGTTTTCTTGATCAGGTTGTTGCATTTATCATATGAATATAATTCCAATTTATGGTTTATTCTTCATTATATTAGTTAGAGTTTTTCTTCTCTTATATTTAGAAGACATTCTCACAACTAAGAGTCTTTAAAGGTTTTTAAAGGGAGCTAGCTCGCAAAAATGATAAGAGGCAGAAAATGAGCCCAAAAGGAAACTGAAAGATGCGTAATGATTGCCAAATAATTAAAAGATACACAAAGTGTATTAAAAATTAAAAGATATGCAAAGTGCGCCAAAGAACTAACAAGAGGCACAAAATGAGCCCACAAAGAAATAAGCTCTATCTATTTCGAACCTTTAAATCTTAGAAGAATTCATGTGCCACTTGATATCTCCAAACACTTGATTTTTTAAACTCATGATTTTGATTAATTACCTTGCTATAATATTATATCAGATATTTTTCTAAAATGAAGCTTTGACCATATCATTTTTCTTATCTGATTTCTTTTCTGAGTTAGATATTCTTGACTCTATTTAAATAAGCCCGAATTCAAGGTTTCATTCACACCAAACTATTCAAATCCCTTCTCCCTTATTCGAGCTTTCATTTTTTAACTATGGCAGGTGGTAAAAGATATCGTGCCTTCATTGGAAACTCTCCCAGGAGTGCTGTCGATTATCATTTTTTGAAGCAGTTGATGAGGCTACTTATACTCGCTATAAGTCTATAGGGATTAATCCCTCGAAGGTTATCAATCAGGAGTGTTAAATTTTCAGCTATTAGACATCTTTTCCCACACCACCCTTGGATTCATGCTTACACTTACTTTCACCTTCAATTATGAAATGCTTTTTAAATTTTTTTTGTGAGTCTCCATCTGAATTTTGATTATACTGCACTATAATCTTATGTTAATTTATGCCCTGTTGAAATAACATATCAAGACTTTTATGAATTTCACCACCTTTCCACACTAGCAATAAACTTCATTGTTTATCCTTAGATCCTAAATTCAATTGAGGCCCTTTTAATATCCTTATTCAAGAAAGCAATTACCACCTCCATGACTCTACAATAAGTTCCTTAGTGAAAATGCCTGAACCATCCAACACATCCTTTGTACCTCCATTACCCCTAAAGCTGAGAATAAGATCTATATTACCCCTCATCCTGTCACTTACCACCTATTACATAATATATCATTGAGATATTAATGCTTTTGATCTTATGTTTCAATACATTAAAAATCTAACAGGCATTAGGGATCCTTGCCACAAAAGAAAGCCAAATCTGGCCTTAGAACATATCACTCCCATATTGATGAGCTGGTTCAAAGGTTTGACTAGTGGGGAGCCATATTTGAGTCATATGTTATGGAGTAGCAGCAAAAACATGATCTGGACGTAGCTCAGTTTGAGGCATATGTAACCCAGTAGTAGCAGCAGCATGCCTAGGACATGGCCTGGTTTGGGGAGTAATTTTCTTCCCTAAACTAATTCTTTCAATAGCCACCACCACCACCTTCACCTGACCAAGGTTCCTCTTTCTACTAGTTTGTTAGTGTTTGGTTCTATGTTTGTACTGGTTTTCTTTTATGTATTTTGTTTCATGTGATATTTTTCTTATTTCCTCTTTTTGTGATGTCAAAAGGAGGAATAGTTGTTGGGTTGTTTGCTTTTGTCTTTAGTGGATTCTATCTTGTTTTACTACTATTGCTTTTTATGTTTCATTTTTTTGTTTCTTTATTTAATTAAAAAATAATAAAAATTATTTTGATCTAAAATTTTTAACAACAATGTTTACCATCATAAAAAAGAGCAAATTGTTGTGAATTTGGATTTAAATACTTTGATTTTGATCATAACAAATATTATTGTTTCTTTACCACTTCTATTATTGAATATTTTTTCTGCCTTGCTTACAAATCTTTCAGGTCCATAAAGTTCACTTGCAATGCAAATCAGCTCAAGATCGGGTAAGTTAGGGTTAAGTCTACTTGTAATTTTATATCAATGTATTTTTTACCTTTCTTGAGTCAATTCTTGAATATGGTGGATCCCAAGCTAAGTAATCTTAAACACAAACACTCAAGGGGAGAAATTTGGTGAGTTAGAGAATTTTTTTACCAAATCGTACAGGACGAGTTGAGGATGTCATGGACAATTAGTTAAAAATAAAAAATAATGATTAGGGCATTCAGCTAATTATAAGTGATTAAACTAATCATAATGGATGATTCATAATATCCTGGGCGATCAGCTTAAATGATGAAAATAGCCACCAATCATAATTTAGGTAATGTTTTAATTTTTAAATTTTATCCTAATCATACAGGATTATATACAGGATGATGCATCATCCTAGATGATTTATAATAATCATACTTAAATTGATCTGGTGATTATGAGAGTAATTATGGTTAAATTGAATAATCTAATCATATAGAACGATCTAATTGGATTGTACTGGATGATCTTATAAATTTTGTAAGATGATCCCCTATCATCCAAGGAGAAAAACTATAACTTTAATCATCTAGAAGGATCATCCTAGACATTTTAAGACATTTTCAGGATGATAAGGAGATCACCACCCATCATCCAATGTCATACTGGATGATCAATATGGTATGTTAAACTAATCATCCTGTACGATCGAAAGATCATCCTGGACAATCTGTATAAATACTTGTACTAATCATACAGAGCAAAGGTGATCATCCTGGATGGTAGGGTTGTTTAATACTAATCGTATCATCTTGGATGATCAGTTGTGCAAAATTAAAAAATAGGTCTTTTTTTGGAGGCTCTCTATTTAAGCAATGGTATTAACCTTTGGATTAAACTTTTGCCATGGAGGTGATCTAAGAGGGATCTTTGAGAAGTAAGAGGTAGAGCTTGAGCAAGAGAGATCCTTATGAGGGGGCATTTATGAGGGAATCATAAAGGTTGCTCCAAGCAAGATGTTCATTTTCTTCTTTGAGTTACTCCACTTGTTCCTTGGTGGCTTTGGGGACATCATCTTCAACATTAAATTCAGGATCTCTGCCTACTCCAGGAGGGAGTAAAAGGATTCCAGGGTTCTCTACCTACTCTAGGAGAGAGTAAAAGGATTCAAGGTTCTCTTCCTCACCGTGTCGATGGAAAGATTTTATACAGACTTCTCTACCTTACTATGGGAGAAAAAGGAGAGTCACTTTAGTTTAGTGTAATACTTGGAGAGGGAGTCTCCAAGGAGTGGACGTAGGTTAGATTTGATCGAACTACTATAAAATATTATGTATTCTTTCTTATTACTTTTTATTGAATTTTATTTTCATAATTCTCCGTGATTTATTTTGTGGTTGAAATCTCAAATTTTTGTTATTATTAAATTAGTGTTGCTTCCACTTAATTTGTTGTTTTTAAAATACTCAAAAATATTTCAAAAAGATTTTCTTTTTGTTTAAAAATTTTTAAAATAATAATTCACCTACTCTTAGTTAGCCTCGGGCTAGTTCTTTAGGGCTAACACCCCTCACAAACTTTCAGGTTGGTCCAATCAAATGTCTTTCACCCACCTCTATCCAATATTGCAATGTATGACACTTCTTGGAAAGTCTTTTTTTTTTAGCAATCAAATGTGTTTATTTTGGTAAGGGCTCGAGCTAGAGGAAGGAATTTTGCAAATGGTAGAATTCTTGGGCTCAAGTCTAGTTTTTATTTCTTACTTTTTTTTAATTATCTATTTAAATTTTAGGATCAAGGTTTTGGTTTAATTATTGTTAGTCTCATGTTGTTTCCTTCATTAGAGATTTTTTTTAATGTTTCACTCAATTATTTTCTTTGGTATGAATGAAATCAGGCTATACCTTCATTTTATGCTAAGAAAAGGCCATTGACGAACAACAAACTTCTCAACCTTATTCATTTATTAATTGAGTAAATTTATAGAAGGGTTCATTCATTCATTAAATAATCATCAACTAGCTCTAGAAAAGTTGAGAAACTTATCTAATTTATTAGTTTATTTGTAGTCATTTTCATGAATTGATAGCTTATTCATGTCCCTTTATCTGTTGGTTAGGATCTTTGACTACCAACTAAGAGGTTTTGGGTTTGAGTTGTATATGATGTGTGTGTGAGTTTGGCTTAATTGGCCTAAATATGCAAAAAAAAAGGCCCCTTTGACGATATGACACCAAAAGGAAGGTGCTTTAAAAGTGATATTAATAAGTATTATTTTTCCAACTGTAAAATCTTAGCCTTAACTATTTAATTTATAATGAATTGAAAATTAGCAATGTAAAAATAAATATAGTGTCGGTTTTATAAAACTTGCATTTATGTTAAGTATAAATTTATTAGAGGTGGATAATGTCCTTGCCACCTTTCACTTTTACTACATTTTTAGACTTTTAAAATCTTATTAAAACTTTGGTTTTATGATTAATAAAATGAATGAAGTCATGGAAGCATGGTTTTCTTCTATATGTTTATGTTATAGGTAAACCTATTACAACCATGGAAACTTAAGAATCCACATATCGTAAAATAACCAATTAATTTAATAAAATGCTTTCTTGAAATTTGAACAATAAATAGTGAATTAGAATTAACAATAAGGTTTGTAATAGTAACAAAATAAAATCCATATTGTCTTATCTTGACACACACACACACTCTCTGTGTGTGTGTGTTTGTGTGTGTGTGTATAGGAATATATAAATATCATGTCCCTTATAAAATTACAACATAACACGACATACATATAAAAGAAAAATCTTAAGCTTCCCATTTCTATTAATCATCTTTTCCTTCTCTTTCACTTAGAATATCATTTAACCTATAACTGATCATTTCCTCTCTAATAATACTTTAGAAATCATCTATAAATAATAATAAGATAAGTGACTTGTAAACAAATATATCTATTTATTAATTAAGCTTCTTAGAAGTGGAGAAGGTCTCTGAAGATGTTGCATGAAGTATCTTATCTTATTATGTAGTGTCTGCATCTGCTCCTGAAATCTTATAACTAGGGTAAAAGTACTATTAGGACTATTTCTGCCTAGACTAGTGTTACTTTAAGAAAAATATTGGATTAACATGATAACAAATCCTTGTATTCATACTCTGTCAGGGTGTTTAGGCCCCATGATGGTCATAAACACTCTCATTAACCTCTAAAATTCATCTTTAAGCATTAATGATGAAACACCCAACATCCTAAAATTTAGGTAATCGATTTACTCTAAGTTTGATTCTTTATTTTAAGTTAAATGGTACAAAATTAACTCAAGAAGTCCAAAATTTCAACTAGGAGAGAGAGAATGCAAGTCACCAAAGTGCTTAGGGGAGCATCACGATGTTGAGGATTATGGTGTTGCAACATTTTGCTCTCTGTTAGGGACAAGTTTTGTGGTGGTGTTGTGGCATTGAGAGGCACCATTGTTGTGTCTCATTTAACTGTTCATGAGATTTTGGGAGAATATAAAAGATACTTTGGGGTGCTGCAATGGTGGAATGGTGTGCACGCACCACTAGATAAAAATTATTGCTTTTAAATAATAAATATCTTAATCCATTTATTAAGAATAATTCCTCACCTCACCATCCTTTCAAGAGAAGAGAAGAAGAGTAGAAGGAAAAAATGAGAGAAAGAAGAGGAGATGGTTTGGAGGCAAACCTTAGAAATTGTCCATTGAATTAGTTAAGAAATTTTTTTGGCTCAAGATAGGAAACCTATGCTCTATTTCTTATTTCAATTCTAAAGTTTCTATAAAAAATATATGCTTAAAAATAAGTTTTTCTTACATTTGTATTAAATTTCACTATAAAATTTTGTAGCATAACAGTCTACACTCAATTTTGAATTAGTTGACCATAATGATACAAATTTTTATCAGTTGGTTTAGCCAGTGTGAATTTTGAAAATTTGGGATTAATGTTGCCATTTCCAAATTTTGGTATAGTTAATAAAATATGTTAAATTAATATTTTATACAATCTCAGTGAATTAGTAATATTTTAGAATCTTGGAGTAGGTATTTAAAATTTGGGACATTTTTGTTCAACTAGATGTCTTAAACACACTTGAAGATTCCAAAATATTAAACACACTCGAAGGTAAACTCCTCTGTATATTTTCATTTCATTTAAAATATTTTAGGAAATGTGAAGGGTCTTGCTAAGTAAGTTAGTTATGATAGGGAGCAAAAGATTTTGTGCCTGCAAGGTACACATTATTTTGTTAGTTTAAAATTTATTTAGTTAAAATCATCATGTTATGAACTGTTATTTCAAAACTTAAGTGAAATGAAAATATGTAGAGGAGTTTATGTATATTTTAATGTATTTTATTTTATTTTATTTATAGGTAGATGGCTTTGAGAGTGAAAAAATATGGTTAATGGTTGAGAAATTTGTAGGTTATATTCCTTCCTTAGTTATGGGGGTGTTTCTAAATGCTATCAGAACAACATTTGGGAGGAATTTGATTACTATCAGAGCTATGAGAAATTATTTGTAAGTTTAGAAGAGAAAGATTTTAGGTAGTTTAATATTAAATTATGCATTATTATCTATAAGTTGTTTAATTTGTTATTGAAACCTATATGTTTTGAATAGTTAAAAGGGTTGTTGAAAATGATCCCAAAGACCTAAAAGAAGCAAATGAAAAAAAGTTTTGGAACTACTACAACCCATAATAGTAGCCTTATAGTAACACCAGATTTGTTGATACAATTTGTATAGCCATTTATGAGGCAAAAGATAAAGGAATAGTTGCTGTGGCTAACTCAGGGAAGTAAGTACATAGTACGGTATAAAGCAGAGCTTAGAACCCTAGCTAGATAACCCCTCAGTTAGTTAGTACTTTAGAAGAGAAGTGTTTTAACTTTTTGAGAGGGTTGAGGGATAGTTTGGGGCATCTTTTGGTACCAATTCATATCTAAGATTTTTTGGAGCTAGCGGGGTGAACTAAGTTAGTGGAGAATTATCTGATGTCCACTCAGTAGAGGTGGGATAAGAGTAGGAGTAGATTTAGAGGGGAGACCTCTAGGAGTAAAGTCAGTGAGAATAAGCCTAAGTTTGGTGGTGTAGAATCTAAAAAAGAAGGTCTTATAATTTTTATTAATATAGGTGGATTTGTGTCTATTTATAATGTTTTAATATGTGGATATTATGGTATGAGACATTCTAGTAGGTGTTTTCATTGTGACCAGTCTGGTCACAGGATGGAAAAGGGTCCCTAGAATGCACCAGAGGGTAGAATCAAGGTTTGAGGAAGTAAGAGGTAGTTATCAGCAGAGGTTCCATCTAGAAATATTAATAAGAGACTAACTACTTTGACTAGAAGAAATTTCAGTGGGAGGTCATTAGGAGTGCATAGGGAGTTTATGATAGTTGGCAGTGCTCCTCCAATGTAGCCCATGATCTACAGTAGTTGGTTCTATCATATAAATGAATGTAGTATGACTAACTTCTTTCCTAAGACCTTACCTGGTTCTAACCCTTGAAGATGGATCTCCAAAGATAAGCTCTCTAGGGTGACCAGAAGAATATCTCCAATCTCTAGGCAAAGGGTCCTAAGGTTCTTCTCTATTTCATAGGTCAATACTTTCTACTCCAAGGGTAATCTAAAATTTATCATCATTATCTATTCCAGTCTTAACTAATCTATTCGAGTCATCAAATACCACATGGCGATTTCCTCTATGACTAAGGTTCTTTTGCTGAAGACTCTATTGGCTTTACCTATTAAGGATTAAATTAAGAAAACGCCTTCATCTTCCTTAGAATCAAACTTTTCTAAATGTGATTTACCATTCACAAGCTCAAAGTATTTACTATTAAAATATGTAAATGTGATAAGGTTGGTGTTCTACCTTAAGTAGTCCATATGTTGTCTTATTTAGCTTGGAACTAATATTTAACCTTTTCCATATATAGTAAGTAATATTCACTGCCTCTATCTAAAAATATTTATGTAGGATATATTCTGCTAACATTTCCCTAACAATCTCTACAAGTTTCCTAATCTTCCTTTCATCTATGTTTTTTTATTATGATATACCAGGGACAAAAATTATGATCAATCACAAATTTTTACAAAATAATTCAAAATTTTTATTCTCAAACTCTCCCCCATGATCTCTATGAATTGTTGAGATCAAACATCCTAACTTCCTCTGAATTTCTGACCATTAGGGAGAGGAGAACTTCTGTTATACTCGACTGAGAATAAAAATTCAGAGAACCATTAGGGAGAGGAGAACTTCTGTTATACTCGATTCAAAGGAGAGGCGCTAGCTCGAGAGGTTGTTTGAGAGGAGCCGTTAGGCCACTCTTTGGGAGAGGAACAACCTCTATCCCTGCAGAGGGCCTTTGCAGTACTCCCGGCTGACACTGCAGGGGCCAGTTTCTAGTCCTGGTTCACACTACTGACGAAAGTCATCGTTAGGTGCGCTCGCGAATACGTCGTATTGGTATGTTCACATTCAAGTTTGGATCAAGGTGCGTAGCAAAAGAGAAAAAAAAACGACTCCTGGAACACCGGTCATCCTTTCCTGAATATGAGCTCTTCTCCTTCTTATTCTTACTTCACTTGACCGGGCCGGAAAAGTGACACCGTCACGTCTCAGGGTCGTACGCCTGGAACAAGAAGGTTCGTCGTACAATTTTGGCGATGAAGTCGTGCCGACCTCTCCCTGTTTGTCTTTCCACTTCCGTCGTTCAGGAAAAACACTTCAATTTTTTTGAGTCCCGGCCCGGGTTTTCCCCACTAACCAATTACGTTACGACCACAGAACAAACTTGGTTGACGAACATGGTTTATGCGCCGCTAATGTAGCGGCTTGTCGAGCATTTGACAAACTCACACCATCCATTTCAAATGAGATTTGTCCCGTGGACACACGAGCAATCCAACCCGTAGGATTTCCTTTTCCTCTTCCCATTCTCACTTCTGCAGGTTTCCCCGTAATAGGAAGATCTGCGAGAACTCTGACCCATATCTTCCCATTTCTTCGGAATTGTCCGCTCATAGCACGATGGAATTGTCCGATTATAGCCCGACGCGCTGCTTCAATGGCTCGATATGAAAGACGACCAGCTCTACAACTTTTGGTGCCATATCTTCCAAAACCAAGTTGTGTACCGTCCGGTTCGCGACCCCTACTACATCTGCCTTTACGATATTTACTAAATTTCGTACGTTTCGGATATAGCACGTCCCTTCTGATTTTTACTGTATGAGATCCGCACTTTGACACCTGAAATTCCGTAACGAGTAGATACTTCCGCAGGAGCATAATCTATTTTCTGGTGAAATACATTACGAGATGTTTTTCCATACTTTCCGCATTCAGTTCTAGCTATTTCCGCACCTCCTGATCGACCTGAACAACAAATACGTATCCCCTCAACCCCTTGAGGCATTCTTAATGGAATATCCTGAACTATTTGACTAAAATTAAATGAAATGAGATTTGATTGTTCCTCGGTTGAAAAGAGATGTCTTGAGCAATCAGAGAAGCACTTTGATAAACAGATTTGATCTTTACTGACTCTATTAAGGTATTCATTTTTGTTCTATTAGACAAAAAAGATTGCATTTTTTGCACTTCATTCAAATAAGAGTTGTAATCGTACGAAATTCTTCTGTTTCTCAGTATGATCTCTATCATCATCTCAATTCTCTTTTGAAATTCTCCTATCCCACCTAGGTCTATGAATTTCTCTATCAATTCTATTACCTTATCCTGACCCATGAGGTTCCAACATTTGATCCTTAATTGACCCTGGAGTTGTTCCCGGGCATACTCCAAAAAAAGGTTATTAGAAACCCCAACCCCATCCCTTGGAAAGAAAAAGGTAGCACCGAAGAAAGGAACACTATAAGATTTCATGAAAAATAGGCCTGCAGAAGGCAGATGTAGTTGGGGTCCGCGGGGGGGGGGGGGGGGGGGGGGGGGGGGGGGGGGGGGGAAGTTATCGACATTTTTCCATACTTTGTATCTGGAGTACTTCATTTTCTTAGGTATTGGTGCTTTTCTTCTAGTACTCAAGGCTCTGTATTTTGGAGGCGTATATGATACATGGGCACCCAGAGGGGGAGATGTAAGACAAATTACCAACTTGACCCTTAGCCCAAGCGTGATATTTAATTATTTACTAAAATCTCCTTTTGGGGGAGAAGGATGGATTGTTATAGTGTGGATGATTTCTAAAATAGAATTGGAGGACATTTCTGGTTATGTTCCATTTGTATACTTGATGGAATTTGGCATATCTTAACCAAACCTTTTGAATGGGCCCACCGTGCATTTGTATGGTCTGGAGAGCCTTACTTGTCTTATAGTTTAGGTGCTTTATCATTCTTTGGTTTCATCGCTTGTGGTTTCGTCTGGTTCAATAATATCACTTATCTTAGTGAGTTTTACGGACCCACTAGGCGTAAATGCCACTTATCCTAGTGAGTTTTACAGACCCATGGAAATTCTTTTCGTTGTAGATATGGGAGGGAAGCCATCGCTTGTGGTTTCGTCTGGTTCAATAAACCCACCAGGGAATGCATTCATCAACTTGACTCAACGGTGCCCCGGCTGATCCTTTTTCGATTAGGTATGGCTTTTCCCTCTCCTCCATCCCGGGGCGTGGTTTGTCTCATCTAAAGTAAATCAAATTCGTTCATCCAACCAATAGTGGACTTTTGAGAATGGGATCCCATACTAAAAAGAGAAAAGAATTCTATTCAATCCTTCAATAAGGTCGACAAGAAGCACTACTACTACTTGCTTGGATTTCCATCCATTCAACTTCCATTAAATGTAATCTAGTAAGACTATACTTTCACTTTACTTTAGTTCGAAATCAGGATAGTTTTCATAAACCACCGTTGATGCAATAAAAGTCTAAGTATAGAAGTAGAAGATCTTGATGAAAGAGAAAGATCAGGTGATGAAGGCATTCCCACTGCTACAGTTGGAGTTGACGGTTCTAGTTCTGTTACAGTCAGAGCTGCTGCTGGTGACTTGAGGAGGAACCGCTGTGAAAAATGTTCACGTAGAAGCTCCTATTTCATTTGCTAGTATAGACAAAGTTGGATATTCTCTGCTCCTCTCATTGGCCACATCTAGCGCCTTTCTCTTTATATACCTTCCTCTTCTATTGGAGTTTCGCCTCAAAAAGCTCGTTTCTTTCCGACTGACTGGCTGAGTCTAGTGCCTTTACCAAGTCCAATTTGGAAAGAACTTGATCCAAATTCTTCTTTTTTCTGTCTTCAGCTCTGACATTGAGTTCAACTTCCAGCCCCTATTCTCCAGTAGTGTTCATTCATAGGTAAAAGTAAGTAAAAAGAAAAAGGTCTTTTCGGTTATGGCTAAAGCACCGCTTAGTGATGAAATAGCAATTGCAGCTATTTCTGTGCGTGGCTATCTTCTACTATTGATTAACTTGTTCTATAGATGCAAGATGCCTAAGCAAGCCTATTATTGTATCCCAATGGTTGGAGAAGCCGAGAAAGGTAAGAAGGCCTGGAAATAAAGGTTCTTGGTTACAGAGAGGATAGTCGAACCTAAAAGGACAGACATTGATTGACCCACTACTACTAACCGGATAGTCGAGAGATCAAAGAGATATTGGTTGAATCACAGACCAGACAGACAAGCATTGGCCCAGAAAGCCACCAACCATCGAAGCATTAACCGTTAAGCCTGATGGGGAAGTAGCACTAATTGCATTCCATTCACCGCTAAGGATAAGGATGCTTAAAATGAGAACGTAGCACCCTAACTTCCTCTTAAGGGAAGTCAACAGTCCTCGAACCTCTTCTTTGAAAGACCACATTCCTCCTAACACCCTCTGAATGTGCATCCTATTTTTCTTATTGCTAACAGCCTATTAGGGATTCAAGTCTAGTAATATACAGGAGAAGTCGAAAGATGGGTTCTACCTCTACCAAGGACAGGTAATGGCAATGAAACTCGCGCTTGCTATTGCTTATCAACTTCTTCTTATTTCTGAAAGTGAACTTAGTAGTGAACAGATCGTTCTCTTCCTATGAATGTGCTGAGGAAGAAGATGTAGCGATATGCCAAAAATTGTCTGTTAAAGAATCATATCATATATGAACATATCATTTATCTTTCTCGATAGCCAGCATGGCGTAGTTTATTACCTTTACTCTACTATGTAATGTCATTTTCTTCAAGATAGAAGCAATTAGTTTATGACCTCTAGCTCATCTAAGATACGGGATTACCAGTCTTGTCTCTTTCCTTTGTTATTTGCCCTATCTCTCTCTTCACTCTCGACCTCTAGCTCTCTTTCTTTGATCTGATCATGCTAACTTAGTACTATGTAGCCATGTAGGCAACTTATAGCCTGCTTTCCTTGCTGCACTCATTCACTCCAGAAGTTACTACGCTTCGCGCCTTCCTTGTGTTCAGGAAGATATTGATAAGAATCTTTCTTATACTTGGAATAAAAAACACGCTAGGCCCCAGAACAACATTTGGGAGGAATTTGATTACTATCAGAGCTGTGAGAAATTATTTGTAAGTTTAGAAGAGAAAGATTTTAGGTAGTTTAATATTAAATTCAGCATGATTATCTATAAGTTGTTTAATTTGTTATTGAAACCTATTTGTTTTGAATAGTTAAAAGGGTTGTTGAAAATGATCCCAAAGACCTAAAATAAGCAAATGAAAAAAAGTTTTGGAACTACTACAGCCCATAGTAGTAGACTTATAGTAACACCAGATTTGTTGATGCAATTTGTATAGCCATTTATGAGGCAAAAGATAAAGGAATAGTTGCTGAGGCTAACTCAGGGAAGTAAGTACATAGTACGGTATAAAGCAGAGCTTAGAACCCTAGCTAGATAACCCCTCAGTTAGTTAGCACTTTAGAAGAGAAGTGTTTTAACTTTTTGAGAGGGTTGAGGGATAGTTTGGGGCATCTACTGGTACCAATTCATATCTAAGATTTTTTGGAGCTAGCGGCTTGAGCTAGGTTAGTGGAGAATTATCTGATGTCCACTCAGTAGAGGTGGGATAAGAGTAGGAGTAGATTTAGAGGGGAGACCTCTAGGAGTAAAGTCAATGAGAATAAGCCTAAGTTTGGTGGTGTAGAATCTAAAAAAGAAGGGCTTATAATTTTTATTAATACAGGTGGATTTGTGTCTATTTATAATGTTTTGATATGTGGATATTATGGTATGAGACATTCTAGTAGGTGTTTTCATTGTGACCATTCTGGTCACAGGATGGCAAAGGGTCCCTAGAATGCACCAGAGGGTAGAATCAAGGTTTGGGGAAGTAAGAGGTAGTTATCAGCAGTGGTTCCATCTAGAAATATTAGTAAGAGACTAACTACTTTGACTAGAAGAAATTTCAGTGGGAGGTCATCAGGAGTGCATAGGGAGTTTATGATAGTTGGCAGTGCTCCTCCAATATAGCCCATGATCTACAGTAGTTGGTTCTATCATATAAATGAATTTAGTATGACTAACTTCTTTCCTAAGACCTTACCTGGTTCTAACCCTTGAAGATGGATCTCCAAAGATAAGCTCTCTATGGTGACCAGAAGAATATCTCCAATCTCTAGGCAAAGGGTCCTAAGGTTCTTCTCTATTTCATAGGTCAATACTTTCTACTCCAAGGGTAATCTAAAATTTATCATCATTATATATTCTAGTCTTAACTAATCTATTCGAGTCATCAAATACCACATGGCGATTTCCTCTATGACTAAGGTTCTTTTGCTGAAGACTCTATTGGCTTTACCTATTAAGGATTAACTTAAGAAAACGCCTTCATCTTCCTTAGAATCAAACTTTTCTAAATGTGATTTACCATTCACAAGCTCAAAGTATTTACCATTAAATATGTAAAAGTGATAAGGTTAGTGTTCTACCTTAAGTAGTCCATATGGTGTCTTATTTAGCTTGGAACTAATATTTAACCTATTCAATATATAATACGTAATATTCATTGCCTCTATCTAAAAATATTTATATAGGATATATTCTGCTAACATTTCCCTAACAATCTCTACAAGTGTCCTAATCTTCCTTTCATCTATGTTATTTTATTATGATATACTAGGGACAAAAATTATGATCAATCACAAATTTTTACAAAATAATTCAAAATTTTTATTCTCAAACTCTTCCCCATGATCTCTATGAATTGTTGAGATCAAACATCCTAACTTCCTCTGAATTTAGGTGGATAAAATTTTAAACTCATCAAATGACACACTCTTATGTATTAAGAATCTAACACATGTGAATCTAGAGTAGTCATCTAATATCATAAATTCAAAATTCTTATCACCTAGACTGGATGTAATAATGGGTCTAAATAAATCTATAGTGGTCTGGTGGTAATGATATTTTTAATAGAATGAAATGAAGAACTAGTTTGCTTTCCTAATTGATAGGCATCACACAGATGACCCTTAGGGAAATCTAACTTATGAATGCCTCTAATTAGATCTTGCATGGTAATTTTCCTAAGGGTTTTCATACTAGCATGTCATATCACCTATGTTATAGCCATGATTCATTCATAATAGTTTAAAAGCAAAAAAGATTATAAAAAATATCAATGTAACCAAAATTAAGCATATAAACATTATTAAGTATTTTGCCTTTTAGAAAGATTTTTGTATTTAAAATAATTAAATATTAATTTGAAAGAAAATTCACATCAAAACTTTTATCTCATAATTGGTTAATGCTAAGTAGATAGTGCTTTAACCAATCTACTAAAAGTATATTTTCAATAGCAAAGCCATTAGCTTTTAAATTGTACCTAAATCTACTACTTTCCTAGTGGTATTATCTCTGAATATCACCTTGCCTCTAACTCTTTCCTCCAGCATGATTAATTTCTTTAAGTCTTTAGTCATGTGCCTTGAGAAGCCACTCTCTAGGTATCATATACTCTCACTTGACCTCTTATGAGAGCATTCCTTTTCTTTATTAGAGTTATCATTAGCCATTAGACATAGATTTGTTACCTCCTCCTCCAATTCTCATTATAATGAGTCTGAGTCTGAGTCTGCCCAGATAGCTTTTTTAATTCTTTATTTTTCCTATTTTGTATTTGTCTTATCATTATCCTTTGCCATCATAGGGTGGGTCTTAAGATTGGGAAAGTCATACATATCTTCCTACACTCTAAGCAAACAATATTAGAAGAAACTTTATTGAATTTACCTGATTAACCTTTATTCCTTTCATGGTAGAACTTTTGCTTTCATGCTAGGAATCTTTTATATTGACAGGTTATCAAGGCTGTATCCTCGCCCCCTTTAGCTCCTAAGCTACTTATTTTTATCATCAACCTTCAGCACCAAATTTCTCCTTTTTCTTATCACC
The DNA here is from genome assembly GCA_022539455.1 of Dendrobium nobile. NCBI lineage: Eukaryota > Viridiplantae > Streptophyta > Magnoliopsida > Asparagales > Orchidaceae > Dendrobium > Dendrobium nobile. The sequence continues at coordinate 6,145,703 of CM039731.1, forward strand.
TATATCAAACAACCTTTGGTTCACATTTTGCTTGTAGACAATGAGAGAGCCCAGTAAATTATCAATAGAGTATACATTTAAATATTTATATTTAGAAATAGCGAAGGCTTTTTAATTGATTGAATTAGGTAAATAATGTTGAATCTTATTAACTTTCTCAGAATTGGAGAGATATCTTCCAAATGCAGGTAATGAAGTTATTATTTTGATAAACTTAGTATACATGTCAGATATAATCTCACTAAGTTTCATGTAGAAGAGTTCATAATCATACAATAATAGATTTATGTAAAATTGTAACTTCTTCTATACCTTTATATATGATGCAAAGTCTATCCTAATTTTTCTTGCTAGTAGTGTAAGTACAAACTCATATATATGAAAAATACGATGTTTTAGATTGTTAGCCTTCCACCATTCTAAGCATTCAAAATGAACTATTGGATTTTCTTCCTCGATGAAAACTCCATCATCCAAATACACATCAAGCTTAGATTTTAGTATTTTACTGCATGAGTAGTGTAATCTGTTCTAATATAAATTTCATATTTTCTCTTTCCATAAAGTGGCTTCCCTCTAACAGAAAATGAACACGGATAATTACTGCTTGTTTCAATTTTAACTGTATTCTTCTCAGCATTTGCGATTTTATAATCTTCTACATACTCATTATAAAGTTCATTTAAACTCTCTTGTATATCGGTGACGTGCATTTGTGCTATGTTTTCATTTAAACTAATTGCTTTAAAAATCACATGCGAGTAGGTTGCATGTTTATCATTTTTGACATCATCATAACTTACAAAGGCTATGTGCTTATATGAAAATGAATTTAAGGGAATGCAGAGATAATATGTGATAATGTGTACAGATCTGCAATGGAGAATGTAGAAGAAATGTCCAAATCAATGCTGTGAATCTCTGCACATGCCATTGTGAGGTCACTAAGAAGAAGATAATCTTATCGATATTGAAGGGAAACTACAAATTAAGAAGTGCAGGTCAGGGCTTGAACGGGAAACTTACGAAATACTAAGAAATGAAAATGCAAAGCCCTCTAAACTCACCGAGTTACCGTCGACGCTGGCTGGTGTCGGGAGATCAGTGAGGGAAGAAACGAGTGGGTTTAGGACGGAGCTTCTGGGAGAATGAACAAGAAATACGCTGCCAGTCGGGGCTTGAGCGGCGTTCTGGAGCGATGTTCGGGACGATGCTTCTAGCAGAAATACGAAGGGCCTCGCCTCTGGGGAAGATAATTTAGGGCAGAATTGCTGAAATACTAACGAGGGAAAATTTTGGTTTGCCGCCAATACCTTATGCCCCTTTCACAATTTTCTGAAATAATTAAAAAAATTATAATTATAATTAAATAATATGTAAAATCGATTTAATAAATATGTAAAATTTATTTTAGTTAATATATATTATAATTTTAATTAAATATAATTTATCATTAAGTTATAATAAATTTATATTATTTACATTTATCAATTTTATAATTAAATATTAATCATATTTTTATTAAGCTTATTCACGAGCTTTGAATCAAACACGAATCGAGCTTGTTCAAGAGCATCAAATGATCTTGTTCACGAATATAAATGAACCGAACACAGTAGTGTTCAATCTTGTTTATTTAAGGATTGAGTATTTAAAATGTTGTTCGAGCTTGTTTGTTTAGTTGATTAAACGATCACAAACGAGCTTTAATCGAACCGAGCAACGAGTAGCTTGTCGAACGTTTAGTTCGCTTGCAGCCCTATGCGTAAGACTGAGATCGTGAGAATAGTTTTTCTATAATGTTTAATTTTATTTAAATATGTAATTAATAAAATTTAGATAATATATATTATAACTTATTTCATCAATAAATTATTAGATTTATCATCATAAAAATATAAATATTAAATTAAATTCATCATTTTATTTATTAATTTGAATTTCAATAATATTATTACAATCAAAATTAGGGGGTGCTACTCCCTTGGACCCTTGACATATCTGCGAAGCATACGATTATGTATACAATTAAAAAAGAATAATTAGTCACTATAATGACATTTATATATATGAGAAAAAGATTCTCTGAATTTTTAGCGACAAAATTAGCGGCCAAATTTTTTTTTCTGGCTAATATCAAACTTCTTATTATTTAGAGGCCATACTAATTTTGGTCGCTAAAAGATACCTTTAGCGACCAATTTATTTTTTTCTCTATTTTTTTGGTCGCTATTGACCCAATTTCTTGTAGTGATATGTAGTCTTTAGAATTAAGTGCCAAATAATAAATAATTATTTAACATTCAATTGTGCTAAATTTCTATCCTCCATGCTCCATTCAGCAAATAGAATTTCAATATTAACATCCTTAATAATACGAGGAGTATAATAAGCAACTTGTATCATATGCCACATTTTAAAATAAATTAATTGCAAAATGATTGACATATAGATTTTTACAAAATTAAAAGAAAGATTATCAAAAAATGCTGGATGGGTTATTAAATAATCATCAGCGGTATTCTAATTTCAAAAGTGTGCCATCAGATCTATCTCAACCTTTTTAAATCAAAAATTCAGAGAACCTGCTTTAATATTAGTTCAAAGTTCAAAGGATTGTTGGGAAACCACTTGAACTACTAAACGACACATTAAGATGGAAGGTGAATTGACATTTTAAAATTCTTTTTCAAAAATCCTGTTTGAAATTAAAACCAATTTCTCAAACTTAAAATTAAAATCAAAATTTTCAATGCAGAAGCAAATTAAGAACATACATTTTCGTTTTTTTTTTTAGAAAAATAATTAATAAATATTTTTTGTTAATTTTATTTTTTGCTTTTTTATTTTTTTTTTCAATGAAGAAATAAATTTAATTAACCACTAATATTGTATGACAATATTCACCAACATAAACCAAAGTTCAAAATGTAAATATGCAATAAGTAATATGGAGAAAGTAAAGTGCAAAAAGTAAAGGAACAAACATACTATAATTTTGTAGCAGTTTGATCAACTTGATCTACGTCCACTCCGTAAAGTCCTCTCTGGGTATTGAACTAAATACTTTGGTGACTCTTCTTTAGCCCCCTTGGTAAGAAGGTTAAGCCCTCACAAAATCACTTCCACCCTCTGTGCAGTTGAGAACTGAAATATCTTTCACCATCTTCGATGCAACAAGGTAGTCGAATAACTTTCACCTTCCCTTATGTGGAAGAATAACTGAGTCCCTTTGACCATCCATGATGTGGAGGAGTAGTGGAAACCCTTTCGCCTTCCCTGGAGCAGCAAAGTTGATGGTGGCTCTTTGACTCCAAGAGCTTCTTCATAGAGTTTCCATTAAAAAAGATATTGATAAATTTGACCTCATTTTTGTTTGAGGTCACTAGGACCAATCCTAGAAACTAGGATCTATCTAGACCCTATGATTCTTCCAGAACAACTCAAATCCTAAGATCTACCCTGACCCTTGATCTAACTAGACCTTAGGATCTACCTAGACCATAGATTTATCTAGATCCTGAATCAATCCAGACCTTTAGATCAATCTAGATCTAAAGACAATTCTAGATTTTGATCAATCTAGATTTTAGTTCAATCTAGATCCAAGTCAATTCTTGATCTCAAATCCATTTAGATTCAAACATATTCAAACATCAAATCAATCTTGACCTCAAGACAATCTAAACCTTAATTCAATTCAAACTTCAATCAAATCCAAACATCAGACCTACCCAAACTTTGAACTTTTCCTGATTCAAACTCTAATCCAAACCTTGATTCTACCTTTGATCTAGCTCTAACCATATCCAATCACTTATGATCACCCAAATTATCATAAATGATTTAGATAATTCAATCTTAATCATTCAAATCTAAAATCTTTAAACCTAGAAATTCAATCAAAATCCAAGGCTGAAGGCTTAGGTCCGGAAAGCCTTTTCTAGGGATTTTTCAAACACATGAAACCCCAGTCAAATTATGTCTAATTTAGAGTTTATCAATTACATATTGATAAGACATGCCAATAGAGGAAATCCTAAAAATTTGAGGTCAATCTGAGGCCTTTAACATTAGAAATTGGATTAAAATCCAAAGGGTGTAAAGCCTTCAAATATTTACAGCCTATGTCACTAGACCTACCACCCAATGGATCCTGAACTTAGAGCTTTCTTGAATGCCTCCAACCAACTCTAGACCCTTTATTATGGCTTATTGAGTATTAAATTACATTTTAGTGGACTCACTTTGACCCCTAGTTGACCAGGGGTCAAAATGACCAAAATGCCCCTTATGGGAAATTTTGTACTTTTTCATAAACTTCAATATAACCTTTTCAAATCAAATCCTAGGCGTTCTATAATACATTCTAATCACCATTAGGAGAACATTGGACTCAAGTCTAGACCTTGGTTATGCCTGGTTGACCAGGTCAACCCCTATTGACCAAAATACCCCTTAAGAGTCTAATGAATAATTTTGACCGAAATGACCTCTTTAGGCCTTAGGATCTACTCAGACACTAGATCAATCCAAACCTTAAGATAGGTTTATGCCCTATGATCTATCTAGTTCCTAGATCTACCTAGACTTTAAGATCAATCCAGACTCAAGTTAAACCCAGTCTTCAAACCCATCCAGACTCCAGGCTTATCTAGACTTTAATCCTTATTCAAACCTTGATCTTGCCCCTGATCAAACTCTAAACCCTTTCTAATCAATAATAATAATTCAAATGATTTCAGTGATTTGGATAGTTCAATTTTAAATATTCAAACCCTTAATCCATCTTCAACCTATAGCTCAAACATGTTTACACCTATCTTGAGTCATGCCACCAAAGGTTGACCAAGTCAACTCAACAAAATTTGGTCAAACCTTTCTACATATGCATTATTCCATTCATGTAATGGACCTAATCCCTAAGGCCTTTTGGAAATCACATCATTGACATTTAAACATCACCTAAATGTCATATCATTAATTTTAATTTTGTTAACTAGTCAAACTAATCAACAAGCCATTAAAATCCCTTTGAAATGGTCAAGTTTCCCTCCAAGCTTCAAACTCATTTCCTAGGGCCTTAGGACCAATCCAACCAGTAGTCAAATACTCTTTCATATTCCACCTCACCAATTAACATTCTAAGTTGACTAGTCAAACTATCAAACCAAGCTCTCAAAGGGTCAAATATGGTCAAACACCCTCTCAAAACTAATCTATTGCATTTGGGAAAATTGAAAATTCCACCTATTCCAAATGCCTTTTGGAATCTTCTTAAGCTAATCCTAATTCCTAGATTAAGTTTAAAGTAGCCCTAACCCTTCCGTGTGCAAGTGGGGACCAAGAGAAGGTTCTACACCTCTGTCCTTGCATTATTCTTAGTCTCATCTTTCCAATCACCCCAGGGGTAGGTGGCAGTCATCTAGGAACTCTCCCAGCTAATCTCAACCATCCATTTGATTTTGAGTAGTTAGAATAGGGAAAAATCCTCAAGAGAGCATGCATTCTTCACCTAGCTCTCTCTCTCTATCCCAACCATATCGAATCCCAAACTCAATTTGTTTGAGCTCATAGGGATCTTCTCTAACATCCCCAAGCTCAAACCCATCGTTAAAACCTCACCAATGGACAGCTTCCAGAAAGTCCAAGCTTTGCTCCGTCTAGCTTGAATAGTAGTCGATCCAGGCACTTCTAGCTTGTGGTGTCTTCAGCAATATTAAGCATGGATAGACTACAAATTTAGAGAGCCAGTAATCAGGTCAAACCGTCCATTAACTTGGGTAAAATCTTGAATCCTAGCTTAGGGTACATAGTTTATAAAAACCTTTCAAAAAGTACTTTTGAAACTTTAAAAATTGCTCTGCATTATTCATTGAATCATACTTAAGCCTAGTTTAAATTTTCAAGAATTTTGGTTCAGTTGTTTGTGAGAACGATTGCGTCTTCATCTTTAGGGTTTGGTCAGACCCTTTATATGTGGAAAACAAAATCTGAGTCGTTGATTTCATGATCATTGGTCCGAATTTCATTATCCTGTCGTTCATTTATCCCACATAATCATTTGGTTGTTCTAGATTTCATCTGCCTGGATCTAGACCTTCCATTCCAAATCACGGGATTGACTCTCCACCATCTGATCTCTCTTCACTGAGATTAAATGGAGGGATTTGATCACCGCCGTCAGATGGAACCCGAGCAGATCCGATGGCTGTAATAATTCGCTGATGCAGATTAATGAAATTGCATGAGGCATCTAGTGTGTGACGTGTGTCTGACTGCTGTCGCGCCGTCATCTTAGTCAGCCCAATCATCACCGCCACCGCGCGTTAGGATTGGGCGAATGCGGTGTTGCCACATTGCCACCCGTCCGCTATTTTAATAAATTTAGTTTTAAATTAATTTTAAAACTATTTTAAATACCAATTTTATTAAAAAAATTTAAAAAAATCAAATATTAATCCAAAATAAATATATTTTATAATAATTTCAGGAAAATTATACTTTAATTTAAAATTATTATGAGTTTAAAATATTAAATATACATTTTGAATTATTTTAATAATTATTATAACATTTTGAAAATTTTAAAATTTTATGTTAAAAATAATTTTAGTTTTTTAGATAAATGTTTAAATTATTTTCTTATTTTAAAATTACATTTTTGTCATATTATTTAATATAATTTAATTAACATTTATTATTTAATTATTTAACTAATTAATTAATTAATTTTTTAATATTTTTGAAAAAAAATTATGAACGTATTTTAAATTATTTTAATAATTAAATAATTGTTTGAAAAATTTTTAATTTTAAATTTAATCAATTTAAGGTATATTTTAATTTTTATTAAATTAATTAAGTATTTAAATATTAATTGATATTTAATTGAAATTAAATTTACATAAATTTATTTAAAAAAAAATTTAAAACTCTTAAAACATTTAAAATTTAATTTAAATTAAGTTAATAGTTATTTGAAATTTTAATTAATTTTAAATTATTTTAAATTCATTTAATTACTTTAAAATTTTATGAATTCAATATATATCTAATTTAATTTAGTAAATTTAAAATAATATATTTAATTTTTTGAAATTTTAAATGGTTTAATTTAAAATTAACTTAAAATTTAAATATTATTTTATTTTAAATAATTTGAATTATTTGAATATATTTAATATTTAATTAATATTTAATTAAATATTATATTAATTATTTTTTAAAAAAATTGTAAATTATTTTCAAATTACTTTGAAAATTAGAGGATATCTCATTAATATGTTAAACTTATTTTGATTATACTTCTAATTATTTTAATTAAAAACTTATATTTTTATATATAAGTCTATATACATATATTTTGAAATTATATATGTATATTAAATTTTTGAATAATTGAGATCCCATGGAATCTTAAACATAGCTTGAGCTTGAAAGAATATCATTAGTGGGGAGTGGTAGTTAATCAATAAGTAATTACTTTGCTAATTATTCATATATTAATTTCTCAATTCATTAAGCTTTATTTGCATGTTTAGGGTTCACACATTCACTTAGTCTTAGGATCTCCTAGATCTCGAAATTTGATTTTGATTTTGATTGCATCTTATTCATATATGCCAAGGGTTAGTTGAGACATTGATTTAAGCCCATAAAACTTAGTTCCATCATTAAGGATAATAATTAAGGACCAATGTCTAGAAAACTTTGAATTTTTTTAGAAATTAGGATACATGCACCTACTATTAACTTGAAACTTTGAACAGCTAAACTTAGTGACATTCTGTGCCCTAAGAAAAATTTCTAGAAATCTCCAAAGTCATTAAACCTTTTAATAAATTTTTTTAAAATTAAACCCTTAATTAACCATTTAAACTTCCAAAAATTCTAATAAATCAAATTTAAATTAAAAAAAAATACATATAATACCTCAAACAAATAAGAATTCAATTTAAAAACTATGAAAATTAAAACCCTTTTAATTTGATTCCATGATTTAAGTATAATTTAATTTTAATTAAAACTCAATATTTAATTAATTTAATTAATTAAAAATAATTAATGACTCAAAAAAAAAAAAAAACTCAAACACTTGATAATCCCTCAGATCATTCTTGATCTTTGAAAGTTTAGAGTTCATTTGGATTCAAATCATAAAAAGCCCTTTGATTAAATCAATTTAAAAATTCAATAAATACTCAAACTTTGAAAAATTATAACTAATTTTAAAAATTCCACAATTAATCAAACTCAAAGGCATTCAACTCAAAATAAAATCTAATATTTATTAAAAATATTATACCTTAAAAAATCATTCAAAATAAAAAGTCAACTTTTGGTCATATTTAAGTTAAAATTAAGTCATAACTTCAAGTTTTTATAATAAAATGCAAAAAAATCCAAATTCAGTAAACTTATAGTCTAACTAATTATCTTAAAGTTTAATATTTTATAAAAATACTAAAGTTTTAGAATTTAAGCTTAATAAAAAAGTCAAATTTTGACCCTTTCAATTAAATACATTAAATAATTTCAAAAAATTCAATAATTGATTTAAAAATCTAGAAAACCTCAATCAAACTTTAAAACCAGTAATCAATCAATCTTAATTAGAATACATTAACTTTTAAATCTTAAATCAAATTAAATTAGTTGATAATACTGGTTATTACTTAGTAATCCAAGCCTATGTGACTATTAACTTAGCCCTAAGGAAGGTGAAATAAACTTCATGGCCCTGGTTTAATAAAGTTAGTAATCACTTAACCTTTAAAATATATTTTAAAATTAATCTTAATTCATTAAGATTTAAATTTTAATTAAACATTTCCTTAAGATTTTAATAAAGTTAGGAAATGCAAATTGCATTAATAAAAAAAGAAATATAAAGACCTAAGTGATATGAAATCCATCACATTCCTTTCTTATCATTGAAAATAATAATGACTGAAGTTTTACATATATTACAAACTCCAAAAATATTTCCTAATAATGCATAAGAGGCACAAAAATCTACCACTTCGTTACAATATCTAGATACAAAATGAAACATAACTTGTTTCAAATATTTAAGAAAGGTTAAGTCCTACAACAATTCTTCATTGCATTACTACTTTTTCTCTTTGATTCCTGTAGCAACTTCATGACATTCACATTATCACCTTCAATAATAATTCCTTGCTTCTCCAATATCTAGTATTATATTACCTCAGTCAGAGTAATTATAGCCATCAACTCTAATTATATAGAATAACAGCGCATCATCTATTTCTCATAAGCTAGTAGAAATCTTCTTTTATGATCTCTTATGATTCTAGCAATTCCTGCTTAGTTTTATTTCATAAGGAATACATCTATACTCAGCTTTACACAATCAGGAAGCGAGGGATGCCAATTCTTGAAATTCAATTACATAAGCTAGTTAACATCCCAATTCTCCCAAATCAGATGCAAGTGAGGTTTAATTGCATTTGATATAACATATGCAACAATAATAGAAGAAGTATTAATTTCCCAATACGACATGGGATGATGTGGGGCAATCTACATATCGTCCCACAACCCTCTCGTGACATCCAGTATGATCTCATTGACGATTAGAAGAAAATTATGATTTTCATCTTAGACGATAGGAGATCATCCTATGAAATTTAATACATCATCCCATACAATCTAAGTAGATCATCATGTACGATCTGATTGAGAAATTTAACCATAATTAGTATCCTAATCACACGATCAATTTAGGAATAATTGTTATAAATTGTCCAGGATGATGCATATCATCCTATATAATTAGAACAAAATTAAAAAAAATTAAAATATTACCAAATTGTGATTGGAGGTTATTTTTCACTATATAAATTGATCATCTTGTACGATACATATCATACAGTATGGTTAATTTCATTACTCTTAATTATCAAGGATGCCCTAATTAGGGTTTATGTTTTTAACATATCATCTAGTACGATTTAAATTGTTCTGTATGATTAGTTCAAAAATCAAAAATTTCTCTAACTCACCAAATCATTCCTCCTAAGTGTGTGTGCAAGGTTACTTAGCTTTTTGGTCCACCAGATACATGACTTGACTCAAGAAAGATAAAAAGTATATTGAAATTTAAATTATAGATAGACTCAACCATTGTCTACATGATCTTGAGTTGATTAACATTGCAAGTGAATGTGTAGACTGAAAGGCTAGTAAGCAGGGCAAAAAATACAGATATGTAAGAATAGTAGTAGTAAAGAAATAATAATATTTGTTATCATCAAAATCATTTTATTTGGGCCCAAATTTTTAACAAGAAGAAGCCAACTCCTTTCCATCCTTTGCTACATTTATGGCTCTCCACACTTGATATATAGTAGAATATTAAATTCTAACCAAACTCGAGTTATTAATTGAATTCCTTTCCAACTCAATCAAACATGATGAATAGTTCTAAAAAAACTAGTACTTGAAAGTCCCATTCATGAAAATTTGCAATAACTTCTTTAAGTATATTATAGTAAATAGTAATATGTTCAATATATTCTATAACATTGCAACCCCTAAGACACATATTGCCATCTTATAACCTTATATACTCCAACTAAAAATTTGTGGGTAGTGCATTTTTTTTCTTAGCCTCCACCAAAATAGCATCTCCCTTAGCATCATTTTTAATTTCCTCATCCACTTCAAATTTACACCTGGAGAAGAATTGGGTTGAAGAGAATAATTCAACGGCATAGTAGTAAAATATCTTCCTAAATTTCACTACCAATCTTCCATTAGACTCATCTCAAATTCACTACTCATTATTTTAGAAAAATCATCACAATGATTTTTATTTGAAGATCCAAAGATGATATCATCCACATAAATGTGTACAATAAGTATATCCTTTCCAACTTTCTTCAAAAAGAGAGTTGTATCCACACTTCCTTTTTCAAATGATCATTCAAGTAAGAAGGTGCTCAACCTCTCATACCAAGCCCTAGGTGCCTGTTTCAATCCATATAATGCCTTTTTTAATTTGAAAATATGATTTGGGTATTTAGAATTTTCAAAATCTTGTGATTGTTCTACAAAAATATCTTCTTGAATTACTCCTAATTGCTTCAAGTCTAGCTACAGGGGCAAAAGCCTCCTCAAAATTAATTCATTCAATCTAATTATACCCCTTAGCAACTAATCTAGCCTTATTTCTAATGACCACTCCTGAGTCATTCATTTTATTTTTGAATACCCACTTATTTCCAACTACACTTTGATCCTTTGGCCTTGTAGTTAATTTCCAAACTTTATTTCTTACAAATTGATTTAACTCTTCTTGCATGGCCAAAATCCAAAATTCATCCGAAAGTGCTTGATCAATATTAGTGGGTTCTATTGTAGAAATGAAGGCTGAATGATTGACTTCTTCGTTTAATCCACTCCTAGTCCTTACACCCTCACTAGGTTCACCAATTATCAACTCTTTTGGGTGGTTTTTAAAAAATCTCAAATCTCTAGGCAAAGGATTTTCTATCTCCAAGTTTTTTACTATTTTTATTCCAAATTTTCTTCCAAATTTATTTTGTCAATCTTTTGGGAGTTATCCTCAATATCATCTTCTACAACATTTGGCTCTTCCAAATTTCCAGATTCATCAAATACAACATGTGTGGTCTCCTCAATTACCAAAGTTCTTTTATTGAATACTCTATAAGATTTTTCAACACAAATTGATTAGTGGTGGAGCATGCCCTTCGTGGCACCATCCTAATTCATACTCGCTAGTGGTGGAGTATGCCCTCTATGGCACCACCCTGGCATTTGACTTGAGGATTAGTGGTGGAGCATGCCCTTCGTGGCACTATCCTAATTCATACTTGCTAGTGGTGGAGTATGCCCTCTGTGGCACCACCATGGCATTTGACTTGAGAATTAGTGGTGGAGCATGCCCTTCGTGGCACCATCCTAATTCATACTCGCTAGTGGTGGAGTACGCCCTCTATGGCACCACCCTGGTATCAAATCCAAATTCAATCCTCTAGGGTTAGGACTTCCCTTCCTTTAGAATTAATTTCAAATTCAATCCTCTAGGGTTAGGACTTCCCTTCCTTTAGAATCAATTTCAAATTCAATCCTCTAGGGTTAGGTTTTCCCTTCCCTAAGAATCAATTTCAAACTCAATCCCTTAGGGTTACACTTTCCATTCCCTTAGGATCAAAATTTTAGACTTGACCTTTAAGCTCGGTCAACGCCAATATGTGCAATAGAACTTCGTTCTATTACACATATTGGGGGTCCATTTGTTGACCTCATTTTTGTATGAGGTCACTTGGACTAATCTTGACCTTAAATCAATCCAATATCCAAACCAATTTAAACTCTAGGATCCTTCTAGAATCCTGACCTTAGGATCTATTCTAGGTCCTAGGATCCTTCTAGGCTTCAGACCTTAGGATCCACTCTAGACCTTAGGACCCTTCTAGAATTCAGACCTTAGGACCCTTCTAGAATTCAGACCTTAGGATCTACTTAGATCTTAAATCAATCAAACCAAATCCAAGGCTAATGGTCTAAATCCTAAAGCCTTTCTCATTAGATTTTTAAACACTTCAAAACCCAGTCAAACGACCTCTGATTCAGAGTCTGTCAGTTGCATACTGATGGGACATATCTCTGGAGGCAACCTTCCAAATTTGAGCCCATTCTGAGGCCTCTAACCTCAGAAACTAAATTGAAATCCATAGGCTGTAAAACCTTCAAATATTTATAGCCTGTGCCACTGGACATGTCACCTAGAAGATTCTGACCATAGAGCCTTCACCAAAGCCTCTAGTCACTTCCAGACCTATTGAACATTAAACTGAATTTTTTTGGACCTACTTTGACCCCCAGTTCACCAGGGGTTAAAATGACCAGAATACCCCTTAGGGGCTCAAACATTGATTTCAAACCAAATGAACTCCAAATTGTGTGGAACCTCTTCCACCAATTTTCAATATTAAATCAAAACCCTTTGAGTGCATTCTCCAATTATTTGACTTTGATTGGACCCTTGACCCAATCAATAGTTGACCAAATCAATCATTAAGTCTCCTCTACTTTGAGTCAATACCCAAATGCATTCAAACTCCTTCAAAACTCCTTTGAATATAGCCTTAATGATTTTGAGCTTGATTGATCACCCTGACCCAATCAACAGTCGACCTAGTCAATTGAGCTCAAGTCCAGTCAAATTACCCATTCGAGCCAAATCAATGACTTTTGGTGGATCAACTCATTTAAAGCATATCAATCCCTTGATCCAACTCTATTTTAGAGTTTAAATATATCCAAAGCAAAGGCAAGCCAAGCCAAATCAATTCTTATATGACATACTAAAGTCTTGAGGACTTGATCAAATCTATTTCAAACTCTCATACCAAACTCAAGCCTCAATCCCTTGACTTGGCCTTTGTTTTAAATCACTTTAACCAGCTCTTGAAGCCACTTGGCTGCCACCTCAGCAGTCAACGTGATTAGTTAACCAGTCAACACATGGTCAACAAACCCTTAAATGACCAAATCTTTTAGCTTGAGTTAATCCACTCTATTATTGTAGCTTAAATAAGTTCTAGAACCTTCTAAGTGCTATTTAAAACCCAGCTTAAGCCTTGGATTAAGCTCCAATCTGCCCCATGTGCAAATAAGGCCAAAATCCACTTTCCACCTAAGTGTCCTTGGGTTGTCCTTGTTCTCAGCCTTTCAACCACTCCCTTGCCACTTGGCATGCATTTAGGGAGTGTACCATTAAATCCTAGCCGTCCATTCATTCCAGGGACGTTTGAATAGGGTAAAACCCTAAGGAGAGCTATCATTCCAACCCTAGCTTTCTCCCACCACTTCAAACCTCCTTCAGTCGAACTCTCAGTTCCTTTGAGTTCTCTTGAGCTTTCCACTTATTTTCCCACTCAAACTCTGGCGATCAAAGCTACCTCCGGCGAGCTCAACACCCAATCCGTCCAAGGCTTGTACCAGGCGATCCGTGGAGTTTCAGAGCGTGGGTTCAACTAGGAACTTAATCATGGACAGTCTACAAGCTCAGAGAATTCAAAAGCGATTCAATCCGTCCATTAAATCGACGTAAAACTCTAACCCTAGTCTAAGACACTTAGGCTAAATAGCTTTTGATTCAATGCATGTTAGGACGCATGGATAGATCCCCAAAATTTCTGTTCATTTCCTTAATTTATATTTAAAATTTCATTAAATTTGGTTGATTCGATCGCCTGAATGAACCGAAAAATCAATCCTAGGGCGTTTTCACGGTTCCATTCAGGTGCATGGAATGAAGGCCGTTGATCATCCGATCGACGGCTGATTTTCCATCATACCGCTTCTTCGCTCGACCGTGCGATCCGCGTATTCGTTCAGATCCTGGTTAGACGAGATCACAGCCGTCCGTTCGAGAGGCGGAGGATTGGTCGGCTTGATCCTGATTCTGATGTGGATAAGTGGTTTCCGTGTGGACCCCAACCACCGCCGCCTGTTTAATGCCAATGATTGGCCGCCATTTCTGGCTGGCCGAATCAGGGGGTACCACGTGGCTTCACTACAACTAATTAGATTTAAATGATTTAAATGTTATTTTTTTAATCTTTTTGAGTTCAAAAAATATACATATAAAATAATTTGATTTTAAATGATAAAAATATATTTTATAAAAATAAAATTATTTTAAATTTAATAACTGTATTTTAAAATTAACATTAATTTAAAATATTACTTTTATTTTAAATGTCGAATATTAAGTATTTTAAAATTAATGTTTGTTTAAATATAATTAAATGTTTTGAGAAATTTAATTATTATAATATAATTTTTTTTAATATATATTTAAAATTCCAGAAATAATGTTAAACTATTTATTTTGAAATTAGCATTAATTTAATTAATTTTATTTAAGTACTTTAATTTAAACTTTAATTAATAATTAATATCATTTAATTTATAAATATTCAATTAAATATTTTCAAAAAAATTAAAGTAAGTTTTAACTTATTTTAAATAATTAGATAATAATAATAATTATTATTATTCTTATTATTTTTAATGCTTTAATTTGAAACTAAAATAATTTAAGCTATATATATTTTATACCTTAAATCTTTGAATATCAATTAAAACTAAATTGAAATTAATTTTAAGTAATTTTAAAAATTCAATTTAAATTATGTTAAACCATTTTCAAAATTCAAAGATATTTTAGATTTGATTTAACTTGATTTAATAATTATTTTGATTATTAATTCTAAATTAATTTAGATGTATTAATTAACTTAAAACTTTAAAATTTCATTAAAATTTATTTTTAAATCATAAAAATATAAAAAAATATATCAAAATTTCATAAAATTAAGAATTTTAATTTAAATTTTTTTTCAAAGTTTTAAACTCAATTTATTTTGATTTATTTTAATTATTTGAATATCCATTATATTTAATTAATATTTAATTAAATATTATATTAATTATTTTAAAAACTAAAAAAATTTATTTTCAAATAACTTTGAAAACCAGAAATCTCTCAAGCCATTGAAATTTTATTTTGAAACATATTTTGATTATCTATTTACAAACTTATATTTTATACATGTATAGGTTCATATATATACACATTTATTTTGAAAACTATTTTGAAATTATATACATATTTTAAATCCTTAAATCTTGAGAGATTTGTTGAAATTATAAGCATAGATTAAGTACATTTGAATAGAAGTAATGGGGATGATTATTGAATAATCATTCATTGATTGTTCACTAATCTTATCTTAATGATATGTATTTTGTTTAGTATTTGCATGCTTAGGAATTGTTTATTATTGTGTGTTTATTTCATGCTTAGTCAAGGGTTAGTTAAAACTTTTGAATCAAAACCATTAAACTTAGTGTCACTAAGGACAATAACTAAGGACATATGTCTAGAAAATTTAGAATATTTCCAATAATTAGGATTCACTTCCTCTTGAGTTGAAACTTCAAACAATTGAACTTAGTGACATGTACAGCCACTATAAAAACTTTTACTGGTTTTAGAGATCATTAAGGCCCTTAATTAATTTTCCTAAGTTTAAGCATTAGCTAAGCCTTAAAACCTTCTAGAAAATGCAATAAATTGAGTTTAAACAAAAAAATTATGTGTAACCTCTCTAACTGACCAAAATTGAACCCTTAATTTATAAAAATTAAAAGCACCTTGATTTGACTGCAATTCTGTAATTAATTTAATTTTAATTGAAAACCCATTTTTAATTAAAATAATTAATTAATAATAGTTAAAAAATCTAAAAATTTCTTAAACACTTGGGAATCTCTCTTTAGGTCATTCCTGACATTTGGAGCTGATTTCAAGGAGTTGGGAACTCATTTGGAGCAAAACCATAAAAAGGGCCTTTAATTAAAGAGTTTTAACAATTCATTAAATACCCAAAACTTCAAATATTCATAACGAATTCAATAAAAATCCAAATTGAACAAACTCAATTGCATTCAACTCCTAATAATTTCTAATATTTATTAAAAATATTAAACTTCCAGAAATCTGTTAAATTTCAAAAAGTCAACAAAGCGGTCAACTCTAAGTCAAAACTAGTTCAAAACTTCAAACCTTCGTAATAAAATGTAGAAAAATCTGATTTCAGCGTACTTACTGTCTAACGGATCGTAGTAAGGTCTAGTATTTTAATAAAATGCTAAATTTCTAGAAAACACACTTAAACAAAAAGTCAATTTTTGACCCTTTAATTAAATGATTAAAATATTCCAAAAATCCTAAAAACTCAAAATCACCTCTAAAACTCTAGAAATCCTTAATCAACCTTTAAAATCAGTAATCAACCAATTTTTATTAAAATTCATTAATTTTTGAACCTTAATCAATTTAAGCTACTTAATTATACTAGGTACTACTAGGTAACCCAGGCCTACGAGGCTATTAACTTAGCCCCAAGGAAGGTGAAATAAACTTCACAGCCTCGGTGTGAAACAAAGGTGGTTTCCAATAAATAATTAATAATTAATTTTAAAAGTCATTCAAAGAATTAATATTTAAATTCTAACTAAATTCCCTTAAGCCTTTCAACCAATCGAATTTCAAATAACTTCAACCTAATATCCTATTTAGGAAATATCAAAACCACATGACCTACTTCACACACCTTAGATGGTTTGCTAGGACCACCGACTCTAGTTTTAGGATAGGCCGGTGTTTTACTTTTCCGTTGTGTGCCGAGTTTTTGAGCTTTTACTGTATGTTGTTTGCTAGTGTAGAATTGTTGTGTTTACTTACTTACTTCATGCACTCTGTGATTGATTGTGCGTTAGATTTACCCCTAGGTTAGGGACGAATTATACTTGTTCAGTCTTATGCAAGTGGTCATGCTCATACAAGGAGCTGAAATTAAAGGGGGCAATTAAAAAAAAATCATATACTCTTTGCACAGGTGCTTCAGAAGACGCTTAAGACCCCCTTTAAATAATAAGAGCATGACCAAGTGTGGCTAAAAATTGCATTTCAAATTTCTTATAATAACTGCTTGTTACTGTTTATATAACTGCTGATTATTAGGATAACCCTACAGGATCGAGTCTAGATTTTTTTTATTTGAATTAATGTAAATTTAATTTTATAAGGTTGTAAATTATTTAAAGTGATTTGAGTTTGGGATATTTGATCCAATTTGAATTCCAAAGAGGATAAGACATCCCTAAAGGGGAGAGTCTTTTTCCATTTGGAAGTCAAATTAGGATACTTTTCAAATATCCAAAGAGGAAAGATAACACCCCATTCAAGGGGGAGTTTCTTTTCATTTGGATACCCAGAACTGACGAATCAAGTTGTTCATGAGAAGACGAAGAAACGAACAACGAGAAGAATCCCAAATCTCAAAGTCATTTGAATCTAGGATTAGAAATTCCGGTTGTTGTCAGTGGTGCCCGACTACTTTAATTTTTTGTAAATTCTGTGATGTAATAATAAGAGGCACTTGCCTACGGACATTCAATTTGATATATTTAATTGAATTGTTTAGAATTGATTGCGCATTAGAACTGTATGCTTTTCTAGCCTTTTTACTTGCATACCATATTTGATTTAGCCTGGAATTCAAATTTAGGCTCTTAGGGGTTTGTCAAAAATTCTTCTACTTTAATTAAATAAAATTTTAAAGATAAGATAGAAACTCTAAATGGTCTTAAGAAGTAAGCTCGGACTCGCCGAGGGTTTTTCATGTATTCATATTAAATCTTCTCTAACTTGTTAGGCATCTCCCCGCCTGCGGGTTCTGGCAGACCACCGGGCTTGTAAAATCCCTCCAAAGCTGATTTTTTTTGTGAGTGTTGTTAGTCTGGACGAACTGGCCTTAGTACGGGATAAACTGAAGAAAATTATGAAAAAATCTGTCAATTTCGTCTGTACGAACCTGGAACAGTCGGGACGAACCGTCGGGACGAACTGAACCTGAGAGCATAGTCCAGGGACGAAATAAATTGGAATTAATTTTCATCTGTACGATCTGTGTCAAGAGGAGTTCATCCCGGGATAAATTTGGATCGTCCGGGATGATCAGTGTGGATAAATATCCGATGGAGATATTTTTGATTCATTTGAAGAGAGAGAAAGAGAAGGCAGGAGAGAGAAAGAGAAGGAAAGAAAGGAAAAGCTTGGTTTTGGAGCCCGCGGAGCGCTTTTCGTCCAACGACGCAGTTTGAAGATTTGTTTGTCTCGTAGTAAGGACTCCGAATCCAATTTCTAATTTCAAAGATTTCGAGTTTTGATATTTCTGTGCTCAGATTTGTATTTTTATTACCAAAAAACGTGCATAATTTTGTATTGACGAAAGTTTTACCGCACAACTTTTGATATGTTTCTGATATGATATTTTTACACGATTTGAGTATTTTCTGTAAAGTTTCTACCGGTTATTTTGAGTTCTGTGCTATTTTTATCGAATAGAAAATTATAAGGATGTTGGAAATTATTGCTTCAGTACAAGTAAAGCTTTGTAACGTTGTTTTACACGATTTCTGGTAATTTGGTGATTTTCTGAATTTGTGAATTTTGTGAAAATTCTGTGTACTACCGTTATGCCGCCGATTTCTCGTACGACTTTTGATTTTCTGAATTGATGATTTGAATGATTGATTATGCATATGTATGTGGATATATGATTGAATATATATTACTATTACTGAAAGACAAGTGAAGACTGGTTGAACCGTTGGTTGGAGATTAACTTGACCTATACTGGATGGTGGGTCGACGGGCTTTCCTTTATAAAGGGTTTGGCGATATCCTCAATTGATCATTGATATAATGATTGGGAGTCATAAGGAGATTATTATGCCGACGGGCAGTTGATGGACACAGAGTGATGACTCTTATTTATCCAACGGATATATTTATGGATTTCTACAACAGCACTATGAATTATAGACTCGAAAAACGCCTTAATAGCCAGTGATTGTACTTATTCAGTAAGACTATTGTATTGAATTGCATGTGTACAGTATTGTCCTGATCTCATTATGGATTTTATTGACATTGACTTGTATGGATTTCCTGATATGAATTGATCTATTGATTACTGATTGATTTATTGATTACCCTACGCATGATTGATATCGACGGATTTTACTGACGGATTTATTATTAGCGAATGGATTTATTGATTTATTGATATTGATGGATTTATTGTATTGAATTGATTTATTACTGAATGAATTTACTGACGGATTTACGGGTTTACTGTTACTGTACGATTTCATTGATATTGCATATTATACATGTCACTGAACAATGATATTGATACTGATACTGATATGAATATCGATATTGCATTGACTTATTGATGCTATGGACATGGATACTATTGATTCATTGATACTATAGCTTCATTGATACACCGTATTGAACTGCTGCATGTGATTCATTGACTGATATGGAATATAGATTTTACTGTATTGATTTGATTTCCACCGTTCTTGCACTGTATTGGTTTGATTATTTTATATGATTTCTTACCGATTGATAGTATTGATCAGAGATGATTGATTTGATTGATTCCATTGATACGATGTTGATTTAATGGTTATTATCGAGACGATAATTTTCCTCTATCGATTTGATCGAGATTTCATTGGATGCATACGAGATTTGACGTATATGCTGATTTATCAAGCTTTATGGATTTCTTCCTATTGTTTATCGATTCTTTTACCGATGATTGTGGATTGTATCGATCATGCATTGATTACTGATTTTCGTATCTGCTGCATAGATTCAATGATCATGTGCGACTGATTGTTATGGATTTGATTGACTGACATGCATATCATTTCAGTGCCGTGCTTTGATTTAAGTTGTAGTTTTTGGTGACCTGTTGGGCTTTTTTAAGCTCATTATATCTGGTTAACAATTTCAGGTCAGAGCAATGGAGCAAGAAGTGATGGTTGATCATGACTGTTAGACGAATCCTTTCACTATGGATGCCTGGGGCATCACAGTTGGTATCAGAGCAAGTATAGTGAAAGGATTTGATTGATAGTTTGATAGAATGGATAATTTTAAGTGCATCATTTTGCATACATAGTGAATGACATGTGATTGAATGAACAGTATGACTGTATGGTTTTCGACGAGTTTTGATATTGATTTGAGTTTTGATTGGATGGATTTGTTTGTCGATTTTGGCGCCCGCTTCCTTAAGGGAAATGTCGGGGATGACATTTTTCTTAAGGTGGGTAGATTGTAAAACCAAAGCTGATTTTTTTTGTGAGTGCTGTTAGTCCGGACGAACTGGCCTTAGTACGGGACGAACTGAAGAAAATTATGAAGAAATATGTCAATTTCATCTGTACGAACCTGGAACAGTTGGGATGAACCGTCGGGACGAACTGAACCCGAGAGCATCGTCTAGGGACGAAATAAATTTGAATTAATTTTTGTCTGTACGATCTATGTCCAGAGGAGTTCATCCCGGGACGAATTTGGATCGTCCGGGACGATCAGTGCGGATAAATATCCGATGGAGATATTTTTGATTCATTTGAAGAGGGAGAAAGAGAAGGCAGGAGAGAGAAAGAGAAGGAAAGAAAGGAAAAGCTTAGTTTTGGAGCCCGCGGAGCGCTTTTCGTCTGACGACGCAGTTGGAAGATTTGTTTGTCTCGCAGTAAGGACTTCGAATCCTATTTCTGATTTCAAAGATTTCGAGTTTTGATATTTCTGTGCTTAGATTTGTGTTTCTGTTATAAAAAAACGTGCATAATTTTGTATTGACGAAAGTTTTACCGCACAATTTTTGATATGTTTCTGATATGATATTTTTACATGATTTGAGTATTTTCTGTAAAGTTTCTATCGGTTATTTTGAGTTCTATGCGATTTTTATCGAATAGAAAATTATCAGGATGTTGGAAATTATTGCTTCAGTACAAGTAAAGCTTTGTAACGTTGTTTTACACGATTTCTGGTAATTTGGTGATTTTCTGAATTTGTGAATTTTGTGGATTCCGTGTACTGCCGTTATGCCGCTGATTTCTCGTACGACTTCTGATTTTTTGAATTGATGATTTGAATGATTGATTATGCATATATATGTGGATATATGGTTGAATATATTTTACTATTACTGAAAGACAAGTGAAGACTGGTTGAACCGTTGGTTGGAGATTGACTTGACCTGTACAGGATGGTGGGCCGACGGGCTTTCCTTTAAAAAGGGTTTGGCGATATCCTCTATGGATCATTGATACAACGATTGGGAGTCATAAGGAGATTATTATGCCGACGGGCGGCCGACAGGCACAGAGTGATGACTCTTATTGAGCCAACGAATATATTTATGGATTTCTACAATTGCACTATGGATTATCGACTCGAAAAATGCCTTAATAGCCAGTGATTGTACTTGTTCAATAAGACTATTGTATTGAATTGCATGTATACAGTATTGTCCTGATCTCATTATGGATTTTATTGACATTGACTTGTATGGATTTCCTGATATGAATTGATCTATTGATTACTGATTGATTTATTGATTACCCTACGCATGATTGATATCGATGAATTTTATCGACGGATTTATTGTTAGCGAATGGATTTATTGATTTATTGATATTGACGGATTTATTGTATTGAATTGATTTATTACTGAATGGATTTACTGATGGATTTACGGGTTTACTGTTACTATACGATTTCAATGAAATTGCATATTATACATGTCACTGAAAATTGATATTGATACTGATACTGATATGGATATCGATATTGCATTGACTTATTGATGCTATGGACATGGATACTATTGATTCATTGATACACCGTATTGAACTGCTGCATGTGATTCATTGACTGATATGGAATATAGATTTTATTGTATTGATTTGATTTCCACCGTTCTTGCACTGTATTGGTTTGGTTGTTTTATATGATTTCTTACCGATTGATAGCATTGATCAGAGATGATTGATTTGATTGATTCCATTGATACGATGTTGATTTAACGATTATTATCGAGACGATGATTTTCCTCTATCGATTTGATCAAGATTTCATTGGTTGCTTACGAGATTTGACGTATGTACTGATTTATCGAGCTTTATGAATTTCTTCCTATTGTTTATCGATTCTTTTACCGATGATTGTGGATTGTATCGATCATGCATTGGTTACTGATTTTCGTATCTGCTGCATAGATTCAATGATCATGTGCAACTGACTGTTATGGATTTGATTGACTGGCATGTATATTATTTCAGTACTGTGCTTTGATTTCAGTTGTAGTTTTCGGTGACCTGTTGGGCTTTTTGAAGCTCATTATATGTGGTTAATAATTTCAGGTCAGAGCAAGGGAGCAAGATGTGATGGTTGATCAAGACTGTCAGATGAATCCTTTCACTATGGATGCCTGGGGCGTCACAGTTGGTATCAGAGCAAGTGTAGTGAAAGGATTTGATTGATAGTTTGATAGAATGGATAATTTTAAGTGCATCATTTTGCATACATAGTGAATGACATGTGATTGAATGAATTGTATGACTGTATGGTTTTCGACGAGTTTTTATTTTGATTTGAGTTTTGATTGGACGAATTTGTTTGTCGATTTTGGCGTCCGCGCCCTTAAGGGAAATGTCGGGGACGACATTTTTCTTAAGGTGGGTAGATTGTAAAACCCCTCCAAAGCTGATTTTTTTTGTGAGTGCTGTTAGTCCGGACGAACTGGCCTTAGTACGGGATGAACTGAAGAAAATTGTGAAGAAATCTATCAATTTCGTCTGTACGAACCTGGAACAGTCGGAATGAACCGTCGGGACGAACTGAACCCGAAAGCATCGTCCAGGGATGAAATAAATTGGAATTAATTTTTGTCTGTACGATCTGTGTCCAAAGGAGTTCATCCCGGGATGAATTTGGATCGTCCGGGACAATCAGTGTGGATAAATATCTGATGGAGATATTTTTGATTCATTTGAAGATTGAGAAAGAGAAGGCAGGAGAGAGAAAGAGAAGGAAAGAAAGGAAAAGCTTGGTTTTGGAGCCCGCAGAGCGCTTTTCTTCCGACGACGCAGTTGGAAGATTTGTTTGTCTCGTAGTAAGGACTCCGAATCCTATTTCTGATTTCAAAGATTTCAAGTTTTGATATTTCTGTGCTCAGATTTGTGTTTCTGTTACCGAAAAATGTGCATAATTTTGTATTGACGAAAGTTTTACCGCACAACTTTTGATATGTTTCTGATATGATATTTTTACACGATTTGAGTATTTTCTATAATGTTTTTATCGGTTATTTTGAGTTCTGTAAGATTTTTATCGAATAGAAAATTATCAGGATGTTGGAAATTATTGCTTCAGTACAAGTAAAGCTTTGTATCGTTGTTTTACACGATTTCTGGTAATTTGGTAATTTTCTGAATTTGTGAATTTTGTGAAAATTCTGTGTACTACCGTTATGCCGCCGATTTCTCGTACGACTTTTGATTTTTTGAATTGATGATTTGAATGATTGATTATGCATATGTATGTGGATATATGATTGAATATATATTACTATTACTGAAAGACAAGTGAAGACTGGTTGAACCATTGGTTGGAGATTGACTTGACCTGTACAAGATGATAGGCCGACGGGCTTTTCTTTAAAAAGGGTTTGACAATATCCTCTATTGATCATTGATACAATGATTGGGAGTCATAAGGGGATTATTATGCCGATGGACGGCCGACGGGCACAGAGTGACGACTCTTATTGAGCCAACAGATATATTTATAGATTTATACAATAGCACTATGGATTATTGACTCGAAAAACGCCTTAATAGCCAGTAATTGTACTTGTTCAGTAAGACTATTGTATTGAATTGCATGTGTACAGTATTGTCCTGATCTCATTATGGATTTTATTGACATTGACTTGTATGGATTTCCTGATATGAATTGATTATTGATTACTGATTGATTTATTGATTACCCTACGCATGATTGATATTGACAGATTTTATCGACGGATTTATTGTTAGCGAATGGATTTATTGATTTATTGATATTGACGGATTTATTGTATTGAATTGATTTATTATTGAATGGATTTACTGACGAATTTACGGGTTTACTGTTACTATACGATTTCATTGATATTGCATATTATACATGTCACTGAATTTTGATATTGATACTGATATTGATATGGATATCGATATTGCATTGACTTGTTGATGCTATGGACATGGATACTATTGATTCATTGATATTGATTCATTGATACTATAGCTTCATTGATACACCGTATTAAACTACTGCATGTGATTTATTGACTGATATGGAATATAGATTTTACTGTATTGATTTGATTTCCACCATTCTTGCACTGTATTGGTTTGATTGTTTTATATGATTTCTTACCGATTGATAGTATTAACCAGAGATGATTGATTTGATTGATTCCATTGATACGATGTTGATTTAACGGTTATTATCGATTTGATCAAGATTTCATTGGATGCTTACGAGATTTGACATATGTACTAATTTATCGAGCTTTATGAATTTCTTCCTATTATTTATCGATTCTTTGACCGATGATTGTGGATTGTATTGATCATGCATTGATTACTGATTTTCGTATCTGCTACATAGATTCAATGATCATGTGCAACTGACTGTTATGGATTTGATTGACTGACATGCATATTGTTTCAGTACCATGCTTTGATTTCAGTTATAGTTTTTGGTGACCTGCTGGGCTTTTTGAAGCTCATTATATGTGGTTAACAATTTCAGGTCAGAGCAAGGGAGCAAGAAGTGATGGTTGATCAAGACTGTTAGACGAATCTTTTCACTATGGATGCCTGGGGCGTCACATGGCCTATGAGGGTGCCGATCTGTCAAGGGGATGTTATGCAATCTTTAGGAAAAAAACCTACTTTCTAAGCCAAAATTTTTTAAACTACTACATATTGATTTTGCATCTCAATCGAGTCAATTAGCATGAATTGCATTAGTAACAAACTAAATCGAGTCTAAAATTTTAATTGCATTTATTTAGACATCAAATACTGGACATAAGTTAAAGGGGTCAATTAAGGATCTGCTTCAGATGTCGACCTCATTCCATTAAACTTTTTTAAACAATGTCCCTACCACTCAACATTAAAAGACCGGATACATATTTTTTTTTAAATCGTTTAGGTGGTTTAACTAGCTCCCCAATCCAGGCCGGGGTAAGTCCAGATTTGCATTGCATTAGCTAGGTTCGGGTCACATTTCAAGTGCCCAATTTAGACTTAGGTTCTAAGGCTAGCTCGGGCTATAAGACCTCAACCTCTGGGAATCTAATCCCAATTTTCTAATAAAATTGACCATTCAAATTAAATATCTCTTTCAATCAAATTCGAGCCCAATACTTAGGATAGGCTGGGGTGTTTCTAAAGTAATTCAAAATCTCAAAACACCTCCTACCATTCTTCTTTTGACTCTAGAAATAAGTCTTTAATTTTGAACCAATCTCACTTGAATTTCCAACCCTTACCTCCTTTGATATCGAACTTTGAAATCCTTAAATAAAATTTTTACTGCTATTTTAATCGAGAGTTTTCGTAGGAATAATTCTAATTTTCCTACGATGTAATTAACTACGAGGGCTTGCGCTCGTAGGAGATTTAGTAACCCAGACCAGATTTTCAAAATTAATTTTTCAAAAATCTTCAATTAACTATCTTTGGGAATTCAAACAAAAATGGCGATCGTTATCGTCATATTCAAATAATCGATAATAGGTAATATTATCTTTCTTCGGGAAGATATATTATTTTATTATCATTATTTTGATTATGAAATTAACGATCTCTTATTCGAATTATTATAGTTAAAAAATTAATTGAACATCATTTTGATCTTTCGAGATCATATATTATTTCCCCTTGAGTTTGACTACGATAATTCGGATGAATTTAAAATTCTAAAATTTTAACCCATTAGGGAACGACATGATCACCTCTCGAGGTGAAATACTGTTCATAATGACGTGTTCAATTTTTAAATTCAAAATTTAATAATCCTAAAGAAAATTAATATTTTTCAAAAATAATATATTTTTCAATCAAAATACCATGTCAAAAAATTTCTAAATTCCTCAAATGATTTACTCATATGAAATAAAAATCTAACCCATGTGAATCTAGAGTAATCATCCACAATCACAAAGTCGTATACCTTCCCTCCTAGACTTATGGTTCCAACTGGTCCACAAAGATTCATATGCAAAATCTCTAATTATTTACTAGTTCTAAGATCCTTATTGGACTGAAAAGAGGACTTCACTTATTTTCCTAATTGACATGCATCACAAAGGTGGTCCTTAGTAAAGTTTAGTTTTGGTATGCTTCTCACTAAATTCTTTTGGGTAATCCTCCTAAGGTTTTTCATGCTATAATAACAAAGTCTTCTTTGCCAAAGCCATGACTCATCAGATACACTTTTAAACAAAAAAACAGTAGGAGTTTGAATGCAATTCAAGTCTAGCATATAAACATTATTAACTCTTTTACCATTCAAAACATCTTTATCATTTAGGCTTAATATGCAGCTAGTAGGAAAAAATTTCACATAATATCCTTTATCACATAGCTAGCTTATACTTAACAGGTTATGCTTTAAGCCTTCTACCAATAACGCATTTTCAATGTAAAATTTTTTTAGATTTCTAATTATACCTGTTCCAATCACCTTCCTTGTGGTGTTATCTCCAAGTGTAACCTTGCCTCCACTCCTAGCTTCCAGCGATATGAATTGTGCAGTATCTCCAGTCATGTGCTTTGAGCATCTACTGTATAGGTACCATACGCTCTTACGAGGTCTTGTGTGAGAGCGACCCTGCAAAATTATCAAACATTAGATCTGGGAACCCAAACAAGTTTGAGTTTTCCTTTTGGCAATTTATAAAGAGATGCATATGTAATATGTCTAGGTTTGTGTATCTTAGGTTTTCACAATAAATAAGTTTTCTTCTTCAAAGTACAAGTGTGAGCTATGTGTCCAAAT
Organism: Dendrobium nobile; assembly: GCA_022539455.1. Lineage (NCBI taxonomy): Eukaryota > Viridiplantae > Streptophyta > Magnoliopsida > Asparagales > Orchidaceae > Dendrobium > Dendrobium nobile. The sequence goes on from CM039731.1 coordinate 6,173,271, forward strand.
AATCCACAATTGTTACATTTGAATTTTAAAAAAAGATGCATAAGTCTACTACTACTATTCATTTATCTTTTTAGGGATTGCATAAATTTAGTATACAAAATAAGATTAATAAAATCTTCAAGTTTAGGGGGTATCCTATTATCCTCAAGAGCTTTTATCATTAATTTATAAAATGAATTCATATTTTCAAAATTCGATTTGTATAATTTGATTTATAAATCTTGCTCTACGATTCATCCTTAAAATTTTTGAAATCTTTTTCAAGTTCAGCATAGGATGATTTTAAATTTTCGTGAATTTTATTCAAGTTATCAAACTCACAAGTCATTTTATGTGGTTGTTATCAATTAAAGCATGATCTTTCCTAAGGATTTCATGATTCTTTTGTAGTTATTCAAATTCTAAACTTAGACTAGCATGCATTTTCTTCATTTTCCTATATGCATCATGCATGTGTTCAAAAACTTCAAAAAGTTCATCATAACTTAAGTCACATACCTTTTCTTGATCTGACTGATCAAGACTATCGGCCATTAAGCACAGATTAGTGACTTCCTCTTCCTTTTCTATCTCTGACATGTTCGAAGTTGAGTCTGCCCAAAAAGCTCTTTGGAATTTCTTCTTTCCCTTCTTTATAAAAGGTTTCTCCTCTACCTTCTCCTTGCTAGGAGTGGCTTTGAGTTTTGGGCAATCTGTCTTTATGTGTCTAAGTTTTCTGCACTCATAGCAAATAACATCATTTAAAACCTTGGCATTTCTATTAAATTTACCTCTATTCCATTGTTGGCGTCTCTTCTGCTTCCTCTTCAGAAAGCTTCTGAATTTTCTAGTCATCAATGCGATGTTGTCTTCATCCTCAGGTTGTGAGTGTTCACTCTCAGAGTCTTCCACTTTCAGTGCTATGTTCTTCTCCCTTCGTGGTTCACCTGCATCAATCTTTCTTTAGCTAACTCCTTGGTCGTAAGCAATTAGCGAACCAAGAAGATTGTCAATAGAGTAAATATTTATATCTTTAGATTCTGTAATTGCAGTAATTTTAGCATCATAAGCAGTAGGCAAATAACGAAGAATCTTATTAACAATTTTAGCATTTGTTAGTTACCTACTTAATGCATGTAAAGAGGTGACTATTTATGTGAATCTTGTGTACATATCAGAAATGGATTCATTAGGTTTCATGCGAAATAGTTCATAATCATGCAACAAGATATTAAGTCTAGATTGCTTAACCTCATTAGTCACCTCATATGTTATACAAAGGCTATCCCATATGTCCTTTCCACTCTTGCAAGTAGAAACCCGCATGTAATCTTTTGATTTAAGTGAACAAAAGAAACTGTTCAAGCATTTGGCATTTAGTTGTGCTAAGTCACATTCTTCTACTGTCCACTCCACAAAAGAAGTTTCAACTCTAACTCCGTCAACTAGTCTAGTTGGTTTTGTATACCCTTCATGAACTAAGATTCACATACGATAATCAAGTGACTGTAAAAAATTATACATGCATGTTTTCCAAAAATCAAAAGGAATATTGTCGAACAGTGAAGGTCTAGTTATAGAGTAACCCTCAGGTGTATTTTGGTTTCCAAATGTATCCATCCACGTTAATCAAAAAGTAGTTTAAACTTATGATTTTAAAACTAAGCTTTGATACCACTTGTTGAAACCTGTTCACTATGAATTAGGATGTTAAACCTAAGCTTATGTCCCAGCTGCTAACCAAGAGGGGGGGGGGGGTGAATTGGTATTTAATAATTTTACCTGCTTTTAAAAATTTAAAACCAAGAATTTAAATTTAGTGAATTTTATAGAAAAAGTTTTTCAACCACGATTTTGAAATAGAAAAACAGAAAAATAAAAAATAGTGAAAAAATAAAAGACACGAGATTTATAGTGGTTCGATCAAACTTGACCTACATCTACTCCCCGGAGGCAAACCTCCGAGTATTGCACTAATACCACCAGTAACTCTCCTTTTGCACCCACAATAAGGCGGAGAAGCATTTATAAAACACTCTTCCACCACTACCCGGTGCGGCAGAGAACCGTCATTCTTTTACACTCTTCCTAGTATTGGCAGAGAACAGTCCGTCCTTTCACACTCTCCCGGTGTGGGCAGAGAACCCTTCATCCTTTCACACTCTCCTAGTGTGTGCAGAGAACTCTTTTACTGTTCACACTCTCCTAGTGTGGGCAGAGAACCCTTCAGCTGTTCACATTATCCAAGTGTCCGCAGAGAATCGGATCTCCTTGACAGATCTTCTTCACAAGAAATTTAGAAGGAAGAGAGAAAAGAGTGAAGTAAACACAAATCAAAAGTAAAGATTCTTACCTTTGAACATAAAGTGAAGCCTTCACGCTCCAGTAGAAAGAATTCTCCTTCAAACACTCTCTCACACTCTCTCCTTAACTCTTCTTTCAATAGGCACGAAGATTAGTAGGTAGAAAGATTAAGTGACAGTCTAAATTGGACTATTTATATGAAAGATAAGAAAAACCGTCCAAATATTGCAAATTTTCAAGTCAACACAAAGTTGATCGTCCCGTATGATCGTAGATCGTCCTGGACGATTTTACTTAAATGTGTGGAAACGAGCCAAATGTATATTGGTACGAATGGAAATCGTACCCGAGTATCGTCCCGTACGAACTAGGTTTATCTGGTATGAATAGTTATACCATAGGTCAGTTCCCAAAAAAAAAAGCATGATGTCGTCAAAATTTGAAGAGTCGGTTCACTTCGTTCTGGGACGAATATGAGTTCATCCGAACAAAATTTTTATAGAGAATAATTTGTCTTAGGACGAATTTGCATTCATCTAGACAAAATTTTTTCAGAGAGCATTTCATTCTAGCATGAATATGAATTTCATCGGAATGAAAATTTTCCAGAGGACATTTTGTAATGGGATGAATTTGAGTTCGTCTGGACGAAAACTTTCTTGAGAGTATTTCATCCTGGCACGAATATGAATTTCATCTGAACGAAAATTTTTCAGAGAACATTCGTCCTGGGATGATTAAACATTTGTCCTGGACGATCAGGACTTAGAAAAATTTTCTTCGACTCATGTTCGTTCCATTGCTTTTTAGAGGAGATAACTGACTTGATCGTTCTGTACGATCAGTATAAATTGTTAAAGATCTCCTTAAGTGTGTGTGTGTTTATTCACTCAATTACAATCATCCCCTCTCAAACTTAATTCAAAGAAAAGTACAAGTTTCAATTCACAAAATCTCTCATGCTAAATTTGATTTGAAGTCTTCAGTAGTCTGGAGTTTAATTTTCCTAAAATATTAGTTCACACAAGAGCAAAAACAAATCTTCCAAAAAGTTTTAGGAGATATGAATACATAAAATAATAATATTTGGAATCATCAAAATTATACAAGTTGCAAGAATGTAAAACATGCAAATAGCAACTCTTTTAATATATATATATATATATATATATATATATATATATATATATATATATATATATATATATATATATATATATATATGATAAAATACATTTTTAATATTATAGGAGCGGAGGAAAACACCGCGTGATATGATGACTTGCTAGCAAATATATATGATACACAACTTGAAATGATATGATATGATGTGATACATAACATGACATAATATGATATTTTATAAGAAAAACACTATATAAATGATTAGCTAGAAGACTTGCATTTCTTAATATTATGTGTATATGATACTATGATGCTAAGATATGATGCTTCACATGACGTGATATGATAACGTGCCATAATTCACTCTATGATGAGACATGAGTACTCTTTGGCTTTTATTGAATATTATTTTATATATAGGATAATTTCATTTGATGATTATATTACTATATATGATGATAATTCTCCTATAATATGATGCTCCATAGTACCTCTTTTATAATGCATTATATATATATATATATATATATATATATATATATATATATATATATATATATATATATATATATATATATATATATATATATATATATATGCAATCCCAGCATTCTAGATGACTTGAGTTAGCCATTATGATAAATGTTATTGTTGTACTGACATCCATGATGCTTATTCCTATTGATATGGTATGATTTTTATAATTCATCTTATGATGCATTATTATTCATGAAGATTATTCCTACAAACATGATACAATATCCTTTTGTGTACAAAGCACACCATATGATATGATTTACAAATTGATATACTATTAACCATGTTAATATAAATTTGGTTTTAAGACATATAATATCTAGCACCATAACCTATGATATATTAATGTTCACATGCATTTGATTAGAAAATACTATATTATTCATAACATCTAACATACCGTTCAAATGATATGAATTTCATCTAGCATAATATTAAAATTTTAATGGACTTTGACACAACATGATGCCCTGCAAAATATACGATATTATAATGATAATTTTAATTATGCTTCCATGGTATATGAAAAATTATAGTGTGTACATAAATGCATTATATATGATACATGTACAAGAATAGCACAAAGATTTAGTCATTTAGTTCTTATTCCTTATTAATGATTCACCTATCTATAACATGCATATTATTCTATTTTTGTTCATTAAATAAACTTATAGGTTCAATCTCAATTTATATATTTATATGTTTTAGAGAATTTTAAGGTCCCTCTAGAGTGAGATTGGGTTACAGTTAGAGGTACCTTTATTTTTTGCTATGGGTGAATTCTATCGTAATCGTAGGAAAATTGTATTTTGATGAGATCATTAGAAGAATCATGATTATTATATAAAATATGACTATATGAAAAGAACTAAGATATGTAAATATTTTAAAATTTAATGATATTTCCATTTTATTTTTGTATATTGATGATTTTGTAGCTCTATTATTTAAATTTGATGACTAAATTGTTTTTCTCCAATATAAGATCTTGGATAAATGCCCTATCAAGCATTCGACCTAATATGACCTATTTGGATATACTGTATATGTTGACTTAGGTCATGAAAGTAAAAGTTGCATCAAAGTAATGGTTTGGAGGAATTGATTTGTGATAAAAGCTATGAGAATAATCAATGGGAAAGTGATAGATATCGTCTAGCATAAGGACAATTCTTCATTTCCATTATTCTATACATGTGTCTCATTAGAAATTTTTTCATATGATTGCATATATAAATAGAGGTAATTTGGTTAACACTTTGAGTTCTAAATAACCAGATATAATAGATGGGAAAAGCTCTAGTTAGGATTTGCTTGTGCAAAGTATATTGAAGCCACAAGTTCATATCCTATGTCACAATTAGTTAGCTTAGTGGATTAGTTGATGTGTGAAGCTCGGAGTAGGATGTCTATTTTTAGAGAGGATGAAAGAAATAAGCATTTAAAGGTATTTCATAGGTTGAAGCCATCACTTTTCAAAGGAGTAATGGTGTCACATGTGATAGAAGATTGGTTACCTAGGATGAATAGGATATTTGATAAAATGCACTATCCAGAGAATAGGAAAATACCTCTGGCTTTCTTTTTATTTGAAGAAGAAGTAGAACATTGGTTAATATGGTAGCAGAGAGATAAATTTTAAGGTAAATTGAATTCACAGATCACTTGAGAAGAGTTTGTGATGATTTTAGAGAATATTTGGGTCCTCCTTTTGCATGTAATAAATGCAGGAGACCTTTACGAGATTGATGTAAGAGAACAAGATTGTTATATGGTATGAAGCCTAATTAAAAACTTTGTCCAGGTATATTAAGCAATTGATTTGTATAGTAAAAAAAAAGATTACCATTTTTTAGGGAGCTAAGAAAAGTCCATACAATGAATCCATTAATCATTCAATTACAAATTCTGATGAAATTAAATAAGATTCTTTTCAAAAAAATTTAACCTTAGCTAGCCTTGAGGTAGAACTCTTTTATACTTAACCCTAATTGGCACTAATGGATACAATTTGGGGAGAAAGCAATCTCTTCTTCCTCCTTTGTTAGTAAAATTTTAATGGATTATTATGAAAGCAATTGAATTATTAAATGGAATACCAAAAGCGGGTGAGTTGGTGTTAGTTTTTTTTTCAATTCTTTTCTTTTTGAATTAAACAACAATCAATTTCATATTATAAAATGAAAGATAATAAAAAAAACAAATGCTAAATTTTTATTTTCTAATTTTTATAAAAAATATATATTTGTTCTTTTTATTTTCTATTTTTTTCTTTTTCAAATAAAGACTAAACTCAATTAACCATACATTGCAATAATCACCAAACTCAAACTAGATTGTAGAAAGTAAAATTGTAAGAAATTAAAACTACAAAAAAATGCAAAAAAAAAAAAACCAAATTTTTATAGTGCTTCGGTCAACTTGACCTTCATCAACTTTTCAAATTCCTCCTCTTTGGGTATTGCACTAAACTCTTATTTACTTTCCTTCAGCTCCCATGGCTAGGCAGAGAATCCCTTATAAAATCACTTCCATAAACCTCATGTGGTGGAGAATCAGAATTACTTTCACCCTCTTGGTGAGGTAGATTATCCCAAATAACTTTCACCCTCCTGGTGAGGCAGAGTAGCCCACATCACTTTCACCTTCCCCGGTATAGTGGAGTAGCCCAAAGCACTTTCACCTTCCCCAGTGCGTTAGAGTAGCCGGTAGCCCTTTGACACCAAGGGGCTCTTCTTCCCAAAGCTTCCCTCAAGAAGGATAATGACACATGAAGGAACTTGATGCAAGTTATCCAGAGAAACCATGTGGTATTTCTTCTCACACTCTCTTGAAACCCACAAGGATCTTTTCCCTCTCTCAAAACCTCTCCCTTTCTCTCCCTTAATCAAAGTCTTATCTTTAATGCTTTCTCAAAGAATATTAAACCCTCTAAGTCAAAAGACATCTATAAAGTCTATTAAGAAAGCTGAAATTATGGGCTTCCAAAAACTCTATCTTTTAAATTCTGCGGAGTTTATTTGTACAGTATGATTTCCAGTTCGTATAGCATGATTTGTTTAATTATCCCACTGTTAGTATTGTATGATGAATAGTAGTACAATACAATTCTAGTAGTCATATTGGACAAATGAGTTGTAGTATAGTACTATTAGTTCAAATCAAACATCAAATCGTATAGGACAAATCAAATATCATCTAAAGTATCTTTGGGTGATTAGTATAGTATGATCTATGATGCTATAATATGATATATAATTAATGTAGATCCAATTTGATTCTTTAATTATCTTACTTAAATTAGATAATAATTTAAAAGATCGTACATCATGAAAGGCTTCATACCACACAAATAGTTTAAATTTTTAATTTTAAAATTGCTTATTTTAGATAAGTTAAACTCCACAGCAGGGTTTTTAGTTATACATGATCATCGTGTATGATGTGGTACTCATATAATATGATTAGTAATAATTCAAAATTATTTATTTATTAAAATTAAGCATTTTAATTAATTTTTATTTTAAATCATCATATAATACAATTAATAAAAAAAAAAATAATTCTTTTTCACCCCCTTTTGTGTGAGTGTGCATGATTGCTAAGCTAACATACACCTTTTATACATAATTGACTCTAGAGAGAATAAAATTATAGTCTTCTTCAAAAAAGCTTAACTTATAAAACACGTTCTTGAGTTCTTATTCTATGACGATCTTGTGTATGCTAAACTTGAAATATTCGTGTTGCACATACTAAAATATGCAAAATATAAAGAAAGAGAATTTAAATAAAAATTCAATAATATTTTTAATTTTCAAAACACATGGTTATGCTCCCAAACTATAATAATTAATTTCTTAGTTTTGTTAAACAATTGACCAAAAGATAATTTAATCTTAACCTATGGGACCTAGTTTGACTTCACTACAGGAAAACAGCTCATTTCTGACAGAATTTTTGGCGGAAATAAACCCGTTACAAATTCCGACGGCTTTTCCGGCGGATTACTAACGGAACATTTTCGGCTAATTTTTTGATGGGTTTCTCGCAAATTTTTTGATTAATTTTTCGGTGAATTTATTTGTTGCAACCCGTGACCCCGAGTTTGAGATTTTGATGATGCCAAATAATGAGTGTTTTGGAACTGCTTTTCATTGATTATTATTCTATTTGTTATTTTCCTTGAGCACTAACATTTCAGGAAGATCATAAGTGACTCAGGAAGAAAGGAAGACTCAAGACCGGGTAGATTAGGAGTATGAGTCAAACATTGTATTTTTCATTTATTGTATTTTTTACTTTATTGAGTCTGGCCACAAAATGCGTAAGAGTAAGAGCAACCATGCACACACACAGGGGGAGAGTTCCTTTTTAACTGCAAAATATTACTAAAATTCTTCTCTATAGATCGTACTGTACGATTGTATTTCGTACCGTACGATCCAAGCTATGTGGGCATATCTGTGAATAGATCATACTGTACGAACGTATCTCGTACTGTACGATATGTTCAGATCCAAAACCCTAGCCGTGATTTAGCTTAAGCAAGTGATTTTGCGCCGTTCGTACTGTACGATCCATTTTAATTACTTACTTAAATTAACCCGTGATTAGTGCATGTAATCCAGGCCTAATTCAAAATTGAACATCGTACTGTACGATGTCAATCGTACCATACGATGAACAGAGACGAAGTATGATCGTCCCGGATATCGTCCTGGACGATCTCTTGGTTTTTGTCACATCGTACTGTATGATAGTGATCGTACCATACGATGAACAGAGACGACATCCGATCGTCCAGACCATCGTCCTGTACGAATAGTATCTTGTTAAATCGTACCGTACGATATTATATCGTACAGTACGAATTGTTTTTGAACTGTTCGTACATCTTCGTACCAGGACGACGGCTGTTTATGAAGATCGTACTGTACGATAGGATATCGTACTGTACGAACAGTAACGGCTACTTTTGAATTCAGAGGTTTTTGGAGCCTTTTTTAGATATCAATCAAGTTCTTTTTGGGTAAGATTGACAGAGGGGGTGAACGTGATTAGAGAGGGTTTCCAAGGGAGAAAACTCTAGATAAATTCTTGAGGGTTGAGAGAGGAAGGAGAAGGTGAGCTTTGTGAGGGAGAAGAGGTGTGAGGGAGATCACACGGTTGCTCCAAGCTTGCTGCATCTTGCTCCTCCTGTGGCCCGAGAAGGATTTGAGGGAGGATCTCCAAGGGAAAGGCTCGTCTACATCCGTTACCTCGAGGTTCTCTGCCTTCTCCAGGAGGGAGAAAAACGAGAAGGTTCTCTGCCGTCGCCAGGAGGGCGAAAACAGAGTTTGGTATTCCGCCACGCCGGGTTGGTGAAAGGGAGGTTTGTACAGGCTTCTCCGCCTTGCCGAGGGGGACAAAAGGAGAACTATTTTTATAGTGAAAATCCCGGAGTGGAGGACTCCGGGGAGTGGATGTAGGTCATATTTTGACCGAACCACTATAAAATTCTTGGTGTGTTCTTTCTTTATCATTGGTTACTTTTTGCTTGCACTTTCATTTTGTCATATCTATTGCACGTGGATTTTTGTGAAAGTAAAATTGCATAAATCTTTGTTTTAATATTTCAAAAATAACAAAAAATTAGAACTCTTGTTTAGGGTTAATTTTATTAAGAGAAAGACTTTTACAATTCACCCCCCTCTTGTCGTTTAGTAATTTCATTATTTCCGATAGAATTTCCTACCAATATTATTTTTTTTCTAAAAATGACTATAATAAATATTTATAATTAAAAATTTTATTAAATTAAGTTAAATAATTTAATAACTTATTATCAAATAAAATTAAGTTAAATAATTAAATTAAGTGAATAATAATTAATAATTTATTATTAAATTAAATAAATAAAATATTATTAAATTAAATTAATTAAATTAATAATTATTAGTTAAATTAAATTAATAAATCATTGTAAAAAAAAATTAAAAAATTAAATTAATTAAATTGGTTAATTTGATATGCAGGTTTAATTTAAATATAATAAAAACAACACAAAAATCTATTTTTCCTCAATGGCGTGCTGGTTGGGGAGTTGAATACGTGTAGGCGGGGGTTCGAATCCCGCCGTAGTCGGCCTGCTGCGCGGGGTGACTGGCCTGCCCGTGTGCTCACGTTGGTCTGGTGGACGGTCTGGCTTGACGGGCTAGTCAGACGTATGATTAAAACCGATTTTCGATGGATTTTATGCCTTTTTCGACAGATTTTGACCGCCGGTAAAACATAATTTTCCTTTTAGTACTTATGGTTAAATTAGCCTTAATATTCCATTCACTTTAGATGTATTTATTGATCTATAACTAAATAATCCAATAAATGGGATAAACTCTTCAAACCTTAGTTTTATCGATTAAAGTCTAATTTTGTTAATTTAAACCTAGACACTCTAACTGAATAGATTACCCTTGGCCAACACTTTGAATTAATCCCAATATATTATTAGTAAAGCAAGATATAACTTTAGTTGAGCTATACTGGTCTTTTAAACCAATCGTACCCATATGGACCTTTAAATCTTCATATGGTGAAATAGCAAATTGAGTGCACCTAATTACTTAGATAAATTTTAGAAGGTCAACCATAGATGACTTAACCCTAATTGGCCCTCATATAGACTAATTAATCCATGTAGCCATTTTTTTACCTAATTGATCCCATAAGGATACTTTTAATTGTTAAACTCCTTGGCCAAATTAAGCCTAACTAATCCCTAAAAATAATTTGAATAAATTAACCATGAAATTTTCAAGCTTAGTTTAACTTTGACCAAGCCTGATTTGGCTAATGTAATCAAAATAACCCAAATGTGTTATTATTTTAACACATTTGTCAATTCGATCATTCTGGTTGCAATCAATGCTTCCAATTGAGTTGAGTGAACTCCTCATAGAATATTTATCCTTAATTGTACAATGGTTAGGTCACTTGTTACTAATTGTCCTAACTTTGCCTAGTTTACCCAATAGGATTCACTTGACCTTTTTTGTTCAATTTGTCCCCATTTAATCAAATTGATAGATCAATCCCCTTCAATTATATAATAAAATTATATTTAAGCCCAAATAACTATTGGTTTCATCTAATTAGCCCAATTGAATCATGCCTTCTATGGTGACCCTTAACTATTAAAGTATTTCAACAAAATTTGAACCCTTTGAATAAATTCCCTCAAATTGGATTCATAGGTTAAAACTGAAACTCATCTAAGGGTGTCCCCAAGTGATTCATACATGATTTGACCCTAAGGATCCCTTGACTTAACCTTGGTCAACCCTTTCACTAAGAAAAGTCAAACCTAATGCTACATATTGAACCAATAGTACCTAAGTGTTGACCTCATGAACCTAGAGCTATAACTTTTGATTGTCAAAAATATAATTTGATTAAGATTATTTCTTTTGGACTAATACATATTTATGCATATTTTTTCTTAATAAATTATAGTTATAAATATGAGAGTTAAGATGTTAGTGTAATATTTGAAATTGAAACATAGATAGGGGTGTCAATTCGGGTCAACCCGTCGGGTTCAGGTCGAACCCGACCAGACTCGGATCTAAACGGGTCAAGCCGAACCTGACTCGTTTTTGCAAACGGGTCAGACATTTCAACCCGGACCCAACCCGCCCAGGTTGCCGGGTTGACCCGACTCGACCCGCGACCCGGTAGTGGCACGCGCAACACGCGGGTTTGGCAGCGAGTGCGGCGCGCGCGGCACGCGGATTCGGCAGCGGCGACGGTGCGAGCGCGGCAGCGGGGCAGCGCAGCACGCAGGTTCGGCACGCGCTGCAGTACGGCACGTGGGGCTACGGGGCAGGCGGACATCGGGCTGGGGCATCTGGCTGGGGCAGCGGGCAGGGCGGGCGGGGGCAGTGGTCAGCGGGCGGTAAATTCAAATTTTCTTAAATTAAACGGGTTTTCGGCCGGCAACCCGCCAGGTCAACCCGACCCAACCCATTTTATCAAACGGATCAAATCTGCGAACCCGAACTCGACCCGTTTATCAAACGGGTCGGGTCCAACCTGGATTTTCCGGGTCGAGTTACCGTGTCGTGTCAAATATTGACACCCCTAAACATAGACTCAAAGTTTAAGGATGAATTAGAGACTGGAGCAATATTTCTAGCTTAAGGAAAATGGTCAGGACAAAAATTCATAAACTCATAGATTAAGGATGAATTAGAGACAATGCATATAAGAACTACAATAATCATGTTCGGGTGTTGTTATTATTTCATCATTTTGCATTATTTTGTATATATGTTCTAGGAAAAGAGACTTGTAAAATAACTAGAAGAAACACATGAGTGAAATCTATACACAATATTTTAAATTTTAAATTCATAAAAATTGAGCATAAAAGCATATTGTATAATGAATGTGCCCTATATTTGGGCAACCTAATTATGATCAATTTGTATTAATTTGGATATCTTAAAATTAATATCTATGAATTAATCATACTTTATGATGTATATCATACTATACGATCAAGTCTAATTCAAATTTAACTTCGTTTAACTTTTCCTTAATTAGATTAATTAAAAATATAGATTTTTTCATAATGTATGGCATACATAACACTGTATGATATATTTCCTAATTAAATTTAACCAAGCATTTATTTGGTCATTCATGCATTACCTTTAATGTAATAAGAGTATCTTTATTTTATGGCAAGCTTTCATTCACTCATTCATGTATTTACCTCTAATGTAGCTTTCCTATATAACATTGCCTCTAACGCCACCGATAAATAGGAGATCAAAGTGCAAGTTTAGGGACAACGGTGATTGTCTCGAGTTCTCTAGTTTTGGGAAACTTATTACGTCCGGTGTCCGGTCAAACCGATAACCTGCGTCGGACGGGTCCGAGGTAGCAATCCCGACCTATTTGCAAAATCGGAACGGTTTAGGATCAATCTATTTAAACTCTAGTCAATCCCAACCTACATACCCATTTAGACATCCCTAGCTGCAAGTTAAACATAACTCGAATTCGACTCGACTCATTTACACCCTAATTACCAAACAAAAAACTATCACCTTAAATATTGCACAAATTATATGAAACATTAACCTGTCATTACCAAAACGAGATGAATTAAACCCTGACAAATCTTATCACATCGTCCATTATAAAAACAAAAACTTGCCTTTCGCAGATATGAGAACCTAATTTCCCCAAAAACAAAAAAAAAAAAAAGAAGAAAAGAGAACCTTATCCAAAAGCCAATTCCAGAAGAGTTTCCATTATTATTATGATTTCCCGCAAACCAGAAAAAACCTATCGCTGTCATGTAGAAACCACCGGAAGTCTCTCCCGTCCTTCTAGAAGCCATATCGGACTCTGGACGACAATTTTTCAAGACAAACCCAATATTCACGGTGACTTTGTTTATTTTTTAAGTTTAATTTAAATTAAACTTTAAAAAATAATTTATTCATAAAATTACAAAAATAAATATATTAAATAATAAATAAATAAAATAATTTGTTCATAATACATATTGTAAGAATAATGTTTAAATTATTTTTAATATATTAACTCTGTTAGAATAAAATTATGCACCGTGAAAATATTTGGATATTTTTTAAACATTTAAAATATTTAAAACTTTTAAAAAACGAAATGTAATGATGTAAATATTTACATTACTTGTTAAAGAGAAAAAAATCTGTATCAGAATACAAAAATAAATCTTAAAAATATTAATTAGTATAATATTAATACCCTCAGCACTATACAAATTAAAAAAATATCATATATTTTAAAACTTTTGCACACAAAACTATCTATTTACTTACATACCACACACAATTTAGAAATTAATAAGACGGCATTCAAACCCATTTTATTGATTTACAGAAACTTTTTCACAAAATATATAAATTTTGTGCGCAAAAACAAAAAAAAAATATAATACATTTACTGTTGATATCATCTTAGGCTTCATTTGGGAGAGCTTTAAACCATAACATTTTTCCTATTTTTAAGATATTTTTAACTAATGAACAGCTTTACAAAGTAGTAAATAAGGCTTCGTTTGGGATAGCTTTCTTGTTGCATCTTAAAGCAACTTCTTAATATAAAAGTTAAAAATTTTCTACTAAAAAGCTGCTTTAAGAAACAAAAAGAAAGTCGTCCCAAACGAAGCCTAAGATTACCCAAACAAAACATTAGTGTGCCGATATATTGGGCCCGCTTGCACAAGAAAAAATTCAATAAGAATATCATGGCCTTTGATAAATTAAATTTTATAATTATTAAAATTATTTTGAGATAAATAAAACATAAATTTAATCTAAAATTTATCTCAAAACAAATTTAATAATTATAAATTTTATTTTAAAATTTAAACGATTTGTTCACCAAAAAATTTCTGCTGTGCAAACGAGTCCGCTCCTACTACTACGTAACGGCACCGTTATGAAAACCTCAGTGTTCAAGCAACAATACTAACGCCGTTAAAACCGAAGGCCAAGTTCAAATTTTCAAACTAAATTAAAAGCCGCCGAGGAAATTACGGTGTTGTCCTCAGTCTTCCCTCGGTCGCCGTTAGGGTCCTTTACCGGAACAACCACCCCACCTTTCACACTGCCGGAGACGGATCCCTCCGCCGCCGTTCTCGCCGAGAAACTCCTCCCAAACAACGGCCACCGGCCCGATCTTCCCATCCGCAAGCTTCGCCATCCGCGGCCTACGCTTTCTCTGTATCCCCGTCGAGAGCTCCCCTCCCCTCTCCCTGTAAAAACCGCGAAGCTAGCAGAACGACGAAGCTGCCCCGCCGCCAAGATCTGCCGCCTGACATCCTCTGGCAACCGCAGCCTAAACCTGTCCCCGCCTTCCCCGCCGGAGGCAGCGACGACCGCAGCCCAATCACCCGTAGATCGTGAACTCATCGGAATTCTTTTCACTGATCCCGATCTCGCCTGCCTCCTCTGACTCCCAATCTGCACCAAATCCGCCAGATCCGGATGCTGATCTTCCCCGTTCACCACCTCCTCCCCCTCAACAGAGATTGCTACAGCATCAGCCGTTTCAGGCTGTGGTTCCTCGTCGCTGACGGCGAGATTGGACCGGCAAACAGGGCAAGTGACGTGAGTCGTAAACCAGACGTCGATGCAATCGCGGTGATACACATGGCTGCATCTTGGAAGAAGACGGAGAATATCGTCGTCCTCGAACTCGCAGAGACATACCGCACATTCGAGCGATTCTTTCCCCAATTTCTGCCCCTTTACCGACGAGTACACCATCGTCGGAAATGTCTCGAGCAAGGATTGATCCAGACCTCTCTGTGTTCCACGCCTCGACCGCCCACCGCCGAGCCCAGCGAGAATAGCTGGTGCTATGGCGGAGTTGTCGCCGGAGCACCGGCGAAGGTAGATGGAGAAGAAGCCTAGTAGGAAGAAGGCGCTGACGATGGCCACGACGAGGATGGCCAGAGCCGGGCTCACGCCCGCGTTATATGGGTTATCACCGTTGGCCGCAGATCTCGCCGGAGGCTGCTGGGCTGCCGCCGGCTGTAAAGTAAGAAGGAACATGAGAGCGGTGATTAGAACCGTCGATTTGGTTCGCATCCCGCGCGGAGGAGAGATCGGACGGTGTACAGTAGCTGCCATCAGGAGCTGGTGGTTAGTGGAATGCCAAAGCAGGAGGAAGCGCGGCAGTGAATATATGAGTTGGGCAACCCCTGGGTTGTTGCAGGTGACACGTGTCTTGGAAAGAATCGGAAGGTTGGTACCGTTTTTTCAAGAAAATAATATTTTTATTCAAAGTAATTCACATTTGAATATTTTTAACATTTTTTAAATAATAATTATTATTTAATCAGATCATCCCTAAATCACATATTTCTGTGGCAATTAAAATAGAATAATAAGAATTAGTCGTCTGTGTGGTTCGACTTTGAAAACGGGTCGCAGAGACAGGTGTAGATTTCTGGAAGGAGGGCTGGACTTCCATTGCCATCTATCTAGAAGTCAGTGGCGTTTAAATCATTTTCTAATTAATAATCCTAACTTCTGGTCAGGAATTGATTTGACTAAGTGTAGGGTTTTAGATAAGGTTCTCTCAGATCTCCAAAGCCAAAAGTTGAAAAAAATTATAACTTTGAAAATTTATGAAATGGAATTTGTCATGGTTTACGTCACCTATGTTTTCGGAACTAATTGGCAATGTTCTTCCATTAATCATCTGTAATGTCATTTGTGATTAATGGAAAGTAGAAAAAGATTGTAAAATAATGAGATTTATATGGAAAATAGATGAGTAGGAATATTTTGAATAAAAATTTGATTTAAATTTACTTTTGGGACGTAAATAATGTATAAAGATTTAGTGAAATTTTTTCTCGTATTATCTCTATTGTATATAAAAAATATAAAGCAATGTGATTTTAGTTTTATATGAAATTTAAAATTTGAGAAAAATATATATTGCGAAATTCAAATTAAACTAATAAAATATTAAGATGTTATACATGATAAGTAAACAAACATCATAAATATTTGATGTTTATTAATTTTAAATATTATTTTAGTAAAAAAATAGTTAAGTATATTGTGATACTATTTTTTCTAAAATTATTAAATTTCTTTTTATAAAATAAAATTATTGTATTTTATGTGTCACTTAAATATATGATTCGGGGATGAAGCGAGTAATTATGTCCTATCAAAAATAAAATAATTATTTATAAATATGATTAAGAAAATATAAACATATCCATATGTGAATTAGTTTTATTAAAAATATTATTTTATTGAAAATGGCACCAACCTTCCAATGTTGTAATTCCTCCCAAGGCATAGGGCTTCTGCAACGACCTCATGGTTTCCCTACCCATACATTCACTACCATAGTTCCCTCTACAATGTGTCAATTTCAACGTCCTAAAGACAATTATATGTTGAAAGAATAACCTATAATAAATGGATCAAATATTAGCCATATATGAACTATTTTGACATTTTAGCTATAATTTCAACATGCTACTTAAAAATTATATAAAAAAAAATCCCATTCTTCACATGAAATAAACCAAAATGTGGAGAGAATTTAGAATTATGAATAAATCTAAAGCCCTATTCAACACTCAATGTTGATCATCACCATTGTCAACCAAGATTGTCAGACTAGCGTTGCTAAATGATTGACCTACTATTGTTTTTCGACCATGATAGGTTGGCCAATGTAGTTTATCCATATTATGCAACTATTGTAACTCATTCATCATTGTCCAACCATCATAGCTTGTCCACCATCATCATCCAACTGATGTAACATGTAGATTGTCACTTGCCTGACTTATCATTACCATAGCACCATTACTCAACCGTCACTGTATGTTCATAATCTTTAGTCTTCGATCACTGCATCTCCAACATTTTCTACCACATTCATATGAAGTCAAGCTTGTGATTCATCCTCTGTAATTTTATCTTCTCCAATTAGGGGTCAACTCATATTCATGATTGTGTTAACAGCTAGTCTTCCTTACTTACATACAAATGTTATCTTTTTTATGGAATGTAAGTCAATATCATGTATGAAATACAGAAATTTATAAATGCATTAAAATTTATCAAATTTGTCTACTAGGCATTTACTTAAAAAAATCATAACTTTCAATTCAATTGGTGAAAAATTAATATGTTCCAATCAAAATATTCATATTGATGAGATCTATCATAAATCAAAAGTCAAGTGCTAAAAGATTTACTAATATAAAATTATTCTTATATTTTAGTAACAAAATATAAATTTGAATGAAAGAAAACAAAAATATCAAATTATTGAAACAATAATAGAGTAATGATTCCTTATAACGGGATGAGCAAATTTCCCGACAAGGTCATTAGAAGAAAATTGCTCTACGACATCTAAAATATAAGTTCCTATTCCTCTCTCTTCGCAATTCTATCTAGTTTCCCTAATCTTATTCTCTGTTGCTGAAAATAAATAGGAAAATAAACTTTTAATAAAAGATTAAGTGGCATTTGATATTTATAATCATGGTTTTGAAAACTGAACATGCCAGTTCAACTGTGAAATAATCCTAAGGCCGGTTCGATCCTCTTAAAAAATTGTTCGAGCATCGAACCGATTTGAACCACCGGTTCAATCGGCCGACTGTTCGGTTCAATTAATAATAAATTTAAATAATTTAATTTAATATAAAATATTTTTTTAATTTTAAATTCATTTAAATAGGATATATAATTTCAAAAAAATTTCAATATTATATGCATAATAAAATACAAGTTCATCATACCAACATGATTCATTCACCCCATAAGAGCTCTTAACTCATGCATACAAGAAAAGATATATAAACAACAAAACATAATGCTCCTAAGTGATGTGGGACTAAACAATTAATAGTTTCTAGTTCCAATAATGTATGTATGATGGATACTTCTATGAGAATTTGTTGGAAAAAATTCGTATAAAATATTCAAATAAAAATAATCATAATAATTTTTAAAATTCTTAAATATATAATTATTTGTATATTTATAATTATTAAAATAAAAATATTTACTTATAATTTTTAAAGTTCTAAAATTTCTCTCTAAATGTGAAATTAAATGATATTAAGAAGAATAAAAAATATAAAATGTAGATATTTATATTTAAACTTAAAATTAGTAATTATTTATATTTAATTTTAAAATTATAATATATATATATATATATATGAATTTTATTTATATTTTGATATCAAATTTTTAGAATTATGAAATTTTTAAGATTAAATTGACATCATAATTATGTTAATTTTATAAAAATTTTATAATATTATTATTTATAACATCATTTGATTTGACCCTAGTTCGACCGATCGAACCAGTCAAACTGCGAACCTCTCCTTCTTCTGGTTCGTTGTCTAGTCTGATTTTCACAACCTTATTTATAATAAAATAATAATATAATATTATTATATTATATAATTTAATCAATTTTTTAATATAAAATTCATATGAATGTTTTTTAGACTTCAAAAATTTAAAAAATATCCATAGAATATCTCATTTTATTTAAAATGTTTTAATGAAATTAGTTTGCAAAATGAATACTTGATGGTCCCAAAATCTCTACTTATACCAATAGGTGTAAATTTTTTAAGAATTTACACTATTGCCAACAAATTACATAAAAGTTCTTCTATTTAAAACACAATAACATCTCTCTTATGATAAGGATGATTTATGATTTGAACTTAAAATGGTTCCTAAAAAAATTATTTGTTTGGGTTAACAAACATGCTACTATAAGGAGAGTCTATAAGCTCATTTAACCTCCTCCATTTTTTAAGAAGACCCCCATCATTTTTCATATAAAAGAAAAAGAATGAGCTAGACTAATACATGGATGGATCACGTGTGAAAAATTTAACCATTTTTTTACCTCTCTATGAATATGCCCTTTAGAATCACTTATAAGTCTACACATCTTTGATAAATGGTCCACGGTCAACCTGGGCTCGCACTCCCTATAAAAAACCATCAAACCCATAAAAAATGAGATAGCCCAACATAAAAATTGGGCCAATGGGACTTCCAACGCCTTGAAAATCTTGAGCAACTCAAGGACTAGAAGGAACTTTAACGTGGTGCGTAACATCATCTCATTAACCGTAATAAACCCCCTTGGATGATCCCGTGCATGGTAAGACCTTTAGGCACAGTCATCACTAAGTCATTGGGCAGATGATATTTTTTTGTTAATAATAATTAAGTTTTCTAAAGTAATGGATGATGCAATGTCTTCAATTAAGCTTGACTCCCCACAGGGGGAGAAATAAAGCCTCCATAAAAGTGTTAGGTCGTGATCTCCTTCATCCTCGATAATTAAACTCTCGTTGGATAGTTTTTCCTCAACCGAGAGAGAATTGAATCCCACATAAGAGTATCAAATTTAGTTCCGCACCATTTTCTATATTTAAACTCTCATTCAATAGTTTTTCCCCCACTATGAGAGGTCTGGAGCCCGGCATAAGTGTATAAGGTCTTGATGTCACTGCGACCGATATTTAAAGTATTATTGGATAATGTTTTTGCCAAAATAAGGAAAAAAATATTAAGAATAATATTTTCTAAATTTTTAATATTTTTTTCTAAAATTTTTGGATGAAGAAAATTTAAGAATTATTTTTTAGGGGGGTGGGGAGGTAGATGAAGGAAATTTAATAATAAATTTTCTAATTTTTTTATTATTTTTTAAGCCAAAAAAAGGATTTTTATTTTGTTCTTTATGTCTTCAAAAAAGCAAAAATGAAAACAATTACTATTAGAAACTACCTCAATTGAGGCTGCACTATATCGACCTTGCAAGAGGTAGTTAAATGAAAAATAAAAAATAAAAAATAAAAAGAAAAAAATAATTAAAGAGTGCGTTGTACGCGTATGCTATGTGTGCGTGGGTGACACATGTATTAGGTGATTGCTGGACTGTCCAATTCGAACTTTTTTGGGTTCCCCAGAGAAGTTTTTGTCGTGTTAGAGCTAATTTTGGCACTTTGGAGGCCCAAAAGAGCCTATACCATCAATTTTGAGCAATTTTAGAAGTTTTGGGAAGAAATGTTTTGACAGTTTATGCTCCAATTGTTATGCTAACTTCATGGAATGATGAAATTATGATCTATGATAATTTACTTGGTTCACAACCTCAAGATAAGGTCCACATTGACATTTAAGTAACAATCAGACCTCATAATTTTCCTAAAGTCACAATTTCACTTCACCAACTTTTTTGAAGGCTTAGACACATATTTGCAAACCCTGCGAGTTGAGGCATCCACAAATAGGGGGCAATTGATACATCACCAAAAAATTTCTTGATGAGGAATGAATATCATGGCATATCCAAGTTTAGAACTTTCAAAATTAAATTTGGGACCATCCACAAACCAATTTTAGTAATCTTATAATCAAATTGAACATCTCAAGGAGATGAACCCAAGGATAATAAATTAGTACAATTTATCCAAAATGGGATAAAATGAAGGGACCAAAGCATATTTAAATGGTTCAAACCATTAATTGGATTGCCAAATAAAAACTAAATATGGTATGATTATGGTCAAATCGAGCAGCTCGATGAGAAAAATCCAACAAGCCTAAGATTGCTTAATTCTAACATTATTAAGGAACCTAAATAATTTAAAAATGTTATATAATAAGAGGAATCAATATAGGCAATCTGATGGAGAACTTCAATCCTGCCATGGAACTTCTTTATATATATATAGAATGTGCTGTTTTTAAAAATCTATAAATAGACCCCCACTCTCTACATAATGGGGGCCTTTTCTAGAGATTAGAGACAGCTCCAATGCTTAAAGGATCTAGAGCTCCAACTATGTATTTTTAGTTAAAAATATTTTTAGATATCAAATTTGCTTTTTTGGCTATTTTCTGTGTTATTTGATATATTGATTATTTAATTATTATTTAAATACTTAATATAATAATTATTTTAAAATTAAAAATTATTTTAAATCATTTGAAGCCTTGCTAGGGTGACCAGTGGATCTCCCTTATATTTACATAGATATGAATTGATTTATTTTAAATTATGTTATTTTCCTAAATTTATATATATTTATAGGTATTTTAAATTATTTTAAAATTATTTATATTTTTAAATCCTAATTTTGGGAGATCCACTTCATAGAATTTTAAACTTAGATCATTCATATGAAGAGCAATCATGGGGGAGTGGATTAGTGAATGATTGAGTTCCAATCATTCACTAATCACCTCATTTAGCATACTTACTTTTCTTTTAATGTAGTGTGCATGCGTAGGATACACGAGCACTTAGTTTAGGCTCTCCTAGATCTAAGTGTTAAGAGAGGTTCTATTTGTATGTTTTACATTCTTACAACTTGTAAAGTTTTGATGATTCCAAATATTATTGTTTTAAAATTTTATTTTCTCCTAACACTTTTTAGAAGAATTATTTTTGCTATTGTGTGTACTAATATTTCAGGATAATCGAACTCCAAACTAATGAAGACTTCAAATCAAAATTCAGCATGAGATAATTTATAAATTGAAGCTTGTACTTTTCATTGTATTGAGTTTGAGAGGGAGTGATTGTAATTAAGTAACTTAGCACATACACACTTGGAGAGATCTTTAAAAATCATACTAATCATACGGGACAAACCAGGTTCGTACATGACGATCAAGTCAGTTATCCCCTCGGAAGAGCAATGGAACGAACATGAAGTGAGAAAATTTTTCTAAGTCATAATCGTTCAGACGAACTCCAATTCGTCCCAAGACGAAATGCTCTCTGGAAAATTTTCGTTCAGACGAAATCCTATATTCAGCCCAGGACGAAATTCTCTCTGTAAAATTATATGTGCTCTATAGATGATGAGCATGTTACTCATTTGGATAGTTTCTAAGCTCAATTGGAATCAATTCCCACTCTCAGTCCCCATAGGATCTGTTCTCTTATGGGTCCATATATTGAGGCTCTTCATCACACCTTCTCAAAGCATGACTTGTCAGGAGAAGATTTAGACATTGACATTTCTGTTAGGGGTGTAAGTGACATGAGCCAGCTCCGCTCATAAGTCGAGCTTATCAAGCCATGAGCTCAAGATCAAACTCGAGCTCATTTAATAAATGAACTTGAGCATAAGCTTAAAGAGGCTCAGCTCATTAGCTAGCTTGAACCATTATTAATATTTTTTAAATAATTATTATTTTTTAAAAATTTGAATATTTAAAAAAATTAATGATTAAAATGCAGCATAATAAAAGCATCTTAAAAATAGTATATAAATTATTAATTTTATATTCCCAAAGAACCCAGCCCATAATTTTATTCTACATCACATTAATAAGGTTGTATCTTTTTTTTTTCCAAATCAAAATTAACTTAAACTCATAATGTGGAAGACCAATGGCCTTTTGAGTTTGTTGGGCATTAAATGAGCAAAATGTAGACCAAACCATGGAAGATGGACCAGATCATTCATTTGTGAAGGATAAATTGGATCACCGACATAGGAAAGGTTGACGAATAACTCGTGAGCCCATTTACAATGGGATGAGCCAAGTTCGAGCTAACCTCTTGAGCTTGACTTAAGTTTTAACTCAAGTTTTAGCTTAGGATTCAGCTTGAAAATCGAGCTTGAGTTAGGCCTAATTCAAGCTTGACTTGACTTAGTTACACCCCTAATCCCTATCCATCATGTATGTGTGTGTATTTTCATGAGGCAAGGTATGTCAGATGACTAGAGAGAACTGAATAATGGTATGGAGAAGCAGGGGAGGCTGATGTGCCTTCCACTTCAACACAAAGAGGTCCTACCCGGCATGTTGACATGGATGATATGGTATTGTAGTTGAATACTCAAATCAATGAGATGGCTAGGGTCATGGTGGAAATGACTACCTAGTTGACAGCATTAGGGGCTACACCACAGGTCATGAATGTGGGCACTCCTACAATGTTTAGGGACGAGCCTCTAGTGCCATAAATTTTATTGATAGAGCCTATAAGGGTAGAGAAGGTCCAGAGGATAGTTATAGTAGTAGCCCTAGTAGTGACCTTCAGTGCTTTGATACACGATCCATAAGTATTATTTTGTGTTATCTTTTTTGTGCGTTGTACTCTTTTTTGTAGGATCCTTTTTGTGCAGGTCATGTGTTGTTGGTTTTTTGGACAAGAAGCTCTCCCTTAATGCTAAATTTTGCCGCCTTCCTTCTTTTTGGGTGCTTCTGCTTTTGCACCATAGATTGCACCTATGTGTTATTGTATTTTTGTTTAGTAGGGATCTTGAGCTCATAGGTTTTTTTGGTTTTAATCTTGTAGCTCTTTTGAGCATTAGAGAGCTTTAGGTCCCTTAAGAACTTTGTAATTTTTCCTATAATTAATGCGTAGGCCCCTCCGTGGGTTTTCCTTAAAAAAATAAAAAAATACATGATCCATAAGTATAGTTGTCACCCGATCATATTCAGGACACGATCTCACAGAAAGTTGAACAGGCTATTTACTCTAGAAAGTTTTGAGATTTAGTCTATAGAGGTGTTGACCTTATTTTTTTATGTGGTCACTTGGACTAATCTTGACTTATATCAATCCAATATCCTAACCAATCTAAAGTCTAGGATCCTCTAAGAATCCTGACCTTAGGATCTATTCTAGGTCCTAGGATCCTTTTAGGCTTTAGACCTTAGGATCTACTCTAGACCTTAAGACCATTCTAGAAATCAGACCTTAGGATCTACCTAGATCTTAGATCAATAAACCAAAATCCAAGGCTAATGATCCAGATCCTAAAAGCCTTTTTAAGTAAATTTTCAAACACTTTGAAACTCAACCAAATGACCTCCGATTCTGAGTCTGTTAGTTGCATACTGATGGGACATGTCTCTGGAAGCAACCCTCCAAATTTGAGCCCATTCTGAGGTCTCTAACCTCAGAATCTATATTAAAATTCATAGGCTGTAAAACATTCAAATATTTACAGCCTATGCCACTAAACTTGCCATTAAGAAGATTCTGACCTTAGAGCCTTCACCAAAGCCTCTAGTCACTTCCAGACCTTTAATCTTGATATGTTGAACATTAAACTATATTTTTCTGGACCTACTTTGACCCCTAGTTGACCAAAGGTCAAAATGACCAAAATATCCCTTTGGGCTCAAATATTGATTTCAAACCAAACGAACTCTAAATTGAATGCAACCACCTCCAACAAGTTTCAAATGTCATTTCAAATCTGTCAGACCCATTCCCAACCCTTGAGTCAACCTGGTTGACCGAGTCAACATGTTTGACCCAAGAGGCCCTTTAAGGGTCCAAACAGGTGTTTTGAACTAAATGACTTCCCTAGGACTTGGGACCACATCCATTAGACTCAAAATGTTATTTTGAATCTGCTGAACCCATTTTCAAACCCTGGACCCACGTGGTTGACCAAGTCAACCAGGATTGACTCAAAGCCCATTAAAGGCCCACATAGGTTCGTTTGATCCAAATGACTTATTTAAACCTTGAAATCACATCCATCCAATTCAAACCCATTCCATTTGATGCATGGAATATTTTCCAACTCACTTTGAGTCAAACCTTAGCCTATTGGACCAAGTTAACTCATATACTTGGTCAAAAACCTATGGCTTTAATTGAACCTTCATGAATCCTCAATCAAACCTTCAAGACTTAGTCCAAGTGACACTCAACACCCCCATGTGCCTCCTTGGCAGCCAAGTTGACTATTGACCAGTCAAACTAGTCAACAAGGTATTAAAACCTCTTGAAGTTGTTAAATCATTACATAGGAGCTAATCCACTCCATTCAAAATCACTCCAGCAAATAAAGGTACCCTCTAATGCCACCTCACTAGTCCACATGACAAGTGGACTGGTCAAATCAACCTCTTGGGATGGTCAAAGAGGGTCAAAATCCCTCTTAAGGTTAATCCCTTCTTATTTAAATCATTTCAGCTATTTAACCATCCTCTAGAACCTTCTTAGGACCTATCACATCCCTTGGATCTTGATCAAATGGCTCCCCCCACTCCATGTGTTCAAGTGGGGACCAAAGAGTCTTTCCAACTAGGATGTCCTTCCCTGTCCTTCTCCCAGCCTTTCCAACAACTCTCAGGGCACGTGGAAGCATCCTAGATAGTCCCTAGGTCGATCAAGACTGTCCCTTTGGCTTGGAGAAGATTGAATAGGGTAAAACCCTATGTTAAGCCGTCATTCTCCATCTAGCCATTCTCTCTCCATTCAAGCCTTCCCAGAGCACAATCTCTGCTTGTTTAAGCTCTAAGGGACTTCTCCACCCATTTTTAAGTTAAAATCCTGCCGTCAAACCCCACCGGCAAGGGGATTCCGGCGAGACCAAGCTCGAATCCGTCCAAGGCTTCGTCTGCTCGATCTAGACGTGTTCAAGCCTCAATTTCTTCTACAAAAAGGAGTGTGGACAGTCTACGAATGCAACAATTCATTAAACGGGTTAATCCGTCCAAAATCAAGGTGAAAAATCATAAACCCTAGAGCTAGGTACACTAGTCTAAATAGATTTTTGTAAAGCTCATTTTAAGCTAATCTAAATACTCCCCAAGATTTCTATTCATTTAAGGAATATATGTTTAAAATTTTGTTAATTTTCATTGACGGTATAAAACGAACGAGCCAAAAAATGAGATTTAGGGCATCCCGTTAGCCTGGCTCAGGCGTGTGCGTTCTGGACCATCGTTTAATCAATCGACGGTTCGGATCAAGCCTTTTTCGCGGTTTGATCCTGCCGTGTATCCAATCCCTCATTTGATCCACGGTTCGGCTGCATCTAAGCCGTCCGCTCCATACCGCGGAATCAGTTCCCCGCCGTCCGATCTCTCTAAACAGAGATCAAACAGCGGGGTTCAATCCCCGCCGTCGGATGGAACCTGAAGGGTATCGAACGGCTGCCGTCTGTGCTGACTTGGATAAGTGAAAGCGCGTTGGGCCCTCCCGCCATCATCCAATGATTGGCCAGGCGCCGACGCGTTTTACTGGACGAGCCTTGCTCCGCCACGTGCCCTCTGCGCCGCCAGAACCTGTTATTAAGATTAATTAGTATTTTAATTATTTTAATTACTAGAAAACTTCAAAAACATTATTGAAAAATATTTAAAAATCCAAAATATTAATGAAATATATGTCAAATTTCTCATAAAATCAAGATCTTTAATTCCAAATTAAATTTGATTTAAAATATTCTATATATTTTAAATTATTTAATTATTATTTTTTTAATTCTAAATTACTATATAATTAGAAGTATATTAAAATATTTTAGAAAATTCAAAATTATATTCTAAAGGATACTTTGAAATTTCAGAAAATATTTAATATTTTATTCAACTTGATTTTAAAAGTATTTTAATTATTAATTGGTTTTTAAATCAATTCAAATATTTTAAATAACTTAAAATTTTAGAAATTCATTAAAAATTCAATTTAAATTATTAAAATTCAAATAATATATCAAACTCTTTAGAAAATTGAGAATTTTAATTTAAAACTATTTTCAAATTTTGAAACTCAATTTATTTTGATTAACTTAAGTTATTTGAATATCTTTAACAGTTATTATTTCTTTTAATTCTAAATTACTATATAATTAGAAGTATATTAAAATATTTTAGAAAATTCAAAATTATATTCTAAAGGATACTTTGAAATTTCAGAAAATATTTAATATTTTATACAACTTGATTTTAAAAGTATTTTAATTATTAATCGGTTTTTAAATCAATTCAAATATTTTAAATAACTTAAAATTTTAGAAATTCATTAAAAATTCAATTTAAATTATTAAAATTCAAATAATATATCAAACTCTTTAGAAAATTGAGAATTTTAATTTAAAATTATTTTCAAATTTTGAAACTCAATTTATTTTGATTAACTTAAGTTATTTGAATATCTTTAACAGTTAATTAATATTTAATTAAATATTATATTAATTTTTTTTAAAAAAACTAAAAATTTATTTTCAAACAACTCCAAAATCAGTGGTTCTCTCAAGTTAAAAAAAAAAATTTATTTTAATGATATTTTAAATTATCTTATTTTAAAATTAATATCTTTATGTATATAGGCTCATATATATGTAAATACCTATATTTTGAAAGTTACTTTAAAATTATACATATTAAACCTTTAATATATTTGAGAGATCCTTTGAAATTTTGAACATAGTTGAGCTTGAATGAACAATATCAATGAGGAATGGTGATTAATCAATGAGCAATTACTTTGTTAATTGTTCATTGATTAATCTCTCAATTAAATGAGCTTTATCTTGTTATTTGCATGTTTAGGATACACACACTTGCACATAGCTTAGGTTCTCCTAGATTTAGGATTTGATTGTTATTGTATATGTTTATTCCATTCTTGAGTTCAAGGGTTAGTTCAAACATTGATTCAAACCCATTAAACTTAGTGACATCATTAAGGACAATAATTAAGGACTTTTATTTTAGAGAACTTAGAATAATTCTAAAAATTAGGATTGACACCTTCTTGACTTGAAATCTGAGCCACTTAAACTTAGTGACATGTGCAACCATTAGAAAAATTTTCACTAGTTTTAGAAGTCATTAAGTGCCCTAATTAATTTTCTTAAGATTAAACCTTAATTAACCCTCAAAACTACCAAAAATTATAATAAATCCATTTTAAACCCAAAAATATGCTTAAGACCTCTAACTGACCAGAATGGAATCCTTAACTCATGAAAATTAAAACCCTTTTGATTTGATAGCAAATTAAACCTTAATCTAATTTTAATTGAGAATCATTATTTTATTAATATAATTAATTAATAATAATTAAAAAATTCCAAAAATTTCCCAAACATTTGGGAATCTCTTCTTAGGTCATCCCTGACCATTGGAGCTGATTTCAAGGAGTTGGGACCTCATTTAGAGTAAAATCACAAAAAGGGCCTTTAATTAAGCATTTTTTAATAATTTAATAAATAGTCAAAACTTCAAAAATTCATAACTAATTCAATAAAAATACAAATTGACCAAACTCACTTGCATTTAACTCATAATAATGCCTAATATGTATTAAAAATATTAAAATTTCAGAAAAACATTTAAGTCAAAAAGTCAACAATCTGGTCAACTATAGGTCAAAACTAGTTCAAAACTTCAAACCGTCGTAATAAAATATAGAAAAATCTGATTTCAGTGTACTTACTGTCTAACTGATCATAGTAAGGTCTAGTATTTTAATAAAATGTTAACTTTCTAGAAAACACCCTTAATCAAAAAGTCAACTTTTGACCCCTTAATTAAATGATTAAAATATTCCAAAAATTCTTAAAAACTCAAAATCGTTCTAAAACTCCAGAAAATGTTAGTTTAATGTTTAAAACACTCAAAAAATCTTTTAAAACACAACAATTATCCTAAAGATGAAGTTTATTAGCTGGACTACTCCGGGCTGCGGGGCTAAGTGTCCTAAGGAGGCTGGTTCCTCGAGCCTGGTGACACAACGCCACGAATGGATTCTAAGGGGTGTTAAACCTTAAAATAGATTATTTATTAATTATTTAACCTTTTAAAATCTCAAATTCAATTACATTAATTTGATTTATTGGCTGGACTACTCCGGGGTGCGGGGCTAGGTGTCCTAAGGAGGCTAGTTCCTCCAGCCTGGTTGCAGAACGCCACGAATCAATTAATGGAAAACTTAAACTAATAAAACTTTAAAAATCAGCAATCAAACCTTTTTTTAATAAAAAACATTAACTCTTAAACTTTAATTAAATAAAAACACTTAATTATACTGGGTACCACTAGGTAACCCAGGCCTACGAGGCTATTAACTTAGCCCCAAGGAAGGTAAAATAAACTTCACGGCCTCGGTGTAAAAAAAAGGTGGTATCCAACAAATAATTAAATAAATTTTAAAATTAACCTTAAGTCATTAATATTTAGACTCAAACATCAAAATTCCCTTAAGCCTTTCAACCAATCGAACCGTAAGTAACTTTAACCTAATAATCCTATTTAGAACATATCAAAACCACAAAGCCTTCGAACACACTTTAGCTGGTTGCTAGGACAACCAACTCTAGTTTTAGGCTAGGCCGGTGTTTACTTTTCTGCTACGTGCCGGATTTTCGAGTTTTCTCTACATACTACTTGCTAGCTTAGAATTGATTGATTATTTGTTTATTTATTGTAATCTGTTGAGCATTTAAATTTCAAATATATCAACTGCTTGAGATCATATATCAACTTCTTGAGATCAATTATAACTGCTTGTGATTATTTATATAACTGTTGATTATTAGGATAACCCTGCAGGATCGAGTCTAGAATTTTATTTTTCAAATGTAATTTGATTATATCAAGGTTGTAAATATTTGAAATGACTTGAGTTTGGGATATTTGATCCAATTTAAAATTCAAAGAGGTGAAGACATCCCTAAAGGGGAGAGTCTTCTTCCATTTGGAACTCAAATTAGGATCTCTCTCAAATATCCAAAAAGGAAAGATAACACCCCGTTCAAGGGGGAGTTTTTTTCCATTTGGATATCCAGAACCGACTAATCAAGATCTTCGTGAGAAGACGAAGAGATGGACAACGAGAAGAATCCCAAATCTCAAAGTCATTTGATTTAGGATTAGAAATCCGGGTTGTAGTCAGTGGTGCCCGGCCACTTTACTTTTTTGTAATTTTGGATGTAATAATAAGTGGCACTTGCCATATGGACTTTCAATTTGAGCATTTAATTTGATTGATTTATTTAATTGATTGTGCAGTAGAACTACCTGTTTTTCTAGTCTTTTTACCTGCATGCCGATCTTGATTTGACCTGGAGTTCGATCGTGGGCTCTTAATGACTTAATAAAATTTTTCTACTTAAATCAAATTAAAAACTTTAAGCTCACATAAAAACTCTAATATTTTAAGAAATAAGCCCGGGACAGCCGAGAGTTTTCATTTCATAGCATTCATTCAAATTCAAACTTTTAATCGAGTCGATTAGCATGCATCATATTAACAACTAATTTAAAAAATATTTAAATCTTTAATTACATTAGCTTAAGCATCAAACCCAACATAAGTCAAAAGGTGCCAATTAGGATCCGCTCTAGATGTCGGCCTCGTTCTCAAAAGCCTATCTCAAATAACGTCCCTACCCATTCTAGCATTAAATGAATTGATACATGTTTTTAAAGCGCCTAGGTGGTTTAGCTGGCTCCCCAATCCAGGCCGGGGTAAGACCAGATTTGCATTGCACTAGCTAGGTTCGTGTCACTTTTTAGTACCCAATTTAGACTTAGGTTTCGAGGCTGGCTCGGGCCATAAGACCTTACTCTCCGGGAATTGAATCCCAATTTTTTAATAAAATTGATCACTTAAATATTAAATCACTTTCAATCTAATTCAAGCCCAACACTTAGGATAGGCTGAGGTGTTTCTAAAGTGTTCAGAATCTCAAAACACCTCCTACCCTTCTTCCTTTGACTCTAGAAATAAGTGTTCAATCTTGAACCAATCCCCCTTGAAATTCAAACCCTTACCTCCTTTGATATTGTCCTTTGAAATCTAAATAAAATTTCTACCGCTATTTTAATCGAGAGTTTTCGTAGGAAATTTTGATTTCCTACGATGTAATTAACTACAAGGGCTTGCGCTCGTAGGAGATTTAGAAACCTAGACCTAATTTTCAAAATTAAGTTTTCAAAACCTCTAATTAATTATCTTTGGGAATTCAAACAAAAATGGCGATCGTTATCGTTATATTTAAATAATCGGTAATGGGTAATATCGTCTTTCTTCGGGAAGATATATTATTTTACTATCATTATTTTGATTATGAAATTAACGATCTCTTATTCGAATTATTATAGTTAAACAATTAATTGGACGTCATTTTGATCTTTTGAGATCATATGTTGTTCCCCTTTGAGTTTGCTACGATAATACGGATAAATTTGAAATTCTAAAATTTGAACCCATTAGGGAATGATATGATCACCTCCCAAGGCGATATATCGTTCATAATAACGTGTTCAATTTTAAAATTCAAAATTAAATATTCCCAAAGAAAATTAAATATTTTTGAAAACTATATATATTTATAAATATATTTTTCAATCAAAACAAAAAATAGCGACTCCCTTGGGGAAAATCTCTCTCTCCATCTTTAATAGCGGTTTAAAATTTTATTGTATCGATAGTTTTGACTACCTTTCTCTCCGTTGGTCCCTCTACCCATTTCTCCCTTGGGTGAGTGTGGCCAACTCAATTAAGACATGTGAAAAGAGAGGTGAGCGTAGGAATCCTCTGTCGAAGTCAGGCTTTGACATTTTGCCTCCAAGTTAATTGGTAGAGCGAAAGAGTCAAGCCAAATCCTTTTGTATGTGTTGCAAACTTGCATGCGAGTAAATAACTAGCGTGCTAAGTTTCACAATTTACAGAAGACTTTCAATTTCAAAATCATAGTTTCAAATCCTTCAAGAAAATTCAATCTTTTCAAACCTTAATTGAGCCCTATATTATATCATTATGTATGAAATTGTAACTCCTATGATTTGATACATATGATAGAATATAGACTCCTTGCTCAAATTCAATTCTAGAATTTGAATCTTTCTGGCGAAACCAAGTTTTGACATTTCATTCCCGAACAGTTCGTCGGGGTGAAAGAGTCAAGTTGACTTGTTAAAATCGCCCCCTCTAAATTTATTAACCTTTATGTTGAACGCTTGTTTAACATATTGAGTTTCAAATATAAGGGGAGAATCCGCCAGAGTTTCAAAATTTTAAAACTTACCCAAAATCTTTCAAATCAACTTCAAATCATCGTTGTCATGTGTCTTTTATAATATCCTATTGTAATTGAACACTTGCAACGCTAACCCAAAACTTCCAGTCAATTCTGGGCTTTAACATTTCACCCCCAAATCATTTGGTAAGGTGAAAGAGTTAAGCCTATTTTCTCAGGATCTTCAGGTTACTTTTGTAAACCTACACATTCGAATAAAAATCAATGTGTTGAGTTTCAAACTTTAAAGAAAATTGTTTAATTCCAACTTTAAAGTCAAATTCAATCACAAAATTGAACTCTAGTTTGATTTCAACATTAAGTTCAAATTCTATTTCAAACATTAAATTCAACTTCAATTTTGATTTTAAAGTCAAAATTTGGACTTTGACATTTCATCCCAAGTCGATTGGTGAAAATGAAAGAGTTAAGCCTAATTTTTGGATTTTTCATATCAATTTTGTGAACCTAGATAATTGAGTGAAACTCAATATGTTGAGTCACAAAATTTGAAGAATATCCACTCGACTTTAACATTGAATTCAAATTCAAATTAAACTTTAAGTTTGAACTCAATCTTAACCTTAAACTCAAGTTTGATTTCAACTTTAAATTCCACTTCAAATTTGATTTCAAATTCAAATCCGAACTTTGACATTTTGCCCCAAGTCAATTGGTGTAGCGAAAGAGTTAAGTTCAACTCGTCAATTTTATGAACCACCGTGTTTAGTGCAAACTGAACACGATTGAGTCATAAAATTTTAAATCAATCAAATTCAAAATTCAAATTATTGATTCAAATCACTTTCTTAATTACAAGAAATCAAGCACACTCAAATGGCTGGGAAAATCATTCTCTCCTTAGATAGAAACTTGATAGTAGAAGAAATCACCTCTGGTAATTCAATCCATTTTGGAATACAATTTCAAAACTTCAAGTTATCAGTCAATAGAGAAGAACTAAATGATCTGTCTACTAATTTACAAAAGGATGTCCCCTTTATAGAGATTACTTTAGGGTGAGGAAGTTGACTCCCACATCTCCAAGATGGAGATCGTTGTCTCCCCTGTACCCATTATACTCTCTACTCAAGAGGATTAAAATCAGAAGTCAATAACGACAGAAGAGCTTCCCTCTTAGTCTGAGATCGGGTCAAGTTCTAGCACCCCTGTCGTCGGTAGGAACAAGATGAAGAATTACCTTCGAAGAGCCAGAAAAAGGAATCTTAAGGCTAGAATGACTGCTGAGTCGGAAGCCTTAGAGAGGACCGACTTCGAGGCCAATCAAGAGTTCGTTGCTCCTTCTACGTACCCTCTCCTTTCACAAAGGAGTGAGGTAGTAGATACAAGAGTGTGATCTTCAATATACCTACTTGACTACTACACAGAAAGACTCGAGCAAGAGAGAATTGAGAAATCACCAGCAATAGGCCATAGGCCCCCAATCGAGGGTTATGATCTGTCCACTCTACTAGAAGGTGTTTGGGCTTGTTACTACATGTGTTCCACTACATTACTTATAGAGGAGGATGAGTAGAAATCACTTGGGGTGCCACTCTCTTAACTACTAGCTCACTAGTAATGTGAGAGGAAAATAATCTAAGATTGTATCAGATAGTGATACCGTCGAAGCTCAAATTTTGAACGGGTCATATCACGATAAATCTTTTGATTGCAATGATGCCATGTCAGTTAGGGATAGCACAGACCCTATAACAGTCTCTCCCTCTAAAGAGATTATAGGAATTTAATTCCATGTTGACAAGGGTCATGCCACCTAGACGTGCAACCTTTAAGGAAAGCTTTCAATTTCTCAAATGTACCGGGTCTTGGTTTTCAAGACAAGTTGATTCCTCTTTTTAATGAAAATTGACCTCTATCTTAAGTTTTAAGCAGGAGAGAGTTGTAGTTGACTCCATCAAATGTTTGAATACCCCTCCCTCGCACCTCTTTGTGGGTTGATTTAACTTTTGTATTAAAATCTACCTCAAACTTAAGTTGAACTCAGAAATGAAAATTTTATCAATATTCTAGCAATTTTCTATCTTAATAGGCAATTCTCGCATGTCTAAAATTTGTTCAATGGTTTTCAAAAGTCAAGTCGATACTTTTTCAAAAAGATTGGGTTTGCTTTGAGGATTATTCTTCCTTATATAAGAGAATAATTTGTCTTCTCTAATACTTGAGATATGATCCCAACATTAAAAAGAGAACAATCATTTTGAGATTTAAAAGAAAGTGGAGCCTCTTCTCAAATTCAATTGAAATCAAAAGATGCGCGAATGCGCCAAAAATCAAGAAATGCACGAAGAGCACCAAAAGTCAAAAGATACACAAACTGCGTCACCAGAAAAAGAGAAGAAAGTAAGATGGCTTCCTTCCTTTAAATCCTTAAATCTTAAAATACCCGATCACCTTCAAATACTTAACTTTGAAAATCTTGAATCCAGATTCTTCACTATGCATGAATTATCTATCAGATAGAAGAAAATCATGCAAGAAAATTGAAAAGATCAGATATCTCTCTTCAACTTAATTCCTTTGTAGTTAATTTTAATTTGAAATCTATTTAAAGGAGACCCCCAGTTTAGTTTCTACAAAACTTGGTCTGGGTCAACAAAACTTAAATCCTTAAACCTTTTCAAGGTTAGTTGGAGTCACTCAGTCTCTCTGTGTACTACTAAATTTATTCCCGCTTGTCATTTTGATAGGGTCCAAATGGTTAGAGGAAATTTCCAATAAGACGAACGAATCTTCTACTCTTGATAAAAATCAAATCCTATCCTTGAGAAATGAGTATAAGTCCTTCCATAGAGGCATCTCTTCCTTTAAGGCCTTTTTCAACAAAATTACACTCTATACTGGGTCCAAGATCAACCCCATTAGAGGAGTATTTTGTAATGCTGGGAATTGTCGTTCAAGTTCAAACCACGATCGAGCAGAGTGCCCGACTCTAATTTGAGAAGTTTGAGGCCCTGCAGAACTTTGTCTTTAAGGCTCAATAAAACTTAAAATCGTTCGACGCCTGATTGGTTAAAGCTTGTGATAAGATAGAGCAACTTAGAACCTTCCAAGGAGGAGACTTGGTCTAGGTTCTTTGGATGCATATCTTAGCCTACCGAGAGATCGGTGAGGGAGTTTGAACCAACACAAGACTGTCCTTTTTGTCGTAGGGACGATCTTTGAGAAAATTTTAAATATTAATTGATCAATCCTGGAGAATGCCACCCGATATTTTTAAATTTTGGGGAGGCTCTTCAGGAAGTACCATGCCAGATGAGTGTCAAATTCAAAGTCAATAAAATGTCTTCGAATTTCCTGGATTAAAGAATTTCCTTGATTCAAAATTAAACATCAGAAACTTTCAAAATTCACTCTTAAAACTTTCAAATCTCAAATTTCAAAATTCAAACCTGATCCTCCATATGGAGCAAGTTTCCTCCATATACGATCATCCAGACTCGATCCTCTGTGTAGAGCAAGTTTCCTCTACATACGATCATCCAGACTCGATCCTCTGTGTAGAGCAAGTTTCCTCTACATACGATCATCCAGACATGATCCTCTGTGTAGAGCAAGTTTCCTCTATACATGGTCATTCCAGACTCGATCCTCTGTGTAGAGTAAGTTTCCTCTACATACGATCATCCAGACCTGATCCTCTATATGGAGCAAGTTTCCTCCATATACGATCATCCAGACTCGATCCACTATGTGGAGCAAGCTTCCTTCACATACGATCAATCCAGATCAGGTCTCTCGTGAGAAGCAATGCTTCCTTCCCACAAGATCTTTAATTTCCTCTTCCTTAAGGATAGATGTGAGTCATCGTGCTTTCTTTCCTTAGGATTATATCCGCTAGTGGTGGAGCATGCCCTCTGTGGCACCACTCTGGCATTTGACTTGAGGATTAGTAGTGGAGCATGCCCTTCGTGGCGCCATCCTAATTCATACTCGCTAGTGGTGGAGCATGCCCTCTGTGGCACCACCCTGGCATTTGACTTGAGGATTAGTGGTGGAGTGTGCCCTTCGTGGCGCCATCCTAATTCGTTTCCGCTAGTGGTGGAGCATGCCCTCTGTGGCACCACCCTGGCATTTGACTTGAGGATTAGTGGTGGAGCATGCCCTTTGTGGCGCCATCCTAATTCTTTTCCGCTAGTGGTGGAGCATGCCCTCTATGGCACCACCCTGGCATTTGACTTGAGGATTAGTGGTGGAGCGTGCCCTTCGTGGCGCCATCCTAATTTGTTTCCGCTAGTGGGGGAGCAAGCCCTCTATGGCACCACCCTGGCATTTAACTTGAGGATTAGTGGTGGAGCGTGCCCTTCGTGGCGCTACCCTGGTATCAATTTCAAATTCAACCCTCTAGGGTTAGGACTTCCCTACCCTTAGAATCAATTTCAAATTCAACCCTCTAGGGTTAGGACTTCCCTTCCCTTAGAATCAATTTCAAATTCAATCCTCTAAGGTTAGGTTTTTCCTTCCCTAAGAATCAATTTAAAACTCAATCCCTGAGGGTTACACATTCCATTCCCTTAGGATCAAAATTTTAGACTTGACATTTAAGCTCGGTCAAAGCCAATATA
The DNA here is from genome assembly GCA_022539455.1 of Dendrobium nobile. NCBI lineage: Eukaryota > Viridiplantae > Streptophyta > Magnoliopsida > Asparagales > Orchidaceae > Dendrobium > Dendrobium nobile. The sequence continues at coordinate 6,210,177 of CM039731.1, forward strand.
TGCAATAGAAATTCATTCTATTACACATATTGGGGGTCCATTTGTTGACCTCATTTTTGTATGAGGTCACTTGGACTAATCTTGACCTTAAATCAATCCAATATCTAAACCAATCTAAACTCTAGGATCCTCCTAGAATCCTGACCTTAGGATCTATTCTAGGTCCTAGGATCCTTCTAGGCTTTAGACCTTAGGATCTACTCTAGACCTTAAGACCATTCTAGAAATCAGACCTTAGGATCTATCTAGATCTTAGATCAATCAAACCAAAATCCAAGGCTAATGATCCAGATCCTAAAAGCCTTTTTAAGTAAATTTTCAAACACTTTGAAACTCAACCAAATGACCTCCGATTCAGAGTCTGTCAGTTGCATACTGATAGGACATGTCTCTGGAGGCAATCCTCCAAATTTGAGCCCATTCTGAGGTCTCTAACCTCAGAATCTAAAATAAAATTCATAGGCTGTAAAACCTTCAAATATTTACAGCCCATGCCACTGGACTTGCCATTAAGAAAATTCTGACCTTAGAGCCTTCACCAAAGCCTCTAGTCACTTCCAGACCTTTAATCTTGATATGTTGAACATTAAACTATATATTTTTGGACCCACTTTGACCCCCAGTTGACCAGGGGTCAAAATGACCAAAATACCCCTTTGGGGCTCAAACATTGATTTCAAACCAAACGAACTCTAAATTGAATACAACCACCTCCAGCAAGTTTCAAATGTCATTTCAAATCTGTCAGACCCATTCCCAACCCTTGGGTCTGTTGACCTCATTTTTGTATGAGGTCACTTGGACCAATCCTGACCATAGATTAATTTCCAAATCAATTCAAACTCTAGGCCCTAGGATCCTTCTGGACTTCAGACCTTAGGTTCTATTCTAGACCTTAAGACCCTTCTAGGAGTCAGACTTTAGGATCTACCTAGATCATCAATCAATCCAGACACATGATCAATCAAATCCAAAATCCAATCCAAATCCAGAAATTGAAACCAAAATTCAATGCTAAAAGGGCAAGTCCTAAAGGCCTTTTTCAGCAAAATTTCAAATATTTCAAAAACCAATCAAATGACTTCCGATTCAGAGTCTGTCAGTTTCATACTGATGGGACATGTCTCTGGAGGAAACCCTCCAGATTTGAGCCCATTCTGAGGTCTCTAACCCTAGAAACTAAATCAAAACCCAAAGGCTGTAAAACCTTCAAATATTTACGGCCCATGCCACTAGATTTGCCATCCAGTGAATTTTGACCTTGGAGCTTTCTACAAAGCATCCAATCACTTCTAAACCCTTGATTATGACATATTGAATATTAAACTGCATTTTTCTTGACTTATTTTGACCCTTGGTTGACCAGGGGTCAAAATGACCAAAATACCCCTATGGGGCTCAAACATGCATTTCAAACCAAATGAACTCCGAATTGAACGCAACCACCTGCAGCAAGTTTCAAACGCCATTTCAAACCTGTCTGACCCATTCCCAGCCCTTGAGTCAACCTGGTTGACCAAGTCAACAGAGTTGACCCAAAAAGACCCTTAAGGGTTCAAATTGGGATTTTGACCAAATTGACCCTTCCAAACCCCGAAATTACATTCAACAAACTCAAAACCATATTTCAAACTTGTTGAGCCTGAGTTTGGACCTTTGGCCCAATCATCAGTTGATTTGGTCAACTAGACCCGAGTCTAGTCAATTTTGGCTTACTTAGGTCAAATCAATTTGTGTGATCAAACCAATGTCTTCAAAACTTCATTAGGCCCTCAAAATAAATCCATTCCATGACTTGAATATTCTCCAATCAGTGGTGAGTCAAATCTAATTTGATTTGACCAAGTCAACTAAGTGAAACTTGGTCAAATCTCATTATATATTCACTAATTTGCTCATATAGTCAATCAAACCCTTTAAACTCCTTTGAATTCACTCAAACAGCTCTTGAAGCCATTTGGCTGCCACCTCAGCAGTTAACTTGATCAGTTAACCAGTCAACACATGGTCAACAAACCCTTCAATGACCAAATCTTTTAGCTTGAGTTAATCCACTCTATTCCAGTAGCTTAAATAGGTTCCAGAACCTTTTAAGTGCTGATTAAAACCCAGCTCAAGTTTTGGATTAAGCTCCTAACACTCACATGTGCAAGTGAAGACAAAAATACCTTTCCACATAGATGTCCTTACATTTGTCCTTTGATTCTCTGCCTCTAACAACCTGATCCATATGTCCACCATCCATGCATTCTTCCTGAGGCATCCCAGCCGTCCAAGCTAACTCCCACACCTGGAATAGGGTAAAGGGACGGAATCAGCTCATGCTAAGCTCTCTCTGATTCCAGTCACTCCCTAGAGCCCCTTGCATTTCGTTCTGCTTCCTGGAGTTCCCCAAAACTCTATTCTGACCTTTTCTCATTGATTGGAGTTCACCGGCGACAAGAGAAGCAAGGATCCGAAGCCACCTCCATCCAAATCACACCAACTCCTGGGAGAAGTAACGTTTGAGCTAGGGGCTTGCAAGGAATCAACACATGGTCAATCTACAAATTCAACCATTCTTAAATCATCCAAATCCATCACCTCTAGCTCGGTAAATCCTAAACCCTAGATAATATTTAGGTTACTAAATAGGCTTCTAGGGAATTTATTTTGAACTCTAAAAACTACTCCCCATTCTTCTTCTCTATGTTTTTCATTCAAATCTCAGTCATCATGCCATTCGATTGATTGCATAAGAAATCTAAAGCAAAAAACTAAAACTAGGGTTCGCGGTTGTAAAACGAAGAAGATGAAATCAGGACCGTTGATTTCACCTGTTTGATTTCAACGGCCATGATTTGTTCTATCTCTGTCTGGTTTCGATCCCTTGTAACCGCGAGCTGATCAAATCCCGTATGGGTGCTTCTGGGCCGTGCATTGCAAACCGTGGAAGCAGAGTTGATCGTCCGATCATCTCAGATCGAGATCAAACGCGGCTTCGATCGTAGCCGTTGGATCAACCCGCGATTGATCCGATGGCTGTCGAACCCTGCTGACTCATTTAAGTGAGCGGGCCCGCCACTGAAAGCCGCCGTTTGCGTGGTCCAATCACTGGCTGCCAGGTGTAAATAGCATTTTAAATATTTATTTTAATTATATTTTTAGCCAGAACTTAAAAAAAACATAGAAAATAAAATACTCAGCCGAATTTTGCCTACAACTACTCATTCTTCTCGGAATTAAATTTCCTATTTACTAAAAATAAAATCAAAACCTGACTTCTATTATTTTAAAATTTATATTTTAAACCCTAGAATTTTCCTTAGTTTTATTTAATTATATTTTATTTAAATATCTAATAAGTCAAAAATTAGATGGCATGATATCTGAGATGTAGTACAGGCTCTCTGATTTTTGGGGAGAATTTCAGAGCTTGATTCTAATCCCAAATGAGTGTTCAAATGTTTGATCCATTATTTGGATTGAATATTTAAAAATTCATTTGTAAAATTTTCAATCATCAAATCAATGCATATTAGTATTCCATAGAATCATTGAAAGCCTGACTTTCATTGAATAAATAAGTTCATGTTATAATCATATATGCTTAAGGGAAAATGGATTTGAATAAATATCATGACTCTTTTTATAAATAACCTTTCAATCATATATGATTATATTTCTCAAATTGAATAGAATCCTATTTGAAGATGTGATCTACATCTTCTAATATCCTCAATTCAGTTTGATATACTTATTGTTTTATGTTTGAATTATTGAATTCATAAGTGATTACATGACTTATGACTTTAATAATTCACCATAACTATTCTATGGAACATTAGGATCACTTCTATTTTGTTCATGATTGCTATGTGGTGATATGCTTGTAATTAGTGTCCAAGGGTTAGCGAGACTTTGATTCAAACCTACACAACTTAGTGCCATTAAGGACAATAATTAAGGACCTATATTTAGAAAACTTAGAAAATTTTCAATAATTAGGATTCACTTCCACTTGAGTTGAAGCTTCAAATATTTGAACTTAGTGACATGTACAGCCACTAGGAAAAGTTTTACTGATTTTTGAAATCATTAAGACACTTAATTAAATTTCCTAAGTCCTAATCCCTTAATTAAGCCATTAACCCTTCCAGAAAATGTAATAAATCTATTTTAAATCCAAAAATTATGTGTAACCCCTCTAACTGACCATAATCAAACCCTTAACCAATAAAAATTAAAACCAAGATTATTTGACAGCAAACTAAGCCTTAATTTAATTTTAATTGAAATTCAATATTTTATTAATTTAGTTAATTAATAATAATTAAAAATTCCAAAAATTTTCAAAACACTTGGGAATCTCTTCTTAGGTCATCCCTGACCTTTGGAGTCGATTTCAAGGAGTTGGGATCTCATTTGGAGCAAAATCACAAAAAGTGTCTTTAATTAAGGATTTTCAATAATACATTAAATACCTCAAATTTCAAACCTTCATAACTAATTCTAGAAAAATCCAAATTGAATAAACTCACTTGCATTCAACTAATAATAATGTCTAATATTTATTAAAAATATTAAATTTCAGAAATCTATAATATTTCAAAAAGTCAACAAATTGGTCAAACCATAGTTAAAATCTAGCTCAAAACTTCAAACCTTCGTAATAAAATGTAGAAAAATCCGATTTCAGCGTACTTACCTTCTAACTGATCGTAGTAAGGTCTAGTATTTTAATAAAATACTAACTTTCTAGAAAACACCCTTAATCAAAAAGCCAATTTCTAGCCCCTTAATTAAATGATTAAAATATTCCAAAAATTCATAAAACTTAAAATCCACTCTAAAATTCCAGAATTCATTAATAACCCTTTAAATCAGTAATCAACCAACTTTTAATAAAATTCATTAACTTTCAAACTTTAATCAAATTAAAACACTTAATTATACTGGATACCATTGGGTAACCCAGGCCTACGAGGATGTTTACTCAGCCCCAAGGAAGGTGAAATAAACTTCACGGCCTCGGTGTGAAACAAAGGTGGTTTCCAACAAACAAATAAATCATTGATTTTAAAAGATTGAAAACATTAATATTTAAATTCTAATTAAATATACCCTTTAGCCTTTCAACCAATCGAACTTGAAACAACTTTAACTAATAATCCTATTTAGGACACATCAAAACCACACGACCTACCTCACACACTTTAGATGTTTTGCTAGGATCACCGACTCTAGATTTAGGATAGGCCGGTGTTTACTTTTCTACTGTGTGCCGGGTTTTCGAGTTTTCACTGCATGCTGTTTGCTAGTGTAGAATTGATGTGTTTATTTACTTACTTCCTGCACTCTGTGATTGATTGTGCGTTAGATCTACCCCTAGGTTAGGGACGAATTATACTTGTGCAATCTTATGCAGGTGGCCATGCTCATATAAGGAGCGGAAATTAAAGGGGGCAATTAATAAAAAAACATATATACTCTTTGCACAGGTACCTGCCACGCTTAAGACCCCCTTTAAATAAAAAGAGCATGGCCAAGTGTGGCTAAAAAAATGCATTTCAATTTTTCATATTATAACTGCTTGGGATTGAATATATAACTGCTGATTATTAGGATAACCTTGCAGGATCGAGTCTAGATTTTCTATTTCAAATTAATGTAAATTCAATTCAGTAAAGGTTGTAATTTATTTGAAATGATTTGAGATTGGGATATTTGATCCAATTTGAATTCCAAAGAGGTAAAGACATCCCTAAAGGGGAGAGTCTTCTTCCATTTGGAAGTCAAATTAGGATCCCTTTCAAAATATCCAAAGAGAAAAGATAACACCCCGTTCAGGGGGAGTTTCTTTCCATTTGGATAACCTGAACCGACGAATCAAGATGTTCGTGAGAAGACGAAGAAATGGACAACGAGAAGAATCCCAAATCTCAAATTCATTTGATTTAGGATTAGAAATTCGTGTTGTAGTCAGTGGTGCCCGACCACTTTACTTTCTTGCAATTCTGTGATGTAATAATAAAGGCACTTGCCTACGGACATTCAATTTGATATATTTAATTTGATTGATTTGTTTAATTTGATTGTGCATTAGAACTCCTATTTTTCTAATCTTTTTATTTGCATGCCGCATTTGGTTTGACCTGGAATTCGAATTTAGGCTCTTAGGGGTCTGTCAAAAAAAATTCTTCTACTTTAATTAAATAAAAATTTTAAGATAAGATAGAAACTCTAAACGGTCCTAAGAAGTAAGCTCGGACTCGCCGAGAGTTTTTCATGCATTCATATTGTACTTTCTCAACATTGTTAGGCATCTCCCCGCCTGCGGGTTCTGGCAGACCACCTGGCCTATGAGGGTGCCGATCTGTCAAGGGGATGTTATGCAATCTCTAGGGAAAAATTTATTTTCTAAGCCAAAAGTTTTTAAACTGCTACATACTGATTTTGCATTTAATCGAGTCAATTAGCATGCATCGCATTAGTAACAAATTTAAAAAAGTCTAATATTTAATTGCATTTATTTAGACATTGAAAACCCAACATAAGTCTAAGGGGTCAATTAGGATCCGCTCTAGATGTCGGCCCCAACTCTTCAAACTTTTCAATAAACGTCCTTAACCACTCTTACATAAAAGACCGGACTCATATTTTAAATCATTTAGGTGGTTTAGCTGGCTCCCCAATCCAGGCCGGGGTAAGACCAGACTTACATTGCATTAGCTAGGTTTGGGGTACCAATTTTGAGTGCCCAATTTAGACTTAGGTTCTGAGGCTGGTTCGGGCCATAAGACCTCAATTTATGGGAATTGAATCCCAAATGTCTAATAAAATTGACCACTCAAACTAAAAAATTCCTTTCAATCAAATACAAGCCTAACACTTAGGATAGATTGAGGTGTTTCTGAAGTAATTCAGAATCTCAAAACACCTCCTACTTTTCTTCCTTTGACTCTGAAAATAAGTCTTTAATTTTGATCCAATCCCATTTGAAATTCCTACCATTTTCGTCCTTTGATATCAAACTTTGAAAATCTTAAAAATAAAATTTACACCGCTATTTTAATCGAGAGTTTTCGTAGAAAATTCCGATTTTCTACGATGTAATTAACTACGAGGGCTTGCGCTCATAGGAGATTTAGAAACCCAGAAATTATTTTCAAAACCAATAATTTTTCAAAATCTCTAATTAACTTTCTTTGGGAAAATCAAACCCGACGATCATTATCGTCATTTTCGAACGATCCATAATAATTGATATCTTCTTTCTTCGGAGAGATATATCAATTATTATCGTGGCTTCGATTATGAAATTAATGATCATTTATCCGAATTAGAATAATCAAACAATTGGTTAAAGTCCATTTTGATCTTCCGAGTTCGAATGTAATTCTCCCTTTGAGTTTGATTACGATAATTCGGATACGATTATAATTTTGAAATTCGAACCCATTAGAGAACGGTATGTTCGTCTTTCGAGACGATATATTGTTCATAATGACGCGTTCAATTTTAAAATTCAAAATTAAATATTTCCCAAAGAAAATTAATTCTTTTTCAAAACTATATATAAATAAATATATTTTTTTAATCAAAACAGGGTCAACCTGGTTGACTGAGTCAACAGGTTTGACCCAAGATGCCCTTTAAGGGTCCAAACAGGTGTTTTGAACCAAATGACTTCCCTAGGACCTGGGACCACATTTATTAGACTCAAAATGTTATTTTGAATCTGTTGAACCCATTTTCAAACCCTGGACCCACGTGGTTGACCAAGTCAACCAGGATTGACTCAAAGCTCATGAAAGGCCCACATAGGTTCGTTTGATCCAAATGACCTATTTAAACCTTGAAATCACATCCATCCAATTCAAACCCATTCCATTTGATGCATGGAATATTTTCCAACTCACTTTGAGTCAAACCTTAGCCTATTGGACCAAGTTAACTCATATACTTTGTCAAAAACCTATGGCTTTAATTGAACCTTCATGAATCCTCAATCAAACCTTCAAGACTTAGTCCAAGTGACACTCAACACCCCCATGTGCCACCTTGGCAGCCAAGTTGACTGTTGACAAGTCAAACTAGTCAACAAGGTATTAAAACCTCTTGAAGTTGTTAAATCATTCCATAGGAGCTAATCCACTCCATTCAAAATCACTCCAGCAAATTAAGGTACCCTCAAATGCCACCTTACCAGTCCACATGGAAAGTGGAATGGTCAAATGGTCAAATCAACCTCTTGGGATGGTCAAAAGAGGGTCAAAATCCCTCTTAAGGTTAATCCCTTCTTATTTAAATCATTCCAGCTGTTTAACCATCCTCTAGAACCTTCTTAGGATCTATCACAGCCCTTAGATCTTGATCAAATGGCTCCCCCACTCTATGTGTTCAAGTGGGGACTAAAGAGTCTTTCCAACTAGGATGTCCTTCCCTGTCCTTCTCCCAGCCTTTCCAACAACTCTCAGGGCACGTGAAAGCATCCTAGACAGTCCCTAGGTCGATCAAGACCGTCCCTTTGGCTTGGAGAAGATTGAATAGGGTAAAACCCTATGTTAAGCCGTCATTCTCCATCTAGCCATTCTCTCTCCATTCAAGCCTTCCCAGAGCACAATCTCTACTTGTTTAAGCTCTAAGGGACTTCTCCACCCATTTTCAAGTTAAAATCCTGCCGTCAAACCCCTCCGGCAAGGGGATTCCGGCGAGACCAAGCTCGAATCTGTCCAAGGCTTCGTCTGCTCGATCTAGACGTGTTTAAGCCTCAATTTCTTTTACAAAAAGGAGCGTGGACAGTCTACAAATGCAACAATTCATTAAACGGGTTAATCCGTCCAAAATTAAGGTGAAAAATCAAAACCCTAGAGCTAGGTACACTAGTCTAAATAGATTTTTGTAAAGCTCATTTTAAGCTAATCCAAATACTCCGCAAGATTTCTGTTCATTTAAGGAATATATGTTTAAAATTTTGTTAATTTTCATTGACGGTATCAAACGAACGAGCCAAAAAATGAGATTTAGGGCATCCCGTTAGCCTGGCTCAGGTGTGTGTGTTCTGGACCGTCGATTGATCAATCGACGGTTCGGATCAAGCCTTTTTCATGGTTTGATCCTGCCGTGTATCAAATCCCTCATTTGATCCACGGTACCGCGGAATCAGTTCCCTGCCATTCGATCTCTCTAAACAGAGATCAAACAGCGGGGTTCAATCCCTGCCGTCGGATGGAACCTGAAGGGGATCGAACGGCTGCCGTCTATGCTGACTCGGATAAGTGAAAGCGCGTGGGGCCCTCCCGCCGTGATCCAATGATTGGCCAGGCGCCGACTCGTTTTGCTAGACGAGCCTTGCTCCGCCACGTAGCCTCTGCGCCGCCAGAACCTGTTATTAGGATTAATTAGTATTTTAATCATTTTAATTACCAAAAAACAAAAAAAATATTGAAAAATATTTAAAAATCCAAAATATTAATGTAATATATGTCAAATTTCTCATAAAATCAAGATCTTTAATTTCAAATTAAATTTGATTTCAAATATTCTATATATTTTAAATTATTTAATTATTATTATTTTTTTAATTCTAAATTAATATATAATTAGAAGTATATTAAAATATTTTAGAAAATTCAAAATTATATTCTAAAGGATACTTTGAAATTTCAGAAAATATTTAATATTTTATTCAACTTGATTTTAAAAGTATTTTAATTATTAATCAATTTTTAAATCAATTCAAATATTTTAAATAACTTAAAATTTTAGAAATTCATTAAAAATTCAATTTAAATTATTAAAATTCAAATAATATATCAAACTCTTTAGAAAATTGAGAATTTTAATTTAAAACTATTTTCAAATTTTGAAACTCAATTTATTTTGATTAACTTAAGTTATTTGAATATCTTTAAGAGATAATTAATATTTAATTAAATATTATATTAATTATTTTTAAAAAAACTAAAAATTTATTTTCAAACAACTCCAAAATCAATGGATCTCTCAAGTTTAAAAAAAAAAAAATTATTTTAATGATATTTTAAATTATCTTATTTTAAAATTAATATCTTTATGTATATAGGCTCATATATATGTAAATACCTATATTTTGAAAGTTACTTTAAAATTATACATATTAAACCTTTAATATATTTGAGAGATCCTTTTAAATTTTGAACATAGTTGAGCTTGAATGAACAATATCAATGAAGAATGGTGATTAATCAATGAGCAATTACTTTGTTAATTGTTCATTGATTAATCTCTCAATTAAATGAGCTTTATCTTGTTATTTGCATGTTTAGGATACACACACTTGCACATAGCTTAGGTTCTCCTAGATTTAAGATTTGATTGTTATTGTATATGTTTATTCCATTCTTGAGTTCAAGGGTTAGTTCAAACATTGATTCAAACCTATTAAACTTAGTGACATCATTAAGGACAATAATTAAGAACTTTTATTTTAGAGAACTTAGAATAATTCCAAAAATTAGGATTGACACCTTCTTGACTTGAAATTTGAACCACTTAAACTTAGTGACATGTACAGCCATTAGAAAAATTTTCACTAGTTTTAGAAGTCATTAAGTGCCCTAATTAATTTTCTTAAGATTAAACCTTAATTAACCCTCAAAACTACCAAAAATTATAATAAATCCATTTTAAACCTAAAAATATGCTTAAGACCTCTAACTGACCAGAATGAAATCCTTAACTCATGAAAATTAAAACCCTTTTGATTTGATAGCAAATTAAACCTTAATCTAATTTTAATTGAGAATCATTATTTTATTAATATAATTAATTAATAATAATTAAAAAATTCCAAAAATTTTCCAAACACTTGAGAATCTCTTCTTAGGTCATCCCTAACCTTTGGAGCTGATTTCAAGGAGTTGGGACCTCATTTAGAGTAAAACCACAAAAAGGGCCTTTAATTAAGCATTTTTTAATAATTCAATAAATAGTCAAAACTTCAAAAATTTATAACTAATTCAATTAAAATCCAAATTGACCAAACTCACTTGCATTCAACTCATAATAATGCCTAATATTTATTAAAAATATTAAAATTCCAGAAAAAACATTTAAGTCAAAAAGTCAACAATCTGGTCAACTCTAAGTCAAAACTAGTTCAAAACTTCAAATCGTCGTAATAAAATATAGAAAAGTCCGATTTCAGTTTACTTACTATCTAACTGATCATAGTAAGGTCTAGTATTTTAATAAAATGCTAACTTTTTAGAAAACACCCTTAATCAAAAAGTCAACTTTTGACCCCTTAATTAAATGATTAAAATATTACAAAAATTCTTAAAAACTCAAAATCATTCTAAAACTCCAGAAAATGTTAGTTTAATGTTTAAAATACTCAACAAATTATTTAAAACACAACAATCATCCTAAAGATGAAGTTTGTTGGCTGGACTACTCCGGGCTGCGGGGCTAAGTGTCCTAAGGAGGCTGGTTCCTCGAGCCTGGTGGCACAACGTCACGAATGGATTCTAAGGGATGTTAAACCTTAAAATAGATTAATCATTAATTATTTAACCTTTTAAAATCTCTAATTCAATTACAATAATTCGGTTTATCGGCTGGACTACTCCGGGCTGCGGGGCTAAGTATCCTAAGGAGGCTGGTTCCTCGAGCCTGGTGGCACAACGCCACGAATCAATTAATGGAAAACTTAAACTAATCAAACTTTAAAAATCAGCAATCAAACCTTTTTTTAATAAAATACATTAGCTTTTAAACTTTAATTAAATCAAAACACTTAATTATACCAGGTACCACTAGATAACCCAGGCCTACGAGGCTATTAACTTAGCCCCAAGGAAGGTGAAAAAAACTTCACGGCCTCGGTGTGAAACAAAGGTGGTATCCAACAAATAATCAAATAAATTTTAAAAATAACCTTAAGTCATTAATATTTAGACTCAAACATCAAAATTCCCTTAAGCCTTTCAACCAATCGAACCTTAAGTAACTTTAACCTAATAATCCTATTTAGGACATATCAAAACCACACAGCCTTCGCACACACTTAAGTTGGTTTGCTAGGACAACCAACTCTAGTTTTAGGCTAGGCCGATGTTTACTTTTCTGCTGTGTGCCGGATTTCGAGTTTTCACTGCATGCTGCTTGCTAGCTTAGAATTGATTGATTGTTTGTTTATTTACTGCAATCTGTTGAGCATTTAAATTTCAAATATATCAACTGCTTGAGATCATATATCAACTGCTTGAGATCAATTATAACTGCTTGTGATTATTTATATAACTGTTGATTATTAGGATAACCCTGCAGGATCGAGTCTAGAATTTTATTTTTCAAATGTAATTTGATTATATCAAGGTTGTAAATATTTGAAATGACTTGAGTTTGGGATATTTGATCCAATTTGAAATCCAAAGAGGTGAAGACATCCCTAAAGGGGAGAGTCTTCTTCCATTTGGAACTCAAATTAGGATCTATCATAAATATCCAAAAAGGAAAGATAACACCCCGTTCAAGGGGGAGTTTCTTTCCATTTGGATATCCAGAATCGACGAATCAAGATGTTCATGAGAAGACGAAGAGATGGACAACGAGAAGAATCTCAAATCTCAAAGTCATTTGATTTAGGATTAGAAATCTGGGTTGTAGTCAGTGGTGCCTGGCCACTTTACTTTTCTGCAATTCTGGATGTAATAATAAGTGGCACTTGCCATATGGACTTTCAATTTGAGCATTTAATTTGATTGATTTATTTAATTGAATGTGCAGTAGAACTACCTATTTTTCTAGTCTTTTTACCTGCATGCCGATCTTGATTTGACCTGGAGTTCGATCGTAGGCTCTTAAGGACTTTATAAAATTTTTCTACTTAAATCAAATTAAAAACTTTAAGCTCACATAGAAACTCTAACGTTTTAAGAAATAAGCCTGGGACCGCCGGGAGTTTTCATTTCATAGCATTCATTCAAATTCAAACTTTTAATCGAGTCGATTAGCATGCATCATATTAGTAACTAATTTAAAAAATCTTTAAATCTTTAATTACATTAGCTTAAGCATCAAACCCAACATAAGTCAAAAGGGGCCAATTAGGATCCGCTCTAGATGTCGGCCTCGTTCTCAAAAATCTATCTCAAATAACGTCCCTACCCATTCTAACATTAAATGAATTGATACATGTTTTTAAAGCGCCTAGGTGGTTTAGCTAGCTCCCCAATCCAGGCCGGGGTAAGACCAGATTTGCATTGCACTAGCTAGGTTTGGGTCACTTTTTAGTACCCAATTTAGACTTAGGTTCCGAGGCTGGCTCGAGCCATAAGACCTCACTCTCCAAGAATTGAATCCCAATTTTCTAATAAAATTGATCACTTAAACATTAAATCACTTTCAATCTAATTCAAGCCCAACACTTAGGATAGGCTGAGGTGTTTCTGAAGTGATTCAGAATCTCAAAATACCTCATACCCTTCTTCCTTTGACTCTAGAAATAAGTGTTCAATCTTGAACCAATCCCCCTTGAAATTCAAACCCTTACCTCCTTTGATATCGTCCTATGAAATCTAAATAAAATTTCTACCGCTATTTTAATCGAGAGTTTTCGAAGGAAATTTTGATTTCCTACGATGTAATTAACTACGAGGGCTTGCGCTTGTAGGAGATTTGAAAACCCAGACATGATTTTCAAAATTAAGTTTTCAAAACCTCTAATTAATTATCTTTGGGAATTCAAACAAAAATGGCGATCGTTATCATCATATTTAAATAATCGGTAATGGGTAATATCGTCTTTCTTCGGGAAGATATATTGTTTTATTATCATTATTTTGATTATGAAATTATCGATCTCTTATCCGAATTATTATAGTTAAACAATTGATTGGATTTTGATCTTTTGAGATCATATGTTGTTCCCCTTTGAGTTTGACTACGATAATTCGGATAAATTTGAAATTCTAAAATTTGAACCCATTAGGGAATGATATGATTGCCTCCCAAGGCGATATATCGTTCATAATGACGTGTTCAATTTTAAAATTCAAAATTAAATATTTCCAAAGAAAATTAAATATTTTTCAAAACTATATATATTTATAAATATATTTTTCAATCAAAACAAGAGGATGTTCTCTTCTTCTATTTCCTCTTCTTTCTTCCCTATTTACCCATTTCCTTCTTCTCCAACTTTGCCTATATTTCTCTTTTAATCTCCTACTTGTCTATTTTTCTTTTAACTTTCTTCTTTCTGATCATATCTTCTTTCTCTATTTTCTTCTTCTTCTTCTTCTTCTTCTAATCTCCTTCTTCTATCCCCTTAACTCTTCTCCTTTTCACCATTTTCCCCTTCTTTTTCTATTTCCCCATATCTTTCCACTTCTTTTCCCTTCTTCTTCCTCCACCTTTTTTCTATTTGCTCTTCCTATCATTATTTGTGACCAAACAAAGATAATAATCACGTGGTTAATGCATTTCTCAAATTTAATTGTGAAAGTATGTGGAAGTTTTGTTATTAAGAAATAGCATTACATCTCTAGAATGACATTTAATCAAATTAATCATATGCTTCTTTGGCTCATGACTAGTTTGCATAGATTCACACATGTATCCATGTGCAAAGTTTGGGAAAGCTCTCATGTGTATATATGCTTTAACCATTCCATAGGTGGAAAAGACATTTCTATAAATGATAGCTATATTGCTATAATGTGCGTTCTTAAAAGAAGCAAATTTATTCATGTTTACCTCATTTAGTCTTTGTATTTTGCATATACATTGGGTTGAGTCATACATGCATGAGCATATATAACTGAAAGCTTGCAAGTGAATTTAGGTGTTCAATTTCATAACAAGGTTAGAAAATATAAATTAGAGTTTTCATGAATGAAAGTGGTTTGTGGCAGTGTCTCTTTTGTATTTTGACAAACTATTTGGAGAATGCATCATTCATTATCAAGTGCCCTTGTGATGATTGCTCTAGTTTTAGGAAGAAAGGTGAGTGTGTATTTGGTGACACTTTCTTATTGGAGAGCTAGCTTACATGTATATCTATGACCCACTATTATGCATACATTTGACATTGAAGGCTTATGAAATCATTAGGAGGATTTCATTCAATTGATAAATTTTTATTGAGATGAAGACTTTTTCATATATATTGCACACTATAATGATATATATATATATATATATATATATATATATATATATATATATATATATATATATGTATGTGTGTGTGTGTGTGTGTGTGTGTGTGTGTGTGTGTGTGTATATATATATATATATATATATATATATATATGTGTGTGTGTGTGTGTGTGTGTGTGTGTATGTGTAACTACAATTTTTTGCCATAATGTTGTTTTTAAGGGCTCAACAAATTTATGAATAATATATATTTCAAGTCTTAAATAAAGGGCATATGACATGTCTTTAGATAATTCACTTGATCAAATATGAATGTCAATGTAACATCCAATTTGAAAGCTTTTTATATTAAATTGGTGATCCTAAAAGTCTTTTGATCTCTAATTTCGAGAAACTTATAGTAAAATGACTTGTCTTGATAAGATGAGTACAATAACCCCAAAAGTGTTATAATTTGAGCCAAAATAAACCCAAAATTAAGCACTTACACAATTAGAAACTTTATGACATTAATAGAATAGTCAAACAATCTTCTAATGTTGTGTGCTAGTAGTCAAAATGAGCTCCTTAACAAGAGAAATCAAACAAACTTAATAATACTCAATTTCAATGTCATTAATGCACTTAAATGTTGAAGGAATAATATATAATTAAAAGAATCAACATAGACTATTTGATGATGTGTTTTGAGATTTAGGTTTGATTTACCAACATGCATGCTACTCCCAAAATTACAAATAGACTCGCATTCTTCCCATGAAAGGGTCCTAATGTTTGAGGGAGAGCTTAGAGATTTAAAGAACTCTAAAGCTTTGTCTGGCATTTGATCGATGTCGAAAACCACTGCTAGAAACGATCGTTGTCCAACCATTATTTCTTAATAGTTTCCATTTGACTACCATAGATTGGACGTTGTAACTTCTCCATCGTCATAATATTTAATCACCATCACCTATTTTTCATAATTCATCCATTGTTGCTCAACTGCTATAGCTTGTCTATTATCGTCTGCCTGATTTATTAGTGCCATACAATCATTTCTCAGCTATCATCATTGTTGGACCACCAACACCATTCTTCATTACATCTCCAAGATTCATCACATTCATATGAAGTCAAGTTTATATGCTATACTTTGTAATTCCATCTATTTCAATAAAGAGGATAAGCAGACTTTCATAATTTTGTTAACATAGTTAATTATTTTAACTGCCTTATTATTATTATTTTTAATTTTCAGACTTTCCACATAAAAGCTCTAATTTTTATTGCATTTCTTTTATCTATTCGCATATGAGATCTTCATGCAAAACTAAAAAATAAAACTCTTTCTCAATTATCACAAATTTTCTAGCTTGCAACCATATCTAATATTTTTAATGTTCACTCGTCATAACAATAAATTATTGTTTTTAATTATAATGAAGTATTGTTGCATTACTATTGATATAAATGACTTATAATAACGAAGATTCGGATAATTATAATATTAATACAGTCTACATGACAGATAAGTATGATTCAGATTCATACAAAAAAAAATATTCAAAAGCTTACATAAATGTAAAATCCAGTTAAGGACCCATGTTCTACATGCAAATTTTATATCTGAACAAAATCCGTGGAGTATCTTGCAAGCCTAATTTATAATATTTTTTTTCCTGTTTTTTTTTTTTTTTCCTTTCAGTATTTGATTTTCTACAAATAATGATAAAAATAGAGAGAGTCATCTTAGATGGTTGGACACATAAAACAACGGCCTTCCTATAAACCCAGTTAGACGAGTAGACATATTAGATTTGGCTTATGTTCAAAAAAGAAGAGATAGCCTAAGAAGACTTGGTTAGAAAAGATCAGAAATGACCCTTTTTTATTAGATTTAAATGTGATTTTGACGCTTAACATGACTCAGTGAAAAAAAAAAAAAGATTATGTATCCGACTGCACATAGTAGGATAAAAGCTTGATATTTGTTGTTGTTGTTACTATAGTAGTCGCTGTAGTATTTGATTTTCTACGTCTGGCTTTGAAAGTGTTTGGTTCAATCCCTTATCTCTTCATAAAGCCGTGAGGTGGGGCAGATTTTGTAAATTTCTTTCTTTTTCGCTTCTTCTTGCAGGAATTCTATGGTTGCAGCTCCTTTTCCAACACGCCAGCTTCTATTAAAAATTATATGAGAATATGTGTTGTAGTTCAAATCTTGACTGAATGGGATAATAAGAAAAATGCTTTTCAAAGTTTAATTATTTCTAAGTAATTCATTTATGCTTAGAATTTTTTTGTTTCTTCAATTATATTTGAATCTACTTTTGAAAATAATAAATATATGAACGGGTGATCTTTATGATTTTACTAAGAGTCCGTTGGATTGGCTAAAAATAGGAATGTAGTGCAAAAGAAATACATTGTAAAATTAATGTATTGCATTTGAAATGTTTTTTGGTTATTTGGATGAGTGAAAAATGCTTTGTAGTTGTTTAGATTTTTTTTTTTTTTGAAGATTTGATTAAGCATTTTATAAACTGAATAAAGGAACCAAGATAAGAAGAGTAAAAAGATATGCAAAGCAAGAAACTAATCATCTCTTTACAAAAGAGGAGGGAGAGGAATCACTAATGAAAAATAAAATGCAAATACGAAAAAGCGTGTTACCAATAATGGCCGCTAACATAACTAAAGAAAACCCTTATCTCCTTCCAAACATCTTACCTTCTACTACCACCAATATGGAATTAACATATTGAATTTGTGATTCAATTGTTATCTTCTTGATCAAATCGGGTTGATGGGAACTCCAAATATTAGAAAATTATCAAATAGGTTGGTTAACGACCGAGTGATTCCAAAAGAATACAAAGAAAATAAAAAATAGCCTTCCAAAAACTAATACTTGAATCAACATATTATGAGTAAAGAAAATAATTGATCGCCAAGAGACAACAAACATCTCGACTTGTACCCCTAGACTGAAGAGCACAACAAGTGGCATGGACAAATATGAAGCACCAAGGCACACATTAGACACATCTGTGGTATCACCACTCATTCCATGACACTAGACTTAGCTTTGAACCCAGCCACAAAAATGGCTTTAGCTTCCACACCTTGGCCCTTTGATGGGAAATGATCCCATATTAAGCCATCAACAAGAAATCTAGGGAGACCCAACATGTCCTCCTTAGACCATCCAAACAAAATCAACCATGTAGCTGTATTGACTCCAAAGTTTGGATCCTCCGACTCCCCTTACTTACAACATAGTAATCCAACCCTTAGCTAAAAAATCCACCACGGCTTGGCAATTTTCTCAAGCTTTATCCTTCTTCAAAACGACAACTAGATCTCTAGAAAGACACATTGTCATCTCGAGACAACCCAAAAAATAGCTGCTCTACAATTGCTCCAACTCCAACCTTATGATCCCCGTAATCCATTTGATGATCTCTGACAAGGATGTTGAACCCAAATTAACCAAACAGCTGGAATCATTAACCGGAGTGGATAAACTGCCGCAGCCGTCCAACAGCCACTGCCAAGCCACAGCAAACCGGTTCTCCACTTCGTCTGTCGCCTGAACACTTTATGTAACGGTCATGGGCATTTTAGTTTTTAGCTCATATAACCGGTTCTCTTATATATACATGTAATCGGTTTTAGCTTGAATTAATGAAAATCGAATACTTACTGTTCATCGTCTTCTTCGTTGATATGAGTTCGCCTGAGCTCTGCCTCAACGTCTTCTTCTTCATGGTATCAGAGCTAAACGCCTAGCGGCTTTCTTTCTCCATGGCTGACTCTTCGGTCTCTGTCCCCAGCACTCCACCCGCTGCCGCTGTTATTACTTCCGACACCTCAGCTTCTTCAACGGAAATACCTATACCGGCTACCCTGAAATTTCTTCTCTCCAATGTTAAGAACGTCATCAACGTTCAACTTCTCCCCGAAAATTATCCCACCTAGCGCTCCGCCATATATAAGTTGTTTGCTGCAAACAACTTTTCCGGCTACTTGGACGGAACCATCCTTTCTCCGCCGAAGCATCTGCTTACGGCTACTGGTCAGTTAACACTCAATCCACAGTATTCTAGCTGGACACTGATTGATCAAAATCTGTCGGTAGCATTGTTTTCAACGATCTCCCCGCCGATTCTTCCATATGTTCTCAACTTGGAGACCTCGGCACACATCTGGAAGACATTGGAGCAACGGTTTTCTCCACCAACCGCTCTAGAGTTATACAACTCAAGAATGAGCTGCAGTCTCTATCTATGCAAAACAAAAGCATGACAGACTATCTTGCTTCCATCAAAACAACCGTTGACAATATACGTGCTACCGGCGGCTCGGTCGACAATGAAGATGTGCTTCATTACATTCTTAATGGGTTACCACCCTCTTATCAGTCCTTCAAAACCACGATCCGAAGTTCCCTTTAACCTATTTCACTAGACGATCTCTATTCCCTACTCCGCAGTGAAGAGGTTCATCAGACCACTGACGCACTCCGCGATCTTTCTTTCTCCAATACAGCCACCTCAGAGAATCCAGTAGCTCTGTATTCCAACAGAGGACGTTCCCGCGGGAGAACCTCCTCCTCCAGAGGACGCGGCCGCTTCTCCCCCAACAATGCCGCTCGAAATCTTCCTCGTGCTCCTCGTTTCGATGGAGACTGTCAAATCTGCGGAAAAAGAGGCCATTCTGCGGCCAACTACTGGCACCGCGGAAATTTTAATTACAGCTCCCCATCCACAAATTCAAGTGTTGCACTAATGGCTGAATCCGAACCTCCACCTTGGTATCTTGACAGTGGTGCATCTGCTCATTTAACGCCAGATCCTCTTCCCATTACCCAGCAAACTCCATATTCTGGCCGTGATCAAGTCTTCATCGGCAATGGCACCTCTCTGCCAATTCAAAATGTTGGTAATGGCTTGCTTCCCACACCCTCCCGTAAGCTTCTTCTCAAACAACTTTATCATGTTCCCAAACTATCACACTGTCTAATTTCTATCTCTAAACTCACTCATGATAACAACTGCTCCATCACTTTTGACAAAACTGGTTTTCGTGTTAAGGATACGAAGACCAAACAAGCTCTTCTCCGCAGACAATGCCTTAACGATCTCTACCCCGTGCCTTCTCAACCTTCCATAGTTGCTGCTCACACAATCACTGCTCCCTCTCGATCCGCAGTCTGCTGGCATCGTCGTCTTGGCCACCCCAATGCTAAAATTATGTCTGCTATTTCCAAAGCTTTTTCGTCTCTTTACGTTACCTCTCTTCGTTCTATTTGTAATTACTGTGCTCTTGCAAAGAGTCACCGGCTTCCCTTCTCCCCCTCTCACCATGTATCTAGCTCTCCTTTAGAATTACTGCATATGGATGTATGGGGGCCGTCCCCTATTTTATCTAGCAATGCATTTCGTTACTTTCTATTAATTGTTGATGATCACACAAAATACTCCTGGTTATATTTGCTCAAACAAAAATCTGAAGTTCCCATAATTCTCATTCAGTTTATCACTAAAATTGAAAAATTTCTTCACTCCTCTGTTCGCTCGATTCGTAGCGACGGCGGTGGTGAGTTCAAAAATACTACATTACAAACCTTTACCAAAAACAGGGGCATTACACACCAATTCACCTGTCCTCATACCCCTCAACAAAATGGCGTCTCCGAGCGCAAGAATCGTCACATACTCGACACAGCTCGTGCGCTTCTCATTGATGCCGGTTTACCGTCCTACTTCTGGTCTGACACCGTTCTCACAGCAGCGTTCCTCATTAACAGATTACCCTCATCAAATACATCCTCCAAATCCCCGTATCACCTTCTCTATAAGACTCCGCCTGATTACTCTCTCCTTCGTCCATTCGGATGTCGGTGTTACCCCTGGATCAAACCTCTCGCCCCACACAAATTATCCCCGCGTTCTATACCATGCATTTTTCTCGGCTACAGCGAAAATCAGAAGGGGTACAAATGTTTTGATCCCATCACTTTCAAAACATTCTCTTCCCGCCATGTTGTTTTTAACGAAAATTTATTTCCCTCCGTCCCTCCCACACCGTCTGTCACACCACTCTCATCCACCACTCTACCATATTTTCCTCCCTCTCAACCTACACCTACATTTCCTGCCACCATATCTACTCCTACTAACTCAATTTCTTCAACCACGACCGCTCCCTCCACCTCATCTTCCCCTGTTCCTCTCTCCAGTGCCACCACCAACACTTCTACCTCATCTCATTCCTTACCTCCCAAACACCCAATGCTCACTAGATTCCAAACTGGCAATCTTAAACCACGCACAATCTTTGATCTTTCTCACACATTACACACTCCCCCTACTTGCTTCACCACTGCCAACAAAGATCCCAACTGGCGAAGAGAAATGTCCACTGAGTTTCAAGCTCTACAAGATCAGGGTACTTGGTCATTAGTGCCCCCACCGCCAAACCATACGATCATTGGCTGCAAATGGATTTACAAACTTAAATTCTTTGCCGACGGAACCGTCGCTCGACACAAAGCGAGACTGGTCGCTCAAGGTTTTAAACAACAGTATGGAATTGATTATCTGGAGACCTTCAGTCCTGTGGTTAAATTTACAACCATACGCTTATTTCTTCTTGTTTCTTACACCACAACTGGTCAGTTCAGCAACTCGATGTGATGAATGCCTTCCTACACGGGAAATTGGATCAGCCCGTCCACATGTCTCAACCCCAGGGCTTTGAGGACACATTGCGTCCTAATCATGTTTGTCTCCTCCACAAGGCTATTTACGGGCTTAAGCAAGCTCCTCGTTTATGGTTTGCGACGCTATCTACCTATCTTCGGCAACAACAGTTTTCACCCAGCTCGGCAGACCCGTCTTTCTTTCATTACCACAATGACAAAACCGACATTTATGTCCTTGTTTATGTTGATGACATCTTAGTCACTGGTAATGACTCTACTTTCATCCAAATGCTGATCTCCAATTTACAAAAACAATTTCATACCAGATATCTTGGTTACCTCTCCAAGTTTCTTGGTATCGAATTTCACCGCTACGCCGATAGTTACCGTTTGTCTCAATGTTCTTACATTCGGGATATTCTCCATCTAGCATCCATGACCAATTGCAAACCCTTCCTTACACCGCTCCCATCCAAATTCCCGACTGATCCTGCTCTCCAGCAGCCGTTTGCTCAGCCTGAACTCTTTCGGACCATTGCCGGCTCGCTTCAGTATCTTACATCGACTCGACCAGATATCGCCTTTGCAGTTAATAAACTATGTCAGCATATGCACTCTCCTCTCCAACTGCATTTTCTGTTACTTAAACGCATACTGCGTTATCTACAAGGCACTATCAACTACAGTTTGGTTCTACCTAAAACCGAACTCACTCTGTCAGCATACTCCGACTCCAACTGGGCAGGGGATCCGTTGGATCGCAAGTCTACCACTGGATTTTGCTTATTCTTCGGCACTGCTTTGCTCTCTTGGTCTGTTAAAAAACAGAAGACGGTTGCTCGATCATCGACAGAGGCAGAATATCGTTCCATGGCCGCCGCAGCAACTGACATCATCTGGACCCGGCGTCTCTGTCAGGACTTTCTCATCCATCTTCCGCCTACCGAACTTTACTGCGACAATGTCTCAGCCATGTCCATTGCCTGCAATCCAATCTTCCATGCCCGAACGAAACACATCGAAGTGGATCACCATTTTATCCGAGACTGCATTCAATCTCAACATATCACTGTTCGCCACATTTCCACTCTCGATCAGCCTGCGGACATTTTCACTAAGTCTCTTTCTTCCTCTCGACTTTCTCTCTTACAAGACAAGCTACTGGTCCTCTCGACCATCAGCTTGAGGGACGGTGACAAGGATGTTGAACCCAAATTAACCAAACAGTTGGAATCATTAACCGGAGTGGATAAACTGCCGCAGCCGTCCAATAGCCACTGCCAAGCCACAGCAAACCGGTTCTCCACTTCGTCTGTCGCCTGAACACTTTATGTAACGGTCATGGGCATTTTAGTCTTTAGCTCATATAACCGGTTCTCTTATATATACGTGTAATCAGTTTTAGCTTGAATTAATGAAAATCGAATACTTACTGTTCATCGTCTTCTTCGTTGATATGAGTTCGCCTGAGCTCTGCCTCAACGTCTTCTTCTTCAATCTCCACTCGAAAACTTAACATGAGCAGCATTATCATATGAGGCTAGCTACCTCCAAAACAGCAATCAACATAGAATAATGCGTCTTAGAATCTAATGTCCACTTCATATTGCTTGCCAAATTTGCATTTCTCAAAGTAGTGCTGGCTCTAACTTTAGTGTAAACACCAATATTGTCCAATTCAGCCTTTATTTGATAACAAATCATATTTTCGGCGTCAATAGTTTCTACCCCCTTGTCCCTCGCTGACCTTTGATCCCGATTAGAACAAGCCTGGAATTATATAGGAAACACAACATAAATCTCATGTGAATTTCCAGCCGAAAGCAGTTTGCTGCATCCCCTCCAATATAAGAACCACCTCTCTATTGAACCTCCTTCCCTTTATTAAAGCAAGACATCCCCTTTGCAGTGGAAGAATTACCACCTGTATCAACATCAACTGCATCAACTACAACCACACCAATCTTCCCCACCAAACCCAACACCCCAACATCTCTTTTCCATCCCACCCCCAAAGGGGAAATTCGACAAATAACTTGATTTTCACGTTTGGGGAACATGTAAATATGATCTAAATAAAATTGAGTTCCACAGATATTTTTAATCCAGAATCATGCTGATCCGCAAAATACAAAAGTCTTGGTAAGAAGATTCAAACATAACAAAAGAAGTAGGGATGCAAACGTGCCAAGCTGAGCCAAGTATGTGTGTTCATGTTTGAGTTTGTTTATTATCAGCTTGTTCATGTTCGGTTCGTGTTTGATTCGAGATTTTTTGTTTGTGTTCAAGCTTACTTTGTTTAAATTCATGGCTGCTCATGTTTGGTTCATATTTTATTTATGTTCGGTTCGTTTCATGCTTAGCGAGCTTTAAATAAATGTGTCCTATCGAGCTATAAATAAGCTCTACATCTAGATGTCTTTAACTTAACAAACAAGTCTTATCGAGCCTTCTAACAAATAATTACATAGAGCTTATTCGTGACATATCAAGCAATGTTTTTTAAACTATCAAATAAGCTCATTCACGAATATATCTAACATATATTTTTGAGTCATCAATTGAACTGATTCATAAGCATATCTACTTAGTATTTTCGAGCTACCAAATGAGCTCGTTCACGAACAACCGATCTATGATTTATTTTATATATTTTCAAGAGCATTTTAAACAAACAATCTAGCAAACATAAACAAATATCTCTTGTTCATGTAATTTATAACATTTATTAATTAACAATTATTATATGTTATAATGAATATAAATTATTTATTTTATGTATGAATATAAATTTTATAATCAAAATTTTAACGAGCTTATTCATGAGTTCTGAATCCAACATGAATCAAGCTTTAATCGAGCTTCTTATCGAGTTTAATGTCGAGTTTGTTCACGAGCTTTAAATAATGCTATTCATAAACATAAATGAGTCGAACACATTATTGATCAAACTTGTTTTTTTAAGGATCAAGTATTTAAAAAAAATGTGCAAGATTGTTTGTTTAGTTAATTAAACGATCACAAACGAGCTTAATCGAACCGAGCAATGAGTAGCTTTTCGAACGCTTGGTTCACTTGTAGCCCTAAAGAGAAGTGACCTTAAATATGTCAATAATATGAGAAGGATGATTTTCAAATAGGTATCCCTCACATAATTCGCACCTCAACGAGAAGAGCCTTAAGGTTTTCAGCCCAACGAACCATCTGACAAGAAACTTCAAAGAAATGTCCTCCCAGCATGACCTTGAGCCCCTTACCAAAGCTAGACTCCACAACATCTCTACCGCAAGGATATTGGAACCTAACTCCTACAACAATCAAGACAAAAGGCTAACACTCCACAACATCTCTACCACCTACCCCCCTGAAAACTTCAGCACCAAAATTTTTGTCTAACCCAAAATTGAAATCTCCACTACAACTTGAGACAAGATGTCAACCGGGGTGGCAGTCAAAAAATTTCCATCAATAAACAATAAAACCATATTGATTTTCCAAACAACATTCAAATCAGACCACTTTGAAAAGCCACTACAGATATCAAGAATTTTGAAAAACTTCATTTTCCCCGGAGAGAAATTATCCTTGACATAGGAAGGGTCAACCAAGACAAAAAAAAAAAAATTGTTCCCAACCGACAACCCAGCCATGACCTTCTCCGATCCCTTACCCTCAATCAAGAACTCATACTCTCCCACACCTAAAAATGAATTCTCTTACCACTAGCATTCATCCTCAATAGCCCAGAAGAAACCTTGAGTACCGACCCATCACCAACAACATAGGACCGGCGGCCACCCCTACCAAACCGGCCTTCTGCTAAAACTCCACAATCCCATTTAAAAATCTCCTTAGAGCTTCTCTCTCCTCGAGTTACTCCCTTGCTTGCTCTATTTGTAGTTGTTTAGATTAGTGTAAAATAAATGCAGTTTATTATATATATATATATATATATATATATATATATATATATATATATATATATATATATATATATATATATATATATAATATATATATTATATATATATATATATATATATATTAGTTTGGCTTCAATAAATGAATGCAGTACAACATTTAAAATTGATGGTTGTCGATGGTGGTCAATGGTAGCAGGTGGTTCCCAAAATTGATGTTAGTGGAAGTTAGGGTGACTGGGGTGGTGTCGGTGGCTGGTAGTAGGTGACAATTAGAGGGTTTTGGTAGCGGTGGCCAGCAAACTGGTGGAGGCTACGGTCATGGCAATGGTGGGCGAAGGAGGGTGGTGGCGACAAGCAATAGTTATAGGCTAAAGATGGTAGTTGGCAAGGACAATGGCGATAAATTTACTGTGTATTTCAAAATCGCCCAAATTGGACGAATTCCAAATACACCAAATTTATACTCTAGGGTGCATTCAAAACATACAAAAAATTTAAACTACATTTAGAATACTTTACACCCATTTTACTTCAAATTAAACAACCCCTAAGTAATTAATGGAGTAGGAGATAGTATATGATTTGGATAATTGAACAAATCTTGATGCAAAGAGCAGCTTCACTTTATGATTAATACAAGCTATGGATTAAACTTAATCCCTTCAAGTAAAGATCATTGAAGCTCAAGACAACCATGCTGAGATAGTTGCAACTTAGTTCTTGATTGTTGATATTCTTGCAACATGTATGTTTTTGATGATTCCAATTATTATTGATTTGAATATTATTTATCTTAATGTATTTTGGATGCATTGCTTTTGCTGCTCATGTGTACTAACATTTCATGAAAATCAAACTCCAGATTATCGAAGACTTCAAATCAGATCAGTTTAGAATTTATTATAAATGAAGTATGTAATTTTTTATTTTATCGAGTTTGAGAGAGTATGATTATAATTGAGTAACTATGCACACGCACACCTGGAGAGAGTCTTAAATCTAAAATTTTTACAACTGATCATACTGTACAATTTGGTTTCGTACGGGATGATCTGAACAATTATTTTTCCCTTTCAAGCAGTCAAATGAATAGAAATGAAAATTTTTCTAAGTATTAATCGTACTATACGATCTCCATTCGTACATACCTTCGAGAGTATGAGATGGACTGGTCCCTTTTCATTCAAAATGATTTTTTTTTAAGTATGGATCATACTATACAATCACATTTCGTACATGCCCTACATAGTACCAAATTGTGATGTCCCTTTTCTTCCCGACTTTTCGTCATGATAAACTTGAAAATTTTTTGAACGATTTGTATTGTACGAGGTGATCATCATCATATGTATGTTGTCCAATGTACGAAATGAATGGGTCCCTTTTCATCCTGACGAACTTAAACATTTTGAATTGATCGTACTGTATTATGTCATCATCGTACGTACGCCATACAGGGTACAAAATTGTGGGGTGACTCTTCGTCCTGACGAAGATGAAAAATTTTCTAACTATTCATACCAGATGATGATCATGTATGAAATGGTTTCGTACCGATTCATAATAGGTTCCTACGTAACAGTTTTTGAACTGTTCGTACGTATGAAATTCGATCGTACGTACGAAATTCGATCGTACTATATGATCGAGAATGCTCAAAATTGAAATTTTCAATTTTTTGGATGATTTTTCGTGTCTTTGGTATAAACGTTCCACTAAAACTGATGTGAAAAATTCTTGTCTTCATGATTTTTCAAAGGCAATTGAAAGAGAGAGTGTGAGAGAGTGTTTGAGAGAGATTTCTTACAAGTGGAGTATGAAGGGTTCACAAGGTTACTTAAATGTAAGGATCTCTTTGTAATTTTTGTTTTCACTCTTCCTCTTATCTTTCTAGTTGCTCGTGAGAAGATCTTTAAAGAAAATATCACGTTCTTTGCTGATGCTTAGAGGGTGTGAACAGATGACGGTTCTCTACCGACCCTTGGAGGGTGTGAACAAACGATGATTCTCTACCGACACTTAGAAAGTGTGAAAGGATGATGGTTCTCTGCCGACACTTGGAGAGTATAAAAGAATGATGATTCTCTACCGCACCGGGTATTTGTGGAAGAGAGGATTTGTAAAGGCTTCTCCTTCTTGCTATTGGGACAAAAGGAGAGACACTTTGGTAATATTGTAATATCTGAAGAGGGAGTCTTCAGTGAGTGGATGTAGGTCATGTTTGACCGAACAACTATAAATATTTGTGTCATTTAAATTTCCGCATTTTATTTACTGCAAGTTATATTCTGTGGTTAAAAAATTTGTTTTTAAAAATCCTAAATTAACTTACTAATTGAATCGAAGGTTTTCAATTTTTAAATCCAAGAGTAAATTTTTAAAATTACCAATTCACCCCCACCCCCACCCCCTCCTAGTTAGCCTTGGGACAATAGCTTAGGCTTAATAAAGAGCTTTGTTTCAAAATTATAAGTTTAGACTAATTTTTGAAAATCGAGAATGGCTACTTTTGGAAACCAAAACACACCTGAAGGGTATTCGATCACTAGACCTCTTTTATTTGATAATATCCCTTTCAATTTTTGGAAAGCATGCATGTTTACATTTTTGCAATCACTTAATATTGCATGTGAATCCTAGTTCAAGAAGGATATATTAGGCCAACTGGATTAGTTGATGGCATTAGAGTTGGAACACCCTTTGCTTACTGGATTGTAGAAGAACGTGACTTAGCATAACTAAATACAAAATATTTAAATAAATTTTTTTGTGCACTTAAATCAGAAGATTACATACCGGTTTCCATTTGTAAAAGTGGAAAGGACATATGAGATAGACTTTATATTACTTACGACAGGACTAATGAAGTAAAACAATCTAGACAAAACATCTTGTTACATGACTATGAATTATTTTGCATGAAACCAAATGAATCCTTTTCTAAAATATATACAATATTTACTCAAATAGTCACTTCTTTACATTCATTAGGTAGGGAACTAACGAACACTTAAATGGTCAATAAAATTCTTCGTTGTTTTCCTACTGCTTATGATGCTAAAATAACTGCTATTATAGAGCCTAATGATTTAATTATTTACTTTATTGATAATCTTTTTAGATCACTAATTGCTTACGAGAAAGGAGTGAGTCAAAGGAAGATTTATGCAGATGAACAGCGAAAGGAGAAGAACATTACACTGAAAGTGGAGGAGTCGGCGAGTGATCAGTCATAACCTAAGGATGAGGACGACATTGCACTAATGACTAGAAAATTTAGAAGTTTTCTTAAAAGAAAGCAGATGAGACACCAACAGTGGAACAGAGGTAAGTTCAATAAAAATGTTAAGGTTTCTAATGATGTTATTTGCTACGAATGTAGGAAACCTGGACACATAAAATCAGATTGCCCAAATCTAAAAGCGGTAAAACAAAAAAGTAAATATAAAGAAGGGCAAGAAGAGATTTCAGAGAGCTTTTTAGGTGGACTCAGCTTGGGATTCGTCAGAAATAGAAAAGGAGGAGGAAGTCACCAACCTATTTTTAATGGCAGATAATCTTGATCAGTTAGATCAAGAAGAGTTATGTGACTTAACCTATAATGAATTGCTAGAAGTTTTTAAAAGAATTCATGATGCATATAGAAAACTTAAGAAAATACCAGCTAGTTTAAATTTAGAAATATAAGAATTGCAGAGAGTGTATGAAATTCTTAGGAAAGATCACACATTGATAAATAACAACCACATGAGCTTACTTGATGAATTCAATGACTTGAATAAAAAGAATGATCTTTTAAAATCATCTTATGCTCAATTGGAAAAAGAATTCAAAGATTTTAAAGATGAATCTTAGAATAGAGAGCACTATTTAAATTTTGACAAGAATTTGTTAGAAGACTTAAACACATTTCTTAAATTTAAAGTGCAAGCTCTTGAGGAAAATAAGAAACTCTCAACACTAGAAGATTTTACTAATCCTATTTTGTGGTCAAAATTTTTAAAACTCAGGAAGAGCCAAAGTTATTATAGAAAATTGAGAAACCCATTTTCTGGAGTTAAATGTTATTCTTGTGGGATAATGGAACATATAGTACACACTTATACTTCACATAGAAAAACTCATTTAGTATGGAGACCTAAGATGCATAAACCTAGTCATATCATACATGCATCTAGTTTTATTTTGCCAAAAGGAGAACCCAAACTTATTTGGGTTCCCAAGTCTAACATTTAATTATTTTGCAGGAACACTCTCATACAAGGCCTTGTGAGAGTATTTGGTACCAGGACAGTTATTGCTCAAAACATATGACTAGAGACACTACACAATTTATATCGCTGGAAGTCAGGAATGGAGGCAGGGTTATACTGGGAGAGAACATCACTAGAAAAGTGGTTGGCATATGTATGCTTGGAAACTTGCAAATTTTTTTCATAGAAAATGTTTTACTTTTTGAAGGCTTAAAGTATAATTTGTTAAGTATTAGTCAGCTATGTTATAAAGGGTACTATGTAAAATTTTTTCCCACTAGCTGCGTATTAAGCCTAAATAAAAATAATGTTTTGCATGGAATAATGATAAATAATGTTTATATGCAATATTTGAATTGTATTAAAACTCATAATACTTTTTGTTTAAAAATAATTTCTGATAAATCTTACTTATGACATAGGAGACTCTGTCATGCTAGCAAGAAAAATCTTAGGAAATTTTTCCAAAAGAATTTGGTTAAAGGTATACCAAAACTAGACTTTACTAAGGATCAGCTTTGTGATGCATGTCAATTATGAAAATAAGTGAAGTCCTCATTTCATTCCAATAAGGATCTTAGAACTAGTAAATTTTTGGAGATTTTGCATATGGATCTTTTTGGACTGGTTAACACTGTAAGTCTATGAGAGAAGGTATACAAATTTGTGATTGTTGATGTTTTTTCTATATTCACATGGGCTAAATTCTTATTTCATAAGGGTGAATCATTTGAGGAATTCAAAAAAAATTTAACTTAGATTCAGAGAAAATTATGGCGTGAGATTTTAATAATTCAAAGTGATTATGGGGGAGAACTTAAAAATGAAAGATTTAAGGATTTTTATAAAGAAAAAGGAATTGATCACAATTTTTTTGCATCCAGGACTCCTCAGTAGAATGGGGTATTTGAAAGAAAGAATAGAATATTAATTAAAGCTGTTAGAGCCATGTTGGTAGAATATTCACCTCCTAAATATTTTTGGGCTGAAGCGGTTAGTACTGTATATTATGTTCTGAATAGGGTGAACATTTGATCGAAATTAAACAAAATACCCTATGAACTTCTTAATGGTAGAACACCTAATTTATCACATTTACATTGTTTTGGATGTAACGTGTTCATACCTAATAATGAAAAATTTATCTTAGGAAAATTTGTTCCAAAATCAGATGAAGTAATTTTTATTGGATACTCTAGTGTTGGAAAATCATACAGAGTATTTAACAAAAGAATTTTGGTAGTTGAGAAGACCACACATGTTGTATTTGATGAATCTGGAAGTTTGGAAAAGCCAAATTTGGAAGAGGATGAAATAGAAAATAACTCTTAGAAGATTGATTTGGATGAAAATTTGGAGAAAGAAAACCCTTTGCTTAGAGATTTGAAATTTTCTAAAAACTACCCTAAAGAATTGATTTTAGGTGAACCTAGAGAGGGAGTTAGGACTAGGCGTGGACTTAGCAAAGAAGTCAATCATTCTGCCTTTATTTCAACAATAGAACCCACAAATATATCTCAAGTACTTTCAGATAAATTTTAGATTTTGGCAATGAAAGAAGAATTAAATAAATTTGTATGGAATGAAGTTTGGGAATTAATTACAAGGCCAAAGCATTAAAGTGTAGTTAGAACTAAGTGGATATTTAAAAATAAAATTAATGAATCAAGAGTTGTTGTTAGAAATAAGGCTAGATTGGTGGCTAAGGGGTATAATAAAATTGAAGGGATTGATTTTGAGGAGACTTTTGCCCCTATAATGAGACTTGAAAGTGTCTTTTTGAATGGGGTGATTCAAGAGAATATTTATGTTGAATAATCTTGAGGTTTTAAAAATTCAAAATACCAAAATCATATTTATAAATTAAAAAAGGCATTATATGGATTGAAATAGGCACCCAGGGCATGGTATGAGAGGTTAAGCACTTTCCTACTTGAGAGATCTTTTGAACAAGAAACTGTGGACACCACTTTCTTTTTGAAGAAATTGGTAGATAATATACTCATTGTACAAATTTATGTTGATGATATCATCTTTGGATCTACAAATAAAAATCTTTGTGATGATTTTCTAAAATAATGAGTAGTGAATTTGAGATGAGCCTAATATAAGATCTTAGTTACTTTCTAGGTTGTAGCATTAAACAAATTGAGAAAGGAACATTTCTTAGTCATTCGAAGTATGTTAAGGACATTCTCAAGAAGTATGAAATAAAAAATGCTAAACCAGTTAGTACACCTATGACTTCCCAAGTTTAGTTGGATAATGACCCAAAGGAAAAATATATTAATCAAAAAAAATTTAGAGGAATTATTAGATCTTTTCTTGACTTGATTGTTAGAAGACCTGATATTATGTTTAGTATTTATTTGTGTGCTAGATTTTAATCAGATCAGAACTTAGGGATTTGGTATCCTAAGTACAATTCTTCATTTAAAATTATTGGATATTTAGATTCAGACTTTGCAGGTTGTAGGGTTGATCAAAAGAGTACATCTGGAACTTATTAATTTATAGGAAATTTTTTAATTTCTTGGTCTAGTAGAAAATAAAATTATGTAGCCCTATCTACTGCTAAACCTAAATATATTACATTAGGAAGTTGTGTGGCACAAGTTCTTTGGTTGAAAAAATAATTGATTGATTTAGGATTTATAATTGGCACAATTCCAATTTATTATGGTAACACTACCGCCATTTGTATTTTAAAAAATCATATTCAACATTATAGAACCAAACATATAGACATAAAGCATCATTTCATTAGGGATCATGTATCCAAAAGAGAAATTGAATTGATCCATGTTTCAACTGAAAATCAACTTGCAGATATTTTTATAAAACCACTAGCCTTTGATACTTTTAGCACATTAAGAACAAGGATAGGTGTCTTCAATCTTAATGCTTAAACAAAATCTTCTACAAAAATGATATGTTTTAATGTGTTTTTTATGTTTTTGATTGTTTGTGTTTTGTTTTTGTGTGGATGTTTCTATTTTTTCTATTTTTGCTTTTTATGTTTTGTGTGTTTTGGACATGTTTTCACATATCGAAACTCTTGCTTTTGAACGATCATGAAAAATTTTCTAAGTGTTTTATTTGTACTGTGTGAAATTATTTTCATCCAATACAAATTCTATAGCATGTCAATCATTGTTTTGACTGAATGCATAAAGTTTTGATTTTTTAATATATATCATATTGTACGATATTTATATCATCCTGGATGATTTGTATTAATTCGTATATTTGCATATTGACGGTTATACTGGCAGAATAAGTTATTATCACTAATTGTATGTATGAAACTTTATTTCGTATGTATGAACCACATGTCATTCAATGTGGGGGGGGGGAACCTAATCGTCATTAAAATGATCTTAAATAACTTATCAGCCTTGATGAACACCTGTTCGTTTGTATGATTGTCTAGTAAAAAATCCTGTATAAAAGGATGCTTCGTAACTTGAGTGATTATGAAAATTTGTTTCATTTTGAAATCATTCATTCGTACATATGAAATTATTTTTGTCATATACGAAATAAGCATCGTACTGTACGAATCCATTTTCGTACGTACGAAAGATCATTTTTCTTTAAATAGGAGGAAGTAAGAATTCATTTTCATTCACTTCAACAACCTCTCTCAATCCCTTTTCATCTTAGCAATGGTCAGTTCTAGCAAGCGTGGTAGTGTCACAAAGGGTTCATCTTCCAGGAGTGGAGACGAAAACTTTCTATGTATAGCAAATGAGGATTCTTACTTTAGGTTTATCTCTGGTAAAATCACTCTTAGACTCTTACTCCAAGAACATATCCAGTTTCAAATAATGCATCTTTTTGCCTCAACCCAATCTACCTTCATTTTGACTTTAATCCATGCCTTTAGTAAAGAAACATTTCACTATTTTCTAGCAAATAAGTCTTTTAGTTCTAATGAGAGTAGGATAAGATCTTATGTCCTAAAAAAAGGGTAGAAATCACTAAGGAAGATTTGAGAACCTTTCTGCATTTAAGAACTCAAGGGATTAAAGCACACAAAATGACTTCCAAATTTGATTTTGATTGGTCCAAAATAAACAAAGTTCTTAGAGGGCTTGCATAAGTAGGTCATTTGCCTAGGGTTTATACCTTACACCAAAATGCAAGGATCATTCAGCATGTCCTTAGAACTTCAATAATTCCTAAGGCTGATGATTGCATTAACATTACTCCTCTTATGTCCAATTTTACCTATCTTATCATGACTGGACAACCAATAGATGAAGCCCTGCTTATTCTTGATTATATTCATGGCCTTTCTAAAATTGGACATGTTTAGGAGGAAGAATAATTTTTCCTTAGGATATCTAGTGACTTATGTTTTAAAAAAGAATTATAATATTATTCATCCTGATAGTCCACTTGAATTACCAATCTACTTCATTGATGCTTCATTTCGAGCACTTTTTGGGAAGAATGACAATTCAATTGAGGATACTGAGGAAGAAGGGGGAGAACCTATGTCTGCTCATGGACCTGATTTTCAGGAGATGGTCCAACACTTTGACCGGTTGGATAGTCATTTTGATAAACATATTAATAAAATTTAGACTCAACTAAATCAATAGGATGCACAGTACCAACAAGACATGGGTTGGATTCGAGGACAATTCAAATCCGTGAACTCTAATATAGCTATGATGAATTGCTATTTTTTCTATCTTCATCTATCCTCCTCCTCCAGACTAGGGCCCCTCAAAGTTCTAGATATACTTCTTGTGTGTTGTCTTTGGTAGTTCCTTCAGATGTATTAAACTTAGTGATGTTTTCAGTGTTTAGAATACTTATTTTCTTTTCTTAGTTTTTATGTTTTTAATGTTGTTGATGTTGTGTTGTTCTTTCTATGATGTATTGATATAAAAGTGCTTAAATGTATTTGATATTTTTCTTTCTTTGTTTAGTTGATTTGGTTTATTATTTGAAATGTTAGTTTGCCTATACGATAATCTTATCTTAATAGATCTAAAAATTGTTATAAATTAACCTGCATTACAAAATTAATTTCATTATGAAATCTAATTTTTCAAAATGTGTTAAGTTAACTTATAACTCGATCAAGTTAAAACTATCAATCTCATATTCTTTTTTAGGCATGCATAATTTAAATATTATTATTGCAATTTTGATCTCTTATTATTTTTTTTCTCTTTTCAATATAATTATCTTTGTAATTAACAAAATTTGATTTTTTTTTACTATTGATTTTGAAAAGAACATTTAAAAAAAGGAGGTATCAAAAGAAAATGTACAATGTGTACAAAAATCGAAAGAATGCGCAATGATTTGCAAATAGAAAAGAGGAACAAAAGTAGCCTAAATTCAAAAAGATGCACAAAGTGTGCCAAAAATATTTGAAAAGATGTGCAACATCACCAATTGCATATGTTCTTCTCTCTATCATTTAATCTTCAAATTAAAATTAATCTAATGATCAATTATAATTTGTATTGAAAATTAAAATTATCTAATCTTTATTTCATCATTTTTGCAATAATTCTTATTATATAATTGTCTAAAATGATTAATGTTTTTGATTATTTTTTCTTATCTATATTATACTAAATATTTTGAATCTTTATTTTTCATCTAATGATCTTTAACTTTGTTATTGTAATTATAATTAAATCTCTTTTAAGATCAATTACTTAGTTTTCTCATATGAGTTCTTTCATTTCAAACTTCTTTCTTCCCTTTTTGTTATTGTCAAAAGGGGGAGTAATATTGTTTTTTTGGTTTGTTTGTTTTATTTTTATTTAGAATTTGATTTTGTTTTTCTAATTGTATTTTGATGTTGATTTGCTTTTGTTTGGTATTTATTGGTTATTATTTTTGTTTTTTTTATTTGTAAAAAATAAAAAAATTAATTTTGTGATCTTCATGGAATTTCCTTAAATTCACATGTTCATTCTTTTAGGGGCAGTTAAGGATAAATTTAGGGTTTATAATTTGACTCAAACAATAATTGTTTTGCCATCAGCAATAAAAGGGAGATTGTTGAGATAGTTGCAACTTCGTTCTTGATTGCTGATATTCTTGCAACATGTATGTTTTTGATGATTCCAATTATTATTTTTCATAACATATTTTGGATGCATTGCTTTTATTCCTCGTGTGTACTAACATTTTGGGTAAATCAAAGTTCAGATTATTGAAGACTTCAAATCAGATCAGTTAGGATTTATTGTAAATGAAGTTTGTAATTTTTTATTTTATTGAGTCTGAAAGAGTCTGATTGTAATTAAGTAACTGTGTACACATACATCAGGGGAGAATCTTAAATCTAAAAATTTTAAAACTGATTGAACAGTACAAATTGGTTTTGTATGGGACGATCTAATCAGTTATTTTTCTCTTTCAAGTAGTCAAACGAACAGAAATGAAAATTTTTTGAAGTATTAATCGTACTGTATGATCTCCATTCGTACATACCTTCTAGAGTACGAAGTGGACTAGTCTCTTTTCGATCATAATGATTTTTGTAAGTATGGATCGTACTATAAGATCACATTTCGTACATGCCTTGCAGAGTACGAAATTGTGAGGTCCCTTTTTATCCTGACTATTTGTATTGACGAACTTGAAAATTTTTTGTATAATTTGTAGCATATGATATTGTCATCGTACGTATGCCATCTAGTGTATGAAATGGATGGGTCCTTTTTTATCCCGAAGAACTTAAAAAATTTTAAACTAGTCATACCGTACAATGTCGTCATCATACGTACGCCATATAGGGTATGAAATTGTGGGTGCCTCTTTGTCCCGATAAAGATTAAAAATTTTCTAACTGTTCGTACCGGACCAACATGGTATGTATTGAATAATGATCATGTATGGAATGGGTTCATACTGATTCATAACAGTTTAATAGGCAAATTTTTTTGAAATGTGCGTACATATGAAATCTGATTGTACTGTACAATCGAGAACGCTCAAAATTGAAATTTACAATTTTTTATGGTTTTTTGTGTGTTTGGTATAAAAGGGCCACTAAACTGACATTAAATGATTTTTCAAAGGTAATTGAAATAGAGATTGTGAGAGAGTGTGTGAGAGAGATTTCTTGCAAGTGAAGTGTGAAGGATTCACAAGGTAACTCAAAGATAAGGATCTCTTTATAATTTTTGTTTTCACTCTTCCTCTTATCTTTCTAGTTGCTCGTGAGAAGATCTTTGAAGAAAATATCTGATTCTCTACTGACACTTGGAGGGTGTGAATAGATCATGGTTCTCTGCCGACACTTAGATGATGTGAAAAGATGATGGTTATCTGCCGACACTTGGAGAGTGTGAAAGGATGACGGTTCTCTACCGACGCTTCGAGATTGTGAAAGGACAACAGTTCTCTGCTGCACCAGGGATTGGTGGAAGATAGGATTTGTAAAGGCTTCTCTACTTTGCTGTGGGTGCAAAATGAGAGACATTTTGGTAATAGTGCAATACCTGAAGAGAGAGTCTTCAGGGAGTGGATGTAAGTCATGTTTGACCGAACCATTATAAATCTTTATGTCGTTTAAATTTTTGCATTTTATTTACTGCAAGTTATATTCTGTGGTTGAAAATTTTGTTTTTAAAAATTCTCAATTAACTTGCTAACTGAATCAAAGGTTTTCAAATTTTAAATCCAAGAGTAAATTTTTAAAATTATCACCTGAAGAGGGAGTCTTCAGGGAGTGGATGTAAGTCATGTTTGACCGAACCATTATAAATCTTTATGTCGTTTAAATTTTTTCATTTTATTTACTGCAAGTTATATTCTGTGGTTGAAAATTTTGTTTTTAAAAATTCTCAATTAACTTGCTAACTGTTTTGATTAAAAAATATATTTATGTATATATAGTTTTGAAAAAGAATTAATTTTCTTTGGGAAATATTTAATTTTGAATTTTAAAATTGAACGCGTCATTATGAACAATATATCGCCTCGAAAGACGAACATACCGTTCCCTAATGGGTTCAAATTTCAAAATTATAATCGTATCCGAATTATCGTAATCAAACTCAAAGGGAGAATTACATTCGACCTCGAAAGATCAAAATGGACTTTAACCAATTGTTTGATTATTCTAATTCGAATAAATGATCATTAATTTCATAATCGAAGCCACGATAATAATTGATATATCTCTCCGAAGAAAGAAGATATCAATTATTATGGATCGTTTGAAAATGACGATAATGATCGTTGGGTTTGATTTTCCCAAAGAAAGTTAATTAGAGATTTTGAAAAATTATTGGTTTTGAAAATAATTTCTGGGTTTCTAAATCTCCTACGAGCGCAAGCCATCGTATTTAATTACATCGTAGAAAATCAGAATTTTCTCGAGCCAGCCTCAGAACCTAAGTCTAAATTGGGCACTAAAAGTTAGTGCCCCAAACCTAGCTAGTACAATGCGGATCTGGTCTTTCCCCGGCCTGGATTGGGGAGCCAGCTAAACCACCAAAACGATTTTAAAATATGAGTCAAGTCTTTTAATGTTGAGTGGTAGGGACGTTATTTAAGAAAGGTTTTGAGAAACGGGGCCAACATCTAGAGCAGATCCTAATTGGCCCCTTAGACTTATGTTGGGTTTGATGTCTAAATAAATGCAATTAAATATTAGACTCCTTTTAATTTGTTACTAATGCGATGCATGCTAATCGACTCGATTGAATGCAAAATCAGTATGTAGCAGTTTAAAAATATTTTGGCTTAAGAAAATAGGTTTTTTCCTAGAGATTGCATAACATCCCCTTGACAGATCGGCACCCTCATAGGCCAGGTGGTCTGCCAGAACCCGCAGGCGGGGAGATGCCTAACAAGGTAGAGAAGGTTCAATATGATGCATGAAAAACCCTCGGCGAGTCCGAGCTTACTTCTTAGGACCGATTAGAGTTTCTATGTTATCTTAAAGATTTTATTTAATTAAAGTAGAAAAAGTTTTTGACAAACCCCTAAGAGCATAAATCCGGATTCCAGGCTAAATCAAAAGCGGCATACAGAAAAAAGACTAGAAAAACATGCATTTCTACTGCGCAATCAATTTAAATCAATCAATTAAATTAAATACATCAAATTGAATGGGCAAGTGCCTTAATATATTACATCACAGAATTTTGCAGAAATTTAAAGTGGCCGGGCACCACTGCTAACAACCCGGATTTCTAATCCTAAATTAAATGACTTTGAGATTTGGGATTCTTCTCATCGTCCATTTCTTCGTCTTCTCACGAACATCTTGATTCGTCGGTTCCGGATATCCAAATGAAAAGAAACTCCCCCTTGATCGGGGTGTTATCTTTCCTCTTTGGATACTTATAAAAATATCCTAACTTGATCTTCTAAATGGTTGAAGACTCTCCCCTTTAGGGATGTCTTCTCCTCTTTGGAATTCAAGTTGGATCTTAATGTCCCAATCTCAAGTCATCTTAATAAATTTACAACCTTAAATAAATTGAATTTACATCAAATTAAATAAAAAAATCTAGACTCGATCCTGCAAGGTCATCCTAATAATCAACAGTTATATCAATCCCAAGCAGTTATTATTGAAATTTAAAACACAATTTAGCCATACTTGGCCATGCTCTTATTAATTAAAGGAGGTCTTAAGTGTAGCAGGTACCTGTGCAAAGAGTATATATTTTTTTGATTTATTTAATTTCCCCCTTTAATTTCAGCTCCGCGTATGAGCATGACCACCTTCATAAGACTGAACATATATATATAATTCGCCCCTAACCTAAGGGTAAATCTAACGCACAATCAACAACAGAGTGCAGTAAGTAAGCAAACACAACAATTCTATACTAGCAAACAGCATGCAGTAAAAGCTCAAAAATCCGGCACACAACAGGAGCAGAAAAGTAAACACCGGCTTATCCTAGAACTAGAGTCGGTGATCCTAGCAAACCATCTAAAGTGTGTGAGGTAGGCTGTGTGGCTTTGGTATGTCCTAAACAGGGTGTTTAGTTAAAGTTATTTAAAATTCGATTGGTTGAAAGGCTTAAGGGATATTTAATTAAACTGTAAATATTAATGATTTAAAATCAATTTTAAAAGACTTATTTAATTATTTGTTGGATACCACCTTTGTTTCACACCGAGGCCGTGAAGTTTATTTCACCTTCCTTGGGGCTAAATTAATAGCCTCGTAGGCCTGGGTTACCCAGTGGTACCCGATATAATTAAGTAGATTAGGTTGATTAAGGGTTAAAGTTAATGGATTTTATTAAAAAAAGTTCAATTACTGATTTTAAAGATTGATTAATCAATTCTGAAGTTTTTAAAGCAATTTTGAGTTTTTAAGAATTTTATTGAATATTTTAATCATTAAATTAAAGGGTTAAAATTCAACTTTTTGGTTTAAGGAGTTTTCTAGAAATTTAGTATTTTATTAAAATACTAGACCTCAACACGATCAGTTAGATTGTAAATACGTTGAAATCGGATTTTTCTACATTTTATAACGAAGGTTTGAAGTTTTGAACTGGTTTTGAACTTGACCAAAAGTTGACTTTTTGAATTTGATTTTTTTTGGAATTTTAATATTTTTAACAAATACTATACATCATTACGAGTTGAATGCAAGTGAGTTTACTAAATTTGGACTTTTTTAGAATTAGTTATGAATGTTTGAAGTTTAAGTATTTATTGAATTTTAAAATTTCTTAATTAGAGGGGCCTTTTTGCAAATTTTGTCCAAATAAATCCCAAACTCCTTGAAATCAACCCCAAAGGTCAGAAATGACCTAAGAAGAGATTCCCAAGTGTTTGGGGAATTTTTGGAATTTTTAATTATTTTTAATTAATTAAATTAATTAAATATTGGTTTTCAATTAAAGTTAACTTAATTACATAAAATCTGTCAGATCAAGGGGGTTTCAATTTTTATGGATTGAGGTTTCAATTCTGGTCAGTTTGAGGGGTTATATATATTTTTTGGATTTAAAATGTATTTATTACATTTTTTAGAAGTTTTGAGGCCTTAATTAAGGGTTAATCTTGACATGTTTAACTTTTTGACTTACTGAACTCCAAATTGAGTGAAATTTGAACCTAAGGTGTAAAATGTCACTAAGTTTAATGTTCTCAAGTTTCACCCCTATTGGGTGTGTATAGAATTTCCTAGGATTTTTCTAAGTTATCTAGACCTTGTCCTTGATTATTGTCCCTAGGTGGCACTAGAGTTCAATTGGGTCTAAATCTCTGTTCATCTAACCCTTGGACATATACAAACATACCACAGAAATCAGGGAACCTAATTCTACCAATT
Organism: Dendrobium nobile; assembly: GCA_022539455.1. Classification (NCBI taxonomy): domain Eukaryota; kingdom Viridiplantae; phylum Streptophyta; class Magnoliopsida; order Asparagales; family Orchidaceae; genus Dendrobium; species Dendrobium nobile. The sequence continues at coordinate 6,251,466 of CM039731.1, forward strand.
TAGAGAGTTATGAATTTTCAAAGTTTTGGGTCCAAAATGGACCCAACACCTTGTAAATTCACCCTACAGCAACCCACTGGACATCTAGGCCTAAATAAATTACAGGTGATTTCTAAGATGCCCAAGATTGTTCCACCAAAATTTGGACTTGATTTGACCACTGGATTGGGAGAAAATTGAGAAAAATGGATTTCAAACAAACCCATATATCTCCTATTACAGTGATTAAAATGTCTTGAATTTAATTTTAATAAATACTAGAGTTCACGATCTTTCCGACAAGCCCTACAACACTAATTTTGGTGAAAAAATGGATTTACTGTGAATTTTAGAAGTTCTGGACATTTAAAATGATTTTTAAAATCATTTTTAAGTCAAATCGGCCGCCGCCGCCGTCGGATCCGATCGGATCGGATCTGATCCGAGCGCCCAGATGGCGCCACATCACCCGCGTGGTCTGGCCAAAGAACCTGGGTTCGAATCCCTGGGAAGACGCGCGGGTCCCAGATTCAATCTGGGCCGTCCGATGATCGATCGGACGGTCCCGATTGGCCGAATTTTGAGATTTTCAAATGCTCATAACTTTTATAATACTGATCCAAATTTGATGAAATTTGAAACATAGATTGATGGTAGCCTCAACTTACAATGTATGGAGTTTGGAGGCTCCATACATTGTATTTTGGCTATAGTTTCAAAAAGAAGTTTAAAATTAAAACTGGAATAACATACAATCTAGCCGTTGGAATTTTGATTTTTTGGGCTCGTTGGAAAGCTGGAGATATCCTCTTCAACTTTGCTGAAGACCCCATGAGCTGAATCGTTCTAGATTGGGAGTTGTGGTTGAAACACTTGATTCCCTCTCTAAGAACCTCTTTCTTCTCCAATTGGGTTTTGGGGCTAGGATCCAAGGGGGGAAGGCCTGGAAGAGCTAGAGGGGTATTTGGAGAGGGTTTCCTGAGGGTTTTGGTGGCTGGAGAAATTCTGGAGGAGAGGGTTTGAGTGAGTGAGAGCTTATGTTAGAATGGAGACTCTCCTTAGGGTTTTGCCATATTCAAGTCCCTCCAACTTGAATGGAGGGCTGGGATGAATTGGGGGAGCTCCTAGATGGCTGCCACATGTCTCTAGAGTGGTTAAAAAGCTGGATGCAAGGACAACTTAGGTGTAAAGCCTTTTGGTCCCCACTTTAGACACATGGAGTGAGGGGGAACCTCTTGATCTTGATCTTATGGTTGGAGAAGGGCCTAGAGAAGGTTCTAGAAGAAGCCTTGGCAGCTAGGATTAAGTAGGATCAGGGTTTAAGGAACTTGATCAAGAGTTAGGCCATTTGAGAGTTATTTTGACCCTCTTTGACCCATAAAATGACTTGTATTGACTGTTTGACCAGTCAAACAGTCAAATAAGTGCTAAGGTGGCATGTGATGATGCCTTGGGTGCTGGTTGGACGGGTTGGAGGGGTTCAAGTGCTTTTGAAAATTGATTCAAAGTAGAGAAGGTTTAATGGTTGATTTGGTCAACCTAGGTTGACTGGGTCAACCAAATTGAACCAAAGTGTGGGTTTGAGCTGGACAGGTTTGAAATAAAATTTAGAGTCTGGTAGAGGTGATTTCAGGGATTAAATAGGCCATTTGGATCAAATGGGCTTATTTGGGCCTTTAATGGGCTTTGAGTCAAAATTGGTTGACTTGGTCAACTAAGTAGGTCCAGGATCTGGAAATGGGTTCGATTAGTTTGAAATGACATTTGGAGACCGTCGGAGGTGGTCCCAAGGTCTGGGGAGATCAATTCGGTCAAAATGCCCGTTTTGACCCTTAAGGGCCTGTTTGGTCAACCTAGGTTGACTTGGTCAACCAGGTTGACCCAGGGTCTGGGTTTGGGTTGAACAGGTTCGATTTGATATTTGAAATTTGCTGGAAGTGGTTCCAAGCAATTTGGAGATCGTTTGGTTTGAAATCAAGGTTTGAGTCCTATAGGGGTATTTTTGTCATTTTGACCCTTGGTCAACTGGGGGTCAAAGTGGGCCCAGAAAAATTCATTTTAATGTTCAACATATCAAGATTAAAGGTCTAGAAGTGACTAGAGGCTTTGGTGAAGGCTCTATAGTAAAAAACTTCAATGTGATAGGTCCAGTGGCATAGGCTGTAAATATTTGAAGGTTTTACAGCCTATGTATTTCAATTTAGTTTCTGAGGTTAAAGACCTCAGAATGGGCTCAAATTTGGAGGGTTGCCTCCAGAGACATGTCCCATCAGTATGCAACTGACAGACTCTGAATCGGAGGTCAATTGACTGGGTTTTTTAAGTGTTTGAAAATTCACTGGAAAAGGCCTTTAGGACAGAGCCTTTGGACTTTGGATTTGATTCTGGATTCTGGGTTTGATCTGGATTTTGAGTTTGATAGATTAGGTTTGAATTATCTAAACCATTTATGATCATTTGGAGGATCATAATTGATTGGATAAGGTTGAAGTTTGATCGGAAATAAGATCAAAGATTGAACTGGAGATTGAGATCTTGAACTGGACTGGGGTCTGGATTTTGATTGAGATTTGAATTGAATTGAGGTCTGGATTGACTTAAGATCTAAATTGATCCTAAGGTCTGGGGTCTAGGGGGATCCTAGAATTTAGATTGATCTTGGAAGAATCCTAGGGATTAGATAGATCCTAGGATCTGGAGTTTAGATTGATATAGGGTCAGTATTGATCTAGATGGGTCCCTAATGACCTCATACAAAAATGAGGTCAACAAATGGACCCCCAATATGTGTAATAGAATGTAATTCTATTGCACATATTGGCGTTGACCGAAAAAGGTCAAGTCTGGATTTTTGATCCTAAGGGAAAGAAAAGGTCTATCCTTAAAGGAAAAGAAAGCCTAGGTGATCCTATAGGAAGAGAGAATTCCTAACCACTGAGGATCGGATTTGAGTTTTGAATCTAAAGGAAAGGGTAGCCTAACCTCTGAGTTTGAATTTGTAATAGATTCTAAAGGATGGGAAGACCTAACTCTAGAGGATTGAGTTTTGAATTGGTTCTAAGGAAAGGGAAGACCTAACTCTAGAGAATTGGATCTTGAATTTGATACTAGGGTAGTGCCGCTGAGGGCGTACTCTACCACTAGCAAATCTGATCCTAAGGGAAAAGAGTACCTAAACCCTAAGGAAGAGAAGGAAAGAATGATCATATAGAAAGGAAGAATTCCTAACTACAGAGGATCGAATTTGAATTTGATACTAGGGTAGTGCCACGAGGGGCGTACTCTACCACTAGTGGGTCTAACCCTAAGGGAAGTAGGAAACCTAACCTTAAGGAGAAGAGGACTGGAATGATTGTATAGGAAGGAAGAAATCCTAACTACAGAGGATCGAATTTGAATTTGATACTAGGGTAGTGCCACGAGGGGCATACTCTACCACTACTAGATCTAATCCTAAGGAAAGAAAGCACGATGACTCACATCTGTCCTTAAAGAAAAGAAACTGGATGATCTTGTGGGAAGGAAGCATTGCTTCCCACAAAAGATCGGATTTGGAGTTTGAATTTAGGATGGTGCCACTGAGGGCGTGCTCCACCACTAGCGGATCTAATCCTAAGGAGAGAAAGCACGATGACTCACATCTGTCCTTAAGGAAAAGAAAACTAGAAAGATCTCGTGGGAAGGAAGCATTGCTTCCACGAAAGATCGGATCTAGATTTGAAATTTAGGATGGTGCCACGAAGGGCGTACTCCATCACTAAAGGACGGTCTTGTGGAGAGGAAACTTGTTCCACACAAAGAACCACATCTGGATGATCATATGTGGAGGAAACTTGCTCCACATAGAAGATCGGGTCTGGATGATCGTATGTAGAGGAAACTTGCTCTACACAGAGGATCGGGTCTGGAATGATCATATATGGAGGAAACTTGCTCCATATAGAGGATCAGGTCTAAAATGATCGTGTGTAGAGGAAACTTGCTCTACACAGAGGATCTAGTCTGGATGATCGTATGTAGAGGAAACTTGCTCTACATAGAGGATCGAGTTTGGAATGGTCGTATATGGAGGAAACTTGCTCCATATAGAGGATCAGGTATGGAATGATCATATGTGGAGGAAACTTGCTCCATGGATGATCGAGTCTGGAATGATCGTATGTGGAGGAAACTTGCTCCACACAGAGGATCAGATTTGGAATGATCATGGGTAGAGGAAACTTGCTCTACGAATGATCGGGTCTGGAATGATCATGTACGGAGGAAACTTGCTCCATACAGAGGATCGAATTTGAAATGATCGTATGTGGAGGAAACTTGCTCCACATAGAGAATCGAGTCTGGATGATCATATATGGAGGAAACTTGCTCCATATAGAGGATCAGGTCTGGAATGATCGTGTGTAGAGGAAACTTGCTCTACACAGAGGATCGGGTTTAAATTGATCGTATGTAGAGGAAACTTGCTCTACATAGAGGATCGGGTTTAAATTGATCGTATGTAGAGGAAACTTGCTCTACACAAAGGATCGGGTTTAAATTTTGAGATTTGAAAGTTTTAAATTTGAATTGATTTGATTTTGAATTCAAAGTATCGTTGAATTTGATTTTTAAATGTGAATTTTGAAAGTTTCTAATGTTTGATTTTGAATTAAGAAATTTCTTTAATCCAAGAAATTCGAAGGCTTTTTATTGACTTTGAATTTGACACTCATCTGGCATGGTACTTCCTGAAGAGCCTCCCCAACATTTAAAAAATATCAGGTGGCATTCTCCAGGGTTGATCAATTAATGTTTGAAATTTTCTCAAAGATCGTCTCTACGACAAGAGGACAGTCTTGTGTTCGTTCAAACTCCTCTACCGATCTCTCGGTAGGCTAAGATATGTATCCGAAGAATTAAGACCAAGTCGACTACTTGGAAGGTCCTAAGTTATTCTATCTTATCACGAACTTTAACCAGTCAGACTTCGGACGATTCTGAGTTTTATTGAGTCTTAAAGACAAAGTTCTACAAGGCCTCGAGCTCCTCAAATTGGAGTCGGGCACTCTGCTCAGTCATGGTTTGAACTTGAATGGCAATTCCCAGCATTACAAAATACTCCTCTAATGGGGTTTGATACTAGGACCCAGTATAGAGTGTAATTTTGTTGAAAAGGCCTTAAAGGAAGAGATGCCTCTATGCAATAACTTACACACATTTCTCAAGGACAGGAAAAAATTTTTATCAGGATTAGAAGATTCGATCAATTTATTGGAAATTTCCTCTAACCATTTGGACCCTATCGGAACGACATATGGGAACAAATTTAGAAGTGCAGTGAGAAGTAGTATTGACTCCAACTACCCTTGAAAAGGCTTAAGGATTTAGGTTTTGTTGGCCCAGACCAAATTTCGTAGAAACTGAACTGGGGTCTCCCTTAAATAAATTTTGAATTAAAATTAACTTCAAAGAGTTTAAGTTGAAGAGAGAAATTTGATCTTTTCAATTCTCTTGCACAAGATTCTTCTATCTAATAGATAATTGATGCATGATGAAGAATCTGGATTCAAGATTTTCAAAGTTAAGTATTTAAAGTTGGCGATTATTTTTGAGATTTAAGGATTCAAAAGAAGGAAGGCCTCTTACTCTTCTTCTCTTTTTCTAGTGACGCAGTTTGCGTATCTTTTGACTTTTTGTGCACTTCGTGCTTTTCTTGATTTTTGACGCATTCGCCCATCTTTTGATTTTTAGCGCATTTGCGCATCTTTTAACTTCAATTGAATTCGAGAAGAGGCTCTACTTTCTTCAAATACCTTAAATTGATCGATCTTTTTATTTTGAATGTTGGGATTATATCTCAAGTATTAGAGAAGAAAATTCGTTCTCATATACAAGGAAGAATAATCCTCAAAGCACATCCAATCTTTTTTGAAAAGGGTATCGACTTGACTTTTGAAAATCATTGAACAGATTCTAGACATGCGTGAATCTCTTATTAAGATAGAAGATTGCTAGAAGATTGATAAAATATTCATTTCTAGAATCAACCTAAATTTGAAGTAGATCTTAATTCAAAAATTAAATCAACCCACAAAAGCGGTGGGAGGGAGGGGTATTCAAACATTTGATGGATTCAACTACAACTCTCTCCTACTTAAGACTTAAAGTAGAGGCCAATTTTCATTAAAAAGAGGAATCAACTATCTTGAACATCCGGACCGTACACTTCGGAAATTGGAAGTTTTCCTTAAAGGTTGCAAATCTAGGTGGCAAGACCCTTGTTAAAATGGAATTGAATTCCTACAATCTCTTTGAAGCGAGAGATTATTATAGAGTATGCAACGTCCCTAGAAAGCACGACATTATTGTAATCAAATGATTAATCGTGATAGGACCCCGTTAAAATTTAAATTTCGATGGTATCACTATCTGATATAATCTTAGATTATTTCTCCTCTCAATTTACTACTAGGCTAGTAGTTAAGAGAGTGACACCCCGAATGGTTTCTACTCCTCCTCCTCTGCAGATGATGTAGTGGGACACGTATAGTAATGCGCCTTAACATCTTCTAGTAGAGTGGACGGATCATAACCCTCAGTTGGGGCCTATGGCCTATTACTGGTGATCGCTCAATTCTAGTTTGCTTGAGTCTTTTAGTGCAGTAGTCAAGCAAGTGTATTGAAGATCGCACTCTCATCTCTATAACCTCCCTCCTTTGTGCAAGGAGAGGGTACGTAGAAGGAGCAACGAACTCTTGATTGGCCTCGAAGTTGGCCTTTTCTAAGGCTTCCGACTCAACGGTCTTTCTAGCCTTAAGGTTCTTTTTTCTGGCTCTTCGAAGGTAGTTCTTCCTCTTGTTCCTACCGACGACAGGGGTGCTAGAACTTGACTGGATCTCAGACTGAGATGGTAGCTCTTTTGTCGTTATTGACTTCTGATTTTGATCTTCCTGAGTAAAGAGTACATTGGGTACATGGGCGACAACAACCTCCATCTTGGAGATGGGGGAGTTAACTCCTGGCCCTAAAGTAACTTCTACTAAGGGGAAGTCCTTTTGAGTGCCAGCAGACAGATCTAAGATTATTTCTCCATTAACTAAAATCTCAAGGTTTTCAAATTCCATTTCGTACTGAATTAAATTGCCATTAAGAATTTCTTCTACAGGCACATCTTTATTCAGTGAGAAGACGAGTTTCCCAGCCATTTGAGTGTTCAATTTCCTGGAATTAAGAAAGTGGTTTGAATTAATGATTTTTGAAGTAACAATTAAGTTTTGAATTTGATTGATTTACTCAAAATTTTATAACTCAATCGTATTCGGTTTGCACTGAACATGGTGGTTCATAAAATTGATGAGTGAAAATCAAGAATTGAATTTAACTCTTTCGCTACACCAATTGACTTGTGGCAAAATGTCTAAATTTTGAATTTGAAATCAAATTAAGATTGAATTTAAGGTGGAAATCAAACTTGATTTTAAGGTTTAGATTGAATAAGGTATAAGATCGAATTTTGATTTGAGATTAAAATCGAATGGATCTTCTTCAAATTTTGTGACTCAACACACTGAGTTTCACTCAATCATGTAGGTTCACGAAATTGATATGAAAAATCCAAAAATCAGGCTTAACTCTTTCATTTCACCAATCGAACTGGGATGAAATGTCAAAGCCCAGATTTTGACTTTAAAATAAAGATTAGAGTTTGAAGTCAAATTTGAGTTCAATTTTGAGATTGAATTTAGCGTAAATGATTGAAATCTTGATTTTGAAATTGAAAGGTCTTTTGTAAATTGTGAAACTTAGCACGCTAGTAATTAATTCGCATGCAAGTTTGCAACATATACAAAAGGATCTGGCTTGACTCTTTCGCTCTACCAATTAATTTGGAGGCAGAATGTCAAAGCCCGACTTCGACAGAGGATTCCTACGCTCACCTCTCTTTTAACATGTCTTAATTGAGTTGGCCACACTCACCCAAGGAAGAAATGGGAGAGGAACCAACGGAAAGAAAGGTAGTCAAAACTACCGATGCAATAAAATTTGTACCGCCATTAAAGATGGAAAGTGAGATTTATCCCCAGCGGAGTCGCCATTTTTTGTTTTGATGAAAAAATATATTTATGTATATATAGTTTTGAAAAAGAATTAATTTTCTTTGGGAAATATTTAATTTTGAATTTTAAAATTGAACGCGTCATTATGAACAATATATCGCCTCGAAAGACGAACATACCGTTCCCTAATGGGTTCGAATTTCAAAATTATAATCGTATCTGAATTATCGTAATCAAACTCAAAGGGAGAATTACATTCGACCTCAGAAGATCAAAATGGACTTTAACCAATTATTTAATTATTCTAATTCGAATAAATGATCATTAATTTCATAATCGAAGCCACGATAATAATTGATATATCTCTCCGAAGAAAGAAGATATCAATTATTATGGATCGTTCGAAAATGACGATAATGATCGTCGGGTTTGATTTTCCCAAAGAAAGTTAATTAGAGATTTTGAAAAATTATTGGTTTTGAAAATAATTTCTGGGTTTCTAAATCTCCTACGAGCGCAAGCCCTCGTAGTTAATTACATCGTAGAAAATCAGAATTTTCTACGAAAACTCTCGATTAAAATAGCGGTGTAAATTTTATTTTTAAGATTTTCAAAGTTTGATATCAAAGGACGAAAATGGTAGGAATTTCAAATGGGATTGGATCAAAATTGAAGACTTATTTTCAGAGTCAAAGGAAGAAAAGTAGGAGGTGTTTTGAGATTCTGAATTACTTCAGAAACACCTCAATCTATCCTAAGTGTTAGGCTTGTATTTGATTGAAAGAAAAATTTTTAGTTTGAGTGATCAATTTTATTAGAATTTTGGGATTCAATTCCCGAAAGTTGAGGTCTTATGGCCCGAGCCAGCCTCAGAACCTAAGTCTAAATTGGGCACTAAAAGTTAGTGCCCCGAACTTAGCTAGTGCAATGCGGATCTGGTCTTACCCCGGCCTGGATTGGGGAGCCAGCTAAACCACCTAAACGATTTTAAAATATGAGTCAAGTCTTTTAATGTTGAGTGGTAGGGACGTTATTTAAGAAAGGTTTTGAGAAACGGGGCCGACATCTAGAGCAGATCCTAATTGGCCCCTTAGACTTATGTTGGGTTTGATGTCTAAATAAATGCAATTAAATATTAGACTCCTTTTAATTTGTTACTAATGCGATGCATGCTAATCGACTCGATTGAATGCAAAATCAGTATGTAGCAGTTTAAAAATATTTTGGCTTAAGAAAATAGGTTTTTTCCTAGAGATTGCATAACATCCCCTTGACAGATCGGCACCCTCATAGGCCAGTGGTCTGCCAGAACCCGCAGGTGGGAGATGCCTAACAAGGTAGAGAAGGTTCAATATGATGCATGAAAAACCCTCGGCGAGTCCGAGCTTACTTCTTAGGACCGATTAGAGTTTCTATGTTATCTTAAAGATTTTATTTAATTAAAGTAGAAAAAGTTTTTGACAAACCCCTAAGAGCATAAATCCGGATTCCAGGCTAAATCAAAAGCGGCATACAGAAAAAAGACTAGAAAAACATGCATTTCTACTGCGCAATCAATTTAAATCAATCAATTAAATTAAATACATCAAATTGAATGTCCATAGGCAAGTGCCTTAATATATTACATCACAGAATTTTGCAGAAATTTAAAGTGGCCGGGCACCACTGCCAACAACCCGGATTTCTAATCCTAAATTAAATGACTTTAAGATTTGGGATTCTTCTCGTCGTCCATTTCTTTGTCTTCTCACGAACATCTTGATTCGTCGGTTCCGGATATCCAAATGAAAAGAAACTCCCCCTTGATCGGGGTGTTATCTTTCCTCTTTGGATACTTATGAAAATATCCTAACTTGATCTTCTAAATGGTTGAAGACTCTCCCCTTTAGGGATGTCTTCTCCTCTTTGGAATTCAAGTTGGATCTTAATGTCCCAATCTCAAGTCATCTTAATAAATTTACAACCTTAAATAAATTGAATTTACATCAAATTAAATAAAAAAATCTAGACTCGATCCTGCAAGGTCATCCTAATAATCACCAGTTATATCAATCCCAAGCAGTTATTATTGAAATTTAAAACGCAATTTGGCCATACTTGGCCATGCTCTTATTAATTAAAGGGGGTCTTAAGTGTAGCAGGTACCTGTGCAAAGAGTATATATTTTTTGATTTATTTAATTGCCCCCTTTAATTTCAGCTCCGCGTATGAGCATGACCACCTTCATAAGACTGGACATATATATATAATTCGCCCCTAACCTAAGGGTAAATCTAACGCACAATCAACAACAGAGTGCAGTAAGTAAGCAAACACAACAATTCTATACTAGCAAACAGCATGCAGTAAAAGCTCGAAAACCCGGCACACAACAGGAGCAAAAAAGTAAACACCGGCTTATCCTAGAACTAGAGTCGGTGATCCTAGCAAACCATCTAAAGTGTGTGAGGTAGGCTGTGTGGCTTTGGTATGTCCTAAACAGGGTGTTTAGTTAAAGTTATTTAAAATTCGATTGGTTGAAAGGCTTAAGGGATATTTAATTAAACTGTAAATATTAATGATTTAAAATCAATTTTAAAAGACTTATTTAATTATTTGTTGGATACCACCTTTGTTTCACACCGAGGCCGTGAAGTTTATTTCACCTTCCTTGGGGCTAAATTAATAGCCTCGTAGGCCTGGGTTACCCAGTGATACCCGATATAATTAAGTAGATTAGGTTGATTAAGGGTTAAAGTTAATGGATTTTATTAAAAAAAGTTCAATTACTGATTTTAAAAATTGATTAATCAATTCTGGAGTTTTTAAAGCAGTTTTGAGTTTTTAAGAATTTTATTGAATATTTTAATCATTAAATTAAAGGGTTAAAATTCGACTTTTTGGTTTAAGGGGTTTTCTGGAAATTTAGTATTTTATTAAAATACTAGACCTCAACACGATCAGTTAGACTGTAAGTACGTTGAAATCGGATTTTTCTACATTTTATAACGAAGGTTTGAAGTTTTGAACTGGTTTTGAACAATGGTTGACCAAAACTTGACTTTTTGAATTTGATTTTTTTTGGAATTTTAATATTTTTAACAAATACTATACATCATTACGAGTTGAATGCAAGTGAGTTTACTAAATTTGGACTTTTCTAGAATTAGTTATGAATGTTTGAAGTTTAAGTATTTATTGAATTTTAAAATTTCTTAATTAGAGGGGCCTTTTTGCAAAGTTTGTCCAAATGAACCCCAAACTCCTTGAAATCAACCCCAAAGGTTCGAAATGACCTAAGAAGAGATTCCCAAGTGTTTGGGGAATTTTTGGAATTTTTAATTATTTTTAATTAATTAAATTAATTAAATATTGGTTTTCAATTAAAGTTAAATTAATTACATAAAATTTGTCAGCTCAAGGGGGTTTTAATTTTCATGGATTTAGGTTTGAATTCTGGTCAGTTTGAGGGGTTATATGTATTTTTTTTATTTAAAATGTATTTATTACATTTTTTAGAAGTTTTGAGGCCTTAATTAAGGGTTAATCTTGACATGTTTAACTTTTTGACTTGCTGAACTCCAAACAAATTGAATGAAATTTGAACCTAAGGTGTAAAATGTCACTAAGTTTAATTTTCTCAAGTTTCACCCCTATTGGGTGTGTATAGAATTTCCTAGGATTTTTCTAAGTTATCTAGACCTTGTCCTTGATTATTGTCCCTAAGTGGCACTAGAGTTCAATTGGGTCTAAATCTCTGTTCATCTAACCCTTGGACATATACAAACATACCACAGAAATCAGGAAACCTAATTCTACCAATTTAGAGAGTTATGAATTTTCAAAGTTTTGGGTCCAAAATGGACCCAACACCTTGTAAATTCACCCTACAGCAACCCACTGGACATCTAGGCCTAAATAAATTACAGGTGATTTCTAAGATGCCCAAGATTGTGCCACCAAAATTTGGACTTGATTTGACCACTGGATTGGGAGAAAATTGAGAAAAATGGATTTCAAACAAACCCATATATCTCCTATTACAGTGATCAAAATGTCTTGAATTTAATTTTAATAAATACTAAAGTTCACGATCTTTCCGACAAGCCCAAGAACACTAATTTTGGTGAAAAAATGGATTTACTGTGAATTTTATAATTTCTGAACATTTAAAATGATTTTTAATATCATTTTTAAGTCAAATCAGCCGCCGCCGCCGTCGGATCCGATCGGATCGGATATGATCCGAGTGCCCAGATGGCGCCACGTCACCCGCGTGGTCTGGCCAAAGAACCTGGGTTCGAATCCCAGGGAAGACGCGCGGGTCCCAGATTCAATCTGGGCCGTCCGATGATCGATCGGACGGTCCCGATTGGCCGAATTTTGAGATTTTCAAATGCTCATAACTTTTATAATACTGATCCAAATTTGATGAAATTTGAAACATAGATTGATGGTAGCCTAAACTTACAATGTATGGAGTTTGGAGGCTCCATACATTGTATTTTGGCTACAGTTTCAAAAAGAAGTTTAAAATTAAAACTGGAATAACTTACAATCTAGCCGTTGGAATTTTGATTTTTTGGGCTCGTTGGAAAGCTGGAGATATCCTCTTCAACTTTTCTGAAGACCCCATGAGCTGAATCATCCTAGATTGGAAGTTGTGGTTGAAACACTTGATTCTCTCTCTAAGAACCTCTCTCTTCTCCAATTGGGTGTTGGGGCTACGATCCAAGGGGGGAAGGCCTGGAAGAGCTAGAGGGGTATTTGGAGAGGGTTTCCTGAGGGTTTTGGTGGCTGGAGAAATTCTGGAGGAGAGGGTTTGAGTGAGTGAGAGCTTATGTTAGAATGGAGACTCTCCTTAGGGTTTTGCCATATTCAAGTCCCTCCAACTTGAATGGAGGGCTGGGATGAATTGGGGGAGCTCCTAGATGGCTGCCACATGTCTCTAGAGTGGTTAAAAAGCTGGATGCAAGGACAACTTAGGTGTAAAGCCTTTTGGTCCCCACTTAGACACATGGAGTGAGGGGGAACCTCTTGATCTTGATCTAATGGTTGGAGAAGGGCCTAGAGAAGGTTCTAGGAGAAGCCTTGGCAGCTAGGATTAAGTAGGATCAGGGTTAAGGAACTTGATCAAGAGTTAGGCCATTTGAGAGTTATTTTGACCCTCTTTGACCCATAAAATGACTTGTATTGACTGTTTGACCAGTCAAACAGTCAAATAAGTGCTGAGGTGGCATGTGATGATGCCTTGGGTGCTGGTTGGACGGGTTGGAGGGGTTCAAGTGCTTTTGAAAATTGATTCAAAGTAGAGAAGGTTTAATGGTTGATTTGGTCAACCTAGGTTGACTGGGTCAACCAGATTGAACCAAAGTGTGGGTTTGAGCTGGACAGGTTTGAAATAAAATTTAGAGTCTGGTAGAGGTGATTTCAGGGATTAAATAGGCCATTTGGATCAAATGGGCTTATTTGGGCCTTTAATGGGCTTTGAGTCAAAATTGGTTGACTTGGTCAACTAAGTAGGTCCAGGATCTGGAAATGGGTTCGATTAGTTTGAAATGACATTTGGAGACCGTCGGAGGTGGTCCCAAGGTCTGGGGAGATCAATTCGGTCAAAATGCCCGTTTTGACCCTTAAGGGCCTGTTTGGTCAACCTAGGTTGACTTGGTCAACCAGGTTGACCCAGGGTCTGGGTTTGGGTTGAACAGGTTCGATTTGATATTTGAAATTTGCTGGAAGTGGTTCCAAGCAATTTGGAGATCGTTTGGTTTGAAATCAAGGTTTGAGTCCTATAGGGGTATTTTGGTCATTTTGACCCCTGGTCAACTGGGGGTCAAAGTGGGCCCAGAAAAATTCATTTTAATGTTCAACATATCAAGATTAAGGGTCTAGAAGTGACTAGAGGCTTTGGTGAAGGCTCTATAGTAAAAAACTTCAATGTGATAGGTCCAGTGGCATAGGCTGTAAATATTTGAAGGTTTTACAGCCTATGTATTTCAATTTAGTTTCTGAGGTTAAAGACCTCAGAATGGGCTCAAATTTGGAGGGTTGCCTCCAGAGACATGTCCCATCAGTATGCAACTGACAGACTCTGAATCGGAGGTCAATTGACTGGGTTTTTTAAGTGTTTGAAAATTCACTGGAAAAGGCCTTTAGGACAGAGCCTTTGGACTTTGGATTTGATTCTGGATTCTGGGTTTGATCTGGATTTTGAGTTTGATAGATTAGGTTTGAATTATCTAAACCATTTATGATCATTTGGAGGATCATAATTGATTGGATAAGGTTGAAGTTTGATCGGAAATAAGATCAAAGATTGAACTGGAGATTGAGATCTTGAACTGGACTGGGGTCTGGATTTTGATTGAGATTTGAATTGAATTGAGGTCTGGATTGACTTAAGATCTAAATTGATCCTAAGTTCTGGGGTCTAGGGGGATCCTAGAATTTAGATTGATCTTGGAAGAATCCTAGGGATTAGATAGATCCTAGGATCTGGAGTTTAGATTGATATAGGGTCAGTATTGATCTGGATGGGTCCCTAATGACCTCATACTAAAATGAGGTGAACACTAACTAAATCAAAGGTTTTAAAATTTTAAATCCAAGAGTAAAATTTTAAAATTATCCCCCCCCCCCCCCCCCCCCCCCCCCCCCCCCCCCCCCCCCCCCCCCCCCCCCCCGCGCCTCTCTTGGTCTTGAGACAATAACTTAGGCTTAACAACCTAATCAAGATTCAACAAACCAAAACAAATAATTTTGAGTTCAATTGATTAAATATTTAATTTCTAGGATGTAAATTGCATTTTTTCGTTAAGCTCTCAAATTCATATTTTATTTAAAATGGACAAAAATATTTTTAATACTGAAAATACAATAATGAAAAACAATATTCTAGGATTAGATTGGGGCATTTAAGTAATATTAATAAAATATTTTTGAGAGTAAGATTTTAATTCTTTAGTATGCATGTGGATGCTAATGCTATGTGAGAAAAAGTGATTAGTGATATTAAGAATATTACAAAAGATGTGCTTGGAGTATCAAAGGAAAAAAACTCCTAATAGTAAAAATATTTAGTGGTGAAATCCAAATGTGCAAGAAAAAATAAAAAATAAAAAATATGCTATAAAAATTGGTTTAAATGTAAAAAATTTGATTTTTGGGAAAGTTATAAAGAGGTACGTAAGGAGTCTAAGAAAGCAATATGCGATGCAAAGATCTTAGATTTCAATGATTTATTTAATAGATTATATACTAAGGGTGAAAGATATATGTTTAAGTTAGCCAAACAAAGAGATAGGTGAAGTAATAATTTAGTTCAAGTAAAGTGTATTATGGAATAAGACCAAAAAGTACTTTTCTTAGAAGATGATATTTAACAAAGGTGAATGAGATATTTTGCTAAGCTTTTTAATGAAGAATGTAAAAATACGATTGACTTTAGTGATCATAGCACCATAAATGAAAATAAAGATTGATGTTTTTATCAGAGTATTAGTAAAATCAAAGTTAGAAAGTCTTTAAGGAAAATGAAGTGTGGAAAAGCTATTAGACCTTATCATATTCTAATAGAGGTGTGGAAATGCTTCGGAGATGAATGTATTTCTTGGCTTACTAAACTTTTTAATACTATTTTGAAAACTAAAAAGATGTCAGATGAGTGGAGAATGAGTGTGTTAATTCCTATTTTTAAGAATAAAGTTAATGCACAAGATTGTGTGAATTAGAATAATTATGTTAATGTGTTATACTTTAAAACTATAGGAGCAAGTTATGGAGCATAGGTTGTGATGTGATACCAATCTTTCTCAAAATTAATTTGGATTCATGCCGAGTAGGTCTACTATGGAAGCCATAAATTTATTGAGAGTTTTGATGGAGAAATATAAAGAGAATAAGGAGGGTCTACATATGATATTTCTTTGAATTAGAGAAAGCATATGATAAAGTTCGAAGAGAAGTGCTATAGAGAGTTCTTGAAAAGAAAGGAGTTAATAACGCTTATATTCAAATCATTAAAGATATATATATATATATATATATATATGCAAGAGCTATTACTTATGTTCAAACATAAGGTGGTTTGACAAAGTATTTTCCTATTTATGTTGGATTACATCAAGGACCAGCCTTAACCCATATCTTTTTTGCTTAAGTCATGGATGTTCTCACTAGACATTTGTAAGAGTATGTACCTTGGTATATGCTTTTTACTGATGATATTCTTCTTGTTTATAAGACTAGAGAGGGAGTCGAAGGTAAACTAGAATTATGGAGGTCAACCTTAGAGTCTAAAGGTTTTCACTTGAGTCGATCTAAAATTGAATTTATGGAGTATATTTTTAGTAGTAATAGACCTAATAAGAGGATTGTGACTTTGGGCAATCAAGTCATTAATAAGAGTGCATGTTTTAGATATCTTAGATCTCTTATTCAGAGTGATGGTGAAATAGATGGGGATATTATCATCATAATTCAAGTTGGATGGTTAAAGTGGAGGAATTCATAGGGCTTGTTTTGTGATAGAAAAGTCCCCCTCAAACTTAAGGGAAAATTCTATAAGATGGTAGTGAGACCTGTAATGCTTTATGGTGCCAAATGTTGGCCATTAAAAGAGAAGTATAAAACTAAGTTAAGTGTTCCAGAGATGAGGATGATCAAGAGCATGAGTGGATTTACCCTTAGAGATAAAATACAAAATGAGTATATATGTGGAAAGGTTAGAGTAGCTCTAGTGGAAGATAATATTAGAGAGAGACGCCTTAATAGTTTGGTCACATAAAGTAGTTGTCTTTCGATGACTCAGTTAGGAAAGTAGAGGTATTATATTTCACTTACGTTATGAATGGTAGTGGTAGACCTATAAAGACTTGGTTAGAAAATATTATAAATTATCTTTATTTATTTTATTTGAATGATAATTTGACTTTTAACAGCATATAATGGAGAAAAGGATTCATGTTGTCGACCCCACGTAGTGGGAAAAAGGCTTGATGTTGCTGTTGTTGTCTTCTAAATACAATTAATTTTTTGAGAATATTCTAAAATCTTCTTAATTTATTTCAATAAATGAAATATTTACTTTCAATTTTTGTGATGCTAAAAGTTTAGCTTCTTGCAAATCGATTGGGAGTTGTAAGGCAATCAAATGTGTGTAAGATCATCATTTTCATTTGCTAAGGTTTTTAAGTTTTTCTTCTCATCAGAAATATATAGTTTTTCTTTTACTCTTGCTAAGTCTCATGTGAGGCTTAAGCTTCTTTATGACAGTTTTATTCTTGTTATGTTTATTCAAACTGTAATCATAATTTATATTTGACCACAATGTTTTTGTTTCTATCAAAAAACATTTATGCTATGAAGCTACATTCTACAAAATCTTTTAAGAGGTTTACTTTCTCCACAACAGCTTTATAACCACCTTTATAAAAATCTATAGCTATCCTGAATGGATCCTTAATGTACTTTTAAGCTTATATTTAAATTTAAGTAGTCTTTATCTTTTAATGAAAGCACATTAATCTCCTATTTCTAAACATTAATCCTTTCAATTATTGCGAGGATACATTGATATATATTTTTAGAGGACAAAACTTGTTTATGAGACACATACTCACATATTATTATAAACAACATCAATAACAATTAAATGGTATTAATATAGAGAGTTTTCTTAATGATTGAACTATAGTTGAATATGTAATTCAGAGGGCACGTGCCACATGTCCCACCTTTTTTTTTTAGTTTCTCTTCATGTAGCACATATATATTAATAAACTCTAATATTATGTTTATGAAAGAAAAAATTATATTGTTACCATCCAAACAAGAAGATTGGCTTATCTACCCCCATTTAATAAAAAATTTGTCATCACCATTGCTAATACAAACATCATAATTTATATTTTTGTTGTAATAGAAGAGATCTTATCTTATTTAATTATTTTTAACATAGATTTCATTTTGGTTAGCTTTCTTACTGCTATCTAAAGTAAATTTTTAATACAAATATTTCTTGAACTCAAAAATTTTGAACTAGAAATTAAATTTAAAATGTAATAAGAAAGATGTACCACATGGAGCCTTAATATATAGTATCATACATAGACTACTTAGATATGGGTACGTAAGTGTGCTATTCCTACATGCATTATATAGTATATATGACAATTTGCTCTTAATTAGTAAACGTAGTCCTAACTATATTTGACTATACAAAGTAACATTTTAATTTTCTTTTAAAATAATGCATTTATAACAAAATTTATATGAGCAGGTGATACTTAGATATTAAAGTTAGAGATATGATTGAAATAAATATAAATTCAAATCCTTGGACACAAAAGATGGATGATTTGTTACTTGTAGAAGCCCTAATATATAAAAGAATCATGGGCGGGTCAATTGATAAGAATTTAACTACTATTGATATTTTTATAATAGTTTCTACTTTAAAGCATAATCTTTTTTCATTTAGTTAGCAAAAACTTGAAATTAAAAGGATCTCACGACCTAAAAGTGGTGGTAATTTATAGTCATTGATGTTGCAAAAAGATCTTGGACAATACTAAATGTTAAGAGATATTGCATGTTAACTACAATGCTCATCAATATTTGTTATTAGCCAGCAATGGGTGTTAGATGACCCTAAGGAATTAGGTCATGGATGTGGCATAACAAAAAATAGTCAAAATAGTTATTCTCCAAAGACAAGAGGAGACAAAAAAGATCATAAAATTGGAAAGTTGAGATAATTGATTTATGCCTTTAGAAGTGATCAAAGGTCAAAGCTTCTCTATGATATAAAAAATGCTTTTTCAAAAATATATAGAGATGTGCTTGTTTATAGATTTAAGAGGGGTATGTTGTCCCATTTATTAAAATAGATTAAATTAAAGCTCAAATTGTTCTAAGAATTATCTATTTAGTGATTTTAATCCTTATTCAATTATGGTACTTGAAGCCTTTCAAAAGAAATTACAATGAAGCTTGCTCGTCTTATTAATTTATTAATGTTTTTTTATTTTTCATTCTTCTTCATTATTCTTCCTAGCATTTTTCATAATATTCCAACATCAATTAGCCCATCATTTTTAGTAAGTCAATGTATTTAATATTGAAATTAAACTCCTACAAAACCTCTTCTTTATTCTTTTGTAAAAATATCTTAACTTTCATATTCCCATTGCTTCAGCTACTTATCTCCAAATTAAGTCATGCACATATAAAATTTTTTAATTTTGTTAATATATTAATTTAATCCAAATTTATATGTGCTTGATACCAAAACTTTACTAGCAAGCAAAAAGCAAGCCTAACAAAAAAATCATAGAAAGCTAAAACTAGAGAAACAAGCTGTGAGAATTTTTTAAAATTTCATTCATGTAGTTGTTGGAATTTTTGAAAGCGGGTTTTGAAAAGTATTAGTTTTCTTTAGGGAATTTAAAATTGAAGTTGAATTTTAATTCTAAAATCAAACGACTCATCAGAAAAGATATATCACCTCGGGAGGTGAAAATAAAATATTATAATGAGGTTTAGATTTAGAATTGCAAATCTCATCTTGAATATTATGACCATACTTAAGAGAGAACTCCGTATAGCCCTGGAGGGCCAAAATGAGGTTCAATTACAAATCTATCTAGAAAATCAAGAAGGATGATCATTAATTTCATATCCAAGGCTTCACCAACAAAGGATATATCTCTACAAAGGGAGAAAATATCATTCACTTCTAATTCTTCGAATATAATGATAACAATCATTGATAATTTAAGTTTCCCAAAGAAATTAAATTAAATTTTGAAACTTGATTTAAAAAGACAAGTGTATGTGGTTCTAAATCTTCTATAAAGGTAAGACCCCGTAGTTAATTATATCATAGGAAATCGGGATTTCCTACAAATACTCAAGATTAAAATTGTTACAAACCTATTTTTGGATTATTATTTTGATGATAGAAAACAAATCTTGTTTCACTACGACTGCCTTTTTCTCTATTGACTTTTCTGGACCCAAAGATCGGACATAAATCGGAATCAACTCAAGACTAGGAAGATTAGGGTTGAGTCAGTTTGTAATTTTATTTTTTCCTTTCTTGAGTCAATTATAAATATTTGAAGTGACTGATGTTAAGTAACCCTACACACACACACTAGAGAGTTTTAGAATTTCTATTTTTCCTCACATCGTCCCCGACGATATTTATATCGTCTTGGACGATTGAGTTCAAAACAGAAGTTCTAATCAGGATTTCTTAGTTAAGGCAGCTGTAATTAACTGATCGTCCTAGATGATACTTGTATCGGCCAGGACGGTATGCTCAATAAAGAAAGAATTTGTCGCCATGATCAATTTAGGTATTATGTATTTTTTGGAAATCGGCCAGGATGTTCATACGATCGGCCTGGACTATATCACACAATTATGCCTAAATTGATCCAGGAATCAAGGAAGTAATTAAGGATGATTGACACGATCACATTATTCTGGATGATCTGAGGATCGGCCAAGAAAATCTATTAAAAAACCCTTAGTTGCTCCTGGATGATAAATTTCAGCCAGCACAAATTCAGGGCGATGTTCTGGCCGATCTAGATCGGACAGCTTAAATTCAGGGATATGCTATGGATGATTTTCCTCTGATTTGAACTAATCGGCCGGGACAATCGTGAGATCGGCCTGGATGATCAAGCCAATTTTCAATCATCTAGATCATCTTCAGGGCAATGTTCTGGCCGATCATCTGTGATTTGAACTGATCGTACAGGATCCTTATCGTCCTGGACGATAAAGTCGGCAACTTGCAATTAATGAGCTCCTTTGAAGCTCTTCTATTTAAGAACTCTTGTTCAACATTTTTGAACATCCTTGGTTGCTATCTTGACCTGAGAAAACCTAAAGGAGAGAGAGAGAGAGGGAGAGAGAGAGAGAGAGGATCTTGTGAGGAGGAGCTTATGAGGGGGTTCACAAGGGTTGCTCCAAGCATTGCTCCACTTCTTCTTCCCTAAAGTCTCTTGTCCTTGGAAGGGTTGAGAGAGGTAAGTTTCATCAAGTGATCATGGTTCTCTGCCTGCTTCAGGAGGAAGCAAAAGGAGAGGGGTTCTCTGCCTTGTCGAGGGTGGCAAAAAGGAGGTGTCTTTTTAAGGGCTTCTCCGCCTAGCTGTGGGGGCTAAGCGACAGTCACGTTGGTAGTGCAATACTCAGAGAGCGCCTTCGAGGAGTGGACGTAGGTCAAGTTGACCGAACCACTATAAATCCTTGTGTTCTTTTAACTGCTTCCGCACTTTAATTTTTCGCACTAGTTTTTCTGTGGTGACTTTGGTTTATGAGAATTCTTCTTGTTGTTTAAAGATTTTTAAAATACCAATTCACCCCCCTCTTGGTTAGCCTTAGGACTAATTTATAGGGCCTAACATCCCTAACGAACTTTCAAGTGGTATCAGAGCCTTATTCATAAAAATTGAGTTTGAAAACTTTTTGAATTTTGATCCATGGCTAACTTTGGGAATCGTAATACAACTGAAGGATGTTCTATTACATGACCTCCGTTGTTTGATAACCTTCCTTTTGATTTTTTGAAAACTCGCATGTCTACTTTTCTGCAATCAACTGACTATCGCATGTGGATGATTATTAAAGAAGGATATTCTCCACCTTCTCGTAAAATTAACGGAATTAAAATTAAAGTTGCTTTTACTGAATGGACTTTTGATGAAAGGGATTTAGCTCAACTTAATGCGAAGTGTTTGAATTCTTTTTTCTGTGATTTAAAATCTGAGGATTACATGCGTGTCTCTACTTTCTCTACTGGTAAAGAAATATGGGATAGGTTGTGCATTACTTATGAAGGAACCAATGAAGTGAAACAATCTCATTTGAATATTCTCTTGCATGACTACGAACTTTTTCGTATGAAATCTTTTGAATCAATTTCTGATATGTATTTAAGGTTCACTCAAATTGTTACTTCATTGCATGCATTAGGAAGAGAACTTTTGAATTTTTGAAAAGTAAACAAGATTTTGAGATGCTTGCCTTCGTCTTATGATGCTAAAATCACTGCAATCACTGAATCTAAGGATTTGAACACTTACTCAATTGATAACTTACTTGGTTCACTCATTGCTTACGAGCAAAGAGTGAATCAAAGAAATCTTGATGCAGGGGAGAAAAGAAAGGAGAAAACAGTGGCACTGAAGGAGCACAAATTGGACTCTGACTCTTCCAGGTCTGAAAGTGATGATTTTGCCTTAATCACAAGGCAATTCAAAAATGTTCTAAGGAAGAAACACAAGCATCATAAAAATTAGAGAAAAGGTAAGGATAACAAATATTCTAAAGGATCTTTTGATGTAGTTTGTTTTGAATGCAGGAAGCTTGGACATGTCAGAGCTGATTGTCCTACACTTAAAGATCACTCAAGCAAAGAAAAGGGTGAGGAAAAACCCAAATTTAGAAAGGACAAAAAGAGGCTTCAAAAGGCATTTTGTGCGAATTCTGCATCTGATTCATCGGAGACTGAACCTAAAGTTGAAATAATAAACTTGTTCTTAATGGCGGAAGATCATCTTAATCAAAGCAACGAAGAAGAGGTATGTAAACCAACTTATGATCAATTGTTTGAAATTTGTGAGAAAATTCATGCATCATACAAAAAACTTAAAAAGACTCATACTA
The DNA here is from genome assembly GCA_022539455.1 of Dendrobium nobile. Taxonomy (NCBI): domain Eukaryota; kingdom Viridiplantae; phylum Streptophyta; class Magnoliopsida; order Asparagales; family Orchidaceae; genus Dendrobium; species Dendrobium nobile. The sequence continues at coordinate 6,274,145 of CM039731.1, forward strand.
GTTTAAAGTTAAAACTTTCGAATCTACAAAAAGAGCATGAAATTATTCTCAAAGATTATTCTACGATTGATTCAAATCACATGGCTCTACTTGATAAATTTGATGATTTAAACAAAAGCATTCAGAATTAATTGATGAGCATGATGCATTTGTTACAAACCTATTTTTGGATTATGATTTTGATGATAGCAAACAAATCTTGGTTCATTATGATTGCCTTTATTCACTGACACTTTCAGGATTCAAAGGTCAGACGAAAAGCGGAATCAGCTCAAGACTGGGTAGATTAGGGTTGAGTCAGTCTATAATTCTCTTTTCCTTTTATTCAGTCAATTATAATTGTTTGAAGTGACTGGTGTCAAGGTAACCCTACACACACATACACTTAAGTTATTTAGAACTTGTGTTTTTACTCACATCATCCCGGACGATATTTATATCGTCTTGGACAATCGAGTTCAAAATAGTTCTAATCAGGATTTCTTGTTAAGGCAGCTGTAATTAACTGATCGGCCAGGATGATAGGCTCAAAACAGAAAGAAATTACCGCCATAATCAATTAAGGTATTCTGTACTTTTGGTAATCGGCCAGGACGATCTCTGATCGGCCTGGACGATATTCACAATTATGCTTTAATTGATCAGACAATTAAGGAGGTAATTAAGGATGATTGATACGATCATATCATCCTGGATGATCGTAAGATCGGCCAGGATGATCTATTCTAAAATCCTTAGTTGCTCCTGGACGATAAATATCGGTTAGCATAAATTCAGGGCTATGTGCTGGACGATCTGGATCGGACAGCTTGAATTCAGGGCGATGCTCTGGACGATTTTCCTCTGATTTGAACTGATCGGCCAGGACGATCAAGCCAATTTTGATTCATCCAGGTTGCATTCAGGGCGATGCTCTGGCCGATCTTCTGAGATTTGTAGTGATCGGCCAGGACGATTGCAATATCATCCTGGACGATATAGTCGACAACTTGTAATTAATGAGCTCATTTGAAGCTTTTCTATTTAAGAGCTTTTGTTCAACATTTTTGAAAATCCTTGGCTGCTGTCTGGACCTGAGAAAACCTAAAGGAGAGAGAGAGAGATGGAGAGAGAGAGAGAGAGGATCTTGTGGGGGGAGCTTGTGAGGGGATTCACAAGGGGTTGCTCCAAGCATTATTCCACTTCTTCTTCCCTAGAGTCTCTTGTCATTGGAAGGGTTAGGAGAGGTAAGTTTCAACAAGTGATCGAGGTTCTCTGCCTACTTCAGGAGGAAGCAAAAGGAGGAAGGTTCTCTGCCTTACCGGGTGTGGCAAAAAGAGGTGTTTGTAAAGGCTTCTCCGCCTAGCTGTGCGGGCTAAAGGAGAGTCATGATTGCAGTGCAATACTCGGAGGGCACCTCCGGGGAGTGGATGTAGGTCGAGTTGACCGAACCACTATAAACCTTTGTGTTCTTGTTTTTTCTGCTTCCACACTTAAATTTCCGCATTGTTTGTTTTGTGGTGTTTTGGTTTGTGAAAATTGTTGAGCTTTGATTAAAGTTTTTAAAATACCAATTCACCCCTCCTCTTGGTTAATCTTGGGCTAGTTCTATAGGGCTTAACATCCCTAACGAACTTTCTAGTGGTATCAGAGCGGGATTCATAAAAACTGAGTTTGAAAACTTTTTGAATTTTGATCCATGGCAAACTTTGGGAATCATAACACTACTGAAGGATATTCGATTACACGACCTCCCTTGTTTGATAACCTACCTTTTAATTTTGAAAAACTTGTATGGCAACGTTTTTACAATCTACTGATTATCGTATGTGGATGCTTATTAAAGAAGGATATTCTCCACCTTCTTATGAAATTAACAGAATTAAAACGGTAGTTGCTTTTACTGAATGGATTTTCTACGAAAGAGATTTAGCTCAATTGAATGCAAAGTATTTGAACTATTTTTTCTGTGCTTTAAAATCTAAGGATTACATGCGTGTTTCCACTTGCTCAACTGGTAAGGAAATTTGAGATAGGTTATGCATTACTTATGAAGGAACCAATGAAGTGAAATAATCTCGTTTGAATATTCTCTCGCGTGACTACAAACTTTTTTGTATGAAAACTTCTGAATCTATTTCTAACTTGTATACAAGGTTTACTCAGATTGTTACTTCATTGCATGCTTTAGGAAGAGAACTTTCAAATTTTGAAAAAGTAAACAAAATTTTGAGATGCTTGCCTTCATCGTTTGATGCTAAAATCACTGCTATAATTGAATCTAACAATTTAAACACCTATTCGATTGACAACTTACTTGGCTCACTCATTGCTTACGAGAAAGGAGTGAATCAAAGAAATCTTGATGCAGGTGAGAAGAAGAAGGAAAAAACAGTGGCACTGAAGGCGCACAAATCGGATTCTGACTCTTCCGGATCTGATAGCGATGAATTTGCCTTAATCACAAGGCAATTCAAAAGCTTTCTAAAGAGGAAGCAAAAGCATCATTGGAGAAAAGGTAAGGATAATAAATATTCAAAGGGATCTTCTGATGTTGTCTGTTATGAATGCAGGAAACCCGGACATGTGAAAGCTAATTGTCCTACACTTCAAGATCACTCAAGCAAAGGAAAGGGAGAGGAGAAACCTAAGTTAAGGAAGGACAAGAACAGAGTCCAAAAGGCATTTTGGGTGAATTCTACATCGGATTCATCGGAGACGGAACTAGAAGAAGAAACAATAAACTTGTGCTTAATGGGGGAAGATAATCTTGATCAAAGTGGTGAAGAAGAGGTATGTAAACCAACTTATGATCAATTATTTGAAATTTGTGAGAAAATTCATGCATCATACAAAAAACTTAAGAAAACTCATGCTAGTTTAAAATTGGAACTTTCGAACATACAAAAAGAGCATGAAATTATTCTCAAAGATCATTCTACGATTGATTCAAATCACATGGCTCTACTTGATGAATTTGATGATTTAATTAAAAAGCATTCATAATTAATTGATGAGCATGATGCATTAAAAGCTTCACACACCTCACTTAAATCTGATTTTAAGAAATCTAAAGACATAGAGAGCAACTTGAGGATTAATAATAATAATTTGAAAAATACTAACTTGAGGCTTAAAAATAAATTGGATTCTCTTAAGGAAAATTGGATAATACCCACTTTTGATCTAAAGTCAAAACCTAGGAAGAGGTGTTATAATACTAATCATTTAAGAATTCCTTTTCCTAGAGTTAGATGTTTTTCATGTGACATGCTAGGACACATCTCACACACTTGCACTGTTCACCATAGTACACATTGGGTGTGCAGACCAAAATTGCATGATTTACAGCATAGCACACATGCATTACACTCTACTTTTTATGAGAAGGGACCCAAACCTATTTGGGTTCCTAAGTCTGACAGCTGTTGAGTCTTACAGAATTGCTCTCACCAAAGTCCTCATGAGAAGCATATGATACTTGGACAAATAGAGGCTCGCAGCTCATAACTGCCTAAACTTGCTGCTTAATAAATTATTGAATTGCATTTTTTTTATTATTGTTATGTTTTTTTTTATAATTTTGGTTTAGTTGTTCTAGTCTTTTTTTTCTTTTTTTTCCTTATGATAATTTTTCCTTGTTCTTAAACATTGGAGATTTATGGCCAAGGATTAGCATTTCTAAATCGATTAAAGGGAGAAAATACTGTTGATGGTTTCCCTCCCTCTAACCTCTTTTGGTGATATAGTTTTCTTTTCTAAAACAAAAAAGTCTAGCTCATTTTAACAAATGGTTTTTGAAATTAAGATCTTTTTTCTTGCTACAATAGTCTATCTTATATATATGATCCAAAGTTCTTATATATCTTTCAAGTTAATTAAAATCTTGCCGTTGCACTTATCATATGATTTTGATTTTCGTTTTGTGGCTTATTCTTCTCTATGTTAGAAAGAGAGCCCCTCTTCTCTAATATCTAGAAGATATAATCACAAATAAGAACTTTTTAAAGGGTTTGTTAAACATTTTTTAGCTTGCAAAAATTAAAAAGGGAAGAGGTCAATGACACCAAATTGAAAAGAAAACTATATACACAAAAGTGTATCAAAAATCAAAAGATGTTCAAAGAGCCAATCAAAGTGACAAGAGGCATAAAATGAGCCCACTAAATGCAAGCTATTCTCTCTTTTCAAAACTTTTACAACTTAGAAGGACTCATGGGGTATTTGATGTTTTCAAAGGCTTGATTTCAAATTCTATAATAGAGACAAATTACTTTGGTATACTATTTATAAGATATTTTATTTGTAACCAAGTTTTGAACAGATCATCTTTTTATCCAAATTATTCTGAGTTAGACCTCTTGTTTTCAAAAGATAATTTTTATCCTGAAAGAAGTCCGAGCTAGGGTAAACAGGATCGGATATTCTACCGTTTTCAGATTGTGACATTGTTAACTCATTGATCGTTCAAATCTTTAAAATTTAATTACTTGGAAAATTTGTCATATGCTTGCTTTGCTAAAAACAAAAAAAATAGAAAAAATTTTTTTTTTTCTTTCCTTGTTTTTATCTATTTTTGTTGTTTTTAGTTTGAATTTATTTTTGTTTGGGGCTTTCTCTGATCATTTCCATCTAAATCTTGATTTTCAACTTTTTGTCACATCGTCCTGACCGATATTTATATCGTCCTAGACGATATAACAATTTCTCTTCAAAATTCCATCTACTGAACTTTTCTAAGCTTTCTATAACTCATCGTCCCGGACGATCCTACATTGTCTTGGACGATATGATCAAACTCTATTACAATCATTTTTTATCATCTTGGCCGATACATATTTCATCTTGGACGATGCACTTATGAGAATCGTCCTGGCCGATACACTAGATCGTCCTGGACGATCCACGTGTCAGTACGTTTAAAATCCTTAAAGTCGGCCCCAAACGATTCATTATTGGACAATCGTCCTGGCCGATCAACAGTTCATTCTAGACGATACAAGTGGCACATAATTAAAACATTTTAACTTCGGCCGATACGATCAAGTATTGTGCATCATCCTGGACGATACACCTAATGGGCCCGGACGATCTGCTTTTTCAACGGTCATTCAGCTTGACTCCTCGGGATGATCACCTGTGTCTAATCGTCCTGGCCGATATCTAATCGGCCCAGCCGATCGGATCGCCTATTTGACCAATTAGCCTGTACGCAATAATTGAACCAAATCGTCCTGGACGATTCAGCGATCGTCCTGGACGATGTGGCCATTTCTTTAAATACAGGCCATTCCAGCCATTGTTTTCACCTCAAAGCTTCTTCTTATCTCATTTTTCCTTACTGATTTCTTGCTATGGCTGGTGGGAAGCGAGTCCGACAGGCTTCTGGAAGTTCCTCGAGGGCCACTTTGGACCCTCGATTCAGGGAAGTGAAGGATCAAGCAGCTTATGGTCGTTATAAAGAATGTGGCATCACCCTTTTTAGAACCATCAATCCTGTCCACCTTTTATATCCAATAATGGATCTCTTTGCTCACACTTCACTCTGTTTCATTCTTACCCTCGTTGTCCCTATTTCTTCAGAACTTCTTTTAGAATTTTATGCAAATCTTTGTATAAATTTTACGTTCATTGCCCTAACCTCCTATGTGAATCGACGCCCGGCCGAGATCACATATCTGGACTGTGCTAAACTTTTACAGCTATCCACCACCGGGGATAAGCTGCATATAATGTCTCAGATCCTGATTTTGATTGGTCCATGGCAAATCATTTTCTTCACCAAACCAACACACCCTTTCATGTTGGAGAGACTAGCTCTTTAGTCAAAGATGCTAGGACAATTCAGCATGTCCTTCGCACCTCCATTAATCCAAAAGACGGGGACAGAGTCCTCATCACTCCTCTGCTTTCTCTAACTTACTTTTTCATCATGGTCCGGATAGAGTTTACTGCTACTAACTTGATTTTTTAATAAATTGATCATTTAACAACTATTCGTGATCCCGGCCATAGGAGGGAACCCAACCTTTCTTTAGGACATCTCATAGCCTATATTCTTAAAACCAAATAAAATCTTCAATATCCTGCTCGTTATGACCTTCAGCCTCCTTGCTACTCAAACAGCTCTTTCAATATCCTTCATAGTACTCGTCTCCACCCAGGAGATGGGGAACCTCAGGGGGCCGAGGAGGAGGAGGCTCCCGCTCCCGTTCCTGATCCTGTTCCTCTTCACCAGCACTCACAGTTTGACTAGTTAGTGTAGAGATTTGATTGTTGGGAGACCCATTTTGATGCTTACGTTGTTGCACAGGAGCAGCAACATTTTGAGGACATGACCTGCTATGAGCAGCACCGCATAGAGGACTTAGCCCATTTTGACAGCTACATTACTCACCAGCAGCAGCAGCACGACCAGGATATAGCCTGGTTCAATGCTCAGTTTACTACGTTAGCTGGCTACTTCCGGCAGGCTCCACCACCTCCACCTCCATCTGATGATCAGGATCCCTCATTTTTTTAGTTTTAGTTTCCTTTTTCTGAAGATTGCTTTCTTTTTATGTATTGTGTTTTTTTTTTAAGTTAGTTGCTTTAGTTTGTAGTTTCCTCCTCCTTTTTGAGATATCAAAAAGGGGAGTAGTATGTTTGTACTTGTTTAGTATGTTTGTACTTGTTATGGTAAAAAAATTAAAAGCTTGTTTATTTTTTGCATTACTATTTTAGAATTAATTTTTGATATATTTGCCATCATAAAAAAGGAGGAGATTGTTACAAACCTGTTTTTGGATTATAATTTTGATGATAGCAAATAAATCTTGGTTCACTACGACTGCCTTTTTTCACTGACACTTTCAGGATTTAAAGATGAGAGAAAAAGCAGAATCAGCTCAAGACTGGGTAGATTAGGGTTGAGTCAGTCTGTAATTCTCTTTTCCCTTTCTTGAGTCAATTGTAATTATTTGAAGTTTTAAGGTAACCCTACACACACACACACTTAAGTGATTTAGAACTTGTGTTTTTACTCACATCATCCCGGACGATATTTATATCGTCATGGACGATCGAGTTCAAAATAGAAGTTCTAATCAGGATTTCTTGTTAAGGCAGCCATAATTAACTGACCAGCCTAGATGATACTTGTATCGGCCAGAATGATAGGCTCAAAATAGAAAGAAATTGCCACCATAAATAATTAAGGTATTCTATAATTTTGATAATCGGCCAGGATGATCTCTGATAGGCCTGAACGATATTCACAATTATGGCTTAATTGATCAGATAATCAAGGAGGTAATTAAGGATGATTGATACGATTATATTGTCCTGGACGATCGCAAGATCGATCAAGATGATCTATTCTAAATTCCTTAGGTTCTCCTGGACGATAAATATCGGCCAGCACAAATTCAGGGCGATGTGCTGGACGATCTGGATCAGACAGCTTGAATTTAGGCCATTGCTCTGGACAATTTTCCTCTGATTTGAACTGATCGACCGGGACGATCGTGAGATCATCCTGGAAGATCAAGCCAATTTTGAATCGTTCAGGTTGCATTCAGGGCGATGCTCTAGCCGATCTTTTGAGATTTGTACTGATCGGCCAGAACGATTGCAATATCATCCTGGATGATATAGTCGGCAACTTGCAATTAATGAGCTCCTTTGAAGCTCTTCTATTTAAGAGCTCTTGTTCAATGTTTTTGAAAATCCTTGAGTGCTGTCTTGACCTGAGAAAACCTAAAGGAGAGAGAGAGAGGGAGAGAGAGAGAGAGAGGATCTTGTGAGGGGGAGCTTGTGAGGGGATTCACAAGGGGTTGCTCCAAGCATTGTTCCACTTCTTCTTCCCTAGAGTCTCTTGTCCTTGGAAGGGTTGGGAGAGATAAGTTTCAGCAAGTGATCGAGGTTCTCTGCCTACTTCAGGAGGAAGCAAAAGGAGGAAGGTTCTCTGCCTTGCCGGGTGTGGCAAAAAGAGGTGTTTGTAAAGGCTTCTCCGCCTAGCTGTGGGGGCTAAAGGAGAGTAACGATTGTAGTGCAATACGCGGAGGGCACCTCCGGGGAGTAGACGTAGGTCGAGTTGACCGAACCACTATAAACCTTTGTGTTCTTATTTTTTCTGCTTCCGCACTTAAATTTCCATATTGTTTGTTTTGTGGTTTTTTGGTTTGTGAAAATTGTTGAGCTTTGATTAAAGTTTTTAAAATACCAATTCACCCCCCCCCCCCTCTTGGTTAGTCTTGGGCCAGTTCTATAGGGCTTAACATCCCTAACAAACTTTCAGCATTAAAAGTTTCACACACCTCACTTAAATCTAATTTTAAGAAATCTAAAGATATAGATAGCAACTTGAGGACTGATAATAATGCTTTGAAAAATACTAACTTGAGGCTTAAAAATGAATTGAACTCACTTAAAGAAAATAGGATGACACCCACTTTTGATCTAAAGCCAAGACCTAGGAAGAGGCATAATAACCCAAATCATTTAAGAAATCCTTTTCCTGGAGTTAGATGTTTTTCATGTGGCATGCTAGGACACATCTCACACACTTGCACTGTTCACCGTAGTACACATGGGGTGTGGAGACCAAAAATGCATGATTCACAGCATAGCACACTTGCATTATACTCTACTTTTTATGAGAATGGACCCAAACTTATTTGGGTTCTTAAGTCTAACAGCTGTTGATTCTTGCAGGATTGATCTCACCAAAGACCTCGTGAGAAGCATATGATATTTGGACAAACGGAGCTCATTACTGCTTAAACTTGTTGCTTAACAAATTCTTGAATTGCATTTTGATTATTGCTATGTTTTATTTTTGTGATAGTTTTTGTTTAGTTGTTCTAGTCGTTTTTACTTTTGTTTTCTTTATGATGATTTTTCCTTCTTCTTAAACTTTGGAGATTTATGGCCAATGATTAGCATTTCTAAATCAGTTAAAGGGAGAAAACACCATTGATGGTTTCCGTCCCTCTAACCTCTTTTGGTGATATAGTTTTCTTTTCTAAACAAAAAGTCTATCTCATTTTAACAAATGGTTATTGAAATTAATATCTTTTTTATCTTGCTACAATAGTCTATCTTATATATATGATCCAAAGTCTTTATATATCTTTCAAGTTAATTGAAATCTTGCCGTTGCACTTATCATATGATTTTGATTTTCATTTTATGGCTTGTTCTTCCATATGTTAGAAAGAGAGCTCCTCTTCTCTAATATCTAGAAGATATAATCACAACTAAGAACCCTTTTTAAAGGGTTTGTTAAAGAGTTTTTAGCTTACAAAAATTAAATATACACGAAAGTGTATCAAAAATCAAAAGATGCTCAAAGAGCCAATCAAAGTGACAAGTGGCATAAAATGAGCCCACTAAATACAAGCTATCCTCTCTTTTCAAAACTTTTAAAACTTAGAAGGACTCATGGGTTATTTGATGTTTTCAAAGGTTTGATTTCAAATTCCATGATAGAGACAAATTACTTTGGTATACTATTTTATAAGATATTTTATTTGTAACCAAGTTTTGAACGGAACTTCTTTTTATTCAATTTATTATGAGTTAGACATCTTGTTTTCAAAAGACAATTTTTATCCTGAAAGAAATCCGAGCTAGGGTAAACAGGATCAGATATTCTACCATTTTTAGATTGTGACATTGTTAACTCATTGATCTTTCAAATCTTTAAAATTTAATTATTTGGGCAATTTGTCATATGTTTGCTTTGGTAAAAACAAAAAAAAAAAAAAATAGAAAAATTAAAAACCAAAAACTTCATTTTTTTCTTTCCTTGTTTTTATCTATTTTTGTTGTTTTTAGTTTGTATTTTATTTGGGCTCTCTCTATCATCTCCATCTGACCTTGATTTCCAACTTTTTGTCACATCTTCCTGGCTGATATTTATATCGTCCTGGATGATATGATAATTTCTCTTCAAAATTCTATCTACTGAACTTTTTCTAAGCTTACTGTAATTCATCGTACGGGATGATCTCATATCGTTCTGGCCGATATGATCATTCTCTACATCAAACATTTTGATCATCTTGGCCGATATTTTTTTGTTCTAGCCAATGCCTTTATGAATATCGCCATGGCCGATACACCTGATCGTCTTGAACAATCCACGTGTTAGTATGTTTAAGATTCTTAAAATCGGCCCCGGATGATCCATTATTGGACAATTGTCCTGGCCGATCCACTGTTTGTCCTGGACGATACACGTGGCACAGATTTAAAACATCTTAAATTCAGATGGTACGATCAATTATTGAGCATTGTCCCAGACGATACACCTAATCGGCCCGGATGATCTGCTTTTTTAATGGTCGTCCGGCTTTACTCTTCGGAACGATCACCTGTGTCTAATCATCCTGCCTGATATCTGATCGACCCGGACGATTGGACCGCCTTTTTGACCAATTAGCCTGTATGCGATTCTACGATCGTCCTGGACGATATGGCCATTTCTTTAAATACAGGCCATTCCAGCCATTATTTTCACCTCAAAGCTTCTTCTTATCTCATTTTTACTTACTGATTTCTTGCTATGGCTAATGGAAAGCGAGTCTGACAGGCTTTTGGAAGTTCCTCGAGGGCCACTTTGGACCCTCGATTCAGGGAAGTAGAGGATTAAGTAGCTTACCGTCGTTACAAAGAATGTGGCATCACTCTTTCCAGAACCATCAATCCTGTCCACCTTTCGTATCCAGTAATGGATCTCTTTGCTAAGACTTCTCTCTGTTTCATTCTTACCCTCAATATTCCTTTTCCTCAGAACTTTTGTTAGAATTTTATGCAAATCTTTGTATAAATTCTCCTTTAACATCCCTGACCTCCTATGTGAATCGACTCCCGGTCGAGATCACATATCAAGAATGTGCTGAACTATTGTAGCTATCCACCACCGGGGAAAAGCTGCATATAATTATCTCAGATCCTGATTTTGACTGGTCCACGGCAAATCATTTTCTTCGCCAGACCAACGCACCCTTTCATGTTGGATAGACTAGCTCTTTAGTCAAAGATGCTAGGACAATTCAGCATGTCCTTCGCACCTCAATTTTTCCAAAAGCTAGGGACCAAGTCCACATCACTCCTCTACTTTCTCTGACTACCTTTTACATCATGGCCCGGAGAGAGTTTAATGCTACTGACTTGATTTTTTTGATACATTGATCATTTAACAATTATTCGCGATCCAGGTCATATGAGAAAATCCAACCTTGCTTTAGGACATCTCATAGCCTATATTCTTGAAACCAAATACAATCTTTAATATCCTGCTCGTCATGATCTTCAGCCACCTTACTACTCAAACAGCTCTTTCAATATCCTTCACAGTACTCGTCTCCACCTAGGGGATGGAGAACCTCAGGGGGCTGAAGAGGAGGAGGCTCCCGCTCCCATTCCTGAACCTACTCCTCTCTGCCAGCACTCACAGTTTGATCAGTTAATGGAGAGATTTGATCGATGGGAGACCTAATTCAACACTTACATTACTGCACAAGAGCAGCAACATTCTGAGGACATTGCCCGCTACGAGCAGCACCGCGCGGAGGACTTAACCCATTTTGACAACTACGTTACTCACCAGCAGCAGCAACATGACTAGGACATAGCCTGGTTTATTGCTCAGTTTACTACACTAGCTGGCTACTTTCAGCAGCCACCACCACCACCACCTCCGTCTGATGATCAGGATCCCTCGTTTCTGTAGTTTTAGTTTCTATTTTATGTAGATTGCTTTCTTTTTCTATATTGTGTTTTTAGTTGCTTTAGTTTTTGTTTTCAGTTTCCTCCTCCTTTTTGAGATGTCAAAAGGGGGAGTAGTATGTTTGTACTTGTTCCTGTAGAATGTTTGTACTTGTTCTGTTCGAAAATTTGAAAGCTTGTTTAGTTTTTTAGAATTGATTATCGATATATTTGTCATCATCAAAAAGGGGGAGATTGTTACAAACCTATTTTTGGATTATGATTTTGATGATAGCAAACAAATCTTATTTCACTATGACTGCCTTTTTCTCTATTGACTTTTCAATACCTAAAGATCGGATGGAAATCAAAATCAGCTAAGGACTGGGTACATAAGGGTTGAGTCAGTCTGTAATTTTCTTTTTTCCTTTCTTGAGTCAATTATAAATGTTTGAAGTGATTGATGTTAAGTAACCCTACACACACATGAGAGTTTTAGAATTTTTTTTTTTACCCACATCGTCCCGGATGATATTTATATCGTCCTAGACGATCGAGTTCAAAACAAAAGTTCAAATCAGGATTTCTTAGTTAAGGCAGCCGTAATTAACTGATCGGCTTGGACGATACTTGTATCGGCCAGGATGATATGCTCAATAAAGAAAGAAATTGCCACCATGATCAATTTAGGTATTATGTATTTTTTGGAAATCGGCTAGGACGATCATACGATCGGCTTGGACGATATCACACAATTATGCCTAAATTGATCCAAAAATCAAGGAAGTAATTAAGGATGATTGATACGATCTCATCGTCTTGGATGATCTTAGGATTGGCTAGGATGATCTATTCAAAAACCCTTAGTTGCTCCTGGACAATAAATATCGGTCAGCATAAATTCAGGGCGATGTTCTGGCCGATCTAGATCGGACAACTTGAATTCAGGGCGATGCTTTGGACAATTTTACTCTGATTTGAACTGATCGACCGTGACGATCGTGAGATCGTTCTGGATGATCAAGCCAATTTTCAATCGTCCAGATCATCTTCAGGGCGATATTCTGGCCGATCATCTGTGATTTGAACAAATCGTACAGGACGATATTCTTATCGTCCTGGACGATAAAGTCGGCAACTTGCAATTAATGAGCTCCTTTGAAGCTCTTCTATTTAAGAATTCTTGTTCAACATTTTTGAACATCCTTGGCTGCTGTCATAACCTAAGAAAACCTAAAGGAGAGAGAGAGAGAGGGAGAGAGAGAGGATCTTGTGAGGGGGAGCTTGTGAGGGGGTTCAAAAGGGTTGCTCCAAGCATTGTTCCACTTCTTCTTCCCTAGAGTCTCTTGTCCTTGGAAGGGTTGGGAGAGGTAAGTTTCAACAAGTGATCGTGATTGTTTGCCTGCTTCAGGAGGAAGCGAAAGGAGTGGGGTTCTCTTCCTTGCCGGGGGTGGCAAAAAGGAGGTGTCTTTATAAGGGCTTCTTCACCAATCTGTGGGGGCTAAAGGAGAGTCACATTAGTAGTGCAATACTCAGAGGGCGCCTCCGGGAAGTGGACGTAGGTCAAGTTGACTGAACCACTATAAATCCTTGTGTTCTTTTTACCGCTTCCGCACTTTAATTTTCCGCACTTATTTTTCTGTGGTGACTTTGGTTTGTGAGAATTATTCTTGTTATTTAAAGATTTTTAAAATACCAATTCACCCCCCTCTTGGTTAGCCTTGGGACAAATTCATAGGGCCTAACATCTCTAACGAACTTTAAAAATAATGGCAAATTTTTGTTGAAAGATTTTCTAAGAGTGATACAAGAGGAGGTGAATTTTGGACTTTCAAAAGGGAATGGATCAAGATTGAACACTTATTAGTAGATTCAAGGGAAGAAGAGTAGGGGACACTTTAATATTTTGAAACAATCTAGAAAAATCCCATCCTAATCTAAGTGCTTGGCTTTAAGTCTTAGATTGAAAGAAGATTTAATTGGAGTTGAATATTTTATTAGAAATTTGGGATTATATTCTTGGAGATTGTGATCTTATGATCCAAGATCCGCCACATACCCTAAATCAAAATTAGGCACCACATAGTAGTGACCCGAACCTAACTAATGCAATATAAAATCTGGACTTACCCCTGCCTTGATTAGGAAGCCAGCTAACCACGTAATCAAATTTTAAACCCATGAATCTAGTCATTTTATGAAAGATTTGTAGTAACATTTTGATTAAAGTTTTGGAGTGTTGGGCTCAACAACTAGAGATTGTCCTAAGTGGCCCCTTGACTTATGCTTGGTGAAAAAACTAAAAACAGACACAGTTAAAGTTTAGACTCTTTTAAGTATGTTTTTAATGCAATGCATGTAGTCAAAATACCCAAATCATGTATGCTTAAAATTTTGCAAAAGACTTTAAAATAGGTTTTTAGAAGACTAGGCTTTCCCTGGTTTAGCACCTCATCCTCATAGGTCAGATTATCTGAACTCTACTCATATATAGGGAAGTGTCTAAAATAAGAAAAGAAGAATGCAATAATATGCAAGCGACCCCAGGGGCGATCACCAGCTAATTTCCTAGATTTGATTTTTTTCTATATTATTTAACTCCTAAATTTTTAAATTTTTTTATTATGTGTAGAAGAATTTTTACACCCTCACGAGCCTCACATATCCATGCTAAATCAAAGAGCGGCACACAAACACCTAAAAATTATGAAAATCAGATAATCCTATAAGCAATCATATCAATAAATCAAATATAATCAAACTAATTAATAAATGTCCATAGGCAAACTTTCTAGCTTATTACAACCTAGAAATGAAGAAATTAAAGTGGTCGGGCACCACTGATAATAACCCAGATTCTAATCATAATATAGACGCAAGTGACATTAAGTGGGATACTCTTTATTTTCAATTCTTCGATGTTCTCTTCTTCGGGCTCCTTGGATCCTTTATAGTTGGCTACCCAAATGGAAAAGAGAGCTCTTCCTTCCTTTTCTACATTTGGTATAAAAAGATGATCCAAATATGGACTTTCAAATAGAACAGGACTACCCCCTTAAGGGGTATCCTTTTCTCTTTGAAATCCAACCTTTGGATATATGTATCCCAACTTAAATGTGCACTTTCATAACTTAATACTTAATCAAGTTACATTTAATAAAAATGAAAATTCTAGACTCCTACAGGGTTATCCTAAGCATTTAAATATCAAAACACATTCCCAAGTAGTTATATATATGTGTAGAAAAGAAAACATACTGGCCACGCTCTTTTTTTATTTGGGTACCAAGAAGTTGAAGCATCTGTAATAATTATATTAATTATTTATTTATCCCTTTTTATTGCCCTGTATGAACGTGACAACCAGCAAAAAACTAGTGAGTGTCCATATCATCCCTATCCTAAGGGTAATTTAATCGCCAAGCACATTATCAATCCATAACGTGTAGTAAAAGTATGTAGATACAGCAAGTAATTTTAATCCCAACATCCAATAAAATCTTGAAAATCCAACGCATAGTAGAAAAGTAATCTAGAGTCGGTTGTCCTAGTAAACCATCTAAAGTGTGTGTAGAAGGTCGTGTGGCTAGGGTAGACCCTAAACTGGGATGTTAGCTGTGATTGACTAATGTTTGAGTTTGTTAAGGATAAAGGGGAACTTTATGATTGAGTTAAAGTATTAATGTTTTAAAGATTGATCTAGATATATTTTAATTGTTAAATAATTGCTACATTTATTGCATACTAAGGTCGTGAAGTTTATTTAATCTTTATTGGGGCTAAGTTAATAGCCTCATAGATTTGGGTTACCTAGTAACAATTATGGTTGATTAAATTGATTTATTTGGTTGGATATTTTTTATTAATCAAACTAAAGATTTCGAGAATTTTGATGAATTATTGAACTTTTTAGAATTTAATGGGATTATTTTGATTATATTAATTAAAGGAATAGAATTTTAATTTTTAAATTAAAGTTAATTTTGAAAGTTTTAGATTTTTTTAATAAATATTATACCTTATGAGGAGTAATTAGGCTTTGAGTTTGCTTGATTTGGAATTTTCTATAACAAGTTATTGATTTTGAAGTTTTGGGTTAGTTTTGGCTTAGGTTTGACCGTATGGTTGACTTTCTTGAATTTGACCAAGTTTTGAGGGTTTGATATTTTTGAAAATTACAAGATATTAATTAAATTTAAGTGCCTTCAAGTTTGATTAAATTAGATTTTTTTATAATTAATCATAATTTTTGGAATAGTAGAGATTTATTGAATTATTTTAATTAAAGACCCTTTTTAGTGATTTGAGCCCAAATGGATTCCAAACTTCTTGAAATCACCCCAAAAGTCCAAAAAAGATCTAAGGAGGGATTATATTAACTATTTTTTATTAATTAATTTAATTAAATATTAATTTTCCTTAAATCTTAAATTAAGTTGAAAAAAGGGCTGGCTAATTAAGATTTCATTAAGCATGTATTAAGGGTTGAGACCTAATTAATTAGAGTCCTTATACATTTTTTTATTTAATATAGTTTTTTAGTGAATTATTCAAGGCTCTAGGTCAATTCTATGGGGGATTTTTGAAGCTCCTAATTGGTGGACCAAATGGGCACCAAATCCAATGGAATTTCGGACATGAGATCATCTGATCTCAAGGTTCAAATGCACTGAATTTGAGCGCAAATGAAGCTCTCTAAGGTGTTTAACCAAGCCAACTAAGGAGATCTCTAAGTCATCGTAGAAAATCCTAGGGATCATACCAGGGCTGGATTAGGGCAAAATCAGTGGCCCTAAACTCATTATGTTAATCTTAACCATCACATCAAAAATCAACTCCTAATCTACACTAAAAAGATCATGGAATCAATTTTAATCTTAAGGGTCAAACCATGACATTTAAAATCAAATTGATGAAATAATGCCCTTAGATACCTCTAATAGGGGAGGAAAAATTCATACATGCCAGGGACATGTCCAAATTGACTCTCCCAAAGTCCCAAGCCATGTTGACTTAAATTAAATACACAAATGCAATAATAAGTAAATATTTAAACTAAAATTAAAATTATTATAGATGTAATTAAGGCCTGAGACTATAGGGCTTTTGAAGGTCTCCCTGAGATCTTTCCATCGAGCCTAAGAACACCTAATTTGACCAAGTGTGTAGGGAGATAGGATTTTTTAAAATTACCATTGAATTTCAGGATTTATTAAACTAGGAATTACCTGATCAAACATTCCTTTCCACAAAGCGTCGCATGATTGGCGAGGTAGTAATTAGCGACTGATTAGAAGGGGCAGTAACAGTCAGATTAACCATAACCATTGGATGAGAGATCAGATGGCTCAAATCAAACAGCCTCCGAAATAGTGGGAATTAATCTGAACCGTAGATTGAAATCAACGGCTAAGATTATATCTTCAACCTCCCGTGTGAACTCGAACTTGTAGAGTTATTCTAGCATGATCTGAGGGATCCTGCTGGTGAACTCCGATGAAATTTTATAAGGAGGATCAGGAGGGTGGAAACCTTCAATCCAATGGCAAAAATCTGTTAGGATAAAAGTTTCCTTCACACTTGACCAGACTACCTATCTAGGGAGCTCAAGATCCAAAAATTACCATAGAGTAACTCTCAATGAATGAGCTTCTCTACCAGGAAGCTTCAGGGCATGAAGGTGAGAAGTTCTCCTTCAGATGCCAAGACTAAAGGATGGCTGGAGGTATGACTTCGAGCAGACCATAAATGTATTTCACTTGAGTTTGCTCAAATGGATGGATGGGAACAGCTAGGAGACTGAGAAACAAAAAAGGAATATCGAGGGATCTCTAGGGAGGGATTTTGAAAGCCTAGACGTGAATGGGGGGGGGGGGATTTGGAATGAGCTGCCTTATTCAGTTCAATCTAGTGAGCTCAGATGGCTGAGATCGATTGGGCTAGCCGTTGTATGGCCTCTAGGTGGCAGGGGACACCCTCCCAGAGGTTTATGAGGCTGATGTTGGTGAGCCCAGCCATTTGAAGGCTTTGAGTCAGGCCCAAAGCAGGGTGGGGGACCACTAGAGTTCATTCTCCATTGGTTACGACTACCGCCGGCCAGGACCTAGGTTTGGTTGACCTAGAAAGAATGTAAGAATGTAGTTAGCATGAGTGTGAGTTCAATTGGACTTGGGGAGTCAAATTCAATCAGAAGGTTCAAGTTGACCAAAACCAACTCAATTTGGGTCAAATTAGGCTCGCCCAGGTCAAGTCAGACCCTGGGTTTGATATGGGCGGTAGGACTGAGTCAAGTGCACCTAATACAAGTGGAAATTAGGTTTGAATTTCCCTGAGGCGGGAGTTGGCTTGGATCAATGTGATTTTTACCATATTGGGCTAGCCCAAAGGTTGACCCTAGTTAGCCCATGGGAAGGGCTAGCTAGGGAAGGTGTGTTGGATCCAGAGCCACTTAGTGGAGGTGTTGTCAAGGTTGAATTGGACTTAGGGTAGGAGTTGGCTCAAACCTAAGTGGTTTTGTCCACTTTGGGTTAGCCTAGATTTTAACCTCGGTTGACCCAACACTTGGGTTGGCTAGGGAAGATGCACTGGGTTAAGGGAGACCCAATGCCATAATTGGTTGGGTTCAATTAGGCTAGGATTTAAAAATGTCTCAACGAGAATCGTTCTTTGGACACTTGGGTCAAGCCAAATATCTAACCCAAGTAGGACTAAGGCTTGGGTCTCCAAGAGGGGTCTCTTGAGGACCTAAGGGGTCACCCCATGGGTCTAAATGGGATTGGGAAGGTCTTGGTCATGGGATTTGGATTTGTAGAGGTGTAAGGGAGATTTGGTCAAACTTGGTTGACTTGGTTAACCAAGTTGACCAAGAGTCAAGAGTTGGGTCCATTGAGTTGAAATTGATCATATGAACTCAATGGGGGTGGTCTCATGCCAAGAGGAAGGCATTTGGTTTGAAATAGCCATTTGATCCCAATAGGGGCACTTTAGTCAACTATGGTTGACTTGGTCAACTAGGTCTAACCAAAGTGAAGAAGTGGGCCCAATGTGTTCCTAGTGGTGTTTAGGATCCATTGGGATGGGATTTGAGGGATGGGATAGGAAGGTTGGATTGAAATTAAGGGAAAAGACCAAAAAACCCCCTTAAAGGGTATTTTGGTCATTTTGATGCCCTTAGTCAATTTTGGGTCAAGTCAAATTAAAAAGAAGTAGAGTATTGATCAATAAATCCTAGTGAAGGTCATGAAAGTGATTGAAAGGTTTGAAAAGGGTTGCTAGGACAAGATCTATAGGATGGAAAAACTAGTGGCATGGGTTGTAAATAACTAAAGATTTTGTAGCCTTTGGGAAAAGATTCAATTTAAGGGTCTAGGAATGTTGGATTGAACTCAAATTTGGGTGGTTGACCTTAGATACATGCCTAAAAAAGGTTCATTTGATAGACCCCAATTCAGAGGTCATTAGGCTAGGTTTCATAAGGTTTAAAAGTTCCCCTAGGAATGGTTTTAGGACCTTAGTCCTTAGCCCTTGGATTTGGTTTGAAACCATGGAATTGGATTGAGTATTGGATTTAGATAGGGTGGCTTCTCCATATCACTAATAATCAAAAAGATGATTGTTAATGGTTGGATGAGATTTGGAAGTTGATTGAACATTAATTGAGAATTGATTGAAGGTTGATTAGTGGTTAATCCAGGAATTGTATTAGAAAGTGAGGGTTGAATTTGATGTGGATTAAAGTGGGTCTTACCTAGGACTTAAATGGCTAGAAAGTGGAAAATTTCCAATCATTAGATCACCAGGAAGAAAACCAAGTGGGTCTCAGTGATCCCACACAGAAAAGAGGTCAATAATAAGCTACTATGACCCATGTTAATCAAAATGTGTTAGTCTCATCCTCTAATCCCATCTTATAAGTATGTCAAGGCACTATACTATAAGAAATATAAGTAAATTACATAACAAGTTTTACTAATGTTGCTAACTGATATTTTTCCATGTACATTGGTAACATTAGATGTTTTTCAAGATAAGGGAAATATCACCAAGGAAGAATTATTTTTGTCTAACTCTCTAATATGTTACCTTTGTGAGATCAGTAGTGAGTTAGCTCAATGAATTCATGTGGGATCACTACTAAAAACATGGTTTTAGGCAACAACTTATTGCAGTGGCTTGCAAATTGCCACGCCATAGATATCTTTAAGCATTGGTTATAATCAATACTAGAAACTATAATGTCAAATATTGCAAACAGTTAGTATATATGGTCATCCCATGCCCAATCTCTGTGCTACTTCGTCTTCCCAAGCTCTAAATACATAGCATCCATGAGAGACATGCTCATCCCGATGCCAAATCATTCTTCCATAATTATCGAATTCGAGGTCTTGGAGATCGTACCTTGCAGGTCATGTATTAAGTCATCCCTTGCCCTAGATTAGTGTTGCTACATCTGTCTAAGTTCCATTTGGTGAGCATTCATAAGAGACCAGATCAACTCAATGCCAAATAAATCCGTTACAGTCATTAAATCTGAGGTTGTCGTGGTCATCCCTTACATATCATAGATTAGGTTGTCCCTTTCCCTAGCTCCATTCTACTTCATCTTCTTGAGCTCCATTCATGGAGCATCCATGAGTGACCCGCTTATCTTGATGCCAAATTAATCCACCATAGTCATTGAATCTGAGGTTGTGGAAGTCATACCTTGTTGTTTGTACATCAGACCATCCCTTGCCCTAGCTTCGCGCTGATTCCTTCGCCCGAGCACTATTCGATGAGAACCGATTAAGGTAGAATTTAGCAAAGAGTTTAGCAACTTTAATAATAAAGTAGAATCTAGATACTTGAATTTAAATTATTTTGATAGTTGGGGTGCAAAAATCTTGATCACACCACTTGTTTCTTTGCTAATTTCTTATGTTTTGTGATACCGTAAGGATTTGTGCCTTACATAAAGCTATCAGGGAAACTGTTATCTAATTTTGTTCTCTGGTTGAAATTTTTTTAGCAATTCTGAGTCCATTATTACTAATAAAATTCTCAACAATGCCCCCATTTCATTAAATAGGTTATTATTAAGCCCACTATGCTTTTTTGTAATTAGTTTTATAATGAATGGTTAGTTATAATATGTCCAAACAACATAGAGTGGAAAATTTAGAATGAAAATAAAAACTTTTGCATCCTAGGATCTTAACTTGTGATTTTGATGATAGCAAACATTATTTTTTTTGAATTTCTTATTTCTCCTGACACATTATTGGATACTGGTATATGTATGTGCATACTAATATTTAAGGGAATACGTCCACCATTCCCTTGCAACTTTGATCTGCTCAAGATTTGGTAGACTAGGATTATAATTTATATATTCGATCGTTTATTTACTTTTCACCTTTCTTGAGTTAAATCATGTAATCTGATGGATACTTCTATTGAGTATCCATGCACATACACATGTGCAGAGAGAAAAATGTAATGTTAGATTTTTTTATATTATTTATACTATAATTTTAATTTGTACCATATGATTATGTTCATTCTACAAAACCCTAGCCACAAGAGAAGTAAGATACTATTTTTGTACTAATTGTATAGTACGACCATAATCATAGTTGTTGATTTTTTATAGGTTGTTAAACCTAATCAATTGTCCCAAGGCTAACCAAGAGGGGGGTGAATTGGTAATTTAAAAATTTTCTTAGTTTTTTTAATAGAAAACCATTTTAAATTTTACAGCAATTTGATTTTAGATTAAAATAAACATTTCAAACATAATAAATAAATTACAAAAAAATGCATAAAATAAAAACACATAAAGATTTATAGTGGTTCGGTCAAACATGACCTACATCCACTCCCTGAAAACTCCATCTTTACATATTATACTATTATCAAAGTAACTCTCCTTTTTCCCCCATAATAGGCGGAGAAGCCTTTAAAATTCCTCTCTTCCAAAAATCTCTGGTGCAGTAGAGAACCGTCGTCCTTTCACACCCTCCAAGTGTCGGTAGAGAACTGTCATCTTTTCATACTCTCCATGTTTCAGTTGAGAACCGTCATCCTTTAACACCCTCCAAGTGTCAGCAGAGAACTGTCATCCTTTTATACCCTCTAAGTGTCAGTAGAGAACTGTCATCAACTTCAAAGATCTTCTCTCAAGCAACTAGAAAGAAGAAAATAAAAGTAGTAACTAAAAACACAAAGAGATCCTTACCTTTGAGTAACCTAGTGAACCCTTCACACTCTTATTGCTAGAAATCTCTCTCAGACACTCTCCCAAATACACTCTTTCACTTGCTCTTGAAAAATCACGAATAAATAACTCTTTTTCATGTCAATTTTTAAGGACCTTTTATATGAAAGACACAAAAAACTGTCCAGAAAATTAAAATTTTCATTTTAAGCATGTACGATTGAACAATACGATCATATTTTCATACGTGCGAAAAGTTCAAAATCTGATGCTTGAGAACATTTTTTGAATCTATACAAAATATTTTCATACACGATGATCATCCAGTATGGACGAAATTCATACTGTATGAATAGTTAAAAAAATTTTCATCTTCGTAGGGACAAAAATGTACCCCATATTTTTCTACTATGGACATCATTTATACGAATGGGATATCGTACAGTATGATCCATTCAGAAAATTTTCAAGTTCTTCAGGATGAAAAGGGACACATCCAATTCATACTCTGGACGTCATCTATATGAACATGACATCGTATAGTACAATCAATTCAGAAAAACTTTTGATTCGTAGGGACGAAAAAGGACCCATCCAAACTATACTATGGTCGTCGTCTATATAAACGGGATATCGTACAGTACAATTATTTCAAAAAACTCTAAGATTCGTCAGGAAGAAAGGGACCATTCTAATTCGTACTCTAGATGACGTCTGTACGAAGGAAGCTTTCTACAGTACGATCAGTATTGAATTAAAAAAATTTCTACCTGCAGTTCGTTTAACTGCACATAGGGGAAAATAATTGAACAAATCGTCCCGTACGAAATGATTTCGTACAGTACGATTAGTTTAAAAAATTACAATTTTAAATACTCCCTTAATGTGTGTGCATAATTACTCAATTACACTCACACTCTCTTAGACACAATTTTACAATGAACATTAATATAATCTGATTTAAGGTCTTCAATAATCTAGAGTATGATTTCCTTGAAATGTTAATACACAAAAAAAAATACATCCAAAATATATTAGGAGAAATTATAATTAAAATAATAATACTTGGAATAATAAAAAATATGCATGTTGCATGAATCTCAATAATCAAAAAACTAAGTTGCAATAATCTCAACAATCTCCCTCTTTTTGATGATGGCAAAATAATTATTATTTTAGTTAACATGTATATATGTATACCATAAATTTCTCCTTAGCTCCAAAAAAAAAAAAACATGTAAATATAGAGAAATTTCATGAAGAGCACACAATAGTTTTTTTTATTTTTAAACATATAAAACACAAACAATAAACACAAACACAATATACAAAAATACAAACATATGAACACAAACACATGAAACATAAAACACAAAATAATATTACTCCCCTTTTTGACAACAACAAAAAGGGAATAAGAAAGCTAAAATGAAAGATGTCAAATGAGAAATCATAATAATTGATCTTGAAAGAGATTGATATATAGTTGTAATAATAAAGGTAATTGCCATAAGATGAAAAAGAAAGATTCAAACATTTTAAATTAAAGAACAACTTAGATAAGAAAAAATTATCAAGATCATGAAGTATTCTAGAAATTTAGATAAGGAGGATTATTGCAAAAGTGACGAAATGATGATTTGTTAATTTTATTTTTCAATATAAAATATAATTGAAATTAGATTGATTTGAATTAAAGATTAAACGATAGAGGAAAGAACATATTCAATTGGTGACATTGTACGTATTTTCAAATATTTGTGGCACACTTTGTGCATCTTTTTCTATTTGGACTAATTTTATGCCTCTTTTCATTTTGTGAACCATTGCACATTCTTTAAATTTTTGTACACACTGTACATTTCTTTTTTATATACTCCCCTTTTTTATATATTTGATCTTTCCAAAATCAACAATCTAAAAATTAAAATTTTCTAATTACAAAAAAAATTATATAAAAAAATAAATAAAAAATAATAAGACATCAAAATTACAATAATGATATTCAAGTTATATTTGCTTAAAATGAATGTGAGATTGATATGCTTAACTTGATAAAGTTATCCGTTAACTTAAATTTTTGAAAAATTAGATTTCATAATAAAATTAATTTTGTAATACATGTTAATTTATAACTCTTTTTAGATTAATTAAAAATAGGCTTTTCATAAAGGCAAAATCATATTTCAAACAAAGAATAAAAGCAACTAAATAAAACATGACATTTTTATTTATATAAAAAAGAGCAAATACATCAAAGCTATTGATATCAATAATCATAACTTCTAAACATCATAACATCAATATAAATCAAAATATAGTAACAAGTACTACAAAAAGAAATAAACACAGACATCCTCACATCATCAAGAAAGGACTAGCAAAAGCAACTAAAAGGAAATACATCTAAAACTCTGAAGGACCATGTTCTGTAGGGGAGGTTGGCTGAAGACTGAGAAATAACTATTCATCATAGCTAAATTCATGTTCACCGAATCAAACTGGGGATCCACCCCATATTTTGTTGGTACTGTACATCCTGCTGGTATAAATGAGTTTGAATTTGATCATAATGTTGATCAAAATAACTCTCCAACCGATCAAATTGCTAGACCATCTCCTAAAAGTAGTTCTGATCAGGTCCCTGAGCAGGTGCAGGTGCTCCCCCTTTTCCCTCAGTATCCTCACTTGAACTCTCATTCCTCCTAAAAAAAGATCGAAAAGAGGCATCGGTGAAAAATATTGACATTTCAGTGGGAGGATCAGGATGAATTATGTTGTACTTCTTTTCTAAAATGTAGGTCACTAAATTTCCTAGAGAAATATTCTTCTTCCTCTTATAAGAAGAAAACCTAATTTCAAAAAGGTTATGAATGTAATCCAAGATAAGTTGGGCCTCATCAATTGGTTGTCAGTCATGATCAAATAGGTAGCAGTGGATAGAAGAGGAGTAATGTTTATGTGATCACCAGCCTTAGGATAATTGAAGTTCTTAATACATGTTGGATGACCCTAGCATTTTTATTTAAAGTGTATACTCTAACCAAGTGACGAACTTGAGTTACACCTCTAAGAGTTTTATTTATCTAAGACAAATCATAGTTGGATTTAGAGGTTAATGTTGTGCTCTAGTCCCACGAGTCCTTAAACGAAGAAAGGTTCTTATTTCTTCCTTAGTTATTTCCACCCATTGTGTTTTGACAAATAATGTTATCCTACTCTCATCCTCACTTAATCTCATATTTTCTATAAAATAGTGAAAAGTTTCTCTATGATAAGCATATATCAATGTCAAAATGAAGGAGAACTTGGTTGAGGCAAAGAGAGGCATAATAAAAAAGTGGATATCATCTTGAATCAGTAGTCTTGAAGGAGTTATTTTAGAGGCTATATACCTATAGAAAGAATCCTCATTATCTCTAGATAGAAAGTTGTCGTCCCCACCCCAAGATGATGAATCCTTAGTAACTCTAGAGTGCTTGCTAGAACTTGCCATTCCTAGGTTGGTGCCTCTAGAAGGATTTAATAAGGGTTTGGAAGTGAATGAAAATAAATTCTAAAGCCTTCCTATTTAAAGAAAAAACCCATCGTATAGTACAAAAATTGATTCGTACATACAATCTTGAGACATAAGGGTCAAAAAAATTTTTGTATGGACGAACTGAAAGTTCGTTAAGGATGTTAATCCCTTATGAACAAGCCCAAGGCTAACCAAGAGGGGGGGGGGGGGTGAATTGGTATTTTAAAAAAAAAATTAATCATAAACACAAACTCAAATTAAAACCAAATTCACCACGAAGAAATTTAAAGTGTGGAAATTAAATGCGAAAAAAGCAATAGTACAGCACACTGAGATTTATAGTGGTTCGGTCAACTCGACCTACGTCCACTCCCCGGAGGTGCCCTCCGAGTATTGCACTAAACATAGTGACTCTCCTTTTGCTCCCACAGCAAGGCGGAGAAGCCTTTACAAAATCTCCTTTCCACCAACACCGGTGAGGCAGAGAACCCAACTCCTTTTGCTTCCTCCTGTAGTAGGCAGAGAACCTTAATCGATTGCTGAAGTTGACCTCTCTCTTCCCTCCAAAGATAAGGGACTATGATGGAAGAAGAAGATGTGGATCAATGCCTAGAGAAACCTTTGTAAAACCCCCTCACAAACTCTCCCTCACAAGATCCTCTCAATGTTTCCCACTTTCTCTCTCTCCTCTAGACTCTCTCATGTCAAGAGAACATCATAAGATATTCTAATGGGTAGAACAAGTGCTCTTAAAAAGAAGAGCTTTGGAATAGCTCATTAATTACAACTAATTGACTTTATCATCCAGGATGATATTTATATCATCCTGTACGATCAATGCATTTTAAGCTCAATAAGCCAGGACGATCTGGGATGATCAGAAGAAATTTATTCATATCACCCAGGCTGATATAAAATCATCTTGTACGATTAGTACAAATCAGTGAATATTGTCCAGACAATCGCACTGAAAGTATTTTTGGATGATAAAAAAATAGCTTGATCGTTCAGGCCATTCTCACGATCGTCTCAGACGATCAGTTCAAATCCGTAAAAATCATCCAGAGCATCACTCTCAATAGAAGGTGCCCGATGTTGATTGTCCAAGAATAACTAAGGTTTTTTTAACAGATCATCCTGGCCGATCCTGATATCGTCCAGGACGATATGATCGAGTCAATCAAACCTTAATTATTTTTGTGAATTACCAGATTAATTTAGATATAATTGTATTGCATCGTCCAGGACATAGTTTAGGATGATGTCCAAAAATAAATAATACCTAAAATGATCTGGCATATGATTCTTTTTTTTAAGCATATTGTCCTGGCCGATACAAAGATTATCTAGGATGATGTGCTTAATGGCGGCTACCTTAACAAGGATGCCCTAATTAGGGTTTGTTTTTTTAATTGATAGTTTAGGTTTATATTGGGATCATCCTCGATGATGTGAGCAAAAATAGAAAAACTCTAAGTTAGATAAAAAAAAATATTCCCCCAAGTGTGTGTGTGCAAGGTTACTTAGCATCATGAATCACATCATTTACAATAGACTCAAGAAGGCAAAAAATTTACAAACTGACTCAGACCTAGTCTACCCAATCTTGAGCTGGTTAAAATTGTAGTCTTGATCTTGTGGACCTGAAATATTAGTAGGCAAGACTGTCGTAGAGAAACAGAAGTGTTTGCTATCATCAAAATTTTATTTCTTGAAATCAGATACGCAATAATCTCCCCCTTTTTGATAATGACAAACACAAAAATAATTAAAGCAATTCAAGAATAGTTTTAAGGAAACAGTGAGAAGAAAAAAACACAGTTTAACTACCCAATAACATAATCAAACTACAAAGAAACCAGTACAACTAACTACTCCCCCTTTTGATATTACAAAAAAGAGGAGGAAAGTAAAACAGAAACAAAGTAGAGACTAAAAATAGAAACAAACTATAATATAAAGCATCATAAAAAAACTGAATAATAGAAATACGGCCTCTGATCATCTGATGGAGGTGGAGGTGGTGGGGGCAGGGTGAAAGTAACTGGAAAGGGTGGCGAACTGCTCTCTAAACTAGGCCATATCTTCGTCGTGCTGGCACTGCTATTGCGCCATGTAGGAGTCAAAGTTGGCTAAGTCCTCAGCAAGTTGCTGCTCTTGGGCAGCAACATAAGTCTCGAAATATGTCTCTCACTAATCAATTCGCTCAACCAGCGCTCAACCAGCTGATCCAACTGAGAGTGCTGGCATAGCGAAGTATGTGCAGGAATAGCAGTGGGAGCCTCCTCCTCCCCAGCTTCCTCATCTTCCTCGTGCCCCGGGTGGAGACGAGTACTGTTAAGAATATGGAAGAAGTTGTTGGAGTAGAAAGTAGGCTGGAAGTTTGGTGGAGCAGGATATTGGAGGATATATTTTTTTTCTAAGATATAGGCAATGATATGTCCTAGGGCAAGGTTGGGCTTCCTCCTATGTCCTGGATCTCTAATAGTAGTCAGATGCTTAATGTAGCGAAAGATCAAATAAGTGGCATTGAATTCACGATGGGCTAATATGTAAAAAGTGGCGATTGAAAGAAGTGGAGTGATATGAACGTGATCACCAGCTTTTGGAATAATGGAAGTGCGAAGGACATATTAGAAAGTCCTAGCATCTTTGAGTAAGATGCTAGACTCTCCAATATGAAAGTGAGTTATGGTGTTTCGAAGAAAGTGGTTGGCCGGAGCCCAATCGTAGTTAGGGTCAGAACATTGGGTGTGGAGTTTATCCCCTATGGTGGAAAGTTGCAAAAGCTCTACATAGTCTTGATATGTGATCTCTATGGGACGTTGATTCACATAGGATCCGAGGAAGTAAAAGAAGAATTTATGTGGAGGATAGCAAAAAATTCAAAAGGAAGCTTGTAGTTGAAAGGGACAGATAGAGTGAGAAACAAAATCAAGGAAGTGGGTACAAATAAATCTAAGACAGGATTGGATAGAATTTGAGGGTTGACAGTCTAGGATATAGTGATCCTTACTTTTTTGTACCTCAAATAGGCAGCCCGGTCAGTTGCCTCGGTGAAGCGAGGGTCAACAGCCGCCCTCAAGGAACTCCTAGAAGGATGGAGAGAATGCTTTCTACCTGCCATTCAGGAACAACAAGGAAATAGGATGTATAAGGCTGATAGAAGAGGGGGGTGTGAGGAAAAATGGCTGGAGTCCTCGAATTTTAAAGAATCGGTCGGATCGTTCAGGACGATCGCAGAATCATCCAGGGCAATTGCAAAATTATCCAGGACAATCCAGTGCAATAATTGAGTCCGAGATGATTAGTTAAAAAGGCGTTGATATCATCCAGGATGATCAGATATCATCCTAAATGATAAGACATGGACGATCATCCCGAGGAGAGATTCCGGACGACCATTGAAAAAGCAGATCATCTGGGACGATTAGGTGGATCGTCCTGGATGATGCACAATAAAGGATCATACCGACCAAATTTAAAACATTTAAATGCATTTCCATGTGTATCATCCATGACAAATAGGTGGATCGTCTGGCATGATTCTCCAATAATGGATCATACTGGCCAAATTTAAAGATTTTACACGTATTGCCATGTGTTTCGTCCAGGACGAATATATGGATTATATGGGACGATTACCAATAATTGAGCAAAGAGAAGAGCATCGTCGTGGATGAAAAAGGATTAGCCAGGACTATCATAAATGATTGAAGCAGAAGATGATCAGATCGTCCAGGATGATAATGAATCGTCTAGGACGATAAGAAGCAGAATGGTCAGAACAGCCAGCAGATGGAAGTTTAAAAGTGAATGGAACCGATCATCCAAGACTATATGAATAAAGTCCGGGATGATGTGACAAAAAATTTAAAATAGAGGATGGATAGATGATCAGAGAGGACCCAAAAATATTAAAGTCAACTAAAATAAATAAAATAAAATACAAAATAAACCCAAAAATGAACAAAAAAATAAAGATTTTTTTTCTCAAAGCTCTAAAATTATAAATTTTTCATGTGATTGAATTAAAAATTTGTAAGAATCAAGGAGTTAACATCGTCTGAATCCAAAAAATGGTAAAACAATCAATCCTATTATCCCTAGCTCGGACTTCTCCCAGGACAAAACTTCTTTTGAAAATAAAGATCTTAATAAAACAAATCAATTGGAAAAGAAGAAGAGATCCATTCAAAACTTGATTTCAAAAAAATATTTTATAGAATAATATATCAAAGTAATTAGTTACGAACATGAATTTTGAAATCATGCCTTTAAAAAATATCAAGTGACACATGAATTCTTATAAGATTTAAAAAAAATTTGAAAGAGAATAAGCTTGCTTTTGGTGGGCTCATTTTATGCCTCTTGTCAATTGATTGGCGCTCTTTGAGCAACTTTTGATTTTCGAGACACTTTGTGTACCCCCACCCCCACCCCCTTTCAATTTGGCGTCATTGCGCATCTTTTTGTTTTGGCATCATGGGCCTTTTTTTTTATTTGCAAGCTAGTCTCCTTTTTAAAAATTCTTAAACATTCTCAATTATGATTATATCTTCCAAATATTAAAAAAGAAAAACTCACTCTCTAATATAAGGAAGAATGAATCGCAAAACAGAATAAAAAGTCATATGATAAATACAACGACAAGATTACAAAAAAATTGAAGGTAAAATAAAGACTTTGAATATTATATATATAAGGTAGATTGCTGAAGCAAGATTGAAAGATCTCAATTGCAAAGTCCAGTTGTTAATTTGAGATAGACTTTTTAAAAAAAAAGAAAAAAAACACCATTAAAAGAAGTTAGAGGAAAGGAAAAATTAACAGTGTTTGTCCCTTTATCTGATTTAGAGATGTCAAACTTTGACTACAAATTTTTAAAATAAAAAGGCAAAGCATAAGATATCAATTTAGCATTAAAAAAAATTAAAACAAATGAAGGAAAATAAAATAGCAAAAGTAAAAAAATAAATAAGGAAAAACTATAAAAAAATAACCATAAGTGAAAAATAAACAACAGATAAAATATCAGAAATCAGTAAGAATCAAGTTCATGCATTTATGTCAATCACACCCAATCCGAACCTTAAGGTGCTGAAATTGTCGAAGGCCAGTGGTTTAGTAAAGATGTCAGCCAGTTAATTTTCAGTTTCCACATGGTGTAACTCAATGTCTCCCTTAGTGAGATGGTCTCTAATAAAGTGATGTCTTATGTCAATGTGCTTAGTCCTTGAATATTAGATAGGATTCTTAAAAATATAGATGAAAGTAGTGTTGTCACAAATGATTGAGATTATGTCTACAGGTAATCCTAAATCCAGAATTTGCTACTTCAACCAAAGGACTTGGGACACACAGCTCCCTAAGACAATATACTCAGCTTCAATAGTGGAAAGTGTAACAGAGTTTTTTTTTCTACTGGACTAGAATACTACATATTATCTTATAAATTGTCAAGTCCCAGAAGTGCTCTTTCTATCCACCCTACATCTTGCAAAATCAGAATCAGAATATTCAATGATCTCAAAAGAAGTGTTTTGCCTAGGGTCCCAGATTCCTAATTTTGGGTCCCTAAGAGGTATCTAAGAATTCTCTTAACTGCATTCATGTGGGATTCTTTAGGATCAGCTTAAAATCTAAAACAAAGATAAACACTAAACATTATATCAGGTCGGCTAGCAATCAGATAAAGTAGAGATCCAATCATTCCTCTGTACTTCTTTTGATCAACAGATTTTTCATTACTATCCTTATCCAACTGAACACTGGAGGTCATGGGAGTATTAATTAGCTTGGCTTTATCCATTTCATATTTCTTCAAGATGTCCTTTATGTACTTTGATTGATTTAGAAAGGTTTCATCATCCAATTGTCTTATATTAAACCCCAAAAAGTATAACAACTCTCCCATCATACTCATCTCAAACTCCTTAGTCATTATTTTAGAGAAATTATAACATAGCTTTTTATGAGAAGATCCAAACAGTATATCATCGACATAGATCTGAACAATGAGTAATTCATCTCATACTTTCCTCAAAAAAAGGGTGGGGTCTACGCTCCCCTTAACAAACTCCCTCTCTAGTAAAAATGTGTTAATCCTCTCATACCAAGCTCTGGGTGCCTATTTAATCCATATAAGACCTTTTTTAATTTAAAAACATGATTTGGAAATTAGGAACTCTCGAAACCCGAGGGTTTCTCTACAAACACATCCTCTTTTATTACCCCGTTTAAAAAGGCACTCGTAATGTCCTTTTTGAAAAAGCTTAAATCCCTTATAATAAGCAAAGGCTAATAGCACTCTAATGGCTTCCAATCTAGCTACAAGGGAAAATGTCTCCTCAAAATCAATCCCTTTTATTTGGTTACACCCCTTAGCCATTAATATTTCCTTATTCCTAAACACCACACCAGAACCAGTCATCTTATTCTTAAAGACCCATTTGGTTCCAACTACACTTTGTCCCTTTGGTTTTTCTACAAGCTCCCAAAAATCATTCCTAACAAGTTAGTTTAACTCCTCTTACATGGCTAAGATCCAAAACTCATCAGAAAGGGCTTGATTGATGTTGGTGGGTTCAGTCATTGAGATCAAGGTAGAGTGGTTCACTTCCTTTCTAAGCCCATGTCAAGTCCTAACTCCTTTAGAAGGGTCTCCTAAGATCCGTTCTTTAAGGTGGCTCGAAGAGTATCTCCAATTTCTAAGCAAAGTGTGTGTAGGTTCAACCCTTTCCTCTATATCTATATTTTCTTCTCCTTGGGTAATCTCACCTACTCCATTAGTGTTTTGGGGCTCTACCCACTTCTTTGAATTTTCAACTCCAGTGGTATTCTCTCCAACTTCATCTTCCTCCTCAACTTGAGACTTCCTAGGATCAGAATCATCAAACACTACATGAGTAGTCTCCTCCACCACCAATGTGTTAAGATAGTTGCTATTTGAATGCTTTACATTTTGTAACTTATGTAGTTTTGATGATTCCAAACATTATTGTTCAAATGTGTAGTTATCTCCTAACAATTTTAGAAAATTTGTATTTGCTCTTGTGTGTACTAACATTTCAAGAAAAATGAACTCCAGACTACGAAGACTGAAAGTTCGTTCGGGATGTTAAGCCCTATGAACTTAGTCCCAAGCTAAACAAGAGGGGGGGTAAATTGGTATTTTAAAAACTCTTTTCACAAAGAAAGAAAATTGCATAAACCAAATCACACCTCAGAAATAAAATGCAGAATTTAAAAAGTGCGGAAGCAAGAAAAAGAACACAGAGATTTATAGTGGTTAGGTCGACTCGACCTACGTCCACTCCTTGGAGGCACCCTCCAAGTATAGCACTACAAAACCTGACTCTCCTTTAGCCCCCACGGCTAGGCGGAGAAGCCCTCACAAGAACCTCCTTTTTGCCACCCCGGCAAGGCAGAGAACCTACCTCCTTTTGCTTCCTCCTGAAGCTGGCACAGAACTACAACCAAACGCAAACTCCTTACCTCTACCGACCCTTCCACGAACGAGAAACTCCAGACGAAAGACAAGCAGAGCGATCCTTGAAGCAACCCTTGTGAATCCCCTCACAAGCTCCCCCTCACAAGATCCTCTCTCTCTCCCTCTCTCTCTTTCTCTCCTCAAGGTCTTCTCAGGTCAAGGCAGCATCCAAAGATTATTAAAAACATTGAACAAGAGCTCTTTAAATAAAAGAGCTTCAAAGGAGCTCATTAATTGCAAGTTGCCGACAATATCGTCCAAGACGATATGGACATCGGCCTAGCCGGTCAGTACAAATCACAGAAGATAGGCCTGGGCATCGCCCTGGGAACAGTCCTGGATGATTGAATGTTGGCTTGATCGTCCAGGCCGATCTCACGATCGTCCTGGCCGATCAGTTCAAATAAGAGGAAAATCGTCCTGAGCATCGCCCTGTTTTTGAGCTGGCCGATATTTATCGTCCTAAAGTAACTTAAGGATTTTGAATAGATCGTCCTGGCCGATCCTGCGATCGTCCAGGACGATATGATCGTATCAATCATCCTTAATTACTCCCTTGATTTCCTGATCAATTAAGGCATAATTTGATAATTTCGTCCAGGCCGATCCGTGGATCATCCTGGCCGATAATTTAAAAATACAGTATACCTTAATTGTCTATGGCGGCTACTTCTTTCTATTTTGAGCTTATCGTCCTGGCCGATACACGTATCGTCCAGACCGATATGTTAATGTCGGCTGCCTTAATTAAGAATCCTGATTAGTGTCTCTTGTTTAACTCGATCGTCAAGGATGATCCAATGAATCGGCCTGGCCGATGTGAGCAAAAATAGAGATTCTAAATCTCTCAAGTGTGTGTGTAGGGTTACTTAGTATCAGTTTTTTGAACATTACAAACTAACTCAAGAAGAGAAAAAATAGATTACAGACTGACTCAACCCTATACCTACGTAATCCTGAACTGGCTTCCTCTTGATCGTCCGATCTTCGATTCCTGAAAAGTTAGAAGCAACAAGTAGTCCAAGAGAAATAGTGTTTGTCAATCATCAAAACATAAGTCATGAAAAAATAGATTTGCAACAATCTCCCCCTTTTTGATGATGGCAAACACAAGAAGGAAAAATTAAAAAAAAAAGGTTCATTAGAAATTCAAAGTTACAAACCCCAAACCCAACAGCTTTTTCCTACACCTTACTCCACCTTTTGTCATCACAAAAAGAGGGTCCAGATAAAAAAAAGAAAACATCACAAAAGACAAACAAGCAAACTACAAAATGACAGGAAATAAATAACACAAAGTACAGACTAAAACAACGAGGGATCCAGATCATCAGATGGAGGTGGTGGAGGTGGCTGCTGAAAGTAGGTGGCAAGTGTGGTGAACTGAGCATTGAACCAGGCGATGTCCTGGTCATGCTGCTGCTGCTGGTGAACCAAGTAACTATCAAAGCGGGCTAAGTCCTCCGCGCGATTCTGCTCGTAGCGGGCAATGTCCTCAGAATATTGCTGCTCCTGTGCAGCAACGTAAATATCGAAGCGGGTCTCCCAACGATCAAACCTCTCTATCAACTGATCAACTGGTGAGTGCTAGTGGAGAGGAACAGGATCAAGAACGGGAGCAGGAGCGGGAGCCTCCTCCTCTCTAGCCCCCCGACCTTCCCTATCTCCTGGGTGGAGACGAGTATTATGAAGGGCAGTGAAGGAATTGTTTGAGTAGTAAGGAGGATAAAGGTCAGGATGAGCAGGATATTGGAGATTGTATTTGGTTTCAAGGACATAGGCTATGATGTGTCCTAAGGCTAGATTGGGTTTTCTCTTATGGCCTGGATCGCAAATAGTGGTTAGGTGATCGATGTAGCGAAAGAGTAGATCAGTGGCATTGAATTCTCTTTGGGCCATAATGTAGAAAGTAGTGAGGGAAAGTAGAGGGGTGATGTGGATTCGGTCCCCGGCTTTTGGAATTATGGAGGTGCGAAGGACATGTTGGATTGTCCTAGCATCTTTGACTAAAGAGCTAGTCTCTCCAACATGGAAAGGTGCATTGGTCTGGCGAAGGAAGTGATTCGCCGTGGACCAGTCAAAATCAGGATCAGAGGCTATTAGGTGCAGCTTATCCCCGGTGGTGGATAGCTGTAAAAGATCAACACAATCCTGATATGTGATTTTGACAGGGCGTCGATTCACATAGGAGGTCAGGGCTGTGAAGGTGCGGTTAATGCGCAGGCTTGCATAAAATTCAAGGAGGAGTTTGAAAGAGAAAGGGACGATGAGGGTGAGTATGAAACAAAGAGAGGTGTGGGAAAAAAGATCCATTACCGGATATGAGAGATGTGCAGGATTGATTGTCTGGGAGAGGGTGATGCCACACTTATTGTAGCGACGGTAGGCAGCCTGATCCTCTGCCTCCCTGAATTGAGGGTCCAGCGTTGCCCTCGAAGAACTCCCAGACGCCTGACGAACATGTTTCCCACCAGCCATAGAAGAGAGTTAGCAAGAAAACACAAAAGGAAGAAGAGTGGAGAGTGAGAAATCATGGCTGGAACGGCCAAAATTTAAAGAAACGGCCATATCGTCCTGGCCGATCTCAGAATCGTCCCGGTCGATATGTCTCAATAATTGCGTACAAACCGATTGGTCAAAAAGGCAGTCCGATCGTCCGGGCCGATCAGATATCGGCCAGGCCGATTAGACACAGGCGATCGTCCCGAGGAGTCAATCCAGACGATCGTTGAAAAAGTAGATTGTTCGGGCCGATTAGGTGTATCGTCCAGGACGATGCACAATAATTGATCGTACCGGCCGAAGTTAAAACGTTTTAAGTCACTGCCACTTGTATCGTCCAGGAAGAACAGTGGATCGGCCCGGCCGATTGTCCAATAATGGATCGTTCGGGGCCGATTTTAAAGATTCAAACGTGCAGACACGTGGATTGTCCAGGACGATCCAGTGTATCGGCCAGGACGATGCATATAAAATGCATCGGCCAGACAAAATATTCTATCGGTCAGAACTATCATCATGATTGCAGCAGAGTTCGATTAGATCGTCCAGGACGATATATGATCGTCCAGGATGATGAGTTATAGCAAGCACAGAAAAGGTCAGCAGATGGATTTTGAAGAGAATTTGTCCTATCGTCCAGGACGATAAAAGTATCAGCCAGGACGATGTGACTAAGAATTGAAAATAAGGAAAAGATGGTGATGATCAAGACCCTAAAAAATAAAACAAAAGAAAAAAAACAGTCAAAACATAGTAAAACAAAACAAAAACACAACGAAAATCAAATAACGAATATTTTTTTTTTTGGATTTTAATTTTCTAATTTTTTTTGTTTTAGCGAAGCATTTCATATGATAAAATCTCAAATATTTTTAAACTTTAGTGTTCCAGGAGATCAAGGAGTTTAACAAATTTCAATCAGAAGATGGTAGAACATCCGATTCTGTTAACCCTAGATCAGACATCCTTTAGGGTACAAAATTCTTTTGGAAAACAAAAATCCAACTCAGAATAACTATATAGGATAATAAGATCCATTCAAGACTTGTTTACAAAGAAAATATCTCATAATTAATAACCTAAAGTAATTTTTCTTAATCATGGAAATTGAAATCAAGTCTTTGAAAACATCACATAATCAATGAGTTTTCTAAGTTTTAAGAGTTTTACCAAAGAGAGGATAGCTTGCATTTAGTGGGCTCATTTTATGCCTCTTGTTATTTTGATTGGCTCTTTTGAGCATCTTTTTATTCTTTGATACACTTTTGTGTATACTGTTAAGATAGTTGCTATTTGCATGCTTTACATTTTTGCAACTTATGAAGTTTTGATGATTCCAAACATTATTGTTCAAATGTGTAGTTATCTCCTAACAATTTTGGAAGAATTGTACTTGCTCTTGTGTGTACTAACATTTCAGGGAAAACGAAATCCAGATTACGATGACTTCAAATTGAATTCAGCATGAGATACTCTGTAAAATTTGAAGCTTGCACTTTTCTTTGAAATAAAAAATTGAAAGTGAGTGATTATAACTTGAGTGAATAAAAACATACACGTACATGAGGAGATCATATAAAATTTATATTGATCGTACAGGACGATATACGTTCGTACTGGACGATCAGACAGTTATCTCCTATAGAGCATATGGAACGAGTAGGAACTTGCTCGGAAAATTTTTTCTAAGTCCTATTCGTCCAGGATGAAATAAATTATCATCCAGGACGATTGGCTCTCTGTAAGATTTTCGTCCATATGAAATTAAATTATCGTCCATGGCGACTGGTTCTCTGGAAAATTTTTGTCCAGACGAAATTAAAAATCGTCCATGACGATCGGGTCTTTGGAAAATTTTCGTCCAGATGAAATTAAATTATAGTCCGTGGTGATTGGTCCTCTGGAAATTTTTCGTCCAGACGAAGTAAATAATCGTCCAGGGCGATCGGTCCTCTGTAAAAATTTCGTCCAGACGAATCAATTTTCGTCCAAACGATTAACCGACTTAGGACAGTTTTCACTAGTTTCTAGAACCGACCTTGTAATAACCGTTCGTACAGGACGAACCTCGTTCGTACAGGACGATCAGCTGTACGAAGACATTTTGTACACATATTCAAATAGGGTCATTTCAGATCATTTAAGTAAAATCGTCCAGGACGATCCACGATCGTACAGGATGATCCACTGCGTACAGAATTGAATACTTGCAGTTTTTGGGCGGTTTTTCTTGTCTTTTGTATAAATAGTCCAAATTAGACTGCCACCCAATCTTTTTGTCATTTGATCTTCGTGCCTCTTGAGAGAATAGCCAAGGAGAGAGTGGAAGAGAGCATTCAAGGGAGGATTCCTACCACTGGAGCGAGAAGGCTTCATTTGGAGTTCAAAGGTAAGAGTCTCTACTTGTGAATTGGGATTACTTCACTCTTTTCCTTTTTCCTTCTAGATTCTTGTGAGAAGATCTGTCAAGGAGATCCGATTCTCTGCCGACACTTGGAGAGTGTGAACAACCGAAGGATTCTCTGCCCACACTTGAAGAGTGTAAACAGCTGAAGGGTTCTCTGCCCACACTAGGAGAGTGTGAAAGGACGGACGGTTCTCTGCCAACACTAGGGATAGTGTGAAAGGACTGACGGTTCTCTGCCAACACTAGGAATTGTGTAAAAGGACGGACGGTTCTCTACCGCACCGGGGAGTGGTGAAAAGAGTGTGTTGTAAAGGCTTCTCCGCCTTGCTGTGGATGCAAAAGGAGAGTCACTATTGGTATTAGTGCAATACTCAGAGGGTGCCTCTGGGGAGTGAATGTAGGTCTGGTTATAGACCGAACCACTATAAATCTGGTGTCATTTACTTTACTGTTTTTACGTTTCCTCACTTTATATTTCAGTTTTAAAAACTCTGTGGTTGAAAAACATTTTTTTACAAAATTTAAAAGAAATTTTATTTCGGTTCAATAATTTTCAAAAAAGGGGACTTAAATTTTTTAAACTACCAATTCACCCCCCTCTTGGTAGCCTTGGGACATTCACTTAGGCTTAACAACCTAATTACTAGACTCAATAAGTGGTATCAGAACTTCGTTTCAAAATCATAAGTTTGAACTACTTTTTGATTAACGTAGATGACTACTTTCGGAAACCGTAACACACCTGAGGGTTACTCTATCACTAGACCTCCACTGTTTGACAATATTCCTTTTGATTTTTCGAAAACACGCATGTCTACTTTCTTATAGTCACTTGATTATCGCATGTGGATGTTAGTCCAGGATGGCTACACAAAAGCAACTAGATTAGTTGATGGAGTATTGGTAGAAATACCTTTTACAGATTGGACTGTAGAAGAACGTGACTTAGCACAATTAAATGCCAAATGTTTAAACAGTTTCTTTTGTGCTTTAAAATCTGAAGACTACATGCGGGTTTCCACTTGCAAAAGCGGAAAGGACATATGGGATAGACTTTGTATAACTTATGAAGGGACAAATGAGGTTAAACAATCAAGGCTCAATATCTTGTTACATGATTATGAATTGTTTCGCATGAAACCTAATGAATCTATTTCCGACATGTATACAAGATTTACACAAATTGTCACTTCTTTGCATGCACTTGGTAGGGAATTAACTAATGTTGAAATGGTCAATAAGATTATTCGTTGTTTACCTACTGCTTATGATGCAAAAATTACTGCAATTACAGAGTCTAAAGATTTAAACATTTATTCTATTGACAATCTTCTTGGTTCACTCATTGCTTATGAGCAAGGAGTAAGTCAAAGAAAGATTGATGCAGGTGAATCTCAAAAGGAGAAGAATATAGCACTAAAAGTGGAAGAGTCAGAGAGTGAACACTCACAACCTGAGGATGAAGATGATATTGCACTTATGACTAGACAATTCAGAAGCTTTTTAAAGAGGAAGCATAAGAGACGCCAGCAATGGAGTAGAGGTAAGTTTAATAGAAATGGCAAGGTTTTTAATGAAGTGATTTGTTATGAATGCAGAAAACCAGGTCATATTAAGACTGATTGCCCAAAACTCAAAGCCACTCCTGGTAAGGAGAAGGTGGAGGAGAAACCTATGGTAAAGAAGGGCAAGAAGAAGTTTCAAAGAGCTTTCTGGGCGGACTCAGCTTCAGACTCATCTGAGACGGAAAAAGAAGAAGAAGTCACTAATCTTTGCTTGATGGCAGACAATGTGGATCACTCAGATCAAGAAGAGGAATGCTCTCACACAAGACCTCGTGGGAGCATATGGTACCTGGATAGCGGATGTTCAAAGCATATGACTGGAGACACTACACAATTCATATCGCTAGAAGCCAGGAATGGAGGCAAGGTTACACTTGGAGATAATGCCACAAAGAAAGTGGTTGGATCTGGTATGATTGGTAATTTCAAAAACTGTTTTATAGACAATGTGTTATTGGTTGAAGGCTTAAAGCATAATTTGTTAAGTATAAGTCAGCTATGTGACAAGGGATATAATGTGAAATTTTTACCTACTAGCTACATATTAAGCCTAAATGGTAAAAAAGTTTTAAATGGAAAAAGGGTAAACAATGTTTACATGCTAGATTTGAATTCATTTCATACTCATATTGCTTTCTGTTTGAAAACTATTTCTGATGAATCTTGGCTTTGGCATAGGAGACTTTGTCATTCTAGTATGAAAAATCTTAGGAGAATTACCCAAAAGAATTTAGTAAGAGGTATACCAAAACTAGACTTTACTAAGGACCACCTTTGTGATGCATGTCAATTAGGAAAACAAGTGAAGTCCTCTTTCAAGTCCAATAATGATATTAGAACTAGTAAACCATTAGAAATTCTTCACATGGATCTTTTTGGACCAGTAGGAACTGTAAGTCTAGGAGGGAAGGTATACGGATTTGTTATTGTGGATGATTTCTCAAGATTCACTTGGGTTAGATTTCTTTTTCATAAAAGTGAATCATTTGAGGAATTCAGAAATTTTTCAACTTGGATACAGAGAA
This sequence comes from Dendrobium nobile, assembly GCA_022539455.1. Taxonomy (NCBI): domain Eukaryota; kingdom Viridiplantae; phylum Streptophyta; class Magnoliopsida; order Asparagales; family Orchidaceae; genus Dendrobium; species Dendrobium nobile. Next base: position 6,314,527 of record CM039731.1, read on the forward strand.
AACTAGGATGTGAAATAATGTCTTTACAAAGTGATCATGGAGGAGAATTTGAAAATGAAAGATTTAAAAATTTTTGTAAAGAAAAGGGATTGATCATAATTTTTCTGCACCTAGAACCCCTCAACAAAATGGGGTAGTTGAAAGGAAAAACAGAACATTAATAGAAGCCGCTAGAGCAATGTTGGCAGAATACTCACTTCTTAGATATTTTTGGGCTGAGGTGGTTAGCACTGCATGTTATGTTCTGAATAGAGTGAATGTGAGATCGAATTTAAATAAAACAACCTATGAGTTACTAAAAGGTAGAACACCAAATTTGTCTCATTTTCATGTTTTTGGTTGTAAGGTGTTCATTCATAACAATGGAAAATCTGCCTTAGGAAAATTTGATCCAAAATCAGATGAAGGAATTTTTGTTGGATATTTAAGTGTTGGAAAATCTTATAGGGTATTAAACAAAAGAACTTTAGTTATTGAAGAAACCACACATGTTGTATTTGATGAATCTGGAAATTTAAAAGAGCCAAATATTGTTGAAGAAGAAATTGAGGAAAACTCCCAAAAGATTGATAGATTAAATTTGGAAGAAAATGTGGAAGAAAATTTGGAAAGAGAAAATCCTTTGCCTAGAGATTTGAGATTTTCTAAAAACCACCCAAGAGAATTGATTATAGGAGAACCTAGTGAGGGTGTTAGAACTAGGCGTGGATTAAATAAGGAAGTCAATCATTCAGCCTTTATTTCAACCATAGAACCCACTAATATTGATCAGGCACTTTTTGATGAATTTTGGATATTGGCCATGCAAGAAGAGTTTAATCAATTTGTAAGAAATAAAGTTTGGGATTTAACTACAAGGCCAAAAGATCAAAGTATTGTTGGAACTAAGTGGGTGTTCAAAAATAAAATGAATGACTCAGGAGTAGTCATTAGAAATAAGGCTAGATTAGTTGCTAAGGGGTATAATCAAATTGAAGGAATTGATTTTGAGGAGACCTTTGCCCCTGTAGCAAGACTTGAAGCAATTAGGGTTTTACTTGCCTTTGCCTGTTTTAAAAGTTTTAAATTGTTTCAAATGGATGTCAAAAGTGCCTTTTTGAATGGTGTTATTGAAGAAGATGTTTTTGTAGAACAACCTCCAGAATTTGAAAATTCAAAATACCCAAACCATATTTTTAAGTTAAAAAAGGCATTATATGGATTGAAACAGGCTCCTAGGACTTGGTATGAGAGATTGAGCACTTTCTTACTTGAAAGATCTTTTGAAAAAGGAAGTGTGGATACAACTCTCTTCTTAAAGAAATTTGGAAAGGAAATACTCATTGTTCAAATTTATGTGGATGATATCATCTTTGGATCTTCAAATAAAAATCTATGTGATGATTTTTCTAATACAATGAGTAGTGAATTTGAAATGAGTCTAATGGGAGATTTAAATTACTTTCTAGGTTTTAGCATCAAGCAACTTGAGGAAGGGACATTTCTTAGTCAAACTAAATATATTAAGGACATCCTCAAGAAATATAAAATGGACAATGCTAAACCTGTTAGTACACCAATGAGTTCCTCAGTTCAGTTGGATAAGGACCTTAAGGGAAAATCTGTTGATCAAAAGAAATATAGAGGGATTATTGGATCTTTGCTTTACTTGACTACTAGCCGACCAGATATTATGTTCAGTGTTTGCTTATGTGCTAGATTTCAATCAGATCCAAAAGAATCACATTTGACAGCAGTGAAAAGGATTTTAAGATACTTACTAGGAACTCAAAACTTAGGAATTTGATATCCTAAGTTTAGCTCTTCATTTGAAATTATTGGTTATTCAGATTCTTACTTTGCAGGCTGTAGAGTGGATAGGAAAAGCACTTCTGAAATATGTCAATTCATTGGAAATTCATTAGTTTCTTGGTCTAGTAGAAAACAAAATTCAGTAGCTCTATCTACTGCAGAAGCAGAATACATTACATTAGGAAGTTGTGTGGCACAAGTACTTTGGTTAAAATAACAGTTGATTGATTTAAGATTATCTGTAGGCACTATTCCAATTTATTGTGACAATACTAGTGCTATTTGCATTTCCAAAAATCCTATTCAACATTCTAGAACCAAACACATTGATATAAGACATCATTTCATAAGGGATCATGTATCCAAAGGAGAAATTGAACTCACACATGTTTCAACTGAAAATCAACTTGCAGACATTTTTACAAAACCTTTAACCCATGATACCTTCAGTACTTTAAGAACAAGGCTAGGTGTTATTGATTTAAATGCCTAAACAAAATGTCTTTGCAACATTGATATTTATGTTTTTGTTTTGTTTTTGATTTTGTGAATTTTTTGTGTGTTTTTGAATGAACTTGTTTTTGAGTGTAAGTTTTTGTTTTATGTTTTCTGTGTTTTTAAATGTTTAGTTTGATTTTCTTAAATTAAAAATTCAAAATTCAAAAATTGGAAGAAATCGTCCAGAACGACTTTTGTTTCGTACTGGACGATGTGAGATAAATTGGTTTGCGTGAATTTTAACCGTTTTGAGAGCAATTTTTAATTAGATCGTCTGTACGATCTGACGATCGTCCAGGACGAAATTTTTCTTTTTCTCAAACGTTGAGACGATTGAATGCAGCGGTTGAGTGGATAAGTCAGTTTTAAATATGGATTTCGTCTGTACGAATTTTTGGTTCGTCCAGACGAACAAATGTCGTTTCATTGTAGGGGACGGTTTTCAAGAGACTAGAAATTAAGTTACTTTTGGATCGTCTGTACGAAATTATTTCGTCTGTACGATCGGTCAAGTCAAAAAGCCTGTATGAAGGGACGCATCGTAAGTTGTGTTGATTACGAAAAGCCGTTACATTTTGGACGAAATGGATCGTCTGTACGAAATATTTTTGTTCCGACGAATGATGATTTTCGTCCAGGACGAACGTATCGTTTTTCTTTAAATATGAAGGCTTTCTAACTCAACAATCACACTTCCAAACTTCTCTTTCAATCCCTTTCTACTTCAAATCGTCAATGGCCTCATCAAGCAAGAGCGAAAGGTGTTAGTGAAGAAGCCCAATAGAAATGCCTCAGAAAACTTCCTGTCTAAGGCAAATGAGGAATCCTTTCCTCGTTTTGCTTCCGCCAAAATAACTCCATCTCGCATCTTAATCCAAAGCGAGATAAATTATAAGGTAATGCACCTTTTTGCCTCAACCCAATTCCATTTCATACTTTCTCTCGTCCACTTCTACAACAAGCAAACCTTCCACTATTTCCTAGCAAACATAAGTTTTAACTCGGACCACTCTTCCATTAGTTCCTTTGTTTTCAAGCAAAAAGTAGAAATCACCAAGCATGACATTGGTGCATTTCTAAACTTAAGAACTGAAGGATATAGAGCTCACACCCTAATGACTGAAAACACATTCAAATGGGAAGATGTCAATAGGGTAATTAGAAAAAGTGGCCTAACCTATCATGTTACTAGAGTATCCGGTATGACCAAGAATGCCCGTATCATCCAGCATTTCCTTCGTTCTTCAATCATTCCTAAAGCTGGTGATAGGATCAATATTACCCCTCTCCTTTCTATTCTAACCTTTTTAATTATGGATCGTCACCCAATCGACGAAGCCCAACTTATCATAGATCACATCTATGGGCTTTCAGAAATAGGACATGCAGATCAGAAAAGAAAAAGGAACATCTCTTTAGGACACTTAGTTACTTACATCTTGGAAAAGAAGTATAACTTAGTGCATCCTGATGAAGAGTATGAAGAGCCAGTTTATTATAATGATGCTTCCTTCAGATTGCTTTTCAAGGAGGAAAAGGAAAAAGAAATAGCACATGGTAGTGCCTCAGATGAAGAAGAAGAAGAAGGAGTGCAAATCTCTGCACCTCAGTCAGATTATCAGAATCTGATTGAGAGATTTAATAGATTAGAGACTCATGTTGATCAAAGGTTTGATCAATTTGATGCTCAACTTATGCAGCAACAACAAGACATTGGTATCATTAGAAATGAAGTACATGAAATCAATACCAATGTAATGTTGATGGCCTCCTACTTCAACCTTTTCGGTGGCATTCCTCCTCCTCCTCCACCAGAACAGTAGAGATGATTTTCTTTATGTTTGCTGTACTCGTGTTTATTTCATGTTTTGTTGTGTCAGTGTTTATGTTAACTGTTTTATTTTTTATGTTTATCTTTTCTTTTAAGTTAAGTGTATGTTCTTAAATGTTTTTAGATATTATGAAATGTGTAATCCTTTCATTAATATCAATGCATGTAGTTCTTGTTTCAAATTTGATTTGTTTTTGAAATATGGTTAATTTTTATGAATTTCATTAGTATTATTTAATCTTCATAGTGCTTAAATTAGATTGTAATTTGATATTATCTACATTAGAAAATCTAGTCTTTCTAAATTTAAAAGTTGTTTATAACTTGTTGTAATTAGAACTTTTAAATTCATGTCTATTCATTTAGACTACATAAAAGTTAATATTATTATTGTAATTTAGATGTTTTCTTATTTTGTATTTCCTTGCTCAAATAATATTTATGCACTTAGAAATATTTGAAATTTTAGATTATTGATTTTGGAAAGAATTGGTCTCAATTACTCTTGAAAAAATTGTACAAAAAGTATAAAAATTAAAAGGAATGCGCAAAGGTTTGCAAATATGAAAAAGAGGCACAAAATCAGCCCAATATCAAAAGATGCATAAAAATGTGCCCAAAAATTTTGAAAAAGATGCGCAAAGTGCCACATGTGGTAATTCTCTTCTTTCCAAATTCTTTCAATCTCTTAATTCAAATTGTTCTTATGTTCATTTATATTCTATTGAACTTTGAAATATCGAATATTTCTTCATCTCTCTTGTAATGATTTTCTATATTGGAATGTCTAAATTGAATCATGTCTTTGGTAAAGTCTTCTTACTTATAATGTTATATCACTTTTTAAATTTCATGAATTTCTATGATTGACCTAATGTTTTTAGTTTAAAATTGCATACCTTGTGTCAATCACCATATAGATTAAATGTTCAAATGAATTTCATACAATTACTTACATTTCTCGTCCATTTCTTCTTCACTTTTTGTTGTTGTCAAAAAGGGGGAGAAATCATTGTGTTCGTATGTTTTGTTTGTGTGTTTTTAGTTTTTTTTTTTTTTGAAAAATAATTTTTTTTTTTGGTTTATGGTTCAAGTTGCCTCCTTATTTTCATGTATTCATCAATTCAGGGGGAGTTTAGGAGATAGGAGATTTGTGTAAATTGAAATCATACAAACGATAATTGTTTTGCCATCATCAAAAAGGGGGAGATTGTTAAGATAGTTGCTATTTGCATGCTTTACATTTTTGCAACTTATGAAGTTTTGATGATTCCAAACATTATTGTTCAAATGTGTAGTTATCTCCTAACAATTTTGGAAGAATTATATTTGCTCTTGTGTGTACTAACATTTCAGGGAAAACGAACTCCAGATTACGATGACTTCAAATTGAATTCAGCATAAGATACTCTGTAATATTTGAAGCTTGCACTTTTCTTTGAAATAAAAAATTGAAAGGGAGTGATTGTAACTTGAGTGAATAAAAACATACACACACACACACACATGAGGAGATAATATAAAATTTATATTGATCGTACAGGACGATATACGTTCGTACTGGACGATCAGACAGTTATCTCCTATAGAGCATATGGAACGAATAGGAACTTGCTCGAAAAATTTTTTCTAAGTCCTATTCGTCCAGGACGAAATAAATTATCGTCCAGGACGATTGGCTCTCTGTAAAATTTTTGTCCAGATGAAATTAAATTATCGTCCATGGCGACTGGTTCTCTGGAAAATTTTCGTTCAGACGAAATTAAAAATCGTCCAGGACGATCGGGTCTCTGGAAAATTTTCGTCCAGACGAAATTAAATTATCGTCCGTGGCGATTGGTCCTCTGGAAATTTTTCGTCCAGACGAAGTAAATAATCGTCCAGGATGATCGGTCCTCTGTAAAAATTTCGTCCAGACGAATCAATTTTCGTCCAAACGATTAACCGACTTAGAACAGTTTTCACTATTTTCTAGAACCGACCTTGTAATAACCGTTCGTACAGGACGAACCTCGTTCGTACAGGACGATCAGCTGTACGAAGACATTTCGTACACATATTCAAATAGGGTCATTTTAGATCATTTAAGTAAAATCGTCCAGGACGATCCACGATCGTACAGGACGATCCACTGCGTACAGAATTGAATACTTGCAGTTTTTGGGCGGTTTTTCTTGTCTTTTGTATAAATAGTCCAAATTAGACTGCCACCCAATCTTTTTTTCATTTGATCTTCGTGCCTCATGAGAGAATAGCCAAGGAGAGAGTGGAAGAGAGCATTCAAGGGAGGATTCCTACCACTGGAGCGAGAAGGCTTCATTTGGAGTTCAAAGGTAAGAGTATCTACTTGTGAATTAGGATTACTTCACTCTTTTCCTTCTTCCTTCTAGATTCTTGTGAGAAGAGCTGTCAAGGAGATCCGGTTCTCTGCCGACACTTGGAGAGTGTGAACAGCCGAAGGGTTCTCTGCCCACACTTGGAGAGTGTAAACAGCTGAAGGGTTCTCTGCCCACATTAGGAGAGTGTGAAAGGATGGACGATTCTCTGCCAACACTGGGGATAGTGTGAAAGGACGGACGGTTCTCTGCCAACACTGGGAATTGTGTAAAAGGACGGACGGTTCTCTACCGCACCGGGGAGTGGTGAAAAGAGTGTGTTGTAAAGGCTTCTCCGCCTTGCTGTGGATGCAAAAGGAGAGTCACTATTGGTATTAGTGCAATACTCAGAGGGTGCCTCTGGGGAGTGGATGTAGGTCTGGTTATAGACCGAGCCACTATAAATCTAGTGTCATTTACTTTACTGTTTTTACGTTTTCGCACTTTATATTTCAGTTTTAAAAACTCTGTGGTTGAAAAACATTTTTCTACAAAATTTAAAAAAAATTTTATTTCGGTTCAATAATTTTCAAAAAAGGGGACTTAAATTTTTTAAACTACCAATTCACCCCCCTCTTGGTAGCCTTGGGACATTCACTTAGGCTTAACAACCTAATTACTAGACTCAACATATACAACTTTCTTTTCAATTTGGCTTCATTGGCCTCTTTCCTTTTTAACTTTTGCAAGCTAGAAACTCTTTAATATATCCTTAAAAAAAACTTAGTTGTGAGTATATCCTCCAAGTATTAGAGAATAGGAGCTCTCTCTCTAACATAGGGAAGAACAATCCACAACACAAAATCAAAATCATGTGATAAATGCAATGACAAGATTTCAAAAGCTTGAATGATATATAAGAACTTTGGCTATTATGTATAAGATAAATTAATGTAGCAATATAAGAAAAAGATCTTAAATTAAAAGGCATTGGTTAACCTGAGTTTAGACTTTTGTTTAGAGAAGAAAATCATACCACTAAACAAAGTCAGAAGGAGGGAAAACATCAATAGTATACTCCCTTTAACCAATTTTAGAAAAGCTAAACACTATCTCTAAAACTCCAAAATCTAAGCTTAAAAATATTCATCATATGGAAGGCCAAATTTAAAGAACAATGTGAAATAAAACACATAAAAAACAAAACAAAAAATGAAAATAAAGCAAAACTTAAAACAACACAAAGTGAGCACAAAAACTAGCACAAAGATAAAATAAAAGACACAAAAAAAACTAAAGATTTCAAGCAAGTGATAAAGCAGCGAGTTTAAGCAATTTTTGAGCTGCAAGCCTCCTTATATCCAGTTATCCTATGCTCCCACGAGGTCTTTGGTGAGAGCACTCCTGCAAAACTTAACAACAGTCAGATTTAGGAATCCAAACAGGTTTGGGATCCTTCTTATGAAAAGTAGAAGGTGATGCTTGTGTGCCATGCTGTGCATTATTTAATTTTGGTCTCCACACCCATCATGTACTACGATAAACTGTGCAAGTGTTTGAGATGTGTCCTAGCATGCCACAAGAAAAACATTGAACTCCAGGAAAAGGTTTTCTTAAATGGTTTGGGTAAAAATGCCTCTTCCTAGGTTCGGGCTTTTGATTAGGATTTGGTGTCATCCTAGCTTTCTTACATGTTTCCAAATCATTTTGAATCCTCAAGTTGATTCCTTTTAAGGCATATTGTCAATCCTCAAATTTTTCTCAATCTCTTTAGATTTCTTAAGATCAGAATTAAGAGATGTGTGTGAATCTTTCAATGCATTATGTTCATCAATTAATTCCAAATGCTTTTTGTTCAACTCATCAAATTCATCAAGAAGAGCCATGTGATTTGAATCAATCGTTGCATGATCTTTGAGAAAAACTTCATGCTCTTTTTGTAGATTTGAATGTTCTAATTTTAGGCTAGCATGAGTCTTCTTAAGTTTTTTGTATGATGCATGGATTTTTTCACAAATTTCAAACAATTCATCATAGGTTGGTTTACATACCTCTTCATCACTTTGATCTTCTCCCATGAAACACAAGTTTGTAGTCTCTTCCTCTAGTTCAGTCTCAGAGGAGTCAGTACCAGATTCTGCCCAAAAACCCTTTGGATTTTCCTCTTGTCCTTCCTAGACTTAGCTTTCTCCTCACCTTTTTCTTTTTCTTTTTCTTTGCTCGAATGATCTTGAAGTGTAGGGCAATCGTCTCTCACATGTTCAGATTTCCTGCATTCAAAACAAACAACATCAGAAGATCCTTTAACATGTTTATGATCCTTACCTTTCCTCCAACTTTGATGATGCTTTTGTTTCTTCCTTAGAAATCTTTTGAATTGCCTTGTGATGAAGGAAATTTTCTCATTTTTAGACCCGGAAGATTCAGATTCCGATTTGTGCGCCTTCAGTGCGATTGTTTTCTTCTTTTTCTTCTCACCTGCATCAAGATTTCTTTGATTTACCCCTTGCTCGTAAGCAATGAGTGAGCCAAGTAAGTTATCAATGGAATAGGTGCTCAAATCTTTAGATTCAGTGATTTCAGTGATTTTTGCATCATAAGACAAAGGCAAGCATCTCAAAATCTTGTTAACTTTTTCATAATTCGAAAGTTCCTTTCCTAGTGCATGCAATGAAGTAACTATCTGAGTAAACCTAGTGTACATGTTAGAAATCGATTCATGAGGTTTCATACAAAAAAGTTCGTAGTCATGCAAGAGAAAGTTCAAACGGGATTGTTTAACTTCATTAGTACCTTCATAAGTGATGCACAATTTATCCCAAATATCTTTACCAGTTTTGCAAGTTGAAACACGCATGTAATCCTCAGATTTTAAAGCACAGAAAAAATAGTTCAAACATTTCGCATTTAATTGAGCTAAATCTCGTTCATCAAAAGTCCATTCAGTAAAAGCAACTTCAGTTTTCACACCATTAATTTCACGAGAAGGTGGAGAATAACCTTCTTGAATAAGCATCCACATGCGATAATTTTTAGATTGTGAAAACGTTGACATGCGAGTTTTCCAAAATTCAAAAGGTAAGTTATCGAACAGGGGAGGTCGGGTAATGGAATACCCTTCCGTAGTGTTACGATTCCCAATGTTAGCCATAGATCAAATTCAAAAGTTTTCAAACTTTAATTTTCAAATCCCGCTCTGATACCACTTGAAAGTTTGTTCGGGATGTTAAGCCCTATGAACTTAGTCCCAAGCTAACCAAGAGGGGGGTGAATTGGTATTTTTAAAACTCTTTTCACAAAGAAAGAAAATTGCATAAACCAAATCACACCACATAAATAAAATGCGGAATTTAAAAAGTGCGGAAGCAAGAAAAAGAACATAGAGATTTATAATGGTTCGGTCGACTCGACCTACGTCCACTCCTTGGAGGCACCCTCCAAGTATTGCACTACAAAACGTGACTCTCCTTTAGCCCCCACGGCTAGGTGGAGAAGCCCTCACAAGAACCTCCTTTTTGCCACCCCGGCAAGGCAGAAAACCTACCTCCTTTTGCTTCCTCCTGAAGCTGGCAGAGAACCACAACCAAAAGCAAACTCCTTACCTCTACCGACCCTTCCACGGACAAGAAACTCCATACGAAAGACAAGCAGAGCGATCCTTGAAGCAACCCTTGTGAATCCCCTCACAAGCTCCCCCTCACAAGATCCTCTCTCTCCCTCTCTCTCTTTCTCTCCTCAAGGTCTTCTCAGGTCAAGGCAGTAGCCAAAGGTTTTTAAAAACATTGAACAAGAGCTCTTTAAATAGAAGAGCTTCAAAGGAGCTCATTAATTGCAAGTTGCCGACAATATCATCCAGGATGATATGGACATCGACCTGGCCGATCAATACAAATCACAGAAGATCGGCCTGGACATCGCCCTGGGAACAGTCCTGGACGATTGATTTTTGGCTTGATCATCCAGGCCGATCTCACGATCGTCATGGCCGATCAGTTCAAATAAGAGGAAAATCGTCCTGAGCATCGCCCTATTTTTGAGCTGGCTATATTTATCGTCCTGAAGTAACTTAAGGATTTTGAATAGATCATCCTGGCCGATCCTGTGATCATCCAGGATGATATGATCGTATCAATCATCCTTAATTACTTCCTTGATTTCCTGATCAATTAAGGCATAATTTGATAATTTCGTCCAGGCCGATCCGTGGATCGTCCTGGCCGATAATTTAAAAATACAGTATACCTTAATTGTCTATGGTGGTTATTTCTTTCTATTTTGAACTTATCGTCCTAGCTGATACACGTATCATCCAGGCCAATATGTTAATGTCGGCTGCCTTAATTAAGAATCCTGATTAGTGTCTCTGGTTTTAACTCGATCGTCCAGGATGATCCAATGGATCGGCCTGGCCGATGTGAGCAAAAACAGAGATTCTAAATCTCTCAAGTGTGTGTGTGTAGGGTTACTTAGTATCAGTCTTTTGAACATTACAAACTGACTCAAGAAGAGAAAAAATAGATTACAGACTGACTTAACTCTATACCTACGCAATCCTGAACTGGCTTCCTCTTGATCGTCCGATCTTCGATTCCTGAAAAGTTAGAAGCAACAAGTAGTCCAAGAGAAATAGTGTTTGTCAATCATCAAAACATAAGTCATGAAAAAAAAGATTTGCAACAAAGAGTTCAAATCAAATTCAGAATGAGATACTTTGTAAAATTTGAAGTTTGCACTTCTTTGAAATTAAATTGAAAGGGAGTGATTGTAATTGAGTGAATAAAAACATACACACACACATAAGGAGATCATAAAAATTTTATACTGATCGTACTGGACGATATCCGTTCGTACGGGACGATCAGACAATTATCTCCTATTGAGCACATGGAACGAATAGGAACTTGCTTGAAAAATTTTCTAAGTCCTATTCGTCCGGGATGAATTTTACAATCGTCCAGGACGATTGGTTCTCTATAAAATTTTCGTCCATACGAAATTAAATTATCATTCATGGCGATTGGTCCTCTAGAAAATTTTCGTCCAGACGAAATTAAATATCGTCCAGGATGATCTGGTCTCTGAAAAATTTTTGTCCAGAAAAAATTAAATTATCATCCATGGCGATTGGTCCTCTGGAAAATTTTCATCCAGACGAAGTTAATAATCATCCGGGATGATCGGTCCTCTGTAAAAATTTCGTCCAGACGAATAAATTTTCGTACAGATGATTAACCGACTTAGAACAGTTTTCAGCAGTTTCTAGAACCGACCTAGTAATAACCGTTCGTACCGGACGAACTTAGTTCATACGGGACGATCAGCGTGTACGAAAATATTTCGTACACATATACAAATAGGGTAGTTTCAAAGCATTTAAGTAAAATCGTCCAGGACGATCCACGATCGTACAGGACGATCCACTGCGTACAGAATTGAATACTTGCAGTTTTTGGGCGGTTTTTCTTGTCTTTTGTATAAATAGTCAAAATTAGACTGCCACCCAATCTTTTTTTCATTTGATCTTCGTGCCTCTTGAGAGAATAGCTAAGGAGAGAGTGTGAGAGTGCATTCAAGGGAGGATTCCTACCACTGGAGCGTGAAGGCTTCACTTGGAGTTCAAAGGTAAGAATCTCTACTTGTGAATTGGGATTACTTCACTCTTTTCTTTCTTCCTTCTAGATTTCTTGTGAGAAGATCTATCAAGGAGATCCGGTTCGCTGCCGATACTTGGAGAGTGTGAATAGCCGAAGGGTTCGCTACCTACACTTGGAGAGTGTGAATAGCCGAAGGGTTCGCTGCCTACACTTGGAGAGTGTGAATAGCCGAAGGGTTCGCTGCCTACACTTGGAGAGTGTAAATAGCCTAAGGGTTCTCTGCCCACACTAGGAGAGAGTGAAAGGACGACGGTTCTCTGCCAACACAGGGGATTGTGTAAAAGGACGATGGTTCTCTGCCGCACCGGGGAGTGGTGAAAAGAGTGTGTTGTAAAGGCTTCTCCGCCTTGTTGTGGGTGCAAAAGGAGAGTCACTATTGGTATTAGTGCAATACTCAAAGGGTGCCTCTGGGGAGTGGATGTAGGTATGGTTTTATACCGAACCACTATAAATCTGGTGTCATTTACTTTACTGTTTTTACGTTTCCGCATTTTAATTCTTAGTCTTAAAAACTCTGTGGTTGAAAAACTTTTTCTACAAAACTTAAAAGAAACAATTTTTATTTCGGTTCAACATAATTTTAAAAGAGGGCTTAAAATTTTAAACTACCAATTCACCCCCCCTCTTGGTAGCCTTTGGGACATTAACTTAGGCTTAACAACCTAATTACTAGACTCAACACAATGTCCTCTTATTAAACACCCTAAAGAATTTCCCAATACTTGAATGTCCTAAAAGCACTCCTTCATAGGATTTTGGGTCAAATTTCCCTAAGGGTGACTTCCCATTATTAAGAATGAAAACCATACAACCAAAGATATGGAGGTGGGAAAAGTAGGGTGTCCTACACTTAAGAATCTCATAGGGTGTCTTATAAGGTTTGGCTCTAACATTCACCCTATTCAACATATAACATGCCATTTTTACCGCTTCAGCCCAAAAGTATTTTGGAAGTGAATATTCAGCAACTATGGCTCTAGCGACTTCAACTAAGATTCGATTCTTCCTTTTAGCTACCCCATTCTACAAAGGGGTTCTAGGAGCTGAGAAGTTGTGACTAATCCCCTTATCCTCATAGAAGTCTCCAAATCTCTCATTTTCAAACTCTCCCCCATGATCAGTATGGATGGTCAAGATCTCATAACCTAGCTTTTTCTGAATCCAAGTGAAGAAGGATCTAAACTCATCAAAAGACTCATTCTTATGTGACAGAAATCTAATCCAAGTAAATCTTGAGTAGTTATCGACAATCATAAAATCATGAACTTTTCCTCCTAAGCTAGCAGTACTAATGGGTACAAACAAATCCATGTGAAGGACTTTTAAAGGTCTAGACTTGTTAATATCCTTAATGGAATGAAAACAGGAATGAACTTGCTTTCCTAGTTGGCAGGCATTACAATGGTGGTCTTTAGAGAACTTAAACTTCGGGACACCTCGCACTAGGTCTTTCTAGGTCACTCTCCTAACGATTTTCATACTTGCATTACATAACCTCCTATGCCACAACCATGAATCATCAGCAGCAATTTTTAAGCAAAATGAAGCAGCACATTCAATATTATTTAAATCAAGCTTGTAAATATTGTTGATCTGCATTCCCTGCAAAATAATATTATTATTTAAGCTTATAATGCAAGTATTAGCCAAAAAATTTATGATGAAGCCCTTATCGCAAAGCTGACTGATGCTAAGCAAGTTGTGTTTTAGTCCATCTACAAGCAAAATATTTTCAATCAAAAGGTTCTTAGAGTTTTCAATTATACCTATGCCCACCACTTTTCTGGTGGTGTTATCTCCAAGAGTAACCTTGCCTCCTGTCCTGGTCTCCAACAAAATGAATTGATTGCCATCTCTAGTCATATGTCGTGATCATCTGCTGTCCAGATACCACATACTCTTATGAGGCCTTTTGTGAGAGTTAGCCTACAAAATCATCAAACGTCGAATTTAGAAACCCAAACATGTTTGGGTCGCTTCTTATGGAAAGAAGAAAGCAATGCGTGTATGTTATGCTGAGAATCATGCAATTTGGGTCTCCATACCCAATGTGCACTATGGTGAATAATGCAATTGTGTGAGATGTGTCCTAACATGCCACATGAAAAACATCTAACACCAGAAAAAGGATTTACTAATATACTTGGGTGGTGATGCTTTTTTTTTTAAATTATGTGATGCATGCATTGTTAGTTTATTTTCAAAAGTTTTGAGATTTACTAATTTTTTTAACTCTTTTTCTAACTCAGCATGAGATGTTTTCAAGGAGTCATGTACATCAGATAATTCAACATGTTTTTAACTTAAGGCATTAAACTATTCAAGTAATAACATGTGATTACTATTAATTGTAGAATGAATTTTAAGTAAAATTTCATGCTCTTTTTGCAAATTTAAAAACTCCAATTTCAAGTAGCATGTATTTTCTTAAGTTTCCTACATGATTCATGAATTTGTTCAGAAACTTTAGGTAGTTGCTCATAGGTTAGTTCACATACCTCTTCTTGGTCACTTTGGCCAAGATGTTCGTCTACCATCAAGACAAAGTTTGTTGTCTCCTCTTCAGCTTCAGTTTCAAAGGAGTTCGATATAGAATCCGCCTAGAACACCTTTTGGAACCTCTTCTTGTCCTTTTTGAACTTGGGTTTCTCCTCACCCTTCTCCTTTCTTGGGTGAGACTTATGTATAGGACAATCAATTTTAACGTATCTTGGCTTCTTGCATTCAAAACAAATCATATCGTTAGAACTCTTAAAATAACTGATTATACCCTGATAACCATCTATATGCGTATAGACGAAAGTATACAGATTATATGGGATGATGACATTATTGTATAGTACGATCTATTTGTAAAAATTCAATTTTTATGTATTCAACTCCGAAACAACGATTGACATGCTACATAATTCGTACGGTTCAAAAATAATTATGTATAGTATAAATAAAACACTTACAAAATAAAATCCATTTTTTTTTCTCAAATTCAATCAACCTTACACAAGTGACAAACGTCTAAATCACAAACTCTCAAAACAAAAACCAAAAATAAAAACGCACACTACTAAAAAAAACAACACAAAAATAAAATCAAACACACATAAAAATATATCAAGTTTGCATAAGATTTTATCTAAGTATTAAGATCAATCACACTTAACCTTGTTCTTAATGTCCTAAAAGTATCAAAGGCTAGTGGTTTTGTAAAAATATCTCCAAGTTGATTTTCAATTTAAACATGATTCAATTCAATTTCTCCTTTGGCTACATGATTTCTAATATTATGTTAATATGTTTGATTCTAAAATGTTAAATAGGATTCTCTGAAATAAAATTGCACTATTATTATTATAATAAATTTGGATTGTGCCTATCATAAATCCTAAATCAATCAACTATTATGTTAACTAAAGAACTTGTGCCACATAACTTTTTAAGGCAATGTATTCAGCTTCAGTAGTAGATAGCGCTACAAAATTTTATTTTCTACTGGACCAATAGACTAAAGAATTTCCTATAAATTGATAAGTTTCAGATGTACTCTTTCGATCACCTACAACCTATAAAGTCTTAATCAGAATATCCAATAATTTCAAATAAAGTGGTGTACTTAAAATACCAAATCCCTAAGTTCTAAATTATCAAAAGATATCTTAAAATCCTTTTTACTACTATTAAATGTGATTCTTTTAGATCTGATTGAAATCTAGCATATAAATAAATTTTAAACATTATATCTAGTATGCTAGCTGTCAAATAAAATAAATATCCAATTCCTCAAAATTTCTTTTGATCAATAGATTTTTCCTTTTGGTCCTTATCCAACTAAATCGAGGAACTCATCAGTGTACTTACTGGTTTAGCATTGTCAATTTCATACTTCTTGAGGATGTCCTTATCATATTTTAATTAACTAATAAATGTCCCCCCCCAATTTACTTAATGTTAAAACCAAGAAAAAAACTTAGATCTCCCATTAATCTCATTTCAAATTCACTACTCATTGAAATTACAAGATGGACAAGAGGGGGGTGAATTGTGAAATTTTTTTGACAATAGTTAAAACCTAAGCAGGAGTTCTAATATTTTTTTGATGTTTTAAAATTTTAACATAAAAATTTAAACAACCTTTTTTTCACAAATTTTCCCAAGCAAATATTAAAAAATAAAGTGCATGCAATAATGAAAGACAATAAGGAAAAAGCACACCGAGATTTTTATAGTGGTTCGGTCAAATAATGACCTACGTCCACTCTCCGGAGTCCTCCGCTCCGGGTATTTTACTACAAGCAATAGCTCTCCTTTTGCCCCCCTTGGCA
The DNA here is from genome assembly GCA_022539455.1 of Dendrobium nobile. Classification (NCBI taxonomy): domain Eukaryota; kingdom Viridiplantae; phylum Streptophyta; class Magnoliopsida; order Asparagales; family Orchidaceae; genus Dendrobium; species Dendrobium nobile. The sequence continues at coordinate 6,330,935 of CM039731.1, forward strand.
AGGTGGAGAAGCCCTTACAATACTCCCTTTCACCAACCCGGCGTGGCAGAGTGCCAAACTCTGTTTTCACCCTCCTGGCGACGGCAGAGAACCTTCTCATTTTTCTCCCTCCTGGAGAAGGCAGAGTACCTCAAGGTCATGGATGTAGAAGAACCTTTCCCCTTGGAGATCCTCCCACAAATTCTTCTAGGGCCACATGAGGAGCAAGATGCAGCAAGTTCGGAGCAACCGTGTGATCTCCCTCACAACGCTCACCTTCTCCTTCCTCTCTCAAACCGTAAAGAAGTCTCAAGAGCTCTCTCCCTCAGAATCCCTCTCTAACCACGTTCTCCTCTCTAATTCACACTGAAAAAATTACTACTTTGATACCTAAAAACGTGCTCCAAAAACCCTGAAATTTCAAAAGTAGCCGTTACTATCGTACAGTACGGTTTCTTTTCATACAGTACGATATGTATAAACGGACTTCGTCCTGGTATGAAGTGGTACGAACAGGTCAAAAACATTTGTACAGTATGATTTACAATCGTACGGTACGATCCACAACAACTCTATTTGTACAGGATGATATCCGGGACGATCAAACATCGTCTCTGTTCATCGTATGGTATGATTGACATCATAAAGTACGATGAGACAAAAATAATAGATCATCCTGGACGATCTCCGGGACGATTATAATTCATCTCTGTTCATCGTATTGTACGAACTAATTCGTACTAATGATGTTCAAATTATAATTAAGCCCAGATTTGTTGCACTAATCACGGTTTAAATTAAGTAAGAATTTAAAATTAATCGTCCAGTACAAAGTATTCGTACAATACGAATGGCATAAAATAACTTACTTAAGTTAAACGACGGCTAGGGTTTTGGATTTGAACATATCGTACAGTATGATTTATGTTCGTACGGTACGATCTATTCACAGAATCGTCCTGCAAAGCTCTGATCGTACTGTACGAAATAACATCGTACATTACGATCTATAGAGAAAGAAAAACTCTAAATTTTTCATTAAAAACACTCTCCCCCTGTGTGTGTGCATGGTTGCTCAGACTTTTATGCATTTTGTGGCCAGACTCAAGAAAATAAAAATAAAATAAACAACAAAATACATTACAGACTCATACTCCTAATCTACCCATTCTTGAGTCTTCCTGTCGTCCTGAGTTGCTTTTGATCTTTCCTGAAATGTTAGTACTCACGGACAATAGCAAACAATATTCAATGAATCTCTAGATAATTCAAACGACATTATTTGTCATCATCAAAATCTCAAACTCGGGGTCATGAGTTACAACACTCATTATTTTAGAAAAATCATCACAAAGATTTTTATTTTAAGATTGAAAAAATGATATCATCAATATATATCTGAACAATGAGTATATCTTCTCGTAATTATTTCAAAAAGAGAGTGGTATCCACACTTCCTTTTACAAAAGATTGTTTGATTAAAAGTTATTATTTTGAAAAAGTTAAATTTTTTTAGGAAAGATTAATTTCTTGAATTTTGATATTTAATGGATCATTATGAACGATATAGAACCTCGGAAGGTGAACATACCATTCCCTAATGGGTTTAAATTTCCAAACTTTCTTGATTATCATTGTCAAACTCAAGGAAGAATTATATATGGCCCTAGAGGGTCAATATTAAATTCGATCGAGTGTTTAACTATAATGATCCAGATAGGAGATTATTAATTTTATAATCAAATTAATCATAATAAAGTAACATATCATCCAGAGGAAAGATGATTTTGCCTATTATCGATTATTTGAATATGATGATAATGATAGCCATTTTTTTTAATTTCCCAAAGAGAATTAAGAGGGTTTTGAAAACTTGATTTTAAAAATTTAGATTTGGGCTACTAAATCTACTATGAGTGTAAGCCCTCATAGTTAATTACATCATAGGAAACTGGAGTTTCCTATGAATATTCTCAATTAAAATAGCGGTAGAAATTCTATTTAAGATTTGAAAGGTGAATGTCAAAGGAGGTAAGGGTTGGAATTTTCAAATGGGATTGGATTAATGTTTAAAACTTATTTCTAGAATTAAAGGAAGAAGGGTAGGAGGAACTTGAGATTCTGAAACAATTCAAAAGTGCCTCAGTCTATCCTAAGTGTTGTGCTTGAATTTTATTGAAAAAGATGTTTTGTTTGAATGATCAATTTTATTAGAAAGTTGGGATTCAATTCTCAGAGGTTGAGGTCAATGCCTGAGCCTACCTTAAAATCTAAGTCTAACTTGGGTACTAAAAATCAGTGACCCAAATCTAGCTAATGTGGTGCAAATCTGGATGTACCCTGGCCTGGATTGGGGAGCAAGCTAAGCCACCTAAATGCTTCAAAATCATGAGTCTAATTTTTTTAATGTAGAGTGGTAGAGACATTAATTAGATGGAGTTTAAGAAGCTAGGGCTGACATCTAGAGCAGATTCCTAATTGGCCCCTTAACATATATTGGGTATTTGATGTCTAAGTAAACACAATTAAAGACACATTAAATTTTGTTACTAATGCGATGCATGCTAATTAACTTGATTGAATGCATGAATCAAAATAAAGGAGTTTGAAAATTATGATTAAAAATAGGTCTTTTCTTAGAGATTTCATAACATCCCCTTGACAAATATGCACCCTTATAGGCTAGGTGGTCTGCCAGAACCCGCAGACGAGGAGGTGCCTAATAAGGTAGAGAAGGTATAATATGATGCTTGAAAAACTCTCGGCGAGTTCTAGCTTACTTCTTATGACTGTTAGAGTTTCTATCTGAGCTAAAAATTTTAATTTATTTAGGTAGAAAAAATTTATCGTACCCACATAAGCCTTTGTTCGAATTCTAGGCTAAAATAAATAAGGCATGCAAATAAAAAGATTAGAAAAATATACAACATCTAGTGCACAGTCAATTAAATAAATTACTCAAATTACATGTCTATCTGTAAGTGTCACTTAATATTACATTTCAGAATTACACAAAAGTAAAGTGGCTGGGTGCACTAACAACAAGCCCGAATTTCTAATCCTATGACTCAAGTGACTTTAAGAATGGATCTTCTTGTTACCCACTTCTTTGTCCTTCTATGACTCCTTGAATCCTTGGGTCCGGATATCCAAATGAAAAGAAACTCCCCCTTGAAATGGGTGTTATCATTCCTCTTTGGATATTTAAAATTATCCTAACTTGGATCTCCAAATGGAGAGGAGTTCTCCCTTAAGGGTTGTCCCTTTCTCTTTGGATTCCAAATTGGATGCTATCCCATCTCAAATATCACTTTTAAAAATTACAACTCAATTTGCATCAAATTACATTTGAATGAAAAAAATAAATAAAGTATAGACTCGACGACCTGTAGGGTTATCCTAAGCAGTTATAATCAATCTCAAACAATTAATATTTGAAATTAAAAATGCTCAAATTCATAGCTACGCTTGGCCAAGCTCTTTTTAATTTAAAAGGGGGACTTAAGTAAATCTCTTGAGCACCTGTGCAAAGCATATAATATATTATTTTTTATTTATGCCCCCTTTAATTTCAATTGCCCTATATGAGCATGACAACATGAATAAGATTGAATTAGTATAAATTGCCCCTAACCTAAGGGTAGATCTAACATACAATGTATTTTACAGTATTAAGTGGATATCACCTTATTTGTTCACCGAGGCTGTGAAGTTTATTTCACCTTTCTTAGGGTTAATTTAATATCCTCGTAGACCAGGGTTACCTAATGGTACCTGGTATAGTTAAGTGATTTGATTTGATTAAGGTTTGAAGTGTAATAAATTTTAATTAAAGTTAGTTAATTATTGGTTTTAAGGTTGATTAAAGATCTTTGGAATTTTAAAGTTATTTTCGAGTTTTAAGAATTTTCTCGATTATTTTGATTATTTAATTAAGGGGTTAAAATTGACTTTTTATTTAAAATTAAATTGTGGAAAGTTAGTATTTTTGTAAAATATAAACCTCAAGATGATGAGTTAGACTATAAGTATCCTGGATTTGGATTTTTCTACAACTAGTTATGATTTTTCAAAGTTTAAATATTTATTGAATTTTTAAAATTATTTAATTAAGGGGCTTTTTTTATGATTTTGCTTCAAATGAACTCCAAACTTCTTCAAATCACCTCCAAAGATCAGAAATGATCTAAGGAGAGATTATCAAGTGTTTGAGATTTTTTTAGAATTTTTTTTATTATTTTTAATAAAATAAAATATTTAAACTTTGAATTTAAATTAAAATTTAATTAAGTTCAAGTTTGCTATCAAATCAAAGGTATTTTATATTTCTTTGATTAAGGTTTAAATTATGGCCAATTTGAGGTATTCTATGTATTTTTAGTATTTAAATTTGATTTATTGTAATTTTTAGAAATTTTAGGGGCTTAGTTAAGGGTTTAAGCTTAAATTAATTAATGGTTTAAATGGCTTCAAAAATCAGTGAGAAATTTTCCTAAGATTTTATGTATCACTAAGTTTTAGTGTTTGAAGTTTCAAGTTAAAAGGATGTATATCATAATTTCTAGGATGTTTCTAAGTTATCTAAAGGAGTCCTTATTTTTTGTCCTTAATGATGTCACAAGGTTAAGTAGGTTTGCATCAAAGTTTCTAACCCTTAACCAACATGAAATAAACACATAGAGTAACAATCAATTCCTAGATCTAGGAGAGCCTAAGCTAAGTGGTGTGTGATTCCTAAGCATGCAAAAGATAAATTTGACTTAATTAATTAGAAAATTAATTAATAAAAAATTAACAAATTAATTATTCAATGATTAATGATCACTCCCCATTAATGTCATTCAATCAAGATTAATCTAAGTTTAAAATTTCAACGGCAAACTCAAAGCTTTCAAAATTTAACCTAAATAATTTTAAAATTAGTTTTATATAGGAAAATAGTTTGAATTTAAGATTAGGATAATTCAAAATAATTTTGAAAAAACATTTGAAAATATTTTAAAAATCTAAAATTATTTCAAGATAAAAGTTTCTGATTTAGAATTTTGAAAATAATTTAAGCCAATAATTGATTAAATATTAATAAAATATTCAAATTTTAAATAATTACAATTATTTAAATATATCTGAAAATATATTGAATTAAAATTAATTTTTAAATTTAAAATATTAAAAAAAATATTTTAAATTAAAGCTTTAATTTTTAAAGTATTTAATTTAATATTTAGTTAAATATGAATTAAATATTTAACAAAAAAATGATTTAAGTTATTTAAATAATCATAAATATTTTAAAATATATTAAAATTTAATTGAAGATTTTTTTTAAATATTCTCAATGATCTGAAATAATTTGAAAAAAATTTATTTTGAAATTATTTAATTAATTTAATTTATTTTAATTAACTAATTATTATAATATTAAATTTTAATGTTCTAAAAATTTTAAAATAATTTTAATTTTATTTAAATGATTTTAAGATTCTGAGTAGTTTGACATAAAATATGAATATTTTTTATTTTTAATTAATTTTTAATGAGTTTTTGAATTTTTTGTATTTTAAAATCATTTTAAAATAAAATTTAAATAATAAAACCCTTAAAATATGTCGGTGGTGGCGGGAGGTCCATGTGGCATTCATTAGTTCGTGGGACCAAAATGTGACTTTGGTGGGCATTTAATGCTAATGATTGCCACCGCCGGCAATTATTAACATTAAATGCTAATCATCTGCGGTGAGGTCCACATGGCATTACTAATCCGTATCAGAGGATTTTAGCAACCATCGGATCTGCCATGTTCCATCCAATAGTGCAGGTCAAATACTTCCATTTGATCTCGATTAAGAAGGATCGAATAGCGGAGGGTCAATCCTGTGGTATAGAATGGAAGACCCAAATTCAGCCAAACAAAATAATAGATCGACCAAACATTTACGCCGTTTAAATGAATGACGGGATGAAAAAATCTGGGTTGCTGATCATGAAATCAATGGCTCAGATTTTGTTTAATACATGCAAAAGGTTTGAATGAACCCTAATGATGAAGACACGCTCGTTCTCACAAATGACTACAGCAAAGTTATTGAAAATTTAAACAGAGCTTAAGTATGATTAAATAAATAATGAGGAGTAGTTTTAACAATTTAAAAAATGCTTTTTGAAAAATTATTTTGAACTATGTGCCCTAAGCTAGGGTTCATTATTTTACCCCATTTAATGGACAGTTTGGAATGCTTAATGGATGGTTGCATTTGTAAACTATCCACGCTCTAATTTATAGAAGAAACCTTGGCTTGAGGATGCCTGGATAAAAAGGAATATTCCTTGGATGGACTTGGGTCTCGGTTCGCTAGAAGTTCACTGGCAATGGCTTTATCGACGGGGTTTTAGTCGGGAAGTGTTGAGAGATGTCTGGTAAGCTCAGATGATCAGAGCTCTGGGCATGAGGTGGGCTAGAATAAAGAGAGAAGGCTAGGTTAAGGGTTGAGGCTCATTTTTTAGGTTTTTCCCTATTCAAGCCTCTCCAACTTGAATGGATGGTCTTGATCGACTGTAGGGCATGCTAGGATTTTGCCACATACCCTGGGAGTGGTTGGAAAGGCTGTAGAAGGTAAACTCAAGGACATGAGGTGTAAAGCTTCTTTTATCATTTGGAGCACATGTAGTCATGTGGCATTGGGTTAAGCTCAACTTAAGGATTAAATTGAGTTTAAATAGGGCTTAAGAAACTTATGCAATGAATTTAAGTGGCTGGAATGGAGAGGATTAACTTGCATAGAGAGATTTGACCATTTAAGCTTGCTTAAGAAATTCTTTAACTCTTTGAGTGGTCAAAGAGTCAAACAGTGCTTAAGTGGCCTATAGGAGGTTTATAGTTGCTGGTGGAATGGGTTCAAAGGAGTTTAAATGGGTTTGATTGACTATAAGAGCAAGTTAGTGAATGTTGGAAGAGTTTTGACCAAGTTTGAATGAGTTGACTTTGTAAAATCAAATTGGATTTCACTCACCACTGAATGGAGAGTATTCAAGTTAGGGAATGGATTTTTTTTTTAAAGCTTAATGAAGTTTGAAGATATTGGTTTGATCATACAAAGTGATTTAACCTAAGTAAGCCAAAATTGACTGGACTCGGGTTCAGTAGACCAAGTAAACTGATGATTGGGTCAAAGGGTCCAATCAGATCCAAATCACTGAGGGAAGTGGTGGTATTCTTTGGAGAAAGCTCCAAGGTTAGAATCCACTTAGTGGCAGGTCTAGTGTCGTAGGCTATAAATATTTGAAAGTTTTACAACTTTTGGAGTTCAATTGAGTTTTTGGGGTTAGAGACCTCAAAAAGGGCTCATATTTGGAGATTTACCTCTAAAGACATTTTTTATTAATGTGTAATTGATAGACTATAAATAAAATGTCATTTGATTAGGTTTTGAAGTATTTGAAAAATCCTTGGAAAAGGCTTTCAGGATAAAGCCTTTAACCTTAGATTCTAGGTTTGATAATAAGTATTTGATCATAGGGTATGGAATAAATCCTAAGGTCTGGAATGATTTAGGTTCTGGATAGATCCTAGGGTCTAGATTGGCCCTAGTGATCTCGTACAAAAATTAGGTCAACAAAGATCTATCTAATAGAAAAGTTCTTAACCTCTCATACCAAGCCCTAGGTGCATATTTCAATCCATATGACTTTTTCAATTTATACACATGATTAGGGAATTTAGAACTTTTAAAACCTAGAGATTGTTCAACATAAATATCTTATTATATTACCCCATTCAAAAAGGCACTTTTAACATCTATTTAATATAATTAAAATCCTATAAAACAGGCAAAGGCTAACAAAATCCTAATTGCTTTAAGTCTTGCTAAAAGGGCAAAAGTCTCCTCAAAATCAATTCCTTCAATTTGATTATACCCCTTACCAACCAATCTAGCTTTATTTCTTACAACAACTCCCAAGTCATTCATTTTATTTTTAAATATTCACTTAGCTTCAACTACATTTAGATCATTTGGCCTAACAATTAATTCTCAAACATCATTCCTTACAAACTAATTTAATTCTTCTTGTATAGCCAAAATTCAAAATTCATCCAAAAGTATTTGATTAGCATTTATGGGTTTTATCATTGAAATAAAGGAAGAATGGTTGACTTTTTGTGAAGTCCGTGCCTAGTCTTAACACCCTCATTAGGTTCACCTAAAATCAATTCCTTAGGGTAATTTTTAGAAATTTTCAATTCTCTAAGCAAAGGATTTTTTATCTCTAAATTTCTTCCAAATTAATCTTCTCAATCTTTTGGGAGTTATTTTCTAAATCATCCTCTTCCAAACATGACTTTTCCAAAATACTAGATTCATCAAGTATAACATGTGTGGTCTCATCAAATTCCAAAGTTTTTTTGTTAAACACTCTAAATGATTTCCCAATACCTGACTATCTAAGAAAATTTCCTTCATCTTATTTTAGATCAAATTTTCTTAAAGGTGATTTTTTATTATTATGAATTAAGACCTTACATCCAAAACTATGTAAATGTGACAAATTAAGTGTTCTCCCTTTAATAAGCTCATAGGGTGTTTTGTTCAGTTTTGATCTAATGTTCACCTTATTTAGAACATAACATGCAGTACTAACTGCTTCATCCCAAAAATATTTAGGAAGTGAATATTTTATCAATAGGGCTCTTGCAGTTTAAATTAATGTTCTATTTTTTCTTTCGACCAACCCATTCTGCTGAGGGGTCCTAGGTGCAGAAAAATTATGATCAATTCCATGCTCTTTACAAAACTCCTCAAGTTTTTCATTTTCAAATTCACCTCTATGATTACATTGAATTGTTAAAATTTCATAACCTAGTTTCCTCTGAATCCAAGTCGAAAAGTCTCTGAATTCCTCAAATAATTCACTCTTATAAAATAAAAATTTAACCCACATGAATCTCGAGAAATCATAAAATATCACAAATTCGTATACCTTTCCTCCTAGACTTATAGTGCTAACTGGTCCAAAAATATCCATATGAATAATCTCCAATGGTTTGATAGTTCTAATATCCTTAGTGTAATGAAATGAGGACTTCAACTATTTTCCTAGTTTATATGCATCACAAAGGTGATCCTTAATAAAGTTTAGTTTTGGTATACATTTAATCAATTCCTTTTGGGTAATTTTCCTAAGGTTTTTCATGCTAGCATGCCAAAGTTTCCTATGCCATAACCAAGATTCATTAGAAATTATTTTTTAAAAAAAAATCATTAGAAGTTTTAATACAATTTAAATCTAACATATAAATATTTTTTATCCTGATTCCATGCAATACATCATTTCTATTTAGGCTTAATATGCAACTAATGAAAAAAATTTAATGATATACCTTTTGTCATATAGCTGGCATATACTTACCAAATTATGCTTAAAGCCTTCTATAAGTAGAACATTCTCAATGAAAAAGTTAGTCATGTTTTTTATTATACCTGTGCCAACCACTTTTTTAGTGGTATTATCTCCCAATGTAACCTTGCCTCCATTCTTCTCTTTTAGTGATATGAATTCTATAGTATCTCCAGTCATATGCTTCACATAACTTGATGTGATTGTTATCAATTAGTGTGTGATCTTTCCTAAGGGTTTCTTGCTAATTTTGTAATTCTTGTAGTTCTAGGTTCAATCTAGTATGCATTTTCTTCAGTTTTCTATATGCAGTTTGTATTCTTTATGAAACTTCAAGCAATTCATCGTAGGTTAAGTCACATACCTCTTCTTCATCTTACTGATCAAGATTATTGGTCATTAAGCACAAGTTGTTAACTTCTTCTTCCTTTTCTATTTCTAATGAATTCGAAGCTTAGTCCACCCAGAAAGCTCTTTGAAATCTCTTCTTGCCCTTTCTCACATTTAATGTATCCTCCACCTACTCCTTGCTAGGAGTGGATTTGAGATAAGGGCAATCTGATTTTATATGTCCAAGTTTCCTACATTCACAGTAAATAACATCCTTAGAATCCTTAACATTTTATGGAACTTTCCTTTATTACTCTGTTGGTGTCTCATCTGCTTCATTTTTAGAAAACTCTTGAATTGCCTTATCATCAAGGAAATGTCATCATCATCCTAAAGTTGTGACTGATCACTCTCTGAGTCATCCACTTTTAGTGCTATGTTCTTCTCCTTTCGATGTACTCCTACATCAATCTTCCTTTAAGTCACTCCTTGCTCGTAAGCAATTAGTGATCCAAAGATATTGTCAGTAGAATACACATTTAATTCTTTTGACTCTGAAATAGCAATAATTTTAGCATCATATGTAGTAGGAAAACAACAAAAAATTATGTTAACCATTTCAGCATTCGTTAGTTTCCTACATAATGCATGCAAAGAAGTGATTATTTGAGTGAATCTTATATGCATGTCAGATATGGATTAATTGGGTTTCATGCAAAATAATTCATAATTAAGTAACAAGATATTTAATCTAGATTGTTTTACCTCATTAGTCCCTTCATATGTAATATAGAGTCAATCCCAAATGTCTTTTCTACTTTTATAAGTGGAAACTCTCATGTAATCTTCTGACTTAAATGCACAAAAGAAATTATTTAAGCATTTATCATTTAAATGTGTAAGTCACATTCTTCTATAGTCCAATCAGTAAAGGGTGTTTCAACTCTAATGCCATCTATAAGTCTAGTTGGCCTAGTATACCCTTCTTGAACTAAAATCCATATGCGATAATCAAGCGATTGAAGAAATATAGACATGCATGTTATCAGCAAATCGAAAAGAATATTATTAAAAAATAGAGGTCTAGTGATCGAATACCCTTCAGGTGTGTTCCGGTTTCCTAAAGTAGCCATTATCATTTTCAAAAAATAGTCTAAACTTATAGTTTTGAAATAAAGCTCTCATACCAGTTGTTGATTCCGTATAGGTTGTTAAACCTAAGCAATTATCCCAAGGCTAACCAAGAGGGGTATGAATTGGTAATATAAAATTTCTCTTTGATTTTTTAATAGAAAACCATTTTAAATTTTGCAGTAATTTGAATTTAGATTAAAATAAGCTTTTCAACCACAGTAAACAAATTACATAAAATAAATGTGTAAAATAAAAAGATAAAGATTTATAGTGATTCAGTCAAACACGACCAACATCCACTCCCTGAAGACTCCATCTTCAGATATTACACCATTACCAATGTGAGTCTCCTTTTTCCCCCGCAGAAAGGTAGATAAGCCTTTACAATTCATCTCTTAGACCAATCCCCGGTGCGGTAGAGAACCATTGTCCTTTCACACCCTCAAAGTATAGGCAGAGAATCATCCTATGTTCACACTCTCCAAGTGTCGACAGAGAACCGTCATACTTTCACACCCTCTAAGTATCATCAGAGAATCATCATCACTTCAAACATCTTCTCTCGAGCAACTAAAAAGAAGAAAAGAAGAGTAGTAACAAAAAACACAAAGAGATCCTTACCTTTGAGTAACCTTGTGAACCCTTCACACTCCTATTGTAAGAAATCTCTCTCAAACACTCTTCCAATAGGAGTGTGTACCAATTGGATATAATACAGTACAATTCGTTAAATAATTTTCATACTCTGGATGTCGTCTGTACCAATGGGATATCATACAGTACAATTCGTTAAATAATTTTCAAGTTTGTCGGGATGAAAAGGGACCCATCCAATTTGTACTCTAAACGTCATCTGTATAAATATGACATCGTACAGTATGATCAGTTCAGAAAAACTTTGAATTCATCGGGATGAAAAAGGACCCATCCAATTCGTACGCTGGACATCGTCTGTACGAATGGGATATCATACAGTACTATCAGTTTAGAAAATACTGATATTCATCAAGATGAAATGGGTCCCATCAAATTTGTACTCTGGATGACGTTTATACTAAGGAAGCTTTGTATGGTACGATCAGTACTTAGAAAAATTTTATACCTGTAGTTTATTTGACTGCTAGTAGGGAAAAATAACTGAACAAATCATCCCGTGTAAAATGAGTTTGTACAATATGATTAGTTAAAAAATTATAATTTTAAACACTCCCTTGTGTGTGTACAATTACTCAATTACAATCACACTCTCTCGGACTCAATAAAATGAAAAGTACAAACTTCATTTACAATGAACCCTAATCTAATCTGATTTGAAGTCTTCAACTATCTAGAGTATGAAATCCGTATAATGTTAGTACACATAAACAACAAAATAATACATCCAAAGTATGTTAGGAGAATTTATAATTAAAACAATAATACTTAGAATCATCAAAAATATACATGTTGCATAAATCTTAATAATCAAAAAACTAAGTTGCAACAATCTCAATAATATTGTACGGCCATATTAATATCCTCATTAATTTGATCCCAAAAATCAGGCAATCAAATCATGGGCAATTATGATGAGCCAATCATATTATATGATAATGTTTGTACAATTTGAATGACAAAGTACAAATTTGGTCATCCTAGAGGTCATATCAAATGAAAGCCATAATTTTTTTATTAATCATGTCGGACGATTTACTTAATACAAAATTGGTCATCATAGAAATCATCTCAAACAAACATAAGGAATTTTTATAGTTCGTACCAAATGATCTTATGATTGTATAGTACAAACTGTTATGAGATTTGAACGGTTCGTCTAAGCAATTATTCACATGATATTAGACGAATTTAATTTGTATTAATTATATTATATGATGTTTGTATCATATAGTACAAACAAAGCACAATTTTCTTAAAAATTAGGGTTTCTTGAAGACCTCTATTTAAGAATCTATAATTCCTAAGTTAAATGATTTTTTTTATTGCCAAAAGTCTTAAGAGGGAGCTTAGAAAGAGAGTTAAGGAGAGCTTTGGGAGAGCAGAGAGGGAGGTTCATATGAGGGGGAGTTGTGAGAGCTTCAAGCAAGATTGTTTTCTGTGTTCTTCAAGCTTCTTCCTTGATCCTTTGAATGCTCCAGGAAGACTTTCTACAACACTAGGTCTATGATTCTTTGCCATCTCTAGGAGGGAAAAGAGGAATTCATGGTTCTCTATCATCACCTAATGGGTATAAAGGATTTATGGTTTACTACCATCACTAGGGTGGTTTAAAAGCTTTTGGTTCTTCGCCACACCAGGAAAGTGAAAGTAATTATATAAGGGCTTCTTCGCCAAATGAGAGACACTAATTTAAGTGCAATACCTAGAATAGAGGGATTTTGGGAGTGTACATAGGTTAGATTTGATCGAACCAAAAAAAAATCTGGTGTATTCATTCTTTTACTTTTCTACATTTTAATTTATGTACTTTTCTATGATTTATTTTGTGATTGAAAACTCTGATTTATTTTGTTACTGTGAAATTACTCACTTCTGCATCCATGGTTAAAATCTTCTGATTTTGGTGTTTGAAAAAGTATAAAAAGTTTTTTTTTTTTGCTTAAAGAAGTTTTTAAATTATCAATTCACCCCCCTCTTAGTTATCCTTGGTCTAGTTCTTAAAGGTTTAACAACCTTCCCAAACTTTCAAAAAGGGTTCTCATAATGGCTTGTCTATAATCTCCTTTGTAATGAATGGTTAATTTTAATGTGCAAACAACTAGTTCCATTATTACCACTATTTTTATGCATTTTCCAATATAATTATCTATATAGTAATGAGAATGAAGAATGAACTCATAATGGCTGTCTTGATATCCTAATGGATTGCTTTTTGGTAGATAATGATGTTTAGAACATCAACCAAGTTTACATATTGTCTTCCCTTGGATAGTCTATTTGACAACCAGGGAATTGACAAACAATCTATTTATTTTGTTCTCTTGATAAAATTTTTTAAGTCATTCTGAGTCTATACAGCTAGGAGATTAGTTAGTTACATTTGTCTTTTCCAGCTTCATTGTTTTCTTTTTCATCTGAACTTTCTTAAGCTATGTTTGTCTTCTCATACCAGTAGTTTGATTGATGCTTTTAATGTATTTGAAACCCAATATAGATAAGTCATTGAATAAGATATTCCTCCTTATGCAAGTGGTTGAAATGCAAAATAGAATTTGTATAAATGACCGATTTGGTGGATATACTTCATAATGCTTTGGATTTACATTTGTTGAATGTTCCTTATGGTTTGATGGTATCTAAGTTTATTACAATTTTAATGCACGCAGTTGAAGCTTGCAATCTTTCTATATGGAAAGTGAAAGGGGAGTTGCATTAAGAGGGAAAATATTTATGAGTGAGGTAAAGATGAAAATTTTGTAAGTTTCCTATTTGTGCTTAGTATTATTGTCTTCAAAGTTTTAATCATTCATTTATAAGACTGTTACAGATTCATAGTTGTAGTGGATGTGTTATTACACCTACATCTGTTGTTGTGGTTGTTATCAAATATTTATGATACGTGCTTAGCTTATTTATGTAGCTTGATAACTAGGGAATTGATTAACCATTTGTTGAATTATGTATCTCGATATGATTATGTTTTCTCAAGTTCTCATTAGTTTATGTTTGTGTCTTTCTCCACTACATAACAACTATAGATTCTGAAAAAAGTTTATAACGTATCACTAGAAAGGGTTGCAAAAAAAATTTGTTGAAACATTGAACTAGCTATATAACCTTATGTATGTACTCTACCTGAAAGGCTCAATCTAGAGTGTTTAGTATATGGGATCAGAATACTCATATAGAGTACGAACTTAAGGGCTTGCTGTCATGTTAACCTAGTATATGAAAGTGCTCTTATGGCACTTAAAAGTTTGACATGGATGTTAAGCTCTTATGAACTAGTCCTAAGGCTAACCAAGAGGGGGGTGAATTGGTATTATAAAAAAATATTTCTATCAAAACACAATCTTAAAACAAAAACTAAGATTCACACAGAAATCAAAGTGCAAAAATTAAATGTGGAAGCAGTAATAAGGAACACAAAAATTTATAGTGGTTAGGTCAACATGACCTACGTCCACCCCCCAGAGGTGCCCTCCGAGTATTGTACTAAACTTAGTGTCTCTCCTTTTGCCCCCACATCAAGGCGGAGAAGCCTTTACAAACCTCCTTTCCACCAACCCAGGTGAGGCAGAGAATCCAACTCCTTTTACTTCCTCTAGAAGCAGGCAGAGAACCAAACTCTTTTTGCTTCCTTCTGAAGCAGCCAAAGAACCTTGATCAGATGTTGAAGTAGACATCTCAAGAAACCCTAGGAACTAAGGATGAAGACTGGAGAAGATGACAATGGATCCTTGCTTGGAGCAACCTTTGTGAACCCCCTCACAAACTCCCCCTCATAATATCATCTCTCTCTCTCTCCCTTGCTCTCCCTCTCCTCTTGGCTCTCACAAGTCAGAACAGTAGCAAAAGATGTTCTATTGGGCAAAACAAGTGGTCTTAAATAGAAGAGTTTCGAAATAGCTCTTAAATGAACCGAATTGACTTTATCATCCAGGACAATATAAATATCATCCTGTACGATCAGTGCAAATTAAGCTCAATCATCCAGGACGATTTGGGACGATCAGAAGGTTTATGTTCATACCATCTAGGTCGATATAATATCATCATGTACGATCAGTAAAAATCATTGAATATCGCCCAGATAATTGCAATTAATAAATGTCTGGTCGATGGAAAAATAGCTTGATCATCCAGGCCGATCTCATGATCATCCCAAACGATTAGCTCAAATCCATGAAAATCATTAAGAGCATCACCTGGAATAGCAGTTGGCTGATATTGATCATCCAGGAACAACTAAGGTTTCTTGAACTTATCGTCCAGGACAATATGATCGAGCAATCGAAACCTTAATTACTTTCCTTAATTATCATATTAATTTAGGCATAATTATGTTGCATCGTCAAGGATGATATCCAAAAATAAATAATACCTAAATAGATCTGGCGGCTGATTCTTTCTAACTTGATCCTATCGTCCCAGCAGATATAAATATCGTCTAGGATTATGTGCTTAATGACGGCTTCCTTAACCAGGATGCCCTAATTCTGGTTTCTATTTTTAACTGATCGACCAGGATGATTTGTAGATCATCCTGGATGATGTGACCAAAAAAAGAGAACTCTAAATCAGATAAAAAAAATTCCCCCATGTGTGTGTGTTCAAGGTTACTTAGCATCAGGAACCACATCGTTTATAATAGACTCAAGAAACATAAAAGTTTACAAACTTACTCAGACCTAGTTTACCCAATCTTGAGCTGGTTCAAATTGCAGTTTGATCTTGTGGACCTGAAATGTTAGTAGGCAAGAAAGTCATAGAGAAACAGAAGTATTTGCTATCATCAAAATTATATTTCCTGAAAATTGCTACGTAACAATCTCCCCCTTTATGATGATGGAAAAAAAATAAACAATCAAAATGAAAACAACTACAAACACTACTCCCCCTTTTGACATCACAAAAAAGGAGGAAAAAACTAGAAAGAAAAAAAAAATGAAAGGAGAGTTTCTTTCTTTTTTTAATCAAAGAATAAATATGACACAGTCTCTATGTGATCGATTTTAAAGACTTGTAACACCAATGAGTTAACAACGTCAAAATCTAAAAAATGGTAAAATATCTGATCCTGTTAACTCTTATCTCGGATTTCTCTCAGGGCAAAACCTTCTTTTGAAATCAAAAGACCTAAATTAGAAAAACTAATTGGATAAGAAAAAGAGATCCATTCAAGACTTGGTTTTAGAAAAATATCTTATAGAATAATGTTTCAAAGTAATTTGTCACAATTGTGAAATTCAAAATCAAGCCTTTAAAAATCTCAAGTGATAAATGAATTCTTCTAAGATTTAAAAGTTTGAAAAGAGAAGAGAACTTGCTCTTGGTGAGCTCATTTTATGCCTCCTGTCAATTGAATGGCGCACTTTGCACATCTTTTAATTTTTGATACACTTTGTGAATATTTTTCAATTTGACGTCATTGTGCATCTATTATTTAGATATCATTGGCCACTTTTTTATTATTTTTGAAATCTAGAATCCTTTTTAAAACTCTTAAATATTCTCAATTATGAGTATATCTTCTAGATATTAGAGAAGAAAAACTCACTCTCTAATATAGGAAAGAACAACCATAAAATAGAATTAAAATCAAATGATAAATGAAATGACTGGATAACGAGAAATCTTAAAGTAATATAATGACTTTGAACATTATAAATATAAGCTAGATTACTGTAGCAAGGTAGAAAAGATCTCAATCGTAAAGTTCAATTGTTAATTTGAGATTGACTTTTGTTTAGAAAAGAAAATTACACCACTAAATGAGATTAGAGAAAGAGACACAATCAACAGTGTTTTCTTCCTTTAACAGATTAAGAGATGTAAAATATTGATTACAAATTTTTAAAAAGCAAAAACATGGTATAAAATATCATTTCAGCAGTGACCACAAAAGAAGAAAAACTAAAAAAAAGAGAGAGAAACAAAAACTAGTAAGCAAAGATAAATAAAATAAAAAGGTAATAAAATAGAAGATTCATAAATCGGTAAACAACAAGTTCATGCATTTATGTCAATAAGGTGTTTAAAGTGTCAAAAGCCAGTGGTTTAGTAAAGATGTCAGCCAATTGATTCTCAATTTTCACATGGTGTAACTCAATGTCTCCTTTGGTCACATGATCTCTAATACAGTGATGCCTTATGTCAATATGTTTGGTTCTTTAATGTTGTATAGGATTCTTAGAGATGCAGATGACACTAGTGTTGTCACAAAGGATTGAAATTGTGTCTATAGGTAATCCAAAATCAAGAATTTATTGCTTCAACTAATGGACTTGGGCCACATAACTTTCTAAGGAAATGTACTCAGCTTCAGCAATGAAAAGTGCAATAGAGTTTTGTTTTCTACTAGATCAGGAGACTAAAGACTGCAATATGAATTGCCAAGATATAAAAGTGCTCTTTCAATCCACCCTATATCCTGCAAAATCAGAATCATAATATCCAATTATCTCAAAAAAACTGTTATGCCTAAGATACCAGATTCCTAAGTTTTGGGTTCCCAAAAGATATCTATAAATTCTCTTAACTACAGTCAAGTGGGAATCTTTAGGATCACCTTGAAATCTAGCAGAGAGATAAATAATAAACATTATATCAGGTCGACTAGCAGTCAGGTAAAATAAAGATCCAATCATCCCTCTATACTTTTTTTAATCAACAGATTTTCTACTTGAGACCTTATCCAACTAAATGTTAGAAGTCATGGGAGTATTTATTGGCTTGGCTTTATCCATTTCATATTTCTTTAAAATGTCCTTAATGTACTTTGATTGACTTATAAAGGTTCCATCATCCAATTGCCTTATGCTAAATCCCAAAAAATAAGATAACTCTCCCATCATACACATCTCAAACTACTTGCTCATTATTTTAACAAAATCATCACATAACTTTTTATCAAAAGATCAAAAAAGTATATCATCAACATAGATCTAAATAATGAGTAACTCATCTCCTACTTTCCTCAGAAAAAGGGTGGTGTCTACACTTCCCTTAACAAAATCTCTCTTCAGTAAAAATGTGCTAAGCCTCTCATACCAAGTTCTTGGTGCCTATTTTAATCCATATAAGGCCTTTCTTAATTTGAAAACATGATTTGGAAATTAGGAACTCTCAAAACCTGGGGTTTGCTATACAAACACATCCTCTTTTATTACCCCATTTAAAAAGGCACTCTCCATGTCCATTTGGTAAAGCTTAAATCCCTTATAATAGGCAAAGGCTAGTAGCATTTTAATAGCTTCCAATCTAACTACAGGGGCAAAGGTCTCCTCAAAATTAATCCCTTCTATTTGATTGTAGCCCTTAGCTACAAATCTTGCCTTATTCCTAACCACCACACCAAAATCATTCATCTTATTCTTAAAGACCCATTTGTTTCCAACTACACTTTGTCCCTTTGGTCTTTTTACAAGCTCCCAAACCTCATTCCTAACAAATTGGTTTAATTCCTCTTGCATAGCTAAGATCCAAAACTCATTAGATAAGGCTTGATTAATGTTGGTGTGTTCAGTCATTGAGATAAAGGAAGAGTAACTCACTTCCTTCCTAAGTCCATGCCTAGTCCTAATACCTTTAGAGGGGTCTCCTAAGATCAGTTCTTTAGGATGACTCAAAGAATATCTACAATCCCAAGGAAAAAGTGTGTGTAGGATCAACCCTTTCCTCTAGATTTGAATTTTCTACTACTTGGGTAATCTCTCCTACTCCTTCAGTGATTTGGGATTTTACTCTCTTCTCCAAAATTTCAACTCCTTTGGAAATCTCTCTAACACCATCTTCATCATCAATTCTAGACTCCTTAGGATCAGACTCATCAAACTCTACATGAGTAGTCTCCTCCACCACTAATATCCTTTTATTAAACACCCTAAAGGATTTTTCAACACTTGAGTAACCTAAGAACACTCCTTCATCATATTTTGGGTCAAATTTTCCTAAGTGTGACTTCCCATTATTATGAATGAAAACCTTACAACCAAAGACATGGAGGGGGGAAAGGTTAGGTGCTCTACCCATAAGGATCTCATAGGGTATCTTATCAAGTTTGGCTCTAACATTCACCCTATTCAACACATAATAAGTTGTGTTTACCACTTCAGCCCAAAAGTATTTTGGAAGTGCATACTCAGTAAGCATGACTCTAGAAGCCTCAACTAAGGTCATGATCTTCCTTTCATCTATCTCATTCTGTTGAGGGGTCCTAGGAGCTGAGAAGTTGTGACTAATCCCTTTATCCTCACAAAAGTCTCCAAATCTTTCATTTTCAAACTCTCCCCCATAGTCATTATGGATGGTCAAGATCTCACAACCTAACTTTTTTTTAACCCAAGTGGAAAAGGATCTAAACTCATCAAAAGATTCACTCTTATGTGATAAAATTTTAATCCAAGTGAACCTCGAGTGGTCATCAATATTTACAAAACTATAGACTTTCCCCCCTAAGCTGGCAGTGCTAATGGGTCCAAAAAAATCCATGTGAAGAACTTTTGAAGGTCTAGAGGTGATAATATCCTTAATAGAGTGGAAAGAGGATTGGACTTACTTTCCTAGTTGGCACGCATCACAAAGGTGGTCTTTAGAGAAATTAAGCTTGGGAATACCTCTATCTAGGTCTTTCTGGGTCACTCTCCTAAGGGTTTTCATACTAGCATGACATAATCTCCTGAGCCACAACCAAGAATCATTAGTAATAATTTTTTTAGCAAAACAAAGCAGCACATTCAATATTATTTAAATCAAGCATGTAAACATTGTTGATCAGCTTTCTCTGCAAAATAGTTTTATTATTTAAGCTTATAATGCAAGTGTTTCCCAAGAATTTTATGATGAAGCCCTTTTTATAAAGCTGACTGATGATGAGCGAGTTGTGTTTCAGTCTATCTACAAACAAAACATTTTCAATCAAAAGGTTCTTGGAATTTTTTATTATACCTGAGCCCACCACTTTCTTGGTGGTGTTATCTCCAAGAGTAACCTTGCCTCCTATTCTGGTCTCCAGCAAAATGAATTGATTAACATCTCAAGGCATATGTCATGAGCATCCACTATCTAGGTACCACATGCTCTCACGAGGCCTTTTAAGAGAGTTTGCCTATAAAATATTAAATGTCAGATTTAGGAACCCAAATAAGTTTGGGTTCCTTCTTATGAAAAGAAGAATGCAATACATTTGTGTTATGCTGTGAAACATATAATTTTGGTCTCCACACCCAATGTGTACTATGGAGAACAGTGCAAGCATATGAAATGTGTCCTAGCATGCCACATAAGAAACATTTAACTCCAGGAAAAGGATTTATTAATCTGTTTTGGTGGTGATGCTTCCTTTTAACATTATGTAATGCATATAATGTTGGTTTATTTTCAAAAGCCTTAAGATTTATTTTTTTTAAATCATGCTTAATTATCAAATCAAAATGCTTTTATTTAAAGCATCCAATTCATTAAATAAAGACATGTGATTGCTATCAAGTAGAGTGTGATCTTTACTTAAACTTTCATGCTCTTTTTTGCAAATTCAAAAACTCCAATTTCAAACTAGCATGTTTTTTCTTAAGTTTCTTATATGATGCATTAATTTTCTCACAAATTTCAAGTAATTGATCATACGTTGGTTCATATACCTCTTTTTTATCAGGTTGACCAAGATGATCACCCATTAAGCACAAATTTGTTATTTCCTCTTCAGCTTCAATCTCAGATGAGTCAGATGCAAAATCTGCCCAGAAAGTTTTTTGGTACTGCTTCTTATCCTTCCTGTATTTAGTTTTTTCCTCACCCTTCTCCTTGCTTGGGTGCTCTTTAAGTGTAAGAGAATCATCTTTAACATGTCCAGCCTTCCAGCATTCAAAACAAATAACATCAGAGGAACTTTTATAATTTTTGCTATCCTTACCTCTTTTCCACTTCTGATGATACTTGTTTTTCTTCCTTAAAAAGCTTTTAAATTGCCTAGTGATGAAGGCAACATCATCATTTTCAGATTCGGAAGAATCAGTGTCCGTATTATTGACCTTTAGTGTCACAGTTTTCTCTTTCTTTTTCTCACCTGCATCAAGATTTTTTTAATTCTCCCCTTACTCGTAAGTAATGAGTGATAAGTAAATTATTAATAGAATAAGTATTTATATCTTTAGATTCAATAATTGAAGTGATCTTAGCATCAAAAGAAGAAGGCAAGCATCTCAAAATTTTATTGACTCTTTCATAATTAGTTAGCTCTCTTCATAAAGCATGCAATGAGGTAACAATTTGAGTAAACCTTGTATACATGTCAAAAATTATTTCAGAAGATTTCATATGAAAAAGTTTGTAGTCATGTAACAAAATATTCAACCTAGATTGTTTAATTTCATTGGTTCCTTCATAAGTTACACACAATCTATCCTAAGTTTCTTTACCAGTAGCACAAGTTGAAACACACATATAATCTTCATATTTCAAAGCACAAAAAAATAATTCAAGCATTTTGCATTAAGTTTGCTAAATCTCTTTCATCAAATGTCCATTTAGTAGAAGATAGTTCAATTTTAATGCCATTAATTTCACGAGAAAGAGGTGTATAACCTTCTTTAACAAGCATCCACATATGATAATCAAGCGATTGTAAGAACATAGACATGCGAGTTTTTTTAAAAATGAAAAAGAATATTATCAAACAAAGGTGGTCGTGTAATCGAATATCCTTCCATTGTATTATGATTACTAAAGTTAGCCATCAATCAAAATTCAAAAGTTTTCAAAAACTCATTTTTATGAATCCCGCTCTGATACCACTTAAAAGTGCTCTGATGGGACTTGAAAGTTTGACAGGGATGTTAAGCCCTTATGAACTAGTCCCAAGGCTAACCAAGAGGGGGGTGAATTGGTATTTTAAAAAATCTTTCGATCAAAACATAATCTTAATAACCAAGATTCACCTTAGAAATCAAAGTTCAGAAATTAAATGAGGAAGCAGTAATAAATAACACAAAAATTTATAGTGGTTCGATCAACATGACCTACATCCACTCCCCGGAGGCGCCCTCTGAGTATTTCACTAAACTCAGTGTCTCTCCTTTTTCCCACACAGCAAGGTGAAGAAGCCTTTACAAACCTCCTTTCCACCAACTCCTTTTGCTTCCTCTAGAAGTAGGTAGAGAACCAAACTCCTTTTGTTTTCTCCTGAAGCAGGCAGAGAACCTTAATAAGATGTTGAAGTAGATATCTCTATAACCCCTAAGGAACTAAGGACAATGACTAGAGACGATGATGACGGATCCTTGCTTAGAGCAACCTTTGTAAACCCCCTCAAAAACTCCCCCTCATAAGATCCTCTCTTTCTCCCTTGCTCTCCCTCTCCTCTTAGCTATCTTAGGTCAGAACAACAGCAAAAGATGTTCTATTGGGTACAAAAAGTGGTCTTAAATAGAAGAGCTTAAGAATAGCTCTTAAATGCACCAAGCATTCTTTATCATCTAGGATGATATAAGTATCATCTTATACGATCAGTACAAATTAAGATCAATTAGCCAGAACAATTTGGGACGATCAGAAGTTTTTCTTTCATATCATCCAGGCCGATAGAATATCATCTTGTATGACTAGTACAAATTATTGAATATCATCCAGATAATCATACTGAATAGATGTTTGGACGATGGAAAAATAGCTTCATCATCCAAGTCGATCTCATGATCGTCCCACACTATTAGTTCAAATCCTTGAAAATCATCTAGAGCATTGCCCTAAATAGCAGCTGGCTAATGTTGATTGTCTAGAAACAACTAAGGTTTCTTGAACTGATAGTCCCAGATGATCCTACGATCGTCCAGGATGATATGATCGAGCAATAAAAATCTTAATTCTTTTTCTTAATTACCAGATTAATTTAGGCATAATTATGTTGCATCATCCAGAACGATGTCCAAAAATAAACAATACTTAAATAGATATGGCGGTAGATTCATTCTGATTTGAGCCTATCGTCTAGGATGATGCGCTTAATGACGGCTGCCTTAACCAAGATGTTCTAATTAAGGTTTCTATTTTTAACTAATCATCCAGGCCAATTTGTGGATCGTCCCGGACGAAGTGAACAAAAATAAAGAACTTTAAATCAGACA
This sequence comes from Dendrobium nobile, assembly GCA_022539455.1. Classification (NCBI taxonomy): domain Eukaryota; kingdom Viridiplantae; phylum Streptophyta; class Magnoliopsida; order Asparagales; family Orchidaceae; genus Dendrobium; species Dendrobium nobile. The sequence continues at coordinate 6,354,550 of CM039731.1, forward strand.
GAAAAAATTCCCCCAAGTGTATGTGTGCAAGGTTACTTAGCATCAGGAACCACATCATTTACAATAGACTCAAGAAAGGGAAAAATTTATAAAATGACTCAGACCTAGTCTACCCAATCTTGAGCTGGTTCAAATTAAAGTTTGATCTTATGGACCTGAAATGTTAGTAAGCAAGGCAGTCGTAGAGAAACAAAAGTGTTTGCTATCATCAAAATTATATTCCCTGAAAAATATATTCGTAATATTATATTCCTCATAATTTATTCATGATACAATTTTATTATCATTAACATGCATTTTTCATGAAGCATATTTTGAACATAATTGAAATAGTAGTAAACTCACATATAAATTAATATTATTTCTTTCTTTTTATAGAGCAAAACTAGTGCTACCAAGCAACAAACTTTGGAACCGTATAGTTCTTCAAATTACAAATCATAAAATTGGACTTGAAGCCTTTGTCGATCTAGTGCATTTTAATTTTCTTGGTGACAAGTGGTGAATTTTCTACTCTTGGCTCAATGTTAATTGTTATTTTCACCTGAATGGGTGACCTGGGAATTCAATAAATGTTTATAAAGCTTAATCTATCGGCTCTTAAGAGTTTTTTTATTTGTATCTTAACTTATTGTCGTGAGCAATTGTTGTGTTTGTGTTAATGGATAATATGAAATAAATACTACTTGTCTAGTGTTTCTTCTATCTCACTTGCATTAAAATATTTTTTGCTAGCCTCATGGCAAGGACCTATCAATTGTAGTTGCATTCATTGAATATCTAATTTATTAAATTACATTACTTGAATAAAAAACATTAATGTTTTATATACCTTCATTGAACAATGAAATTTTATAATCGAAAATGGATTCATTGAATTAAATTCTTATCTATATAATAATAATGCTAACAAAAACATTTTGAATCTTATCCAATTTTCATTTAATTGCCCCAATTTATATAATGAATTTAGCTTTGTGGCAAGGATTGAATTCATTATATTTTTTTTAATCTATGCCACCTTTACAATGATTTTGTACAATGTTATAGTATAGAATTGCAACGGTTTTTACCACGGCTATAGTTATTGCTGCCAATAAATTGATTATAACACAACTATTGAAAGAGCATTAGAAATGTATTTCCAGTGCTTACAAATACAAAGGCTTTGCAGCTCTTTCTAAACCTGTGAAATGAATTTAGCAGGTATTTTAACTACTGCAGTAAGTTAAAAAAATGTTGCAAAAGCATGATTTATTACCTGTTCATTAGTAATGAGTTCACTTGATGAGTTCATTCTAGCAAGTGAATATCTTTAGGTAACTTGATGATTTCAATTGCTAAGTTTTATGGATGAGCATACCTTTTTTTACAGCTTAAATTTAGAGGCGAGTCAATTTTTGTGACTTCAATAAAAGGCTTCTTTATAATACTTGAAGGCTTTTAACGAATCAGTCCAAGTTTCTAACAACTTGCTAAATCCTGCTCATAATGGTGATATGCCTTGATTACTTTAGTCGTTATGGCATTAGATGTACTCCTTTACTGAATGTAAAATACTACCAAGATGTTTTCCTTCTCTTTAACCAGCCTTTATAAAAGCACACCCAGCTCACACATCCACCACTCCTGACATGGAAATTGACACCAAACAGAATGAACCAATATCTACCATTCATTCATAACAAACATAAAGAATCCTAAGCATACACACTTAAAGCCAAATACATATATATACCAATGTATTCACTCAGGAGAGCCAGAAGAAATACATAAGCTTTACACTCATATAGAATGTTTTTACTTCTCCTTTTACTCTGCTTTACATCCTTTGCTTCTCTGGTGAAATTATTTGATACATGGATGAATACTTTCTACATGGTATCATAGCAAGTACAGTAATGTAGCGTCATCTTCATAATGGTGTAGTCATTGGCATCCGAAGTAGCAGAACACCACAAGAACAGCTTCTCTGATCTTTTGTAAATCCCCTTATCCCTGAAATTGGTTCTCACTAACATTAACCCCATCATTTCACTCTAGCTAACAAATAAAAACTACCCACTCTGATGTTCTCAAGTCCTAAAGCTCTTTTAAGCTAATGGATTTTCAAACTACCTAAAGAACTTGATCAACAAACCTCCTTGTCTACTACAGCAACCTAACAACACCACAATCCCAAACCCCGTACATAATCAATGGCTCCAAGTGGACCAAAACCATGCAGTAGCTCTCTATTTCATGATCTTGATGAGATAGTTGCAACTTAGTTTTTCGATTGTTGATATTCTTGCAACATGTATATTTTTTTATGATACACAAATATTATTGTTTTGATTACAATTTCTCCTAACATATTTAGGAAGTATTATTTTGTTATTTTTGTGTGCTAATATTTCAGGAAAATTATACTCCAGATTGTTAAAGACTTCAAATCATATGAGATTAGGGTTTATTATAAATGAAGTCTGTATTTTTCATTTCATTGAGTCTGAGAGAGTGTGATTATAATTGAGTAACAGTACATACACACACTGGGGGAGTGTTTAATATTATAATTTTTCAAACTAATCATAATGTACGAACTCATTTTGTATAGGATAATATGTTTAGTTATTTTTCCCTTCGACATACAAATGAACTGCAGGTAGAAAATTTTTCTGAGTACGGATCGTACTGTATGAATATTGCTTCTTACGTACATCGTCCAAAGTATGAAAATGTGAGGTCCCTTTTCATCCTAATTAATTCAAAGTTTTTTTGAACTTTTTGTACCGTACGATGTCGTCATCATTCGTGTGTCATCCAGAGTACAAATTGGATGGGTCCCTTTTCATCTAGACGAACTTGAGAATTTTCTGAATGGATCATACCGTACGATATCTTCATCGTACGCACACCATCTAGAGTATGAATTAGATGGGTCCCCTTTCATCAAGATGAACTCTAAAATTTCTAAACTAGTCGTATCATATGATGTCATCATCGTACGTACATCGTCCAAAGTATGAAAATATGGGGTCTCTCTTCGTCTCGATGAAAATGAAAAAAATTTCTAACTATTTGTATAATTCAAACTGAATTCATACTGGACGATCATTATGTATGAAGTAATTTCCTACATATTTAAAAAAGGTTCGTACACAATAGTTTTTTAACTATTCATATGTACGAACATACAATCATATTGTACGATCGTAAATGCTCAAAATTGTAAATTTTAGTTTACTGGATGGTTTTTTGTGTATTTCATATAAAGGGTCCTTTAAAACTAACATGAAAAGTGTCATTCTTTGTGATTTGTCAAGGGAAAGTGAAAGAGAGAGTGTGGGAGAGTGTTTGATAGAGATTTCTTGCAAGCGAAATATGAAGGATTCACAAGGTTACTCAAAGGTAAGGATCTCTTTATATTTTTTGTGATCATTCCTCCTTTTTTCTTTTAGTTTCACGTGAGAAGATCTTTGAAGAAGATCTAATACTCTGCCGACACTTGGAAAGTGTGAACATACGACAGTTCTCTGCCGACACTTAGAGAGTGTGAACAGACGATGGTTCTCTACCGACACTTGGAGATTGTGAAAGGGTGACGATTCTTTGTCGCACTGGGGATTGATGGAAGAGAGGATTTATATAGGCTTCTCCACCTTGTTGTGGGAGCAAAAGGAGAGACACTTTGGTAATAGTGCAATACCTGAAGAGGGAGTCTTCAGGGAGTGGATGTAGGTAGTGTTTGACCGAACCACTATAAATCATTGTGTCTTTTATTTTTCACATTTATTTTCTAGAATTTTGTTATTGTGGTTGAAAAGCTTTTTGAAAAAGGTTAATTATTTTTAGAATTTAATTAAAACAGTTTTCTATCAAAAATCCAAGAGAAATGTTTTTAAAATTATCAATTCACATCCCCCCCCCCCCTCTTGGTTAGCCTTAGGATAATATCTTAGTTTTAACAACCTATAAAGAATCAACAGATCTCACCATACATCCTGCCCTATGTCCTCCATTTAGAGAGCTACTCGATAATTTAGTCCACACTAGAACAACGATTACATGCTATGAATCGCTTAAGGGTCATATAGTTAAAAAATGAGATGCACAACATCTTTATGAAGAAGCTTAACATGGCACAATACCTTACCTCTATTAAGACCTTGGTTTACAACATCTCAACTGCTAGATCTCAAGTGTATTCTGAGGATATCATATTATATATCCTCAACAGTCTTCCACCCTCTTATCTGTCCTTTAAAACCTTTATTCACATGAAGCTTTTTCCAATAAGTCTTAACAACCTCTACTCTCTTCTAATGAGTAAGGAAATCAACATTGCTTCAGAAGAAGATAGAAATTTTCAACCTACAGACTCTCACACAGCTCTATTTTCCGACTGATTAGGTGGTCGGTGTGGTTGTGGCAGATTTTCATTAAGCCCTTCTTCAACATAAAAAACCCCAACAACATCTCCAGCCATTTATCAGATCTGGAATAAGCATGGGCATTCTGCAATCCAATGTTGGCATCACCTTAACCTAAACTACATGCCTCCACCTATAGTAACCTCTCCTAAGGAAATGATAGCAGATACTTCTTCTCAATCACTAGACTAGTATATTGACTCCGGAGCATTACCACACCTCACACCCAACTTAGAAAATCTAGCACAACCCATCTCTTACCAAGGAATAGATAATGTCACAGTTGGGGATGGCGAAACTCTTCCCATAGCTCCGGTGTCGTCATCCTTCCTACCCCAATACATAAGCTTCTCCATTCCCAAATTCATCATGTTCCTCAACTTTCCCATAATCTCTTATCTGTTTCAGATATATGAAATGATAATGAAGTCTCTATCTCATTCTCTACCAACTAATTTACCATAACTGATCCATAGACAAACAAAATTCTTATGCAGGGACCATGCATAAATGGTCTCTACAAACATAACATCCCAAGTACAATATCACCGCCAACTGCTCTCTCAGCCATACTCTTTGACTCCATCCGCTAACACAATTGACTCGGAGATCAACACTCTCAAATTGTCACTTCCATATCTCAAGAGAACAAGATGCTAAAATTCCTACCTCTATGTTTTTTTGTTCTAGTTGTAAGATCTGTAAAGGCCATAAAATTAGTTTTTCCTTGTTCTACTACTATTATATCCACACATCTCACACTAATTCACTCTGATGTATGGGGGCCATCTCTAGTTATCTCTAACCAAGGATATAAATACTATCTTTTACTTATATATGAGTTTTCCATATTTACATTGATATTCCATATGCTATTCAGGAATGAAGTAACCAAAATATTCATACACTTTAAAACTCTCATTAAAAATAAAACATCTAATAAAATCAAATGCCTCCAATGTTATGGAAGGATTGAATACCTCATTACTGAATTCAAATCCTTCCTATAATAGAATGGCATCCACCATCAACTTTCATGCCCCTATACATCGAAACAAAAAAGTACTGCATAAACAAAACAGAGACACATTATGGATATCACTAGATCACGGTTACATACATCTCACTTACCATACAAATTCTGGTCAGATGCAATTCTTACAAATTAGCTACTAGCCTCAAACTCCCAAAACCTATCTCTTTTATAACATATATCATCATAAACCAGATTATACCCACTTACGCACATTCAGATGTGCATTATACCCATGGTAACCTTGCTCTCACTAAACTAATTAGAATTGAGAGCATCTCAATGTGTATTTATAGGCTATTCTGATGCTTGAAAACAATATCGTTGTGTACATATCTTCACCAAAAAAATAATTATCTCTAAACATGTCGTTTTTAACGAAGACACATTCCCTTATAAAACCCAAACTACCAGCTCCGACACTCTCCTGTCCTAAAATTCACCTCAAATGAATCCTCTTCTCATAACCCCACAGTCTACAATCTTTCCACATATACCCATACTCATCCACCCTAACAAACTCCACTAAATAATCAACATCAACGTTCCCATAACCTCCAGACATCATTTACTCAATCAAACATCCTTCCAAACCTATCAATTCCCTCATCACCTACAACACAACCAATACCCACTCACACATGATCACATGACTCAGAACATGCTCTCTAAAACCAAAGACTATCTACAATCTCCACCACAGTATTACGCCAAGCTAATCCACTTTGCCATCTAACCTGACCACCTATAATGAACCAGCCAAACACTCTCATTGGCCTCAAGCCATGGCAAGTAAATTCCTTGCTCTTCAAGAGAAAGGCACCTAGACCCTTCTTCCACCATCTCCCAACATATAACCCCTTGGATGTAAATGGACCTATTATACCAAATATAATTCAAATGGCACCATTGCTCCCCACGAAGTAAGACTGGTAACCCAGGGTCATCGCCAAGAACACAACTTCTACGAGACATTTAGTATTGTGGCAAAGATGCCCTCCATCAAAGTTCTTCTTACCATAGCCCTCAACCACCAATGGCCCATCAATCAGTTAGATGTTTAAAATGCATTCCTTCAAGGAAATCTCAAAAAAATAGTATACATGAAACAACCTCATGGTTTTGAAAACACCTTGCACCATATCAATGGTTCACCACTTTCACCACGTACCCACAATCTATTGGATTTCATCACAGTAAAGTTGTTCATTCCCTTCTCATATTCTCTTAAAACAGCATTCAAATATACCTGCTCATATATATTGACAATATTCTTCTTATTGGTAACAACCACACAGTCTTAAACAATCTCATTACTTCAACTCAATCAAAAATTTACCATGAAACATCTCATTCATACCCAAACTTCCTTGGTATACCAATTCAAACCTATTCCAACTTCTATTTTCAATCCCAATCCTCATCTGTTATTTTTATACTACAGAAATAGGCTTACAACAATTTAAACCTCTCTTAAATCCCCTATTTAGAAAACCAGCAATGAGTTCCTTCACATATCTAATTCTCTCTAATTCTCACACCTATCGGCAACTAACTGTATCATTACAGTACCTCATAATCACAATACCTGATATAGCTTATGCCATCAGTCTACTCAGCCAGCATATGCATGATCCTCAAACCACTCAATTCCATCAACTCAAACACCTCCTATGATATCTAAAAAGAGCATTCAACTATGGCATTCCAATCTCATCTAGTTAACTACAATTCACAACTCTATCTAATGCTAATTAGGCTAGTGACACCAGCTCTCGCCGATCAACCTCTTGGTATTATTCCTTTCTAAGCTCCACACTCATTTCCTAGAGCATCAAAAAGCAACATACAGTAGCTTAATTGTCAACCAAAGCTGAGTATTGACCACTTGCAACTGTTATCATAAAAGTACATTGGCTACGTAGGCTACTAGCTGATTTTCACCTATCTCTATCCCAACTGACAACTATCTACTATGATTATGTCTCTGTCATAGCCCTAGCAAACAACACAGTTTTTCATGCAAGAACAAAACATGTAGAGATAGACTATCACTTTATAAGAGATCACATACAAGCCAATACAATACAAAAAACTCCCATTAATAGCAAAGATTAGACAACATACATTCTAACCAAATCGCTGTCTACCAAAAGCTTTCAGATATTATGGCTAATACTAATAGTTCTACAACCACCTTCAATTTGCGAGGGAGTAAATGCACACCCAGCTCACTCATCCAACATTATTGACATGGCAGCTGCCACCTAACAAAATGAACCAATATCTATCATTCATTCATAACAAACACAAAGCATCCTAAGCATACACGTGTAAAGCCAAATACGTATATATACCAATGTATTCACTCAGGAGAGCCAGAGGAAATACACAAGATATACCCTCTTGTAGAATGTTTTTACTTCTCCTTTTACTAAGCTTTGCAACCTTTTCTTCACTAGTGTAATTATTTGATACAAGGATGAATACTTTCTACACTTTATTCATCAAACCCTTTCATTCAAATATCAACAAGCATACTATTAACTACAAAGATGAAAAAAAAATCTATTTGTATTGATTAAGGACATCATGTATTTCACTCCATCTATGTATTCTTATTATCGCCAAAATTTGTTGTCTTAGGTGGCCATAGATGTCTATCCATTTCCTCAGCTGGCGATCACTACATCACATGAGTAAAGGTATCTGGCGATCACTACAACACATTATATAAGACATAATTCATAAGATTTTATCACTTACAGTTTGTTCAGGATTGGTGCAGCATTTCATAATGCTGGTTGTGAAATTTCACAATAGAAATATCTGAAAAGCAATGAAAAATTAATTAAAAAAAGTAGTTAAACAAAATTATGATTGCAATCTAAAAAGCAAAGCAGCTAAAAAACTATCTCAAATAGACCCTTAATTTATGCAGTCATTTGTCCTTCTTTACTTCATTAAAAAGATAATTGTGTATGTACTTTAAAGCACATGAATAAGTTAAACGATATTATATGATATGATAATTTGCACATTAAAAAAAATACATACAATTTTGTGACGCAGTGTACAAGAGTGCTATGGTGTTATATAGTCTGGTTGTAGACAGACAGAGAGCAGAGCGCTACAGTGCTCTAGACAGCAGCATTGCGGCACTGTCAGTCAGACGGGAGATAGAGAATGGAGAGTTGTAGCAATCCAAACTTGAAGTTGCGGCGCTACGAGTCATACTGGGTATTTTGCTTTCACATTTTTTTATGTTTAACTTAAAGTGTTGCATCCCTTGGATGGTTTCATGTGTTCCTATTTGTCCATTTTGTGTAGTGAATGGTGTAATAGTCAAGAGAGATAAGGAGAGAGTGAGAGAGAAAGAAATCTATACAAATTTCTCCCAAAATTTATAGTTGATTTATTGGTGTGATGTGGCTCCTTGGTTTTTTCCCTAGTTCCAACTTTTTCCACATTAAATTATGATGTTATTTCTTTTTCGCTGCATTTTCTCTTTTTCGTTGATGTTCACTGTGTGATTTTACCTCTCCAACAAGCCGTAATTAATCTGAGCATAGGAAATTATTCTATTTTATTCATCATTCTATGTTCCATCGATCCTCGGTATATATAAGTGTTGCATTTTATTTCTTACAACATTGATGTAAAGTTTATGAGCACTTCATATGTAAGGTTCTGAATTTATAAAGTTCATTCTCCGAATTCCTACAAATGTCAACTCAAAGTTTAGGTAAAGCTTATTTATCTGAAAGCTTGAAAATGTAAATAGCAAAGTGCAGGCAGCGATAGGTTTTCAATCATAGATAGTATGCAATTAATTAGCTCATGCGTTCAGTTTGACTTTATTCCATTTTTTTTTGTTGATTTTATTAGAAATATCACTTATGATTTACGACAAGATGATTGTATTTTGTTTAAAAAAATTTATCCAGATTGCTTTGTTTCTGAGGAAGTTTGGAAGCATATTAGGTCTTCTCTTCCTGTGAGTTTGTTGGAGAATTATTAGTAGATTCATTCATATAGATACATCAAATGATTGATTGTATTTCAAACATTGTTATCCAAATAAGTTAGTCTACGCTTTGAAATACGTTAAGTGGACGAGGAAGAGGTGAATCATCGTAATCAAATGAGAAAACTATCTAACTATATAGAAAACCTATGTCGTTTGGATCATTGAATCGCTAAGGGTAAAAGGGATTAAATAGGGTGATGTTTAAAGGGTAAAGAGTTTAAGAAAATGTAGAAATAACTTAGTTAGGACATCATGAGTCTACCATCCTATGCCTATAAGCATCACACATAAAACATTTTTAGTCACCTTATAGTATGGTCCCACATGTCTCCTCGCACAATAAATACATTGCAGTGTGGTGGATTCTTTAACCATGTTCCCAATCTTTTCTATATTGCTTTCCCCCATCTTTTTTTTTTTTTTTTTTTTTAAACAAAAAACTTATATTAAAAACTCCAAAACGGTTACAACAGAGGACAAAACTCAAAGCGAACAGAGAAAGAAAAATACAATCAGCTATGGCTCAGTATAACGACCGAGGCTCCAGAGTCCCTGTATCCTTGCACGGACCGTCCATACGGGTGAAATCATCGCCCACCAATCATCGAAAAACACCGAAGGTTGCCACCAGCTTGGTCACAGGGACACTAGCCCCAGTCACATCATCGCCTATAAAAACAACGAACACAACCAGAAAGAAAAAAGAGGGGAAATAACAAAGAAATCATCTACGATTTCGCCCCCTCCCGCGGCCCCGACCGCGCAACCTTCCTTTAGCCCGAGAAACCAATGTGAAGTCTTTACCAGGATCGGAACCACCGTAAAAATCAGGATCAGCCACATTACAATCCAAAAATTCAGACCCAGATTCATAGTCGGACACCCAATCCCCCTGGTAATCGGTAATAGAAATAAAACCCATCCTCTGAACCAAATGTTGCGAATCAGCCAAGTTGACAGAAACATCTACAAGATTATTTTAACAACTTGAATTGTTACCCAGATTGTTATCCACACTAAAATCATTATGCTAAGCAATATTATTTTCAGTAACAACTTTAGGAGATGAGTGAACCAACTGATCAGAAACCACTAAAACAGGGTTGCCAACCACCGCAAGCCCCATTTGCCCCACAACACCAGAAACTTCCAGCAGCGACGAGCCAAAACAGAAGGGGAAACAACATCAATAGCCTCATTAGTCTCAAACTCATTATTTAACTCACCACCAACCGGACAAACAGCACAATTATCCGGAATAACAACAATATTATCACTACCATCCACACCAACATTGGGGATAGAAGAAATAACCGGAATAATAGGAATCGATAGAGAAGAAGGAACAGACTTAATCAGCGACGGAACAGAGGGCTCCGATTTCTTAACAATAGGATTCAGCTTAGGACATTCAGCCTTTTTATGACCCACACATTTGCAAAGAAGACAGAAATTAGGCATATCTTCAAAAACAACCTTTTGCACATAACCTAATTTTTCTGGTCCTAACCAAATAGAGTCAGGAAATGATTTGAAAATATCAAGTTCAACTAGAATGCGCGCAACAGAGGGACGAGAGCCAATTGGCGTAGCATTGTCAGTTTGGATAGGACGACCAAAAATAGAGCCCAAGCCAAAAAGAATACGCGAAGAGAATAGATGAGGTCTCAAACCCGGAAAAGAAATCCATACATGAACAACAGGCGACTCATCCGCAAGATCCAAAGTAGGAGACCACTTTATAATTTTCATAAAACATCCATACACAAAATATGAATGATGAGCAAAGATCCTACCATAATCCAAATCGTTAGATAGCTTAATTAAAACATTGGATTGATCCAGCAAAGTAACATAGAAATCACCGGTTAATTTAAGATTGAAGAAAAATCTACGAATAGCATCCAAAGCCGGACGTTTAAGAGGAAACTTTCCAACTAGAGCAAAATCGAAAGGCTTAGCAAGGTGTAAAAATTCCTCCTCCGAAAACCAAAGAGCAGGCATACCCCGAACCGTAGAAACACGAAGATCCGGGAAAGCATTCGCTTCAACAGATTCGGACAAAGCATCTTTGAAGGATTTGGAACTCTTACCAGCCAGGAAACCCGGGTCTAACCTCTTGTTTTCCATAAAAGCAAAGGCGGAGGGAAGGAAACGAAAGGCGGCTAGGGAAAAAGCCCTAGCAAACGAAACCCTAACAGACGAGGAGGAGATATCTCATTGCTTTCCCCCATCTTGTTATAGCTCTACCAAGACTATTTTTCAATCGATTTCTCACCATGTGAGCAATCATATCGACAAATTATTCCATACTCCACTACAAGAAAAAAGCTTTGTCATAAATTCCAGCGAATTTCTAACGGAAAATTAATTTTTTTTAAATTATTATAAAAATATTTATAATTATTTATTTTGTTAAATTAGGTTAAATAATTTAATAATTTCTTATCAAATTAAATTATTTAAATTAAATTAACTAATTTAATAATACAATGTTAAATTAAATTAATTAAATTAATTATTTTGATCTTTTAAGAAAATAGTTTTACTTCTAAAATAATAAGAAACTTTTAATATATTATAAGTTATAATTTACATAAAAAGTAACCCTTTAAGTAGTTTTGTATGTGGCCTGATGATTGGGCACTGAATATGTTAAAAGGCGGGGTTCGAAATCCACCGTGCACGGGCGGGTCGGCAGGCTGTTGCGGGCTTGCGGTCGGGCTGGGGTGCAATGAGCTTACAAGGGTAGGATGGGGTAGCGCGGTCGTGTTGGCATGCTTGCTCAATTTTTTTTTTTAATTTTTCCGACACATGTTATACCGGCATCACCTTTCCTAGGATTTTTTTAATTTTGCTCGGGTAGCAATTTTCTGACTTGTGTTTTCCAACAAAAAAATTTCCATAAAAAATCCGCTGGAAATATTAATTTCTGGCGGATTTTGACTATTTTCTAGTGGAAATGGTAGCCAAAAAATGATGTTTTTCCTGTAGTATTTGAGGAAGATTTCTTTTCTTTCCTGTTGGACCTATTTGACTAATTAATAAATAAATCTTAAATTCAAAACAAATTATTCAAACAAAATAAATACATACGAAAAAAAACCCTTAAAAATAAAATCAAGCTATAACTACATCAATAATGCAACCAATAATGCAGTTATGATCACAATAAAATTCTTTCAATAACATTTGCTGTGATACCAATTTGTCAAGCGCCATGATCAAAAGTGTAAGAATTTACGCTTTTATTTTATTTATTATCTTATATATATTCACATTCTACACATATTTTTTTCTCTCAATTAGTAACCAATGATTAATCATTTATAACTAGATCAATTTGATATCAAGAGCTGATTCATTGTATTAAAGAAATTATAATTAATAGTAAATAATATGATTTCACATTCTTGTAGTTCATATTTACAGTCAAAATCTCTAAAGTCCAAAATAATATATATGATAACCTTCATATGCTACAAAAAAATAAACTAAGCAGTGCTGAAAGAAAACTACGGATGTTGTCCATTACATCATGCCACTAGATCCTTACCTTTTCTTGTAAATATGTAAAGCCACATAATGAGCAGAAAAGCTCAACAAATAACTAAAAACTTATAACTAAAATCAATGCAATTAAAAGAGAAATAGTATGCTTTGAATAATATAAGAAAATCTATATTTCATCAATATTCATTGACTATACTAGTTATCTGTATCAATTTATCCTTCTTTAGTACTTCATATCTCAATATGTTACATCATTAGTTACAGTATTAATAATTGGGATCCGTATCAGTAATCACTAATCAGTAACAACAAGTGATGTCAATATTCCATATGAATATCCAAATCAATATTCCGTATGAATATCCATAAAAATACTCTGTAGCAATATCAATAACTAGTAGCAATGTTCATATTGGGGTTATTAAAAGTCTTAGTATCAATATTAGTAATAGTATCAATAAAAAGAAGTCAGTATTATTAAATAAGGTTAGTATTGTAACATTAACAGTAACAACATACAGATATTTAGAAAAGGGTATCTTGATCTTGCTCCTACCCTTATGACTCTCTATCAGTTGTCCCTTATGACTCCTAATCAATTTACTCCTTATAACTCCCCTTCAGTGAATTAGTGACAGTCGCCCTGACTCCTTATAAATAAATCTCAATCAATCACTAGCTCCTTTTGACTCTCAATCCATATTTAGCAAATTTTAAAGGTATCACATGAGATTATCATATCATATATATCTGATATCAATTCATATATAATTTTTTTATGAGCGCGGATTTAGTACAGTACATCCTTTTAGTTATATCAGTTCCACATTTAATATCACATCCTAGTTCATAACAATCACTTCAGCATAATATGCATATTAGATTATCAATTCAAATCATATTACATCACCTTTTTATCTCTTTTTTAGTATGCATTTTCCTACCCATTTCACAAAAAAATTTCTATACATAAATTTAATGGGTAAAAAGGCAATAAAATCATATCATATTATTCATAATGATTAAATGTATAACATATCAAAATTTATACAACGAAAGCTTATAAGGCCATCTTGAGAAAGTCTCCAACTAGCCCGCTTACCGACATTACTAAGCTAATTAGTATGTTCACAAAATGATTTTTTTTTAATGAAATGTTAAACTTGACTACATGCATCAAACAAAACTAAACTACAAGTCATCAAAGTGACTACAAATTTATGAAATTAATAGTCTAATTTCAAGTGAAATGGCTATATGATCATAAACCAATTTCTAAATCTAAGTGCTAAATGCTAAAGGTTTATGACAAGGAATACTATATGCTAAAGAACTAGTCAAATCAAGTTGACTAAGGCTTAACCCAATTTAATCAGCATACCATTTAAGTGTGTGCAAAAGTATTCTAAAAAATAAATTTACTATGAGCAAACTAAACCAAATCAGAAATTTGTTTTTTAAATATTCTAAATTTCTTATCATTGTTTTGGGAATTTATTATAAAATTTCATATTTATCATAAAGCTAAGAATTCATAATATTCAAATACGTTGAGATAGTAAAATTTGAAGGTGGTTGTTGAAGATTTGAAAGTTAACAATTTAAAAATTAAAGTTTTATAAAGTCAAACTTAAATGGTAAGTCAAAGTCAAAAGTCATATCCTATTTTCCATAATTAAAAAAATAATTATGAACAATAAGAATTAATTAAGGGAATTTAGACAATTGGTGAACCCTTAACCAAATTGAGCTGAGAAATTTTCCATTTGACTCCGTTCAAGTTAAAGTACAATATCGAATATTAAGGGTACGTATTTTTTAGGAATTGTTTAATATTTATATAATTATCAGTTAATGGGTGAAAATTATTAAAAATATCAAATAAATTAGAAAACTATCCAAAATCAAATTAAGCTTTGTTGATTAAATGAATAAAATATGTAATTTTCATTATTAAAAACAAGACCTTTTAATAATAAAAAATACATAAACCAATGCACAGACTTCCAATGCACATAAAATTCAAAACTAATGCTCAAGCATATGTAATTTTCAAAAAATAGATTTTCTTAATATTTAATATTTTTAATAATTAATACCAATATCTTATTGATTTGAAAAAATACCAATAAAGTTTGGAAAACCCAAATATTTTTTTGGAAATTAAAGAAAATGAGATTTACTAATTTGAAAATTTAAAAACATGCATTTTGATTTTGGAAAATCATGAAAATATACCTAATGACTTAAAATAGGATATTTTTAAGCAAACCTAATTTTTTTCAAAAATATTTACGATATTTTCTTATAAGTATTAATTAAAGTAATACGTGTTTTAACTATTAAATATAGAAAGTCACCATAAATATTTTAAAAAATGGGATATGTCTAAATTCGTCCTAAAGACCTATTAGATGCTTGAGAAGATCATAGCCACATTAAAGGGTATTTTAATAATTTATAAATTTTTATTTCTCATGAAAAATATCATACTATAGCAAATAAATAAATAAATTTCAAATAATTAGAGGATATTGCATTTTGATGCAATTAACATCTACAAATTTTTAAAAAATTATTTAAAGTCAATTTTATACATTACAAATAAAAAAAATTATTTTCAATCATAATATATTAAATGACTGAAATAATTGGGAAGGTGTATTAGTGTGTCACATGCACCACAAAAATTTTTATAATTTTTTTAATAATTATAGGAATTACAGGAAATTTTGAATAGTAAAATTATACATTAAATAATCTCTACAATTCAATGGTCAACTGTGATGAATTTACCTATGGTTTGAGGTTCTAAAATTTATCAAATAGATTTGACTAGATGTTTGGATCATCTAGTTCAATATAACTTAATGAGTCTGTGATTCTAACTCGAGCTTAGGAGTCGAGTTGGAGCCCATTTTTCTTTTTAATTGTCGAGCTTGAGCTCACCATATGAGCTGGAGCTTGAATTCGAGCTCGCCTTTGGGTAGACAAGCGAAGGCCGAGTTAGCCTTAACTTAAATTCGACTTGATTAATTTACACCCAGAGACGAAGAACTACAAAACTATTTACAATTTTCTATGAATGATTTAAGCTTTGTTTGAGACGACTTTCTTAATACTTTCTAAAACAACATTCTATTTAAAAAAAAGCCTTAAATTAGTTTTGAAACATCAACGTCTTACCTGAATGGTCTAAGCTAGCGGCAAATGGCAAACGTAATTTACACGGAAAAGGAAACAATTATCTCACCATCACCCCGTCGTCGCCTTTGTGCAAAACAATATAAATTACAAATATTGTTTTTCTTACAAAACAAAATAACAATTAGTCAAAGAAATAGCCCATTACATCGAGATCTGTTGGTCCATTTCCATTTTATATTATATTATTTGATAACAAGAAAACTTCAATTAAGGCGGTTCAACACGATAGTTTCCTATAAGACGTTTTTTAATTGCTCTTTAAAATAAATTTTTAGTACAAAAAAATTAAAAGTTTATACTAAAAATTTATTTTAAGAAGTAGCAAAAAAACAGCCCCAAAAGAAACCTAAGCCTTAGGCTTCATTTGAAATTGTTTTTTTTGCTATTTTTTAAAATAATTTTTAATACAAATTTCTTAAACTAAAAAATGTGTACTAAAAAGTTTCTTTAAAAAATAATTAAAAAAAACATAGAACACAATCCATGCTTCCTTTTTCCTCTCCTAGGGTTTCTTTCTCTGGAGTTTTGTCGGGGTTTTTACCGCCACGTTGGGGCCTCCCCCTTGCTGCGGAACTCAACTTTTCGTGATTTACAGAACTGCGGACCTCAACTTTTCGTGATTTACATTCCCTTTGAATTTTCGACCAGGAAATCAACGAATTTGCCATCCCGTTCCAATTTTCTTAAACTAAAAAATTACTTTAAAATATAGTAAAAAATATCCATGAAGCCTTAACATAGAATTATATATAATAAGCAATTACAAATAAATTCATAGAAAAAAAATTTAATTATTATATGAAATATCAAAAATTTTAAAAATCATAAATTTATTTTATTACTTAAAACTGTTTTAATTACGTTGAAAAGGACGACAAAACGTGACAAAATGATACAAATCGACCACCTAATCGCCGTCGGAAAAAATAACTAATTAGGCTTTAATAGCCGTTAGATCCAAACGGCTAAGCAAAGCTCCTCTCCATTCAATGAGAGATTTGTCGGGTGCTATGTTTTATGCAAATATAAATAAACAGAAAGCAGGCGGAAGCGTCACCTTGTCTTGGACCTGATCTACGTTGATTTTTAATTTTTTTTTCTTTTTTGTTTTAATAAAAATAATGTCATTTATATGACAAATATATTTAAAATTTATCATATTTTAAAGTCATATTTTTTCATCAATCCAGCAGAAAATGAACTGATTTAAAAATGGCCATTTTTTGTCATAAAAATAATACTCATTGTAATTATTTTTAAAAATATCCATATAGTTCATTAGAATAATAATGAATGAAGACATTCTTAGGAAAATAATTTTTAAAAATTATAAATCTATTTTAAGATAAATTCATAAAAAGTTGAATTGATTATTTATATATTATGCAAATTTTTATATAATTCTAAAAAATTAAATTCATATTAAATAAAAATTGATCAAAATTTTTAGATTTTTTTTTCTAGTTAAATTGTATAACTATTAATAACAGCTGCTGCCAGCCTCTCCATCATCTCTTTGATTCTCTCTTCGCAGTTATGACCAGTAAGGACTTCGTCGTTCTTCTTAAACCTTTAAAGCTACCCACAAGCCCTTCTCCGGCTCCATCACTCTAAGAACGAAACCTGAATCTTTCTTCTTCTTCTCTCTCTCTCTCTCTCTCTCTCTTATCTTTTAAGCTGCTTTAGCAAAGAGTAAAAATGGCCTCCCACATTCCGATCCTAGCTCTATTCCTCTTAATCATCTCCTCCACTGCCTTTGCGCAAAAGCTAGCTCCGAGCCCTGGCGGTCCTGCCCCTCTTCCTCCGCCATCAAAGAGGGCTTCATCCCCATCTCCTTCCCCATCCCGACATTCTCCAGCGCCCTCGCCCCACGCACCGGCGCCTTCAGCAAAACCTCCAACTCCATCGCCGTCTGATCCAACTCTGTCGCCCTCTGATCCAACTCCATCGGGCTCTGCTTCACCTCCGGCAGGGAGCTCATCATCGGACACGCAGCCGCCGGCTCCAAGTGCTGCCACGATGATCACCACAGGGTGGATCGCCGCCGCGGCCTTCGCGATCGCCGTCTTCAAAGCCTTCTAGAGGTCGTGTCTCCTTGATCAGTTATTCTGTGTGTTTCCTCCCACGTTTCTTTCCATCATGGAATCTCATTTGTTGTCGTGGGTGTCTGAGCGTTAATTATACCGTCGTTTGTACTGTTCTCAGTGATTATTTTGCTTATTCATCAAAAGGCTCCTGATGACCAGAAATGAGGTTTTGTTGTTTGACTTTTTTAATTTTATTTTTTGAAGAAAATGATAGTCAAAACTAAATATATTAAAACGAAAAAGCAACAAATAGCTACTCATTTAAATGCAATTTAATTCAATATCAGACCAAAAATCTCAAAAAGATGAGTAAAATCAAAGTGTACAAAAAAAGGTGAATGAATTTAGAATAAGTGTAGTATCTGAATCCATTAAAAAACCTCAAGCCATAGTTGTATCTTCGACTTCCATTAGAGACATTTTCTTACCACTTCTTAAAACAATTTTTTAGAATTTTTTTGTATTAGAAGATGTTTTGGAAAACATTAAGAAAGCCGCCTCAAACGAAGCCTTAGAATAAATTTGACATTTTGGCCATGAACACGATTGATGATGTTGAGACTTGTCAAGGATAGATCAAACTATGTTTTTGAAGAAGGATAAATTCATTACATGAATAGTTAAATATTAAAAAATAGAAATAGGTAAGACTAAGGTTTTGTTTTGGACAAATTTCTTAGTCTTTGCATTGAAATATTTTGTCTACGTGGTTAAAACCAATGCGAAATTAGGATTTTAGCATCGGTTTTAAAACCGCCCTTAAAAATTATTGTGGAAAATCCAGTTTTTTTTATAGTGTATGTTAGAAAGATGCTTTAAAAAATCATAAGAAAACTATCCCAAAATAATCCTAAATTTTAAAATTATCTTATTTAAATGTAGAAATAAATTTTGATGGTGGGAGAAATCAATTTTGTAGGAGAAAAAAATCTTAAAAATTACCCTATATGAGGTTCAACCCATGCGACTTGGTCCACCTGGTCAAAGCCATGTTGACTTGGCCCTCCACAAGGCAGAAGCGGTACACATGGTGAATTATATATATATATATATATATATATATATATATATATATATATATATATATATATATATATATTAATTTTTTTTGTACAGACGGCAGAGTAGCTGTTTGGCAAGCGGTTTTATCAACCATCATTTAAACAAAAAATTATTAGGTACGGAGACCGGACGCAACTCTGTGTCCGGACGTGAGTAAAAACTTGACATGTGGATCTTCCATGTGGAATATAAGATAAATTATTATAATTTTATTAATTTATATCAACCCGACCGACCCGACCTGACCCACCAATTTTTTTTAGTTTAAATGTAGGGTTGGCGCTATTTTTAGAAACCCGCCAAAGATACCTAAACCAAAATATTTATTGGTCTTTTGATATCTACAGCTCAAAATGAAAAAAAAAAAAAAAAAGAGGAAGTAAATTGCCGAAAGGAGATGGAATGCTCAACATAGAGAGACAGGAAAGGGATGCATGTAAACGTTCATGAATCAGAAGTTAACTTAGGTGGAACTTTATAAGTTTTAATATCGTCACAAGTTGCAATTGTATTAAGAGTATACTTTTCAAAAGTTTAAGGTAACAAAGCTATATAGAAAAAGTCATCAATGCTCATTAAAGGCTCTTACAAGTGCATATAAAAAATAAATAAGCTCTTCTCGTATACTGCTATGCTCTTTTGTGATGTTATAGTTAAAGTGCAGTAACAAAGCTACTTTTAGTTGACTTATGATGACCATCATTATTTTTTGGTTTGATTGAGCTGATTCGCTTTAGTTGCACTATAACTGTACTTTTTCTGCGCTTTAGTTGTGTTATAATTGTGCTTTTACTGCATTACAACTGTGCTTTTTTGCACTTCAAATGTGTTATAGCTGCTTTATTATTGCACTTTTACTATAATATAAATGCATTTTTGTTGTGCTCTTATTACTATATAGTCACGCTTTCATATTGCAGTTCAAATGCGTTGTTTGTAATTTATAATCTTTTCTTCTTATTTCAGATTATATATAAAGATGAGAGAGAATTTATAGGAATGTTACTATACTTATGCTCATAATAATGACTTTAATGTATGGAAGGATCATCACAGTACTAGCCAAATTTTAGAAAGATAAAATTCAAGGACTTTGTTTTGTTGACCTATTTTTCCCCCTGACCAGGTCAGAGAGTTGCCTGGTCAAATTTGACAAGGCTAGACCCCAGAACCCATCCCAAAAGGTTCAGGGAGTCAAGCCAAGTCTGCTGAGCCCAAACTCAGGTCCGGGGACACCCTGGTTGACCTAGTCAACCAGGGTTGACCCAGATTGACCCAAATCACTTCTACTTGATTTCAAATGAATTTAAGAGCTTCTTGGCTCAGCCTCTCCCATCCACTGGACTCAATGGGTCAGACCCAACCCATTGGGCCCATATCTGAGCCATGGGACAACCTGGTTGACCAGGTCAACCCAGGTTGACCCATTAAGCCCTAATGAGTCCTAAATCAAACCCAAATCAATTTCAAACCTCCTTAGACTCATTCCCATCATTCCATGGGTCTAAATGACTAGGTTGACCAAGTCAATTTTTGGCTTGGTCAATCCAAGCTTTAATGGGTCATCTTGACCCATTTAGACCCATTAGAGCCCAAATTCAAATCTCTTCTAGACCTAATGCCTCTTGAACTCAATTCCTTCACTCCTTTGACTCATTTGACTAGGATGACCATGTCAATCTTTGACTTTGTCAACCCAAGTCTTAATGGGTCATTTTGACCCATTTAAAACTATTTAAGGCCCATTATAATGCAATTAAAGGCTCCTTAATAATTTGAATTCAAGACCACAACTATTCAACCCTATTTTCCCTCCTAATCAATCAGAGAATCGATCAAGGCCGTTCCTTTTGGCTCCATGCATTTAAATAGGCAAGTTTAGGGTTTGGAAAAGTATCTTTTTGCTCTTGCTCTCTCGCCAAGCCCCCTCAGCCCTTGAAACTTTGTGAGAGAGCTCCCACGAGTTCCCTCCACCGTTCCCAACCCAAACTCGACGGAAATATCCCGTCGGCGGCGATCCTCCGGAGAGCTGAGGCTAGGAAACTTCCAAGAAGTTTTTCCGTCAATCCATCACATTTCGAAATGCGATTTCTTCTACAACTAAGAGCGTGGTCAGTCTACAAGTGCAACAAGCCCAAGATTGACTAAATCCACCATGTGGATTAAGGTATATCTCAAATCCTAGCTAGAACACATAGAGCTATTTAACTTTACAAATATTGCATTTCATATCACAATCTTGGTCCCCCATGAATGCTCTTCACATGTAGATTGTGTGTTTAAAATTTTGTTAAATTCTATCTAGTCGTTTTTAAGAACGAGGCAATTATTCATTTAGGGTTTCGGTTCGGTTTCATATGCGTGAAGAAGGATCTAGGACCACTGAATCTGCGATCAACGGCCTAGATTGCATCGGACGAGGCCTCAAATCCGTCTGCCAGCCGGCTCATTCGCTGGATTGAGCCATTTGGCTCGATCAGAGCCTTCCGCTTGAAATAGCGAAAGATCGGACGGCGCGGGGGCTAGTCCTATGTGGATTAGTCATTATCGCGTATGCGGTAATGATTTCCGCAATCATTGTCGGCAGCGTAATCATTACGCTTACGCCGCCAGACAATGATTGCCCATATACCGCGTGCCCTATTCGCACTCTCCAGTTGTCACGCCGAGAGCCACCGCCGCCAAAATCAATTTTAAATTATTTTAAATTCAATTTTAAGTATTTTTAAAATCAAAAACTTTGAAAAATCATAGAAAATTCATTTTTGAGCCAAAAATTACGTGCAATATATCGAATTATTCATATTCTCGGCCTCTTTAATTTAAAATTATTTTTAATTAAAAATATTATGTATATTTTGAGATATTAGAAAAATAGAAAAAAATAAATATTCTAATTTTATTATTGTTTTATTTTAAGTATTATTATTATTATTATTATTCTTAATATTATTTTTACTATTTTAAATATTATTTTAATTAGTTATCATTGATACTATTAATATTACTATTTTAAAGTATTTTAAGCATTAATAATAATAATAATAATATTATTATTATTATTACTATTATTATTTTAAAATCAAAAGTATTTTTAGTATTTATTATTATTATTATTATTATTATTATTATTATTATTATTATTATTATTATTATCTTTGATTTTTACTTTAAAAACTATTTTGATTATTGTTATTATTATTTTTGATTACTTTATTTACTATTATGTTATTATTATCATTATTATTATTATTATTTATTATTATTATTATTATTATTATTATTATTATTATTATAAAATTATTATTATTATTATTATTATTATTTTATTAAGTAAACCTTAAATTTCAGAAACTTTAAATTATTATTTTATTTTATTTTAATAATTATTTTCAAATATAAATTATTTCAAATTATTTTAGAATACCTTTTATTACTTTAAAACTTCAATAATTCATAACAAATTCATTTTAAATCGGATTTTTGCATATAATACCTTGACTTTTTCAAAAAATTTGTATTTTTATTTAAAATTATTTTCAAATTTTTTTTTTTAATATTTATGGCATATTTTTGTATCATGCGATTATTTGGTTATTTAAATGTTATTTAAATTATTATTATAATAATAATTATTTTAAAACTAAAACTATTTTAAAACCTTTTTGAAATCTCGTTAGGGTGGCCAATAGATATTCCCTATATATATTTATTATAAATTGATTTATTTTTAATTACATTTTTTTTTCAATATATATATATATATATATATATATATATATATATATATATATATATATATATATATATATATATATATATATATATATATATATATAAGTAGTTTAAAATTACTTTTAAACTACTTATACTGAAATCCCTAACTTTAGGAGATTCACTTTAACAAAATTTTAAACATTAGACTATGCATATGAAGAGCAAACATATGAGAGTGGGTTAGTGAATGATTGAGTCCCAATCATTCACTAATCACTTTGATAAGCGTGATTTATTCTTTCTTTTATCGTATCATGTATGTGCAGGATGCACGAGCACTTAATTTAGGCTCTCCTAGATCTAAAGACATGGTTTGTTTACTATTTTTGTGTACTCCATGTGCATATTGTTATCTTGAGGGTTAGTTCAAAATTCAATTTAAACATTTACAACGTAGTGACACCCTAAGGACAACAATAATTAAGGACCCATCTAGCAAACTTAAAAAAATTCTAAGAGCTAAGATAGATTTCTGATTGATATGAAAACTTCAAAATTCGAACTTAGTGACATCCTAAACATTTCAAAAAAATTTTAAAAATTTTTAGGACTCTTTAGACCACCTAATTAACCAACCCTAATTTACATGTTAAATAGGGCCCGATAATTTTTAAAAATTATAATAAATCCATTTTAACTCATAAAATTACCCATAATATCTTGAATTGTTAAGAATTTAGTTCTTAACTTGAGATAAATGGGGAACCTTAGGTTGACCTCAATTTGACCCTTAATTTCAACTTTAATCAAAATGACAGTTTTGCCCCAATTAGATAGTTAAAAATTATTAAAAAATTAAATGTTCCCGAAATATTTGGGAGCACTTTCTTAGGTTATTCCTGACCTTTGGGGATGATTCCAATTAGTTTGGAGCTGATTTGGATCAAAACCACAAAATCATCCCTAATGAGGCAGTTTTAATAATTCATTAATGCCCAAAACTTGTAAAATTCATATCTTTCATAGGAAACTCCAAATCCAGTAAACTCAAAGCCTAACTACTCATCTTAAACCCTAGTATTTATCTTAAATGTTAGGAGCACCAAACATAGTATATTTCCTATAGTGCTTTTTGGACCCCCTCAATCTAGCACTTAGGAGGATCCGGAAATTTTCAAAATTGGATAATATTATTTAAACTCCAAATATCAATACCCTAAGTATTAAAAAGTGATAAATAAAATAAATTAACTAAAATAGTTCATAATTCACTAATATTTAAACTTTAATTAAAGTTCCTTTTTATGACCTTCAAACAAATTCTAACCTTATATAATTTGAACTAATCATCTTATATAGGACCTATCTAAAACCACACAAGTCTTATACACACATAGAATTATTTTCTAGGGTACCACTTCTAGATCTAGGCAATGGCCAGTGTTTTCTTTTCTTTTGTGTGTCAGGTTTTTTGAGGTTTCATTGCATGTTGTGAAAAATTGAAATTGCTGTGTTTGTTTACTTTTATTATACTCTATGGATTAATATGATGTGCGTTAGATCTACCCCTAAGTTAGGGATGACTTATATTACTTTTTTTGCAGGTGGCCATACTCATGCAATGTTAAAGATAAGCAAATATCATGATTTCTAATAATGTCTTGTACAGGTACTTCAGACTTTGCTCAGCCCCCCCTAAATAAATAAGGGCTAAAACCATTAATAATAATTGCTATAAGTCCTCTAGAAACTACTTAGCTCTCAAGAGCATGGCCAAGTGTGGTTGGATGAGCCATTTCCTTTATATATAAACTGCTTGGGATTATAAATGCTTGAGATTTTTATTAGGATAACCTTGCAGGTGACTCTAGATTTACTGCTTTCTATTAATATAATTATTTTTAATAATTTGTTTGAGTTGTGAAAATGCTTTTTAAGTTGGGATATCTTTATTCAACTTGAATTCAAAAAAAAGAAGGCATCCTCAAAGGGGAGAGTCTTCTTCCATTTGGAAGATCGAGTTTGGATGGCTTTTAGATATCCAAAGAGAAAAGGCAATACCCTCTATAGGGAGGAATTGTCTTTTCGTTTGGATATTCAAGCCACGACGAATCCAAGGAGTCCAAGGAGGAGAGATCCAAGGAGTCCAAGGATGAGAGATCCAAGGAGTCTAAGGAGGAGAGTTCCAACGAGTCCAAGGAGAAGAAATCCAAAGAAGACTAGAAGACTGAAGAGATGAAGACATAATATCCCACTCAAAGTCATTTGCGTCAGTCATAAGCTTAAAAATTTGGGTTATTGACAGTGGTGCCCGACCACTTTACTTTTTTGCAGACCCTAGGTTATAATAAGGGCAGTTGGCATATAAACATTTACTTGATTAGTTTGATTATATTGATGTGCTTGATTTATACTGATTGCCTCTAGGGTTACCTATTTTATCTAGTTTATTGGTGATTTGCATGTCGATTTTATTTTAGCATGGATTTCGTTAGGCTCTTTAAAGACCAAAAACTTTTTCTACTCATAAATAAAATTTAATATTTAAGATTTAAATAGCATAGAAACTTAAAAAATTTAGGGAACTACCGGAATCATCCAGGGCCGCATGCATATTATTACATCTCCTCTCTCCTTCTAGCAATACACCTCTCCACTTGCGGGTAGAATCCGGATAATTTAGCCAATGAGGATGAAGTGTCGGACCTAGGGAGGCCCAGTCTTTTCTAAAAATCATTTTATACTAAGCCTGTTTTTAAAATCTGATGCATATTTAATTTAGCCACTTCAACCAGCATGCATTACATTAGCAACCAACTAAATAAAATTTTAATTACATTAGTTAGGAACATTCACCCAATATAAGTATGAGGCCAATTAGGAAACTCTCTAGATGCCAGCCTTAACTTCTAAAAACTAAAACCACTTACCCATCTTTCATAAATGACTTGACAGTATGGTTTTAAAGCAATTAGGTGGTTAGTTGGCTCCCCAATCCAGGCCGGGGTATGTCTAGGTTTTGCACTGCATTATTTAGGACACGGGTATTAATGTGTGTAGAATACTAAACCCAATTTAGATTTAGGATTCAAGGCTACTACATTCGATCTCGTAGTATGCCTAAATAGTGGATAAGTTCCCTATCCTTCAGGGACTATAAATTTTGCTTATCTGCATCATATGGATAACACCACCTCCATCTTTTCTCTTATCCATATGTTGATTACTTAATTTCTTTTCTTCAGTTTCTTCTCACCGCCTTAGTCCCTCTGAATGCTAGTGTGAACCACACATGTTGACTGAGCCATTTGAGACATTTCTTCCCTTTGAGTACGACTTCTTAGTCTATACCCTATGTGCTAATCTCACTTTAGGAAGGATAATGTATGATCCTTAATTAAGAGTCTTCTCAAGCCCAGGCCTAAGATATAATTAACCACGGGGACTTGCGCCCGTGGGAAACTGAATTCCACCATCTATTAAACCTCTTTCGAACTGATGTATCAGGTGTGGGAAACCCGTGATTGTGATCAGGCCATATATAATATTACCCATCGAGGCACGTAGGCGAGAGCCGCTATCCTCTATGGTTAATCGTATGTATGGTCCAATCTGTCCCTTCTACTTGGCCCGTTTGAGAGAAGCGCAGAGGCCTGTGATTGTCTCCATCCTTTTGTGTAGGTGCGGTCGTATACCCCTTTGTGATCCTGTAGTCGTAGCGGTGCTCTTTCGGAGGTCCATATATTTCTTCAAAAGGTAGTTCAAGAAGAGAATTGATCTGAATTCTAAAAAAAAATAGTAAATAAGATGTTAAAATCAGTTGTGCATCTATGTTGAGGTTTGTAGTTGATGAAGGTGATTACTAGCATGTCAAAAGATTTATTGAATCCCACAACTATAAATTGGCTAGGCTAGCTGACCGACACCTTCTGAGATCATGTAAAAATACTAATGATGAAAAACTTCCATTCTAAATTCAATGACAGATGTAGGGATTATAACCTTTGATGCATATGTCTACGTTGCTATATCTGTTGAATTGACAAAATGTATATAATTATAATTAAGTTACTCATCAATTATATCAAACTAAACTTGCGCTACAAAAAAAATAGTACCTTTTATAATAACATTTCTCAATATTTTAGTAAAATTTGTTGAAGAAAAACTCACAAGAAAGCACGCAACTATTATGTGGAAATAGCTAATATGTATATCTAACATGATTAAACTGAAATGACATGCGTACCTGCTTTATGTATTTGTTATAATTTATTTCCTAAGAATAATGTATACCTACGTGAAAGTAAACATGATGCATTATTATGATTTATGTCATCATATATGCTTTGAACAATAGAATACTGATTATGATTTTCCTATATATGTTGTGATGGTATAAAATGTCTATAAAAGAAGGCTAGCTACATATTGATTTATATTGAAGAGATATGATACACAATGTAAGAGGATGAGCTGATGAGCTTTCATTTAAATAAGAGAGATAAGTGGTGTGAACCAAGTATATAATGAGAGATATAAGGAGAAATGATATATGTATGAGAATCAACATATTGATATGGAGCCACCTAAGTGATTGGTATACAGTGATTGTTACTATTGATATGATATGAAATGATATTGTACATGACTCCTATGATTAGTAGAAGGTAAACACAACACAACCATATTTCTTAGCTTACTTAATATATGGGTACATGATAACATATGATATGTGATTCATAACATATAATATAGTAATATGATCCATGATTTGTAGACAAAAATAAAAATATTAATTAATTTAGGAGATATGGGTTATAATACATAATATACCTTATAATCATCATTTCTACTTACATGATATGATAATACATTGCATATATGGAACATTATATGATATAATATGATTAGGTGAGATTTCTATTGATAATCATGTTTTCTCTATAATTGATAAATAATGATGTTAAATCTGATTGCATTACATGATACATGTACATGAGTAGCCAGGGTTTTATTGATTTATATGATACTAAGTAGAATACTGGTTTTACTTAGACTTCATTTTAGATAGTTTTCTTACTACTTTGTAAAGCAACTTCTTAGTTCAAATTTTTCATGGTAAAAAACTGTTTATGCTAAAAAGCCGTAAGAAAGCAACCCCAAATGAAGCCTTAGTTGCTTAAATTTTGTATCCTAGAATTCTTAATTAGGAGCATCCACTAAAAAGAGCAGATTGCATGAAGAGTTGCATAGAATTAATTTGTCATTATCTGTCATTATTGATGTGCTAATATTAGATATAATAGGGTATAGTTTATATCCTACTCTATGGAAGATATACCAAATATGTTCATATAATCTCATGTATCAAATTAAATATGGGAATCAATATTAGTTAATGTATTATTATTATTTCATGTGTAATAATAATGTGTGTATGATTTATTGGGCCTTGTATTCATTTACGACGGATTTCAATGGGAGTATACGATCAATGATGAAACTAGGGCTTCATTTGGGACAATTTTCTTAACGCTTCCTAAAGCATCTTTCTAGTATATATAAAAATTTATACTAAAAAGCTAATTTAGGAAGCGGTAAGAAAACCGTCCCACCAAACGAAGCCCAAATATAAAGCAAGAATGTTTAGTATGGCTTGGTTTAAATTTGAAGAGGCAAAATTTTACCATGTGATTTATTCTATGTTGTGTTTAGATGAAGGGTGACAGTGACTGTTAATTGACCTGTCGTGTATGGGCACTAGGCGAGAATGAATGTTTCATCTGAATATAATATATGAGGAATCGATAAAAATTTATATTACGCTCATCTCACGGTGAGCCATTCCCATTCTCTCAAGTTCAACATAAAAAAAAAAAGTTCAACATGTCAAGGATTGAGCCTACATTAAGGCTTGCATGTTCAAAGATCAAGCTCAAGGCCCCTTCAAGTGTATTATGCTTGCAAGATCAAATATGTTCACTCTATTTCAAAGTTCAAAGGTAGAGCCTACATATTAAACTTTGAAGGGCCAAGCATACACAAAAAGCTCAACACACCCAAAGATGAAAATTGTCATGGAATCCTACTAATAAATCTAAAGGTCAAGTTTGGTGAAGTCAAAATTTCCAACTCATATACCTACACATATGATACCAATAATAAAATAATGTACATCTTTGATGTATTGCTATGAATTGTATTGATATATGTATTATTGATCCTTTTATTCTTGAGGGATTGGTAGTTTATGATTAATGATCTCTTTTTTTTTACCTATTTTCTTGTATGATTTCATTAAATATTATTTTATATATTTTCCTACTTTCATTGTGATGAGATGTACTTGAGATTACTCTAATGATGCTAAATTCCTAGAATTTCTATATCAAATCGTGCAAGAAAAAATGGATTTAAAAATGAGCATGACTTGCTTATATTATAGTGCACATGATGATTGGGCATGTGGAATTTAAGGCCTCATTGACATCAAGCCAAGCTAACATACATTATAACATATCCTAATTGTTCTGCATTTAGATCATGATCCTTGTTAGGGAGATAATAAAATAAAAGTGTTATATACACATTTTTAGGGTTTATATCTGTCACATTTTTTTTTGGTTCATATCTGTCACATTTTTTTTTGGTTCATATCTGTCACATTTTTATTCTCTTTGCTACCATAATAAAGAGACTATTAAGACTCTTAATAATGTGGAATCAAATTATCATTCATAATTTTTTTATATTTTGGAACTTTTATATACTTTTGGAGAGCTTTTTAGACTTCTTGACCCTACATGATCATTTCATAAATCTCATCTTTCACTTCATTTCATTTCATCTCTACCATATTAATTAGATATTTTATCCGTATGATCATATTCGATCAAATAGTAAGTCTCACCCTTCACACATTTATAATCATCTTACGGAGCTTTTGGGTCTCATGACAATATATGATAAAGTTATTTATCAGTCGATGGAAGATTTTAATGATATGATTATGTCTTGCAATCTTATTGGTATTGGTTTTTCTAGTAATAATTTCATTTGGCATTGTGGGTACTTGTCACAACGGTTGGATATAGTTCTTTTTAATAATGCGTGGATTAAGTCTTTTAATTTGACTAAGGTGGAACACCATAGCCATACCCTCTTTGACCACTCCCCTCTTTTTATCAAAGTTAAGTTTAATATTACGGGCTTGCCTTCTCAATTTAAATTTCATAACATGTGGTTGCAACATGAGTCTTTTCTTGATGTTGTTCAAAATAATTGGCATGCTCCTCTTTTTCCTGATGAATCTATTTCTGGCATGACTAGACTCTAGCTTAAGCTGAAGAGGTTAAAGCAAGTTTTGAACTGGTGGAATCATAACATTTTTAAGAATATGTTTTTCAATATTTTACTTGCTGAAGATAGGATTAAATCTTTTGAGAATCTTTGTCAGTTGGACCTCTCTAAGTCTAATCTTGTTATTTTGAATGAGGCTAAAGTGGATCTTTGTAAGCTTCAAGTTCAGGAAGAAATCTTTTGGAAGCAGAAGGCTGCGATCAAATATTTGGTGGAAGGTGATAATAACACTAGATATTTTTTTGCTTTGGTTAATAAGAAATGTGCTATAAACTGTATTAATAAAATTTCTTGGGAGGATGGTTCCGTTACTGAGAATAATGATGAGATTGCTAATCTTGATGTTAATTTCTTTCAAAATCACCTTAACAAGTCATTTAGTCCTTCTATTATTGATACTCCTTTTATTCCTAACTTAGTCTCTCAAGAGGATAATTGTGGCTTATCTAATTATCCTCTTATTGATGAAATTAAAGAGACCTTGTTTGACATGAATGGGGATTCTGTAGCTGGAATGGATGGATTCACTGCTAAGTTTTTTCAGATATCTTGGCATATTATTTCTAATGATATTACTTCTGATGTCGTTGATTTCTTTAATGGTTCTCCTATTTTGAAGTTTTTTTCATCTACTTTGATTATCCTGATTCCCAAGAATAATGCTGTTAATTCTTGGAAGGATTTTAGACCCATTAGTTTGTGCACTATTTTTTATAAATTACTTTCCAAAATCTTGATGAACCAGCTAACTTTGCTTTTCTCTAATCTTATTTCTCCGTTCCAGATGGGATTTGTGAAAGGACGTGCCATTGCTGACAATATTTTACTAACCCAGGAATTTTGTCATCACTTGGATGTTAAGGTTAGAGGTGGTAATATGATTTTGAAATTGGATATTGCTAAGGCCTATGATAATATTAAGTGGTGTTTTATTTATAAAATGTTGAGCTTATTTGGTTTTGATGATAAGTTCATTTCTCTTATCAAATCTTGTATTGAAAGTCCTTTTTTCTCTATTATTGTGAATGGTAAGAGTCATGGTTTCTTTAAAGCCTCCCATGGCCTGAGACAAAGTGATCCCATTTCTCCTGTGATCTTTATTATTGCTGCGGATTACCTTTCTAGGGGCCTTGCAGATCTTTTTCACAAATTTCCTAGTCTTTATTTTAGAACTTTAGGAGGCATTAAAATTTCTCATTTATGCTTTGCTGATGATTTCATTGTGTTTTTGAATGCTTCGAACAATAAGATTGGTAAAATTTTGAGTTTTTTTGATCGGTTTGAATATGTTACTGGCCTAGCTTTTAATAAAAATAAGTGCTATTTTATTATTACTAAAAATGTTTCTTCTGTTCGGGTTATGGTTATTAAGAATCTTACTGGTTTTAATCAAGGTACTTTGCCTTTAAAATATTTGGGTATTCCTCACTTTAATGGAAG
Organism: Dendrobium nobile; assembly: GCA_022539455.1. Taxonomy (NCBI): domain Eukaryota; kingdom Viridiplantae; phylum Streptophyta; class Magnoliopsida; order Asparagales; family Orchidaceae; genus Dendrobium; species Dendrobium nobile. The sequence continues at coordinate 6,386,416 of CM039731.1, forward strand.
GAAGAAGTCCTTTCTTTTTGATGATTTAATTTCTATGGTGCATAATAGACTGTCATCGTGGGATTCAAAATTTTTAAGCTTCGGTGGCCATCTTATTCTTATTAAAAGTGTTCTCTCTTCTATTCTCGTTTATAGCTTTCAAACCCTTTTCCTACCAAGATGGTGTGCAATAGAATTGATATAATTTTTAATAAATTTTTTTGGAAGGGTATCGGTAATAATTCTAAGATTCATTGGACATCTTGGACTAATTGTTGTGGGACATCGCAAGAAGGGGATCTTGGGTGTAAGACTATGTTTGATCTAGCTTATGCATTTTCCTTTAAACTAGGGTACAATTTTAGATCTAATGTGAGTCTTTGGGCCAATTTTATGATGGACAAGTATTGTGGGGGGATCCATCCTTCTAGGTGCTATTTCTTTAAAGGCCAGTCTAAGGTGTGGCATCGGCTTTGTTTGGTTAAATGGAAAGTGGAGCCTTCTTTAGTTTGGGGGCTTCGGGAGGGCAATATTTTCTTTTGGCAAGATCGTTGGATTAATGGCCAATCCATGGATTCTTTATTAAACACTTTTTCCATTGATGATGTGAAGGTTAACTCTTTCTTTTCCTCTAATGGGTGGGATTGGGAGAAGCTTTCTGCTATTCTTCCAGATTCTATTATTCAGCTGGTTTCAAAGATTCCCCTTAATTTCAACTCGAAGGATGTTTTGCTCTGCACTTTTACTTAAGATGGTTTATTTAGAATTAAGGATGCTTGGCACTCTTTAAGAAGTAAAAATGAACATTTTAAGCTTTTTAAATTGATTTGGCACAAAAGCATTCCATCTACGATCTCTATTTTTATTTGGAAAATTCTCCACAAGTACATTCCTACTGATGGGATGTTGAGGAAAAGAGGATTTATCCTTCCCTCTAGATGCCAATGTTGTTTCCATGTAGACAATATGCACCACGTCTTCATTTTTGGTCCCATTAATGTGAATGTTTGGTATTTTTTGAGGACTTATTTCACCTTAATTATTATAATCCTAATATTTCAATTTTCAACTTGCTTGATAGTTGGTTGGTGAGGAATAGAGGTCATGTTCGGAATGTGATGCCTGCTCTTATTCTTTGATTCCTTCGGTTGGAAAGAAATGATTCCCGGTTAATGGGATTTTTATGAATCATCAGAGAATCATTCATAAAGTTAAGGATAAGGTTATTGCTCTTTTTTCTGCCAACTTACTTTCATTAAAAAATTTTAAGAAAATTTTTATAACTCTTGATGCTTTTGGTATTTCCTTCGATGTGGCTAATTCCCAAATGTCTTCTGTTGGGTCTAGTAATTAGGTTGTGAAGCCTAAGTGAATGTCCCAAGGCTAACCAAGAGGGGGGGTGAATTGACAATTTAAAAAATGTAACTTCAACTCTTGAAATTTTAGAAAACCTTTTGAATTATTGATGCAAGTTAAAATTATAGTTTAAAATAAACTTTTCAACCAGAGTAAACAACTTGCAATGAAATTAAATACGGAATAAAAAATAAGAAAGAACACACCAGATTTATAGTGGTTCGGTCAAACCTTGACCTACATCCACTCCCCAGAGGCACCCTCTGAGTATTGCACTAATACCACAAAGTGACTCTCCTTTTGCTCCCACAGCAAGGCGGAGAAGCCTGTACAAAATCACTTTCACCTTCCCTGGTGCGACGGAGTAGCCGGGTTCTTTAACACCAAAGAGATCTTCTTCTTGCCAAAACTTCCCTCAAGACGACCCTTGAATCCGATGGCACTGAAGTGCAAGTTCGCCGGAGCAACCGTGTAAATATCCCCTTCACACTCCCTTGAAATCCCCTTCAAAGATCTTCTCCCTCTCAAACTCCACCTTTTCCTCTCTCCCTTTCAAGTTCTCTCTTCTAGTTTTCTCCACAAGAACGAAGACACAATGATTGTCAAAGATACACTTTGTCGTCCTTTTACACTTCTCCAAGTGTCGGCAGAGAACCGGACCGATGTTGTTGAACTTCACTTGAGAGCCTTCGCCGGAGCAACCGTGTGAATATCACCTCCACACTCCCTTGAAATCCCCTCCAAGGATCTTCTCCCTCTCAATGATCCCTCTCAAGAGAAAACAACTCCAAAGGCTCTTGTAATAGTTTCTAGGACTCCTTATATAGAAAGGACATGAAAAACCGCCCAAAAAACTGCAAATTTTCAATTCTGTACGCAGTGGATCGTCCTGTACGATCCTGTATCGTCCTGGACGATTTTACTTAAACGATCTGAAACGACCCAATTTGTATATGTGTACGAACTGACTTCGTACAGCTGATCGTCCTGTACGAACTTCGTTCGTCCAGTACGAACGGTTATTACAAGGTCGGTTCTAGAAACTGCTGAAAACTGTTCTAAGTCGGTTTATCGTTTGAACGAAAATATGATCGTCTGGACGAAAATTTTCCAGAGAGCTGATCGTCCTGTACGATATTTATTTTCGTCTGGACGAAAATTTTCCAGAGGACTCGTCGCCTCGTACGATGGTAAAATTCGTCTGGACGAAAATTTTACAGAGAACCCATCGCCTGGTACGATAATAAATTTCGTCCTGGACGAATAGGACTTAGAAAATTTTTCAAAGCAAGTTCCTATTCGTTCCAAGTGCTCTATAGGAGATAACTGACAGATCGTCCAGTACGATAAATATCGTCCTGTACGATCAGTATAGAATTTCAAGATCTCCTTATTTGTGTGTGTGAGATTTTATTCACTCAATTACAATCACTCCCTTTCATCAATTAAACAAAATATCTCATGTTGAATTTGAATTGAACTTTTCGTAGTCTGGAGAATATCTCATGTTGAATTTGAATTGAACTTTTCGTAGTCTGGAGTCTGATTTTCCTAAAATGTTAGTACACACAAGAGCAAGTGCAAATCTTCTGAAATTGTTAGGAGATAACTATACATTTAAACAATAATGTTTGGAATCATCAAAACTACATAAGTTGCATAAATATAACTATTCAAATAGTAACTATTCAAACAATCTCCCCCTTTTTGATGATGGCAAAACAATTATTGTTAGTAAAATTTCAAACCATTTTAAGATCTCCTAAACTCCCCCTGAATTGATGAATACATTAAAATAAGGAGGCATTTTAAAAAACAATTTTTGTTTTAAAATTTTACATACACACATACACAAAAACAATACACAAAAAACATTACAAGACACACACAAAATTTTATAAAAAATTCTCCCCCTAAACAATACAAACAATAATCTCTCCCCCTTTTTGACAACAACAAAAAGTGAAGAAGAAATAGACTAGTAATGTAGAAAATCTTATGAAAAATTCATGTGTAAATTTAATCTAAAAAAGTGATTGACATAAGAATGCAACTAAGAATTAAGAACATTAGTCAAATCATAGAATTTCATAGAATTTAAAAAATTGATATAACATTGTAATAAGTAAGAATTTATGAAAAACATGATTCAATTTAGACATTTATGATATGAAAAATCATTGTAATAAAGATGAGTAAAAAATTGCATATTCCAAAAATCAATTGAAATATAAATGAACATTAGATCTACTTGAATTAATAGACTAAAAAGAATCTGGAAAGAAGAAAATCACCACAAGTGGCGCTTTGCGCATCTTTTTCATATAGGTGGCACATTTTTGTGCATCTTTCTTTATTGGGCTTATTTTGTGCCTCTTTTTCATATTTGCAACTTTGTTGCGCATTCCTTTTGATTTTGTACATTTGTACAATTTTCAAGAGTAATTGAATACTTTCCAAAGACAATAATCTAGAATCTCAAATTTTTCTAAGTGCATAAATATTAATTGAAAAATGAAATACAAAATAAGATAGACATCTAAAATACAATAATAATAATTAAGATTTTGTAGTCTAAAATGAAAGACATGAAATTAAAAAAAATTCTAACTAAAACAAGTTATAGGCAAAAAATTAAATTTAGATAAACTAGATTTTCTAATGAAATTAATTTCTAATTACATTTTTAGTTTTGGCACAATAGAGATTAAAAGTACTAAATGAATTTCATAAAGATTAAGAACATTAACATCGATCTAAAACATGAAATCAAATGAGAAAACATTTCAAAACACAAAAACACACAAAACAAACAAAAATAAAAATACAACAAAAACAAATAAACAAAGGGTTTTAAACATCATTTTTCTCCTGGTCTGATGATTCAGAAGCTAGATCCGCCCAGGAGATTTTTTGCTTTTCATTATTTTCCCATTTTATAATTTGCTTAGCTTTGCCCTTTTCTTTAGCAGGAAGAGTTCTCAAATTAGGGCACTGACTTTTCAGATGTCCAGATTTCCTACATCCAAAGCAAATAATATTTGAAGAAATCAGAACATTCTTACCATTTTTACCTTTATTCCACTTTTGTTGATGCTTATTCTTGTGCTTTAGTGGACTTTTCAATTTGCTTGTTAAGTCATCGCTTTTCTCACCAACTAAGCCACTTTTGTCCACGTCTTCCGCTTTTAGCATTATTGTTTCACCTGCATCCAAAAGTCTTTGACCCAAACATTCCTCGTAGGCAATGAGTGAGCCAATCAAATTATCAATAGAATATTCATTTAAATTTTTCGATTCACAAATAGCAATAACTTTGGCATCAAACTTGTCAAGTAAACAACGTAGAATTTTATTGACTATTTCAAAGTTTGAAAACTCTTTACCTAAAGCATGCAATGATGTTACAATTTGAATAAACCTAGTATACATGTCTAAGATCGACTCATAAGGTTTCATGCTAAAGAGTTCATAGTCATTCATCAAAAAATTCAACTTAGATTGCTTGACTTCACTAGTACCTTCATATGTAATGCATAAACTGTCCCAAATTTCCTTACCTGTAGTACATGTAGAGACTCTCATATAATCTTCAGAATTTAAAGCACAGAACAAACAATTCATACATTTAGCATTTAATTGTGCATAAATTTGTTCTACTCTACTCCATTCAGAAAAAGGGATATCAGTTTTGATTCCATCTATAATACGTGACGGTACAGAATAACCACTTTGAATCATATGCCACATACGATAATCTATTGATTGCAAGAAAGTAGACATTCGAATTTTCCAAAAATCAAAAGAAATACTTTCAAATAAAGGTGGTCTAACAATCGAACATCCATCTAACAATTTATGGTTTCTAAAATTAGCCATATTCGTTTTTCAAAAAGTAGTCTAAACTTATGATTTTGAAACAAAGCTCTGATACCACTTGTTGGGTCTAGTAATTAGGTTGTGAAGCCTAAGTGAATGTCCCAAGGCTAACCAAGAGGGGGGGTGAATTGACAATTTAAAAAATGTAACTTCAACTCTTGAAATTTTAGAAAACCTTTTGAATTATTGATGCAAGTTAAAATTATAGTTTAAAATAAACTTTTCAACCAGAGTAAACAACTTGCAATGAAATTAAATGCGGAATAAAAAATAAGAAAGAACACACCAGATTTATAGTGGTTCGGTCAAACCTTGACCTACATCCACTCCCCAGAGGCACCCTCTGAGTATTGCACTAATACCACAAAGTGACTCTCCTTTTGCTCCCACAGCAAGGCGGAGAAGCCTGTACAAAATCACTTTCACCTTCCCTGGTGCGGCGGAGTAGCCGGGTTCTTTAACACCAAAGAGATCTTCTTCTTGCCAAAACTTCCCTCAAGACGACCCTTGAATCCGATGGTACTGAAGTGCAAGTTCGCCGGAGCAACCGTGTGAATATCCCCTTCACACTCCCTTGAAATCCCCTTCAAAGATCTTCTCCCTCTCAAACTCCACCTTTTCCTCTCTCCCTTTCAAGTTCTCTCTTCTAGTTTTCTCCACAAGAACGAAGACACAATGATTGTCAAAGATACACTTTGTCGTCCTTTTACACTTCTCCAAGTGTCGGCAGAGAACCGGACCGATGTTGTTGAACTTCACTTGAGAGCCTTCGCCGGAGCAACCGTGTGAATATCACCTCCACACTCCCTTGAAATCCCCTCCAAGGATCTTCTCCCTCTCAATGATCCCTCTCAAGAGAAAACAACTCCAAAGGCTCTTGTAATAGTTTCTAGGACTCCTTATATAGAAAGGACATGAAAAACCGCCCAAAAAACTGCAAATTTTCAATTCTGTACGCAGTGGATCGTCCTGTACGATCCTGTATCGTCCTGGACGATTTTACTTAAACGATCTGAAACGACCCAATTTGTATATGTGTACGAACTGACTTCGTACAGCTGATCGTCCTGTACGAACTTCGTTCGTCCAGTACGAACGGTTATTACAAGGTCGGTTCTAGAAACTGCTGAAAACTGTTCTAAGTCGGTTTATCGTTTGAACGAAAATATGATCGTCTGGACGAAAATTTTCCAGAGAGCTGATCGTCCTGTACGATATTTATTTTCGTCTGGACGAAAATTTTCCAGAGGACTCGTCGCCTCGTACGATGGTAAAATTCGTCTGGACGAAAATTTTACAGAGAACCCATCGCCTGGTACGATAATAAATTTCGTCCTGGACGAATAGGACTTAGAAAATTTTTCAAAGCAAGTTCCTATTCGTTCCAAGTGCTCTATAGGAGATAACTGACAGATCGTCCAGTACGATAAATATCGTCCTGTACGATCAGTATAGAATTTCAAGATCTCCTTATTTGTGTGTGTGAGATTTTATTCACTCAATTACAATCACTCCCTTTCATCAATTAAACAAAATATCTCATGTTGAATTTGAATTGAACTTTTCGTAGTCTGGAGAATATCTCATGTTGAATTTGAATTGAACTTTTCGTAGTCTGGAGTCTGATTTTCCTGAAATGTTAGTACACACAAGAGCAAGTGCAAATCTTCTGAAATTGTTAGGAGATAACTATACATTTGAACAATAATGTTTGGAATCATCAAAACTACATAAGTTGCATAAATATAACTCATTCAAATAGTAACTATTCAAACATCTTCTAGAAGTATTAATTGGTGTAAGCCACTTCCTAACTCTTTTAAGTTGAATTTGGATTGTGTTTATGTGGGGAACATTTTTTGTGGTGGTGGCCTCATTAGAGACCATAATGGCACTTTTATTTTGGGTTTTGCTGGCAATGTTAACGCTGGTGATAGGAATTGTGCCCTTTTAATTGTTGTGCTTCATGGTTTAAATCTTTGTGCTAGTCTTAATCTTAATAATATTGTTTTGGAGGTTAGCCCTTGCTTTGTTTTAAATTTTCTTCTTAATTTGGAGGAGAGAATTTGTTCTTATTCCCTTTTCTACATTCAGAGGAGTATTAGGGAGATCTTGGTCTCTCTTAACTATTCTGTTTTGACCCTTTTGGATGAGGGCAATGCTTGTGCTCAGGCTTTGGTTAAGTTGGGTTGTAATTATTCTAATATGACTGATTTCTCTCTTCTTCAATTATCGGTCCCGATTCAAGGTCTGGTTAGATTGGATTAAATTGGGTTATCCTATGTTAAACGTTAGTTTCTTCATTTTCCTGCAGTTTTGGTGGTTGTGCTCCTCTTTTCTCTAGGGTCCTCTTATTGTTGTGCTCGATTGGAGTGCTGGGGATTCTTGTTTGTTGCTCCCTTTTCATGTTTTAGGGTTCTCTGGTTGCTTATTTTTCTTTTTTCCTCTTTGCTGGGTGGCTTTTTATTTTTTGGTTACTATGCTGTGTTTGGTTCCTACTGTGTTAATTCGGGTGGCTGTCTCTATTTCTTATTTTACTGGGTGGTGGCCCAACTTTTCTCTAGTGGAGTCCCAGGTGTTCTGGGTGCTGATGGGGTGGCTTTTTTGTCCATCTTTGCTCCTGCGGGTTTGCTGGAGTAATTGGTTTACTATAGGTTTGCTGGAGGTGTTTTTGTTAGCCGGGATGCTGGCTAATCTTTTGCAAGTTGGGTGGATTATTTGGAATTATCCTTGGTGTTTTTTGGATTCTCTGAACGTTGGGCATGATATTAATGTTGGGAGCTGCAGTATGTATTCCTTCTAGCTGAAGCTCATTTCTGGTATTTGGTCTCTTTTGGATCTGAGGTGGTCTCCCTTCATTCGGCTGTATCCTTTTTCAGGATTTTCTAATATTATGTTTAAGAACCTTATATGCTATATATTCTGGTCTATTTCTCTTATCTATTAGTTGTTTTTGCAGGTTCATTTTTGGGCGATTGACTGTCAAGTGTCCTTAGAGATCTGTTGTTGGGATCACAAAACTAAGTAAAACAAGGGCTTTGATGGTTTAGAATGATGAAACCATAGAATCTTGATTGGGGCCATCATTCCACTTAATACATTAGTCCTTATGTTCCTATTTCTACTCATCTCCTCCAAAATCCAATTAGTTATGAAGTTTTAGTTCTTTCTAGTTTTTCATGGCTCCTAGTTTAGTTCATTTCGATGATCTAGATTCATCTAATGTTCCAATATGTAAGTCCCACCACCTATGGAGTTATTTATCATTGAGTTCCACCATGTTAGGACTATATTATACTATAAAAATTTATAATCTTTATTCAAGAATGAGATTTCTTTACTCATAAGATTTAGATCCTTCATTACATTTCTATAACTATGTGGCCTTTTACCCTACAAATACTCCTTTAGGCGCGCACACACACACACACACACACACACACACACACACACACACACATATATATATATCATATCTCTATAAGATTCATCCATAACCTTAAATTTTGATTTTCTTATATGCCTCACCCATGTTGATGTTGCCTATCATGCTCATAAACTTAATAAATTACACCATTCTCTCATGTCGAAGCTGTATTATACATCCTCTAATAAAAAAATATCATTAGACTCTCTTTAACTAATGTTGAGATTATTGTAACTTAGTTCTTTAATTGTTAACATTATTATAACATGCATGTTTTTTATGATTCCAAATATTATTGTTTTAATTAATATTTCTCTTAACATATATTAGATATATATTGCTTTTGTTATTTGTGTGTACTAATATTTCAGGAAAATCATACTCCAAACTATTGAAGACTTCAAGTCAGATTTGCATAGGGTTCATTGTAATTGGAGTCTGTATTTTTTCATTTTTTTATTGAGTCTGAGAGAGTGTGATTGTAATTGAGCAACCGTGTACAAACACATTGGGGAGGTGTTAAAATTTTTTTAAAAAACTAATCATACTACATGATTTTTATTCATACGGGAAAATTTGTTCAATTATTTCCTCCAATGAGCAGTTAATAAAAACTTGGGCAGAAAATTTTTTTTAAGTACTGTTCGTAATGTAAGAAGTTGGTCATACAGATGATGTGCAGTATGAAAATGTGGGGAACATTTTTGTTTAGACGAACATGTTAATTTTTTTTAACTGTTCATCAGGAAAGATCTGATTTTGTACATACGACGTCCAAAGTATGAAAATGTGGGGAACATTTTCGTCCAGACGAACATTTTAATTTTTTAAACTGTTCATCCAGGATTATCTAGATTTCGTATAAACGACATCAAGACTATGAAATTATTGGGAACTTTTTCGTCCAGATTAATATGATTTTTTTATAACTGTTCGTACGGGATGATATACATATCATACTATACGATAGGATTATACGAAAACATTTTATACAGGATCGTACTAGTCAATTTTGAACTATTCATCCGGGATGAATATCAATCGTACTTTATAATTGGGTACGTTCAAAATGAAAATTTTTAGTTTTTTTGCACAGTTTTTCATGTCTTTTATATAAATGATCCTTAAAACTGACTTGAGAAGTGTTGTTCTTTATGATTTCTTTGAGAGAGAGTGAAAGAGTGTTTTGGGAGAGTGTTTGAGAGAGAGTTCTTACAACTGGAGTGTAAAAGATTCACAAGGTTACTCAAAGGTAAGAATCTCTTTTGTATTTTTGTTATTTCTCTTCCTTTCTTCTTTCTAGTTGCTCAAGGGAATATTCTTAAACAAGGATGACAGTACTCTACTGACACTTGGAGGGTGTGAAGAGATGATGGTACTCTGTCGACACTTGGAGGGTGTGAAGAGACGATTGTACTCTGCCGACACTTGGAGGGTGTGAAATAACGATGGTACTCTACCGCACCGGAGATTGGTGGAAGAGAGAAAAATTGTAAAGGCTTCTCTGACTTATAGTGGGGGAAAAAAAGAGTCACTTTGGTAATAGTGCAATACCTGAAGAAGGAGTTCAAGGAGTGGACGTTGCTCTTGTTTAACAGAACCACTATAAATCTTTGTGTTCATTTTTATTTCCGCACTTTTATTTTTTAGCATTTTATATTTTGTTGTTGAAAAATTATTTTCACAAAAAATGGTTTTTGTAAATTTTCAAGAGAATAAATTTTTTAAAATACCAATTCACCCCCCCCCCTCTCCATTAGCCTTGGGACATTTGTATAGGTTTAACAACCTATACGAACTTTACAACTAATATATAAGCATTTAAACAAAATGAAGATCAACAGTCGAGAGTATTCTTCTCAGATATGCTTGATATGAAATTAAGCTATAGTGATAACCCTAATAGAAAATATCAACCTCCATAATTAAAATAATTCTTATTAGAGTCATATTCCTTGCATGAGATATCTCTATTAAAAAAGACATTTATTCAATCTCCTATTGATTCTAGTGGGCTTATAAAGGGTATTAATTAACTACAATCACTTTTTTACTAGAACCTCGTATGCATCTTTTGAAGCCCACAATCTAATTGGTATTTGCATAATAAATTTAATGATATAATTATGAAACTTAAACTCAAGAATATTTTCTAATAATATAAATTCCATGATGAAAAAAAATTATCATATGAAATTTAATTTTAGTATTCATAAAAATAATAACATTCATATATTAAACAAATAAATGAGTACAAAAATATTTTTATAAATATTAATAAATTTAAAATAATATTTGTTGCATCCTAAAACATTCGTGATGATAGAGAGATGTAGTGTTTAGCATCCTAGCTTTGTATGAAAATCCAACACACTGATAAATGAGAGAGAACGGTGCAAGGATCATATGAGACACCATAATTATTATATAAAAAACTCTAAAAAGAAAAAAAAACTATGGGGTATTGCCTAGTTGAAATGAATAGACTAGTTTTTGTTATTTATTACAAATGATGCTCATCCTTTAGGGAAGATGTTGGCTCATATAAAAAAATATATAATATATTACATAGTTGGGCTGGAAGAATCCAATGATATGAGAGCTATTCTCAATAGAACTTTGGCCTATTTGTTTGGTTGGTAAGACCATAGTTGGGCGATGGGGGTTAGAGAGACCTTAGTTAGGTGATGGGGGTTGGAGGGACCAGTATAGGGTGATAGAAGTCAGAGGGACTATAGTTGAATGACCAAGATTAGAGGGACTATTATCGGTGGGGGATGTTGGAGGGACTATAATTGGTGGGCAACGATGGTCGGGGGGGACCATATTCGGTATGCAATGGTAGTCAAAGGAGTGGAAAAAATAAATGATTGACCATTGATTTGGGATTTTAGTTTTTTTAGATAAATCTTTAAATCTAACGTTAATTATCTTGAAAGAAAAACTAACACCGTATTATTGACTTGTGAAAAGAAATAATATATTTTTTTACTCAAATTTTTCCTAGAGGATAGTAAATTCATTCCTAAGAAAATTTTTCACATACATCTATCATTTCAAATACAAAACTAACTCATGATTATCTTTAATTGACACTCAGAAGATATTCCCCTTGTCTTAGCATACTAAGATAGATTTATTTTATTTTTGAAAGTTCGTTAGGGATGTTAACCCCTATAGAACTAGCCGCAACAATTTTGGGATCTTGGGTTCTTTTAGAGGCAAGCCCCTACAATCAATTACATTTTCAAAGAGAAAACATTTGATTAAAGTAGATAATAGACTCATTCTAGATTTAAAACATTTGATTGTTGCCTTGCATATTTTGAAAATATTAATCACTCATTCAAAAATATCTTTAAATTTTACAAAAACATCATTGAATTCCTTATATTCTTTCTTAAAAGGAGTTTTAGGTGAGCCAATACCTATGGGCTTATGCTAGCTTGGAATGTGCAACCAACTAACAATCTAATACACAACCAATCATCCAAGATGTAGTGTATGATAAGATCAAATGATGAAAGAAAAACTTATCATAAGAGATCAAATGATGAATTTGACTTTGAAACAGTCATTGGAGATGAATAATTTTAACTTTATATTGAAATGACGCTAACGAGATGATACACTAAGAATTTTATATTTTACCATAATTAATATACCTAACTTCAATTTTTTTTTAAATATTTTGGCAGCATAATGACCCTAAACATAGGATAAATATGCCAACCCCAACACTTAGGCCCCTCATACCTTCCCATTAGCTCATTAGAGGAAAATCATTAATTACCAGCAAAATTTTTGGCGTATTTCTAACGAAATAAGTTTTGTCAAATTATTTGGCAGATTACGACGAAAAATTTCCAATGAATTTTCAGCCTGATTTTTTGACGGATTTTCCATCGTATTTCAGACAAAAAAAATTTTTATGAGTTTTTAAGTAGAGTTTATAACAAATTTTAATTAATTATTAATTTTATAATTTATTTTATTTAATTATTAAATTAATAACTTAATTTAATTATTATTTTTAATATATTTTTAAACAATAAAAATAATTTATTAAACAAATAATTAATTAAAATAACTTATTTAAATTATTTATTTATTTAATAACTTATTTTTACTACAACAGCAACAACATCAAGCCTTGATCCCACTACGTGGGGGTCGGCTACATGAATCCTTTATCTCCATTGTGTCCTATTAAAAGTCAAATTCTCGTTTAAATCTAATAAAGAAAGGTCATTTTTAATATTTTCTAACCAAGTCTTTTCAGGCCTGCCTCTACCTTTCTTAACATACGTCAAATCTAATACCTCTACTTTCCTAATTAGGTCATCGGAAGGCCACCATTTAATGTGACCAAACCATCTTCTACTGGAGCTACTCAAAACTTTTCATGTATATGCTCATTTCGTATCCTATCTCTAAGGGTAAAGCCACTCATCCACCTGAGCATCCTCATCTCTGCTACACTTAACATAGTATTATGCTTCTCTTTTAATGGCCAACATTCAACACCATAAAGAATTGTAGGCCTCACCACCATCTTATAGAATTTTCCCTTAAGTTTAAGGGGTACTTTTCAATCACACAACAATCCTGATGCATTCCTCCATTTCAACCATCCAACTTTAATTCTTCTGATAATATCCCTATCTATTTCACAATCACTCTGAACTATTGATCCAAGATATCTAAAATGTGTACTTTTATTAATGACTTGATATCCCGAAGTCACAATCCCCTCATTAGGTCTACTAAAGTTACACTCCATATATTCCATTTTAGATCTACTAAAGAAAAAAAATTTAGAATCTAAGGTTGACCTCCATAATTCAAGTTTACATTGAACTCCATCTCTAGTCTTATCATCAAGAAGAATATCATCAGCATAAAGCATACACCAAGGTACATCCTCTTGCAAATGTCTAGTGAGAACATCCATGACTAAAGCAAAAATGATATAGGCTTAAGGCTGATCCTTGATGTAACCCAACCGAAATAGGAAATACTCGATCAAACCACCTTGTGTTTGAATACAAGTAATAGCTCATGCATACATATCTTTAATGATTTAATTATAAGCATTATTAACTCCTTTCTTTTCATGAACTCTCCATAGCACTTCTCTTGGAGCTTTTTCATATGCTTTTTTCTAAATCAATAAATGTCATATGTAGATCCTCCTTATTTTCTCTATATTTCTCCATTAAACCTCTTAATAAATGTATGGCTTCCATAGTTGACCTATCCGACATGAATACAAATTGATTTTGAGAAACATTAGTATCTCGCTGCAATCTATGCTCCATAACTTTCTCCCATAGTTTTAAAGTATGACACATTAACTTAATTTCTCTATAATTCGCACAATCTTATGCATCACCTTTATTCCTAAAAATAGGAATTAACACACTCATTCTCCACTCATCTGTCATCTTTAGTCTTCAAAATAATATTAAAGAGTTTAGTAAGCCAAGAAATTCCTTCATCTCCTAAGCATTTCCACACCTCTATTGGAATATCATCAGGTCCAACACCTTTTTCACCCTTCATTTTCTTTAAAGCCTCTCTAACTTTAAATTTTACCAATACGTCGATAAAAATAAAAATCTTTATTTTCATTTAGGGTGCTAAAGTCACTACAATCAATCTTATTTTCACAATGTTCATTAAAAAGTTTAATAAAATATCTCATCCACCTTTATTGAATATCATCTTATAAGACAAGAGGTATCTTTTGATCTTCATCCTTAATACACTTCACTTGAACTAAATCCTTACTACTCCTATCTCTTTTTCAAGCTAACTTATATATATATATATATATATATATATATATATATATATATATATATATATATATATATATATAAAACTAATGTATTATATAATTCACTAAAAGCTAAAGTCTTTTCATCACATATTATTTTCTTAGATTCCATACGAGCCTCTTTATGTCTTTCCCAATTATGAGAATTTTTATAATTAAACCAAATTTCATAACAAATCTTCTTATTTTTAATCTTTTTTATACATTTAGATTCCACCACCAACTATTTTTAAGATTAGGAGCTTTTCCCTTCGATACTCTAAGTACATCTTTGTAATATTCTTAATATCACTAGCCACTTCTTTCCACATAACATTAGCATTCTCATGCACACAAAAAATCTTAAGATCTAAAATCTTACTCTCAGAAATATTTTTGTTAAAATTCTTTAAATTCCCCCATCTAATCCTAAAATATTATTTTATTTTATTTTTTACTTTCTGCTCATTTATCTTAAAGTCCAAAACTAATAATCGATGCTGAGTACATAAATTTTCACTTAGAATAACTTCACAATCTTTGCAATCTAAATGATATAATTTTCTTATAAGAAAATAGTCAATCTAAGTTATACTATATCCATTTTTATAAGTGATGAGATGCTCATTCCTTTTCTTAAATAAGGTATTAGCAATTAAGAAATCATAAGCTAAACAAAAATCTAATATGGTCTTGCCACCTTTATTTGTCCTTCCAAACCCATGGCCACCATGAATGGTTTTAAAATATCTACCTCTCCTCCAATAAAAACTCTTTCTTCAAGAGGTATCTTTTGTATTAATTCTTCTAAGTCATTCCAAAAATTTAATTTTGAACTCATATCCAAACCTACTTGAGGAGCATAAGCACTTATAATATTAATATTCTTAGCATCAAAAATAATCTTTAAAGCTATAATTCTATCTTCAATCCTATTAATTTTTATAACATTATTCTTCAAACTCTTATCTATAATAACACCTATACCATTTCTAGTATGACTTCTACCCAAATACCAAAGTTTAAATCCTAAACTATCAATCTCCTTAGCCTTCTCTCCAACCATTTAGTTTCCTGAATGCACAGAATATTTAACTTCCTATGAATCATAATATCAATTAATTCCATTAATTTTCAGGTAAGGGAACTTATATTCCAAGTTCTATCCTAATTTTAGTTTCATGGACTAACTTCCTGCCCACATCCAACCTTAAGGTGGGAACCCTTGCCTATTTAACACTACACCTGGGTGCCGGTGTAGCGGACTTTACACACTTGTCACTGTATTCAGGCTAAACAGCGCCTAACTTCTATGGGACGCCCTAACATTAATACAATTTCTTAAAGGATTCAAGTTATTATTATTCAACAAGTTTTATGCTGGTTGTTGACTACCTAATGCAACCCTCCACTTTTCTCATCCAGGACTTGGGACCTGGCAACGATAGTGTTAAAATTATTTTAAATTTTAAATTTTAGTTTTTTAATTAAATATATAATAGAATGTTCTATAACATATTTTACTCTATAACATTCTGATTGAGTGATTGATGTAAGCATAGGTAGGGAGTTCAAATCCTATGGGCTACGGGCTAGCGCGGGTAGGGTCGGGCAATGGCACATGGACTCCAACGGGTAAAGCAAGCGGGGTCGGGCAGCTTTCAGTGGGTAAGTCAGGTAGGCTCCAGTGGGTAGCACATGTAGGGTCGGGGGAAAATGAAGCGAGCAGGTCGGGTGGGCACCAGCGGGCAACACTTATGGGATTTGGTAGCCTCCAGCGGGTATGTCAGGCGAGCTCTAGATGGCAGCATTTTTTAATGAATTTTATTTATTCCGACGAAATGTTTCTGAAAAAAAAAAAATTTTGGTATATTTTTTTCATTAAAATTTTTTTTCGATGCTTGATTTACCATCAAAAAGAATTTCCACTAGAAGTTCAATAGAAACTTCCAAATCCACCAGAAAATGAAGAAATAATTGCAAAAAAATTTGCTAGTAATAAGCGATTTTTTTGTGGTGGCTTGTGTTGGGAAAGTTTACTTTGCAAAAAAAAAAAAAGCATGTATGCATGCATGTCAGGGTAAAAGTGTTCATGTATACGGTACCCAGTACAATATCTTTATAGATCTAGTTTACATGTTCCTATAAAGTTGAAAACATGTACACCAAAGAAAGCCTAGAAAAATTGTTACACACAAATGCAAACTACCACCCACATGAATGTCATGCATGATGCAATGTACTAAAAAGAAAAGATCATTTATAAAAAAATTTATCTATTGATTATTTTGGAAACATATAATAGAATCACACTCTATAGAAAAGAAAGGTGGATAGGATCCACGATAACAAACCTAGATTTCTAGCCTATATATACTTGCTTATGGTCTTCTTGCTCCAAGTCTTATATGGAATTCTAAAAGAGAGCATTCTCAAAGGGAGAGGATATCGTCTTTTGAAGCCATTTTTGCATGTATATATGAGCAAGTATATTTAACTATTTTATAACTCAAGATGTTGTACAACTCGATCTATATATAATCTATAATTTATAGTGACTCATACATGTACATTATTCCTAGGTATTTTCTACTTTGACTCTTACAAGAAATGAAAAGCAATGGAAAAATATTAATATATACAAATAAAGTGTAGGAGTAGTTGTATAATAACCTAATGCTGCTAATGCAGTCCTTGAAAAATCTAAGTGCACCAAAAGAAATTAAAATGTATGACATTCAGATTTGCAAAAAATAGATAAACAAATACATGATGCTCTCCAAGTAAAGCATCCAACAAGCAATTCAAATTAAAAATCAGCGTAGCCTAGACTAAAGTTGTCAGTCCTAGTAAACCATCTAAATGTATGAAGGAGGATGTGTGGCTTTGATATGTCCTATTGGAGTTTAATGTTTAAGTTGCATGAGTTTAAAGTGACGTTTATTTATTAAGGGCCATTATTTAATTGAAATTTATCTTATATGAATTTGGATTTTTTTATTTAAATTTTAAATTGTTTAAGTTGATTATTTAATTTAAAAATATTGTAAGTTAATAACTCTAAGTATGGGAGCTACTGACCTATTAATCCTAAGGCTTGCAATCAAAATATAATCATCCCCTATATAGGATAGATGGTTACTTGAAACTTTTAAGGCTTGTTATTCATTTATTAAGGGATTAAAGAGGAACCTCCCAATCCATTAGACATACTCTCTAAGTGGAGTCAAGCATGATTTATAAGGTTAATTCATTATTTAAATCTTAAAAGGACTTGATAATCTCATACACTATACCTTCCAAAAATGGAGTATATCATTGTGTATTAAAACTCTTAATTGGTTATTAAATTTTATTAAAATTTCTTAATTAAGTATGTGAATGCCTTCCTAAAAAGAGTTATGCATCACATAAGGAGATTGTTGGGTGATTTAATGTACATTAAAGGCTTTGAATTTAATGCTATAATGCCCTCCAAATGAAATCAAACATTAAGCCAAAATGCTTTTATTATTTAATTAATATTTAATTATCAAATTTATTTAATTAAAAATAAATTAGAATCAACTAAATTATCAAATCAATTTAATTATTTAAAATTTTTATTTAATTATTCAATTTTTAATAGTTTTAATTAATTATTAATGAATTATTATTTACTTTTATTGAAAAAAATTATTTAAATTTAAATAATTAATCATTGAATTTTATTTTATTTTAATTTGATTTATAATTTACATTTAATCTATAATAATAATAATTATTATTTAATTATATGTGAAATTTTTATTTATTAAAATATTTAAAAGCTTAATTATATAAATAAACATTGGCTATTTAGTTTTGATATCAAGTAAATTTTAAAATTTATGAAATTGATAACATTAGTTAAGGGTAATCAATATATAAATCTCTGTAAGTTTGATATCAATTTAATTAATATTTTATTTTATATGAATTTATTTAATTAAATTTTAATTTAGGATAAATTAATTATTAATTAAATTTAATTAAAATTGGATCTTGCTTTTGTTTTTCTTTGATTGTAGAAATTAATTAGAGTTGATTAAAATTAATTTTGTTTTTTTATGAATTATATTTGAATTATTATGTTATTAGGAAGAATCAACCCTTAATTAAGCGCTAATTTTATTTTCTGAGGTTTGTTATGTCATTGAATTTATGAGTTTCAAATTTCACCCCTAATGGAAATGTGTATAAATTCCTTCCGTTATGATGAATTCTTCAAAATATAATGCCAGTTATGAATTAAATTTATGCAAATTCAATTATTATCAAAACAGAGCTTTATAATTCTAAACAATTTACTACATGTAAGGCATAACATGAAGTTTAATATTGCCAAATTTTGGCTTAATCAGATAAATATTGTGGGAGAAATTAAGGAAATTAGAAAAAAAAACATATAATTAATATTAATCCCTAAAAATTCATAATCATAGCTTGATTTTATTTTTAAATGGAAGATATTAAAATTCCAAAGAAAATGAGGGGGTTGCACATAGACTTTGGCAAAGTATAATATTTATTATAAATTTTTTTAATATTTTATTATTAAAAATATGTTTTAATTAATTGGTTTTTAAGTCAAATCAGCTAAATGACTAAACCTAGGTCATTACTGGGTGGTGGCGCACGTGGTCTCCCACTTAACCACTTAGGCAGGCTCCTACAGGAACTTTTATTTGGTCCGGTGCAAGGACCTAGAGGAAGGTTCGGTTTTGCCTAAAAAAGTGCAAATACCGAGTTTTTTGAAAAAATACCGAGTTTTTCAAAAAACTCGGTATTTGCACTTTTTGACCTATTTTTGCCTAAAACCGAACCTTCCTCTACATCCAGTGAAAGGACCTAATAATTGATCACCTGCATTTTGAAACAAATGTTTGTGATGTTGTTGGATGATTATCCAAACAACTACAGGCATTGCGCAGGTGAGATGCTAAATGAAATAGTGCGATCTGGGTTGTTGATCTTAAGATAAACGGTCCATATTTTGTACACCATATATTTGGATTATCTTATACCCCATGATAAAGAATGCTTTAGAATCAAAATCAGCTAAAAAATTTTGTTGAACTTTAAATAGTGGCTTATTAAAAGTAAATGAACAATGGGGAATTGATTTTATGGTCTGAAAATTGCTATTTGCAAATTTATTTAAATCCATGTATTTTTAGTTAGGATTTCAGTTTTACCTTGAAAGAATAAATCTTAGAGGCCAAACTTCATTATGATTTGCTTCTTATAACACTTAACATGATTTGCCTAATAAAGGCAAAGGCTTAAATTGTCTACATATCAAGCTCTAAATCTTGAATGCATTTTGAGTGGGGTACCTGGAGATTCATCATCGATGACATACAATTTAACAGGAAACACTAGGTAAGTGTGTATGAAGGTCTAGAGAGCTCAAACAAAAAAAGCTTGAGGATTGCGAGGGAATAAGAGGAATCAAATTTCTTGAACGAGTCTTTTTGGACGTTTTGACCAAATTCAAACCCTAAGGTGGTTGTGGATGCCAAGGATTAGTTTGTAGGGCTACTAAATTCCTTTTAATTGTATGTAGACTATTTAGAGGGCAGGGAATTAAATAGGAAAAGGACAATGAGTTGTAAAGGGAATTTTTCCTTACATGAGTGTTGACCTTATTTTTGCCCTAATCCTTGGTCAAAGAGGTTGACTCGGTCAAATTAACCATGCAAGGCCCCAAGACCCCTCCCATTCAATTCTGTGGGTCAAACCAAATCTGTTGAGCCCAGACTGTTTACCAGGTCAACCTTGGTTGACCCAGATTGACCTAAACCCCTTTATTTAGTTTCAAATTAAATTCAAAGCTTCCTTGGCTTAATTTCCACCTCCATTGGACCCAATGGGTCAGACCCAACCCATTGGACCCAGACCCTTGCCCTGGGTCAACCTAGTTGACTAGGTCAACCCGGGTCGACCCATTTAGATCCTTTTGAGCCTAATTTAAATACAAATCAAATCCAATCAATTCAAAGGCTCCTTGGAGTCAAACCCATCACCCATTGGACTCAATTGACCAAGTCATCCTTTGACTTGGTCAACCCAAGTCTTAATGGGCCAATTTGGCCTATTTAAGTCCAATAGAGACCTATTTAATGGATTTAAATCTTTTCTTTTGTTCCCTAGAGCAACCCACTACCAAATCAAATTGGGTTCCCTCTTAATTAATCAGGGATTTGATCTTGGCCATTGGCTATAACCCTAGGACTATAAATATGTTTTTTTGGGGTTCATTGGGGAACTTTTTGTAATCTCTCCTTTTCTAAGCTCTCCCAAGCCACAAGATCTTGGGGGAGAGCTCTCCCATTCCCCTTTCACCTTTTCCAACTCAAACTGACCAATTAAACCCCGCTGGCAATGATCTTCTGATGATATCAAGTCTAAATCCATCCAAGTCCTTGATCTGTTTGATCCATAGCTCTTTTAATCGTGGTTTCAACTAAGGGAACGTACGAGGATAGTCTACAAGCTCAACCGCGTCGAGAATTTAAAGATCCAACAGTAAAATCCTTCAAAAACTTTAGATTTAAATCACCACACTTAGATCTATTTAACTTTCTAATAAGCACTTTTTAGAGCTTCCAAACACCACCCCATAATTTCTGTTAATTTGTAAAACTTATGTATAAAATTTCATAAAAATCCATTCATCTGTTTCCAAGAATGAAGTGAAAAACCATTCTAGGGTTTCGGTTCGACTTCGTTGAACTGCACAAGATCTCAACTGTTGATCTACTGATCAACGGCTGTGATATGGTTTTTCCATTGTTGGTCAGAACGGTGCCTCTCGCTCCATCGAACGAACTCCCATCCATTTAGATCACATCCATCCATTCAGATTGGCGGAGGATCCAACGGTATCCGCACATTTTGACTTGATTAAGAGGAAAACGCATGGGTCCCGTCGTTTTGGTAATCACGGGAAATTAAATGGTGGTGGCGCCAATCATTGCCAATGATCGGGCACCGCCACCACATTTCGATCTGCCCAATAATGGTCCACCACATATGCCTCCATTGGATTTAATTAAAATAGATGTTTTGATTATTTTAAAATTATATTTTCTTTAAAAATTAATTTAAAAATATTAAAAAAATCCAAAAAAATACATATTTTATATCAAAGTGCTTAGAAATTATAAATTTTATTTTAAAAATATTTTTAGATAAAAAATTTTATTTTTTTGTTGTATTTCTATATTATTTAATTAGTTTGTTATTTAAATATTATTTATTTTCAATTTAAAAATTATTTTCAAATTATTTTAAAATTCCCCTTGGGGTGACTAGAGGATCTCTCATATAGTTATGTATTCTTATACATTGAACTATTTTCAAATACACTATTTTCCAAACTCATCGTACTTGCTATGTATATTTTAAATTATTTTGAAATTACCTATATCGTCAAATTACACTAATTTTGGAAGATTCATTCATGAAATTTTAAGCATAGATCATTCATGTGAATAGAATTCATGGTGAGATAGATTAGTGGATGATTGAGTGTCAATCATTCACTAATCACACTGTTAAGCACATTTAGTCATTATTTTGTCATATTTTGCATGTGTAGGATGCATGAGCATTTAGTTTAGGCACTCTTTGATCCTAGGAATTGGTGTGTTTATTTCCTTTATGCATTCCCCACATGTTATCATAAGGGTTAGTCTTAAAAAACATTATTTAAATATATATAACGTATCGACACTCTAAGGACAATAATTAAGGACCCGTTTAGCGAACTTAGAAAATTTTTAGGAGCTAGGGTAGATCCCTGATTAACATGAAACTTTTAACACTTAAATTTAGTGACATCTTAAATCTCCCAGATCTTTCTAGGATTTTATTAGGAGCCTTTAGACCCCTTAATAGGTCAAACTCTTCAGATTGTAACCCTTAACCATAGATAATTGGGCACCTTAGTTTAACCTTAATTTGAGCCTTAATTTAACCTTAACTAAAAATTATGTTTTTGCCCTTATTAAATAATTAAAAATTATTAAAAATTCCAAATTTTTCCCAACACTTTGGAACACCTCTCTAGGCTATTTTTAACCTTTGGGGGTGATTCTAATCACTTTGGAGCTGATTTGGATCAAAACCCCTATGATCTCCCTTATTAAATAATTTTAATAATTCCTTAATTCCCCCATTCTTTGAAAATTCATAACTTTGCCTAGAAAACTCTAAATCTAGTAAACTCAAAGGCTAATTACTTTTTGTAAGGCTTAATATTTAAGTAAAATACTAGAACTCCTAAACATAGCTTATTTCTAATAGTGACTTTCTAGATCCCCTTAACTTAGCATATAGGAGGACCCAAAACCTTCCAAAATTGGCTGATGTAATTTAAACTTCCAAGATGATTACCCTAAGTATTAAAATAGACCAACAAATTAAATTAACTAAAATGGAACTTAATCACTAATATTTAGGGTTGGTGTTTACTTTTTCTATTTCTATGATGTGATGAGATTGTGTGTGGCATGAGTGCTGATTAATTACCCTTATTTGTTGCAATTGATGTGTTGCTCATTTCATTATCATGCTTTTTATGCTTTACTTATGGTTGATATGTGCATTAGATTACCCATGGGCTAGGGCCACTTTTATACTAATCCAATCTTATGTAGGTGGCCACGCTCATGTAGCGCTAAATAAAGGGGGTCATAATCATAATGGTTTAAAACTAACGCTATTTTCTGTAGATTCTCCAGAGACTGCTTAGTCCCCTTTAAACTTCTTGTGTTGTATATTATAAATTGCTTGAGATGTTATCTTTTCTAGGATAACTCTGCAAGTTCAGTCCGGGTCTAAATTTTTCTTTTTCATAATATAATTTAATATAATTCATATTGAGTTGTGAAAGTCTTTAAAAGTCTGGCATTTCAAACACTCGATATCCAACGAGAATAAGAAAGGACTTTTATTAGGAATTTCTTAGTCATTTGGGTACCCTTCCGGAAGACGAGCCATACAGAGCCCGAAGGAGATGATCTAAAGGGAGATGATATAAAGAAGAATGATCCACTAGAAGATGGAGACTTGAAAATGAAATGCCTGGCTTTTAAGACTTGTGTCATTCATTAGGATTAGAATCTAGGATGTTGTCGATGGGGTCTGGCCACCATTACTTTTCTGCAGACCCTGGGTTGTATTTATACTGCACTTGCCGTTGACTTCGGACTTTACTTTTTTTTATCTTTTATGGATTTATATTATTGTGTTAATTTTATGTGCACATTATAAATTCTATGCTTTTTCTAGGTTTATTTCTTGCATGTGCTTGGCCTAATTTTTGCTAGGCTTATAGGATAAAAAAATATTTTTTTTTGCTCATAATTAATATTCAAATTTTAAGGTTTGAATAACTTAAAAACATAATGACCTAGGAAATAGCCAGAACCGTTCAGGGTCACATGCATATTATTTGCATCTCTCTCCCTCCTAATAAGCTATCTCTCTACTAGTGGGTAGAGTTCGGATAATCTGGACAATGAGGATGAATTGCCAAACTTGGGGAGGTCCAGTCTTTCTAAAAATTATTTTTATATAAGCCTATTTTTAAAATCTGAAGCATATCTAATTTAGACCTTTCAAATTAACATGCATTGCAATAGAAACCAACTTAATTAAAATTTAATTGCATTAACTCTAGGAGCATTCACCCTATATACATTCATTGCCAATTAGGAAACTCTCTAGACGTTGGCCCTATTTCCAAAAACTTACCTGCCCACCCATCTTTCATAAAAATCAGATAGCATGGATTTTTTGCGCTTATGTGGTTAGTTGGGTTTCCTTTTCAGGCATGATATAAGCCTAGATGCATTAGCTAGGACACGGGTGTTATTGTTAGGTAGAACACTAAACCCACCTTAGATTTAGGGTTTAAGACTACTACATTCGGTGTCTCGTAGTATGCCTAAATGATGGGTAAGTCTCCTTCTCTTCTAGAGCTATAAATCATGTCTATCCGCATCACATGGATGATGCCACTTCTATCCTTCCTCTTTATATATTTTGAGCATATGATCTGCTTTCTCTCCTCACTGCCTTAATCCCCTCCGGATGCTCAGCGTAAGCTGTGCATGTTGACTAAGCCACTTGAATCCTTTCTTTTCTTTTAAGTAGGAACTTCCTAGTCTCTATTAGGTGCCAATCCCATTATCCTGGAAGAATAATATTGGATCCTTAATCGAGAGTATTTTTGGGCTTTGGCCTGAGATGTAATTAACCACGGGGGCTGTGCCCATGGGAAACAAAATTTCACAATAAATAAATCCCACTCGAGCTGATGTATTAGGTGGGGGAAACCTCGTGACATTGATCAGGTCATGCATATTATCACCCATCGGGGTGCACTGATGAGAGCCACTATCCTCAATGGTTGATTGTATGCAGGATCTAATTTGTCCTTCCATTGGTCAGATTACGAAGATCATGGAGGCCTGCGATTATTTCTATTCCATTGGGTGGTGCGATCGTATACCTTCTACACTCTGGTAGCTACGAGCGGTGTCCTTTTGGAGCTCCATAATGAGCACATAAGGTGGTGATTTTGCTTGCTTAATGCTAATCCAAGGTTTATGCTCTATTTAGTGATGATTAGGAATGTATTAGAGTTTATTTGAGTTGGATAAGCCAGCTTATTTTTAGAGAAAAGGTGGATTAATCTAGTTTGACCATTTTATGCTCATTTGAGCTTTATGTTAACTGGTTGACTAGTCAAGTAGTCAACCAATACTTCAGTGAAGCATAGGATAGTGTGAACACTAGTTGGGATGAAATGCCATTACTCTAAAGCAATAAAGTGAATATATGAGTTAAGTGATATAAACATGTTGACTATAGTATAGGGTTGTAATTATCTAGGTGATTATAGTTCAATAATTATTGGATTTGTAAGGTGAATGTAATGTAATTGGATGTTAATTGATTATAGATTGACTAATTAAAGTGTAATTGGATACATGTTAAATGATTGACTACTAGATGATTGTGAATCATATGATTAAAATTAATGGTTTGTAGATTAGGATGATCTCATAACAAAAAATTAGGTCAATAGGAGGGACCACAGCTAACGAGAGATAGTGGTCAGATGGACCATAGTCAATGGTTGATGGTGGTCAAAGGGACCATTGTCAACCATAGTCGGCTAGTGATGATGGTCGAAAGGATCTTAGCCGACAAGTGATGGAAGTTAGAGAGGCCTTATATCACGGACAATGATGTTACAGGGATTGTAGTCGATGAGTGATGATGGTCAAATGGATGGTTGTAAGTGGAATGAAAGTTTTTAGATAAACTATAATAGGCGGGCAACAATATTAAGAGGTACAGTAGTCAACATGTGATAATGGTCAAAGGGACCATGGTTAGAGGACAATGGTGGTCAGTGAGACCATAGTCAAATGACAAAGGTGGTTAGAGGGACCATAATCGGTGGGTGACCAGGGTGAGAGGGACCATAGTCAGAGGACAGGCGATGGTTCAATGAAGGTCTGCGGTCAGGAGGTTGTCCATCAATGGTCAATACAAGTTCACCGACAGTGGTGCTTGGGTAGAACTCTAGGATCATTGAAGCCTTAAATCTCTCTCTAATCTCCAACCAAAGGTCCTAAGGCACCAAAAGTCTGAGACTTAGAGGTCTTATCCCCATCATGTGAGAAGAGGAGATCTATTTATAGATTTTGAGAATGGTATGCTTTATAAATATGGTGAAGATCTAGGGAAAATTTGGAGTTTCATCGAATGACCCATATTGAATATGGTTTGACCACTTGATTTGGAGCCATTTAGGCTTAGGTTATACCAATTTTGGTGTTATTAGATTTGTCTCTTTGAGAAATTCAGTTTGATTATATCTTTACTAAAATTGGAGTTTGGATAGCCCTGAATTTTATTTTGGGTGTTACTAATTCAAATATGCATCTAGATTCATACTCGATCAAGGTAATTTTTTGAGACATATCAATATTAAATTTTTAAAATCAATTTAAGTTATGAATTAATCAACTTAGAGATTTTTTATAATAAAAAGAAACAAAACTATATAAAGAAATATCTAAATAAACATATAAACTATTTCTTGGTTTCGTTCATTTTGCCTTCTTGGAAATCTTAGATTCGTCATTCAAAGCACAATTTTAAGCTACAAAGACTTTATATGCCTTTTGAATATGTAATAATCTCTATATTTTAGCCACTATATGAATGTGTAAATAAATTTAATGATAGTGATGACCTTGAAAGTTTTGTAGAGGGGGAATATCCATTTATAAAGAATTGAAGATGTAGAAGAAGAATAAAATTTGTGTCAATTTTTTTTAAATAAGTAAAGTGACAGAGTATAAGTACATACTGGTGGAGGTTGGTAAGGCATACTAATATTAGAAAGCTCAAAAAACTTTGATTACTAATAATAGAAAGCCATTAGATTGAAGAAACTGCTTGGGAAATTGTTGGATTACTAGATCACCATTACTAAGTTTTAAAAATATAATATTCCAAAAAACTATAATTATTCATAAAAATTTCATTGGTAAAATTTATTGATGAAATTTGTAAGTTCTTAATAAGGTATTATTTCTTGTAAATGGAGTTGGCAATTAACGGGCTTATAATGGGTGCATCGTGCAGAGCAAAAAAAAGGGATGCTGTGTATTAGAGAGTTTGAGAATTAAATAAAATTGAACTATAAAAATAAGCTTTACATATCATTATCAATCTTTCTATGGCTCCTTGATATAGAAGTTTTTAAGTTAATTTCTTAATCTTCTTCAATGAATCAACATTCAATGATGGGTTATTCGTTCTTACTTTAATCATCCTTCTTGTAAAAATAGAAGAGCTATAAGATAATTGCATATATAAAACTTATCAAATAAGTAGCTTGAGGCATGCAAATCACTATCCTTAATGATGTATTTATGCTCCTTCTAGGAGCAAAGGTACATAGTGGTCTAATTCCCAGAATTAAATAGACTCTTCACGATGATCTGTAGTAATCACAACGTGAACCAGGAACAATAATATAGATATTTGCTCAGAACATATGTAATTATGGAGGAGTGAATGAAAAAGAGAAGAAAAATTATAAAATTAATTGAAAGTTCGTGAGGGGTGTTAAACCCTAAAGAACTAGCCCTTTGCTAACCAAGAGGGGGAGGGGTGAATTGGTAGTTTTAAAAATTTTTAAATAAAAAGAAATTATTTTTGATCTTTCTAAATAAAAAAAAACAATAACTTTTGATGAAGAAGAAAAATAGTTTTCACAATCGCAATATGATCAAATATTTCAATCTCATAACAAATCATAGAAAAAGTGCTGAAATAAAATATGATGAAAATAATAAGAAAGAGCACACCAAGTTTTATAGTGGTTCGGTCAAATCTGACCTACGTCCACTCCTTAGATACTCCTATCTAAGTATTACACTAAATTGAAGTGACTCTATTTTTCCTCCAATAGCAAGGCGGAGAAGTCTTTACAAAATCTTTCCACGAACACGGTGAGGCAGAGAATCTAAAATCTTTTTACTCCCTCCTGGAGTAGGTAGAGATCTTGAGAATCCTTTTACTCCCTCCAGGAATAGGTAGAGAACCTTGATCTAATGCTGAAGACAATCTCCCTAGAGTTACCAAGGAATAAGTGGAACAACTCGAAGAAGACGACGAATAAATTGCACGAAGTAACCTTTGTGATTCCCTCACAAACTCCCCCTCACATGGATCTCTCTCTCAGGCTCTCCCTTTTCCTTTTCTAAGCTCCCCCTTGGATCAACTCCATAACAAAATATTAACCCAAAGGTTAATACCATTGCTTAAATAAAGAGCCTAAAAAAGAAGCCCTAATTTTTAATTCTATGCAACTGATCATTCTGGATGATCAATAGATCATCCAGAACGATCGACAAATCACCCTACGATTAGTACAAAAAAGCCCTATCAGCTAGGATGATTGCCTTTGCTCCGTATGATCAATACAATTATTTATACATATCATCTAGTACGATCTTGCGATCATTCATGATGATTAGTTCAGTAAACCATATTGATCGTCCAGTATGCATTGAACAATGAGTGGCGATCTCCATATCATCTCGAAAATGTCTCAAGATATCCAGGATGATACTCTTGGACGATTAGAGTAAAGTTTTGATTTTTTGTCTAAATCATCTCGTACGATCCAGATAGATCATCTTGTATAATTTGATTGAATAATTTAACCATAATTACTCTCATAATCATAGGATCAATTTTGGTATGGTTGTCAAAAATCATCCAGGACGATGAACATTGTCCTGTATGATTAGAATGAAATTTGAAACTTAAAATATTACCTAAATTGTGATTGGTAGCTATTTTCATCTTTTTAACTGATAATCCTGGATGATATGGATTGTCTAGTATGATTAGTTCAATCACATCTAATTAGTTGGATGCCTAAATTTGGGTTTCTATTTTTAAACAGATTGTCTAGGACGATCTATTATCATCCTGTACGATATAGTCAAAAATAGAAAAAATCTCTAACTCACCAAATTTCTTCCCCTGTGTGTGTGTGCAAGGTTACTTAGCTTGGATCCACCATACTCAGGATTTGACTCAAGAAGGGTAACAAGTACATTAAAGTGAAAATACATACTGCCTTAATTCTAGACTACCCTATCTTGAGTTGATTTTCATTGCAAGTGAACTTGTGGACCTAAAAGGTTAGTCAGCAAGGGAAACAAAAAATATATACAAGAAAAGCAGTAGTAAAGAAACAATAATATTTGTTATCATAAAAAACACAGACTTTGGGCCCAAATTTGCAACATTAAACATACTCAACAAGGCTTTATATAGAAATAGATGGCCATTTTAATTACAAATATTATGATAATCAATTTAAACCTTTTCAAATCATGTCATAAAATAACAAAAAGTATTTCTATTATAACAATAATAAGTATTTCAATTACAACATTGATAACATGTATTTTTGTTATAATAACAATAATTATTTCCATTATAACAGTAATGAATATTTTTCGTTAAAACAATAATAAGTATTTCTATTATAATAGTAATAAATATTTTTTTTTACAAATATTGTTTTGGAAGAAAACATAAAATATAATAACCATCCACATTTTTAATAGAAAAGTAAAATCTAGAATGAAAGTTTGTTCAGAGCAAAAAATATAATGCATATGATTTGCTATCTTTTGGACTACAAACCAATATTTTAGGATAAGAAAATTTTATAGGAACTAAGTGAATTTAATATTTCTATGAACTTGATTCCCTGAGTATAAACAAAAGTATCCATGCACATTACATCAAATACAAGATAGTTGTTCATTGCAATTTAACGCTTTATAGCCATGCATTTGAATTTGGGTTTCAAGAATGATATAGAGAATTTCTTATATTCTCGTAAAAGGTGGCCAACCTTTACAATCATATAGGTGAATTCATTAGTTGTGCCTCACAGTAAGCATAAAAACTTAAAATAATTATGAATTCATTAAGAGTAAAAACTCAACCTTTATATCACTATAAATCACATTATTCAATAATATACGAATAGACCTTTATATTTGTTTTGAATAATCTACTAAGTTGAATAATGACTTGCTCTTCTCATATGAACATATTTTATGGAATTTCCATAAAAATAGGTTGGATTACCATCAATATCAACTTTTATTTATAGGCAAATGTCTCATTCCCCTCAATGTGTCCATCACTTGCTTCTTTCCAAGTAGTTTTGTTAGAAGGTCTACTAAGTTCTTCACTGAAATCCTAATATTTAGGGATATTATCTCATCATTAAGCAATTGCTTTCAAATATTATATCTTAGGCGAGTATTCTTGTTTGACATTCACATTGTAAAGGCACAGATGAGATAGGTCCCTCAAAATTTGGAATATTGTCTATGAGATTTCTAAGCAATTCTATTTCTCCTTCTTCTTTTTCTAAAGCAATGAATTCTTATTTCATAGTGAACCAAGTTGAACAAGTCTGTTTAGAAGACTTCTACGATAAAGCTCCACTTACCAAAGTAAAAGTATATCTACTAGTAGATTTCGTTTCATCAAAATCAATGATCTAGTTAGCATCACTATATCATTCAAGAATAGAATGATAACCACAATAAAGGAGTCCTAAATTAGAAGTTCCATTTAAATATTTAAGTATTCTCTCTGAAGTAAACCAATGATCTTTATTAGGATTATGGGTATATCTACCCAACCTATTTACAGCATAACCAATATTAGGCCTGGTACAATTCATATGATTTATAAGACTATATATAACTTGAGCATATTCAAATTGCGATACACTTTTGGCCAATTTTTTTCTTAGATATATGCTCGCATTATAAAGAGTACTACCTACAATAAAATCAACATGCCAAAATCTCCTAAACTTCTTTTCTAAGAAATATTCTTGAGAAATTATAACTCTATCACCTCATTTTGTTATGTTTATTCCCAATATTATTTTTACTTCCCTAAAATCCATCATGTTAAAATTAGAAGATAGCTAGGATTTAGTTTTTATAATTTAAGAAAGATCATATTCTAAAATAAGCATATCATCTACATAAATATAAATAATCACTCCTTATCTTGTACTATTAAACTTATGATAAATACAAGTATCAGCTTCATTAATCTTATAACCATTAGATATTAATGTTTTATGAAGCTTCTCATGCCACATTTTATGAGCTTATTTTAGTCCATATAAAGACTTAACTAACTTACAAACTATTTCATTTCTAGGTACTACAAAACATTCTAGTTGATCCATATATTTTTTTCTCCTCTAAATTTTCATTTAAGAAGACAGATTTCTCATCTATTGAAGAATTTGTAATTTAAATATTGAAACTAAATGAATAAGAACTATAATAGAAGTAATTCTAATAACTCAAGAATAAATATCAAAATAATCTAAATCTTAATTTTGAGTATATTATTTAGCCACCAACCTAGCTTTATATTTTTCAATTGATCCATCCAGCTTGAGCTTTTTCCTAAAGATCCATTTACATCCAATGGTTTTAGTTCCTAGAGGTAAATTCACTATCTGTTAAGTATGGTTTTACATAATATAATCCATTTCTTTTTTAATGGCTTCCTTCCAAAAATTATCATATAATGAAGACATCGCTTCAGAAAAAATTAAGGGGTTGTTATCTAGTAAGAATGTGTAAAAGTCATTTCCAAAGTTTTCTCCTTTCTCATTCTTTTACTTCTAGATTCTAAAAGAGGAGTATAATTATTATTAAGATCAACTAAAATAGGGTTGTCTATAGATAATATCAAAGGAAATGTATCCTAAAAATGCTCAACTATTTTAGATTCTAGGGTAGTATTACATTCTATAGCATAACTCTTATGAACCACAAATCAATAGGCTACGCTATTTTCTATATATCCTATGAAAAGAAAATAACATGTTCTTGAACACAATTTCCTTTTCTTAGGATCTTATAGAAGAACCTTAGCAAGACACCACCACACTTTTAAATATTTTAGATTGGGTATTCTATTCTCCCAAAATTTTAAAGAGTGTCTTTCAACTTTTTTAAATAATTTTATTTATAATGGCATGCAGATAAAATAGTTTCACCCCATAGATAAGGAGCACCTAAACTAATGAGCATAACATTCATCATTTCTTTTAAGGTTCTATTTTTACATTCAAATGTATCAATAGATTCAGGAGAATAAGGTGGTACTACCTCATGAATAATACCATTAGCTTCACAAAAATAACTAAGAATTCTTGAGTCATATTCTTCTTTACTATCCATTATAAGTTTCTTGATTTTTCTTTTTAGTTTATTTTCTACTTAAACTTTAATTTCATAAATTTTTTTTGGTTTCATCTTTATTTTTAAGTAAATATACAAAGATGTACTTAGAAAAATCTTCAATAAATGTCACATAATATCTTTTGCCACATTTAGATATATTATTTTTCATGTCACCTAATCATAATGAATTAACGATAGTAATTATGATGCTTTATTCATTATAGATTTGCTTACTTTCTTAGTTGATTTAGCCTCTACACAAATAGGACACTTATCAAAATTAGAAATAGATATATTTTGTATTATTTCTAATTCATGTATTTTCTTAGTATAAGAAATTTAACATACCTCAATCTACTATGTCATAAATCCATACACTCAAGTTAAGTAAGCAGAAGAAGTTTTATTAATAGCATTTATAATATTTAACATGATTAGACCATTTCTCACGTAACATTTTTTCCCACAAAATTATCTTTTTTTTAATACTTTTTTATCACTCTCAGAAATAACTTTACCACCATCTTTTCCAAGTAAAGAGAAAAATAAATCAAATTGAATCTAATTTATGGTACATGTAAGACATTAGAGAGTGTAAAAAATTTTTTTGATGTAAGCTTGATGTTAATATTTCCTTTTCCAACAACCTTTGCAACACTAGAATTTCTCATGAAAACTTCGTTCAAGACTAGTATAGGAGGGGAATAAATATGTATTTGCTCATATTTAATGAGTGGCTCCTGAATCTATCACCCATGTTTTTCCTTCAGCAAGATTAACATTTGAGATTACAAAAATAATAATATTATTAGTCTCTGCAATGTTAATATTTGATTTGTCGTTCAATTTCATATTCTTGCATTATTTAGCAAAATGACCTAATTTTTTATAAATAAAATAAAAACTTTTATTCTTTTGTTCATTTCCTTTGACATTGAACTTTTATTTCCTTATTTTTGTTAGTAGAGTGATTTTTTAAAATTTTCTCTATTCTTATTCCCCTCTTGTATCAAATTTGCATTAGTAGTAAAATCTCTAGAAAAAAAACATAAGCTTTGAAAAAAAACATAAAATGTAACAATCCCTTCCTCTATGGCCCGTTACAAATTTTCTTTTGAAAAAAAAGATAAATATAACAATCCCTTTATTGATGGCTCCCAAAAACTCCTGTGTATTCTCAAGAGAGAAGTAAGATTTTTTACTAAGCTTCGAGATTTCATAGTTTTTCTAGGACAATGTGTGTGTGTGTGTGAGAGAGAGAGAGAGAGAGAGAGAGAGAGAGAGAGAGAGAGAGAGAGAGATGCATTTTGTTCTTAAAGAATTCAAAAAACTGATGATTTTTATTTTCATATCTATAACAGAAAAAGAAAATAGGCAATTTCTGAGGCACCATGTCAGAACAAGAGCAAAAACGTAACGTAACCAAAATGCTATTATTTAACAATCAATATATCATCTCTGAAAACTCTTCCTCCTCAGTATGTCACTGAAACTCCTCAAAAATTGCTTCTTCTTCTTCTCCTTACTCCATTCAAACTTCCCATCCTCCACCTTCAACCTCCTGTTCTCAAAAAGCACGCATTTTCCATCCTTCCCACTTTTCACAATGGCGACCCACCACCTCCCTCGATCTTCTCAATTCCTTTCATCTCTCCCAATGAATTCTGCCTCCTCACCACACTGGCTTCTCCACCATCCTCCACGCTCCATCGAAGAAGTCGCAGCAACCAAAGCCTTCAGCACCTTCACACTATCCGTTGCCGCCGCCTCACTCACCTTCAAGCTTTCTAATTCATGCTTTAACCCATTCATCGCGTCATCTTTCTCCCTAACCAAATCCTTGATGCTACAATTCTCTGCTCTCGCAATTTCCAACGCTTCCTTCACAGCAGTAGCCTCGTTCACCGCTTGCTTTAAAATATCCCTTAGCTTCCATATCTCTTCCCTCGAATCCCGATTCAATTCCATTAATCTCCTGTTCTCTTCTCTGATTTCCATTATTTCGTTTTCTGATGCCTTTATACAGTTTATAAAGACTGCTTCTCCTTCATCTGCTTCCTTTTTCAGCCTCTGCGATTCTTCACGGCCTCTCGGAGTTTCTCCTCCGCAAATCTTAAAGCGGTTTCTGTGCTTCTTAGCATAGCCTTTGTTTGTTTTGAGTCGTTAGAGACTTCTATCAGAGCTAGAGCTAGAACGTCCATGGCTTTCCTGCTCTGCTCCTCGCCCTGCAAGGCTAACTTGAGCTCATTCTTGAGATTATCGAGCTTGTCAGACAGATCTTTGTCTAAAGAAAGGATTTTTATGGATTCACGGAGGGAATCTATTTCGAGCTTGGATTCCTCCAAAGATATCTTTGTTTGCTCCAGCCGTTTCGTTTGCGAGACGAGGGATTCCAGCATTTTTCTTTCTGATTCCTTTGCTTTATTTGCCTCGTTCTCATGGAATTCGATAAAGCTTCTTGTTTTCGTTCTTATTTTCTCCAGATCTTTTAGGGCTTGGGAGCGTTCTTCTCGTGCTCTGGTTAGCTCCTGCTGGAGATTAATCAACTGCTGCTGAATCTCTAATGTCCCATCCATCAGATTTCTTTTCTAAGTATTATATGAATGAAGCAGAGAGAGATTCAAGGATTCATGGAACTAAACCCAAAAGCTTTTTCTGAGAATCAAGCCTTGTTTCAGTT
The DNA here is from genome assembly GCA_022539455.1 of Dendrobium nobile. Classification (NCBI taxonomy): domain Eukaryota; kingdom Viridiplantae; phylum Streptophyta; class Magnoliopsida; order Asparagales; family Orchidaceae; genus Dendrobium; species Dendrobium nobile. The sequence continues at coordinate 6,421,434 of CM039731.1, forward strand.
GTCTAATGGTTTGAGAAATTCTTCCTTTTCTTTTCTAATTTGAGGAGATGTTCATCAGAGCGAACGAGGAAGAGAGGCGTGCGGTTATACGTTAAGGCCACCATTTAAGGTACCAAATTTAGGAGAAATGTTCACTTATGAAGAAATGTACGGACGTCCAATCAAATAGTACGCGTAACCAGCTGTATATAATTTTTTTAATAGGCTCATTGTTAATGCTAAATCCCTTTTTCTTAACCCTAATTTAATTAAAAAGATCAAACAAATTTTGATTATAATTAGTTAATATTAATTGGTTAAAAAAAAATTTAGTTATGCTCCACGCTCGCCCTAGCAGCTGCTCTTAACTTCCCTAGTGCTCTGGACACTCCATAGCCTTGATGCTTTGGGATTTCTTCTCGACATGTCTTCTTTTTCCTTTTTTTTGCTTGTCTTTTGTTTATTATGGTTTAATTGTTCACTCGCCCGTTATTCTCCGCACGGATGGCACCTAATCGACTTGATGATAATGATTTCCTTGATGGGCGGGAATCTTCTCGTTTCTTTCTTGAAGCATTGTCTTGGGCTTCTTCCTCAACTAAGTTTCCTAATCTAAAAACAACTTCACATCGCAGGTGTCGTCTTTGTGGATTTTGGAAGTTGAAAATCCTGACTCCTATTAATCATTCGAGTTTGCTTCAATCGGTAAATTTTTGAATCGTGAACCCTCACTTAAAGTGATTCATAAGTTTTCTATTAACCTTAAGCTGATCAGTGAATGTTATGTGACTGTTTTGGATCCAAGGAATGTTTTAATAAAGTTGCTAATGATGATTTGCATTATAGTAGAGTATTTTCTCATTGTTCTTATTTTGTTCCAATTGCTACATGAAATTGTTTAAGTGGTCACCATTTTTTATATCACTATGGAGGCTCCGATCATTCTGATTTGGGTTGTGTTCCCAAACCTTTGGATGCATCTTTCCTCCCCATGCATTCTTCACGATTTAGGCTCTTTATTTGGTCGTCCTTTGAAAATTGGTAATACTACTATTGTAGGGTCACGGTTCGTTTGTTGCCTGGGTCCTTGTCGAAATGGATATTTCCAAATCCTACCTTGGTCTGTCTCGATTGGTCCTAATAATCTAGGTTACATTCAACAAGTTGTTTCGGAGGATTTTCCTCCTTTCTATGATCTTTGCAAATCCCTGGGAAATTGTAAAATAACTATAGTATTCTTCACCGCCAATCAGATAGGGCATATGATTGTTTCTAAACATGTTGTTCCTACTATGCGGAATGACATTGCTCCTAAAAAAAAAAAAACCAAAAACACTACTTCTCAGGGTTTCTGCTGATGTAAATGCTCAAGAAGCAATTGATATTCATAATTCTATGGCTACCGACCCTTACTATTATTTATGTTATTAGAAGAATCAACCCTTAATTAAGCGCTAATTTTTTTTTCTGAGGTTTGTTATGTCATTGAATTTATGAGTTTCAAATTTTACCCCTAATGGAAATGTGTATAAATTCCTTCCGTTATGATGAATTCTTCAAAATATTAATGCCCGTTATGAATTAAATTTATGCAAATTCAATTATTATCAAAACAGAGCTTTTAATTCTAAACAATTTACTACATGTAAGGCATAAACATGAAGTTTAATATTGCAAATTTTGGCTTAATAGATAAATATTGTGGGACAAATTAAGGAAATTAGAAAAAAAAAACTATAATTAAATTAATCCCTAAAAATCATTAATCATAGTGATTTTATTTTTAAATGGAAGATATAAAATTCCAAAGAAAATGAGGGGGTTGACATAGACTTTGGCAAAGTATAATAATTTATTATAATTTTTTAATATTTTATTATTAAAAATATGTTTTAATTAATTGGTTTTAAGTCAAATCAGCAAATGACTAAACCTAGGTCCTTACTGGGTGGTGGCGCACGTGGTCTCCCACTTAACCACTTAGGCAGGCTCCTACAGGAACTTTTATTTGGTCCGGTGCAGGACCTAGAGGAAGGTTCGGTTTTGCCTAAAAAGTGCATACCGAGTTTTTGAAAAAATACCGAGTTTTTCAAAAAACTCGGTATTTGCACTTTTGACCTATTTTTGCCTAAAAACCGAACCTTCCTCTACATCCAGTGAAAGGACCTATAATTGATCACCTGCATTTTGAAAAAAATGTTTGTGATGTTGTTGGATGATTATCCAAACAACTACAGGCATTGCGCAGGTGAGATGCTAAATGAAATAGTGCGATCTGGGTTGTTGCATTAAGATAAACGGTCCATATTTTGTACACCATATATTGGATTATCTTAAACCCCATGTATAAGAATGCTTAGAATCAAAATCAGCTAAAAATTTTGTTGAACTTTAAAATAGTGGCTTATTAAAAGTAAATGAACAATGGGGAATTGATTTTTTGGTCTGAAAATTGCTATTTGCTAATTTATTTAAATCCATGTATTTTTAGTTGGATTTCAGTTTTACTTGAAAGAATAAATCTTAGAGCCAAACTTCATTATGATTTGCTTCTTATAACACTTAACATGTTTGCCTAATAAAGGCAAAGGCTTAAATTGTCTACATATCAAGCTCTAAATCTTGAATGCATTTTGAGTGGGGTACCTGGAGATTCATCATCGATGACATTCATTTAACGGAAACACTAGGTAAGTGTGTATGAAGGTTAGAGAGCTCAAACAAAAAAAGCTTGAAGATTGCGAGGGAATAAGAGGAATCAAATTTCTTGAACGAGTCTTTTTGGACGTTTTGACCAAATTCAAACCCTAAGGTGGTTGTGGATGCCAAGGATTAGTTTGTAGGGCTACTAAATTCCTTTTAATTGTGATGTAGGACTATTTAGAGGGCAGGGAATTAAATAGGAAAAGGACAATGAGTTGTAAAGGGAATTTTTCCTTACATGAGTGTTGACCTTATTTTTGCCCTAATCCTGGTCAAAGAGGTTGACTCGGTCAAAATTAACAGGCAAGGCCCCAAGACCCTCCCTTCAATTCTGTGGGTCAACCAAATCTGTTGAGCCCAGACTGTTTACCAGGTCAACCTTGGTTGACCCAGATTGACCTAAACCCTTTATTTAGTTTCAAATTAAATTCAAAGCTTCCTTGGCTTAATTTCCACCTCCATTGGACCCAATGGGTCAGACCCAACCCATTGGACCCAGACCCTTGCCCTGGGTCAACTAGTTGACTAGGTCAACCCGGGTGACCCATTTAGATCCTTTTGAGCCTAATTTTAAATACAAATCCAATACAATCAATTCAAAGGCTCCTTGGAGTCAAACCCATCACCCATTGGACTCAATTGACCAAGTCAACCTTTGACTTGGTCAACCCAAGTCTTAATGGGCCAATTTGGCCTATTTAAGTCCAATAGAGACCTATTTAATGGATTTAAATCTTTTCTTTTGTTCCCTAGAGCAACCACATACAAATCAAATTGGGTTCCCTCTTAATTAATCAGGGATTTTGATCTTGGCCATTGGTTATAACCCTAGGACTTAAATATGTTTTTTTGGGGTTCATTGGGGGACTTTTTGTAATCTCTCTTTCTAGCTCTCCCAAGCCACAAGATCTTGGGGGAGAGCTTCCCATTCCCCTTTCACCTTTTCCAACTCAAACTGACCAATTAAACCCCGTGGCAATGATCTTCTGATGATATCAAGTCTAAAGCATCCAAGTCCTTGATCTGTTTGATCCATAGCTCTTTTAATCGTGGTTCAACTATAGGGAACGTGAGGATAGTCTACAAGCTCAACCGCGTCGAGAATTTAAAGATCCAACAGTAAAATCCTCTCAAAAACTTTTAGATTTATAAATCACCACACTTAGATCTATTTAACTTTCTAATAAGCACTTTTCAGAGCTTCCAAACACCACCCCATAATTTCTGTTAATTTGTAAAACTTATGTATAAAATTTCATAAAAATCCGTTCATCTGTTTCCAAGAATGAAGTGAAAATTCATTCTAGGGTTTCGATTCGACTTCGTTGAACTGCACAAGATCTCAACTGTTGATCTACTGATCAACGGCTGTGTATGGTTTTTCCATGTTGGTCTGAACGGTGCCTCTCGCTCCATCGAACGAACTCCCATCATTTAGATCACATCCATCCATTCAGATTGGCGGAGGATCCAACGTATCCGCACATTTTGACTTGATTAAGAGGAAAACGCATGGGTCCCGTCGTTTGGTAATCACGGGAAATTAAATGGTGGTGGCGCCAATCATTGCCAATGATCGGGCACCGCCACCACATTCGATCTGCCCAATAATGGTCCACCACATATGCCGCCTTGGATTTAATTTAAATAGATGTTTTGATTATTTTAAAATTATATTTTCTTTAAAAATTAATTTTAAAATATTAAAAAAATCCAAAAAAATACATATTTTATATCAAGTGCTTAGAAATTATAAATTTTATTTTTAAAAATATTTTTAGATAAAAAATTTTATTTTTTTGTTGTATTTCATATTATTTAATTAGTTTGTTATTTAAATATTATTTATTTTCAATTTAAAAATTATTTCAAATTATTTTAAAATTCCCCTTGGGGTGTGATAGAGGATCTCTCATATAGTTATGTATTCTTATACATTGAACTATTTTCAAATACACTTTTTCCAAACTCATCGTACTTGCTATGTATATTTTAAATTATTTTGAGAATTACCTATTATCGTCAAATTACACTAATTTTGGAAGATTCATTCATGAAATTTTAAGCATAGATCATTCATGTGATAGAATTCATGGTGAGATAGATTAGTGGATGATGAGTGTCAATTATTCACTAATCACACTGTTAAGCACATTAGTCAATATTTGTCTTTTTTGCATGTGTAGGATGCATGAGCATTTAGTTTAGGCACTCTTGATCCTAGGATTGGTGTGTTTATTTCTTTGCATTCCCCACATGATTCATAAGGGTTAGTCTTAAAAACATTATTTAATATATATAATGTATCGACACTCTAAGGACATAATTAAGGACCCGTTTAGCGAACTTAGAAAATTTTTAGGAGCTAGGGTAGATCCCTGATTAACATGAAACTTTTTACACTTAAATTTAGTTACATCTTAAATCTCCAGATCTTTCTAGGATTTTATTAGGAGCCTTTAGCCCTTAATAGGTCAAACTCTTCAGATTGTAACCCTTAAACATAGATAATTGGGCCCCTTAGTTTAACTTATTTGAGCCTTAATTTAACCTTAACTAAAATTATGTTTTTTGCCCTTATATATAATTAAAAATTATTAAAAATCCAAATTTTTCCCAACACTTTGGAACACCTCTCTTGGCTATTTTTAACCTTTGGGGGTGATCTATCACTTTGGAGCTGATTTGGATCAAAAACCCTATGATCTCCCTTATTAAATAATTTTAAATATTCCTTAATTCCCCAATCTTTGAAAATTCATAACTTTGCCTAGAAAACTCTAAATCTAGTAAACTCAAAGGCTAATTACTTTTTGTAAGCTTAATATTTAATTAAAATACTAGAACTCCTAAACATAGCTTATTTCTAATAGTGACTTTCTAGATCCCTTAACTTGAGTATAGGAGGACCCAAAACCTTCCAAAATTGGCTGATGTATTTAAACTTCCAAGATGATTACCCTAGTATTAAAATAGACCAACAAATTAAATAACTAAATGGAACTTAATCACTAATATTTAGGGTTGGTGTTTACTTTTTCTATTTCTTTGATGTGATGAGATTGTGTGTGGCTGAGTGCTGATTAATTACCCTTATTTGTTGCAATTGATGTGTTGCTCATTTCATTATTCATGCTTTTTATGCTTTACTTATGGTTTATATGTGCATTAGATTACCCATGGGCTAGGGCCACTTATACTAATCCAATCTTATGTAGGTGACCACGCTCATGTAGGCTAAATAAAGGGGGTCATAATCATAATGGTTTAAAACTAACGTATTTTCTGTAGATTCTCCAGAGACTGCTTAGTCTCTTTTAAACTTCTTGTGTTGTATATTATAAATTGCTTGAGATGTTATCTTTTCTAGGATAACTCTGCAAGTTCAGTCCGGGTCTAAATTTTTCTTTTTCATAATATAATTTAATATAATTTATATTGAGTTGTGAAAGTCTTTAAAAGTCTGGCATTTCAAACAATCGATATCCAACGAGAATAAGAAGGCCTTTTATAGGAATTTCTTAGTCATTTGGGTACCTTCCGGAAGAGAGCCATACAGAGCCGAAGGAGATGATCTAAAGGGAGATGATATTAAGAGAATGATCCACTAGAAGGCGGGAGACTTGAATGAAATGCCTGGCTTTTAAGACTTGGGTCATTCATTAGGATTAGAATCTTGGATTTGTCGATGGGGTCTGGCCACCATTACTTTTCTGCAGACCCTGGGTTGTATTTATACCGCACTTGCCATTGACTTCGGACTTTACTTTTTTTATATTTTATGGATTTATATTATTGTGTTAATTTTATGTGCACATTATAAATTCTATGCTTTTTCTAGTTTATTTCTTGCTTGTGCTTGGCCTATTTTTGCTAGGCTTATAGGTAAAAAAATATTTTTTTTTGCTCATATTAATATTCAAATTTTAAGGTTTGAATAACTTAAAAACATAATGACCTAGGAAATAGCCAGAACCGTTCAGGGTCACATGCATATATTTGCATCTCTCTCCCTCCTAATAGCTATTCTATATAGTGGGTAGAGTTCGGATTATCTGGACAATGAGGATGAATTGCCAAACTTGGGGAGGTCCAGTCTTTCTAAAAAAATTTTTATATAAAGCTATTTTTAAAATCTGAAGCATATCTAATTTAGACCTTTCAAATTAAATGCATTGCAATGAAACCAACTTAATTATATTTAATTGCATTAACTCTAGGAGATTCACCTATATACATTCATTGCCAATTAGGAAACTCTCTAGACGTTGGCCCTATTTCCACAAAACTTACCTGCCCACCATCTTTCATAAAAATCAGATAGCATGGATTTTTTGCGCTTATGTGGGTTAGTTGGCTTTCCTTTTCAGGCATGATATAAGCCTAGATTGCATTAGCTAGGACACGGGTGTTATTGTTAGTAGAACACTTAACCCACCTTAGATTAGGGTTTAAGACTACTACATTCGGTGTCTCGTAGTATGCCTAAATGATGGGTAAGTCTCCTTCTCTTCTTGAGCTATAAATCATGTCTATCCGCATCACATGGATGATTCCACTTCTATCCTTCCTCTTTATATATTTTGAGCATATGATCTGCTTTCTCTCCTCACTGCCTAATCCCCTCCGTATGCTCAGCGTAAGCTGTGATGTTGACTAAGCCACTTGAATCCTTTCTTTTCTTTTGAGTAGGAACTTCCTAGTCTCTATTAGGTGCCAATCCCATTATCCGGGAAGAATAATATTGGATCCTTAATCGAGAGTATTTTTGGGCTTTGGCCTGAGATGTAATTAACCACGGGGGCTGCGCCCATGGGAAACAAAATTTCACAATAAATAAATCCCACTCGAGCTGATGTATTAGGTGGGGGAAACCTCGTGACATTGATCAGGTCATTGCATATTATCACCCATCGGGGTGCACTGACGAGAGCCCTATCCTCAATGGTTGATTGTATGCAGGATCTAATTTGTCCTTCCATTGGTCAGATTACGAAGATCATGGAGGCCTGCGATATTTCTTTTCCATTGGGTGGTGCGTCGTATACCTTCTACACTCTGGTAGCTACGAGCGGTGTCCTTTTGGAGGGTCCATAATGAGCACATAAGGTGGTGATTTTGCTTGCTTAATGCTAATCCAAGGTTTATGCTCTATTTAATGATGATTAGGAATGTATTAGGTTTATTTGAGTTGATAAGCCAGCTTATTTTTAGAGGAAAGAAGGGATTAATCTAGTTTGACCATTTTATGCTCATTTGAGCTTTATGTTACTTGTTGACTAGTCAAGTAGTCAACCAATACTTCAGTGAAGCATAGGATAGTGTGAACACTAGATGGGATGATAAATGCCATTACTCTAGCATAAAGTGATTATATGAGTTAAGTGATATAAAACATGTTGACTATAGTATATGGGTTGTAATTATCTAGGTGATTATTAGTTTCAAATATATTGGATTTTGAAGGTGAATGTAATGTATATTGGATGTTAATTGATTAGATGACTAATTAAAGTGTAATTGGATACAGTTAAATGATTGACTACTAGATGATTGTGAATCATATGATTAAAAATAATGGTTTGTAGATTAGGATGATCTCATAACAAAAATTAGGTCAATAGGAGGGACCACAGCTAACGAGAGATAGTGGTCAGATGGACCATAGTCAATGGTTGATGGTGGTCAAAGGGACCTGTTCAACCATTCGGCTAGTGATGATGGTCGAAAGGATCTTAGCCGACAAGTGATGGAAGTTAGAGGGCCTTATATCACGGACATGATGTTACAGGGATTGTAGTCGATGAGTGATGATGGTCAAATGGATGGTTGTAAGTGGTAATGAAAGTTTTTAGATAAAACTATAAGGCGGGCAACAATATTAAGAGGTACAGTAGTCAACATGTGATAATGGTCAAAGGGACCATGGTTAGAGGACAATGGTGGTTGTGAGACCATAGTCAAATGACAAAGTGGTTAGAGGGACCATAATCGGTGGGTGACCAGGGTGAGAGGGACCATAGTCAGAGGACAGGCGTGGTTCAATGAAGGTTGCGGTCAGGAGGGTGTCCATCAATGGTCAATACAAGTTCACCGACAGTGGTGCTTGGGTAGAACTCTAGGATCATTGAAGCCTTAAATCTCTCTCTATCTCCAACCAAAGGTCCTAAGGCACCAAAAGTCTGAGACTTAGAGGTCTTATCCCCATCATGTGAGAAGAGGAGATCTATTTATAGATTTTAGAATGGTATGCTTTATAAATATGGTGAAGATTAGGGAAAATTTGGGTTTCATCGAATGACCCATATTGAATTTGGTTTGACCACTTGATTTGGGGCCATTTAGGCTCAGGTTATACCAATTTTGGTGTTATTAGATTTGTCTCTTTGAGAAATTCAGTTTGATTATATCTTTACTAAATGGAGTTTGGATAGCCCTGAATTTTTTTGGGTGTTACTAATTCAAAATATGCATCTAGATTCATACTCGATCAAGGTAATTTTTTGAGACATATCAATATTAAATTTTTAAAATCAATTTAAGTTATGAATTAATCAACTTAGAGATTTTTTATAATAAAAGAAACAAAACTATAAAGAAATATCTAAATAAACATATAAAACTATTTCTTGGTTTCGTTCATTTTGCCTTCTTGGAAATCTTAGATTCACATTCAAAGCACAATTTTAAGCTCAAAGACTTATATGCCTTTTGAATATGAATAATTCTCTATTTTAGCCACTATTATGAATGTGTAAATAAATTTAATGATAGTGATGACCTTGAAAGTTTTGTAGGGGGGAATATCCAATTATAAAGAATTGAAGATGTAGAGAAGAATAAAATTTGTGTCAATTTTTTTTAAATAAGTAAAGTGACAGAGTATTAGTACATACTGGTGGAGGTTGGTAAGGCATACTAGTATTAAAAAGCTCAAAAAACTTTGATTAATAATAATAGAAAGCCATTAGATTGAAGAAACTGCTTGGGAAATTGTTGGATTACTAGATCACCATTACTAAGTTTTAAAAATATATATTCAAAAAACTATAAATATTCATAAAAATTTCATTGGTAAAATTTATTGATGAAATTTGTAAGTTTTAATAAGGTATTATTTCTTGTAAATGGAGTTGGCAATTAACGGGCTTATAATGGGTGCATCGTGCAGAGCAAAAAAAAGGGGTGTGTTATTAGAGAGTTTGAGAATTAAATAAAATTGAAACTATAAAATAAGCTTTACATATCATTATCAATCTTTCTATGGCTCCTTGATATAGAGTTTTTAAGTTAATTTCTTAATCTTCTTCATGAATCAACATTCAATGATGGGTTATCGTTCTTACTTTATCTCCTTCTTGTAAAATAGAAGAGCTATAAGATAATTGCATATATAAAACTTATCAAATAAGTAGCTTGAGGCATGCAAATCACTATCCTTAATGATGTATTTATGCTCCCTAGGAGCAAAGGTACATAGTGGTCTAATTCCCAGAATTAAATAGACTCTTCACGATGATCTGTAGTAATCACAACGTGAACCAGGAACATAAATATATGTATTTGCTCAGAACATATGTAATTATGGAGGGAGTGAATGAAAAAGAGAAGAAAAATTATAAAATTAATTGAAAGTTGTTGAGGGGTGTTAAACCCTAAAGAACTAGCCCTTTGCTAACCAAGGGGGGGGGGGTGAATTGATAGTTTTAAAAATTTTAAATAAAAGAAAATATTTTTGATCTTTCTAAATAAAAAAAAACATAACTTTTGATGAAGAAGAAAAATAGTTTTCACAATCGCAATATGATCAAATATTTCAATCTCATAAAAAATCATAGAAAAAGTGCTGAAATAAAATATGATGAAAATAATAGAAAGAGCACACCAAGTTTTATAGTGGTTCGGTCAATCTGACCTACGTCCACTCCTTAGATACTCTATTAAGTATTACACTAAATTGAAGTGACTCTATTTTTCCTCCAATAGCAAGGCGGAGAAGTCTTTACAAAATTTTTCCATGAACACGGTGAGGCAGAGAACCTAAATATTTTTACTCCCTCCTGTGGAGTAGGTAGAGATCTTGAGAATCTTTTACTCCCTCCAGGAATAGGTAGAGAAACTTGATCTAATGCTGAAGACAATATCCCTAGAGTTACCAAGGAATAAGTGGAACACACTCGAAGAAGACGCGAATAAATTGCACGAAGTAACCTTTGTGATTCCCTCCACAAACTCCCCCTCACATGGATCTCTCTCTCAGGCTCTCCCTTTTCCTTTTCTAAGCTCCCCTTGGATCAACTCCATAACAAAATATTAACCCAAAGGTTAATACATTGTAAATAAAAGAGCCTAAAAAAGAAGCCCTAATTTTTAATTCTATGCAACTGATCATTCGGATGATCATAGATTCTCAGAACGATCGACAAATCACCTACGATTAGTACAAAAAAAGCCCTATCAGCTTAGGATGATTGCCTTTGCTCCGTATGATCAATACAATTATTTATACATATCATCTAGTAGATCTTGCGATCATTCATGATGATTAGTTCAGTAAACACATTTGATCGTCCAGTATGCATTGAACAATGAGTGGCGATCTCATATCACTCGAAAATGTTCAAGATATCCAGGTGTACTCTTGGACGATTAGAGTAAAGTTTGAGTTTTTTTGTCTAAATCATCTCGTACGGTCCGTAGTATCATTGTTATAATTTGATGAATAATTTACATAATTACTCTCAAATCATAGGATCAATTTTGGTATGGTTGTCAAAAATCATCCAGGACGATGAACATTGTCCTGTATGATTAGAATGAAATTTGAAACTTAAAATATTACCTAATTGTGATTGGTAGCTATTTTCATTTTTTAACTGATAATCCTGGTGATATGGATTGTCTAGAATGATTAGTTCAATCACATCTAATTAGTTGGATGCCTAAATTTGGGTTTCTATTTTAAACATTGTCTAGGCGATCTATTATCATCCTGTACGTATAGTCAAAAATAGAAAAAATCTCTAACTCACCAATTTCTTCCCCTGTGTGTGTGTGCAAGGTTATTAGCTTGGATCCCCATACTCAGGTTTGACTCAAGAAGGGTAACAAAGTACATTAAAGTGAAAATACATACTGCCTTAATTCTAGACTACCTATCTTGAGTTGATTTTCATTGCAAGTGAACTTGTGGACCTAAAAGGTTAGTCAGCAAGGAAAACAAAAAATATATACAAGAAAAGCAGTAGTAAAGAAACAATAATATTTGTTATCATAAAAAACACAACTTTGGGCCCAAATTTTGCAACATTAAACTCTCAACAAGGCTTTATATAGAAATAGATGGCCAATTTTAATTACAAATATTATGATAATCAATTTAAACCTTTTCAAATCATAGTCATAAATAACAAAAAGTATTTCTATATATAACAATAATAAGTATTTCAATTACAACATTGAATAACATGTATTTCTGTTATAATAACAATAATTATTTCCATTATAACAGTAATGAATATTTTTCATTAAAACAATAATAAGTATTTCTACTATAATAGTAATAAGTATTTTTTTTTTACAAATATTGTTTTGGAAGAAAACATAAAATATAATAACCATCCACATTTTTAATAGAAAAGTAAAATTAGAATGAGTTTGTTCAGAGCAAAAAATATAATGCATATGATTTGCTATCTTTTGGACTACAAACAATATTTTAGGATAAGAAAAATTTTATAGGAACTAAGTGAATTTAATATTTCTATGAACTTGATCCTGAGTATAAACAAAAGTATCCAGCACATTACATCAAATACAAGATAGTTGTTCATTGCATATTTAACGCTTTATAGCCATGCATTTGAATTTGGGTTTCAAGAATGATATAGAGAATTTCTTATATTCTCGTAAAAGGTGGCCAACCTTTACAATCATATAGGTGAATTCATTAGTTGTGCCTCACAGTAAGCATAAAAATTTAAAATAATATGATTCATTAAGGTAAAAACTCAACCTTTTTCACTATAAATCACATTATTCAATAATATACGAATAGACCTTTATATTTGTTTGAATAATCTACTAAGTTGAATAATGACTTGTTCTTCCATATGAACATATTTTATGGAATTTCCATAAAAATAGGTTGGATTACCATCAATATCAACTTTTATTATAGGCAAATGTCTCATTCCCCTCAATGTGTCCATCACTTGCTTCTTTCCAAGTAGTTTTGTTAGAAGGTCTACTAAGTTCTTCACTGAAATCCTAATATTTAGGGATTATCTATCTCATTAAGCAATTGCTTTCAAATATTATATCTTAGGCGAGTATTCTAGTTTGACATTCTCAATTGTAAAGGCACAGATGAGATGGTCCCTCAAAATTTGGATATTGTCTAAGAGATTTTTAAGCAATTCTATTTCTCCTTCTTCTTTTTCTAAAGCAATGAATTTTATTTCTAGTGAACCAAGTGAACAAGTCTGTTTAGAAGATCTACGATAAGCTCCACTTACCAAAGTAAAAGTATATCTACTAGTAGATTTCGTTTCATCAAAATCAATGATCTAGTTAGCATCACTATATTCATTCAAGAATAGAATGATAACCACAATAAGGAGTCCTAAATTAGAAGTTCCATTTAAATATTTAGTATTCTCTCTGAAGTAAACCAATGATCTTTATTTTGGATTATGGGTATATCTACCACCTATTTACAGCATAACCAATATTTGGCCTGGTACAATTCATATGATTTTAAGACTATATATAACTTGAGCATATTCAAATTGCGATACACTTTTGGCCAATTTTTTTCTTAGATATATGCTCGCATTATAAAGGAGTACTACCTACAATAAAATCAACATGCCAAAATCTCCTAAACTTCTTTTCTAAGAATATTCTTGAGAAATTATAACTATCACCTCATTTTGGAGTTTATTCCAATATTATTTTTTACTTCCCTAAAATCCATCATGTTAAAATTTGAAGATTAGCTAGGATTTGTTTTTATAATTTAAGAAAGATCATATTCTAAAATAAGCATATCATCTACATAATATAAATAATCACTCCTTATCTTGTACTATTAAACTTATGATAAATACAAGTATCAGCTTCATTAATCTTATAACCATTAGATATTAATGTTTTGAAGCTTTCATGCCACTTTTATGAGCTTATTTTTAGTCCATATAAGACTTAACTAACTTACAAACTATTTCATTTCAGGTACTACAAAACATTCTGTGTTGTCCATATATATTTTTTCTCCTCTAAATTTCATTTAAGAAGACAGATTTCTCATCTATTTGAAGATTTGTAATTTAAATATTGAAACTTAATGAATAGAACTATAATAGAAGTAATTCTAATAACTCAAGAATAAATATATCAAATAATCTAAATCTTAATTTTGAGTATATATTTAGCCACCAACCTAGCTTTATATTTTTCAATTGATCCATCCAGCTTGAGCTTTTTCCTAAAGATCCATTTTTCATCCAATGGTTTTAGTTCCTAGAGGTAAATTCACTATCTGTTAAGTATGGTTTTACATAATATAATCCATTTCTTTTTTAATGGCTTCCTTCCAAAAATTATCATATAATGAAGACTCGCTTCAGAAAAAATTAAGGGGTTGTTATCTAGTAAGAATGTGTAAAAGTCATTTCCAAAGTTTATCTCCTTTCCATTCTTTACTTCTAGATTCTAAGAGGAGTATAATTATTATTAAGATCACTAAAATAGGGGTGTCTATAGATTATATCAAAGGAAATGTATCTAAAAATGCTCAAACTATTTTAGATTCTAGGGTAGTATTACATTCTATAGCATAACCTTATGAACCACAAATCAATAGGCTACGCTATTTTCTATATACCATGAAAAGAAAATAACTGTTCTGAACACAATTCCTTTTCTTATGGATCTTATAGAAGAACCTTAGCAAGACACCACCACACTTTAAATATTTTAGATTGGGTATTCTATTCTCTCCAAAATTTAAAGAGTGTCTTTCAACTTTTTATAATTTTTATTATAATGGCTGCAGATAAAATAGTTTCACCCCCATAGATAAGAAGCACCTAAACTAATGAGCATAACATCATCCTTTCTTTTAAGGTTCTCTTTTTACATTCAAATGTTCAATAGATTCAGGAGAATAAGGTGGTACTACCTCATGAATAATACCATTAGCTTCACAAAAATAACTAAGAATTCTTGAGTCATATTTTTTTACTATCCATTATAAGTTTCTTGATTTTTCTTTTTAGTTTATTTTCTACTTAAACTTTTATTTCATAAATTTTGATTTGGTTCATCTTTATTTTAAGTAAATATACAAAGAAGTACTTAGAAAAATCTTCAATAAATGTCACATAATATCTTTTGCCACATTAGATATATTATTTTTCATTTCACACTAATCATAATGAATTAACGATAGTAATTATGATGCTTTATTCATTATAGATTTGCTACTTTCTTAGTTGATTTAGCTCACACAAATAGGACACTTATCAATATTAGAAATAGTATATTTTGTATTATTTCTATTCATGTATTTTCTTAGTATAAGAAAAATTAACATACCCAATCTACTATGTCATAATCCATACACTCAAGTTAGTAAGCAGAAGAGTTTTATTAATAGCATTTATAATATTAACATGATTAGACCATTTCTCACGTAACATTTTTTCCCACAAAAATTATCTTTTTTTTAATACTTTTTTTATCACTCTCAGAAATAACTTTACCACCATCTTTTCCAAGTAAAGAGAAAATAAATCAAATTGATCTAATTTAGTGACATGTAAGACATTGAGAGTGTAAAAATTTTTTTAGATGTAAGCTTGATGTTTAATATTTCCTTTTCCAACAACCTTTGCAACACTAGAATTTCTCATGAAAACTTCGTTCAAGACTAGTATAGGAGGGGAATAAATAGTATTTGCTCATATTTAATGAGTGGCTCCTGAATCTATCACCCATGTTTTTCCTTCAGCAAGATTAACATTTGAGATTACAAAATTATAATATTATTAGTCTCTGCAATGTTAATATTTGATTTGTCGTTGCAATTTCTATTCTTGCATTATTTAGCAAAATGACCTAATTTTTTAAAATAAAATAAAAACTTTTTTTTCTTTTGTTCATTTCCTTTGACATTGAACTTTTATTTCCTTATTTTGTTGTAGAGTGATTTTTTAAAATTTCTCTATTCTTATTCCCTCTTGTATCAAATTTGCATTAGTAGTAAAACATCTAGAAAAAAAACATAAGCTTTGAAAAAAAACATAAATGTAACAATCCCTTCCTCTATGGCCCGTTACAAATTTCTTTTGAAAAAGTATAAATTAACATCCTTTATTGTGGCTCCCAAAACTCCTGTGTATTCTCAAGAGGAAGTAAGTATTACTAAGCTTCGGATTTCATAGTTTTTCTGGACATATGTGTGTGTGTGTGAGAGCGAGAGGAGAGAGAGAGAGGGAGAGAGAGAGAGAGGAGAGAGGAGAGATGAGAGAGGAGATGCATTTTGTTCTTAAGAATTCAAAAAAACTGATGATTTTATTTTCATATCTATAACAGAAAAAGAAAATAGGCAATTTCTGAGGCACCATGTCAGAACAAGAGCAAAAACGTAACGTAACCAAAATGCATTATTTAACAATCAAATATCATCTCTGAAAATCTTCCTCCTCGTATGTCACTGAAACTCCTCAAAAATTGCTTCTTCTTCTTTCCTTACTCCATTCAAACTTCCCATCTCCACCTTCAACCTCCTGTTCTCAAAATGGACTCCAACGGGTAAAGCAAGCGGGGTCGGGCAGCTTTCAGTGGGTAAGTCAGGTAGGCTCCAGTGGGTAGCACATGTAGGGTCGGGGGAAAATGAAGCGAGCAGGTCGGTGGGCACCAGCGGGCAACACTTATGGGATTTGGTAGCCTCCAGCGGGTATGTCAGGCGAGCTCTAGATGGCAGCATTTTTTAATGAATTTTATTTATTCCGACGAAATGTTTCTGAAAAAAAAAAAATTTTGGTATATTTTTTTCATTAAAATTTTTTTTCGATGCTTGATTTACCATCAAAAAGAATTTCCACTAGAAGTTCAATAGAAACTTCCAAATCCACCAGAAAATGAAGAAATAATTGCAAAAAAATTTGCTAGTAATAAGCGATTTTTTTTGTGGTGGCTTGTGTTGGGAAAGTTTACTTTGCAAAAAAAAAAAAAGCATGTATGCATGCATGTCAGGGTAAAAGTGTTCATGTATACGGTACCCAGTACAATATCTTTATAGATCTAGTTTACATGTTCCATAAAAGTTGAAAACATGTACACCAAAGAAAGCCTAGAAAAATTGTTACACACAAATGCAAACTACCCACCCACATGAATGTCATGCATGATGCAATGTACTAAAAAGAAAAGATCATTTATAAAAAAATTTATCTATTGATTATTTTGGAAACATATAATAGAATCACACTCTATAGAAAAGAAGGTGGATAGGATCCACGATAACAAACCTAGATTTCTAGCCTATATATACTTGCTTATGGTCTTCTTGCTCCAAGTCTTATATGGAATTCTAAAAGAGAGCATTCTCAAAGGGAGAGGATATCGTCTTTTGAAGCCATTTTTGCATGTATATATGAGCAAGTATATTTAACTATTTTATAACTCAAGATGTTGTACAACTCGATCTATATATAATCTATAATTTATAGTGACTCATACATGTACATTATTCCTAGGTATTTTCTACTTTGACTCTTACAAGAAATGAAAAGCAATGGAAAAATATTAATATATACAAATAAAGTGTAGGAGTAGTTGTGTAATAACCTAATGCTGCTAATGCAGTCCTTGAAAAATCTAAGTGCACCAAAAGAAATTAAAATGTATGACATTCAGATTTGCAAAAAATAGATAAACAAATACATGATGCTCTCCAAGTAAAGCATCCAACAAGCAATTCAAATTAAAAATCAGCGTAGCCTAGACTAAAGTTGTCAGTCCTAGTAAACCATCTAAATGTATGAAGGAGGATGTGTGGCTTTGATATGTCCTATTGGAGTTTAATGTTTAAGTTGCATGAGTTTAAAGTGACGTTTATTTATTAAGGGCCATTATTTAATTGAAATTTATCTTATATGAATTTGGATTTTTTTATTTAAATTTTAAATTGTTTAAGTTGATTATTTAATTTAAAAATATTGTAAGTTAATAACTCTAAGTATGGGAGCTACTGACCTATTAATCCTAAGGCTTGCAATCAAAATATAATCATCCCCTATATAGGATAGATGGTTACTTGAAACTTTTAAGGCTTGTTATTCATTTATTAAGGGATTAAAGAGGAACCTCCCAATCCATTAGACATACTCTCTAAGTGGAGTCAAGCATGATTTATAAGGTTAATTCATTATTTAAATCTTAAAAGGACTTGATAATCTCATACACTATACCTTCCAAAAATGGAGTATATCATTGTGTATTAAAACTCTTAATTGGTTATTAAATTTTATTAAAATTTCTTAATTAAGTATGTGAATGCCTTCCTAAAAAGAGTTATGCATCACATAAGGAGATTGTTGGGTGATTTAATGTACATTAAAGGCTTTGAATTTAATGCTATAATGCCCTCCAAATGAAATCAAACATTAAGCCAAAATGCTTTTATTATTTAATTAATATTTAATTATCAAATTTATTTAATTAAAAATAAATTAGAATCAACTAAATTATCAAATCAATTTAATTATTTAAAATTTTTATTTAATTATTCAATTTTTAATAGTTTTAATTAATTATTAATGAATTATTATTTACTTTTATTGAAAAAAATTATTTAAATTTAAATAATTAATCATTGAATTTTATTTTATTTTAATTTGATTTATAATTTACATTTAATCTATAATAATAATAATTATTATTTAATTATATGTGAAATTTTTATTTATTAAAATATTTAAAAGCTTAATTATATAAATAAACATTGGCTATTTAGTTTTGATATCAAGTAAATTTTAAAATTTATGAAATTGATAACATTAGTTAAGGGTAATCAATATATAAATCTCTGTAAGTTTGATATCAATTTAATTAATATTTTATTTTATATGAATTTATTTAATTAAATTTTAATTTAGGATAAATTAATTATTAATTAAATTTAATTAAAATTGGATCTTGCTTTTGTTTTTCTTTGATTGTAGAAATTAATTAGAGTTGATTAAAATTAATTTTGTTTTTTTATGAATTATATTTGAATTATTATGTTATTAGGAAGAATCAACCCTTAATTAAGCGCTAATTTTATTTTCTGAGGTTTGTTATGTCATTGAATTTATGAGTTTCAAATTTCACCCCTAATGGAAATGTGTATAAATTCCTTCCGTTATGATGAATTCTTCAAAATATAATGCCAGTTATGAATTAAATTTATGCAAATTCAATTATTATCAAAACAGAGCTTTATAATTCTAAACAATTTACTACATGTAAGGCATAACATGAAGTTTAATATTGCCAAATTTTGGCTTAATCAGATAAATATTGTGGGAGAAATTAAGGAAATTAGAAAAAAAAACATATAATTAATATTAATCCCTAAAAATTCATAATCATAGCTTGATTTTATTTTTAAATGGAAGATATTAAAATTCCAAAGAAAATGAGGGGGTTGCACATAGACTTTGGCAAAGTATAATATTTATTATAAATTTTTTTAATATTTTATTATTAAAAATATGTTTTAATTAATTGGTTTTTAAGTCAAATCAGCTAAATGACTAAACCTAGGTCATTACTGGGTGGTGGCGCACGTGGTCTCCCACTTAACCACTTAGGCAGGCTCCTACAGGAACTTTTATTTGGTCCGGTGCAAGGACCTAGAGGAAGGTTCGGTTTTGCCTAAAAAAGTGCAAATACCGAGTTTTTTGAAAAAATACCGAGTTTTTCAAAAAACTCGGTATTTGCACTTTTTGACCTATTTTTGCCTAAAACCGAACCTTCCTCTACATCCAGTGAAAGGACCTAATAATTGATCACCTGCATTTTGAAACAAATGTTTGTGATGTTGTTGGATGATTATCCAAACAACTACAGGCATTGCGCAGGTGAGATGCTAAATGAAATAGTGCGATCTGGGTTGTTGATCTTAAGATAAACGGTCCATATTTTGTACACCATATATTTGGATTATCTTATACCCCATGATAAAGAATGCTTTAGAATCAAAATCAGCTAAAAAATTTTGTTGAACTTTAAATAGTGGCTTATTAAAAGTAAATGAACAATGGGGAATTGATTTTATGGTCTGAAAATTGCTATTTGCAAATTTATTTAAATCCATGTATTTTTAGTTAGGATTTCAGTTTTACCTTGAAAGAATAAATCTTAGAGGCCAAACTTCATTATGATTTGCTTCTTATAACACTTAACATGATTTGCCTAATAAAGGCAAAGGCTTAAATTGTCTACATATCAAGCTCTAAATCTTGAATGCATTTTGAGTGGGGTACCTGGAGATTCATCATCGATGACATACAATTTAACAGGAAACACTAGGTAAGTGTGTATGAAGGTCTAGAGAGCTCAAACAAAAAAAGCTTGAAGATTGCGAGGGAATAAGAGGAATCAAATTTCTTGAACGAGTCTTTTTGGACGTTTTGACCAAATTCAAACCCTAAGGTGGTTGTGGATGCCAAGGATTAGTTTGTAGGGCTACTAAATTCCTTTTAATTGTATGTAGACTATTTAGAGGGCAGGGAATTAAATAGGAAAAGGACAATGAGTTGTAAAGGGAATTTTTCCTTACATGAGTGTTGACCTTATTTTTGCCCTAATCCTTGGTCAAAGAGGTTGACTCGGTCAAATTAACCAGGCAAGGCCCCAAGACCCCTCCCATTCAATTCTGTGGGTCAAACCAAATCTGTTGAGCCCAGACTGTTTACCAGGTCACCTTGGTTGACCCAGATTGACCTAAACCCCTTTATTTAGTTTCAAATTAAATTCAAAGCTTCCTTGGCTTAATTTCCACCTCCATTGGACCCAATGGGTCAGACCCAACCCATTGGACCCAGACCCTTGCCCTGGGTCAACCTAGTTGACTAGGTCAACCCGGGTCGACCCATTTAGATCCTTTTGAGCCTAATTTAAATACAAATCAAATACAATCAATTCAAAGGCTCCTTGGAGTCAAACCCATCACCCATTGGACTCAATTGACCAAGTCAACCTTTGACTTGGTCAACCCAAGTCTTAATGGGCCAATTTGGCCTATTTAAGTCCAATAGAGACCTATTTAATGGATTTAAATCTTTTCTTTTGTTCCCTAGAGCAACCCACTACCAAATCAAATTGGGTTCCCTCTTAATTAATCAGGGATTTGATCTTGGCCATTGGTTATAACCCTAGGACTATAAATATGTTTTTTTGGGGTTCATTGGGGAACTTTTTGTAATCTCTCCTTTTCTAAGCTCTCCCAAGCCACAAGATCTTGGGGGAGAGCTCTCCCATTCCCCTTTCACCTTTTCCAACTCAAACTGACCAATTAAACCCCGCTGGCAATGATCTTCTGATGATATCAAGTCTAAAGCCATCCAAGTCCTTGATCTGTTTGATCCATAGCTCTTTTAATCGTGGTTTCAACTAAGGGAACGTACGAGGATAGTCTACAAGCTCAACCGCGTCGAGAATTTAAAGATCCAACAGTAAAATCCTTCAAAAACTTTAGATTTAAATCACCACACTTAGATCTATTTAACTTTCTAATAAGCACTTTTCAGAGCTTCCAAACACCACCCCATAATTTCTGTTAATTTGTAAAACTTATGTATAAAATTTCATAAAAATCCGTTCATCTGTTTCCAAGAATGAAGTGAAAATTCATTCTAGGGTTTCGATTCGACTTCGTTGAACTGCACAAGATCTCAACTGTTGATCTACTGATCAACGGCTGTGATATGGTTTTTCCATTGTTGGTCTGAACGGTGCCTCTCGCTCCATCGAACGAACTCCCATCCATTTAGATCACATCCATCCATTCAGATTGGCGGAGGATCCAACAGTATCCGCACATTTTGACTTGATTAAGAGGAAAACGCATGGGTCCCGTCGTTTTGGTAATCACGGGAAATTAAATGGTGGTGGCGCCAATCATTGCCAATGATCGGGCACCGCCACCACATTTCGATCTGCCCAATAATGGTCCACCACATATGCCTCCATTGGATTTAATTAAAATAGATGTTTTGATTATTTTAAAATTATATTTTCTTTAAAAATTAATTTAAAAATATTAAAAAAATCCAAAAAAATACATATTTTATATCAAAGTGCTTAGAAATTATAAATTTTATTTTAAAAATATTTTTAGATAAAAAATTTTATTTTTTGTTGTATTTCTATATTATTTAATTAGTTTGTTATTTAAATATTATTTATTTTCAATTTAAAAATTATTTTCAAATTATTTTAAAATTCCCCTTGGGGTGACTAGAGGATCTCTCATATAGTTATGTATTCTTATACATTGAACTATTTTCAAATACACTATTTTCCAAACTCATCGTACTTGCTATGTATATTTTAAATTATTTTGAAATTACCTATATCGTCAAATTACACTAATTTTGGAAGATTCATTCATGAAATTTTAAGCATAGATCATTCATGTGAATAGAATTCATGGTGAGATAGATTAGTGGATGATTGAGTGTCAATCATTCACTAATCACACTGTTAAGCACATTTAGTCATTATTTTGTCATATTTTGCATGTGTAGGATGCATGAGCATTTAGTTTAGGCACTCTTTGATCCTAGGAATTGGTGTGTTTATTTCCTTTATGCATTCCCCACATGTTATCATAAGGGTTAGTCTTAAAAACATTATTTAAATATATATAATGTATCGACACTCTAAGGACAATAATTAAGGACCCGTTTAGCGAACTTAGAAAATTTTTAGGAGCTAGGGTAGATCCCTGATTAACATGAAACTTTTAACACTTAAATTTAGTGACATCTTAAATCTCCCAGATCTTTCTAGGATTTTATTAGGAGCCTTTAGACCCCTTAATAGGTCAAACTCTTCAGATTGTAACCCTTAACCATAGATAATTGGGCCCCTTAGTTTAACCTTAATTTGAGCCTTAATTTAACCTTAACTAAAAATTATGTTTTTGCCCTTATTAAATAATTAAAAATTATTAAAAATTCCAAATTTTTCCCAACACTTTGGAACACCTCTCTAGGCTATTTTTAACCTTTGGGGGTGATTCTAATCACTTTGGAGCTGATTTGGATCAAAACCCCTATGATCTCCCTTATTAAATAATTTTAATAATTCCTTAATTCCCCCATTCTTTGAAAATTCATAACTTTGCCTAGAAAACTCTAAATCTAGTAAACTCAAAGGCTAATTACTTTTTGTAAGGCTTAATATTTAAGTAAAATACTAGAACTCCTAAACATAGCTTATTTCTAATAGTGACTTTCTAGATCCCCTTAACTTAGCATATAGGAGGACCCAAAACCTTCCAAAATTGGCTGATGTAATTTAAACTTCCAAGATGATTACCCTAAGTATTAAAATAGACCAACAAATTAAATTAACTAAAATGGAACTTAATCACTAATATTTAGGGTTGGTGTTTACTTTTTCTATTTCTATGATGTGATGAGATTGTGTGTGGCATGAGTGCTGATTAATTACCCTTATTTGTTGCAATTGATGTGTTGCTCATTTCATTATCATGCTTTTTATGCTTTACTTATGGTTGATATGTGCATTAGATTACCCATGGGCTAGGGCCACTTTTATACTAATCCAATCTTATGTAGGTGACCACGCTCATGTAGCGCTAAATAAAGGGGGTCATAATCATAATGGTTTAAAACTAACGCTATTTTCTGTAGATTCTCCAGAGACTGCTTAGTCTCTTTTAAACTTCTTGTGTTGTATATTATAAATTGCTTGAGATGTTATCTTTTCTAGGATAACTCTGCAAGTTCAGTCCGGGTCTAAATTTTTCTTTTTCATAATATAATTTAATATAATTTATATTGAGTTGTGAAAGTCTTTAAAAGTCTGGCATTTCAAACACTCGATATCCAACGAGAATAAGAAAGGCCTTTTATTAGGAATTTCTTAGTCATTTGGGTACCCTTCCGGAAGACGAGCCATACAGAGCCCGAAGGAGATGATCTAAAGGGAGATGATATAAAGAAGAATGATCCACTAGAAGACGGAGACTTGAAAATGAAATGCCTGGCTTTTAAGACTTGGGTCATTCATTAGGATTAGAATCTAGGATGTTGTCGATGGGGTCTGGCCACCATTACTTTTCTGCAGACCCTGGGTTGTATTTATACCGCACTTGCCATTGACTTCGGACTTTACTTTTTTTATCTTTTATGGATTTATATTATTGTGTTAATTTTATGTGCACATTATAAATTCTATGCTTTTTCTAGGTTTATTTCTTGCATGTGCTTGGCCTAATTTTTGCTAGGCTTATAGGATAAAAAAATATTTTTTTTTGCTCATAATTAATATTCAAATTTTAAGGTTTGAATAACTTAAAAACATAATGACCTAGGAAATAGCCAGAACCGTTCAGGGTCACATGCATATTATTTGCATCTCTCTCCCTCCTAATAAGCTATCTCTCTACTAGTGGGTAGAGTTCGGATAATCTGGACAATGAGGATGAATTGCCAAACTTGGGGAGGTCCAGTCTTTCTAAAAATTATTTTTATATAAGCCTATTTTTAAAATCTGAAGCATATCTAATTTAGACCTTTCAAATTAACATGCATTGCAATAGAAACCAACTTAATTAAAATTTAATTGCATTAACTCTAGGAGCATTCACCCTATATACATTCATTGCCAATTAGGAAACTCTCTAGACGTTGGCCCTATTTCCAAAAACTTACCTGCCCACCCATCTTTCATAAAAATCAGATAGCATGGATTTTTTGCGCTTATGTGGTTAGTTGGGTTTCCTTTTCAGGCATGATATAAGCCTAGATGCATTAGCTAGGACACGGGTGTTATTGTTAGGTAGAACACTAAACCCACCTTAGATTTAGGGTTTAAGACTACTACATTCGGTGTCTCGTAGTATGCCTAAATGATGGGTAAGTCTCCTTCTCTTCTAGAGCTATAAATCATGTCTATCCGCATCACATGGATGATGCCACTTCTATCCTTCCTCTTTATATATTTTGAGCATATGATCTGCTTTCTCTCCTCACTGCCTTAATCCCCTCCGGATGCTCAGCGTAAGCTGTGCATGTTGACTAAGCCACTTGAATCCTTTCTTTTCTTTTAAGTAGGAACTTCCTAGTCTCTATTAGGTGCCAATCCCATTATCCTGGAAGAATAATATTGGATCCTTAATCGAGAGTATTTTTGGGCTTTGGCCTGAGATGTAATTAACCACGGGGGCTGTGCCCATGGGAAACAAAATTTCACAATAAATAAATCCCACTCGAGCTGATGTATTAGGTGGGGGAAACCTCGTGACATTGATCAGGTCATGCATATTATCACCCATCGGGGTGCACTGATGAGAGCCACTATCCTCAATGGTTGATTGTATGCAGGATCTAATTTGTCCTTCCATTGGTCAGATTACGAAGATCATGGAGGCCTGCGATTATTTCTATTCCATTGGGTGGTGCGATCGTATACCTTCTACACTCTGGTAGCTACGAGCGGTGTCCTTTTGGAGGTCCATAATGAGCACATAAGGTGGTGATTTTGCTTGCTTAATGCTAATCCAAGGTTTATGCTCTATTTAATGATGATTAGGAATGTATTAGAGTTTATTTGAGTTGGATAAGCCAGCTTATTTTTAGAGAAAAGAAGGATTAATCTAGTTTGACCATTTTATGCTCAT
The DNA here is from genome assembly GCA_022539455.1 of Dendrobium nobile. Lineage (NCBI taxonomy): Eukaryota > Viridiplantae > Streptophyta > Magnoliopsida > Asparagales > Orchidaceae > Dendrobium > Dendrobium nobile. The sequence continues at coordinate 6,447,046 of CM039731.1, forward strand.
TTGAGCTTTATGTTAACTTGTTGACTAGTCAAGTAGTCAACCAATACTTCAGTGAAGCATAGGATAGTGTGAACACTAGTTGGGATGAAATGCCATTACTCTAAAGCAATAAAGTGAATATATGAGTTAAGTGATATAAACATGTTGACTATAGTATAGGGTTGTAATTATCTAGGTGATTATAGTTCAATAATTATTGGATTTGTAAGGTGAATGTAATGTAATTGGATGTTAATTGATTATAGATTGACTAATTAAAGTGTAATTGGATACATGTTAAATGATTGACTACTAGATGATTGTGAATCATATGATTAAAATTAATGGTTTGTAGATTAGGATGATCTCATAACAAAAAATTAGGTCAATAGGAGGGACCACAGCTAACGAGAGATAGTGGTCAGATGGACCATAGTCAATGGTTGATGGTGGTCAAAGGGACCATTGTCAACCATAGTCGGCTAGTGATGATGGTCGAAAGGATCTTAGCCGACAAGTGATGGAAGTTAGAGAGGCCTTATATCACGGACAATGATGTTACAGGGATTGTAGTCGATGAGTGATGATGGTCAAATGGATGGTTGTAAGTGGAATGAAAGTTTTTAGATAAACTATAATAGGCGGGCAACAATATTAAGAGGTACAGTAGTCAACATGTGATAATGGTCAAAGGGACCATGGTTAGAGGACAATGGTGGTCAGTGAGACCATAGTCAAATGACAAAGGTGGTTAGAGGGACCATAATCGGTGGGTGACCAGGGTGAGAGGGACCATAGTCAGAGGACAGGCGATGGTTCAATGAAGGTCTGCGGTCAGGAGGTTGTCCATCAATGGTCAATACAAGTTCACCGACAGTGGTGCTTGGGTAGAACTCTAGGATCATTGAAGCCTTAAATCTCTCTCTAATCTCCAACCAAAGGTCCTAAGGCACCAAAAGTCTGAGACTTAGAGGTCTTATCCCCATCATGTGAGAAGAGGAGATCTATTTATAGATTTTGAGAATGGTATGCTTTATAAATATGGTGAAGATCTAGGGAAAATTTGGAGTTTCATCGAATGACCCATATTGAATATGGTTTGACCACTTGATTTGGAGCCATTTAGGCTTAGGTTATACCAATTTTGGTGTTATTAGATTTGTCTCTTTGAGAAATTCAGTTTGATTATATCTTTACTAAAATTGGAGTTTGGATAGCCCTGAATTTTATTTTGGGTGTTACTAATTCAAATATGCATCTAGATTCATACTCGATCAAGGTAATTTTTTGAGACATATCAATATTAAATTTTTAAAATCAATTTAAGTTATGAATTAATCAACTTAGAGATTTTTTATAATAAAAGAAACAAAACTATATAAAGAAATATCTAAATAAACATATAAACTATTTCTTGGTTTCGTTCATTTTGCCTTCTTGGAAATCTTAGATTCATCATTCAAAGCACAATTTTAAGCTACAAAGACTTTATATGCCTTTTGAATATGTAATAATCTCTATATTTTAGCCACTATATGAATGTGTAAATAAATTTAATGATAGTGATGACCTTGAAAGTTTTGTAGAGGGGGAATATCCATTTATAAAGAATTGAAGATGTAGAAGAAGAATAAAATTTGTGTCAATTTTTTTTAAATAAGTAAAGTGACAGAGTATAAGTACATACTGGTGGAGGTTGGTAAGGCATACTAGTATTAAAAAGCTCAAAAAACTTTGATTACTAATAATAGAAAGCCATTAGATTGAAGAAACTGCTTGGGAAATTGTTGGATTACTAGATCACCATTACTAAGTTTTAAAAATATAATATTCCAAAAAACTATAATTATTCATAAAAATTTCATTGGTAAAATTTATTGATGAAATTTGTAAGTTCTTAATAAGGTATTATTTCTTGTAAATGGAGTTGGCAATTAACGGGCTTATAATGGGTGCATCGTGCAGAGCAAAAAAAAGGGATGCTGTGTATTAGAGAGTTTGAGAATTAAATAAAATTGAACTATAAAAATAAGCTTTACATATCATTATCAATCTTTCTATGGCTCCTTGATATAGAAGTTTTTAAGTTAATTTCTTAATCTTCTTCAATGAATCAACATTCAATGATGGGTTATTCGTTCTTACTTTAATCATCCTTCTTGTAAAAATAGAAGAGCTATAAGATAATTGCATATATAAAACTTATCAAATAAGTAGCTTGAGGCATGCAAATCACTATCCTTAATGATGTATTTATGCTCCTTCTAGGAGCAAAGGTACATAGTGGTCTAATTCCCAGAATTAAATAGACTCTTCACGATGATCTGTAGTAATCACAACGTGAACCAGGAACAATAATATAGATATTTGCTCAGAACATATGTAATTATGGAGGAGTGAATGAAAAAGAGAAGAAAAATTATAAAATTAATTGAAAGTTCGTGAGGGGTGTTAAACCCTAAAGAACTAGCCCTTTGCTAACCAAGAGGGGGAGGGGTGAATTGGTAGTTTTAAAAATTTTTAAATAAAAAGAAATTATTTTTGATCTTTCTAAATAAAAAAAAACAATAACTTTTGATGAAGAAGAAAAATAGTTTTCACAATCGCAATATGATCAAATATTTCAATCTCATAACAAATCATAGAAAAAGTGCTGAAATAAAATATGATGAAAATAATAAGAAAGAGCACACCAAGTTTTATAGTGGTTCGGTCAAATCTGACCTACGTCCACTCCTTAGATACTCCTATCTAAGTATTACACTAAATTGAAGTGACTCTATTTTTCCTCCAATAGCAAGGCGGAGAAGTCTTTACAAAATCTTTCCACGAACACGGTGAGGCAGAGAATCTAAAATCTTTTTACTCCCTCCTGGAGTAGGTAGAGATCTTGAGAATCCTTTTACTCCCTCCAGGAATAGGTAGAGAACCTTGATCTAATGCTGAAGACAATCTCCCTAGAGTTACCAAGGAATAAGTGGAACAACTCGAAGAAGACGACGAATAAATTGCACGAAGTAACCTTTGTGATTCCCTCACAAACTCCCCCTCACATGGATCTCTCTCTCAGGCTCTCCCTTTTCCTTTTCTAAGCTCCCCCTTGGATCAACTCCATAACAAAATATTAACCCAAAGGTTAATACCATTGCTTAAATAAAGAGCCTAAAAAAGAAGCCCTAATTTTTAATTCTATGCAACTGATCATTCTGGATGATCAATAGATCATCCAGAACGATCGACAAATCACCCTACGATTAGTACAAAAAAGCCCTATCAGCTAGGATGATTGCCTTTGCTCCGTATGATCAATACAATTATTTATACATATCATCTAGTACGATCTTGCGATCATTCATGATGATTAGTTCAGTAAACCATATTGATCGTCCAGTATGCATTGAACAATGAGTGGCGATCTCCATATCATCTCGAAAATGTCTCAAGATATCCAGGATGATACTCTTGGACGATTAGAGTAAAGTTTTGATTTTTGTCTAAATCATCTCGTACGATCCAGATAGATCATCTTGTATAATTTGATTGAATAATTTAACCATAATTACTCTCATAATCATAGGATCAATTTTGGTATGGTTGTCAAAAATCATCCAGGACGATGAACATTGTCCTGTATGATTAGAATGAAATTTGAAACTTAAAATATTACCTAAATTGTGATTGGTAGCTATTTTCATCTTTTTAACTGATAATCCTGGATGATATGGATTGTCTAGTATGATTAGTTCAATCACATCTAATTAGTTGGATGCCTAAATTTGGGTTTCTATTTTTAAACAGATTGTCTAGGACGATCTATTATCATCCTGTACGATATAGTCAAAAATAGAAAAAATCTCTAACTCACCAAATTTCTTCCCCTGTGTGTGTGTGCAAGGTTACTTAGCTTGGATCCACCATACTCAGGATTTGACTCAAGAAGGGTAACAAGTACATTAAAGTGAAAATACATACTGCCTTAATTCTAGACTACCCTATCTTGAGTTGATTTTCATTGCAAGTGAACTTGTGGACCTAAAAGGTTAGTCAGCAAGGGAAACAAAAAATATATACAAGAAAAGCAGTAGTAAAGAAACAATAATATTTGTTATCATAAAAAACACAGACTTTGGGCCCAAATTTGCAACATTAAACATACTCAACAAGGCTTTATATAGAAATAGATGGCCATTTTAATTACAAATATTATGATAATCAATTTAAACCTTTTCAAATCATGTCATAAAATAACAAAAAGTATTTCTATTATAACAATAATAAGTATTTCAATTACAACATTGATAACATGTATTTTTGTTATAATAACAATAATTATTTCCATTATAACAGTAATGAATATTTTTCGTTAAAACAATAATAAGTATTTCTATTATAATAGTAATAAATATTTTTTTTTACAAATATTGTTTTGGAAGAAAACATAAAATATAATAACCATCCACATTTTTAATAGAAAAGTAAAATCTAGAATGAAAGTTTGTTCAGAGCAAAAAATATAATGCATATGATTTGCTATCTTTTGGACTACAAACCAATATTTTAGGATAAGAAAATTTTATAGGAACTAAGTGAATTTAATATTTCTATGAACTTGATTCCCTGAGTATAAACAAAAGTATCCATGCACATTACATCAAATACAAGATAGTTGTTCATTGCAATTTAACGCTTTATAGCCATGCATTTGAATTTGGGTTTCAAGAATGATATAGAGAATTTCTTATATTCTCGTAAAAGGTGGCCAACCTTTACAATCATATAGGTGAATTCATTAGTTGTGCCTCACAGTAAGCATAAAAACTTAAAATAATTATGAATTCATTAAGAGTAAAAACTCAACCTTTATATCACTATAAATCACATTATTCAATAATATACGAATAGACCTTTATATTTGTTTTGAATAATCTACTAAGTTGAATAATGACTTGCTCTTCTCATATGAACATATTTTATGGAATTTCCATAAAAATAGGTTGGATTACCATCAATATCAACTTTTATTTATAGGCAAATGTCTCATTCCCCTCAATGTGTCCATCACTTGCTTCTTTCCAAGTAGTTTTGTTAGAAGGTCTACTAAGTTCTTCACTGAAATCCTAATATTTAGGGATATTATCTCATCATTAAGCAATTGCTTTCAAATATTATATCTTAGGCGAGTATTCTTGTTTGACATTCACATTGTAAAGGCACAGATGAGATAGGTCCCTCAAAATTTGGAATATTGTCTATGAGATTTCTAAGCAATTCTATTTCTCCTTCTTCTTTTTCTAAAGCAATGAATTCTTATTTCATAGTGAACCAAGATGAACAAGTCTGTTTAGAAGACTTCTACGATAAAGCTCCACTTACCAAAGTAAAAATATATCTACTAGTAGATTTCGTTTCATCAAAATCAATGATCTAGTTAGCATCACTATATCATTCAAGAATAGTATGATAACCACAATAAAGGAGTCCTAAATTAGAAGTTCCATTTAAATATTTAAGTATTCTCCCTGAAGTAAACCAATGATCTTTATTAGGATTATGGGTATATCTACCCAACCTATTTACAGCATAACCAATATTAGGCCTGGTACAATTCATATGATTTATAAGACTATATATAACTTGAGCATATTCAAATTGCGATACACTTTTGGCCAATTTTTTTCTTAGATATATGCTCGCATTATAAAGAGTACTACCTACAATAAAATCAACATGCCAAAATCTCCTAAACTTCTTTTCTAAGAAATATTCTTGAGAAATTATAACTCTATCACCTCATTTTGTTATGTTTATTCCCAATATTATTTTTACTTCCCTAAAATCCATCATGTTAAAATTAGAAGATAGCTAGGATTTAGTTTTTATAATTTAAGAAAGATCATATTCTAAAATAAGCATATCATCTACATAAATATAAATAATCACTCCTTATCTTGTACTATTAAACTTATGATAAATACAAGTATCAGCTTCATTAATCTTATAACCATTAGATATTAAGGTTTTATGAAGCTTCTCATGCCACATTTTATGAGCTTATTTTAGTCCATATAAAGACTTAACTAACTTACAAACTATTTCATTTCTAGGTACTACAAAACATTCTAGTTGATCCATATATTTTTTTCTCCTCTAAATTTTCATTTAAGAAGACAGATATCTCATCTATTTGAAGAATTTGTAATTTAAATATTGAAACTAAATGAATAAGAACTATAATAGAAGTAATTCTAATAACTCAAGAATAAATATCAAAATAATCTAAATCTTAATTTTGAGTATATTATTTAGCCACCAACCTAGCTTTATATTTTTCAATTGATCCATCCAGCTTGAGCTTTTTCCTAAAGATCCATTTACATCCAATGGTTTTAGTTCCTAGAGGTAAATTCACTATCTGTTAAGTATGGTTTTACATAATATAATCCATTTCTTTTTTAATGGCTTCCTTCCAAAAATTATCATATAATGAAGACATCGCTTCAGAAAAAATTAAGGGGTTGTTATCTAGTAAGAATGTGTAAAAGTCATTTCCAAAGTTTTTCTCCTTTCTCATTCTTTTACTTCTAGATTCTAAAAGAGGAGTATAATTATTATTAAGATCAACTAAAATAGGGTTGTCTATAGATAATATCAAAGGAAATGTATCCTAAAAATGCTCAACTATTTTAGATTCTAGGGTAGTATTACATTCTATAGCATAACTCTTATGAACCACAAATCAATAGGCTACGCTATTTTCTATATATCCTATGAAAAGAAAATAACATGTTCTTGAACACAATTTCCTTTTCTTAGGATCTTATAGAAGAACCTTAGCAAGACACCACCACACTTTTAAATATTTTAGATTGGGTATTCTATTCTCCCAAAATTTAAAGAGTGTCTTTCAACTTTTTTAAATAATTTTATTTATAATGGCATGCAGATAAAATAGTTTCACCCCATAGATAAGGAGCACCTAAACTAATGAGCATAACATTCATCATTTCTTTTAAGGTTCTATTTTTACATTCAAATGTATCAATAGATTCAGGAGAATAAGGTGGTACTACCTCATGAATAATACCATTAGCTTCACAAAAATAACTAAGAATTCTTGAGTCATATTCTTCTTTACTATCCATTATAAGTTTCTTGATTTTTCTTTTTAGTTTATTTTCTACTTAAACTTTAATTTCATAAATTTTTATTTGGTTTCATCTTTATTTTTAAGTAAATATACAAAGATGTACTTAGAAAAATCTTCAATAAATGTCACATAATATCTTTTGCCACATTTAGATATATTATTTTTCATGTCACCTAATCATAATGAATTAACGATAGTAATTATGATGCTTTATTCATTATAGATTTGCTTACTTTCTTAGTTGATTTAGCCTCTACACAAATAGGACACTTATCAAAATTAGAAATAGATATATTTTGTATTATTTCTAATTCATGTATTTTCTTAGTATAAGAAAAATTAACATACCTCAATCTACTATGTCATAAATCCATACACTCAAGTTAAGTAAGCAGAAGAAGTTTTATTAATAGCATTTATAATATTTAACATGATTAGACCATTTCTCACGTAACATTTTTCCCACAAAATTATCTTTTTTTTAATACTTTTTTATCACTCTCAGAAATAACTTTACCACCATCTTTTCCAAGTAAAGAGAAAATAAATCAAATTGAATCTAATTTATGGTACATGTAAGACATTAGAGAGTGTAAAAAATTTTTTAGATGTAAGCTTGATGTTAATATTTCCTTTTCCAACAACCTTTGCAACACTAGAATTTCTCATGAAAACTTCGTTCAAGACTAGTATAGGAGGGGAATAAATATGTATTTGCTCATATTTAATGAGTGGCTCCTGAATCTATCACCCATGTTTTTCCTTCAGTAAGATTAACATTTGAGATTACAAAAATAATAATATTATTAGTCTCTGCAATGTTAATATTTGATTTGTCGTTCAATTTCATATTCTTGCATTATTTAGCAAAATGACCTAATTTTTTTATAAATAAAATAAAAACTTTTATTCTTTTGTTCATTTCCTTTGACATTGAACTTTTATTTCCTTATTTTTGTTAGTAGAGTGATTTTTTAAAATTTTCTCTATTCTTATTCCCCTCTTGTATCAAATTTGCATTAGTAGTAAAATCTCTAGAAAAAAAACATAAGCTTTGAGAAAAAAACATAAAATGTAACAATCCCTTCCTCTATGGCCCGTTACAAATTTTCTTTTGAAAAAAAGATAAAATATAACAATCCCTTTATTGATGGCTCCCAAAAACTCCTGTGTATTCTCAAGAGAGAAGTAAGATTATTACTAAGCTTCGAGATTTCATAGTTTTTCTAGGACAATGTGTGTGTGTGTGAGAGCGAGAGAGAGAGAGAGAGAGAGAGAGAGAGAGAGAGAGAGATGCATTTTGTTCTTAAAGAATTCAAAAAACTGATGATTTTATTTTCATATCTATAACAGAAAAAGAAAATAGGCAATTTCTGAGGCACCATGTCAGAACAAGAGCAAAAACGTAACGTAACCAAAATGCTATTATTTAACAATCAATATATCATCTCTGAAAACTCTTCCTCCTCAGTATGTCACTGAAACTCCTCAAAAATTGCTTCTTCTTCTTCTCCTTACTCCATTCAAACTTCCCATCCTCCACCTTCAACCTCCTGTTCTCAAAAAGCACGCATTTTCCATCCTTCCCACTTTTCACCAATGGCGACCCACCACCTCCCTCGATCTTCTCAATTCCTTTCATCTCTCCCAATGAATTCTGCCTCCTCACCACCACTGGCTTCTCCACCATCCTCCACCGCTCCATCGAAGAAGTCGCAGCAACCAAAGCCTTCAGCACCTTCACACTATCCGTTGCCGCCGCCTCACTCACCTTCAAGCTTTCTAATTCATGCTTTAACCCATTCATCGCGTCATCTTTCTCCCTAACCAAATCCTTGATGCTACAATTCTCTGCTCTCGCAATTTCCAACGCTTCCTTCACAGCAGTAGCCTCGTTCACCGCTTGCTTTAAAATATCCCTTAGCTTCCATATCTCTTCCCTCGAATCCCGATTCAATTCCATTAATCTCCTGTTCTCTTCTCTGATTTCCATTATTTCGTTTTCTGATGCCTTTATACAGTTTATAAAGACTGCTTCTCCTTCATCTGCTTCCTTTTTCAGCCTCTGCGATTCTTCACCGGCCTCTCGGAGTTTCTCCTCCGCAAATCTTAAAGCGGTTTCTGTGCTTCTTAGCATAGCCTTTGTTTGTTTTGAGTCGTTAGAGACTTCTATCAGAGCTAGAGCTAGAACGTCCATGGCTTTCCTGCTCTGCTCCTCGCCCTGCAAGGCTAACTTGAGCTCATTCTTGAGATTATCGAGCTTGTCAGACAGATCTTTGTCTAAAGAAAGGATTTTTATGGATTCACGGAGGGAATCTATTTCGAGATTGGATTCCTCCAAAGATATCTTTGTTTGCTCCAGCCGTTTCGTTTGCGAGACGAGGGATTCCAGCATTTTTCTTTCTGATTCCTTTGCTTTATTTGCCTCGTTCTCATGGAATTCGATAAAGCTTCTGGTTTTCGTTCTTATTTTCTCCAGATCTTTTAGGGCTTGGGAGCGTTCTTCTCGTGCTCTGGTTAGCTCCTGCTGGAGATTAATCAACTGCTGCTGAATCTCTAATGTCCCATCCATCAGATTTCTTTTCTAAGTATTATATGAATGAAGCAGAGAGAGATTCAAGGATTCATGGAACTAAACCCAAAAGCTTTTTCTGAGAATCAAGCCTTGTTTCAGTTGTCTAATGGTTTGAGAAATTCTTCCTTTTCTTTTCTAATTTGAGGAGATGTTCATCAGAGCGAACGAGGAAGAGAGGCGTGCGGTTATACGTTAAGGCCACCATTTAAGGTACCAAATTTAGGAGAAATGTTCACTTATGAAGAAATGTACGGACGTCCAATCAAAATAGTACGCGTAACCAGCTGTATATAATTTTTTAAATAGGCTCATTGTTAATGCTAAATCCCTTTTTCTTAACCCTAATTTAATTAAAAAGATCAAACAAATTTTGATTATAATTAGTTAATATTAATTGGTTAAATAAAATTTTGGTTATGCTCCACGCTCGCCCTAGCAGCTGCTCTTAACTTCCCTAGTGCTCTAGCCACTCCATAGCCTTGATGCTTTGGGATTTCTTCTCGACATGTCTTCTTTTTCCTTTCTTTGCTTGTCTTTTGTTTATTATTGTTTGATTGTTCATCCGCCCGTTATTCTCCGCACGGATGGCGCCTAATCGACTTGATGATAATGATTTCCTTGATGGGCGAGAATCTTCTCGTTTCTTTCTTGAAGCATTGTCTTGGGCTTCTTCCTCAACTAAGTTTCCTAATCTAAAAACAACTTCACATCGCAGGTGTCATCTTTGTGGATTTTGGAAGTTGAAATCCTGACTCCTATTAAATCATTCGAGTTTGCTTCAATCGGTAAATTTTTGAATCGTGAACCCTCACTTAAAGTGATTCATAAGTTTTCTATTAACCTTAAGCTGATCAGTGAATGTTATGTGACTGTTTTGGATCCAAGGAATGTTTTAATAAAGTTGCTTAATGATTTGCATTATAGTAGAGTATTTTCTCATTGTTCTTATTTTGTTCCAATTGCTACATGAAATTGTTTAAGTGGTCACCATTTTTTATATCACTATGGAGGCTCCGATCATTCTGATTTGGGTTGTGTTCCCAAACCTTTGGATGCATCTTTCCTCCCCATGCATTCTTCACGATTTAGGCTCTTTATTTGGTCGTCCTTTGAAAATTGGTAATACTACTATTGTAGGGTCACGGTCGTTTGTTGCCCGGGTCCTTGTCGAAATGGATATTTCCAAATCCTACCTTGAGTCTGTCTCGATTGGTCCTAATAATCTAGGTTACATTCAACAAGTTGTTTCGGAGGATTTTCCTCCTTTCTATGATCTTTGCAAATCCCTGGGAAATTGTAAAATAACTATACTATTCTTCACCGCCAATCAGATAGGGCATATGATTGTTTCTAAACATGTTGTTCCTACTATGCGGAATGACATTGCTCCTAAAAAAAAAAAAAACCAAAACACTACTTCTCAGCAGGTTTCTGCTGATGTAAATGCTCAAGAAGCAATTGATATTCATAATTCTATGGCTACCGACCCTTACTAACCCCTGTTATCATTGTTAAGCCTGTTATTGATAGTGTGGAGAATGGCAAAGTTTCTAAGGTAGAACCTTTACTGGTGTAATATCAGTTCTGCTCCAGGTTCGTCCGGGACGAAGTTTGATCGTCCGGGACGATCGGTACAGGTTATGCAGAAAATCAGTTTTGGTTGTATGATTCGTCGGGACGAAATTTGGATCGTCTGGACGAAAATTCTCCCGAGGACCTGTCGCCGGGGACGATGATGAAAATTTCGTCTGGACGAGGATTTTCCAGAGCACATCGTCCGGGACGAAGTGCGATCGTCCAGGACGATCTGAGCATTTCTTAAGGGAAATGAGATATTTTGAAGAGAGAGAAAAAGAAAATAAAATATCAGATTTTGATCCGAGGAGAGAGGAAGAAAAAGAGAAAAAGGAAAAGTTGATTTCGGGAAGCCGCGGGTCCGTTTTCGTTCGTCGAGACTGTTGAGGATTTTGCTGTACGCAAGGTAAGGCACATTCCGCCTTTCTCAATTTTCAGAACCGTCGAGTTTGGCGGTATTTTCTGTCCGGATTTCGTTTCCGTTACCGATTTTCGTCCGTAACTTTTGATTGATTCAGTTTTTACCGCGTAACTTTCTGTATATTGTTGAAGTGCCGAGTGTGCAGTTTTTGGTTATTTTCCGAAGATTTTTGTCCGGGTATTTTTGATTCGGCAGCGTTTTCAGTTGATTTCATTTTTCTGTGAATCCGTAAATTCTCGTGCAGTAGAATAAATGTTCTGGAATATGATTATCTATGTTCTGTGCGAATTTGGTAAATTTTCTTTGCAGGAAATTTTGTGTAAATTCCGTCTACTGCCGTTGTGCTGCCCGATTTTTGTCTGATTTCTGATTTGCCCGGATTTCTTCTGAATTGAAATGCTATCTGTATGTGCTATAAAAAGGGAGTTATAAGGGGCCTGGATCCTATGAGATTCAGTTAGTGTCTGGAGAAATTCTTAGTTGAGCTCAAGTTGGAGAAATTTCTGTTCAGCTCCGGATCCGAGGAATTCTGTTATTCTGGTGCCGTGAGCACACTTAGCTATTTATTACTCAGAGAAATTCTGGTGCCGTGAGCACATGGGAGACATAAGGGTCAGAATCCGTAGTGATTCTGCTTAGTTTAGTTTTAGCTATTAAATATATATCTGTTCTGTTGATATCTGATTTCCGTATCTGTTCTGTAAGCAATTCTGCTTCTGATTTCTGTAAGCAATTATGATTCTGAGATGATATGATCTGCAATTCTGATTTCTGATTTTGTTAATGTGATATGTCTGATTCTGTCCTGTTTCTGATACGATTTCTGTTCCGTACAACTCTGTATAATTCTGACTCTGTTGATTTATTATGTTCTGTTTGTACTCTGAATCCGTACGACTCTGATTCTGATTTGATATCTGTTCGTATCTGTTCTGATTCTATTCTGTTTCTTTCTGATATGTCCGGTTTGACAATCTGTACGATTCTATTCCGATTTCTGATCTGATTTCTGTCTGATGAGTTTGGTTTTGAATTCTGAAAGTTTTGATTGGAGGTTTGTTGCTTTGCTGAGCTGTTGAGCTCACTCTTGTTTTCTGGTGGTTTTCAGGTTCTGGGAAAGGGAAGGAAGTCCAGGAGTAGATTTCTGAGTCTGATTCGTATAGGTATTTGTTGTACCTTTTGATTTTTGTACAGTCATGGCTTTCCTGTTCTGTCTTTCATTCTGTTCAAAAGCCATGCACTGTATTTGTAGATGATTGTATTTGAGGAAAAGACAAGATAGATGTTTTGTTCCGCTGTATTTGGTGATCTATAGTAGCTCTGTTGTTCTGCGTTTGTGTGGCCGTTTTGAGAATTATTTGGAAGATTCAGTTCCGAAACCAATTCCCAAACCAGATCCTGGTTAGTTTGTTTAGGCTGGTCGCGATCCGGTTTGGGCGGGATCCGTCCCCGTCGAATCGGGTCGTGACAAAGCCTTTTGAGTGGTATCAGAGCCAGGTTTGGAAACTGGTTGGATTGTAAGACAGAGCTATAGGAAGTGATCAGTGAGTCTGTCTAGGGGTAGTTTTGGGTCGTTTGGCTTTTTATTGTGTTGTTTTCGTGTTGTTTTTGTGATAGTTTTCCGGATTTTCTGGATTTTTCTGTATGGATCAGCCAGACCCAGACATGACAGACGGGCAGAGTGCCAGTCAGGCAGCACCCGTGGGAAGTACAGCCCCAGTGGCCGGTGCTGATACACTTGCTCAGTTTGCTACACTTGTTGCTCAGATGATGAGCGAGACTCAGAGCAGAGCTGTTACTGTCAGATCAGAGGATATTGATAGACATTTACAGTTATTTTTGAGGTTGAAACCTCCGAGATTTGAGGGCGCTGTTGAGCCCAAAGCAGCCGAGGAGTGGCTGAGGAGATTGGAAAAGACTTTTGATGGGATGCAGTGTCCAGCGGATAGGAAAGTTCCGTTGGCAGTTTTTCTGTTGGATGGAGAGGCTGAGCACTGGTGGGAAGGCCAGCAGGCGGCCAGATTTCAGGGTAGGCTGAACTCTTTGATCACTTGGGACGAGTTCACTGAGGTATTTCGAGACTGGTTTGTTCCCCCTTCTGCACGACAGCAGATGCAGGAGAGTTTTCTGAGATTGGTTCAGGGGAGCAAGACGGTAATGCAGTACGAGGCTGAGTTTACTGCACTAGCCAGGTATGCTCCGCAGCTAGTGAGCACTTCTGCTGAGAGGTGCTACAGATTTCTGAGGGGATTGCGAGATAGTCTGAGGCAGCCCCTGGTGCCTTTTCACATTTCTGATTTCGCTGAGCTTGTGGAGCGAGCTCGTCTGATTGAGAATGATCTGATGGCTACTCAGCAGCGGTGGACTGCGAGTAGGAAGAGATTTGGCGGTGAGGCTTCTGGCAGTGGTTCCTCTGGGAAGAGGAGATTTGTGACTGGTTCTGGATCCGGAGTCTACAGATCTGACTCCAGGAGGAGTGGAGAATCGTCTGGTACTGCTACCAGTACGACGAGTTCAGGATCTGTCAGTGGGGCACCTGTGTGCCAGAGTTGTGGACGGCGACATCATGGCCAGTGCTATAGGATGGCTGGTCTGTGTTTCAGATGTGGTCAGCCTGGACATAGGATTGCAGAGTGTCCACAGGCTGGATTTGATCGACGTTCTGAGTTCCGACCTGAGGGCTCTGTTAGACCTACCGGTTCTGCAGCAGGAAGACTGAGGACTGTTCCTCCTCGCCCTGAGGGATTTTCTGGAAGAGGTGGTAGTACTAGTTCTGGACCACGGAGACCACCTACGGTTCAGAGGGAGCAGAGTAGTTCTGTTGCTTCAGCTCCTGCTCCAGTTCAGCCACGAGTTTACAGCCTGAGTCAGCAGGAGGCTCGTGATGCTCCGGATGTTGTGACAGGTACGATTTATATTTCTGATCAGCCCTGTCGTGTTTTGTTTGACTCTGGAGCTAGTCACTCTTTTCTGTCCGAGCGCTGTTTTGAGCTTTTGCGTTTGGATTCTGTTTTGTTGCCGATTTCTCTTTCTGTGATTTTACCGGCTGGAAGTAATTTGATTGCCCGCAAGTTTTGTTTTTGTGAGATTGACATTGCTGGCAAGAAGTGGAAGTCAAGCCTGATTTTGTTACCGATTTCTTCGTATGACGTAATTTTGGGCATGGATTGGCTGAGTCTGTATGAGGCTCAGATTGATTGTCTGAAGAAGCAAGTGAGTTTGCTTGTGGCTGGAGAGAGAGTTGTATTTCAGGGATTACGAGGTGTTCTCTCCAGTCTGATTTCTGCGTTGGAGGTGAGCAAAATGTGGAAGAAGGGTTACCCAGTGTTTTTGGCTTCGGTGCGGGATCTGAACCTGGAGGTTGGTTCTGTTTCTGAGATCCCAGTGGTACGGGAGTTTGCCGATGTTTTTCCTGAGGAGTTGGTTGGTTTACCTCCGGATAGAGAGGTGGAGTTCTCTATCGATGTTTTTCCGGGTACAGCTCCTATATCAAAAGCTCCGTACAGAATGGCACCGAAAGAACTTTCTGAGTTGAAAGTTCAGCTTCAGGAGCTAGTTGACAGAGGTTTTGTCCGTCCTAGTGTTTCGCCTTGGGGAGCACCTGTTTTGTTCGTAAAGAAGAAGGACGGGACACTCCGTATGTGTGTTGATTACAGAGATTTGAACAAGGTCACTATCAAGAATAAGTATCCTTTGCCTCGGATCGACGACTTGTTTGATCAGCTTTCCGGATCTTCAGTATTTTCGAAGATTGATTTGCGATCCGGATACTATCAGGTGAAGGTGAAGGAATCTGATGTGGTGAAGACTGCTTTCAGTACTCGGTACGGGCACTACGAGTTTTTAGTTATGCCTTTTGGGGTAACCAATGCGCCTGCTATTTTCATGGATCTGATGAACCGAGTATTCAGGGAGTTTCTGGATCAGTTCGTGATCGTCTTTATTGATGATATTTTGGTGTATTCTGCTTCTGAGGATGAGCATGCCAGACATTTGAGCATTGTGTTGGAGACCTTGAGGCGGCATCAGCTGTATGCCAAGTTCTCCAAGTGTGAATTCTGGCTGAAGAGTATTTCTTTTCTGGGGCATGTGATTAGCGGAGAAGGCATTTCTGTTGATCCCCAGAAGATTCAGGCGGTTGCTGATTGGCCAAGGCCGACTACGGTATTTGAGGTACGTAGTTTCTTGGGCATGGCCGGGTATTATAGGAAATTTGTGAAGGGATTTTCACAGATTTCGACGCCTCTGACGAGACTGACGCAGAAGTCAGTAGCTTTTGTTTGGACACCGGAGTGTGAAGCTAGTTTTCAGAAATTGAAGGACTGTTTGACTTCAGCTCCAGTGTTAGCACTTCCGTCAGGTACGGAAGGTTTTAAGGTCTTCAGTGATGCTTCACTGAAAGGACTGGGATGTGTTCTGATGCAGCGTGGTCAGGTAATTGCTTATGCTTCTAGACAGTTAAAGCCACATGAGAAGAATTACCCGACGCACGATCTGGAGTTAGCTGCTGTAGTATTTGCTTTGAAGATTTGGCGTCATTATCTGTATGGCGTCAGTTGTGAGATCTTTACTGATCATAAGAGCCTGAAGTACATTTTTACTCAGAAGGATCTGAACCTGAGACAGAGAAGGTGGCTCGAGTTAATCAAGGACTATGATCTGACTATTCAGTACCAGCCTGGGAAGGCTAATGTGGTAGCGGACGCTTTGAGCAGGAAGTCTTCTGGATTATCAGGTATTCAGCTTACTTCCGATGACTTTCTGATTAGAGATATGGAACGCTTGCAGTTGGAGGTGATTCTCTCCAATGGGTTGGATTTGGCTCAGATGAGTATTCAGTCTAATTTGGAGACAAGGATTCAAGAAGCCCAGAAGTCAGATTCTGATTATTCGAAGTTGATTGCTCAGATTGGATCTGGTAAGACTCCTGAACTTCGAATTTCTGATTCTGGTGCTATTTTCTGCAAGAACAGGTTATGGGTACCTGTATTTGGAGATTTGAGGCAGGAGATTCTGTATGAATCTCATCATTCTGGCTATACTATTCATCCAGGCAGTGGTAAGATGTATGCTGATATGAAACTATTATTTTGGTGGCCTGGGATGAAGAAGGATGTGGCGGAGTTTGTGTCGAGATGCGAGGCCTGTCAGTTGGTGAAGGCAGAGCATCAGCGACCAGGTGGACTGTTGCAGTCGTTGCCTATCCCTGAGTGGAAGTGGGAGGAGGTGACAATGGATTTTGCGATGGGTTTTCCTCGATCACGGCAAGGACACGATGCCATCTGGGTAGTCGTAGATCGATTGACGAAGTCAGCCCATTTTCTTCCGATCAGACAGACTGATTCAGTAGAGCGCTTGGCACAGGTTTATGTTAAGGAGATTATCAGATTGCACGGCGTGCCTCGCGTGATTGTATCTGATCGAGACGGACTTTTACTTCCAGACTTTGGAAGGGCATTCAGCAAGGCTTGGGTACTAAACTGCATTTCAGTACAGCTTTTCATCCTCAGACTGATGGACAGTCTGAGAGGACCATTCAGGTATTGGAAGATCTATTGAGACTTTGTGTTTTAGATTTTGGAGGAAGCTGGGAAGATCATATCCCTTTGATTGAGTTTGCTTACAACAATAGCTTCCAATCCAGTATTGGTATGGCACCGTACGAGGCTTTGTATGGCAGGAAGTG
The DNA here is from genome assembly GCA_022539455.1 of Dendrobium nobile. NCBI lineage: Eukaryota > Viridiplantae > Streptophyta > Magnoliopsida > Asparagales > Orchidaceae > Dendrobium > Dendrobium nobile. Next base: position 6,464,429 of record CM039731.1, read on the forward strand.
CCGGACTCCTTTGACTCTGACGGAGGTCGGAGATAGACAGACTTTGGGTGCCACTTTTGCTGATGAAACTGTTCAGAAAATTAATTTGATTAAAGAAAGATTGAAAGCAGCTCAGGACCGTCAGCAGAAGTATTACAATCAGAAGCACAGGTTCGTTGAGTTTCAAGTCGGTGACTTTGTGTATGTCAAAGTCAGCCCGATGAAAGGTGTGGGCAGATTTGGTCAGGTAAGCAAGCTTAGTCCAAGGTATGTTGGACCTTTTGAAATTTTAGAAAGGATTGGGAAAGCGGCTTACAGACTTTTGCTTTCTGATTCGATGCCCGACGTGCATAATGTGTTTCATGTATCCACTTTGAGGAAGTGGGTATCAGACTCTGGTAAGAAGGTATCTGCTGATGAGGTTGAGATTCAGGAGAATCTGGCGTACAAGGAAGAGCCAGAGTTGATTTTGGCGTACGACATCCGAAAACTACGAAGTAAACAGATTCCGATGGTTAAAGTCCAGTGGAAGCACCGTACTGCACGGGAAGCCACTTGGGAGAAGGAGTCTGACATGAGACAGTCGTACCCGTACTTGTTTTGACGGAGGTTGGATTGGATAATGTCGAGGACGACATTTTTTTTTAAGTTGGGGAGATTGTAATATCAGTTCTGCTCCAGGTTCGTCCGGGACGAAGTTGGATCGTCCGGGACGATCGGTACAGGTTATGCAGAAAATCAGTTTTGGTTGTATGATTCGTCGGGACGAAATTTGGATCGTCTGGACGAAAATTCTCCCGAGGACCTGTCGCCGGGGACGATGATGAAAATTTCGTCTGGACGAGGATTTTCCAGAGCACATCGTCCGGGACGAAGTGCGATCGTCCAGGACGATCTGAGCATTTCTTAAGGGAAATGAGATATTTTGAAGAGAGAGAAAAAGAAAATAAAATATCAGATTTTGATCCGAGGAGAGAGGAAGAAAAAGAGAAAAAGGAAAAGTTGATTTCGGGAAGCCGCGGGTCCGTTTTCGTTCGTCGAGACTGTTGAGGATTTTGCTGTACGCAAGGTAAGGCACATTCCGCCTTTCTCAATTTTCAGAACCGTCGAGTTTGGCGGTATTTTCTGTCCGGATTTCGTTTCCGTTACCGATTTTCGTCCGTAACTTTTGATTGATTCAGTTTTTACCGCGTAACTTTCTGTATATTGTTGAAGTGCCGAGTGTGCAGTTTTTGGTTATTTTCCGAAGATTTTTGTCCGGGTATTTTTGATTCGGCAGCGTTTTCAGTTGATTTCATTTTTCTGTGAATCCGTAAATTCTCTGTGCAGTAGAATAAATGTTCTGGAATATGATTATCTATGTTCTGTGCGAATTTGGTAAATTTTCTTTGCAGGAAATTTTGTGTAAATTCCGTCTACTGCCGTTGTGCTGCCCGATTTTTGTCTGATTTCTGATTTGCCCGGATTTCTTCTGAATTGAAATGCTATCTGTATGTGCTATAAAAAGGGAGTTATAAGGGGCCTGGATCCTATGAGATTCAGTTAGTGTCTGGAGAAATTCTTAGTTGAGCTCAAGTTGGAGAAATTTCTGTTCAGTTCCGGATCCGAGGAATTCTGTTATTCTGGTGCCGTGAGCACACTTAGCTATTTATTACTCAGAGAAATTCTGGTGCCGTGAGCACATGGGAGACATAAGGGTCAGAATCCGTAGTGATTCTGCTTAGTTTAGTTTTAGCTATTAAATATATATCTGTTCTGTTGATATCTGATTTCCGTATCTGTTCTGTAAGCAATTCTGCTTCTGATTTCTGTAAGCAATTATGATTCTGAGATGATATGATCTGCAATTCTGATTTCTGATTTTGTTAATGTGATATGTCTGATTCTGTCCTGTTTCTGATACGATTTCTGTTCCGTACAACTCTGTATAATTCTGACTCTGTTGATTTATTATGTTCTGTTTGTACTCTGAATCCGTACGACTCTGATTCTGATTTGATATCTGTTCGTATCTGTTCTGATTCTATTCTGTTTCTTTCTGATATGTCCGGTTTGACAATCTGTACGATTCTATTCCGATTTCTGATCTGATTTCTGTCTGATGAGTTTGGTTTTGAATTCTGAAAGTTTTGATTGGAGGTTTGTTGCTTTGCTGAGCTGTTGAGCTCACTCTTGTTTTCTGGTGGTTTTCAGGTTCTGGGAAAGGGAAGGAAGTCCAGGAGTAGATTTCTGAGTCTGATTCGTATAGGTATTTGTTGTACCTTTTGATTTTTGTACAGTCATGGCTTTTCTGTTCTGTCTTTCTTTCTGTTCAAAAGCCATGCACTGTATTTGTAGATGATTGTATTTGAGGAAAAGACAAGATAGATGTTTTGTTCCGCTGTATTTGGTGATTTATAGTAGCTCTGTTGTTCTGTGTTTGTGTGGCCGTTTTGAGAATTATTTGGAAGATTCAGTTCCGAAACCAATTCCCAAACCAGATCCTGGTTAGTTTGTTTAGGCTGGTCGCGATCCGGTTTGGGCGGGATCCGTCCCCGTCGAATCGGGTCGTGACAAAGCCTTTTGAGTGGTATCAGAGCCTGGTTTGGAAACTGGTTGGATTGTAAGACAGAGCTATAGGAAGTGATCAGTGAGTCTGTCTAGGGGTAGTTTTGGGTCGTTTGGCTTTTTATTGTGTTGTTTTCGTGTTGTTTTTGTGATAGTTTTCCGGATTTTCTGGATTTTTCTGTATGGATCAGCCAGACCCAGACATGACAGACGGGCAGAGTGCCAGTCAGGCAGCACCCGTGGGAAGTACAGCCCCAGTGGCCGGTGCTGATACACTTGCTCAGTTTGCTACACTTGTTGCTCAGATGATGAGCGAGACTCAGAGCAGAGCTGTTACTGTCAGATCAGAGGATATTGATAGACATTTACAGTTATTTTTGAGGTTGAAACCTCCGAGATTTGAGGGCGCTGTTGAGCCCAAAGCAGCCGAGGAGTGGCTGAGGAGATTGGAAAAGACTTTTGATGGGATGCAGTGTCCAGCGGATAGGAAAGTTCCGTTGGCAGTTTTTCTGTTGGATGGAGAGGCTGAGCACTGGTGGGAAGGCCAGCAGGCGGCCAGATTTCAGGGTAGGCTGAACTCTTTGATCACTTGGGACGAGTTCACTGAGGTATTTCGAGACTGGTTTGTTCCCCCTTCTGCACGACAGCAGATGCAGGAGAGTTTTCTGAGACTGGTTCAGGGGAGCAAGACGGTGATGCAGTACGAGGCTGAGTTTACTGCACTAGCCAGGTATGCTCCGCAGCTAGTGAGCACTTCTGCTGAGAGGTGCTACAGATTTCTGAGGGGATTGCGAGATAGTCTGAGGCAGCCCCTGGTGCCTTTTCACATTTCTGATTTCGCTGAGCTTGTGGAGCGAGCTCGTCTGATTGAGAATGATCTGATGGCTACTCAGCAGCGGTGGACTGCGAGTAGGAAGAGATTTGGCGGTGAGGCTTCTGGCAGTGGTTCCTCTGGGAAGAGGAGATTTGTGACTGGTTCTGGATCCGGAGTCAACAGATCTGACTCCAGGAGGAGTGGAGAATCGTCTGGTACTGCTACCAGTACGACGAGTTCAGGATCTGTCAGTGGGGCACCTGTGTGCCAGAGTTGTGGACGGCGACATCATGGCCAGTGCTATAGGATGGCTGGTCTGTGTTTCAGATGTGGTCAGCCTGGACATAGGATTGCAGAGTGTCCACAGGCTGGATTTGATCGACGTTCTGAGTTCCGACCTGAGGGCTCTGTTAGACCTACCGGTTCTGCAGCAGGAAGACCGAGGACTGTTCCTCCTCGCCCTGAGGGATTTTCTGGAAGAGGTGGTAGTACTAGTTCTGGACCACGGAGACCACCTACGGTTCAGAGGGAGCAGAGTAGTTCTGTTGCTTCAGCTCCTGCTCCAGTTCAGCCACGAGTTTACAGCCTGAGTCAGCAGGAGGCTCGTGATGCTCCGGATGTTGTGACAGGTACGATTTATATTTCTGATCAGCCCTGTCGTGTTTTGTTTGACTCTGGAGCTAGTCACTCTTTTCTGTCCGAGCGCTGTTTTGAGCTTTTGCGTTTGGATTCTGTTTTGTTGCCGATTTCTCTTTCTGTGATTTTACCGGCTGGAAGTAATTTGATTGCCCGCAAGTTTTGTTTTTGTGAGATTGACATTGCTGGCAAGAAGTGGAAGTCAAGCCTGATTTTGTTACCGATTTCTTCGTATGACGTAATTTTGGGCATGGATTGGCTGAGTCTGTATGAGGCTCAGATTGATTGTCTGAAGAAGCAAGTGAGTTTGCTTGTGGCTGGAGAGAGAGTTGTATTTCAGGGATTACGAGGTGTTCTCTCCAGTCTGATTTCTGCGTTGGAGGTGAGCAAAATGTGGAAGAAGGGTTACCCAGTGTTTTTGGCTTCGGTGCGGGATCTGAACCTGGAGGTTGGTTCTGTTTCTGAGATCCCAGTGGTACGGGAGTTTGCCGATGTTTTTCCTGAGGAGTTGGTTGGTTTACCTCCGGATAGAGAGGTGGAGTTCTCTATCGATGTTTTTCCGGGTACAGCTCCTATATCAAAAGCTCCGTACAGAATGGCACCGAAAGAACTTTCTGAGTTGAAAGTTCAGCTTCAGGAGCTAGTTGACAGAGGTTTTGTCCGTCCTAGTGTTTCGCCTTGGGGAGCACCTGTTTTGTTCGTAAAGAAGAAGGACGGGACACTCCGTATGTGTGTTGATTACAGAGATTTGAACAAGGTCACTATCAAGAATAAGTATCCTTTGCCTCGGATCGACGACTTGTTTGATCAGCTTTCCGGATCTTCAGTATTTTCGAAGATTGATTTGCGATCCGGATACTATCAGGTGAAGGTGAAGGAATCTGATGTGGTGAAGACTGCTTTCAGTACTCGGTACGGGCACTACGAGTTTTTAGTTATGCCTTTTGGGGTAACCAATGCGCCTGCTATTTTCATGGATCTGATGAACCGAGTATTCAGGGAGTTTCTGGATCAGTTCGTGATCGTCTTTATTGATGATATTTTGGTGTATTCTGCTTCTGAGGATGAGCATGCCAGACATTTGAGCATTGTGTTGGAGACCTTGAGGCGGCATCAGCTGTATGCCAAGTTCTCCAAGTGTGAATTCTGGCTGAAGAGTATTTCTTTTCTGGGGCATGTGATTAGCGGAGAAGGCATTTCTGTTGATCCCCAGAAGATTCAGGCGGTTGCTGATTGGCCAAGGCCGACTACGGTATTTGAGGTACGTAGTTTCTTGGGCATGGCCGGGTATTATAGGAAATTTGTGAAGGGATTTTCACAGATTTCGACGCCTCTGACGAGACTGACGCAGAAGTCAGTAGCTTTTGTTTGGACACCGGAGTGTGAAGCTAGTTTTCAGAAATTGAAGGACTGTTTGACTTCAGCTCCAGTGTTAGCACTTCCGTCAGGTACGGAAGGTTTTCAGGTCTTCAGTGATGCTTCACTGAAAGGACTGGGATGTGTTCTGATGCAGCGTGGTCAGGTAATTGCTTATGCTTCTAGACAGTTAAAGCCACATGAGAAGAATTACCCGACGCACGATCTGGAGTTAGCTGCTGTAGTATTTGCTTTGAAGATTTGGCGTCATTATCTGTATGGCGTCAGTTGTGAGATCTTTACTGATCATAAGAGCCTGAAGTATATTTTTACTCAGAAGGATCTGAACCTGAGACAGAGAAGGTGGCTCGAGTTAATCAAGGACTATGATCTGACTATTCAGTACCAGCCTGGGAAGGCTAATGTGGTAGCGGACGCTTTGAGCAGGAAGTCTTCTGGATTATCAGGTATTCAGCTTACTTCCGATGACTTTCTGATTAGAGATATGGAACGCTTGCAGTTGGAGGTGATTCTCTCCAATGGGTTGGATTTGGCTCAGATGAGTATTCAGTCTAATTTGGAGACAAGGATTCAAGAAGCCCAGAAGTCAGATTCTGATTATTCGAAGTTGATTGCTCAGATTGGATCTGGTAAGACTCCTGAACTTCGAATTTCTGATTCTGGTGCTATTTTCTGCAAGAACAGGTTATGGGTACCTGTATTTGGAGATTTGAGGCAGGAGATTCTGTATGAATCTCATCATTCTGGCTATACTATTCATCCAGGCAGTGGTAAGATGTATGCTGATATGAAGCTATTATTTTGGTGGCCTGGGATGAAGAAGGATGTGGCGGAGTTTGTGTCGAGATGCGAGGCCTGTCAGTTGGTGAAGGCAGAGCATCAGCGACCAGGTGGACTGTTGCAGTCGTTGCCTATCCCTGAGTGGAAGTGGGAGGAGGTGACAATGGATTTTGCGATGGGTTTTCCTCGATCACGGCAAGGACACGATGCCATCTGGGTAGTCGTAGATCGATTGACGAAGTCAGCCCATTTTCTTCCGATCAGACAGACTGATTCAGTAGAGCGCTTGGCACAGGTTTATGTTAAGGAGATTATCAGATTGCACGGTGTGCCTCGCGTGATTGTATCTGATCGAGACGGACGTTTTACTTCCAGACTTTGGAAGGGCATTCAGCAAGGCTTGGGTACTAAACTGCATTTCAGTACAGCTTTTCATCCTCAGACTGATGGACAGTCTGAGAGGACCATTCAGGTATTGGAAGATCTATTGAGACTTTGTGTTTTAGATTTTGGAGGAAGCTGGGAAGATCATATCCCTTTGATTGAGTTTGCTTACAACAATAGCTTCCAATCCAGTATTGGTATGGCACCGTACGAGGCTTTGTATGGCAGGAAGTGCCGGACTCCTTTGACTCTGACGGAGGTCGGAGATAGACAGACTTTGGGTGCCACTTTTGCTGATGAAACTGTTCAGAAAATTAATTTGATTAAAGAAAGATTGAAAGCAGCTCAGGACCGTCAACAGAAGTATTACAATCAGAAGCACAGGTTCGTTGAGTTTCAAGTCGGTGACTTTGTGTATGTCAAAGTCAGCCCGATGAAAGGTGTGAGCAGATTTGGTCAGGTAAGCAAGCTTAGTCCAAGGTATGTTGGACCTTTTGAAATTTTAGAAAGGATTGGGAAAGCGGCTTACAGACTTTTGCTTTCTGATTCGATGCCCGACGTGCATAATGTGTTTCATGTATCCACTTTGAGGAAGTGGGTATCAGACTCTGGTAAGAAGGTATCTGCTGATGAGGTTGAGATTCAGGAGAATCTGGCGTACAAGGAAGAGCCAGAGTTGATTTTGGCGTACGACGTCCGAAAACTACGAAGTAAACAGATTCCGATGGTTAAAGTCCAGTGGAAGCACCGTACTGCACGGGAAGCCACTTGGGAGAAGGAGTCTGACATGAGACAGTCGTACCCGTACTTGTTTTGACGGAGGTTGGATTGGATAATGTCGAGGACGACATTTTTTTTTAAGTTGGGGAGATTGTAATATCAGTTCTGCTCCAGGTTCGTCCGGGACGAAGTTGGATCGTCCGGGACGATCGGTACAGGTTATGCAGAAAATCAGTTTTGGTTGTATGATTCGTCGGGACGAAATTTGGATCGTCTGGACGAAAATTCTCCCGAGGACCTGTCGCCGGGGACGATGATGAAAATTTCGTCTGGACGAGGATTTTCCAGAGCACATCGTCCGGGACGAAGTGCGATCGTCCAGGACGATCTGAGCATTTCTTAAGGGAAATGAGATATTTTGAAGAGAGAGAAAAAGAAAATAAAATATCAGATTTTGATCCGAGGAGAGAGGAAGAAAAAGAGAAAAAGGAAAAGTTGATTTCGGGAAGCCGCGGGTCCGTTTTCGTTCGTCGAGACTGTTGAGGATTTTGCTGTACGCAAGGTAAGGCACATTCCGCCTTTCTCAATTTTCAGAACCGTCGAGTTTGGCGGTATTTTCTGTCCGGATTTCGTTTCCGTTACCGATTTTCGTCCGTAACTTTTGATTGATTCAGTTTTTACCGCGTAACTTTCTGTATATTGTTGAAGTGCCGAGTGTGCAGTTTTTGGTTATTTTCCGAAGATTTTTGTCCGGGTATTTTTGATTCGGCAGCGTTTTCAGTTGATTTCATTTTTCTGTGAATCCGTAAATTCTCTGTGCAGTAGAATAAATGTTCTGGAATATGATTATCTATGTTCTGTGCGAATTTGGTAAATTTTCTTTGCAGGAAATTTTGTGTAAATTCCGTCTACTGCCGTTGTGCTGCCCGATTTTTGTCTGATTTCTGATTTGCCCGGATTTCTTCTGAATTGAAATGCTATCTGTATGTGCTATAAAAAGGGAGTTATAAGGGGCCTGGATCCTATGAGATTCAGTTAGTGTCAGAGAAATTCTTAGTTGAGCTCAAGTTGGAGAAATTTCTGTTCAGTTCCGGATCCGAGGAATTCTGTTATTCTGGTGCCGTGAGCACACTTAGCTATTTATTACTCAGAGAAATTCTGGTGCCGTGAGCACATGGGAGACATAAGGGTCAGAATCCGTAGTGATTCTGCTTAGTTTAGTTTTAGCTATTAAATATATATCTGTTCTGTTGATATCTGATTTCCGTATCTGTTCTGTAAGCAATTCTGCTTCTGATTTCTGTAAGCAATTATGATTCTGAGATGATATGATCTGCAATTCTGATTTCTGATTTTGTTAATGTGATATGTCTGATTCTGTCCTGTTTCTGATACGATTTCTGTTCCGTACAACTCTGTATAATTCTGACTCTGTTGATTTATTATGTTCTGTTTGTACTCTGAATCCGTACGACTCTGATTCTGATTTGATATCTGTTCGTATCTGTTCTGATTCTATTCTGTTTCTTTCTGATATGTCCGGTTTGACAATCTGTACGATTCTATTCCGATTTCTGATCTGATTTCTGTCTGATGAGTTTGGTTTTGAATTCTGAAAGTTTTGATTGGAGGTTTGTTGCTTTGCTGAGCTGTTGAGCTCACTCTTGTTTTCTGGTGGTTTTCAGGTTCTGGGAAAGGGAAGGAAGTCCAGGAGTAGATTTCTGAGTCTGATTCGTATAGGTATTTGTTGTACCTTTTGATTTTTGTACAGTCATGGCTTTTCTGTTCTGTCTTTCTTTCTGTTCAAAAGCCATGCACTGTATTTGTAGATGATTGTATTTGAGGAAAAGACAAGATAGATGTTTTGTTCCGCTGTATTTGGTGATTTATAGTAGCTCTGTTGTTCTGCGTTTGTGTGGCCGTTTTGAGAATTATTTGGAAGATTCAGTTCCGAAACCAATTCCCAAACCAGATCCTGGTTAGTTTGTTTAGGCTGGTCGCGATCCGGTTTGGGCGGGATCCGTCCCCGTCGAATCGGGTCGTGACAAAGCCTTTTGAGTGGTATCAGAGCCAGGTTTGGAAACTGGTTGGATTGTAAGACAGAGCTATAGGAAGTGATCAGTGAGTCTGTCTAGGGGTAGTTTTGGGTCGTTTGGCTTTTTATTGTGTTGCTTTCGTGTTGTTTTTGTGATAGTTTTCCGGATTTTCTGGATTTTTCTGTATGGATCAGCCAGACCCAGACATGACAGACGGGCAGAGTGCCAGTCAGGCAGCACCCGTGGGAAGTACAGCCCCAGTGGCCGGTGCTGATACACTTGCTCAGTTTGCTACACTTGTTGCTCAGATGATGAGCGAGACTCAGAGCAGAGCTGTTACTGTCAGATCAGAGGATATTGATAGACATTTACAGTTATTTTTGAGGTTGAAACCTCCGAGATTTGAGGGCGCTGTTGAGCCCAAAGCAGCCGAGGAGTGGCTGAGGAGATTGGAAAAGACTTTTGATGGGATGCAGTGTCCAGCGGATAGGAAAGTTCCGTTGGCAGTTTTTCTGTTGGATGGAGAGGCTGAGCACTGGTGGGAAGGCCAGCAGGCGGCCAGATTTCAGGGTAGGCTGAACTCTTTGATCACTTGGGACGAGTTCACTGAGGTATTTCGAGACTGGTTTGTTCCCCCTTCTGCACGACAGCAGATGCAGGAGAGTTTTCTGAGACTGGTTCAGGGGAGCAAGACGGTAATGCAGTACGAGGCTGAGTTTACTGCACTAGCCAGGTATGCTCCGCAGCTAGTGAGCACTTCTGCTGAGAGGTGCTACAGATTTCTGAGGGGATTGCGAGATAGTCTGAGGCAGCCCCTGGTGCCTTTTCACATTTCTGATTTCGCTGAGCTTGTGGAGCGAGCTCGTCTGATTGAGAATGATCTGATGGCTACTCAGCAGCGGTGGACTGCGAGTAGGAAGAGATTTGGCGGTGAGGCTTCTGGCAGTGGTTCCTCTGGGAAGAGGAGATTTGTGACTGGTTCTGGATCCGGAGTCTACAGATCTGACTCCAGGAGGAGTGGAGAATCGTCTGGTACTGCTACCAGTACGACGAGTTCAGGATCTGTCAGTGGGGCACCTGTGTGCCAGAGTTGTGGACGGCGACATCATGGCCAGTGCTATAGGATGGCTGGTCTGTGTTTCAGATGTGGTCAGCCTGGACATAGGATTGCAGAGTGTCCACAGGCTGGATTTGATCGACGTTCTGAGTTCCGACCTGAGGGCTCTGTTAGACCTACCGGTTCTGCAGCAGGAAGACTGAGGACTGTTCCTCCTCGCCCTGAGGGATTTTCTGGAAGAGGTGGTAGTACTAGTTCTGGACCACGGAGACCACCTACGGTTCAGAGGGAGCAGAGTAGTTCTGTTGCTTCAGCTCCTGCTCTAGTTCAGCCACGAGTTTACAGCCTGAGTCAGCAGGAGGCTCGTGATGCTCCGGATGTTGTGACAGGTACGATTTATATTTCTGATCAGCCCTATCGTGTTTTGTTTGACTCTGGAGCTAGTCACTCTTTTCTGTCCGAGCGCTGTTTTGAGCTTTTGCGTTTGGATTCTGTTTTGTTGCCGATTTCTCTTTCTGTGATTTTACCGGCTGGAAGTAATTTGATTGCCCGCAAGTTTTGTTTTTGTGAGATTGACATTGCTGGCAAGAAGTGGAAGTCAAGCCTGATTTTGTTACCGATTTCTTCGTATGACGTAATTTTGGGCATGGATTGGCTGAGTCTGTATGAGGCTCAGATTGATTGTCTGAAGAAGCAAGTGAGTTTGCTTGTGGCTGGAGAGAGAGTTGTATTTCAGGGATTACGAGGTGTTCTCTCCAGTCTGATTTATGCGTTGGAGGTGAGCAAAATGTGGAAGAAGGGTTACCCAGTGTTTTTGGCTTCGGTGCGGGATCTGAACCTGGAGGTTGGTTCTGTTTCTGAGATCCCAGTGGTACGGGAGTTTGTCGATGTTTTTCCTGAGGAGTTGGTTGGTTTACCTCCGGATAGAGAGGTGGAGTTCTCTATCGATGTTTTTCCGGGTACAGCTCCTATATCAAAAGCTCCGTACAGAATGGCACCGAAAGAACTTTCTGAGTTGAAAGTTCAGCTTCAGGAGCTAGTTGACAGAGGTTTTGTCCGTCCTAGTGTTTCGCCTTGGGGAGCACCTGTTTTGTTCGTAAAGAAGAAGGACGGGACACTCCGTATGTGTGTTGATTACAGAGATTTGAACAAGGTCACTATCAAGAATAAGTATCCTTTGCCTCGGATCGACGACTTGTTTGATCAGCTTTCCGGATCTTCAGTATTTTCGAAGATTGATTTGCGATCCGATACTATCAGGTGAAGGTGAAGGAATCTGATGTGGTGAAGACTGCTTTCAGTACTCGGTACGGGCACTACGAGTTTTTAGTTATGCCTTTTGGGGTAACTAATGCGCCTGCTATTTTCATGGATCTGATGAACCGAGTATTCAGGGAGTTTCTGGATCAGTTCGTGATCGTCTTTATTGATGATATTTTGGTGTATTCTGCTTCTAAGGATGAGCATGCCAGACATTTGAGCATTGTGTTGGAGACCTTGAGGCGGCATCAGCTGTATGCCAAGTTCTCCAAGTGTGAATTCTGGCTGAAGAGTATTTCTTTTCTGGGGCATGTGATTAGCGGAGAAGGCATTTCTGTTGATCCCCAGAAGATTCAGGCGGTTGCTGATTGGCCAAGGCCGACTACGGTATTTGAGGTACGTAGTTTCTTGGGCATGGCCGGGTATTATAGGAAATTTGTGAAGGGATTTTCACAGATTTCGACGCCTCTGACGAGACTGACGCAGAAGTCAGTAGCTTTTGTTTGGACACCGGAGTGTGAAGCTAGTTTTCAGAAATTGAAGGACTGTTTGACTTCAGCTCCAGTGTTAGCACTTCCGTCAGGTACGGAAGGTTTAAAGGTCTTCAGTGATGCTTCACTGAAAGGACTGGGATGTGTTCTGATGCAGCGTGGTCAGGTAATTGCTTATGCTTCTAGACAGTTAAAGCCACATGAGAAGAATTACCCGACGCACGATCTGGAGTTAGCTGCGGTAGTATTTGCTTTGAAGATTTGGCGTCATTATCTGTATGGCGTCCGTTGTGAGATCTTTACGGATCATAAGAGCCTGAAGTACATTTTTACTCAGAAGGATCTGAACCTGAGACAGAGAAGGTGGCTCGAGTTAATCAAGGACTATGATCTGACTATTCAGTACCAGCCTGGGAAGGCTAATGTGGTAGCGGACGCTTTGAGCAGGAAGTCTTCTGGATTATCAGGTATTCAGCTTACTTCCGATGACTTTCTGATTAGAGATATGGAACGCTTGCAGTTGGAGGTGATTCTCTCCAATGGGTTGGATTTGGCTCAGATGAGTATTCAGTCTAATTTGGAGACAAGGATTCAAGAAGCCCAGAAGTCAGATTCTGATTATTCGAAGTTGATTGCTCAGATTGGATCTGGTAAGACTCCTGAACTTCGAATTTCTGATTCTGGTGCTATTTTCTGCAAGAACAGGTTATGGGTACCTGTATTTGGAGATTTGAGGCAGGAGATTCTGTATGAATCTCATCATTCTGGCTATACTATTCATCCAGGCAGTGGTAAGATGTATGCTGATATGAAACTATTATTTTGGTGGCCTGGGATGAAGAAGGATGTGGCGGAGTTTGTGTCGAGATGCGAGGCCTGTCAGTTGGTGAAGGCAGAGCATCAGCGACCAGGTGGACTGTTGCAGTCGTTGCCTATCCCTGAGTGGAAGTGGGAGGAGGTGACAATGGATTTTGCGATGGGTTTTCCTCGATCACGGCAAGGACACGATGCCATCTGGGTAGTCGTAGATCGATTGACGAAGTCAGCCCATTTTCTTCCGATCAGACAGACTGATTCAGTAGAGCGCTTGGCACAGGTTTATGTTAAGGAGATTATCAGATTGCACGGCGTGCCTCGCGTGATTGTATCTGATCGAGACGGACTTTTACTTCCAGACTTTGGAAGGGCATTCAGCAAGGCTTGGGTACTAAACTGCATTTCAGTACAGCTTTTCATCCTCAGACTGATGGACAGTCTGAGAGGACCATTCAGGTATTGGAAGATCTATTGAGACTTTGTGTTTTAGATTTTGGAGGAAGCTGGGAAGATCATATCCCTTTGATTGAGTTTGCTTACAACAATAGCTTCCAATCCAGTATTGGTATGGCACCGTACGAGGCTTTGTATGGCAGGAAGTGCCGGACTCCTTTGACTCTGACGGAGGTCGGAGATAGACAGACTTTGGGTGCCACTTTTGCTGATGAAACTGTTCAGAAAATTAATTTGATTAAAGAAAGATTGAAAGCAGCTCAGGACCGTCAGCAGAAGTATTACAATCAGAAGCACAGGTTCGTTGAGTTTCAAGTCGGTGACTTTGTGTATGTCAAAGTCAGCCCGATGAAAGGTGTGGGCAGATTTGGTCAGGTAAGCAAGCTTAGTCCAAGGTATGTTGGACCTTTTGAAATTTTAGAAAGGATTGGGAAAGCTGCTTACAGACTTTTGCTTTCTGATTCGATGCCCGACGTGCATAATGTGTTTCATGTATCCACTTTGAGGAAGTGGGCATCAGACTCTGGTAAGAAGGTATCTGCTGATGAGGTTGAGATTCAGGAGAATCTGGCGTACAAGGAAGAGCCAGAGTTGATTTTGGCGTACGACATCCGAAAACTACGAAGTAAACAGATTCCGATGGTTAAAGTCCAGTGGAAGCACCGTACTGCACGGGAAGCCACTTGGGAGAAGGAGTCTGACATGAGACAGTCGTACCCGTACTTGTTTTGACGGAGGTTGGATTGGATAATGTCGAGGACGACATTTTTTTTTTAAGTTGGGGAGATTGTAATATCAGTTCTGCTCCAGGTTCGTCCGGGACGAAGTTTGATCGTCCGGGACGATCGGTACAGGTTATGCAGAAAATCAGTTTTGGTTGTATGATTCGTCGGGACGAAATTTGGATCGTCTGGACGAAAATTCTCCCGAGGACCTGTCGCCGGGGACGATGATGAAAATTTCGTCTGGACGAGGATTTTCCAGAGCACATCGTCCGGGACGAAGTGCGATCGTCCAGGACGATCTGAGCATTTCTTAAGGGAAATGAGATATTTTGAAGAGAGAGAAAAAGAAAATAAAATATCAGATTTTGATCCGAGGAGAGAGGAAGAAAAAGAGAAAAAGGAAAAGTTGATTTCGGGAAGCCGCGGGTCCGTTTTCGTTCGTCGAGACTGTTGAGGATTTTGCTGTACGCAAGGTAAGGCACATTCCGCCTTTCTCAATTTTCAGAACCGTCGAGTTTGGCGGTATTTTCTGTCCGGATTTCGTTTCCGTTACCGATTTTCGTCCGTAACTTTTGATTGATTCAGTTTTTACCGCGTAACTTTCTGTATATTGTTGAAGTGCCGAGTGTGCAGTTTTTGGTTATTTTCCGAAGATTTTTGTCCGGGTATTTTTGATTCGGCAGCGTTTTCAGTTGATTTCATTTTTCTGTGAATCCGTAAATTCTCGGTGCAGTAGAATAAATGTTCTGGAATATGATTATCTATGTTCTGTGCGAATTTGGTAAATTTTCTTTGCAGGAAATTTTGTGTAAATTCCGTCTACTGCCGTTGTGCTGCCCGATTTTTGTCTGATTTCTGATTTGCCCGGATTTCTTCTGAATTGAAATGCTATCTGTATGTGCTATAAAAAGGGAGTTATAAGGGGCCTGGATCCTATGAGATTCAGTTAGTGTCTGGAGAAATTCTTAGTTGAGCTCAAGTTGGAGAAATTTCTGTTCAGTTCCGGATCCGAGGAATTCTGTTATTCTGGTGCCGTGAGCACACTTAGCTATTTATTACTCAGAGAAATTCTGGTGCCGTGAGCACATGGGAGACATAAGGGTCAGAATCCGTAGTGATTCTGCTTAGTTTAGTTTTAGCTATTAAATATATATCTGTTCTGTTGATATCTGATTTCCGTATCTGTTCTGTAAGCAATTCTGCTTCTGATTTCTGTAAGCAATTATGATTCTGAGATGATATGATCTGCAATTCTGATTTCTGATTTTGTTAATGTGATATGTCTGATTCTGTCCTGTTTCTGATACGATTTCTGTTCCGTACAACTCTGTATAATTCTGACTCTGTTGATTTATTATGTTCTGTTTGTACTCTGAATCCGTACGACTCTGATTCTGATTTGATATCTGTTCGTATCTGTTCTGATTCTATTCTGTTTCTTTCTGATATGTCCGGTTTGACAATCTGTACGATTCTATTCCGATTTCTGATCTGATTTCTGTCTGATGAGTTTGGTTTTGAATTCTGAAAGTTTTGATTGGAGGTTTGTTGCTTTGCTGAGCTGTTGAGCTCACTCTTGTTTTCTGGTGGTTTTCAGGTTCTGGGAAAGGGAAGGAAGTCCAGGAGTAGATTTCTGAGTCTGATTCGTATAGGTATTTGTTGTACCTTTTGATTTTTGTACAGTCATGGCTTTCCTGTTATGTCTTTCTTTCTGTTCAAAAGCCATGCACTGTATTTGTAGATGATTGTATTTGAGGAAAAGACAAGATAGATGTTTTGTTCCGCTGTATTTGGTGATCTATAGTAGCTCTGTTGTTCTGCGTTTGTGTGGCCGTTTTGAGAATTATTTGGAAGATTCAGTTCCGAAACCAATTCCCAAACCAGATCCTGGTTAGTTTGTTTAGGCTGGTCGCGATCCGGTTTGGGCGGGATCCGTCCCCGTCGAATCGGGTCGTGACAACTGGCCCCTTCCATTTATCCTTTAGTGCAGGTGTTTTTGGGCCAAATGAGGCTTGCATCAATGTTCATGTCGAACAGGATGATGGGGAAACTCATATTAGTCCAGCTGCTTCTACGCCTAATGTTATTCTAATGGCTTTTTCTTGCATGAATAGTATGGGTGTTAATGTTGATTTGAGTTTTGTGAATCAATTAACATGCCCCATCTTAACTCCTCCCTAAATGTTGTTAATTGCATGGGTTCTCCTAATGACTTTTAGGCTTGTAAATCTAATGGGTTGGAACCCCCTCTTGTTGCTATTGTGAGTGTTGTTTTGGGCCGGGATGGGCATCCCATTGTTATTTTTCCTTCTGATGCTAAAAGAATTATGGATGTTGGGAATTGCGATGAAACTGTTCCTGGTTCTTGTCATGTTGAGGATGGTTTCTACATGGAAGTGTATGACGTTAACAAAGTTGTTTGAATGATTCATCTAGCGATTTGGTTATTACTTCCCATAACTCACCCTTCTCTTCTTTGGAATTAGCTTTGTCACCAATTTTGGAGGTTACGAAGGAGATTATGGCATATGTGACATTTATTGATGTTCTAGCTAATTTCTTTCATATCTAATGCTGATGTAAAAGCTCAATTGGCTTTGATAATAAAAAACACTAGTGTGGATCAATCTAATTGGCTAAATAAGTCCTTCTCCTAAGCTTGTGGGGGTGCTGGGAAGACTTTGATGAGCATGTGGATGAGTTCAAGAGATGTATAGATTAAATATGGGGCGCATTGTTGAACAAGCCTTCTCTCGTAGCGATGACAAATGTCATAGCAAAAAATCTAAGAAGATGTAATCTATTTTATCTGATAGGACCCCCACTTCGTTCTTTTGCCTCTTTTTGTTGGTGTGATTTTTCGGTTGTCATGAGCATTCTTTCATGTTGTTTGATTATTTCGTGAGATCCGGACAATGATGAGGCTTGTTTCTGCACAACCCCTGGATGGCCTTGCTTTGATGGAACCTTGGTTGTTGATTCTCTCATTATGATCAGTGGCCTTTGTTTAGGATATTGGTTCTTTCTTGTTTCATTTGTTGTTATCGTCTGCTTGGTTTATGGTTTGCTGCTTTCAATGGATGGTCCTTGCCTATCATCTGGGTGGTTGCAGGAAGCCTCCTGCCATTTTCTGAGTCCAGCTGATATCTTCGCCTTCATGACTAGTTCTTGGTTATTTTTGCGGCCTTCACAATGTCTAATTTTTTGTCCTTTTCTTTTTGAGTTTGCTTTCCTTAATTTGGTGATTATAGCTTTGTAATTATTATATGTGCTCTTTTGGGCTTTGGTTGAATTCCCTTTTTCATTGAATGAAGTTTGGGCAAGTCTCCTTAAAAAAAAGATTATGCTATTTTTTGTTTATCAAGTTTGTTTTGGTTTAATTCAATTAGAAATATAAACTTCATTTGAGATAGCTCTCAAAAGCTCTTTGTTTGGTCACTTTCAAAAAAATTTGATACTAAAAATTTATTTTAAAAAATAATAATAAAACTGTCCCAAACGAATTTAGAATTTGATCAATTTAATATTTAAAAATTTAAAATTAAAGCTAATGATTTAGCAAATTTATAAATCAAATGCACACAAATAATTAATTCGGCTATTTGTAATAATAGTATTATAAAAAATTTCTTTTAATGAATAATATTTTTACCAGCTTTATTTTTCTAATTAAATAAATTTAAAATATTATTTTTATTTAAATAATTCATTTTTATAATCCACATTTAATAATAAAATTCATATAATACATATATGCATATCAATATCTATTAAATATTCTTTCTATAATTCAGCACCTATAGTTAAACCAAAAGTTGGAAAAAACATACTCCAACAACTCCTCCTCTACAGTCCAATTACTAAATACGGACTCGTCCACCAACAAGCAGCAAAATATTCATTATGCAATTCTTCCCAACCTAAAAAACTACCAAAACTCAATGACCCACCTAATTTTTGCTTCATGAAATATAATGAGATATGGGTTCATTTGGGGCTTTCTTTCTACTTCTTAAAGCAATTTTGAGTATATTTGAATTTTTCTGTAATGTGATTTTGAAAAAGTAATAATTTTAATTAATTCAAAATTTTATTTTGACATCTAAAGATAGTGTTTTAGTTTAGTTAAAACTTCAGAACATTGTTACATGCAATCTTTGGTAATATGGTAAAATTCAAAAAATTTTGTTTTCTGTAAACTATAGAATATCAGGACAAAAATTATTTGATAGGCGTTAGAGATTTTATATAGACCAATATGAAAATATTGTTATTATTTCAGTAGTGCAAAATACGCTTTACTTTTCAATATCAATGATTGAAATATTTGAATTGGTGTTGATAAGAGATTCTATTGGCAGCGAGAAGAGATTTTGTTATCTCTTATATGACAAAAACTCTAAAACCTTAGGGCTCTTATAAGTTTGAAGTATGAGGGCATTATGATATTCCCTAAGATATGGGATTTTGTTGGCGGAGAGATGAAATTATGTTGGCGCGCGCGGCGAGAATGGATTGTATTGTTTATTTGTATTTTGGAAGTTTGAGCCTGAGAACTATTCTGATATTTTCTATAATATATTTATTTATGTTTCAATCTCAGTTTATTTTCAATAGTTATTTAAATGCATTATGTATCAGTAAATGTTTTAATATTCACTTTCTATACAATGCTTCATTTTGTTATTTTAGTATTTTCAACTCTTTTGGTGGATGTTATTGATTAATGTTTTAGGCTATGATAAAATGTTAAGCTATGTTAGCTCCCTCTTGCCTTTCCTTATATTTTTAGGTTGGCGAAAATATAAGGAGCGAGCTAAGTAGTGTCGATATCAGGCTCTGATCTATGTTGTAGGTATGCCTTTTGGCTAGTTTCATTTTTACAAGCTTGA
Source organism: Dendrobium nobile (assembly GCA_022539455.1). Lineage (NCBI taxonomy): Eukaryota > Viridiplantae > Streptophyta > Magnoliopsida > Asparagales > Orchidaceae > Dendrobium > Dendrobium nobile. Next base: position 6,483,396 of record CM039731.1, read on the forward strand.
TTTTTTTTTTTTATACTTTTTATTGTCATACACTATTATGGATAGACCTCAAATTATATATGTATTTTTTTCTCTATTATCAAAACAAATTTATCCTCCTAGTAGATCCAAAAACAATAATACTTCTTTCTTCTTAAAAATTACAAAGATTTCACTTGCAATCACCCAGAAAAAACTTCTTATTTTCTTTCTCAGATGATACTCCTCTTCTCTTTCTTTTTCTCTCCTCATTTGCTAGTTCTAATTGTGGGATGCATACACACAATACAACCACCACTTTATATAATGCTTAGATATGATTGTTAGCAAATATTAATTTAATGAAGCTTGATTCTGATAGCAATCATCTTCAAAACAAGGTAAATTAAATAAATTAATCTTAAGTTAGGTTAGCGATTATCTTCAAAAAATCGGTTGTGACTAAATTTTAAGTTAGTAAAACAATTCTTGAAAAATCAAGGTCAAGTCTTATCTAAGATAGTGAAATTATACTTCATTAATAATCTCCCACTTAGAGTCTAAATTTCTAATATACTAGCTTAATGATCATGTTTGAAGTCTTCTTTGTGAAGCACCTCCATGTCTTCAGTTGAGAAGGTCAATTAATGTTACAATACCTCAATCCCTCATTTGCAAATTTGTTAGGATTTTCCTTAATTAATGTTTTCTTTATAAATGTATTACTTCTTTTATTTACAATATATCATGCAATCATGATATGTCCAATGAAAGTTCTCACTTTTTTTGAAATATTATATTATAGTAGACAGCTTTCTTGTTGCTTTCTAAAGCAGCTTTTAGTACACAATTTTTTGAATTAGAAAATTTATACTTATTGCGGGAATTTACGCGACGATAGAGTTAGAATACTACGTCTTAGCGTTGCACGGATAACCAGCTCACAGATAGAAAACACAAGATTTTTACGTGGAAAGCCCTAAAAAAAGGGAAAAACCACGAGGCCTGGCCCAGTTGAAAATGATTCCACTAGAACTTGAGTTGGTTACAATGGATTGACTCGCCTCCAAGGGCGATCAGATTACTAGTAATATTTGTACGACAGAAGTCCGAGTGTCAGGTGATGGATCGACAAAACTTCGGGCTTCAGGTAATGTGGCAGAACTCCAGGCATGAGGTGGTGATCGGGCAAAGGTGAGGGCCTCAGGTGGTGGTCCGGCGAAGGTGAGGGCCTCAGGTGGTGGTCCAATGAAGGCGAGGGCCTCAGGTGGTGGTCCGGCGAAGGCGAGGGCCTCAGGTGGTGGTTCGGCGAAGGCGAGGGCCTCAGGTGGTGGTCCGACGAAGGTTAAGGCCTTAGGTGGTGTTTCGGCGATGGTGAGGGCTTCAGGTGGTGGTTCGACGAAAGTGAGGGCCATAGGTGGTGGTCTGATGAAGGTGAGGGCCTAAGGTGGTGGTCCGACGAAGCTGCCGTGGTGGTCCAGCGAAATTCTGGCGGTGGTCCGGTGAAACTCTGGCGGTGGTCCGACGAAACTCCGGTAATGGTCGAGGAGGAGCTTCTTCCTTCTTTTCTTCTCTTCTTGCTTTGGTCCCCTTTCAAGAGAAATGATGGGTCTATTTATAGATTTTCTGGAGTGGCATGACCTGTAAATAGGTGAGAGATCAGGGGTAAATATGGAGTGATTGGATGGACGGCCGATATTGAATCCCTTGATCATGGGCCGTTCGTTAGACATTTGGAGGTCTTAATGATTTCAGAATTTAGTGATCATGGGCTCGTTGGACTCGTCTCGTTGAGCTTCTCGATTCCACTATAAGCTTGTCATGTTTATAAACCGTTTGGTAACTCAAAAAGTGGTAGCTTTCAACAGCGCTTCGGGTACTTTTTTTTTACCAGAAAAACATTACATTCCATAAATAAAAGCGATTATAAGAACCCAAAAGCAAAAGAAAAAACAAGAGGAAAGAAATAACCCTGAGGGCTCAGTAGAAGGCTGGGACTACCAGCGTCCCATAATGCAAACTCGGACCGTCCAATTGGAGAAGTTGCGAGCCTAACGAGAACATAACCAAGGTTGCCACGAGCCAGCAGATGGAAACGCGAGCCCCAGCCACATCATAGCCCAACAACAAACCACGAAAACATAAAATAGAGAACCCAAAAGCTGAGGCCCACAGAGAGAACTAGACCGAGATCACAAAGAGAGCACCGAAAAAGGTCCCAACCAGACCAGAGACACTACAGGAAAAACGTCAAAAACCGGCGGTTAGTAAGGCAAAACCGGCGGTTTTAAATTATACCGACGGTTTTTACGCCGCCGGTAAAATTGGCGTAGGAAACATTTACCGGCGGCTTATTACCGGCGGTTCTGTTAGGCGATTTTCCGGCGGCTTATACCGCAGTGACTACCCGATTTGCAACCGGCGGTTTTCCGGCCGTTAAACCGCCGGTTATATTACCGACGGCTAACCGGTGGTCACTTTACCGACGGTATGCCGGTGGTTAAAGAGGCCGTTGTGCGGTCGCTTAATCGCCGGCTAGCGTCGGTACACCGCCGGTTATTTTACCGACGGCACCCGGCGGTCATGGCCGACGGTATTACTGGCGGTATACACCGCCGGGCTTTCACCGGATAACCGCCGGTGACCATCGGTAACCTCCGGTATATTACCGGCGGTTTAGGGGAATTACCTGCGGCTTAGCTTAAGCCGTCCGGTATCGTCGTTTCCGGTGGCCAAGCCGCCGGTTGGCCGCCGGAAACCTGTAGCACCTGAAAAAAAAATTGACAATATTCCCTCTATTTGAGGGAGGTTCACCCTAAATTCTAAACCTACAGAAATAGCATTACATAATAAGATATTTTGGGCAACACGCCGCTATATTCATCACAATTATATACATAACCACAAATTAAATAAACAAGTTTACAATTAAACATTAAGAAGTTCTAAATAAGTTCATCAAACATAAAATAAGTTCACCAAGTTCTAAATTCAATAAGGTTACAATCACAAGTTCTAAATACAATTATCAAACATAAAAAAGATCTAATCCTCAGCTGTATCCTCACTGTCTGGAGATGGCTGCTCCTCTTGCTCCTTCTTCCTTTGATTTTCAACTCTATATGATTGCAGCTCTGCTTGCATTTCATTTTGAACTTTTCTCATTTCTTCAATCTCTCTATATTGAACCCTTCTCATCTCTTCAATCTCCCTAGTCAGCGCTCACTGTCTAGAGAGCGGTCGTCGGCAGCAAAACATTACGCACGATCTAACGAGATGGGCGGAGGCGACAGCAGAGCTCGTCCGAAGAGAGAGAAGGAAATATTAGAAATGAAATGCAAGGCTCGGGCCCGTTCATTTTAGGGCATTTACCGGCGGTCTTCCCGTGGTCGTGACTGCCGGTAATTTCATCACTTATCAACGGCGGTATACGCCGCCGATAAACCGCCGGTACTATTGAAGACCGGCGGTCTAACCAGCAGTTACAAGACCATCGCTAATGCTGGCGGTCCAACGTTACGAAACTCCCGGGTAGGCCGCCGGTACTAGACGGCGGCCATTGCGCCGGATGAACCGCCGGTAATACCGGTGGTCCTTTAACCGCCGGTAAGTAGCAATTTTCCTGTAGTGAGAGCAGTTATCAAATTTAACCCATGAAAAGTAAACCATTACTGACCACGTCTACCTCTACCACGTGCCCGACCATGAGAGGCAGTGGAAACAAGTGGTTTATCACGCAACAGGTCAAAAGAGTTGCCCGGATCCTCCTTATCAAATAATTCGACAGAGTCCGAATCAGTCGAGTAGTCATGTAGCCAATCCAATTGCATACGAGAAGCCAATCCTGAATTGTCTCCCACATGATACACTAAACTTGGCGGATCAATTAACGTAATAGGAACATCCACAAAATTGTTGTTAATTAAACAGTCATCCATGACAAGAAGAGAACTGGAGTTGGCAGGCACTACACCAACCCCCGCACCTATATTATCAGACGGGAGAGCAGCAACCACAAGAGGCTTAAGAGAAAATTCACCCAAAACAGCTGGGGCAGACACCACCGGCACCAAACGATCAACACCACCATTATTATCAGCACTAAAACAGGTTATATGGGAATTCACCAAGGGATCTAAAGTACCTGAAATCGAACCATGAGGAAAAAAGGGTAAGGCATCAGGGGATAAAACAACCCTATCACCAGCAACAGCATTACCACCCGAACAATCCACATTATTATCCACCTCAATTTCCACATTTTCAACCACTAAATTAGTTGGATGGATATCCAAATCCACCAAATGAAGCACAGGCTGCGTATCCAAATCCAAGGAAGGAGGAATGGGATCAGCAGAAACAACCTCAACATTAGAAGAAGGGAGAATAGGGTTCGAAACATTTAAAACCTTCTTAGCAGCCTTAGACGACACAAATAAATCAACCACAGGACGGCAATAACCCGACAAATGCATAAATTTTTTACACGAAGAACAAAAGGAAGGAAATTCCTCCATAACAACATTTTGCATATACCCAGAAGATTCGGGGCCTACCCAAACACGATCGGGATAGGATTTAGTAACATCTAATTCCACTAACATACGAGTAAGAGAAGGCCTAGACCCAATAGCAGTAGCAGTATCGATTTGGAGGGGTTTTCCAAATATTAAACCCAAACCATAAAGTATGCGGGGAGTGAAGAGATGTCGGCGCAATAGAGGAAAAGACACCCATATGGGTACAACCGACGACTCCACCCCAATATCCATAGAGGGCTGCCATTTAGTGAGTTTCATATAGCAGTTATACACTAAGTAAGATCCATGGCAAAATACCCAACAATAATCAAGATCATTTTTAAGCTTAATGAGGATATGAGACGGATCAAGCAACGTAATAGAAAAATCATCATTCAATTTGAGATTGAAGAAAAATTGACAAATAGAGTCCAAAGAAGGGCGCTTAGAAGGAAAAAATCCGACCAAAGAGAACTGGAAAGGCGCGGCCAGCACAGAGATTTCTTGTTTCGAGATCCAAAGAGAGGGAATGCCACGAAAAGATGAAACTCTAAGTTCCGGAAAAATATTATCATCTTGCCTACCCGCAAGAACATCCAAAAAAGAACGAGAAGATGCAGAAACCCCCAAAAAACTAGGGTCGCTAAACTTCGGCGGCATGCCGACAAGCGCTGGGCAAAAACAAAGCAAAGAAAATCAAGAGTGAAAACAAATAAGATGAACAGGAACTTCCCTAAAGGAACGTCGCCCTGAAAGCGAAGATCACCAGCCACTGAATCACCGGCTAATGCTAGGGCAAAAAGCCCTAGCAGAGCGGAAACGGAAACTAGGGCGAAACATCTGCAGGATAAATTTGTTATATTTTAAGCTCTACGACTACAGCGCTTCGGGTCCTTAGTTTGGACTCATTTGGGATCAAATTGAGTCGAATTTGGTGTCGTTGGATTCATATTCTCGAGACGCTCAGTTTGAGAATAAGTTTGATGAAATCGAAGTTTAGGTGATTCCAAAATTAATTTTTGAAGTTTCCAGCTTGATTTTGCCTTAATATTTGTGCCTGATCAAGATAATTTTTTGATGATATATCATTTGCCCCCTATTTTTGGACGCCGAAGCTCCAAAAATTCAAAAATACTAATTTTGACATTTAACATTGCCCGAATTGTAAAAGATTACATTTCAAAAATTATAACCTTGCTTAAATGTGATCACAGAGGCCCCGTTGATCTTCGAAAGTGTCAAAACTGAGTTTGAAATGTCAAAAAATGTGTATGGGACCCCAAAATTGTCAAATTTTGACCATTCGGGCCAAAAATCGGGCCCGAACATGCATAGGCGGCTGAACCGGCCGACCGCCGCAGGTTGGGTTTTATTTTTTGAATTTTTTATTTTTTTTTGAATCGCCGGCAATTCTCAGCGGTATTCCAAAACTACCCGAAATAATTTATTATTATTATTATTATTATTATTATTATTATTATTATTATTATTATTATTATTATTATTATTATTATTATTATTATTATTATTATTATTGTTACTATTTTAACTTCTTTAACACCCTCTCACACCTATAAATACTCCCCCCCCCTGGGGTATGAAAATTCACACCTTCTTCTCTCTCTCTATTCTTACAATTGAGACTTTCCCTTAGTCCTCTAAGGCTCCTCTCTTTATAGGAATGTCCGGAGATCCCCCCCTTCTCCTTCTATTCTTTCAATTTAGGCTTTCCCTTGGTCTTTCAAGGCCCCTCTCTTTGCAAGAAAGTTCGGAGATCCCCCTTCTTCCCCAAACACCCTTAAGTAGGAGAAATGTCAGGTGATAGCCTTCCATCGAGAGATCCTGCGATAAAGGGAGACCCCATCACACCGTATGATTACAAGCGGAGGCCAAATCAGGAAGCGAGGGTATATAAGACAACATCAACTGTTACAAGTGACTTCCTGATTCTTTTTTGTAAGAATTTTCATTTCCCGAATGTTGTGGTGACAATTGTCCCTAAGAGGTCTGATCAGGCTAGCCTTCCTTCTCCCGGGTACTTGACTATTTCTAAGACCAACTTGCGAGCGGGGTTACGCTTTCCACCTCATGCTGAGTTGATTGAAATTTTATAGTGGTGTGGGGTGAACCTATCCCAATTTTTATATTGTGACATGCATAGGTGTGTAATATTTAGATCCAAATGATTGGATGTGCATACCCATAATCCTTCAAAGAATAGGGCAAGTGCAATTTTTTGTGAAAAATGATTGGGGCCTAATAAAGAAATGACGAAAGATAAAGGATCTGCCAACCCCTCTGTATGTCAAGGAAGAAGACATAATGAGGATCTTCAAGGTTCCTAATATCGAATATCTTTTATTCAAGGTTCGTCACATGAGTAGATACACCGAGGAAGAGTTCTTGTTCAAGGTTGGGCTATCGTTTCACATTGAAAGGTCTGATGCAAGGATGTTGAAGTCATCTTCCAAGGTTCCCGAGCCCCCTGCCCCAACTTCAAAGGTGGCTCCCAAACGACCGACAAGAGGTGAAGACCTCCAGGTTTTGAAGAAGAAGAGGTTGGAGGGGACCGCGATAAATACTGATAAAGCTCTACCAGACTCCTCCCTAGCCAAGTTCCACATCCCTGAGGATATCTTAAATCATCAATGTATCGGAAGTCATAAAGCTGGTGACTTGGTGAGTAATATCTTCTCAATGTTTTTTCTCTTTTTCTTCTGGGGTGGATTCTAACACACTTTTCTTTATATTTCAATTTTCGCACCTTGGGATCGAGCTCACCAATGCTTTGAATGAATGTAATAGTGAATTTGTGAAGATCAAATATCTTCAAGGAGAGTTTAAGCCGAAGTACGATCATAAGACCAAGGAGGCAAAGGTGCTTGAAGAGGAGTTGAGCGAGTGTAGGACTGTGTTGGGCATCACAATGTACTCCGTATCTCTTCAAAATAGCAGGCAGATAAGCATCAAATTGATCTGGTGGAGGCACAAGCGACAATCACTCAGATTTTGAAGGATTAAAAGGCCTCCGGAGTGAAGATAATTTTGCTTGAGGTGAAGGATAAGAGGTCCCAGACTCGTATAGTTGAGAAGGAGGCCACTTTGTCTGGCTCAAAACCTTCAAGAGTCATTGAAGATTTTAGGAAATCTATAGCTTTCAGGACCATCATCTAGGATCACATTTAGAAGGCTCGAGGTCATATCTATGATGTAGAAGTGAAGGCGTTAGAGTAGCAGTGTATTGATGATGGATTCATTCCGGGCTTTTTGAAGGGGGTTTGCCTGATACAATGGAAGATCGAAGTTCAAGTCGAAGGTGTGACCCCTAGCTAGGCTTCATATGACTTTTCTTCATGTTCTGATGGAAATAAGATAGAGAGTGAGCTATAGATGGTCTTTGATCTTGATGTGGATGATGAGATTGTAGATATTGAGTAGTATTTTTATTTTCTACTATTTGTACTTCTTTATCGTTTTTAGCGATTATAATGTACTAGATGTTTGTATTGATATATATAATCTTATATAATTTAATAGAAAATTATTGGTATTTTTATCTGGCTACTGAACATTTATGTGCCTTTATTCAACCTGAGTAAATTTTATTTATGCTTGTTTAAGATACTCGTCTTGTCTGAGACTTTTAGTTAATGCATTCCAACCTGTGTGGAGGAGGTTAGAAGAATCCATTAAGGATGTATGACCTATCTGAGGTTATATGTCAAAGCATCACTCGATGACGATAACCTGTATGGAAGAGGTTGAAAGAATCCACTAAGGATGTGCATCTTATCCGAGATAGATTGCTAGAGTTTTCTCGATGGCATTAACCTATGTGGAAGAGATCGGATCTAATCCCTCTGAGATTGATCATCCAGTGATTGAGGTATATCAAAGAGTTTATATGCCTCGAATAAAGGATATAATAATTAAGTGACACCCATCTAGATTGTTTGACCTATCTGATGTTGTTGATTAAAGCATTATTTAATGCTTTTTAACTTGTGTGAAAGAGATAGGATCAAATTCCCCTGGGATTAATCATCCAGTGATTAAGCTACATTAATGATAGTGTGTTGCTCGAACAAAGGATCTCAAGATTGAAGTTCACAGCTTGTGCGAATCTATCGATACAATTTTACTTGAAGAAGATAATAACATAACTTAATGAAGAAATATAGTTCTATTGCATTAAACAAAGGCATAGCTCCCTGAGATAACTTAGGGATGAAGAAGATACAAACACCACAAACAACCATGTTCAAAACTGAATACATACAACTGTTGGTGGAATTTTGAAAATATGTTTTGAAAAGATTAGTTTTCTTTGGGGATTTTAAGATTAAGGTTGAGTTCTAATTCTAAGGTCGAATCAACTTGTTAGAAAGAATATATCACCCCGGGGGATGAAGATAAACTTTCATAACGGTGTTCAGGCTTAGAATTATGTAAACACATCTTGAATATTATGATCGGGTTCTAAAGAGAACTTCATATGGCCCCGAGGGAACCAAGTAGAGTTCAACTGAATACCCAATTACAATATCCAAGAAGTATGATCGTCGCATTTACATCCAAAGCCTTATCGAAGGAGATGTATCTCCCCAAAGGGAAATGACACCATTCTACGATAATTCTCCTAATGCAACGACGACGATCATTCATTAACTTTTCCCAAAGAAATCTAGTGAAGTTTTAAAATCAATTTTAAAATCAGGTGTGTGGGGTTCCAAATCTCCTACGAGCGCAAGCCCTCGTAGTTAATTACATCGTAAGAAAACGAGGTCTCCTACGAAAACTCTCGATTAAAATAATGGCAAAATTTTGTTAGATTTTCTAGGAGTGATATCAAAAAGAGATGAATTTTAGAAACTCAAAAGGGAATAGATCAAAATTGAGCAGTTATTAACGGAGTTAAAGGAGGAGAGGTAGGGGACACTTTGAGATTCCAGAACCATCCGGAAGTGTCCCAACTTAATCTAAGTGTTGGGCTTTATGTTTTAGGATTGAAATGAAGCTTTAATTAGAGTTAAGTATTTTATTAGAAATTTGGGACTATATTCCCGAAATTTGGGGTCTTATAATCAAAGATCTGCCCCGGATCCTAAATCTATTTTGGACACTGGACCACAGTCGTCCGATCCTAACTAATGCAGTGCAAGGTCTGGACTTACCCCGGCCTGGATTGGGGAGCCAGCTAACCACCTAATCGATTTAAAATACATGAATCCGGTCTTTTTATGAAAGAATGGTAGGGACGTTATAATTAAAGTTTTGGAGAGTTGGGGCCGACATCTAGAGACTCTCCTAATTGGCCCCTTTGACTTATGTTGGGTGCTAAAATGCTAAGGACTATGCAATTAAAATTTTGACTCTTTAAGTGTGTCTCTAATGCAATGCATGCTAGTTAACAACCTCAAATCAAGTATGCTTGAAATTTTAAAAACAGGCTTAGAACATAATTTTTTAGAAGACTAGACTTCCCCAGGTCCGGCACCTCGTCCTCATAGGTCAGACTATCCGGACTCTACCCGCAGGCGGGGAAGGGTCTAAAGCAAGGAAAGAGTAATGCAAAAATATGCATGCGACCCCGGGGGTCGATCCCCGGCTAATTCCCTAGATTCGTTATCTTTCTATGTTATTTAGACTCACTAAAATTTTAGACTTTTAAAATTATGAGTAGAAAAGTTTCACACCCTCACGAGCCTCACGTATCCAGGCGAAAACAAAGAGCGGCATGCAATCGCCAAAAAACTAGTAAAAACAAGTAATCCTAGAGGCAATCGAATCATCACATCAAATATAAATTAATTAATAAATGTCCATAGGCAAAGTTGCCTTGCTTATTACAAACCAGAATATTGCAGAAAGTAAAGTGGCCGGGCACCACTGACAACAACCCGGATTCTAAACCTAGTAATGACGCAAGTTATTTTGAGTGGGATACTCTCAATCTTTAAATCTTCAAATCTTCAATTTCATTCTTCTTTGGACTCCTTTTCTTCAATCTTCTTGGAATCTTCGTAGTGGATTACCCAAATGGACAAGAGGGCACTTCCCTCTAAGGGGGAAGGCCACTCTTTCCTCTTTGGGTAAGGAAGAGGTATGATCCAAATTTGGATTTCCAAATGGAAAAGGAGTGTTCCCTAAAGGGGTATCCTTTCCTCTTTGGAATCCAAGCTTTGGATCTATGTATCCCAATTCAAAATAAACTTTCACAACACTTGACACTTGCACAAATTACATTTATATCAAAATAAAAGATCTAGACTCACCTGCAGGGTTATCCTAAGCAATTAATATATATAAAGCAGTTATTCCCAAGCAGTTGTATATGAGCAAAAAAGTAAACACACTGGCCACGCTCTTTTTATGATTTGGGGGCTTTAGCAGCTGAAGCACCTGTGCAAAGAGTTTATAATATTTATGCATTTTTTGATTTGCCCCCTTTTTTTATTGCCCTGCATGAGCGTGGCCACCTGCAGAAAACTGTGTCAACATCCAGATCGTACCTAACCTAAGGGTAATCTAATCGCCAAACACATCAATCCATCCACAGAGTACAGAAAAAGTAAACAGACACAGCAAAGCAATTTCATCCACAACATGCAGTGAAAACTACGAAAAATCCGGCACACAGCAGTAAAGTAAACACCGGCCTAACCTAGATCTAGAGTTGGTTGTCCTAGCACATCATCTAAAGTGTGTGAGAAAGGTCGTGTGGCTGGGGTAGATCCTAAAGTGGGTTATTAATTGAAGTTGTCTAAAGGTCTGGATTTGTTAAGGCTTAAAAGGGAATTTAGATTAAAATTTAAGTATTAATGAATTAAGAATTTTAATTAAACATGTTTTAAAAGTTAATTGATTACTACCTTTGTTTCACACCGAGGCCGTGAAGTTTATTTCACCTTCCTTGGGGCTAAGCTAATAGCCTCGTAGGCCTGGGTTACCCAGTAGCAATCGGGGTTGATTAAGTTATTTAAAATTGGTTGGAATTAAAAGAGTGGATTAATATTAAAATGAATTAATTACTGATTTTTAAAGTTGATTAATTTAAGTTCGCCATTAATTGATTCGTGGCGTTGTGCCACCAGGCTCGAGGAACCAGCCTCCTTAGGACACTTAGCCCCGCAGCCCGGAGTAGTCCAGCCGATAAACCAAATTAATGTAATTGAATTAGAGACTTTTAAAAATGTTAAATAATTAAAAAGTTAATCCATTTTAAGGTTTGACACCCTTTAGAATCCATTCGTGGCGTTGTGCCACCAGGCTCGAGGAACCAGCCTCCTTAGGACACTTAGCCCCGCAGCCCAGAGTAGTCCAGCCAATAAACTTCAACTTTAGGGTGGTTGTTGTGTTTTAAAGGGTTTGTTAAGTGTTTTAAACATTAAGCCAACATTTTCTGGTGTTTTGGAATAATTTTGAATTTTATGAATTTTTGAATATTTTAATGATTTAATTAAGGGGTTGAAAATGACTTTTTGATTAAGTTCAAATTCTGGAATGTTTGTATTTTATTAAAATACTAGACCTTACTACGATCAGTTAGAAGGTAGGTACGTTAAAATCGGATTTTTCTACATTTTATTACGACGGTTTGAAGTTTTGAACTAGTTTTAACTTAAAGTTGACCGATTTGTTGACTTTTTAAAACATTGCAAATTTCTGGAATTTAATATTTTTAATAAATACTAGACATCAATATGAGTTGAATGCAAGTGAGTTTGGGTAATTTGGATTTTTCTAGAATTAGTTATGGATTATGCTTCAAATGGGTTTTGGGAATTTCTTAATTAGAAGGCCTCTTTTGTGATTTTGCTTCAAACAAGTTCCCAACTTCTTGAAAACACCTCCAAAGGTCAGAAATAACCTAAGGAGGGATTCCCAAGTGTTTGGGAGATTTTTGGATTTTTATATTATTATTAATTAATTATCTTAATTAAATATTGGTTTTCTCTTAAAATTAAATTAGGGTTTAAATTGCTGTCAAATCAAAGGGCTTTTACTTATCATAGATTAAGGACTGAATTCTGGTCAGTTTAAGGGTTTATATGTAATTTTTGGATTTAAATTGGATTTATTACAATTTTTAGAAGTTTCAAAGGCTTAATTAAGGGTTTAAGGCTTAGAAAATTAATTAGGGGACCTAATGATCTCAAAAATCAGTGAAAATTTCCCTAGGGGTTGAGGGTGTCACTAAGTTCAAATGTTCAAAGTTTCAACTCAAGGGAAAGTGAACCCTAATTATGGAAATTTTTCTAGGTTTTCTATAGAAATCCTTAATTATTGTCCTTAATGACACTAAGTTTAATGGGCTCAAATCAATGTATTGTCTAACCCTTAAACAAAGCATGAATAAGCACATGAAATGACACAATCAAGTCCTTAAAACTAGGAGAGCCTAGGCTAAGTGGTGTGTGCACAACCTAAGCATGCAATTAACTAATTAACATAATTAAGACAAAATTAGTGAATAATCAAAGAATGATCATCCACTAATCATCCCCTTTACTTCTATTCAAATATGCTCAATCAACATTTAAGATCCCAAGTGACTTCTTAAACACTTGAAGATTTACATATATATAATTTCAAAATATATATTAAAATACATAAATATAAATGAATATCTATATATAAATAGAAATATATATTATAAAATAATTAAATATATTATTAAAATACATGTTAATGAGTTGAAGGATCCACTGATCTCCATAGAAGTTTGAAAATAATAAAAAGATTTTCCTTATATTTTTCAAAATACTTGATATTTAATTAAATGTAAAAAAAGGTTAATAAGCTTCAATAATTCAAAATACCATCAAAATCTATTCAAATAATATTGACAATTTTTCTGGAGACCAGCCATACTCTCAACAACATGCATGCCAAATTTCAGATAAAAATAATTTATACATAATTAATTAAAAATAAAATACATATTTCTGTATTTCTTAAATTACTAATAAAATAATAGTCAAAATAGATTGATTTTATTTTTAAAATAAACTAGACAAAATTCTGAACAATTTGATATATTATACCTAATTTTTGGCTTTGTATTTAATTTACTATGATTTTTTAAAGTTTCAATAATTAAAACTAATTAAAACTCATTTTCCTTAATCAAATGGCGGCGGTCAGACACGCGGCACACTCGGATTCGTGGGATCGGAACCGCGCGGCGGCGGGGACACGCGTCGGCTGCGGGCCGTTTCACGCGGTTTTCACTTAACCACGTCAGCGGCTCGTAGTAGCCGTTGGATTAACCGCGGGTTCGATCCAACGGCTGAGATCAGATCCCGCGGTTTGATCTCAGCAGGAGAGGATCAAACGGCGGAGATTCGATCCCGCTGTTCCGAATGGACGGCCCTGATCTCGCCGGACGGCTGATCGAACGACGGATCGAAAGCACGGTCGGATCAGACCGCGGAAGGGCTCGATCTGGACCGTTGATCGAACGATCAACGGTCCAGAAAACGTACACTCGCCGGAGACCGTGAGTGACGCCCTAGAAAACGTATTTCGCTACGTTCTCTCGATCGGATCGATCATTTCACTTGAAATTTTAAACGTAGATTGAAGACATGAACAGAAATCGTGGGGAATAGTTAGTTTTAACTAAAACCCTAAAAACATAAGGCTATTTAGATCTAACTAATGTGAACTAGATCTAGGGTTTTAGGGAGTTATACCGTTAGATCTTCGAAATTTCTGGATTGATGAGCTTGTAGATTGTCCAAGTGAAGATTCCCAGCGAAAATCCAAGCTCGAACGCGTCTGGATCGGCTGCTATAGGCTTGGAACGGTCTAGGTGGTGGGTTCGCCGGAGAACTCGCCGCCGGTGACGTGCAACCACTTGGATTTTGTAGTGGGGAGGTAGAGGAAGCTCTGGAGGTTCAAAACGAACTGGGGATAAGACTTGAGAGGGCTTGAGTAGTGAGAGATGATTAGGGTTAGAGTGTATGGCATTAAGCCCTTTTTCCCCTATTCAAACGCCCCCAGGCCAAACGGATGGCTGGGATTGACTCACCAGATCCTCAGATGTTGCCAAGTGTCCCTGGGACAGCCAGAAGGCTGACCCAAAGGCTGGGCACGCCTCAATCCCATTGGGCGGCTTTGGGATGAGTGGAGGAGACATTGCCATTTAAGGCTAAACCAAGGGCTGAGCTCGGTTATGGGGCCTATTAGAGAGCTTTAGGGCACCAATAGGTCGGCCTTGGGGAGTTAAATCAGGGAAAAAGGTCTAAAAGGTTGATTAAGACCTTTTAAAAGGGTTTAAGCCCTTGGTTTGACTAAATTGACCAGTCAACTGGTCAATGGAGCTGATGTGGCATCCAAGCAGGTCATGAAGTCCTTCTAAGTGGCTGGATGAGTGTGGCTTGAGCTAAGTAAGGCTTGATAGGTTGGTTTGACCTATAGGCATGGTTCTCTAAGCCTTAGGTTGACTGGTTTGACCAGTCAACACAGTCAATGGTTAGTGAGGTGACACTTAGGTAGTCCCCATGCACTAGTCAATTAAGCTAAAGGGGGATTAAGGCTTGGAATGGAGCTTAAGGGTTTAAGCCATTCCAAATGGGTCTCATTGAGTTGACTAAGTCAAACTCAATGTGGTTTGACTCCAAATAGGTTTAGGAATATTCAAGGTATTGAATGGAATGATTTCAAGGGTTTGAAGATGTTGATATAGTTAAATTAGTCAAAATGGTTCATTTGAGCTCTTAAGGGTTCATTGGGTCAAACCATGTTGACTAGGTCAACCAAGTTGACCCAATGGGTGAGTTTGGGCTGGATAAATTCAGGATGATGTTTGGAAGCCATTGGAGGTGGTCTCCAAGTCTAGAGAGGTCAATTGGGTCAAAACCCCTATTTGAACCCTTAAGGGTCTTCTTGGGTCAACCCTGTTGACTTGGTCAACCAGATTGACCTAGGAGCTGGGATTGGATTCAACAGGTTTAAAATGATATTTGAAACTTGCTGCAAGTGATTGCATTCAATTTGGAGTTCATTTGGTTTAAAAAGCATGTTTGAGCCCCACAGGGGTATTTTGGTCACTTTGGGCTCATGACCACTAGGGGCTAAAATGAGTCCAGAAAGTTTCAGTTTACTGCTCAACATATCAAGATTAATGGTCTGGAATTGATTAGAAGCTTTGGTGAAAGTTCTAAGGTCAAAATCTTCAAGGCCAAAGGTCCAGTGGCATAGGCTGTAAATATTTGAAGGTTTTACAGCCTATAGATTTTGATTTAGATTCTGGGGCTAGAGACCTTAGAATGGGCTCAAATTTGAGGGGTAACCTCTAGAGACATGTCTTATCACTTTGCAAGTGGTAGACTTTGAATCAGAGGTCATTTGACTAGGTTTCAAAGTATTTGAAAATTCAATGAAAAAGGCCTTTAGGACAGGGCCTTAAGATTTGGGATTTGGGTTTGGATTTCTGGATTTGGAATGGATTTTAAGTTTGAATGATTAATATTGAAGTATCCAAATCATTAACAATCATGTGGTGATTGTTAATGAATGGAAAGGGTCAAAGCTAGATCAAGGGTAGGCTCAAAGTCAAAGTTGAAGTTTGAATTGTCAAGTAAATTGGATCAAAGTTTGGGTGTGGTTGAAGCTTGGATTAATTTGGATTTAAATTGAATGGAGTTTGAGATTTGAATCAATCAAAAGTAGGAATTGATTTGAGGTTGAGGTTGATCAAGGATGTGGATTGGTTTGAAGTTGGAGTGATCCTAGGATCTAGAGGAGTTCTAAGATCTAGGATTTAAGGGAATCCTAGGCTCTAGAGTAGGCCCTAAGGTCTGGCTTTAGGAAAGGATCTTAGGGTCTAGAGTGGATCCTAGGATCTAGAATTAATCTAGAGTTTGAAAGGGCCTTAGTGACCTCATACAAAAATGAGGTCAACAACAACACTGAAGGCACACAATACTAAAGACATAATACTTAAAACGAGCAGCACTACTGTGCTCTACTAATAGTACTTATGAAGATTGTCTATATTCCAGGTTCGAGGAAGCATCTTTCCCTTAGCGTCCTTCAATTTGAAAGTCTTGGGCTTCACCACATCTGCTACTAAATATGGACCCTCCTAGAGGGGGGAGAGTCTATTGCATTGAGGGCCTTTTCTTGCTGCCTCGATGTTATACAGAACTAGTTCTCCAATCGATGTATGTCGTGGTTTCATCCTTTGATTATAATGATGGGCAACTCTCTGGTGATATGCAGCAACTTTAAGCATCGCCTCATTTCTTGCTTCTGGAAGGAGGTCTAAGTTGTACCTGAGTTTTTCATCGTTGTCGTTAAAATTAAAAGTTTGAATTCTATGACTTGGGACTCCAATGTCAATGAGAATAACAACTTTTAAGCTAAAGCAGAGATTATATGGGGTTTCTCCTGTTGAAGTTCTTGTCGTGGTATGATAGGCCTAGAGGACATTTGGGAGATCGTCAGCCCATTTCCCCCCAGCCTTCTCTAACCGTGTCTTCAATTCCTTCAGAATAGTCTGATTAGTGACATCTATTTATCCATTAGTCTGAGGATGGGCCACAGCCGTGTGTACTAACTGAATATGAAGATCTTGGAAAAATATGGTAAATATCCTTCCAGTGAATCGCGCTCCGTTATCGGTGATAACTTTTGCGGGAATGCCAAAATGACATATTATATTCTTCCATAGGAGCTGTTTGACATTTGCTTCGGTGATTTTTGCCAAAGGTTCTGCTTCTACCCACATTGTGAAATAGTCTACAACCAATATGATGAACTTATGTTGATCCGCCGCTATAGGAAAGGGTCCTACTATGTTAATCCCCCATTGGGCAAAAGGCTAAGGACTCTGTAACGCTGAGATCTTTATGGCAGGTAGATGGGTGAGGTTCGAATGTAACTGACAATTGTTACATTTTTTATGAGCTCTAGCGCATCCTGCTTCATTGTTGGCTAATAAAACCCCTATCTCAGGGCCTTTTAGGCTAGCGCCCTTCCGCCCAGATGCTCCCCGCAGATGCTTGAATGTACTTCTCGGAGTACATAGTTTGCCTCCGAAGGAGGAAGACATTTGAGGTATGGCTCTGTGAAAGATCATTTGTATAACTCTCCATTAATAATAGTGAAGTTTGCTGCCTATCTCTGAACTGCCACCGTCGGGTCTTTAGGAAGAACACCCTATTGTAGGAAAGTGAGAATGGGGTTGATCTAAAAAGTTTCTTTTGATTCATCTATTGATTTAATCACCCATGAGCATTGAATGCTTAGAAAGGGGATCTTCTAAATATACTTTCTTTTGAAAATGTCTCCTGTCATAGAAGTCGCCAACTTGGAGAGAGTGTATAACCTTGTATTCTGCTCCCAGAGGATATGAATGATCTGATACTTTGTTACTTAGGCTAACAAGAATTTAACTATCTGGCAATAATGGGCCAACAATGGATGGTGGGCATCGAATTCTCCCTCCACCTGAGAGGTGACTAGTTAGGAATCAATGTTAACCACCATGTCATGCACTTCACAATCAATTTCTAGCCTCAATCTAGCGATCATAACCTCATATTCAGCGACGTTATTTGTTATCGAGAACTTCAATCTAAGCCCGTTTTTGAGTATAGATTTCTATGAGGATATTAATAAGATTCTAGTACTAATACTGTAACTCCTAGAAGCTCCATCGACATATAAGGTCCAGCACGAGGAGGAAGGAGGCGCATCTAGCGGTTCATTGGAGGTATGATTAGTATATTCGGCCACAAAGTCAGCAAGCACTTGTGACTTGATGTCGGGTCAAGGTAGGAAATGGATATCAAATTCTCCAAGTTCCAGTGACCATTTGATCAATCTTCTAGATGCCTTTGGCTTTTGGAAAATATTTTTCAATGGTAGGTTTTTATAATCCTTGATCATATGTGCTTGAAAATAATGGCGTAACTTTCAAGCTAAGAAGACTAATGCCAGTGCTATTTTATCTGTTAATAGGTAGCATGTTTCTATCTCTGAAAGTACCTTGCTAATATAATAGACTAGGCATTAAATAATATCATTTACCCGGACCAAGACTAAGCTTATAGCTTGGGAGGAGATAACCATATACATATACAAAATTTCTTCTGGAATTGGCTTCGAGAGCAGTGGAGGTGAGGCTAGATAAGCTTAGAGTTGCTCGAAAGCCTCTTGGCATTCATCAATCCACTGAAATCCTAAGTTACGAGCACATCTAAGAACCTTAAAGAAGGGCAGATATTTATCTCCTGAGCGAGCTAGGAAATGAGAGAGTGTCACAATCCTTTCGTTTAATCTCTGGACTTCCTTGATATTTCTCGAGGGTAGCATGTCTCTTAAGGTCTTGATCTTCTCCGAGTTGGCATCAATCCCTCGGTGGGTAACCATGAACCCCATAAATTTTCTTGAGGCCACTCCAAATGCATATTTGGAGGGGTTGAAGCACATGTTATAAGATCGAAGGAGGCAGAAACATTGTTCCAAGTTAAAGATATGCTGGGATTTCTCGAGGCTTTTAACTAGCATATCATCCATATATACGTCCATAGTGTGCCCGATAAGATTCTTAAAAACCTTATTCATCAGGCGTTGGTATGTTGCCCCTGCGTTCTTGAGCATGAATGAGATTATTAGGTAGCAGTACAACCCCTTATCTATTTGAAAAGATATCGCCTCCTCATCAGCATGATCCATCTGTATTTGATTGTATCCGGAATAAGCATTCATAAAGCTTAGCATCTAATGTCCAGAGGTGGTATCAATCAGTTGGTCGATACGGGGAAGTGAAAAATTATCCTTGGGGTAGGCTTTATTGAGATCAATATAGTCTACACACATTCTCTAAGCTTCACTTGCCTTTCGAACCATAACGACGTTTGCCAACCAAGCGATATAGTGTACTTCCCTTATAAATATTGCGTTTAAAAGCTTGTCAATCTCCTCTTCAATAGCTAGTTGACGATCAGGTGCAAAGTTTTGCTTCTTTTGGATCACCGACTTGTATGCCGGGTTGTTCTTGAGGGTGTGCATGATTACTTCAGGATTGATCCCAAGCATATCAGTCGGACTCTATACAAATACATCTTGGTTTGTACGTAAAAAGTCTGCATACTTCTTCTTCTCTTCATCTAAGAGAAGTGATCCGATTTGTACTGTTCTTGAAGGGTGCTCATCTAATAGAGATACACAAGTAAGATCTTCCATAAGGGAGGTCCTTTGAGGGATATATTCATTTCGGAGATCGAAGTCCTTGATGCTTAGAGTCATTGATGAGTGTGGTTGAGCTTGCCTAAGATAGCAGGATTGTGCTACTTGTTTGTCTCCACGTACTGTTACAATCCTCATTGGGGTAGAAAACTTCAGCTTTAAGTGGAGAATTGAAGCAATAACCTCAAAGATTATTTGGAGTGGCCTTCTAAAGATCACATTGTAGGCGGATTCTGATTTCACTATAATGAATTAGATAAAATACACAACTTGTCAGGGAATTCTCCAAGTACGATCAGAAGATTGATGGTTCCTTCTACCCATATAGGTTGATGTCAAACCCGTATAGTGGACCGGTGACGTTTTGGAGTTTCTGTCTGGGTAGGCCCATGTTAAGAAAAGTGGAGTTGAATAGGACATTTACTGAGCTTCCATTATCAACCAAGATTATTTTAACCTTGTAACATAGGTCATCAATTCTTATGCTAATCTCTAGTAGATCTTGATGAGGGGTCTTTATCCCTTCTAGATCGGACTCCTTGAAGGTGATGAAGTGATCGGTATGAAGCTTCTTTATTGGTGGCTCATTGCTCTTCATAATTAAAACTTGACAAGGCATTGAAGGGCCCCTAGAAAAGGTTTTAATTTCACTCACTATTTGGCGATTATTTGCTGACTATATTTGTTGTTGATTCTGCCCCCCAGCCAATCCAATCTCATCTCGGGTTGGTGGATTTTTGATAAATTGTCGAAGATATCCTTGTCAGTTCAGTCTCTCAATTTCTTCCTTGAGCTGCCTGCATGCTTCAGTAGTGTGCCCATGGCTGCAGTGGAAGTGATAATATTGCTCCTGATTTTTGACATTAGACTTCAAAGGGTGTGGCCACTTCACGCTCTCCTAATCCCGGATGACCATCAATATATTTGTTGAGGATGTATTAAGTGGCATGTACTCCTTTTCTTGGAGAGGCTCTCGTCGCGGCTGTGAGGATCAAGGAGGAAGATTGTAGTTTCCTTACTTCTTCCTTTACGAGGATGGATTCTTCATTCCTAGTGAATTTTTACGCTTCCTAGTTGTTTGCTCAAATTGTTTCCTGTGAGCATTAGTGTCTTTGTCTGCAAAGATTTGGGCCTCTACTCGATGGATTAGATCTGCATATGAATGGACTGTATCTCTCATCAGTGCTGAGTAGAAGGGACCAGGGAGAAGCCCTCTAAGAAATACACCTCTAAGTAACTCAGGATCTACCCTTCAAATTTGCTGGGCTTTCATGGAAAATCTTTGAAAGTATTCTTTGAGAGATTCACCCTCATTCTGACATATCCCTGAAAGATGGGAGGAGTTTTTAACCATTCTTCAGTTGGCGACAAATTGTTCGATGAATAATTTGGCCAATCTAACAAATAGTGGAATGGATCGGGCAGGCAGTGAATAGAACCACGTCCGGGCTTGCCCTTTAAGGGTGCATCCGGAGCCCGCTGGATATACATAATGGTGCGATAGTGATCGATATGCTCATAGGGGTCCGTGTTACAAATCTATTTTTTCATGGCTTATGTTTTGATGATTGACAAACACTGTTTCTCTTGGACTACTTGTCGCTTCTAACTTTTCAGGAATCGAAGATCGGACGATCAAGAGGAAGCCAAGTCCAGGATCGCGTAGGTTTAGGGTTGAGTCAGTCTGTAATTTTATTTTTCACCTTTTGAGTCTACTTGTAATAAATCAAAAAGACTGATGTTAAGGAACCCTTCACACACACACTTGAGAGGCTTAGAAATTCTGTTTTTGCCCACATCGGCCCGGCCGATATTTATATCGTCCGGGACGATCAGCTTAAAACAGAAAGTCTAATTAAGGATTCTTAATTAAAGCAGCCGACATTAACATATCGGCCTGGACGATACGTGTATCGGCCAGAACGATAAGCTCAAAATAGAAAGAGATAGCCGCCTTAGACAGTTTAGGCATACTGAATTTTAAATTATCGTCCAAGACGATTCCAGGATCGGCCAGGACGAAATTACCAAATTATGCCTTAATTGATCAGGAAATCAAGGGAGTAATTAAGGATGATTGATACGATCATATCGTCCAGGACGATCGTGAGATCGGCCTGGACGATCAAGTTAAATTTCAATCGGCCAGGACTGTTCCCAGGGCTGTGCTCAGGACGATTTACCTCTTATTTGAACTAATCGGCCAGGACGATCGTGAGATCGGCCTGGACGATCAAGCCAAATTTCAATCGTCCAGGACTGTTCCCAGGGCTGTGCTCTGGCCGATCTTCCTTGATTTGTACTAATCGGCCAGGCCGATGTCCATATCGGCCTGGACGATAAAGTCGGCTACTTGCAATTAATGAGCTCCTCTTGAGCTCTTCTATTTAAAGAGCTCTTCTTCAACGTTTTTGAAAGACCTTTGGCTGCTGCCTTGACCTGAGAAGACCTTGAGGAGAGAAAGAGAGAGAGGGAGAGAGAGAGGATCTTGTGAGGGGGAGCTTGTGAGGGGATTCACAAGGGTTGCTCAAGGATCGCTCTGCTTGTCTTTCGTCTGGAGTTTCTCGTCCGTGGAAGGGTCGGTAGAGGTAAGGAGTTTTGCCTTTGGTTGTGGTTCTCTGCCAGCTTCAGGAGGAAGCAAAAGGAGGTAGGTTCTCTGCCTTGCCGAGGTGGCAAAAAGGAGTTTCTTGTGAGGGCTTCTCCGCCTAGCTGTGGGGGCTAAAGGAGAGTCATGTTTTGTAGTACAATACTTGGAGGGTGCCTCCAAGGAGTGGACGTAGGTCGAGTCGACCGAACCACTATAAATCTTGTGTTCTTATTTTTGCTTCCGCACTTTTAAATTCCGCATTTGGTTTGGTGGTGTGATTTGGTTTGTGAATTTATTTCTTTGTCTTAAGAATTTTTAAAATACCAATTCACCCCCCCCCCCTCTTGGTTAGCTTGGGACTAAGTTCATAGGGCTTAACATCCTGAACGAACTTTCAAGTGGTATCAGAGCGGGATTCGAAAAATTAAGTTTGAAAACTTTTTGAATTTGGTCCATGGCTAACATAGGAAATAGAAACACTACTGAAGGTTATTCGATTACACGACCTCCTCTATTTGACAACTTACCTTTTGATTTTTGGAAAACCCGCATGTCAACGTTTTTACAATCTACTGATTATCGCATGTGGATGCATATTCAAGAAGGTTATTCTCCACCTTCTCGTGAAATGAATGGTATTAAAACTGAAGTTGCTTTTACTGAATGGACTTTCGATGAACGTGATTTGGCTCAGTTAAATGCAAAATGTTTGAACTGTTTTTTCTGTGCTTTGAAATCTGAAGATTACATGCGTGTTTCAACTTGCAAAACTGGTAAAGAGATTTGGGATAAATTATGCATCACCTATGAAGGTACTAATGAAGTTAAGCAAACCCGTTTGAACTTTCTCTTGCATGACTACGAACTTTTCCGTATGAAACCTCATGAATCGATTTCTGACATGTACACTAGGTTTACTCAGATTGTTACTTCATTGCATGCACTAGGAAAAGAGCTTTCGAATTATGAAAAAGTTAACAAGATTTTGAGATGCTTGGCTTCGTCCTATGATGAAAAAATAACTGCAATCACTGAATCAAAAGATTTGAATACTTATTCCATTGATAACTTACTTGGCTCACTCATTGCTTACGAGCAAGGTGTGAATCAAAGAAATCTTGATGCAGGTGAGAAGAAAAAGGAGAAAACAATTGCACTGAAGGCGCACAAATCGGATTCTGAATCTTCCGGGTCTGAGAGCGATGAAGTTGCCTTCATCACAAGGCAATTCAAAAGCTTTCTAAGGAAGAAACATAGGCATCATCAAAATTGGAGGAAAGGTAAGGATCACAAATATATTAAAGGATCTTCTGATGTTGTTTGCTTTGAATGCAGGAAACCTGGACATGTGAGAGCCGATTGCCCTACACTTCAAGATCAATCAAGCAAAGAAAAGGAAAAAGGTGAGGAGAAAGCCAAGTCAAGAAAGGACAAGAAGAAGAAAATCCAAAGAGGATTTTGGGCAGAATCTGGTACTGATTCCTCTGAGACTGAACCAGAGGAAGAGACTACGAATTTGTGTTTCATGGGAGAAAATCAAAATGATGAAGAAGAGGTATGTAAACCAACCTATGATGAATTGTTTAAAATTTGTGAAAAAATTCATGCATCATACAAAAAACTTAAGAAAACTCATGCTAGCCTAAAATTAGAACATTTGAATCTACAAAAAGAGCATGAAGTGTTTCTCAAAGACCATGCAATGATTGATTCAAATCACATGGCTCTTCTTGATGAATTTGATGAGTTAAACAAAAAACATTTGGATTTAATTGATGAACATAATGCATTAAAAGTTTCACACACCTCACTTAGTTTTGATCTTAAGAAATCTAAAGATCTTGAGAAAAATTTGAGGATTGAGATTGATGCCTTAAAGAGAACAAATTTGAGGATTCAAAATGACCGGATGACTTCCACTATTAATCTTAAGCCAAAACCTAGGAAGAGGCATTATAACTCAAATCATCTAAGAAATCCCTTTCCTGGAATTAGATGTTTCTCATGTGGCATGCTAGGACACATCTCACACACTTGCACCGTTCATCGTAGTACTCATTGGGTGTGGAGACCTAAAATGCATGATTCACAGCATACCTTACATGCATTACATTC
This sequence comes from Dendrobium nobile, assembly GCA_022539455.1. Classification (NCBI taxonomy): domain Eukaryota; kingdom Viridiplantae; phylum Streptophyta; class Magnoliopsida; order Asparagales; family Orchidaceae; genus Dendrobium; species Dendrobium nobile. Next base: position 6,507,780 of record CM039731.1, read on the forward strand.
TACTTTTTCTAAGAAGGATCTCAAACCTGTTTGGGTTCCTAAATCTAACTGTTGTTGAGTTTTGCAGGTGTGCTCTCACCAAAGTCCTCGTGGGAGCATAGGATAACTAGACATAAGGAGGCTTGCAGCTCAAAAATTGCTTAAACTCGCTGCTTTATCACTTTCTTGAAACATTAGTTTTGTGTATTTTTTTTTTTACTTTTCTTCTAGTTTGTATGCTCACTTTGTATTGATTTTAGTTTGCTTTATTTTTCATTTGTTTTGTTTTGTTTTGTTTTGTTTACTCGCTGCTCTTTAAATTCGGCCTTCCATATGATTAATCCTTTCAAGCTTTTAAATTTTGGAGTTTTTGGAGACAGTGATTTAGCTTTTCAAAATTGGTTAAAGGGAGTTTTCTGTTAATGTTTTCCCTCCTTTAGACTATTTTTAGTGGTATGATTTTTCTTCTCTAAAAAAAAAGTCTAAACTCGGTTTAACTAATGGCTTGTTAATTAAGATCTTTTTCTTATCTTGCTACATTAATTTATCTTATGTATAATAGCCAAAGTTTTTAGTTATCATTCAAGCTTTTGAAATCTTGCCATTGCATTTATCACATGTTTTTGATTTAGTGTTGTGGATTGTTCTTCCCTATGTTAGAGAGAGAGCCCCTATTCTCTAATATTTGGAGGATATACTCACAACTAAGTTTTTTTTAAGGGTATATTAAAGAATTTCTAGCTTGCAAAAGTTAAAAAGGAAAGAGGCCAATGAAGCCAAAATTGAAAAGAATGCTATATACACAAAAGTGTATCAAAGAATCAAAAGATGCTCAAAAGAGCAAATCAAATGACAAGAGGCATAAAATGAGCCCACTAAATGCAAGCTATTCTCTCTTTGATAAAACTCTTAAAACTTAGATAATTCATTAATTATGTGATGGTTTCAAAGACTTAATTTCAATTTTCGTGATTGAGAAAAACTACTTTGGTTTATTAATTATGAGATATTTTCTTTGTAAACAAGCTTTGAATGGATCTTATTATCCCTATTAGTTATTCTAAGCTGGATTTTTTTTGTTTTCCAAAAGAATTTTGTACCCTAAAAGATGTCCGATCTAGGGTTAACAGAATCGGATGTTCTACCTTCTACTAATTGAGATTTGTTAAACTTTCTGATCTCTTGGAACTCTAAAAGTTTAACTTTTTGAAAAAGAATTCTCATATGATGCCTCCATAAATACAAAAAAAAAAATTTAGAAAAATTAAAAATCCAAAAAAAAAATATATATATTCATTTTTGATTTTTCATTGTCCCTTTTTATTTTTTTTGTTTTGACTGTTTTTCTTTTGTTTTATTTTTTTTGAGAGTCTTGATCATCAGCCTTCACCTCTTGATTTCAATTTCTTGTCACATCGTCCGGGCCGATATCCTTATCGTCCTGGACGATATGACAAATTCTGTTCAAAATCCATCTGCTGACCTTTTTGTTTGAAAACAATAAACTCATCGTCCCGGACGATCACATATCGTCCTGGACGATTTGATCGAACTCTTGGTGATAGTCCTGGCTGATAGTATATTTTGTCTGGCCGATGCATTTTATGTGCATCGTCCTGGCCGATACACTGAATCGTCCTGGACGATCCACGTGTCAGTACGTTTTGATCTTTAAATTCGGCCCCGGACGATCCATTATTGGACCATCGGCCGGGCCGATCCACTGTTCGTCCTGGACGATACACGTGGCAAGCATTTTAAACGTTTTAACTTCGACCGGTACGATCAATTATTGTGCATCGTCCCGGACGATACACCTAATCGGCCCGGACGATCTGCTTTTTCAACGGTCGTTCGGCCTGACTCCTCGGGCCGATCGCCTATGTCTATTCGGCCTGGCCGATATCTGATCAGCCCGGCCGATCTGACCGCCTTTTTGACCAATCGGCCTGTACGCAATTATTGTACCCTATCGGCCTGGACGATTCTGCGATCGGCCAGGACGATAGGGCCGTTTCTTTAAATTCAGGCCAATTCCAGCCATTTTTCTCACCCTCTTCCTTCAACTCTTTTGTGTTTTCCTGCTACCTCTCTCAGATGGCTAGTGGGAAACGTATTCGTCAGGCATCCGGGAGTTCTTCGAGGGCGACTCTAGACCCTCGATTCAGGAAGGCAGAAGATCAGGCTGCCTATCATCGCTACAAAGAGAGTAGCATTACCCTGTCCCGGATAATCAATCCAGCATATCTCTCATACCCGGTAATGGACCTTTTTGCCCACACCTCTCTTTGTTTTATACTCACTCTCGCCTTCCCTTTCTCTTCCGAACTTCTCGCTGAATTTTTTGCTAACCTACGCATTAACCACACCTTCACAGTCATGACCTCCTATGTGAATCGACGCCCTATCGAAATCACATATCAGGACTGTGTTGATCTTTTACAGCTATCCACCACTGGGGATAAGCTGCACCAAATAGCCACTGATCCTGATTTTGACTGGTCTATGGCGAATCACTTCCTTCGTCAAACCAATACACATTTCCATGTTGGAGAGACTAGCTCTTTGGTCAAAGATGCTAGGACAATCCAACATGTCCTTCGCACATCCATAATCCCAAAAGCCGGGGACCAGATTCACATCACCCCTCTACTGTCCCTCACTACTTTCTACATTATGGCCCAAAGAGAATTCAATACCGCTAATCTACTCTTTCGCTACATCGATCACCTAACTATAATTCGCGACCCAGGCCATAAGAGAAAGCCCAATCTAGCCTTAGGACACATCATTGCCTATGTCCTTGAAACCAAATACAATCTCCAATACCCTAATCATCCTAACCGTCACCCTACCTACTACTCAAACAATTCCTTCACTGCACTTCATAGTACTCGTCTTCACCCAGGAGATGGGGAAGGTCGGGGGGCTAGAGAGGAGGAGGCTCCCGCTCCCGCTCCCGTTCCGGATCCTGTCCCTCTCCACCAGCACTCACCCTTTGATCAGTTGATTGAGAGATTTGACCGTTGGGAGACTCGGTTTGACACCTACGTTGTTGCTCAGGAGCAGCAACACTCAGAGGACATTGCCCGCTACGAGCAACACCGCGCTGAGGATTTAGCCTGATTTGACAGTTTCGTTACTCAGCAGCAGCAGCAGCATGACCAGGACATCGCCTGGTTCAATGCTCAGTTCACCTCACTTGCCACCTACTTTCAGCAGCCACCTCCACCACCTCCATCTGATGATCTGGATCCCTCGTTGTTTTAGTCTGTATTTTATGTTGATTGTTTCCTGTCTTTTTAGTGTGCTTGTTAGTCTTTTTCTTGTGTTTCTAGACCCGCTTTTTGTGATGACAAAAGGGGGAGTAGGGTGTAGGAAAAAGCTGTTTGGTCTTGGATTTTGTAACCTTGCGGTGTTTTAATGAATTTTTCCAACTTGTGTTTGCCATCATCAAAAAGGGGGAGATTATTGCAAATCTATTTTTTCATGGCATATATTTTGATGATTGACAAACACTGTTTCTCTTGGACTACTTGTTGCTTCTAACTTTTCAGGAATCGAAGATCGGATGATCAAGAGGAAGCCAAGTCCAGGATCGCGTAGGTTTAGGGTTGAGTCAGTCTGTAATTTTATTTTTCACCTTTTGAGTCTACTTGTAATAAATCAAAAAGACTGATGCTAAGTAACCCTTCACACACACACTTGAGAGGCTTAGAAATTCTGTTTTTGCCCACATCGGCCCGGCCGATATTTATATCGTCCGGGACGATCAGCTTAAAACAGAAAGTCTAATTAAGGATTCATAATTAAGGCAGCCGACATTAACATATCGGCCTGGACGATAAGCTCAAAATAGAAAGAGATAGTCGCCTTAGACAGTTTAGGCATACTGAATTTTAAATTATCGTCCAGGACGATTCCAGGATCGGCCAGGACGAAATTACCAAATTATGCCTTAATTGATCAGGAAATCAAGGGAGTAATTAAGGATGATTGATACGATCATATCGTCCAGGACGATCGTGAGATCGGCCTGGACGATCAAGTTAAATTTCAATCGGCCAGGACTGTTCCCAGGGCTGTGCTCAGGACGATTTACCTCTTATTTGAACTAATCGGCCAGGACGATCGTGAGATCGGCCTGGACGATCAAGCCAAATTTCAATCGTCCAGGACTGTTCCCAGGGCTGTGCTCTGGCCGATCTTCCTTGATTTGTACTAATCGGCCAGGCCGATGTCCATATCGGCCTGGACGATAAAGTCGGCTACTTGCAATTAATGAGCTCCTCTTGAGCTCTTCTATTTAAAGAGCTCTTCTTCAACGTTTTTGAAAGACCTTTGGCTGCTGCCTTGACCTGAGAAGACCTTGAGGAGAGAAAGAGAGAGAGGGAGAGAGAGAGGATCTTGTGAGGGGGAGCTTGTGAGGGGATTCACAAGGGTTGCTCAAGGATCGCTCTGCTTGTCTTTCGTCTGGAGTTTCTCGTCCGTGGAAGGGTCGGTAGAGGTAAGGAGTTTTGCCTTTGGTTGTGGTTCTCTGCCAGCTTCAGGAGGAAGCAAAAGGAGGTAGGTTCTCTGCCTTGCCGAGGTGGCAAAAAGGAGTTTCTTGTGAGGGCTTCTCCGCCTAGCTGTGGGGGCTAAAGGAGAGTCACGTTTTGTAGTGCAATACTTGGAGGGTGCCTCCAAGGAGTGGACGTAGGTCGAGTCGACCGAACCACTATAAATCTTGTGTTCTTATTTTTGCTTCCGCACTTTTAAATTCCGCATTTGGTTTGGTGGTGTGATTTGGTTTGTGAATTTATTTCTTTGTCTTAAGAATTTTTAAAATACCAATTCACCCCCCCCCCTCTTGGTTAGCTTGGGACTAAGTTCATAGGGCTTAACATCCCGAACGAACTTTCAGTCCGACGTTCCATCATAAGTATCAATACTCGGGAGTTTAAATCCCGTCAGAATGGGGTGTCGGAGGATTGCTTCTTTGAAGGGTGATGACTCCTGAAAGTCTTATTGACGAAGAGATTGTCTTATATCTCCTATGGGGAACTCCTCTCGGACTTGTCTCCGTAATTCATGCTATAGGATATTATGGTGGAGTTCAGTGATGCGCTGTTGGACTAAGTCCTCGGGGACGTATGGAGGAATGTGATGTTGGCAGCCTGTGTGTGAAGGATGGGTAGAGCTTGTCGTGTTAGCAAGCTCATTCTCTAGATGTGTTGGAGGGCATTTCCTTGGCAGAGGAAGGGGAATCTCGACATGAAGAACATCTTCGAATCCTAGCGGGTCTCGAGGGAAAAGAATATATTCTTGGGGTGCTAGTGTTAGTCCTCGAGTCTCTCACAAGAGTTGAAAGATCTCATTCTGAGACTCCTCCATCTTTTTGATACGATCTTCCAGGGATGGTCCTGAAGTCCCTTCTCTGGCAAGGTTTCGACCACCGGGGTAAAAAGAGACAGATGCTTGGCATCCTTGATTCAAGGACTGATTCCTAGATTGATGTGAATTGGAGCGGGAGGCTCCCATGATGTGATGGCTACGCCTGTTGGCCATTAGAGGAGTACTTAAGATAGTGGGATTGACTATTCCCACATATGGCATCAAACTATTGCGGGATAGAATATATGCGGCGATAAAGTTAGATTACAATGTCTTAACGTTTCACAGATATCCAGCTCACACATAGAAAATACAAGATTTTTATGCGAAAGCCTTGAAAGAAGGGAAAAATCATAGGGCTAGGCCTAGTTGAAAATGATTCCACTAGAACTTGAGTTGGTTATAATGGGTTGACTCACCTCCAAGGGCGATCAGATTATAAGTAATAATTGTATGACAGAAGTCCGGGTATCAGGTGATGGATCAGCAGAACTTCGGGCTTCAGGTAATGATCTGGCAGAACTCCAGGCCTGAGGTGGTGATCGGACGAAGGTGAGGGCCTCAGGTGTTGGTCCGGCAAAGGTGAGGGCCCCAAGTGGCGGTCCAACGAAGGCGAGGGCCTCAGGTGGTGGTTTTATGAAAGTGAGGGCCTCAGGTGGTGGTCCGGCGAAGGTGAGGGCCTCAAGTGGTGGTCCGACGAAAGTGAGGGCCTCAGGTGGTGGTCCGGCGAAGGTGAGGGCCTCAGGTGGTGGTCCGACGAAGCTCCGGCGGTGGTCCAACAAAATTCGGGAGCTGGTCCGGCGGTGGTCTGGCGAAACTCCGGCGGTTGTCGAGGAGGAGCTTCTTCCTTCTCTTCTCATCTTCTCTTCTTCTCTTCTTGCTTCGGTCCCCTTTCAAGAGAAATGAGGGGTCTATTTATAGATTCTCGGGAGTGGCATGACCCGTAAATTGGTGAGGGATCAGGGGTAAATATGAAGTGGTTGGATGGACGGCCGATATTGAATCCCTTGATCATGGGCCATTCATCAGACATTTGAAGGTATTAATGATTTTGGAATTTAGTGATCTTGGGCTCGTTTGACTCGTCTCGTTGAGCCACTCGATTCCACTATAATCTCGTCATGTGTTGTCCCAAACGAAGCCTAAATGTCTAAGATTTTCCACACATATTTGTAGAAAACAACATAACAATTTGCAAATTTATAAAAAACAAGATATTAATAAACTATTACATTAAGATTACATTACTTGGTGACAAAGACTTCAAAGAACTGATAATGGGGTTTCAATGCAAATTTAATTATTCTAGGCTTTATTTGGGATAATTTTTTGACACTATTTTTTTGCTGCTTTCAAGAAATTTTTGTGTTGAAAGCTGATGTCAAAAGCAGCAAAAAAATTATCCCAAACAAAGCTTTAATATATAGCTTTGAGTAATTATTCTTCCATATAATGATATAAATCAAGCTCAATTATTTTTTATAGCTCTTGTTTGATCTCTCTAATTAATCCATCCGTATAATGCATCTGAGGCTTTCCCCTTTAATGAGATAATCAAAGGCTTTATTTATATCACCAAAGCCAACTTCATGCGTAATGAATTCATCTAGCTGAAGCTCCTGCATTCAAATATATGAATTTTTATGGATTTTGCATTATTTAAAGTGGAATCAGTACTCATATAAGAAGCTAATTATAGTAAATTAATGAGAGGAATTAAAGCTTACCTTATCAAGATATTTTTTGATAAATATTGGAATATCAACTTTGACTTTAGTTCCGCCTAATATAGATCCAATGATAGTCTTCCCGAATATAATATCTGTGGATTTTATTGATAGTGATGAGCCCTGCAAATCTGCCCCAAGAATTATGGTCTTTCCCCCACCCTGCACTCCAAGAAGCAAGATTAATGAGGCAACACAACAGTTATTCTCATGAGAGGAAGATTGGGTGAGCAGGATTGACATATTTCTTTGAAATGGCAAGCAATTTAGGCAATCATGAAGAGATCTTGGTGGCCAGGAGTTAAGTATTCGACAAGCAACAGTAGTTGGGGTGGGGCCTAGAGTATACTACAATTATCTGTCAGTTTCAAATTGCATGTCGACAGCATATTTTCACGAAGAGATCTTTCTTGAGTCGCCCGTGCTGCCTTTTCACCCTTTCCTTGTGCTACGTCAGCCTTAAACCAACACAATGCTAGGCTAGAGAGCGAAGAATGCTAGAGAGAAAGTGAATAGGGAAAACTTCACTATTACAAGTGAATTTAATAAGATGCGTTGAAAGGAGTTGGCAGATGTAGCAGATGTGAGAGAGGGTTTAAAATGAAGTGGGAGGGTTCTATTTATAACCCTCTTCTCATGCCTAAGATTTTTTTCTTAATTTTTTTGGAGTTCCACCCAAAATACATGAGTGTACGAGTCTCTATAATACTCTACATCATTTCATAGCCTTACAATATTTATATTGCAATATACTGAAAAGTTCTAGAGTATCCTAGAATACTCTCCACGTGTCCACACCATTCTAGAATATTCTAAAATACTCCAGAATCTTTTAGAAAATTTTAGTCCTTTTTAGAACCTTTTAGGACCTTTTATAATCTTTTGAAATCTTCTATAATTTTCAAGAGCTTTTTAGAATATTTTGGAACCTTCTAGAATCTTTTAGAACCTTCTATATCTTTCTAGAACCTTTCAATATCATGTGATCCTATTTAGGAATAATTCTGAAGGACTTTTTGGCCTCAACTCGGCATGTTACACCCACGGGGTTTCACCAATAAACCTCTAGATTCAAAATTTGGGCGTAACAATATGCTAACTTGAGTTAAAGATGAAGAACCTAAAGATAAAGTTGTAGAGCTCGAGTTACATAAGATAAGATATGAGAAAGATTAGTGTATAGTTTTATATGCAATATAGCCAAGATAAGTGATCTAGGGAATTTAATCAAGTTGAATGCATTGACATTAAACATAATAGGATATTAATTATAAATGAAGATATTAAGAAATGTGAAAATGTTACTTTCAAAAATTACTAAATAAAAACTCTACATAAGAGATTATTTAAAAATTGCATAATAAAAAGTATAATGAAATTTATTATAAAATTTTCCCCAAAAATAAGTGAACTTGGCTTTTAAAAAAATGCATAAATTTAAGGCTTTAAATTCAGTTGCCATAATATTTAATATATGATACAAAATTTTAATGAATACCAGGTCATTAATTACTATTCAATATATTACTAAAAGATAATAAGATACTTAGATATAATATATTTAAATATCGATCTATTACACAAAAGAATAAAGATATAGATAAAAATGACAAATAATTGGGATTAAGCTAATAATTAAGCTAAATAAATTTTTCATAATTTCTTTTATAAGCTGAATAGCTATAATTATTTTGGTTCACTAAAGAAATGATTTAGATAATGTAGAAAATCACAAGAGAATAACCATTTTGGAGCTAAAAAATGCTTCGCTCATTGTTGATGACAAACCGATACACTCAAAGGAATAATCAGCACCACCATTTGTCATCTCCTTGATTATCTGTATAGCACAAATGACAGTTAATAATAATGTTCATAATAATAGTAAGAAGAAGAAGAAAAAGGGAAGAAGAAGAAGAAGAAGAAGAAGAAGAAGAAGAAGAAGGAGGAGGATTCAACCTCGTTCACAGGTTTCTCTCCAATCTCCTTTGGGTTGACAAAATCTGTAATCCCGAACCTCTTTCCTGCCCAAAACAACAATAGAAAAAATACAGTCTAGAAAAATAATCAATAATATATCGCTAATAAATTCTAAAAAGAATACAATTAAGCTGAAACATTTTGACTAAGGGGCCTAAACAAAAACATAATCATGAATAATTTAGGCATTTAGAATAATACATATGCGTGCGCACGAGTATGTGTTAAAATCCTTATCGAAGGGGTGTCAATACTTTTGACATGACTGGAAAACTCAACCCGAACCTGGCCTGAAAACTCCTGGTTCGAGTTATCCCGTTTGGAAAATGACTTGGGACCCGTTTCTAATTTTGAGACGGGTTCGGATCAACATGATAACCTAAAATCAACCTGAAACTGACCCAGGCCCAGATCGCGCATAGCGTGTCAGATCCGAGTTTGAATTTCAAGCCGTTTGTTTGATCGTGTCGACTGTCGAGTCTGGCTCATATCAGTTGAGGGCAGATAAGTTTTGGTTTGGAATAGAATAAAACCCGAAAATTTAATTTAACACCACTATATTATCGTATATATACCAAGTATGAACTTATTTGGATTCAAATCGATGCCAATGATTTTAGCAGCCCCACGTAACCTTGCCCCTTCCGACACCTAGCAAATTTAAAGAGAAATTAGAATTAGTCAAAGCATTAATTTTGAAAGAGAAAAATTGGGTGAGAATATTCTCACCAAAATTTAGTTTAAAATGACTGTAAGTTAAGAATTTATTAATTATTTCTATATCATAGTCCTCATAAATATAATTAAATTTAAATGAAAATATCCTAATCCAATTTATTTATTTTGGAAAAAATAATGATAGGGGCCATGTTACGCATTTAATATAATGATGCGTATTATGTATTATATGATGCATTTTTTTTTTTTTTTTTCGGTGTGTGCAGGCATGCCGTCGAAGCTTTTTGACATTGGTTTTTTAGAGTGTTCTTGTTCGTCTCGCTCTTTTATAGATGTTCTTTCTGGATCGTCCGCTGTTTCCTTCCCTGATCTTCGGGTTTCCTTCTTTCGTGGATTACCCTCGCTTTGGATCTCGGATGAGGAGATCAAGGCTTTGGCTGCACCATTTTAGTTTTCGTTGGTTGATTTTTTTTCCGACGACACGTCCGTCTTTGGATTATATTCGGAAATTTTTCTTTAACCTCAAATTGAATGGGGAATTTTCGGTGACCTTGTTAGATCTGAAGCATGTCCTTATCAAACTGAAAAACAATCTTGATTACTGTCGTGTGTTTTGCCATAGATCTTATTTAGTGTTTAACTGCTTTATGAAGCTTACCAAATGGTCGCCTCTTGTGGGTATCGGGGTTGAGTCGCCGGTTGTTCCTATTTGGGTTTCTTTCCCTCATTTTCACCCTCACATTTTTTCTCCCAGAATTCTTCATGATTTGGGTTTGCTCTTTGGCAAACCCCTGAAAGTTGATACTGCAACCTCTATTGGCTCAAGGCCTTCCTTAGCTCGTGTTTTGATAGAGCTGGATGTTACTAAGTCTTTCTCCGACAAGCTCTGGCTAGGGTCCGAGAAGTTTGGCTATGTTCAGCAAGTGATTTTGAGGATTTCCCTCAATTTTGTGGTTCTTGTAAATGTTTTGGGCATTTGATCGGTCAATGTCATTTTGCTGTTGAGACGAGGATCTCGGTCAAGGTTGCCTCTTCTCTTCCCTCTGTGGCTATTTCGCCAATTAAAGCCGGTGATTTTTTTGTTGCTTTATAAAGTAATTTTTTAATGCAAATATTTTATTTTTCCTACTAAAACGTTGCTTTATGAAACATAAAACAAACTATCCCAAACGATGCCTTAGGTGTACATATTTAATGAGTTTAAAATTTTGTTTGGGATGACTTTTTTATTGCTTCTTAAAACAACTTTTAATACGGAAATTTTAATTTTTTTTATTAGGAAGCTGTTTTAAGAAATAGTAAAAAAGCTAATCCAAACGAAGCCTAAATATTCATCTTATTTTATGGACAATTGAAACAAATTTTTTATTAAAAGAATTAATTTTACATTTTTTTAATTAAATAGTTATTTTATGTAATTTTTAATTTTTAAAATAAAATATTCTACCATTATGTCTAATGCATGTTTATCTTCTATATTTTAATAATAGATATTTAATATTTATATTATATTATATCATATCTATATTTTAGAGCTCACGCCATATGCCTCATTCTTTTATAAAAGGCTTTATTTATTTATTTTTTAAATATTATTTTAAACCATATCGTAGCTTATTTTATTTAATAAGTAAATTAAATTGTATTATATCTAACTGATTTAAAATATTTGTATAGGGCTTATAAAAAATATTAAACTTTAATAGTATTTAATCAAAATGAAAAACTTAATAAATTTATTATTTTAAAAAATATAATTTCTAAATTCAATCTATCAAATTAATTTTATTTTATATAACACTTCAAATATTCTATTTTATCTCATAGATTTTCAAAAAAAACATGGCGAATTATCTGTGCCTGATTTCAATATTTTTATTTTTATTTTTTAAATAAAATTTATCTTCTTAAGTTAAGAATAATATTTTAAAATATATTTCCTATTTACCGCCAAACCGACTGCACCGAGCCCAAAAATAACCACCGTAGAGCCTGTTTCCACATCCGCCTCTTTCCACGCCGCTCCTAACCCTGCAGCGTTGCAAATTGCCGTTAGAGCATTATAAATTTTAAAATATTGAATTCATTAGAGCATTAAAAACTTCTAAGTTAATACTAATAATCTTTTTGGGAAAAAAAATACTAATAATCCACTTGACCACATTAAACAAAACAATTACATCAAAGCTCTCTATTTTAGATAATTTTCTCACTATTTCTATTTTTTAAATAATAATTAAATTTTTTTGTCCAATGCTATTTTTTCATTTTTGTATTACTTTTTAGGAATTTCTGTATTAAAAAACTATTTTTAGCCGTCCCCAACAGACCCTGAGGTTTTGTTTGTAACACGTTTTGATTGCTTTCGCGATAAGAAAGCAATTAGTCATTTATTTTTTTTGAGTGACATGTCCCGTAAATATGAAGAAAATTCAAATCACTCAAACGAACTGTCTATCTTGATTCTCTCCATTATTGATTATTTCTTCTATGATTAAGTGCCTTAATGATGTTAAAATTAAATGATCTTAGACTCATTGGATTCGACTTTTCGAGACACTCAATTTGACTGAAAGCATGCACAATTTGGAGGTCGTTTGTTTTCTCCAATTGATGGACTAAATTTTAAGTGCTAGTTTTGGGCTCATTCGAACTCGAAATGGATCACCTTTGATATCGTTGTGTTCACCTTGCCAGGATAATCAATTTGATGATAAGTTTTCTAATACAAAAGTTTAGATGACCCTAAATTTAATCCTGAAATATTTCAATTCAAATATACATTGAGATTCGTGCACGATCAAGAGAATTTTGACAGACATAGAGATAGCAATGCGACACCTAAAATGAAATCAAAAGTTTCACCAACATTAATAGGTGAAACTTTAATCTACTTTAAAATGAGTGCAATATATACATAATTTTTATTGCACATATCTTAAAATATTCAAAATCTTTAATATCATATACGACTAAAAAAGTGGTCACAAATTTTTTTTTCAGTTAAACTCTTTTTTTATGCAGCTCACTTCAACATGTTGGTTGAAAACTTTAGCTATCAATTAAGAGGTATTGAGTTTGAAGGTTATGTAAGCGATGTGTGTATGAATTTTACTTAATTGACTCAAAAGTAAAAAAAAAACTCATCTTTTATAGAGATTTATAAATCTTAGGGAGAATTTTAAAGAGGAGCTTTTTTAATGCATAATTAAGCAAAAGAAACGTGATTATTAAATAATTTGAAAAGAAGCAAAAATATCAAATAATTTGACGGGTTTTATAGGAAATGCTAAATAATTAAGAAAATGTCAAATAAGTTGGTGTTTTCCATAGAAAACCCAAAATAATTTGGTGTTTTTCATAGAAAATGTTAAATAATTTAAAAAATGCCAAATATAATTTAGAAAATGCTAATTAATTAAGAAAACGTAAAATTATTTGATGCTTACTTAAGGAGAGATAAAAAATTACAATAAATTATTAATAAATATAAAATAATTTAAAAATCAAACACTTCTTATAGTTCATGTGGTGAAAGGTAAGCAATTCCAAAAAAACAAAAAACCCATCACAAGTTCAAAACTTGTGAAGTATTCACTCTTTCTTTAATTACAAATATAAAAAATTAATAAAAATACTAAATACTTAAATAATAAAAAAGACTATATTATGTATTAAATACTAAATATTAAATTAAATATTTAACTATTTAAATAGGCAGTATATAAAATATTTTATTATATAATATTTAATTAAAACTTATAATACAAGTTTAATACTTTAATAATTTAGTTAGATATTACATTTAAATACATGTTAAAATTTATTAAATTTTTGTATTAGAAATGTATATAAAATTTTAAAATGTATATTTAATAGTTGTTATAATAATCAATATGATAATTTTAAAATAAAGAATATTTAATGTATATTTAATAGTCATTATAATAAATCAATATTATAATTAATAATTTTTATATCATTTAAAATTTCAATAATATTAAAAATAATTATTATTAATTTTAAATATTTACAGAAAATTGAACACTTACCAAATGAATGTACGCCACATGCTCATAATAATATGGAAGAATTATTCTGTGCGGAGTGCGGATGGCATTCGGAGACTAATAAAAATGTGTCATATCATCTTATTGATAGGTACCCAGCTCGGTACCGGCACTACATACTGCTGGGTACCCAATGCTTAACCGGACGATTCTCCAGTCCAATCTCCATACATAATAAAAGCTCCTAAATATATATGAAACGTTATTTATCTATTAAATAAGTCATGTAATTTTTTTACGCTTCCTTAAATAACTATTTGCTGTTTTTCATAAAAATGTTGTTTATCTATTAAATTATTTAGGATTTTTCAAATAATTTGACGTTTTCTTAATTATTTATCATTTTTTATAGAAAACATAAAGAATGTCAAATTATTTCACGTTTTTTCTCATTTTTAAATAATTTAATAAGCGCACTTTTTTTCTTAATTATGTATTAAATATGCCCCTTTTTAAAATTTCTCCCTTTTTTTTCGATTGGATCTGTGATCATTCCCCTGAAATAAAAAACATAAATAATTAGCATTAATGGTTGAATTAAAAAGATACCCGTAGAGATGCCACAGCTGAGAAGACATGCTCGATCCGACGGCATTCCAGGCTCCAGCTTGACAATACTCGCAACATCCACGACGCTATATTCCGAGAAGCTAGAGATGCCGAAAAAATTAGAAATTGTGGCGCCATTGCCGTCGGTGATCCTGCTGCCGCCGTTGCGCGGCATTCCTAAAATCCTCGCCGGAACCTCCGCGCATATATTGCTCTTATTGGACCGGCAAACGACGCAGTCGCCGCAGTTGGGCTGATACATGGGGACCACCCGGTCCCCTACCACCACCTCCTCCACCCCTTCCCCCACACTTTCTACGACCCTGTAGTTTTGTATATCGAAATAAAATTCAGCAAGAGGTTATTTTCTGTAATTTATGATTTTTAGTAAACTAAAATAGTAAGTTTTTAATTATTAAGTCTTGCAAATTATAGGAGTTAATAAATTTTAAATTTAACAAATAATAAATTTATAAAAAACAGTAAAAATTAAACTCCTAAAATTGTATTTGGCAGCCCCATAGCCATCCATCTACTAAATCTTTTCATCAAACTCTGCAAGCTCCATCCGATAACCATCACAGCGACAAACAATCAAACAGCTTGAGCACGCGAAAAATATTACCCGACAGTTTCATGACCCAAGATGATCGGAGCGAATTCCTTTGAATGCCAGAAGGAAAGATCGGTGTGGCAGAGAGAGCTGCAGATGATCTTTATGCGAATTTCGAACGCTTTCGGTGGAGCCACTTCTACCTCTTCGAAAACCAGCGGCTCGCCGGCGACTCTGCACACCGCCGCTGCCGTTCGTCAGCAGCCGGCCGCCGGCCACCAAGATTTAATTAGTACCAGGGATGTATATAGCAGAAGAGGAAATGATTAAAATGGGTTACCTTTGCATCTAATTGGCTTTAGCGTTTTCTCCATCTTCTTCCTCTTCCGTCTCTGCTATTGCCTCAGGCTTTCCCGTTGATCTTTGAAGGACTTCAACTAATTTTTTACTTCTTATAGAGATAGATAAGATCTTGTCTTGTAATGTATGCCAGCAGGCGGCAGCTGCGGTGACTTTGACTCGCATCTTTATATCTAACTTAAGGGCTGTTTGGTTTCAGATTTTTTTAAAGAATTTTAATAATTTTGTTATTTGTTGTCAAGTAAAGCAAATACATATTACATTTATTTGGAGCATTATAGATACCTCAAAAGGCTTTTTGTCATGACTTCTAAATGAGCAACCTTCGCCATCCTTTGCAACCTCTTCGCCATTCGTCAATTTGATTTGTTAATGTAAAAATCATATATTTATATATGTTTTCCCACTTGTTTATAACTCATATTGGTTATTTTAGGAATGCAGATGGATTTTTAATCCATCATCATGATCCAACATCCAAACATCAGAACAACTTGTAGGATCACTATCTATTTTCATTACTTTTGTATGTAATATTCAAAGCAATTTATAAATTTTCCAACATTCAAATCTATGTACAACAACAATATGTTTCATTTGACATCACCTGCATATCAAAGTAAGGATTGCACCATCTTTCACCCGCTTTCTTTTGACGAAGAAATTATTCTGTGCGGACGTCAGATCGTCCAAAGGCTAATCAAAGCACGTCACGTCCGATACATAGCGGTATATAGCTACTGTAGATAGCAAAAAAATAATGTGGCGCATTCTGATTCGCCTCTAGACAGCATATATATCCACAAAAAAATAATTTTACCTTTAAATAAGGGCTCGCCATCACTAAAAAGGAATAAGAAAATCATTCACTAGCATTCTTATTACCAAGATTTTCCATCACTATAAAATAAAATAACAGTCAAAACAATAAATTATTATAATAAAATTAAAATAAAACTATGGGAGAGACGGAATACTAATGTATCTCAAATCATTTTAGATTCATGTCGGTTAGATTTACTATCGAAGCTATATATTTATTGAGAGGTTTGATGAAAAAGTATAGAGTGTATAAGGAGTATCTACATATGCTATAATCATTTAGACTAAGCATATAATAAAGTTCCAAGAAGTGCTATGGAGAGTTCTATAAAAAAAAGGGGTTCATAATGCTTATATTCTAGTCATTAAGAATATATAGGAGTTGTTACTTGTGTTAAAACATAAGGTGGTTTGACCAAGTTTTTTTCTATTTTAGTTGGATTACATCAAGGATCAACCTTAAGCCCATAAATTTTTGCTTTAGACATGGATGTTCTCGCCAAAAATTTGCAAGAGGTTGTACCCTGGTGTATGTTTTTTTGTTGATGATATTCTTCTTGTTGATAAAAGTAGAAAGGGAGTTGAAGATAAACTTGAATTATGGATGTCAACCTTAGAGTCTAAAGGTTTTTGTTTAAGTATATCTATAATCGAATCTATGGAGTGTAATTTTAGTAGTAATAAATCTAGTGGTCGGCTTGTGGCTTTGGAAAATCAAGTCATTAAAAATAGAACACATTTTAAATATCTTGGGTCTATTGTTTAAAGTGATGGTGAAATATATAGAGATATTATTAGTATAATTCAAGTTGAATTATTGAAGTGGAGGAATGCATCAGGCATGTTGTGTGATAGAAAAGTCCCCCTCAAACTTGAGGAAAATTTTTATAAGATGGTGGTGAGACCTACAATGCTTTGTGGTGCAGAATGTTGGCCATTAAAAGAGAAGCATAATATTAAGTTATGTGTTGTGGAGATAAGGATGCTTAGGTGGATGAGTGGTTTTAACCTTAGAGACACGATAAGAAACAAGCATATACGAGAAAAGGTTGGAGTAGCTCCAATGAAAGATAAGAGAGAGAAGTTGCCTTAGAAAATATTAGGAATGACCTTTCTTTATTATATTTAAATGAGAATTTGATTTGAATAGAATATAATGGAGAAAAAAGATTCATATAGCTAACCCCATGTTGTGGGATAAAGACTTATTGTTATTGTTGTAATTAAAAAATTTGGGCTAAGTTTGGTGATTATATGAAACCTATTAATTATCCTTAAATAAAAGTTTTTTTATGCCAATTTTAAGACTTATTGTGAGACCTCATTCCCTTACTTTTCCTCTCTGACTTGGATTTTCCTCCCAGGATCGGCCGGGACGATGGTGAGATTGTCCAGGCCGATCAATGTACTGAAACGGCTGCTTTCTAGATCGTCCTGAGCATAGTTCTGGGAACCGTCCAGGCCGATGGATTTTGGTCTGATCGTCCCAGGACGATCTTGCGATCGGCCGGGCCGATCAGCTTTATGATATAAGAAAATCAGCTCGTTTTGAGGAGAGAGAAAATCATTTTAAAACAAAATATCTGATTTGAGGAGAGAGAAAGAGAAAGGAAAAGAGGAAATCCTGGGTTTCGGAGGCCGCGGAGCGCTTTTCGTCCGACGCCGCTGTTGGGAAAAGTGAAGATCTCGTGGTAAGGACTCCGAATCCTATTTCTGTTTTTGAAGATATTGAGTTTTGATCGAGTTGTGCACTGTTTTGTGTTTTCGTAGTCGAACTTTGGACCTGATTTGGTATTGACACAACTTTCACCGCACAACTTTTGGTATGTTATAGATATGACTATTGTACATGATTTGAGTATTTTCTACGACGATTTTACCGGTCGAAATTGATTCTACGCGATTTTAATTGAATAGAAAAATATCAGGACGTGATTTGATTTGGATTCTATAGAATAATAGTCTTGTATTGATGTCGTGAATATTCGATTGTAATTTGGAGAAATTTGGAATTTATGCTTTTTTGCAGGATTTTTGTGTAAATTTGATAGACTGCCGTTACTTTGCACGATTTTCGTATGATTTCTGAATTGTCTGAAATTGATAGATTGGATTGATATACGTATGACTATTGATTTGATTGTTCTAGATTGCTTTAATATTGATTATTGAATTGATTATTGATTGATTATTGAAATGATTCTTGAATTGACTATTGATACTGGAAAACAAGTGGAACCTGGTTGAACGTTGGTTGGAGATTGAATTGACCTGTACAGGATGGTGGACCGACGGGCTTTCCTTTAAACTATTGATCATTGATATAACGATTGGGAGTCATAAGGGGTTTATAGATATGCCGACGGGCGGCCGACGGGCAATAGAGTGACGACTCTTTTTATTTAAACCAACGTATGGATATCTACAACAGCAATATGGATTCTACAACAGCAACATAGCCAGTTGATTGTACTTGTTCAGTATTATCGTATTGAATGCATGCTTACTGTATTGACATACGGATTTATTGTTTTATCGATATCTACTTTATTGATTTGATCGGATTTACTATTTCGTCCGGATTTATAGATTTCATTGATTGATCATTGAGCATGGATAATATTGATTATTGATTATTGACATTGATATGGATAGAATGTTACGGATCTATGGTTCATGATTTTGATGATAGCAAACATTTCCTTTTTTTTTATACGATTGCCTTATGTACTAACGTTTCAGGACCACACGATCAAGACTGCAATTCAGAACCAGCTCAAGATTGGGTAGACTAGGTCTGTGTCAGTTTGTAATCTTTTCCTTTCTTGAGTCAATTGTATTGGGTGTGGGACCTGTTGCTTTGTAACATAGAAGTTTTCATGATGCTCCCATTAGGATTTCTGGTTTTGGTAACATCGGCCTGGACGATAGTCCTATCGGCCTGGCCGATCGGTCTAACACCAGAAACCCTAATTTAGGGCATCCTCATTAAGGCAGCCGTCTCTGATCGGCCTGGACGATACTTGTATCGGCCAGGACGATATGCTCAATTCAGAAAGAAATCAGCCGCCATAATCAGTTTAGGTATTCTTTATTTTAGGAAATCGGCCAGGACGATAATTCTATCGTCCGGGACGATCTAACTCAATCATGCCTAAATTGATCTGGTTTTATTTGGAAGGAATTAAATGCTGATTGATACGATCATATCGTTCAGGACGATCGTGAGATCGGCCTGGACGATCAAGACCAAATTTCAATCGGCCAGGACTGTTCCCAGGGCTGTGATCAGGACGATAGAGTTGGTTTTAAACTAATCGGCCCGGACGATCGTGAGATCGGCCAGGACGATGTAACCAATTTCCTTCTGATCGTCCCAGATCGTCCCGGGCTAATGAGCTGAAATTGAACCAATCGGCCAGGACGATATACCTATCGGCCTGGACGATAATGTCGGCAACTTGCATTAATGAGCTCGTTTTGAGAGCCTCTATTTAAGCTATGGCAAGGCACTTTGTAAGTGTCTTTGGCAGCCATTGTAGCTTCGTTCTTGTGGGGGGAAACTTGAAGATAAAGCTTGAAAGGGAGTGAGGAAAGGGTGGAGTTTGAGAGAGGGAGAAGATCCTGTGAGGGGGGACTCAAGGGAGTGTGGAGGGGGATCCACACGGTTGCTCCGGCAAGCTCGCACCTGAATACCGTCGGATTCAAGGCTTGTCTCGAGGTAAGTTCACCAAAGAAGAAGTCTCTTTGGTGTCAAAGGACCCGGCGACTCCGCCGCACCGGGGAAGGTGGAAGTGATTTTGTAAGGGCTTCTCCGCCTAGCCGTGGGGGCTAAAGGAGAGACACTTTTGTAGTGCAATACTTGGAGGGTGCCTCCAAGGAGTGGACGTAGGTCAAGGTTTGACCGAACCACTATAAATCCGGTGTGTTCTTTTCTTATTATCGCTTCCGCATTTATTTTAATTTCCGCACTTTGATTGTGGTGATTTGGATTGTGTTTTGGTTTTAAAGTTTTCCAATTCACCTCTCTCTTTAATTAGCTTGGGATTAAGTTCAAGAGGGCCTAACATCCCCATCGAACTTTCAAGTGGTATCAGAGCGGTTTTCATAAAATAAGTTTTTAAAAGCTTTTGAATTTCGATCCATGGCTAATTTTTCAAATCGCACTTTTTCGGAAGGTTATTCAATCACAACACCACCATTGTTTGAAAATATTTCATTTGATTTTTGGAAAACTCGCATGTCTATTTTCTTGCAATCGATTGATTTTCGCATGTGGCATATGATCTTAACTGGTTATTCATCACCATCTCAAATCATTAATGGAGTTAAAACTGACATTCCTTTTTATCAATGGAGTAAGGAAGAACGAATTGATGCTCAATTGAATGCAAAGGCCTTAAATTGCTTTTTCTGTGCGTTAAATTCTGAAGATTTTATGTCGGTATCCATGTGCACTTCTGGTAAGGAAATTTGGGATAAATTGCATATCGTATACGAAGGATCTAGTGAAATCAAGCAATCAAAGTTGAATTTCTTAATGCATGATTTTGAATTATTTTCCATGAAACCTTATGAAACAATTTTAGACATGTATACAAGGTTTATTCAAATTACTACATCATTGCATGCTTTAGGAAAAGAGTTTTCAAATTTTGAAAAAGTTAACAAAATTCTTCGATGTTTATTGGATAAATTCGATGCTAAAGTAGTTGCTATATGTGAATCTAAAGATTTGAATGCGTATTCTATTGATAATTTAATTGGCTCACTAATTGCCTACGAGCAAGGATTGGGTCAAAGACTTTTGGATACAGGTGAAACGATCGTTTTAAAAGCTGAAGATACGGAAAGAGGACGTTTACTTGGTGACGATAACAATGAATTGTCATGCAAATTACAAAACTCACCAAGGCATAAGCAAAAGTTGAAAAGAGGTAAAGATGGTAAGAATGTCCATAGTTCTTCTGACGTTGTTTGCTTTCAATGCAGGAAGCCTGGACATATGAAAAAAGAGTGCCCTAATTCAAGGATTTTTCCTACAAAAGAAAAGGGCAAGGGGAAGCAAATTTCAAACTGGAAAAATAATGAAAAATAAAAAATTTCTTGGGCAGATCTGGTCTCAGAAGCATCAGACCAGGAAAGAGACAATGGTTAATTTAGCCTTTTCATGTTTTTTTTGTTTTGTTTTTTTTTGCTTTCGTTTTCTTTATTTTGTTTTTTTTTTCTCTCTCTCTTTTGTTCTTGTTTTTCGTTCTCTTTTTCTCTCTTTCTTTTATCAGACACACACACTCACTTTTCTAAAAAGTGAAAATTTTACTTCTTTTTAAGAAATCTTTGGTAAAGTTGAGTTTGACGTCTCTAAAACTAGGTAGAGGAAGGAAACTCAGTTTTTTTGTTTCCAATCTCTATTTCCTAAAAGGGGTTATTTTTACTTTTGATTTAAAATCTTTTTCATATTTTAAATTGGTTTTTGAAACAATTTCTTTTCTCTCCCTACGCTTTATTTATCGCATAGGAATCTGTTGCAAATTGGTTGAATCTAATTCATAATTTTCTTAATCAAGAGAATCGTTCTATCACTAAGATGGGTTTACTTTTTATTTTTAAGATTTAAGAAAGGTAGCATATGCAAAAAATTGGCCAAAGATGCCAAAAATAAAAGATGCGCAAAGACGCCAAATTGAAAATATAGAATACACAAAGTGTATCAAAAGATGCGCAGTGCGCCAATCAATTGTCAAGAGGCATAAAATGAGCCCAAAATTTAATGCTTACCTTTCTTGTTTTATCTTAAAAGCTTAAGAAAACCCTTGGTACTTCGATACTTGGTTTTGAAAATCTTGATTCCTGACTCAAAAAATTTTGCATTGATCTTCTATTAGATATATTTTATGGAAGGAGTTTTTGAAAAATGATTGTTTCTTTCCAAAATTTATTTTATGATTTGGATATTGAATTAAAAAGTTTTTTTAACCTTTTTAAAGAAACTTGAGTTTTGGACTTTCTAAATCTGAATTTCCAACCTTTTCTGGACTATGCGTTGTCAATCCAATTTTACTAAGTTTTAAAATTAAGAGGTAACTTTCTCATTTTTAGAATTTTTTTTTTCTTTTCTTTCTCTAGATTTTCTTTTACTGTGCCTTCTCTCTTTTTGATAATGTCAAAGGGGGAGAACGTAACGTAACTGTTTCATTTTTTTTCTTTTCAACTGTTTCATTTTTTTTCTTTTCAAAAAATTAAAAACAACAAAAAGAATTTTTTATCTCCCTATTTTTTAAGGGTTATTCAAGTGAGGGGGAGTTTTGGAGAAATTTGTCTTTTTTTTGAAAATTCATTTATGAAGGTGTTTGCCATCATCAAAAAGGGGGAGATTGTTTCGGATCTATGGTTCATGATTTTGATGATAGCAAACATTTCCTTTTTTTTTATACGATTGCCTTATGTACTAACGTTTCAGGACCACACGATCAAGACTGCAATTCAGAACCAGCTCAAGATTGGGTAGACTAGGTCTGTGTCAGTTTGTAATCTTTTCCTTTCTTGAGTCAATTGTATTGGGTGTGGGACCTGTTGCTTTGTAACATAGAAGTTTTCATGATGCTCCCATTAGGATTTCTGGTTTTGGTAACATCGGCCTGGACGATAGTCCTATCGGCCTGGCCGATCGGTCTAACACCAGAAACCCTAATTTAGGGCATCCTCATTAAGGCAGCCGTCTCTGATCGGCCTGGACGATACTTGTATCGGCCAGGACGATATGCTCAATTCAGAAAGAAATCAGCCGCCATAATCAGTTTAGGTATTCTTTATTTTAGGAAATCGGCCAGGACGATAATTCTATCGTCCGGGACGATCTAACTCAATCATGCCTAAATTGATCTGGTTTTATTTGGAAGGAATTAAATGCTGATTGATACGATCATATCGTTCAGGACGATCGTGAGATCGGCCTGGACGATCAAGACCAAATTTCAATCGGCCAGGACTGTTCCCAGGGCTGTGATCAGGACGATAGAGTTGGTTTTAAACTAATCGGCCCGGACGATCGTGAGATCGGCCAGGACGATGTAACCAATTTCCTTCTGATCGTCCCAGATCGTCCCGGGCTAATGAGCTGAAATTGAACCAATCGGCCAGGACGATATACCTATCGGCCTGGACGATAATGTCGGCAACTTGCATTAATGAGCTCGTTTTGAGAGCCTCTATTTAAGCTATGGCAAGGCACTTTGTAAGTGTCTTTGGCAGCCATTGTAGCTTCGTTCTTGTGGGGGGAAACTTGAAGAGAAAGCTTGAAAGGGAGTGAGGAAAGGGTGGAGTTTGAGAGAGGGAGAAGATCCTGTGAGGGGGGACTCAAGGGAGTGTGGAGGGGGATCCACACGGTTGCTCCGGCAAGCTCGCACCTGAATACCGTCGGATTCAAGGCTTGTCTCGAGGTAAGTTCACCAAAGAAGAAGTCTCTTTGGTGTCAAAGGACCCGGCGACTCCGCCGCACCGGGGAAGGTGGAAGTGATTTTGTAAGGGCTTCTCCGCCTAGCCGTGGGGGCTAAAGGAGAGACACTTTTGTAGTGCAATACTTGGAGGGTGCCTCCAAGGAGTGGACGTAGGTCAAGGTTTGACCGAACCACTATAAATCCGGTGTGTTCTTTTCTTATTATCGCTTCCGCATTTATTTTAATTTCCGCACTTTGATTGTGGTGATTTGGATTGTGTTTTGGTTTTAAAGTTTTCCAATTCACCTCTCTCTTTAATTAGCTTGGGATTAAGTTCAAGAGGGCCTAACATCCCCATCGAACTTTCATAGAATGGATATAGATTTTGTATAGACCTATTGATACTATTGATTCTACATTGTATTGATTGCTACAATTGATTTATTGATAGGATAGATTGAGATTTATCGTATCGCTTTTTCGATTGATTTTATCGACTTGAAAGTATATATTTGATTTGATTTGATTGATTGATTTGACGGATTGATTTGACGGACGGATTGACTGATTTGACGGATTGATTGATTTTCTTCTGTGTACGGATTTCTTCGAGATTGACGTGGATTGATTGAGCTTGGTTTATTGATTTGCCTGCTGCTGCATTGACTGGTTTCATTGACTATGGATTTCCGTATTGCATAGATTCATTGACCATTGACTGATATAGATTTGATTGACTGACATGCATATTGATAGCATCGCCGTGCTTTGATTTCAGTTATAGGTATTAGGTGACCTGCTGGGCTTTGTAAAGCTCATTATATGTGGTTGATATTTTCAGGTCAGGGCAAGGGAGCAGAAGATAGGAATTGATCCGGATTTTTAGGTTTTTGTCTTTTGATGATTTTGATTCTTTTGTACTCAGGATAGATTTCAGTACTGGTGATTGTAATGTAGTTCCTGAGTATTGTACATGACCTTTTGAGATATGAATCGACTTGTATATTGATGTTTTAAATTTTATAGATATTTGATAGATTGTTAATTGAAGGTTTTAGATAGATATGGTAAATTGTTTGAGTAATCGATTGACATTCTTTCCAAGTTAGATCTTGGGGCGTGACAAATCTTTTGGTATCAGAGCAGTGTTATTGGAAGAATGGATTGTTACTAGAGTTGTAGGATTGGATTGAGAGTTGGGTAGATTGGGTAGCTTTAAGAGCATCATTGGCATACATCGTTGCATGTGCGTATCATTTGGTTTGAATTGTGCAAGTGAAAAGCTATGGATCCTCCGGCAGAATCCAGTATACCGAATGAGCAACACAGCGCAGCCCTAGTACCTTTCAGAGAGTATGATGTAGTTGGCTACTGCAATTGCACATGTAATGGGGGATGCTTAGAGCAAAATGAGTGGTAGCAAAGAGGAAGAAGTGGATAGACATATGCAGATGTTTCATAAGCTGAAGCTTCTGTTGTTAAAAGGAGCTGTGGGACCCCAGGCTGCTGAGGATTAGATCCTGAGAGTGGAAAAGATTTTTGACAGCATGCAGTGTCCAGGAAATCGAAAGGTACCATTGGTTGTGTTCCTATTTGAGGGTGAGGCGGAGAGATGGTGGATCGGACAGCAGAGAGAGAAATTCTAAGGAAAGACTAATGCTGAGATCACCTGGGATGAGTTCACTGCAGTGTTCAGGATGTAGTTTGTACCACCGTTAGCTCAGCGACAGATGCAGGAAGCTTTCATGAGATTGGAGAAAGGCCGCAAGTCAGTGATGCAGTACGAGGCCGAGTTTACTGCATTTACGAGGTACGCTGCTCATTTGATTCCTACTGCTGAGGAAAAGTGTTATAGATTTCTACACGGATTGAACAGAGAGCTGAGGCATCCACTAGTACCCTTCCGGATACATGAGTTTTCTGAGCTGGTGGAGCGGGCCCGATTGATAGAGATTGATTTGGCGATACCGGTATCGAGGTACGAGGATACTAGGAGGAGGAGAGATGAGGTACGACGAGATGATTCTGGTAGAGACAGAGATAGAGAGAAGAAGAGCAGGTATGATGATTCGAAGGGATCTGCATCGGGATCTGCATCGGTAGTATCGTCTGGTAGTTCTGGAGCGTGCATTCACTGTGGTAGACGACATGCAGGTCGGTGCTACCTGTTGATGGGGCAGTGTTTTCATTGTGGACAGCAAGGGCACAGAGCAGCAGATTGTCCTCAGAAAGGACTGGGTGGAAGGACTGATTCTGGCATGGGTACCGGACAGCAGAGGACTGTTGGCTCGAGGGCTTACAGTGAGAGATCAGGGAACTGGATGACTGATAGAGCTGCCAGAGATCAGAGGGAGACTGTTGCGCCACGACCTCCTGCAATTCCTCCAGTGGTGCCACGTGTTTACAGTCTACAGAGTTTACAGCATCGTGAGGATCAACAGCGACCAGAGAGTTCTACTGGTAAGATTGATTTGACTAACCGATTGATATTGACATTTGATCGTGCATATTAACATGTGATTGATTGCATTGTGTGTTTTGTATGGATTTCGACGAGTTTGATTTGGATTTGGATTTGAATTGATTTGTTTTGCGTTGTTTTGCTTCGTACCTGTAGGGAAATGTCGGGACGACATTTTTCTAAGGTGGGGAGATTGTGAGACCTCGTTCCCTTACTGTTCCTCTCTGACTTGGATTTTCCTCCCAGGATCGGCCGGGACGATGGTGAGATCGTCCAGGCCGATAAGTGTACTGAAACGACTGCTTTCTGGATCGTCCTGAGCATAGTTCTGGGAACCGTCCAGGCCGATGGATTTTGGTCTGATCGTCCCAGGACGATCTTGCGATCGGCCGGGCCGATCTGCTTTATGATATAAGAAAATC
Source organism: Dendrobium nobile (assembly GCA_022539455.1). NCBI lineage: Eukaryota > Viridiplantae > Streptophyta > Magnoliopsida > Asparagales > Orchidaceae > Dendrobium > Dendrobium nobile. The sequence continues at coordinate 6,534,190 of CM039731.1, forward strand.
AGCTCGTTTTGAGGAGAGAGAAAATCATTTTAAAACAAAATATCTGATTTGAGGAGAGAGAAAGAGAAAGGAAAAGAGGAAATCCTGGGTTTCGGAGGCCGCGGAGCGCTTTTCGTCCGACACCGCTATTGGGAATAGTGAAGATCTCGTGGTAAGGACTCCGAATCCTATTTCTATTTTCGAAGATATTGAGTTTTGATCGAGTTGTGCACTATTTTGTGTTTTCGTAGTCGAACTTTGGACCTGATTTGGTATTGACACAACTTTCACCGCACAACTTTTGGTATGTTATAAATATGACTATTGTACACGATTTGAGTATTTTCTACGACGATTTTTTCGGTCGGAATTGATTCTACGCGATTTTAATTGAATAGAAAAATATCAGGACGTGATTTGATTTGGATTCTATAGAATAATAGTCTTGTATTGATGTCATGAATATTCGATTGTAATTTGGAGAAATTTGGAATTTGTGTTTTTTTGCAGGATTTTTGTGTAAATTTGATAGACTGCCGTTACTCTGCCCGATTTTTGTATGATTTCTGAATTGTCTGAAATTGATAGATTGGATTGATATGCGTATGACTATTGATTTGATTGTTCTAGATTGCTTTAATATTGATTATTGAATTGATTATTGATTGATTATTGAAATGATTCTTGAATTAACTATTGATACTGGAAAACAAGTGGAACCTGGTTGAACGTTGGTTGGAGATTGAATTGACCTGTACAGGATGGTGGGCCGACGGGCTTTCCTTTAAACCATTGATCATTGATATAACGATTGGGAGTCATAAGGGGTTTATAGATATGCCGACGGGCGGCCGACGGGCAATAGAGTGACGACTCTTTTTATTGAAACCAACGTATGGATATCTACAACAGCAATATGGATTCTACAACAGCAACATAGCCAGTTGATTGTACTTGTTCAATATTATCGTATTGAATGCATGTTTACTGTATTGACATACAGATTTATTATTTTATCGATATCTGCTTTATTGATTTGATCGGATTTACTGTTTCGTCCAGATTTATAGATTTTATTGATTGATCATTGAGCATGGATAATATTGATTATTGACATTGATATGGATAGAATGGATATAGATTTTGTATAGACCCATTGATACTATTGATTCTGCGTTGTATTGATTGCTACAATTGATTTATTGATAGGATAGATTGAGATTTACCGTATCGCTTTTCCGATTGATTTTATCGACTTGATAGTATAGATTTGATTTGATTTGATTGATTGATTTGACGGATTGATTTGACGGACGGATTGTCTGATTTGATAGATTGACTTATTTGACGGATTGATTGATTTTCTTCTGTGTACGGATTTCTTCGAGATTGACGTGGATTGATTGAGCTTAGTTTATTGATTTGCCTACTGCTGCATTGACTGGTTTCATTGACTATGGATTTCCGTATTGCATAGATTCATTGAATATTGACTGATATAGATTTGATTGACTGACATGCATATTGATAGCATCGCCGTGCTTTGATTTCAGTTATAGGTATTAGGTGACCTGCTGGGCTTTGTAAAGCTCATTATATGTGGTTGATATTTTCAGGTCAGGGCAAGGGAGCAGAAGATAGGAATTGATCCGGATCTTCAGGTTTTTGTCTTTTGATGATTTTGATTCTTTTGTACTCAGTATAGATTTCAGTACTGGTGATTGTAGTGTAGTTCCTGAGTATTGTACATGACATTTTGAGATATGAATCGACTTATATATTGATGTTTTAAATTTTATAGATGTTTGATAGATTGTTAATTGAAGGTTTTAGATAGCTTTGGTAAATTGTTTGAGTAATCGATTGACATTCTTTCCAAGTTAGATCTTGGGGCGTGACAAATCTTTTGGTATCAGAGCAGTGTTATTGGAAGAATGGATTGTTACCAGAGTTGTAGGATTGGATTGAGAGTTGGGTAGATTGGGTAGCTTTAAGAGCATCATTGGCATACATCGTTGCATGTGCATATCATTTGGTTTGAATTGTGCAGGTGAAAAGCTATGGATCCTCCGGCAGAATCCAGTATACCGAATGAGCAACACAGCGTAGCCCCAGTACCTTCAGAGAGTATGATGCAGTTGGCTACTGTAATTGCACACGTAATGGGGGATGCTCAGAGCAAAATGAGTGGTAGCAAAGAGGAAGAAGTGGATAGACATATGCAGATGTTTCATAAGCTGAAGCCTCCGTTGTTCAAAGGAGCTGTGGGATCCCAGGCTGCTGAGGATTGGATCCTGAGAGTGGAAAAGATTTTTGACAGCATGCTGTGTCCAGGAAATCGAAAGGTACCATTGGCTGTGTTCCTGTTTGAGGGTGAGGTGGAGAGATGGTGGATCGGACAGTAGAGAGAGAAATTCCAGGGAAAGACTAATGCTGAGATCACCTGGGATGAGTTCACTGCAGTGTTCAGGATGTGGTTTGTACCACCGTCAGCTCAGCAACAGATGCAGGAAGCTTTCTTGAGATTGGAGCAAGGCCGCAAGTCAGTGAAGAAGTACGAGGCCGAGTTTACTGCACTTGCGAGGTACGCTGCTCATTTGATTCCTACTGCCGAGGAAAAGTGTTATAGATTTCTGCACGGATTGAACAGAGAGCTGAGGCATCCACTAGTACCCTTCCGGATACATGAGTTTTCTGAGCTGGTGGAGCGGGCCCGATTGATAGAGATTGATTTGGCGACACCAGTATTGAGGTACGAGGATACCAGGAGGAGGAGAGATGAGGTACGATGAGATGATTCTGGTAGAGACAGAAATAGAGAGAAGAAGAGCAGTTATGATGATTCGAAGGGATCTGCATCGGGATCTGCATCGGTAGTATCGTCTGGTAGTTCTGGAGCGTGCATTCACTGTGGTAGACGACATGCAGGTCGGTGCTACCTGTTGACGGGGCAGTGTTTTCACTGTGGATAGCAAGGGCACAGAGCAGCAGATTGTCCTCAGAAAGGACTGGGTGGAAGGACTGATTCTGGCACGGGTACAGGGCAGCAGAGGATTGTTGGCTCGAGGGCTTACAGTGAGAGATCAGGGAACCTGATGACTGATAGAGCTGCCAGAGATCAGAGGGAGACTGTTGCGCCACGACCTCCTGCACTTCTTCCAGTGGTGCCATGTGTTTACAGTCTACAGAGTTTACAGAATCGTGAGGATCAGCAGCGACCAGAGAGTTCTACTGGTAAGATTGATTTGATTAATCGATTGATATTGACATTTGATCGTGCATATTGACATGTGATTGATTGCATTGTGTGTTTTGTATGGATTTTGAGGAGTTTGATTTGGATTTGGATTTGAATCGATTTGTTTTGCGTTGTTTTTCTTCGTACCTGTAGGGAAATGTCGGGACGACATTTTTCTAAGGTGGGGAGATTGTGAGACCTCGTTCCCTTACTGTTCCTCTCTGACTTGGATTTTCCTCCCAGGATCGGCCGGGACGATGGTGAGATCGTCCAGGCCGATCAGTGTACTGAAACGGCTGCTTTCTGGATCGTCCTGAGCATAGTTCTGGGAACCGTCCAGGCCGATGGATTTTGGTCTGATCGTCCCAGGACGATCTAGCGATCGGCCGGGCCGATCAGCTTTATGATATAAGAAAATCAGCTTGTTTTGAGGAGAGAGAAAATCATTTTAAAACAAAATATCTGATTTGAGGAGAGAGAAAGAGAAAGGAAAAGAGAAAATCTTGGGTTTCGGAGGCCGCGGAGCACTTTTCGTCCGACGCCGCTGTTGGGAAAAGTGAAGATCTCGTGGTAAGAACTCCGAATCCTATTTCTATTTTCGAAGATATTGAGTTTTGATCGAGTTGTGCACTGTTTTGTGTTTTCGTAGTCGAACTGGACCTGATTTGGTATTGACACAACTTTCACCGCACAACTTTTGGTATGTTATAGATATGACTATTGTACACGATTTTAGTATTTTCTACAATGATTTTACCGGTCAGAATTGATTCTACGCGATTTTAATTGAATAGAAAAATATCAGGACGTGATTTGATTTGGATTCTATAGAATAATAGTCTTGTATTGATGTCGTGAATATTCGATTGTAATTTGAAGAAATTTGGAATTTGTGCGTTTTTGCAGGATTTTTGTGTAAATTTGATAGACTGCTGTTACTCTGCCCGATTTTCGTATGATTTCTGAATTGTCTGAAATTGATAGATTGGATTGATATGCGTATGACTATTGATTTGATTGTTCTAGATTGCTTTAATATTGATTATTAAATTGATTATTGATTGATTATTGAAATGATTCTTGAATTGACTATTGATACTGGAAAACAAGTGGAACCTGGTTGAACGTTGGTTGGAGATTGAATTGACCTGTACAGGATGGTGTGCCGACGGGTTTTCCTTTAAACCATTGATCATTGATATAACGATTGGGAGTCATAAGGGGTTTATAGATATGCCGACGGGTGGCCGAAGGGCAATAGAGTGACGACTCTTTTTATTGAAACCAACGTATGGATATCTACAACAGCAATATGGATTCTACAACAACAACATAGCCAGTTGATTGTACTTGTTCAGTATTATCGTATTGAATGCATGTTTACTGTATTGACATACAAATTTATTGCTTTATCGATATCTGCTTTATTGATTTGATCGGATTTACTGTTTCGTCCGGATTTATAGATTTCATTGATTGATCATTGAGCATGGATGATATTGATTATTGATTATTGATTATATACATTGATATGGATAGAATGGATATAGATTTTGTATAGACCCATTGATACTATTGATTCTGCATTGTATTGATTGCTACAATTGATTTATTGATAGGATAGATTGAGATTTATCGTATCGCTTTTCCGATTGATTTTATCGACTTGATAGTATAGATTTGATTTGATTTGATTGATTGATTTGACGGATTGATTTGACGGACGGATTGACTGATTTGATAGATTGACTGATTTGACGGATTGATTGATTTTCTTCTGTGTACGGATTTCTTCAAGATTGACGTGGATTGATTGAGCTTAGTTTATTGATTTGCCTACTACTGCATTGACTGGTTTCATTGACTATGGATTTCCTATTGCATAGATTCATTGACTATTGACTGATATAGATTTGATTGACTGACATGCATATTGATAGCATCGCCGTGCTTTGATTTCAGTTATAGGTATTAGGTGACCTGCTGGGCTTTGTAAAGCTTATTATATGTGGTTGATATTTTCAGGTCAGGGCAAGGGAGCAGAAGATAGGAATTGATCCGGATCTTCAAGTTTTTGTCTTTTGATGATTTTGATTCTTTTGTACTCAGGATAGATTTCAGTACTGGTGATTGTAGTGTAGTTCCTGAGTATTGTACATGACCTTTTGAGATATGAATCGACTTGTATATTGATGTTTTAAATTTTATAGATGTTTGATAGATTGTTAATTGAAGGTTTTAGATAGCTTTGGTAAATTGTTTGAGTAATCGATTGACATTCTTTCTAAGTTAGATCTTGGTGTTACGGATCTATGGTTTATGATTTTGATGATAGCAAACATTCCTTTTTTCTCTACGATTACCTTATGTGCTAACGTTTCAGGTCCACACGATCAGACTGCAATCTGGAACCAGCTCAAGATTGGGTAGACTAGGCCTGTGTCAGTTTGTAATCTTTTTTCTTTCTTGAGTCTATTGTATTTGGTGTGGCATCTGATGGCTTGTATCTTGAAAGATTTTTTATTGTGCCCTAAAAGGTTTCTATTTTTGGTAACATCGTCCGGGACGATATTTATATCGTCCTGGACGATCTGACAAAAGTATAAATCCTAATTAGGGCATCCTCTTTAAAGCAGCCGTCTTTATGCAAAACATATCATCCTGGACGATTTTATATCGGCCGGGACGATCTGCTCAATTCAGTAAGAATCTGCCGCCATATCTACTTAGGAAATACTTATTTTTGGACATCATCCCGGTGGATCGTCCTGGACTATAAAATATCGTCCCGGTCGATCCAGAGCAATTTTTCCAAAATTTCTTAGGCAGTTTTGGAAAGCAATCAATGGGGATTTCGTCCAGGCCGATCGCAAGATCGGCCGGGACGATTAGACATCGTCCAGCTTCATTTCAGGGCGATATTCAGGACGATTTTCCTCATATTTGTGCTAATCGGCCAGGACGATTTGGATATCGGCCAGGACGATAATGGCGGCAAATTGTATTAATGAGCTCGTTTTGAGAGCCTCTATTTAAGCTATGGCAAGACACTTTGTAAGTGTCTTTGGCAGCAATTGTAGCTTCGTTCTTGTGGGGGAAACTTGAAGAGAAAGCTTGAAAGGGAGAGAGGAAAGGGTGGAGTTTGAGAGGGAGAAGATCCTGTGAGGGGGAAGAACTCAAGGGAGTGTGGTGGGGGATCCACACGGTTGCTCCGGCGAACTCGCATCTTAGTACCATCGGATTCAAGGCTTGTCTCGAGGTAAGTTCACCAAAGAAGAAGATCTCTTTGGTGTCAAAGGACCCGGCGACTCCGCCGCACCGGGGAAGGTGGAAGTGATTTTGTAAGGGCTTCTCCGCCTAGCTGTGGGGGCTAAAGGAGAGACACTGGTGTTAGTGCAATACTTGGAGGGTGCCTCCAAGGAGTGGATGTAGGTCAAGGTTTGACCGAACCACTATAAATCCGGTGTGTTCTTTTTTTATTATTCGCTTCCGCATTTATTTTTTTCTGCACTTTGATTGTGGTGATTTGGATTGTGTTTTGGTTTTAAAGTTTTCCAATTCACCTCTCTATTTAATTAGCTTGGGATTAAGTTCAAGAAGGCCTAACGTCCCTAACGAACTTTCAAGTGGTATCAGAGCGGTTTTCATAAAATAAGTTTTTAAAAGCTTTTGAATTTCGATCTATGGCTAATTTTTCAAATCGTAATGTTGCGGAAGGATATTCAATCACCAAACCTCCTTTATTTGAAAATATGTCATTTGATTTTTGGAAAACTCGCATGTCTATTTTCTTGCAATCGATTGATTTTCGCATGTGGCATATGATTTTAACTGGTTATTCATCACCGTCACGAATTGTTAATGGAGTTAAAATTGATATTCCTTTTAATCAGTGGAGTAGGGAAGAACAAGTAAATGCTCAATTGAATGCAAAGTCTTTAAATTGCTTTTTCTGTGCTTTAAATTCTGATGATTTTATGTTAGTATCCACGTGCACTACCAGTAAGGAAGTTTGGGATAAATTGCACAACATATACGAAGGCACTATTGAAATCAAGCAATCCAAGTTGAATTTGTTAATGCATGATTTCGAATTATTTTCCATGAAACCTTTTGAAACGATCTTAGACATGTATACCAGATTTATTCAAATTGTAAACTCATTACATGCTTTAGGAAAAGATTTTTCAAATTTTGAAAAAGTTAACAAAATTCTTCGATGTCTACTGGATAAATTTGATTCTAAAGTTATTGCAATTTGTGAATCTAAAGATTTGAATGATTATTCTATTGATAATTTGATTGGCTCACTCATTGCCTACGAGCAAGGTTTGGATCAAAGACTTTTGGATGCAGGTGAAACGATCGTTCTAAAAGCTGAAGATATGGAAAGAGGAAGCTTAGTTGGTGACGATAGCAATGTCTTGTCAAGCAAATCACAAAGCTCACCAAAGCATAAGCAAAAGTGGAAAAAAGGTAAAAATAGTAAGGATGTTAATATTTCCTCTGACATTATTTGTTTTCGATGTAGAAAACCTGAACATATGAAAAATGAGTGCCCTAATTTAAGAATTCTTCCTACAAAAGAAAAGGGCAAGGCAAAACAAACTTTGAACTGGGGAAATAATGAAAGGCAAAAAATCTCATCGGCAGATCTGGTCTCTGAAGCATCGGACCAGGAGAGAGATAATGGTTAAGAGCCTTTCGTGGTTTTTGTGTTGTGTTTTTGTGTTTTTCCTTTTTTTTGTGTTTTTTAGTTTTGTTTATTTTTTTTTGAAATTTTTTTTTCCTTTCGTTGAAGTTTTTTTTTTTCTGATCAACACACACACTCACTTTTCTAAAAATGAAAAATCTACTTCCTGTTTTTCTTGAAATCTTTGGTAAGTTGTGTTTGACTTCTCTAAAACAGTCAAAGGAAGGAAACTCGTATTTTTGTTTCTCTTTCTCTCTTCTTAAAGAGGTTATTTTACTTTTGATTCAAAATTTTCATTATATTTTAAATTGGATTTTGAAACTATTTTTTTTATCTCCCTACATTTTTTCTATCGCATAGAAATCTTTTGCAAGATTGTTGAATCCACCTTAAAATTTTCTTAATCAAGTTGTTCGTGTTGTCAATAATTTGGGTTTACTTTCGTTTTGAAAATATAAGAAAGAAAGCATACTTTTTGAAAATAAAAAAAAAAGTGGCCAATGATGCCAAACCAAAAGATGCGCAATGACGCCAAATTGAAAAAAAAAAATAATACACAAAGTGTATTAAAATCAAAAGATGCTCAAAGAGCCATTCAAGTGATAAAGGGCATAAAATGAGCCCACAAAAAAAAATATGCTTATTTTTTTCTTATACTACTAAAAACTTAAGAAAATCCTTGATATGTTCGAAACTTGTGCTTGAAAATCTTGGTTCCTGATATAACAATTCGTGCATTGATCTTCTATTAGATATATTTTATGAAAGGAGTTTTGAAAAATTGATGTTTCTTTTTCCGATTTATTCCTTGATTTGGATATTGGATTAAAAAGTTTTTGAGCCTTTTAAAGAATAAGTTTGGATTATTAAATTATGAATTTCTAACCTTTTTCTGGGCTATGCGTTGTCAATCCAATTCTACTAAGTTTTTGATTAAACTAAGAGGTAACTTTCTCATTTTAAGAATATTTGTTATTTCACTAGATCAGAACACATTTTTTGTCTTTTGTTTTATTTTTTTGTTTGTGCCTCCTCTCTTTTTGATAATGTCAAAGGGGGAGAACGTATTGTTGAATTTTTGTACTGTTATCGTGTTTGTATCTTGTTTTCAAAAAATTAAAAACAACAAAAATATTTTTATCTCTCCTATTTTTTAAAAGGTTGTTAGTAAGGGGGAGATTAGGAGAAAATAGTCTTTTTTGAAAATTCAAATTGAAATATTTTGCCATCATCAAAAAGGGGGAGATTGTTACGGATCTATGGTTTATGATTTTGATGATAGCAAACATTCCTTTTTTCTTTACGATTACCTTATGTGCTAACGTTTCAGGTCCACACGATCAGACTGCAATCTGGAACCAGCTCAAGATTGGGTAGACTAGACCTATGTCAGTTTGTAATCTTTTTTCTTTCTTGAGTATATTGTATTTGGTGTGGCATCTGATGGCTTGTATCTTGGAAGATTTTTTATTGTGCCCTAAAAGGTTTCTATTTTTGGTAACATCGTCCGGGACGATATTTATATCATCCTGGACGATCTGACAAAAGTAGAAATCCTAATTAGGGCATCCTCTTTAAAGCAGCCGTCTTTATGCAAAACATATCGTCCTGGACGATTTTATATCGGTCGGGACGATCTGCTCAATTCAGCAAGAATCTGCCGCCATATCTACTTAGGAAATACTTATTTTTGGACATCGTCCCGGTGGATTGTCCTGGACTATAAAATATCGTCCCGACCGATCCAAAGCAATTTTTCCAAAATTTCTCAGGCAGTTTTGGAAAGCAATCAATGGGGATTTCGTCCAGGCCGATCGCAAGATCGGCCGGTCGGCCGGGACGATTAGACATCGTCCAGCTTCATTTCAGGGCGATATTCAGGACGATTTTCCTCATATTTGTGCTAATCGGCCAGGACGATTTGGATATCGGCCAGGACGATAATGGCGGCAAATTGCATTAATGAGCTCGTTTTGAGAGCCTCTATTTAAGCTATGGCAAGGCACTTTGTAAGTGTCTTTGGCAGCCATTGTAGCTTTGTTCTTGTGGGGGAAACTTGAAGAGAAAGCTTGAAAGGGAGAGAGGAAAGGGTGGAGTTTGAGAGGGAGAAGATCCTGTGAGGGGGAGGAACTCAAGGGAGTGTGGTGGGGGATCCACACGGTTGCTCCGGCGAACTTGCATCTTAGTACCATCGGATTCAAGACTTGTCTCGAGGTAAGTTCACCAAAGAAGAAGATCTCTTTGGTGTCAAAGGACCCGGCGACTCCGCCGCACCGGGGAAGGTGGAAGTGATTTTGTAAGGGCTTCTCCGCCTAGCTGTGGGGGCTAAAGGAGAGACACTGGTGTTAGTGCAATACTTGGAGGATGCCTCCAAGGAGTGGATGTAGGTCAAGGTTTGACCGAACCACTATAAATCCGGTGTGTTCTTTTCTTATTATTCGCTTCCGCATTTATTTTTTTCCGCACTTTGATTGTGGTGATTTGGATTGTGTTTTGGTTTTAAAGTTTTCCAATTCACCTCTCTCTTTAATTAGCTTGGGATTAAGTTCAAGAGGGCCTAACGTCCCTAACGAACTTTCACTTGGGGCGTGACAAATCTTTTGGTATCAGAGCAGTGTTATTGGAAGAATGGATTGTTGCCAGAGTTGTAGGATTGGATTGAGAGTTGGGTAGATTGGGTAGCTTTAAGAGCATTATTGGCATACATCGTTGCATGTGCGTATCATTTGGTTTGAATTGTGCAGGTGAAAAGCTATGGATCCTCCGGCAGAATCCAGTATACTGAATGAGCAACACAGCGTAGCCCTAGTACCTTCAGAGAGTATGATGCAGTTGGCTACTGCAATTGCACATGTAATGGGGGATGCTCAGAGCAAAATGAGTGGTAGCAAAGAGGAAGAAGTGGTTAGACATATGCAGATGTTTCATAAGCTGAAGCCTCCGTTGTTCAAAGGAGATGTGGGACCCCAGGCTGCTGAGGATTGGATCCTGAGAGTGGAAAAGATTTTTGACAGCATGCTGTGTCCAGGAAATCGAAAGGTACCATTGGCTGTGTTCCTGTTTGAGGGTGAGGCGGAGAGATAGTGGATCGGACAGTAGAGAGAGAAATTCCAGGGAAAGACTAATGCTGAGATCACCTGGGATGAGTTCACTGCAGTGTTCAGGATGTGGTTTGTACCACCGTCAGCTCAGCGACAGATGCGGGAAGCTTTCATGAGATAGGAGCAAGGCCGCAAGTCAGTGATGCAGTACGAGGCCGAGTTTACTGCACTTGCGAGGTACGCTGCTCATTTGATTCCTACTGCCGAGGAAAAGTGTTATAGATTTCTGCACGCATTGAACAGAGAGCTGAGGCATCCACTATTACCCTTTCGGATACATGAGTTTTCTGAGCTGGTGGAGCGGGCCCGATTGATAGAGATTGATTTGGCGACACTGGTATCGAGGTACGAGGATACCAGGAGGAGGAGAGTTGAGGTATGATGAGATGATTCTGGTAGAGACAGAGATAGAGAGAAGAAGAGCAGGTATGATGATTCGAAGGGATCTGCATCGGGATCTGCATCGCGATCTGCATCGGTAGTATCGTCTGGTAGTTCTGGAGCATGCATTCACTGTGGTAGACGACATGCAGGTCGGTGCTACCTGTTGACGGGGCAGTGTTTTCACTGTGGACAGCAAGGGAACAGAGCAGCAGATTATCCTCAGAAAGGACTGGGTGGAAGGACTGATTCTGGCACGGGTACAGGACAGCAGAGGACTGTTGGCTCGAGGGCTTACAGTGAGAGATCAGGGAACCGGATGACTGATAGAGCTGCCAGAGATCAGAGGGAGACTGTTGCACCACGACCTCCTGCACTTCCTCCAGTGGTGCCACGTGTTTACAGTCTACAGAGTTTACAGCATCGTGAGGATCAGCAGCGACAAGAGAGTTCTACTGGTAAGATTGATTTGACTAACCGATTGATATTGACATTTGATCGTGCATATTGACATGTGATTGATTGCATTGTGTGTTTTGTATGGATTTCGACGAGTTTGATTTGGATTTGGATTTGAATCGATTTGTTTTGCGTTGTTTTGCTTCGTACCTGTAGGGAAATGTCGGGACGACATTTTTCTAAGGTGGGGAGATTGTGAGACCTCGTTCCCTTACTGTTCCTCTCTGACTTGGATTTTCCTCCCAGGATCGGCCGGGACGATGGTGAGATCGTCTAGGCCGATCAGTGTACTGAAACGGCTGCTTTCTGGATCGTCCTGAGCATAGATCTAGGAACCATCCAGGCCGATGGATTTTGGTCTGATCGTCCCAAGACGATCTTGCGATCGGCCGGGCCGATCAGCTTTATGATATAAGAAAATCAGCTCATTTTGAGGAGAGAGAAAATCATTTTAAAACAAAATATCTGATTTGAGGAGAGAGAAAGAGAAAGGAAAAGAGAAAATCCTTGGTTTCGGAGGCCGCGGAGCGCTTTTCGTCCGACGCCGCTGTTGGGAAAAGTGAAGATCTCGTGGTAAGAACTCCGAATCCTATTTCTGTTTTCGAAGATATTGAGTTTTGATCGAGTTGTACACTGTTTTGTGTTTTCGTAGTCGAACTTTGGACCTGATTTGGTATTGACACAACTTTCACCGCACAACTTTTGGTATGTTATAGATATGACTATTGTACACGATTTGAATATTTTCTACGATGATTTTACCGGTCGGAATTGATTCTACCCGATTTTAATTGAATAGAAAAATATCAGGACGTGATTTGATTTGGATTCTATAGAATAATAGTCTTGTATTGATGTCGTGAATATTCGATTGTAATTTGAAGAAATTTTGAATTTGTGCTTTTTTGCAGGATTTTTGTTTAAATTTGATAGACTGCCGTTACTCTGCCCGATTTTCGTATGATTTCTGAATTGTCTGAAATTGATAGATTGGATTGATATGCGTATGACTATTGATTTGATTGTTCTAGATTGCTTTAATATTGATTATTGAATTGATTATTGATTGATTATTGAAATGATTCTTGAATTGACTATTAATACTAGAAAACAAGTGGAACCTGGTTGAACATTGGTTGGAGATTGAATTGACTTGTACAGGATGGTGTGCCGACGGGCTTTCCTTTAAACCATTGATCATTGATATAACGATTGGGAGTCATAAGGGGTTTATAGATATGCCGACGGGCGGCCGAAGGGCAATAGAGTGACGACTCTTTTTATTGAAACCAACGTATGGATATCTACAACAGCAATATGGATTCTACAACAGCAACATAGCCAGTTGATTGTACTTGTTCAGTATTATCATATTGAATGCATGTTTACTGTATTGACATACGGATTTATTGTTTTATCGATATCTGCTTTATTGATTTGATCGGATTTACTGTTTCGTCCGGATTTATAGATTTCATTGATTGATCATTGAGCATGGATGATATTGATTATTGATTATATACATTGATATGGATAGAATGAATATAGATTTTGTATAGACCCATTGATACTATTGATTCTGCATTGTATTGATTGTTACAATTGATTTATTGATAGGATAGATTGAGATTTATCGTATCGCTTTTTCGATTGATTTTATCGACTTGATAGTATAGATTTGATTTGATTTGATTGATTGATTTGACGGATGGATTGACTAATTTGACGGATTGACTGATTTGACAGATTGATTGACTTTCTTCTGTGTACGAATTTCTTCGAGATTAAAGTGGATTGATTAAGCTTAGTTTATTGATTTGCCTGCTGCTGCATTGACTGGTTTCATTGACTATGGATTTTCGTATTGCATAGATTCATTGACCATTGTCTGATATAGATTTGATTGACTGACATGCATATTGATAGCATCACCGTGCTTTGATTTCAGTTATAGATATTAGGTGACCTATTGGGCTTTGTAAAGCTCATTATATGTGGTTGATATTTTCAGGTCAGGGCAAGGGAGCAGAAGATAGGAATTGATCCGGATCTTCAGGTTTTTGTCTTTTGATGATTTTGATTCTTTTGTACTCAGGATAGATTTCAGTACTGGTGATTGTAGTGTAGTTCCTGAGTATTGTACATGACCTTTTGAGATATGAATCGACTTGTATATTGATGTTTTAAATTTTATAGATGTTTAATAGATTGTTAATTGAAGGTTTTAGATAGCTTTGGTAAATTGTTTGAGTAATCGATTGACATTCTTTCCAAGTTAGATCTTGGAGCGTGACACTTATAATAACTGATGTGATTGGATACTATTAGGTGGTATGAATATAGGCCTCTCCTTTGCTATGTTCTTGATAAGACAAGAAAACCCAAATGTTTTTGTTAGCCCTTTAATACATCATGATTGAAAATATAAATAAGATGTAACCTTGCTATAAAATTATTTGTCCACATTAATAATCAACATTGGATACCAAAACTAGTGCTACAAACATCCAAGCCCTCCTTTAGGACTAATAGTAATTGATGCAAATGGATGTTGTCGGGAGGTATAAAGTTGGCTCTTTGTCATGCCCTCAAATCAAATTTGGAAGAATTTTTCGTTTTAGCTTTTACAATTTTTAACAACGACCACCAAGAGCAATCTAATCTCTTATATCAATAATATAAACTAGCAACCAAAATTATTATATTGATTAAAACACCAATATACTTTGATTTATATTCAAAAAAATTTATATAATAGTCAAAAGTTCGACAATCATTCATATGGTCTACTACTCTTGATTACAAAATAACTAGAAACTAAAAGAGAATAACCTAAGAAACACTATAACTAATTCATCTCACACTGCAGATCCTCTATCCTGACTTAAAAATCACTTAAGTCACATATAATAACTTAAAAAGTTCTGCATGTCACTAAATCCTACAACTGAACTCAAAATATGATAAAGAAGTAGTTAGCATGCTGAATAAAATAATATAAGAGTACACACTTGATGTTCAATTCTTCTATATCAATATCAATCAATATCTTATATCACATGTTCAATATCACTTGTTGAGTATCACTTAGCATATGATCACAAGCTCAATAACATCAAACATAGTTATAGTAACAATGAATCAATAGTGGTATAAGTAATAATATTAATATCATCATTAATAATATCAATACTAGTATAAATAATAGTATTAATATTGTTAGTAATAGTATCTTAGGCATCTATTCTAACCTAGTTTTCATAACTATATTTTCATATCACCTGTGTTTTTTTATGATTCCAAAATATTATTATATTGATTACTATTTCTCCTAACATATATTGGAAATATTGCTTTCGTTGTTTATGTGTACAAACATTTCAGGGAAATCATACTCTAGACAGTTGAAGACATCAAGTCAGATTAGATCAGGGCTTATTATTTTTTGAAGTATGTACTTTTTATACTTTTCTTGAGGCAGAGAGAGTGTGATTATAATTAGGTAACCATGTATATAAACTCTGGGGGAGTATAAAAACTTGTAATTTTTTAAAACTAAGCGTACTATATGATTTTAGATCGTACAGGATGATTTGACCTGAGTGTTCCTCTAGAAAGCAATTAATCGAACCATACTAGGAAAATTTTCCAAGTCTTGTTCATAATGTATGAAGTTACCTTTGTACAAGCGATGTCCAAAGTACTAAATAGATATGTATAAGTTTGTCCTAACAAACTCAAAATTTTTTTTGAATTGTTTGTGCTGTATGATCTAAGGTTCGTATAGACGATGTCTAGAGTAAAAAAATGGTTGCGTATCTTTTCATCCATATGAATAGGTAAATATTTTAAACTATTAATACTGTATGATCATAGGATTGTACAAAAAACTTCCACAGTACAAAATGGACTCATCCATTTTTGTACCAAATAAAACATGGTTTGGTTAAAACATATCATACTTTATGATATGGGTTTCATACATTATATTATCCAGGTATGATATTAGTTTGCACTGAATTGTACGTGAAAAATCTGTTCAATTTTAAACTGATCATACTGTATGATGTCCATTCATATATATGTCAATTAGAATATGAAATCAGTTTGTACTAGATCATACGAGTAAATTTTAAATTATTCATACATATGATCATCGATCATACTATACAAACACGGTCAGTCAAATTAAAAATTTCAATTTTATGTATAATTTTTCATGTCCTTTATATATAAGGTCCTAAAAACTAACTATGGATAGATCCTTCTTCATTTTTCTTGTGAGAGTAAGTATGAGAGTGCTTTGGGAGAGTGTTTGAGAGTGTGGAAAGAGATCTTGCAAGTGGAATTTATGAAGGATTCATAAGGTTGCCCAAAAGTGAGGATCTTTTTATAAGTTTTATCAAATCTCTTCCTTACTTCTTTGAAGTTGCTCAAGAGAAGTTCTTTGGCGAAGATTTGGTTATATGCCAACACTAGGAGGGTGTAAAATAATGAAGGTTCTCTGTCAATACTAGGAGGGTGTGAAAGGATGACGGTTCTCTGTCGACACCAGGAGGGTGTGAAAGGATGATGGTTCTCTACCGACACTTAGAGAGTGTGATGGTACTATGCTGCACTGGGGATTAGTGGAAGAGAGATGATTTGTAAAGGCTTCTCCAGCTTGCTGTGGGAGCAAAAAGAGAGTCACTTTAGTATTCGTGCAATACATGAAGAGGAAATTTTTAAGGAGTGGACGTAGGTCTAGTTGGACCGAACCACTATAAATTTATGTATTTTTATTTTATTGTATTTTTATTTTTCTGCACATTTAAATTTTTGTGGTTGAAAAGTTTTTTAGTTTGATTAAAATTTTTATTGTGTTACAAATATAAAATAGTTTTCTATAAATTTTCTAAGATATTTTTTAAAATTATCAATTCACCCTCCATCATGGTTAGCATTGTGACAATTACAACATATACAAACTTTCAAGTGGTATTAGGGCCTACTTTCAAAAATTAAGGTTTAGACAAATTTTTGAAAGTGATCATGGCTAGTTTTTGAAACTGTAACACACTTGAAGGGTATTCGATCACTAAACCCCCATTATTTGATAACATCTCTTTTGATTTTTGAAAAATACGTTTGCCTACTTTTCTTCAATCTCTTGACTATTGCATGTGAATTTTAGTACAAGAAGGATACACTAGGCTAACTAGACATGTAGATATCATTTGAACTAAAACACCATTTGCTAACTGGACTGTAGAAGAAAAAGACTTAGCTTAGTTAAATGCTAAATATTTGAACATTTTTTAGTGCACTTAAATCTGAAGAATATATGCATGTCTCTGCCTATAAAAGTGGAAAAAAATTTGGGATAGAGTTTGTATCACATATGAAGGGACTAACAAATTGAAATAATTTAGATTGAATATTATACTACATGATTATAAACTATTTTACATAAAACCAAATTAATAAATCACTGACATGTATACACGTTTCACTCAAATAGTAACCTCATTACATGCTTTAGATATGAAACTAATGAATGCTGATAAAGTAAATAAGATTCTTAATTGTTTCCCTATTATTTATGATGTAAAGATCACTACTATAATGGAATCAAAAGATTTAGATGTTTATTTTTTTGACACTCTTCTTGGATCACTAATGGCTTACGAGCAAGGAGTAACTCAAAGATAGATTCATGGCATTGAAAGTGGATGACTTGGAAAGTGATCAATCTCAGCCTGAGAATGAAGATGACATTGCCTTTATGACAAGGAAATTCAAGAGTTTTCTAAAAAGGAAATAAAGGAAATGTCAGTAGTGGGATAAAGGTAAATTTTATAAAAATGCTATGGTTTCTAATGATATTATTTGCTATGAATAGAGGAAGTCTGAACACATAAAATCTGATTGCCCAAATCTTAAAGCCAATTATAGCAAGGAGAATGTCGAGGAGAAAAAAAATGAGAGGAAGGGCAAGAGGAAATTATAGAGAGCATGTTGG
Organism: Dendrobium nobile; assembly: GCA_022539455.1. Classification (NCBI taxonomy): domain Eukaryota; kingdom Viridiplantae; phylum Streptophyta; class Magnoliopsida; order Asparagales; family Orchidaceae; genus Dendrobium; species Dendrobium nobile. The sequence continues at coordinate 6,552,042 of CM039731.1, forward strand.
GTGGACTTAGCTTTAGATTCTTCAAAAATAGAAGTAGAGGAGGAAGCCACAAACCTGTATTTGATGGCCAACAAGCTTGATCAATTATATTAAGAAAAGATATGTGACTTAACCTAGAAAGAGTTATTTGATGTTTCTAAGAAAATTCATACTGCATATAGAAAACTCAAAAAGATGCATGCTAGGTTGAACTTAAATTTTTTATAATTACAAAAAGAGCATGAAATCCTTAGAAAAGATCACAAACTGATTGATAGAAACCACATAAAATAATTAGATGATTTTGATGAATTGAAGAAACAACATGAACTATTAAAATCATCCCACGCTAGACTTAAAATTGATTTTAAAATAATTATGGATGAATTTGATAGTAGAGAGCATTATTTGAAAGTTGATAATACTATTTTAGAAAGTGTTAAGTAATTTTTTATAGCTAAATTAAAATAACTTGAGAAAAATTGGATTCCACCCACACCTGAATAAATTTTCAATCCTGATAAGAAGATAAAAATTTTAAAATCTAGGAAAAGACAGTTTTATTCATGTAGATAGATAAATCTTATTTCTGGAGTCAAATATTTTTCATGTGGAATGATTGATCATATATCTCACACTTGCACTATTTATAGTAAATCATATCTAGTGTGAAGACCAAAGATGCATAAAACAAAGTAATCCAAATATGCATCTAGATTAATTTTGCCAAGAGAAGAACACAAACTTGTTTAGGTTCCCAAGAATAAAATTTTATTATCTTTTAAAAATGCTCTCATGTTAGACCTCGTGAGAGCATTTGGTACCTGAATAGTGGATGTTGGAAGCATATAATTGGGGACACTACAGAATTCATATCCATGGAAGTCAGGAATGGAGGCAAGGTTACCCTGAGAGATAATACCACTAGGAAAGTAGTAGGCACATGTATGATTGGAGGCTTGAACAATTTTTTCATTAAGAATATTTTACTTGTAAAAGGCTTAAAGCATAATCTGTTGAGTATTAGTCAATTATGTGATAAGGGTTATAGTGTAAATTATTTTTTCCACTAAGCTAAAATGTAATTGATGTACTGCATTGAATTAGGGTAAATAATGTGTACATGCTTGATTTGAATTATATTAAATCTCCTAACATTTTTTGTTTCAAAATAACTAATGATGAATCATTGTTATGGCCTAGGAGATCTTGTCACGTTAGCATAAAAAATCTTAGGAAAATTAACCAAAATGTATTTGTTCGAGGAATATAAAAACTAGACTTTATTAAGGATCACATATGTGATGCATGTCAATTAAAAAATAAGGTGAAGTCCTCTTTTCATTTTATTAAGGATCTTAGAACTAACAAACCATTGGAAATCATTCACATCGATCTTTAGGACCAGTTAACACTATAAGTCTAGGAGGTAAAGTGTTTATATTTGTTATAGTTGATGACATTTCAAAATTCAGTTTGGTTAAATTTTTATTTAATAAGTGTGAATCATTTGAAGAATTTAAAAATTTTTTCACTTGAATTCCAAGAAAATTAGCGTGAGAGATTTTATCAATTCTAAGTAATCATGGAGGTGAATTTGAAAATAAAATTTTTGAAGATAATTGTAAAGAGAAAGAAATTGAATAGAATATTAATTTAAGCCACTAGAGCCATATTGGCTTAATACTCACTTCTAAAATATTTTTGGATTGAAGCGTCTATATTTTGAATTGGGTGAACATTAGATCAAAATTAAATAAAATATCCTATGAACTTCTTTAGGCGAAAATATCAAATTTGTCACATTTGTATGTTTTTGGATGTAAGATGTTCATTCATAGGGAAAACTCCTTTAGGAAAATTTGATCCAAAATCTGATGAAGGAGTTTTTCTTGGATACTCTAGTGTTGGAAAATCTTATAGTATTTTTTACAAGAGGACTTTGGTAGTTGAGGAGACCGCACATATTTTGTTTGATGAATCTGACATTTTAGAAGAGCCAAAGTTGAAAGAGGATCATATTGAAAATATCTTTTAAGGAATTGAAAATATAAATTTGGAAGAGAATGTTAAATTACAAAATCCTTTTCCTAGAGAATCTAAATTTTCTAGGAATCATCTATGTTAAGGAATTAATTTTAGGTGAACATAGTGAGGGTGTTAGGACTAGGCTTGGACTTAACAAAGAGGTGAACCGTTCTGCCTTTATATTTATGGTTGAATCCACAAATATAAATTAAGCGCTTTTAGATGAATTTTGGATTTTACTCTTGCAAGAAAAGTTGAATCAATTTGTAAAAAATGATGTTTGGATATTGATTGAAAGGTCAAATGATCTTTGTATTATTGGAACTAAGTGGGTGTTCAAAAATAAAATAAATGATTCAGTAGTTGCGAATAGAAATAAGATAAGATTGATGGCTAAGGGGTATAATCAAATAGAAGAGATTGATTTTGAAGAGAATTTTTCCCCTATAGCAAGACTTAAAGAAATTAGGGTTTTGTTAGCCTTTGCCTATTTTATAGATTTTAAGTTGTATCAAATAGATATTAAGTGAGCCTTTTTAAATGGGGTGATATAAGAGGATATTTATATTGAGCAACCTCCAAGTTTTAAAAATTCTAAATTTCCTAATCCAGTGTTTAAATTGAAAAAGTTATTGTATGGACTAAAATAAGCACCTAGGGCTTGGTATGAGAGGTTAAGCACTTTCCTATTAGAGAGATATTTTGTGAAAGGATGTGTGGACACCACTCTTTTTTTGAAGAAGATAAGAATTGATATGCTCATGATTCAAATATATGTTGATGACATCTTATTTGGATCTACAAATAAAAATCTTAGTGATTATTTTTTAAAAATAATGAGTAATTAATTTGAGATGAGTTTAATAGGAGATTTGATTTATTTTCTTTGTTTTAGCATAAAGAAAAATGAGGAAGGAACTTTTCTTAATCAGTTGAAGTATATTAAGGACATCCTCAAAAATATAAAATATATAATACTAAATCAGTGACTACACCAATGAGTTCCTTAGTTCAATTAAGTAAGGACCCAAAGTGAAAATATATTGATCAAAAGAAATTTAGAGGTATTATTGGATCATTTCTTTACTTGACTGCTAGAAAACCTAATATAATGTTTAATGTTTATTTATGTGCTAGATTTCAATCTAATCCAAGAGAATCTCATTTGACAGTAGTAAAAAGAATTCTGAGATATCTTTTGAGAACTCAAAAATTACGAATTTAGTATCCTAAGCATAACTCTTAATTTAAAATTATTTGATATTCTAATTCAAATTTTGTAGGATGTAGGATTGATCTGAAAAGTACATCTAGAACTTACCAATTCATATGAAATTCTTTAGTTTCTTGGTCAAATAGAAAATAGAATTTTGTAGCCTAGCTACTACTGAAGTATAATATATTATTTTAGGTAATTTTATGGCACAAGTACTTTGGTTGAAATAATAGTTGATTGATATAAGATTTTTAATTGGTATAATTCTATTCTTTTATTATAATATTAGTATCATATTCATTTCAAAGAATCCTATTAAACATTCTAGAACCAAGCATATAGACATAAGACATCACTTCATTAGAGAACATGTAGCTAAGGGAGAGATTGAATCACATTACTATAGAAAATTAACTTGCAAATATTTTCACAAAACCATTGGCCTTTAACACTTTTAACACCATAAAAACTAGGTTAGGTGTGATTAATCTTAATGCTTTAATTAAAAATTCTGCAAACTTGATATGTTGAAAATATTTATTTGTTTAGTTTGTTTTCGTTTATTTATTTTGTTCTTTTTTTTTGTGTTTAGTTTCATAACTTTAGTTTTTGTTTTTGTTTTTTTACTACAAAGCATATCACTTGATGTAAAATGATTGGATTTAAGAAGGTTTTTTTTTATTATCATGTCTTATTTTATATGCGTTATGTTTGTATTGTACGAAACTTATTTTGTCCCATATGAATTCTATAGCATGTACTGTTAAGATAGTTGCTATTTGCATGCTTTACATTTTTGCAACTTGTATAGTTTTGATGATTCTAAACATTATTGTTCAAATGTGTAGTTATCTCCTAACAATTTTAGAAGATTTGTATTTGCTCTTGTGTGTACTAACATTTCAGGAAAATTGAACTCCAGACTACGAAGACTTCAAATCAAATTCAACATGAGACACTTTGTGAATTTGAAGCTTGTACTTTTCTTTGAATTAAATTTGAAAGGGAGTGATTGTAATTGAGTGAATAAAAACATACACACACACATAAGGAGATCATATAAAATTTATACTGATCGTACGGGACGATACAAGATCGTACGGGACGATCAGATAGTTATCTCCTATTGAGTACATGGAACGAATAGGAACTGGCTTGAAAAAATTTTCTAAGTCCTATTCGTCCGGGATGAAATTAAATATCGTCCAAAAGAAATTAATTATCGTCAGAAAACGAGTTGCTCTCTGTAAAATTTTCGTCCAAAAAAAATTAATTATCGTCCAGGACGATCTGGTCTCTATAAAAATTTCGTCCAGACGAACCCATTTTCGTCCAGACGATTAACCGACTAAGAACGGTTTTCAGCAGTTTTTAGAACCGACCTAGTAATAACCATTCGTACCGGACGAACTTAGTTCTTACGGGACGATCAGCGTGTACGAAGACATTTCATACACATATACAAATAGGGTCGTTTCAAAGTGTTTAAGTAAAATCGTCCAAGACGATCCACGATCGTACGGGACGATCCACTGCGTACAGAATTGAATACTTACAGTTTTTGGGCGGTTTTTCTTGTCTTTTGTATAAATAGTTAAAATTAGACTGCCACCCAATCTTTTTGTCATTTGATCTTCATGCCTCTTGAGAGAATGGCTAAGGAGAGAGTGTAAGAGTGCATTCAAAGGAGGATTCCTACCACTGGAGCGTGAAGGCTTCACTTGGAGTTCAAAGGTAAGAATCTCTACTTGTGAATTAGGATTACTTCACTCTTTTCCTTCTTCATTTTAGATTTCTTGTGAGAAGATCTGTCAAGGAGATCCGGTTCGCTGCCGACACTTGGAGAGTGTGAATAGCCGAAGGGTTCGCTGCCTACACTTGGAGAGTGTGAATAGCCGAAGGGTTCGCTGCCTATACTTGGAGAGTGTGAATAGCCGAAGGGTTCGCTGCCTACACTTGGAGAGTGTGAATAGCCGAAGGGTTCTCTGCCCACACTAGGAGAGTGTGAAAGGACGACGGTTCTCTGCCAACACTGGGGATTATGTAAAATTCGACGGTTCTCTGCCGCACCGGGTAGTGGTGAAAAGAGTGTTTTGTAAAGGCTTCTTCGCCTTGCTGTGGGTGCAAAAGGATAGTCACTATTGGTATTAGTGCAATACTCAGAGGGTGCCTCTGGGGAGTGGATGTAGGTCTTGTTTTAGACCGAACCACTATAAATCTAGTGTCATTTACTTTACTGTTTTTACATTTCCGCATTTTATTTTTAATTTTAAGAACTCTGTGGTTGAAAAACATTTTCTAGAAAAACACAAAAGAAAAATTTTCATTTCGGTTCAATTTAAATTTTAAGAGGGATTAAAATTTTTAAACTCTCAATTCACCCCCCCCTCTTGGTAGCCTTGGGACATTAACGTAGGCTTAACAACCTAAATACTAGACTCAACAAGTGGTATCAGAGCCTCGTTTCAAAATCATAAGTTTGAACTACTTTTTGATTAATGTAGATGGCTACATTCAGAAACCGAAACACACCTGAAGGTTACTCTATCACTAGACCTTCATTGTTTGACAATATACCTTTTGATTTTTGGAAAACATGCATGTCTAGTTTCTTACAGTCACTTAATTATCGTATGTGGATACTAGTCCAGAAAGGTTACACAAAACCAACTAGATTAGTTGATGGAGTTAGGGTATAAACATCTTTTGCAGATTGGACTATAGAAGAACGTGACTTAACATAATTAAATGCCAAATGTCTAAATAGTTTCTTTTATGCTTTAAAATCTGAAGACTACATGCGGGTTTCCACTTGCAAAAGCGGAAAGGACATATGGGATAGACTTTATATAACTTATGAAGGGACTAATGAGGTTAAGCAATCAAGACTCAATATCTTATTACATGACTATGAATTGTTTCACATGAAACCTAATGAATCTATTTCTGACATGTACACAAGATTCACACAAATAATCACTTCTTTGCATGCACTTGTTAGGGAATTAACTAATGCTGAAATGGTTAATAAGATTCTTCGTTGTTTACCTACTGCTTATGATGCTAAAATTACTGCAATTACTGAGTCTAAAGATCTAAACATTTATTCTATTGACAATCTTCTTGGTTCACTCATTGCTTATGAGCAAGGAGTAAGTCAAAGAAAGATTGATGCAGGTGAACCACGAAAGGAGAAGAATATTGCACTAAAGGTGGAAGAGTCAGAGAGTGAACACTCACAACCTGAGGATGAAGACGATATTGCATTGATGACTAGATAATTCAGAAGCTTTTTAAAGAGAAAGCAGAAGAGATGCCAGCAATGGAATAGAGGTAAGTTTAATAGAAATGGTAAGGTTTCTAATGAAGTAATTTGTTATGAATGCAGGAAACCAGGTCATATCAAGACTGAATGCCCAAAACTCAAAGCCACTCCTAGCAAGGAGAAGGTAGAGGAGAAACCAATTGTAAACAAGGGCAAAAAGAAGTTTCAAAGAGTTTTCTGGGCGGACTCAGCTTCAGACTCATCTGAGACTGAAAAAGAAGAAGTCACCAACCTTTGCTTGATGGTAGATAATGTTGAACAATCTGATCAAGAAGAGGTATGTGACTTAACCTATGATGAATTGTTTGAAGTTTTTGAACACATGCATGATGCATATAGGAAAATGAAAAAGATGCATGCTAGTTTAAGTTTAGAACTGGAAGAGCTTAAGAAGGAACACGAAATCCTTAGGAAAGATCATGCTTTAATAGATGACAACCACATGAAACTACTTGATGAATATGATGACTTGAATAAAAATTTTGAGAATTTAAAATCATCCTATGCTGAACTTGAAATAGATTTTAAAATTTTTAAGGATGAATCTGAGAGCAAAACATATCGAATCAATTATACAAATCAAATTTTGGAAGATATGAATTCATTTTATAAATTGAGTATAAGAGCTCTCGAGGATAATAGGAATTCTCCTAAACTTAAAGATTTTACAAATCCTAAATATTATCCTAAATTTATGAAATTCCTTAAGAGACAATCAAATGGAAGAAAACTTAGGAATATTTTTCCTAATGTTAAATGTAATAATTGTGGATTTTTGGGACATATAGCTCACACCTGTACTTTGAAGATGAAATCTAATTAGGTGTGGAGACCTAAGATGCATAAACCTAGACATATCATACATGCATCTGATTATAAATTGCTAAAAGGTGAACCCAAACTTGTTTGGGTTCCCAGGTCTAACATTTGAGATTTTTGTAGTGTTGCTCTCACACAAGACCTCATGGGAGCATATGGTACCTGGACAGCGATGTTCAAAGCATATGACTGGAGATACTGCTCAATTCATAATGCTGGAAGCGAGGAGTGGAGGCAAGGTTACACTTGGAGATAATACCACAAAGAAAGTGATTGGATCAGGTATGACTAGAAATTTCAAAAAAAATTTTATAGACAATGTGTTATTAGTTGAAGGCTTAAAGCATAATTTGTTAAGTATAAGTCAGCTATGTGACAAGGGATATAATGTAAAATTTTTACCTACTAGCTACATTTTAAGCCTAAATGGGAAAGAAGTTTTAAATGGAAAAAGGGTAAACAATGTTTACATGCTAGATTTGAATTCTATTCAAACTCCTACTGCTTTTTGTTTGAAAACTGTTTCTGATGAATCATGGCTTTGGCATAGAAGACTTTGTCATTCTAGTATGAAAAACCTTAGAAGAATTACCCAAAAGAACTTAGTGAGAGGTATACCAAAACTAGACTTTACTAAGGACCACCTTTGTGATGCATGCCAATTAGGAAAACAAGTGAAGTCATCTTTTAAGTTCAATAAGGATCTTAGGACCAGTAAACCTTTGTAAATTCTTTACATGGATCTTTTTGGACCAGTAGGAACTGTAAGTCTAGGAGGGAAGGTATACGGATTTGTTATAGTGGATGATTTCTCAAGATTCACTTGGGTTAGATTTCTTTTTCATAAAAGTGAATCATTTGAGGAATTCAGAAAATTTTTAACTTGGATTCAAAGAAATCTAGGATGTGAAATAATTTCTTTACAAAGTGATCATAGAGGAGAATTTGAAAATGAAAGATTTGAAAATTTTTGTAAAGAAAAAGTGATTGATCACAATTTTCCTGCACCTAGAACCCCTCAACAAAATGGGGTAGTTGAAAGGAAAAACAGAACATTAATAGAAGCCGCCCGAGCAATGTTGGCAGAATACTCACTTCCTAGATATTTTTGGGCTGAGGCGGTTAGCACTGCATATTATGTTCTGAATAGGGTGAATGTAAGATCAAATTTAAATAAAACACCCTATGAGTTGCTAAAAAGTAGAACACCAAATTTGTCTCATTTGCATGTTTTTGGTTGTAAGGTGTTCATTCATAATAATGGGAAATCTGTCTTAGGAAAATTTGATCCAAAATCAGATGAAGGAATTTTTCTTGGATATTCAAGTGTTAGAAAATCTTATAAGGTATTCAACAAAAGAACTTTGGTCATTGAAGAAACCACACATATTGTATTTGATGAATTTGGAAATTTGGAAGAGCCAAATGTTGTTGAAGATGAGATTGAAAAAAACTCCCAGAAGATTGATAGATTAAATTTGGAAGAAAATGTGGAAGAAAATTTGGAAAGAGAAAATCCTTTGCCTAGAGATTTGAGATTTTCTAAAAATCACCCAAGAGAATTGATTATAGGTGAACCTAGTGAAGGTGTTAGAACTAGGCGTGGATTAAACAAGGAAGTCAATCATTCAGCCTTTATTTCAATAATAGAACCCATTAATATTGATCAAGCACTTTCTGATGAATTTTGGATATTGGCCATGCAAGAAGAGTTGAATCAATTTGTAGGAAATAAAGTTTGGGAATTAACTACAAGGCTAAAAGATCAAAGTGTTGTAGGAACCAAGTGGGTGTTCAAAAATAAAATGAATGACTCGGGAGTAGTCATTAGAAATAAGGCTAGATTAGTTGCTAAGGGGTATAATCAAATTAAAGGAATTGATTTTGAGGAGACTTTTGCCCCTGTAGCTAGACTTGAAGCAATTAGGGTTTTACTTGCCTTTGCCTGTTTTAAAGGTTTTAAATTGTTTCAAATGGATGTCAAAAGTGCCTTTTTAAATGGGGTAATTGAAGAAGATGTTTTTGTAGAACAACCTCCAGACTTTGAAAATTCGAAATACCCAAATCATGTTTTCAAGTTAAAAAAGGCATTATATGGATTGAAACAGGCACCTAGGGCTTGGTATGAGAGGTTGAGCACCTTCCTACTTGAAAGATCTTTTGAAAAAGGAAGTGTGAATACAACTCTCTTTTTAAAGAAATTTGGAAAGGATATACTCATTGTTCAAATTTACGTGGATGATATCATTTTTGGATCTTCAAATAAAAATCTTTGTGATGATTTTTCTAAAATAATGAGTAGTGAATTTGAAATGAGTCTAATGGAAGATTTAAATTACTTTCTAGGATTTAGCATTAAGCAACTTAAAGAATGTACATTTCTTAGTCAAACTAAATATATTAAGGACATCCTCAAAAAATATGAAATGGACAATGCTAAACCTGCTAGTACACCAATGAGTTCCTCAGTACAGTTGGATAAGGACCTTAAGGGAAAATCTGTTGATCAAAAGAAATTTAGAGGGATAATTGGATCTTTACTTTACTTGACTGCTAGCCGACCAGATATTATGTTCAGAGTTTGCTTATGTGCTAGATTTCAATCAGATCCAAAAGAATCACATTTGACAGCAGTGAAAAGGATTTTAAGATACTTACTAGGAACTCAAAACTTAGGAATTTGGTATCCTAAGTTTAGCTCTTCATTTGAAATTGTTGGTTATTCAGATTCTGACTTTGTAGGCTGTAGAGTGGATAGGAAAAGCACTTCTGGAACATGTCAATTCATTGGAAATTCATTAGTTTCTTGGTCCAGTATAAAACAAAATTCAGTAGCCCTATATACTTCAGAAGCAGAATACATTGCATTAGAAAGTTGTGTAGAACAAGTACTTTGGTTAAAACAATAATTGATTGATTTAGGATTAACTATAGGCACTATTCCAATTTATTGTGACAATACTAGTGCTATTTGCATTTCCAAAAATCCTACTCAACATTCTAGAACCAAACATTGACATAAGACATCATTTCATAAGGGATCATGTATCCAAGGGAGAAATTGAACTTACACATGTTTCAACTGAAAATCAACTTGCAGACATTTTTACAAAACCTTTAGCCTTTGATACCTTCAGTACATTAAGAACAAGGCTTGGTGTTATTGATTTGAATGCTTAAATAAAAATGTTTTTGCAACATTGATATTTATGTTTTCTTAGTTTATTTGTTTTTGTTTTGTTTTGAATTTTGTGATTTTTGTGTCTTTTGAATGAGTTTAATTTAGAGTCTGTGGTTTTGTCTTTGTTTTCTGTGTTTTGAATGTTTAGTTTGTTTTAGTTTGATAAAAATTCAAAAAATCCAAAATGTGTGGAAATCGTCCGGGATGAAATTTTTCGTACTGGACGATGTGTGTGAAATTTAGCTTGTGTGATGTAAACAGTTTTGGGAACAGTTTTTAATGTAGTTCGTCTGTACGATCTTATGATCATCCAGGACGAAATTTTTTCTCTCAAACGTCGGGACGATTGAATGCAGCGGTTGAATGGATAAGACAGTTTTAAATGTGAAGTTCATCCGTACGAACTTTTTGTTCGTCCAGACGAACAGACGTCGATTCATAGGCGGGGATGGTTTCCAACTGACATTAAAACGAATTATTTTTGGTCGTCTGTACAAAATTTTTTCGTCTGTACGATCGGTCAAGTCAAAAGTCTGTACGAAAGGACGCATCGTTAATTCTGTTGATTATGAAAAGCCGTTTCATTTTGGACGAATTGGATCGTCTGTACGAAATTTTTTTGTCCAGACGAACGATAATTTTCATTCAGGACGAATAGTTTTCGTCCAGGACGAACATATCGTTTTCTTTAAATAAGAAGGCTTTCCAACTCAACAATCACAACTCCAAACTTCACTTTTAATCCCTTTCAACTTCAAATCGACAATGGCCTCCTCAAGCAAGAGATAAAAGGTGTTGGCAAAGAAACCCCACAGGAATTCTTCTGAAAACTTCCTGTCAAAAGCAAATGAGGAATCCTTTCCTCGTTTTGCCTCTGCCAAAATTACACCTTCTCGCATTCTGATTCAAAGCGAGATAAATTTCAAGGTAATGCACCTTTTTGCTTCCACCCAGTTTGGATTCATTCTTTCTCTCGTCCACCTTTACAACAAACAAACCTTTCTCTATTTCCTAGCCAACATGAGTTTTAATTCCGACCACTCCTCTATAATTTCTTTTATTTTCAAACAAAAAGTTGAAATCACCAAGCACGACATAGGTGCCTTTCTAAGCTTAAGAACTGAAGGTTATAGAGCCCACACCCTTATGAATGAAGACACTTTCAAATGGTATGAAGTCAATAGGTTGATTAGGGAAAATGGCCTAACATATCATGTTGCTAGAGTTTCAGGAATGACCAGAAATGCTCGAATCATCCAGCACATTCTTCGATCTTCAATCATTCTTAAAGCTGATGATAGGATCAATATTACACCACTCCTTTCTGTTGTGACTTTTTTGATTATGGATCGTAAGCCTATCGATGAAGCCCAACTTATCCTAGACCATCTTTATGGGCTTTCAGAAATTGGGCATGCAGAACAGAAGAGAAAAAGAAACATCTCATTAGTACACTTAGTTACATATATTTTGGAAAAGAAATACAACTTAGTGCATCCTGATGATGAATACGAAGAGCCGGTCTACTACAATGATGCTTCCTTTAGAGCAATTTTCAAGGAGGAAAAAGGAAAAGCACATGCCAGTGCTTCTGAAGAAGAAGAAAAAGGAGAGCAAACTTCTGCTCCTCAATCAGATTATTAGAATTTGATTGAGAAATTTTATAGACTTGAGACTCATGTTGATCAAAGATTTGATCAAATTGATGCTCAACTTCTGCAGCAACAACAGGATATTGGTAGTATCATAAATGAAGTTCATGAAATTAATACCAATGTTATGTTGATGGCCTCCTACTTCAACCTATTTAGTGGCATTCCTCCTCCTCCAGAAGAATAGAGAATGAGAGATGATTTTCTTTATGTTTGTTGTACTTGTGTTTGTTTTAATGTTTGTTATGTTAGTGTTTATTTTAGTGTTTGTTTTAGTTTGTTTTTTTTTTTTAAGTTCAGTGTATTTTTTGTTATTTTGATATTGTGAAATGATATTGTAATCCTTTTCATAAATATCAATATATATTGTAGTTGATTAATTTTGGATTGTTTTCGAAACGTGTTTAGTTCTTATGAATTTCATTAGTCTTTTTAATCCTAATTGTGCTTAAATTAGATTGTGATTTGAGATTAATTACATTAGAAATCTAGTCTTTCTAAATTTAAAATTTGTTTATAACTTGTCATAATTAGAATTTTTAATCTCATGTCTATTCATTTAGACTACATAAAAGTTAATATTATTTTTGCAATTTAGATATTTTCTTATTTTGTATTTCTTTGTTCAAGTGATATTTATGCACCTAGAAATATTTAAAATTTTAGATTATTAATCTTGGAAAGAATTGGTTTCAATTACTCTTGAAAATTGTACAAAGAGTACAAAAATCAAAAGGAATGCGCAAAGGTTCGCAAATGTGAAAAAGAGGCACAAAATAAGCCCAATGTAAAAAGATGCACAAAAATGTGCCAAAAATTTGAAAAAGATGCGCAAAGCGCCACATGTGGTAATTTTTTTCTTTCCAGATTCTTTCAATCTCTTAATTCAAATTGATCTTATGTTCATTTGTATTCTATTGAACTTTGAAATATAGAATTTTTATTCATCTCTCTTGTAATGATTTTCTATACTCAAATGTCTAAATTGAATCATGTTTTTGATAAATTCTTCTTACTTACAATGTTATATCACTTATTAAATTCTATGAATTTCTATGATTTACCTAATGTTATTAGTTTTAGATTGCATACCTTATGTCAATCACCATTTAGATTAAATTTTCAAATGAATTTCATATAATTACTTACATTTCTCGTCTATTTCTTTTTCACTTTTTGTTGTTGTCAAAAAGGAGGAGAAATTTGTGTTTATATGTTTAGTTTTTGTATTCTGATTTTGTGTGTCATTTAGCTTGTGATTTTGTGTCATTTGGCATGTGTCTTGAATTTTTTTTTGTTTTTTGTTAAAATTTTTTTTGAAAAACAAAAATTGTGTTCTTTGGTTTAAAATGCCTCCTTATTTTCATGTATTCATCAATTCAGGAGGAGTTTAGGAGATTTGTTTAAATTGAAATCATACAAACAATAATTGTTTTTCCATCATCAAAAAGGGGGAGATTGTTAAGATAGTTGCTATTTACATGCTTTACATTTTTGCAACTTGTATAGTTTTGATGATTCTAAACATTATTGTTCAAATGTGTAGTTATCTCCTAACAATTTTAGAAGATTTGTATTTGCTCTTGTGTGTACTAACATTTCAGGAAAATCGAACTCCAGACTATGAAGACTTCAAATCAAATTGAACATGAGACACTTTGTGAATTTGAAGCTTGTACTTTTCTTTGAATTAAATTTGAAAGGGAGTGATTGTAATTGATTGAATAAAAACATACACACACACATAAGGAGATCATATAAAATTTATACTGATCGTACGGGACAATACAAGATCGTACGGGACGATCAGACAGTTATCTCCTATTGAGCACATGGAACGAATAGGAACTGGCTTGAAAAAATTTTCTAAGTCCTATTTGTCTGTGACGAAATTAAATATCGTCCAGGACGATCTGGTCTCTGTAAAATTTTTATCTAAAAAAAATTAATTATCGTCAGAAAACGAGTTGCTCTCTGTAAAATTTTCATCCAGACGAAATTAAATATCGTCCAGGACGATCTGGTCTCTGTAAAAATCTCATCCAGACGAACCCATTTTCGTCTAGACGATTAACCAACTTAGAACGGTTTTTAGCAGGTTCTAGAACCGACCTAGTAATAACCATTCGTACCGAACGAACTTAGTTCGTACGAAACGATCAGCGTGTACGAAGACATTTCGTACACATATACAAATAGGGTCATTTCAAAGCGTTTAAGTAAAATCGCCCAGGACGATCCACGATCGTGCGGGATGATCCACTGCGTACAGAATTGAATACTTGCAGTTTTTGGGCGGTTTTTCTTGTCTTTTGTATAAATAGTCCAAATTAGACTGCCACCCAATCTTTTTGTCATTTGATCTTCGTGCCTCTTGAGAGAATAGCTAAGGAGAGAGTGTAAGAGTGCATTCAAAGGAGGATTCCTACCACTAGAGCGTGAAGGCTTCATTTGGAGTTCAAATGTAAGAATCTCTACTTGTGAATTGGGATTAGTTCACTCTTTTCTTTCTTCCTTCTATATTTCTTGTGAGAAGATCTGTCAAGGAAATCCGGTTCGCTGCCGACACTTGGAGAGTGTGAATAGCCGAAGGGTTCGCTGCCTATACTTGGAGAGTGTGAATAGCAGAAGGGTTCGCTGCCTACACTTGGAGAGTGTGAAAGGATGACGGTTCTCTGCCAACAATGGGGATTGTGTAAAAGGATGACGGTTCTCTGCCGCACCTGGTAGTGGTGAAAAGAGTGTTTTGTAAAGGCTTCTCCGCCTTGCTGTGGGTGCAAAATGAGAGTCACTATTGGTATTAGTGCAATACTCAGAGGGTGCCTCTGGGGAGTGGATGTAGGTCTTGTTTTAGACCGAACCACTATAAATCTGGTGTCATTTACTTTACTGTTTTTACATTTCCACATTTTATTTTTAATTTTAAGAACTCTATGGTTGAAAAACATTTTCTAGAAAAACTCAAAAGAAAAATTTTCATTTCAGTTCAATTTAAATTCTAAGAGGGATTAAAATTTTTAAACTACCAATTCACCCCCCCTCTAGGTAGCCTTGGGACATTAACTTAGGCTTAACAACCTAAATACTAGACTAAACATGTACATTATAGGTTTTGGAGTTGAGCATGCGAAACATAGTTTTTCATAGGGTTAGTACTATACAATGATGTCATCATACTGTAAAATTTGTGCAATTTCATTTGCACGCGTGGTTTACTAGTTTAAGTTAGTTATTAATTATTGATTGTATGTATAAATTTGTATTTTGTCTGTACGATCTAATTGTTTATTTCTATGTGGGATGAACCTAACCATATTTAAAATGATCTTTAATAATATGATCATCCCGGATGAACACCTATTCGCATGTATGATCATATGGTCAAAACTCCTATATGAAAGGATGCCTCGAAAATGGCATTTTACAAAAAGCCATTTCATTTTTTGCCATTTCCATTTGTACATACAAAAATATTTTGTCTCGCACTATTTTAAAATCATATGTATGATCCAGTTTTGTACTGTAGGATAGGTTATTTTCCTTTAAATAGAAGGGTCTTTGAAATCGTTTTCATTCACTTTCATATCCATTTCAAAACCCTCTAGAGCCCACTTCTTAGGAATGACAAGTTCTAGTAAATGACACCATCTTTCTAAATTTTCTTCTTCTAGAAGTGGTATGCATGATAACTTTCTATCTAAGGAGAATAAGGATGCTTAATTTAGGTACTCTACTTCCAAAATCACCCCTTCTTGACTACTCATTCAGGGCGATCTTCAGCTTTCTATCATGCCCTTATTTGCTTCAACTCAATTTTCTTTCATCCTAACTCTCATATATGCCTACCACAAAGAGACTTTCCAATTCATTTTGGCCAATATGAGAGTAAACCAAGTCCACTCTAGGATTACTCCATATGTTCAAAAATAATGTGTAGAAATTACAAAGGAAGATTTATACAACTTTCTCCGCTTGAGAACCCAGGGGTTCAATCCTATACTTTGACCGCAAGAGTCAATTTTGATTGGTCTGAAATTTATCAAATTCTTAGAGGTGTATCCCAAGTTAATCATTTGTCTAGGGTTTGCACTCTAAATCAAAATGACTGGGTCATCCAGTATGTTTTGAGAACGTTAATTATTCCTAAAGCTGGTGATCGTATAAATATGACTCCACTTTTGTCCATAGTCACCTATTTGATTATGAGTAAAAAATCCATTTAATGAATCCCAACTCATCATGGACCACATTTGTAATCTTTTTGAAATTGGACTTCCACATCATAAGAGAAAGAAAAATATGGCTTTATGATATCTAGTTGCTTGCATCCTAGAAAAGAAGTACATTATGAATGTTTTAAATGTTTGAATGTTCATTAGTGTTTGCATTTTTGTCCGAGTTATTTTTTATTTGAGTAAATGTTGTTTGTTGTTTCTTTTTTATTTTTAGGTTTGTTGCTTTTTATCTTCATAAGAATCCCTTGTTATTTAGTTGGTCATTCATTTAAGGGGAGCTAAGGAGAAAAATTATTTTATATGTTAACTCAATAATAATTATTTTTCCATCATAAAAAATGGGGCGATTATTGTAACATATGTTTCATAACTATGTTTCAATATCATGTGTATTTCTGATGCTTCTAAAATATTATTGTATTGATTACTGTTTCTTTGCTTAATGACATATATTAGAAATATTGCTTTGGTTGTTTGTGTGTACTAATATTTCAGGAAAATCATACTCTAGAAAGTTGAAGACTTCAAGTCAGATTAGAATAGGGTTTATTATTTTTTGAAGTCTATATTTTTTATACTTTTTTGAATATGAGAGAGTGTGATTGTAATTGGATAACAGTGCACACAGACATTGGGGGAGTGAAAAAATTTAAATTTTTTAAAACTAATCATATTGTTTGATTTTAGACTGTACAGGATGATTTAACCTTAGAGTTCCTTCAGAAAGCAGTTAATCGAACCATATTAGGAAAAATTTCTAGGTCTTGTTCGTACTATACGAAGTTACTTTCGTACAAACGATGCCTAGAGTACAAAATTGATACATACAAGTTCATCCTGACGAACTCAAAATTTTTTTGAACTATTCATACTGTATGATCTTAGGTTCGTACATATGGCGTCTAGAGTATGAAATTACATATCTTTTCATCAATACGAAAAGGTAAATTTTTTGAATTATTCATACTGTATGATCCTAGGATCGTACAGATGACTTCTAGAGTACGAAATGGACTCATCCATGTCATACCAAACTATGCATGCTTTGATTAAAATATATCAGAGTATATGATATGAGTTTCATACAGTATGTTTTCAGAGTACAAAATTGGTTCGTACTGAATTATATTAGATGAATCTATTCAATTTTAACATGAATATATTCTACGATGTCAATTCATACACAGGTCAATTAGATTATGAAATTAGTTTATACTGGATCGTATGAGCAAATCTTGAATTGCTCATACGTATGATCTTTGATCGTACTATATGATCATGGACGGTCAATTTGAAAATATTAGTTTTCTAGAAAAATTTTCATGTCTTTCTTATATAAGGTCATAAAAACAGATTGTGGACAAATCCTTCTTTGTTTGTCCTTTGAGAGAAAGTGTGAGAGTTCTTTGGGAGATTGTTTGAGAGTGTGGAACGAGATATTGCAAGTGGAATTTGTGAAAGGTTCACAAGATTGCCCAAAGGTGAGGATCCCTTTGTAAGTTCTATCGAATCTCTTCCTTACTTCTTTGAAGTTGCTTGAGAGAAGTTCTTTGGAGAAGATCTGATTCAATTCTACCGCCAGGAGGGTGTGAAAGTATGACAGTTCTCTGCCGACACCAGGAGGGTGTGAAGGAATGATGGTTCTCTGCCGACATCAAGAGGGCGTGAAAGGATTACGGTTCTCTGTCAACACTTAGAAAATATGATTGGATGATGATACTCTACCGCACCAAGGGTTGGAGGAAGAGAGGTCATTTATAAAGGTCTCCGCCTTGATATGAGAGCAAAAGGAGTGTCACTTTGGTAATAGTGCAATACCTGAAGAGGGAGTCCTCAGGGAGTGGACATAGGTCTAGTTGGACCGAACCACTATAAATTTATGTGTTTTTATTTTACTGCATTTTTATTTTTCTATTCATTTTAATTTATGGTTGAAATATTTTTTCAGAATGATTAAAATTTTCATTGTGCTAAAAAAATAAAATGGTTTTCTATAAAATTTCCAAGATACTTTTTTAAAATTACAAATTCACCCCCCCCTCTTGGTTAGAATTTGGATAATTTCTTTAGGTCTAACAACATATACAGACTTTTAGCCTCAGCCTAAGAATAATCTTGATTGGAGACATTATTTTATTTTCTTCTAGGCTGGTGCATAGTGGGATTCCTTGGTTTTTCTAATAAAAAAGAGATAGGATCGATGGGATATTTAACACACACAAAAATCATATAATCATTTTATTGGTATGAAGGGAAGAAATCAAGAGAGAAGATATCACACATAAGGCATGCTGAAGAGAAAGATGGAAGAGATGTCATAAGTGTGACATAAATGAGTCAAATTTGAAGCCTCTTAAGAATAGAGAGTTCACCCAATGATATGGCATAAAATGATATACTCACAATGCATTATTCGATCTTAAATCTATTATGGAGATATTATACTCCTTATACTAACTCCATCAACGTAGCTAATGCAAGATAATGAAGGGACTTATAATGCAAATTTCATCGGGGATTTAAGAAGCCTCGACCTAGATTTACCATCCGGGAACCACGATGAAGTGGGTTTGATTTTGAATATTAGATATACTTTAAAAATCAAGCCATGAAGAGTCATGCATTAAATTTTGGAATATATTGATTAGTTTTAAGTCCTATATTTTTCTTATCTTGGTTAAGAAAATTTTATCTTTATAGAAAAATTAACATCTTAAGAGAAAAATTTGAAGTCTCCATTTGATCCACCCTAAAGCAAAATAAGTAAAGAAACATAATAAAATTATGTAGTTTTAGTGCACAATCAGATATAAACACATCAATCTTTCAAGAATAAAATAATAAATAAAAGTCCAGAATTACAACTGGGTTCTACAATAAACCCCAAAAAAAGAAAAAATAGGTAGCTGAGCAACACCATAGCTACAACTCAGCCTAAAACTACACATCAATAAAATACTATGTCGAGTCTTAGCCATTCATCAAATATTTGACCTCCTGTCTTATAAAATGCCCACATACCTACATAGATTTTTTTTCTAAAACTATATATATAAATGAAAACTACATAAGCTTCTTACAAAATAGAGATTAATATAATTATAATAAGGCAGTTATATTTATATACAAGTCTAGTCTTTAAGACCACATTCTCAAGGGCTTAGTAATCCTCATGGGACTTATTAGAGAACAAATTTATAATGATGATAAAATTATTTTTATTAGCCCATTGGGAACATGACCAATTATAGAAGATATTTCTAGATAAATTCTAATTACTTAGGGATAAGTAACTACTTATCAATCCATAAAAAAATAAAAATAAAATAACCATAAATATTCAAAAATAAAGAACCACATCATAACATCATAAATGTATTAAACTCAATTTTATGTTAGGTTAACTAAATCTAAAATCAAATCAAACTAAAAACTTTATCAAATCCAGATCAGTCTAGAAATCAAATCCAAAATCCCTTAAGTAGTGGTCACCCAGTAATTATCACTTGATTTCTTCCACTCAATCATTAACAATCACCCAAATAATTATTATTTATATGGGTAAATCAAATTCAATCAATCAAATCCAAAACCAAACACTAAAACCAGAACCAAAATTCAAGGCCAAAAGCCTATGTTTCATAACCTTTTTTGGGTGATTTTTCAATCACCTCAAAACTAAATCAAATGACGTTGGATTCATGATATCCTAATTTTATATTAATTAGACATATCCCTAGGACCAACCCTCCAATTTAGAGGAAAATCTAAGATCTTTTAACCCCAAAAATTTAGTTGAAATCTAATGGCTTTAAAATTTTCAAATATTTACAACCTATGCCATTGGATAGTGTACTTTGTGAAATTTTACATTGGGAACCTACCCAAAACTCTAGAACATATCCATAACCCTTGTTATGTTAAACACAAAACTATATTTTTGGTGGACCCTAGTTGACCAAGGGCCCACTAAACCCCAAAATCTGTAAGGAAAAATCAAACCTTCCAATAAACCTTAACATGGCTCATTCAAATCAACCCTTAAAATATCTTACAAGACATTATAAATATCATTTGGGATTCATTAAACCTAAAACCAAGTTTTGGTTTGACCTAGGTGACCAAGTCAACCCCGGTTGGCCAAAATGCCAGTTAAGGGCCCAAACATGTATTTCATGAAAGGAGATCTCACCATTACATGGGACCTCCACCTTTGGATCCAAAATGTCATTTTGAACTTGTTGGACCTAATTTTAATCCATGGTTTGACATGCTTGATCAAGTCAACCATGATTAGCCAAATCAACCATAGACACAAATAAACGCAAATCTAATGCTTCAAGCACAACGAAACAAAAATGAACATTTAAAACTCTTTCATTCGATAACCTAAGAACGCATAAAATTCTCATGGGTCAAGTCAGGTCAACCCATTTAAACTTGTCAAACTCTTGCATATAACCAAATTTCCATCCAAACTCCCTCAAACCCATTGGAATCTCTCTAAATCATATATGACATTCTTAACCTCCCTCCTAGTCACCATTAACTAATTGATTGGTTAACAAGTCAACAAAACCAAAGTATGGGTAAAATTATGGTCAAATGACCAAACCACATATGCAATCCATTCCATCCAAATCCTCCAGCAAATTTTGCTCAATCTAACTCTAAATTTGCTCTAAAGAACCCGTAGGTGACTCCTAAACCTAGCCCAACTCCATGGTTTAGCCTAATGGGGAAAGGAGTGGTCCTCTCGCCTCACATGACTTTAAGCACATCACACTCAAGCTTGCTGCAATTTTTTCTGGATTCCAATCTCTTTGGATAGATGTCAATAAACTAAGAAACACTCCAATCAAACTCAACCATTAAAAATCAAAAGCTAGTGTTTAAGGTGGGGAAAAGAGGCTTGAAACCTTAATTCCATCAATTCATAATATCTAAGAAGACTCTAACACGCAAGTTATTTCCTTTAGCTTCTCCTGATCCTCCCCAACCTTTTCAAAGCTTCCCCCACCATTTCCTAGCTTCTAAAGCCAATTTTAGGGAAGAGATATACAAGTAGAGAGAGAAGAAAGAGATTTGGAGATGAATTTTGATCTAGTCAGAACCAACTCAAGAGGTCTTTTATAAAGTTGAAGAGGACCTCACTAGGAGCAAAATGCAACCAAAAACATTAAAATCTATTGATTGGTTGGTAATATATCTCCACTTTTAGTTAAAAGTTTATTTTGAAACTGCCCAAAATCCTTAAAGCATGGAGCCTCCAAACTCCAAGCATTGAAGGACTAAGATGTCATGAGGTTATGTTTCAAATTTTGTGAAATTTTGTTGTGTATTTCAAAAGTTATGGGCATTCAAATTCTAAGTTCATTTTTTAACTAAATGTTTTTGTGCAATCTTGATTGTCTGATTATAATTAAAGTGAGATCAAATGATCCATGGAGTGTCTAATGATCAAACCCATATGAAGGGTTTTGAATGAGGATCAACAACACGAAAATGGGGTGACATGGTTGATTCCTGACACTTAGATCAACTATGGTCTGATCTTAAAGTTTGAGGAGGTTTTGAGAAATCTGCGAACTAGCGCGAGGCATAATAAGAGTGGGGTGAATTATTAATTTAAAAGTCAAGTACTAAATAAAAATAATTATTATTAATTTTTTACTACAAAAATAATTTGTAAACTAAATCCAGATAGTTAATTTAAAATTGTGCATAAGAAATTTATAATTATAAAAGAGATATTAATATTTTTTTGTTCTTTTAATACATACAAATTTTCTTATTGCAAGCCACAATCCAACTTAAATGCAGTTAATTGAAAATATTGAAATCAATAAATTTAACTCATAAATAATAATAATAATAATTGCATAAAGAAAATAAATGCAAAAAGGAACAATAACACAAGATGATTTTGTTGTGGTTCGATCAACCTTGACCTACGTCGACTTCCTGGAGTCCTCTGCTCCAGGTAATGCACTAAAACAAGATTACTCTCCTTTTTCCCGCCGTAGCAAGAAAAAGAAGCCCTTACACAATTCCTTCCACTGAACCTTATGAAATATAGCGCCGTAAGCTATGTCACCCTCCTTGTGATGGTAGCAAGCCTCCAATCTTTTTTCTCCCTCCTAGAGAAGGTAGATTACCTCAGCTCCTTTTTAACCCTTCTAGTGAAGGCAGATAACCCAACTTCCTTTTTCTCCATCATAAAGAAGGCAGAGAACCTACGCTCCTTTTTTTTCTCCTAAAAAAGATAAAGAACTTAGAGGACTTGACTTAGAAGCCTCTACCCCAAGAGAACCTTTAATCACTCACCAAGCCATAAGAAGAACCAAGTTACAAGCAAGCCTTGAGTAACTGTGTCTCACACTAGTTTTCCCTCAAGCTCAACCTCACCTTCTCCTTCCTCTCAAACCCTAGATCTCTCTCAAAAGCGACTCTCTGAGAGTTCCATCTTTTGCCGAAGACACCTCTCACATATTCTAAGAGATAATTGAAACATTGCTTAAGTATTGGTCTTCAAAAAACCTTTAAAATTTAGTTGTGCAGTCTCTATTCGTATAGTATGATATTTGTTGGTACAGTATGATCAATTCAAAAACTAGACCCATTCAGTAAGATGTAAATAATTAATTTGATGAAATGTTCAATTTTTTAACATAGCGTATAATGTAACCCTAAAATCATCTAGTACTATATGTTTAGTCTCTCTCTATTCATATAGGATGATACCTAAGATGATTTGAAATTATCTCTATCAATCATCCTATACTGCTCTCATCATATAATATGGTTATTTAATTTTAAGTGAGTAATCTAGTATGATGTAAACATCGTACAATATGATTAGTTCAAAAATTATAGTTTAATTTAGTACGATTTTTGGGACGACCAAATTTCATCTCTATTAATCATACGGAACAATCTAGATCATACAGTATGATATGTTATCATTAACTAAACCATGATTTAATTGAATAATTACAGAGGTAATTTTATGTAAGATTTCAAAATATCATATAGTACAAATGAGATTGTATAGTATAATTAGTTCAAAAATAAATTTTTAGATATCTTAATTGATATGTCGACTAGGGTTTATATATGAGAACGAATCATACAATATGACCTGGATCATAAAGTATGAGTAGCTTACATAAAATTAACACACAATTAGTCGTTAACAAATATTTTTGAAGTAACTCATCGTACAGTACAATTAGTACAAAAAATTTGAACTTTAAAATTTTCTCACTCTTCCTCTGTGTTTGCATGGTCACCAAATTGCATACACTCTTATGTGACCATACTCAAGAAATAGAAAATAATAAAAAATTAGAAGTACTGACTTAATTACTTGACATCATATTCTATCCAATCTTGAGTTTCTAGTATCCTTGAGTAGTATATATTTTACTTGCAATGATAGTTCCCACAGATAAAAAGAATATCTAAAATATCTACTAAGAGAAATAACAATTCAATCAAAAATTTGTTTCATCATCAAAATCATAGATTAGGGATCTTGGATTGCAATATATCCCCCTTTTTGATGATGGAAAAAATTCTTTTCTCCTAACCTTCCCCTCATTAGGTGGTAGATTTAAAATTTAGGGGTTCCAATTTTTTAAAAAAAATATACAACCAAACATACATTTTCTCTCTTTTGACATTACCAAAAAGAGGAGAATCACAAGAAATAAGCTGAACATTACATGTAAAAAAATAAAACACAAAAAATAAGCACTAAAAGTAAGATGGATCCTGATCAGGTGGTGGTGGTAGTTCCAGTTGTAAATAGTTATGAATGGAGGAGATTTGTTATTGGATTGACGAGAATAGTTCCTTGAACCATGCAATGTCTGTCTCGTGTTTTCGTTGTTGTTGGTCCAAGAAAAACTATAGGTAATCAAATACTTAAACCATCTCATCATATGGATAAAATTAGGTATTAGTGTTGGTCCTAGTTTACATGCCGCAGGAACTGGTGCTGGTGTAGGAGCAACTGCAAGAGAAACTCCCCCTACATCATCAAAATCAGTCTCGTCGGGCTCTTACCCCTATTGGAGAATACTAAAGGAAGCATCCACATAGAAAATGGGAAGATTATCTGGAGGAGCATGTTAGGGGATTCAATATTTTTTTGTCTAATATATAGCCTATGAAATTTCCTATTGTGACATTTTTCTTTCTGCTAATAGTAGGAAGTCGAATAGGAGTTAAGTTTTTGATATAGTTAATTATCATTTGGGCTTCATCAATTTTAGCATCAAGCATTATAAAGTATGTAACTATACAAAGTAAAAGAATGAGGTTTACACGGTCTCCAACTTTAGGAATGAAAGAGGTCCAAAGAACGTGTTGTATAACCCTTGCATTATGATTTAGATAGTAGACTAAGGGTTGATGTTGATTTAAAGAAACATTTTGGATAGTGAGGTTGACAAAAATCCAATCAAAATTTGATCTAGAGGCCATAGATTGGGTTTATTGCATTGTGTGGAAAGTTATATGTGTTCACCTAAATTTTCATTTGTAATTTGTACATGGCAACAATAGATATAGGAAGCCATGATAGAAGTGTTTCCATTGATCCTAAGGTTTGTAAAGGATTCATAGATAATTTCAGAGTGAAAAGGAAAAAGAAAGTGTGAGAAGGAATTAGAGAGGATTAGTGTCGAACAGGCTCGTAACCTAAAAGTTTAGTGCATGTTGGTTCAACATTATGGAAGGAGTGATGCGAGACTCTTTATATATACAGTAGGTGGCTTTATCAGTAGCAGACAGGAAATGATCGTCACTTATGTAACAAGAAGAAGAGCTTTAAGGGGTGAGATGGCTTTACTTGCTACCATCGGCCAAGGGATAGTTTGAAATTGAGAGGGTATGAGCTTGAAAGACCTAGATGATTGAGTTCACTTGAGTTGACTTAATTGGAATGAGAAGAAAACCCTCTAATTTTTATAATTTTAGTAATATTATAAAGTATAATTGAGGATTATGTAGTACGATCATATGAAGTTAAATCGTCTAGACGAATTATTGAAAAAGTTGGTGAAATTGTACAGTTTAATCAGGGTCTTACTGGAAATCTTAAGAAATTTTTTTTATTCTTAGGAATCATCTGTATGATTGACAATTATAATGATCATAAAATACAAATATGTGTTAATATAGTACAAAGTAGAATTATTATTGTACCGACCAAATTGAATTCATCCAACGCCTTGTGACATGTGTATCGTACAGTATGAAAGGTGGTTCATACACTACAATCACCAATAATTTAAATCATCTAGGCTGTTAATTTAGTAAAAGTTGTGATTTTTGAATAAATGGGAAGATCATATAGTATGAATGTGGATTGTATAATACAATAAAAAAAATTGATTTTCTAATTTTTTTTATCTAGTGAAGAGCGTGTGATGATTACTAAACATCTTTTAAAAAAAGGGGAAAAATTTGCAAAAATGACAACACATAAATCAACATGCACCAAAACAAACACATACAATTTAACACATATAAATGGCAATTTTCAAATAATAAAATTTTGATTTATCCTGAGTTAACCATGAATTTCTATAACATCTAGTCTAGTCCTCAAGGTGCTAAAGGTGTCATAGGCTAGGGTTTTAGTGAAGTTGTCTATCAATTGGTCTCTAGTAGCTATATGATACAATTTTATATCTCCCTTGGCTATATGATCTCCTATGAAGTGATACCTAATGTCTATATGTTTTATGCAGGAGTGATGAATTAGATTTTTGGATATGCTAATGACACCAGTATTGTCTCACATGATAGAAATGGTGGCTATAGGTAGTCCAAGATCTAAGAATTGTTGCTTTAGCCATATGACTTTAGAAACACAACTTCCTATAGTAATATATTCTACATTAGTGGAGGAAAGGGCTATTGAGTTTTGCTTTCTAGTAAACTAGGAAACTAATAATTATTCAATAAACAAATATTTTCCAAATGTATTTTTCCTATCTACCCTACATCGTGCAAAATCAAAATTTGAATATCTTATGATTTCAAAGGATGAACTATGCCTATCGTGCAAGATACCTAGATTTTGACTTTTTAATATGTATCTAAGGATTCTCTTATGAGCAGCCATGTAATATTCTTTTGGATTAGCATGAAATTTAGAATAAAGAGACGCACTAAACATTATATCTGGTCTACTGCATATAAATATAGAAGTGATCTAGTTATTCCTCTAAACATTTTATGATCTACTGACTTTCAGTTTGGGTTTTTATTTAACTAAATAGTAGAGCTCATTTGATTGTTTATTGCCTTAGTATTTACCATGTCATATTTCTTTATAATATATTTAGATTGATTAAAAAAAGTTTTATCATCCACTTTCTTTACACTAAATCCAAGAAAATAGATCAACTCTCCCATCTTGCTCAACTCAAACTATTTACTCATTATTTTGAAAATTTGTCACATGGGTTTTTATCTGAGGATTCATCTAAGATATCATCAACATAAATTTGGACAATAAGTAGTTATTCTCCTACCTTTTTGAGGAAGAGGGTGGTGTCTACACTACCCTTAATAAAGGCTTTATGTAGTAGGAATGTGGTGAGCCTTTCATACCATGCTCTAGGTACTTATTTTATTCTATATAACGTCTTCTTTAACTTGAATACATGATTTGGAAAATAGAATTTTTAAAGCCTTGGGGTTACTCAACAAAAAACATACTTTTCAATCATCCTATTTAGAAAGGCACTCTTAACATCAATTTGATACAATTTAAATCCCTAAAAGTAGGGAAAAGCTTGTAGCACCATAATATATTCTCGCTTACTATAGATGTAAATGTTTCTTCAAAGTTGATTCCTTCAATCTGATTACACCCCTTTGCTACTAATATAACCTTATTTCTTATCACTATTCCAGAGTCATTCATTTTATTTTTGAACAACCACTTTGTTCCAACCACACTCAGGACCATTAGTCTTTTGACTAGTTCCCATACATCATTTTTGACAAATTGATTTTTCTCTTCTTGCATTACTAGGATCCAAAATTCTTCAGCTAGTGCTTGATCTATATTTATGGGTTCTATCATAGAAATAAATGCGGAATGATAAAATTCCTCCTTTAGTCTAAGCCTAGTTCTAATGCCTTTAGATGGGTCTCTTAATATTACTTCTTTAAGATGAATAAAAGAATATCTCCATTCTTTAGGCAATGGGTCATGAGGTTGTACTCTATCTCCTATGGAAATATGACCTCTACTTCTTCTTATTCAAGTTTAGATTTAGAGGTCCTATATGATTCATAAAATATCACAAGGGTAGACTCTTCTACTATTAGGGTCCTCTTATTTAAGATTTTATATGCCTTACTTAAAGACGAGTAACCTATAAAGATACCTTCATCAGATATGGGATCAAATTTTCTTAAGGGTGATTTTTCATTGATTAGTATAAATCATCTACACCCAAAGACATGTAAATGAGAAAGGTTAGGTGTCCTATCATGGCCCTAGTAACTTCTACCAAGGTTCTATTTTTCCATTTAACTATCACATTCAGCTGAGGGGTCCTAGGGGCATAGATGTTATGTTCTATTCCTGTCTTTTAATAGAATGATTTAAACTTGTCATTTTCAAACTCTACACTATGATCACTATGAATGGTTGAAATTTCCCATCCTAATTTCCTTTGAATATAGGTGGATAACTTTCTAAATTCCTCAAATAACTCATTCTTATCTGCTAGGAATCTAACCCAAGTAAATCTAGAGAGTCATCTATTTTACAAATCAATATTTCTTTCCTCTTAGGTTGGCTATACTAACTAGTACAAATAGTTCCATATTATGGATTTCTAATGGATTACAGGTTTTGATGTCATTGATTAAGTGAAATGAAGACCTAACTTTTTTTCCTAGTTGTCAGGCATCACATAAGTGGTTCTTAGTGAAATCTAGCTTAGGAATAAGTTTTTCTGGATAAAATTTATAAGGGTATTAATTCTTGAAAGACAGTCTCCTATGCTATAGCCAAGATTCATCAATTATGCTTTTCAAACAGAAGGAGCTAAAATATTTAATACAGTTCAAGTCAAGTATGTAAATTTTTTTATTTGTTTTCCTTCTAAAATATGTTTTCCATTTAAACTAATCATGTATTTTGTAGAAAGAAATTTAATGTCAAAATCTTTGTCACATAATTGACTAATGTTCAATAAGTTATGCTTTAGACCATCAATTAATAACATATTTTCAAATATAAAATTGCTTAAGTTTCTAATTTTACCTGAGTCAACCACTTTCCTAGTGGGGTTGCCTCTCAATTTTACCATGCCTTTTGACTTGGCCTCCAGTGTGATAAACTACTTCAAATCTCAAGTCATATGTCTTGAGCATCTACTGCCAAGATATCACATCCTCATACTAGGTCTTTTTTGAGAGCATCCCTACATAGTCACTTAAACATTAGATTTAGGAACCCAAGTGAGTTTGGGTTCCACCTTATGGTTGAATGATTAATATGAATGCATATTATGCTATGTTGCATGTAATTTTTGCCTCCACACTAAATTTTTCCTATGATCAATAGTGCAAGTGAGGGCTATATGTCTTAACATGACACAAGTGTAACATCTAACACTAAAAAATGGATTTACTAAGCTAAGTGTGTTATGGTGCCTCTTCCTAGGGTTATGTGATGTATATTGTGATGAAAGGTTATGAAATTGTGCCAAGGTAAGTGATGGTTTATTATTTTGAAGTGCTTTTATGTTTTCTTGCATAAACCTATTTGCACTTTCTAGAATAGGTACTTTTATTTTCAATGAATGCTCACTTTCCTCTATTTCTGATGTACATGCTTCTAATTCTTTGAATGATTTTTTTAGTTAAATATGCATGGTTTTTAAGGATCCATATGCATTAGATAGATCAATATACTTCTTGTTTAATGCATCATATTCATCAAGTAAAGTCATATTATTGCTATCCAAAGTAGAATGCTCACTTACCAAACTAGTATGCTCTTTTTGCAAAGTAATAAAATTAGTGTCTAGATTTGCTTACTTCTTTTTTAATTTTTGATATGAATGATGAATTTTTTTTATATAATAAATAATTATTCATAGGAGAGTTAATATACCTCATCTTTATTTGATTGATCAAGATTATCGTTAACTAAAAGATACAAGTTTGTTACCTCCACCTCTGCTTATGATTTTGATGATTTTGAGGTGGAGTCAGCCTAAAATACTTTTTGCATCATGTTCTTTCCCTTCCTTAATTTTGCCTATTCTTTACCCTTGTCCTTAACTGAGTGGGTCTTCAAGTTGGGGTAGTCTATTCGAAGATGATCTAGTTTCTTACAATCAAAATAGATCATGTCAGATGAAACTTAAATTTTTTTATTATTTTTATCTTTACTCCAATGTTGATGATGATGCTTCAATTTTTTTTAAGAAAACTTTTGAATTAAGATGTCATCAATGTGTTGTCATCATCTTCCTCCACTACAAAACTATCACTGTCTAAATCATTTGCCTTTAGGCCCACAAATTTGTCCTTCTTCTTTTCACATGCATCATTTTTCCTTTGACTCACTCTTTGCTCGTAGGAAATAAGTGATCCAAGTAAATTATCAATAGACTAAATGTTCAAATCTTTTTATTCAGTAATTATAATTATTTTAGCATCATAAGAACTAGGTAGGCATCATAAAATCTTTTTCTTTTTTTTTTAGAATTTGATAATTCTCTACATAGTACATACAAGGATGCCACTATCTGAGTGAACCTAGCATATATTTATGATGCATTCTAACTAGGTTTCATGAAAAAAAGTTCAAAGTCATGTAGTAGAATGTTTAGCCTGGACTATTTAACTTCACTAGTTTTTTCATAAGTGATGCATAACCTATCCCAAATTTCATTTTGCATAATTCATATAGAAAGTTACACAAAATCCTCAAATTTTAATGCAAAAAAAATAATATAAATATTTACCATTTAATTGTGCTAGTTCTTCATCCTCATAACTCCATTCAGTAAAGGAAATCTTAGTTTTGACACCATTAACTACATGAGATGAAAGTGAATAACTAGTTTGAATCATATGCCAAATTCTTTAATCAATAGACTACAAAAATGTAGACATGCAAATTTTCCAAAAAATTAAACGGGATGTTTTCTAACAAAGGTGGATGGGTTATGGAATAACCGTTAGAAGTATTCTTATTATTAAAGTGTGTCATTTGATTTATGCTTGAAGATTTTTAAATCTAAATTTTATGAGCCTCTCTAATACCACTTTAAAGTTTGAGGAGGTTGTGAGAAATCAATGAAATAGCCCAAGGTGCACAAAAAGCGGCGTGGGGGGGGGGGGGGGGGGGGGGGGGGGGGGGGGGGGGGTGGGGTTGGGTGTTACGGAGGAATTAATTTGTTATTTAAAAGTCAAGTAATAAACAAAAATATTGATTTTTTATGTTTTGCTAAAAAAAATTATGAAAATCCAGATAGATAATTTAAAATTGTGTAGGCCAATTTATAATTTTAAAAGAGATATTTTTATTTTCTTTTAATACATTTAAATTTTCTCATTACAAGCCACAATCCAACCTAAGTGCAGTTAATCGTAAATATGGATATTGAAAAAATTCAATTTGCATAAAATAATAAAAAAGGTAGAAAGAAAATAAATGAAAAAAAAGCACATCATATAATTTTATAGTGGTTCGATCAACCTAAACCTACTTCCACTACCCAGAGTCCTCCACTCCAAGTATTGCACTAAAAGAATGTGACTCTCCTTTTACCCCCATAGTAAGATAGAGAAACCCTTACACAATCCCTTCCACTAAACCTTATGCAGTAGAGTGCCAGAAGCTATGTTACCCTCCTGGTGCTGGCAACAATGCTCCAAGCTTTTTCTCCCTCATGGAGAAAGCAGAGAACCTCATCTCCTTTTTCACCCTCCAGGTGAAGGTAAAGAACTCAACTACTTTTTTTCCATCCTTGAGAAGGTAGAGAACCTCATCTCATTTTTCTCTCTCCTAGAGAAGGTAAAGAACCATGAGGACTTGAATTAGAAGCCTCTCTCCTAAGAGAACCTTCAATGACTCACCAGGTCACATGATGAACCAAGATGTAAGAAAACTTGGAGCAATCATGTAAACACCTTATACTACTTCTCTCTCACACTCAACCTCACCTTCTCCTTCCTCTCAACCCTTGGATCTCTCTCAAAAGCTTCACACTTAGAGTTCCTTCTTTAGCCCAAGGCAACTATCACTTATTCTAAGAGAAATTTGAAACATTGTTTTAAGTATTGGTCTTCAAAAAGCCTAAAAATTCAAGTTGTCTCATATTTGTTCATAGAGTATGATATTTATTCGTATAGTATGATTTGTTAAAAAACTAGACCAGTCTAGAAAAAAACTAATTTTTTCACCAAATTGGGTGATTTGGGACATGTTGGAATGGGCTTGAGCCCTATTTTTATCCTAATTTATTTTCAAGATATTTTGAGCATTATATTGTTAGAATTTCAAATTTTATTAAAATTAGTTTTTTGTCAATTTTCTCATAATCGAGTTGTCAAACTTGACACAAATTTTGGTGAAATATTTTTGATCATTTTAGGTATTCCGGGTAATTATTATAGGTCTAGGTATGATCTAGATTGTTATGGTTTGAATTTCTAAACTCATTGTTCCATTTTGGTTCTATAAGTTTAAAAATTTATAACTCTCCAAATTTGTAAGATTTTTCTTTAAATTTTTTTTCTCGTGTGCTTATGTATGTGTAAGGGTTAGCTAGACCCAATTTTGGACCCAATGTAATAATAGTGACACTTAGATCAAAATAATTAAGGATTTATCTAGAGAATTTAGAAAAATCTTAGGAAATTTTACACACACTTAATAGGGGTGAAACTCTAGATTAAGAAATTAAGTGACATTGTGAACCTTTTGTTTCAATTTTATTGAATTTTAACTTTATTTGGTAAGAAAATTATTTAAAACAAAAATTAGCCCTTTTTCTGGGCTTGAAACTTCAAAATATATAATGAATCCAAATTTAATCTAAAAACTCAAATAATTACTCAAATTTTACATAATTAAATATTCAATCTATGAAATTGAAAATCACCATTACCAAACTTCAAAATTGGCCTTAATTTAATAATTACAAAAATTTAATAATTAATTAAAATAAATATTTGAAATTTATTTAAAAATACCAAATAAATTCCAAATTTTTGAAGCACTCTTATAGGTCATTACTGACATTTGGAAGGGATTTCAAGGGGTTTGGAATGAGTTTGGAGAAAAATAACAAAACCTAAATAATTAAGCAATTAAATAACTAAATTAAAAGTTTAAATTTTAAATATTCATAACAAATTATAGAAAACTTCAAATTGACCAAACTTAAAGGCATTTGGCTCATCCCTTGGGTTTAATATTTATGAAAAATATAAAATATCTAGAATTCGCTAAAAATAAAAATTCAATATTTTAGTAAACCTTAGTTTAAAAAAACACCTAAATTTTAAAAAATCATAATGAATTATAGAAAATCTAAATCGAGCTAACTCTGTGACATATTACTCATCCTAAGGTCTTATATTTAGTAAAAATGGGAAAACTCTAGAACTTATTATAAATAAAAAAGTCATAAAATGGACCCTTCATTGAATATAGTAAAATATTCCAAAAATATAAAAATTCATTAAATCCAAAAAAAATTCTTTCAAATCATATATCTAATCGATCAAACTAAATAACCTAAATTAAAATAATTAATCAACAATCAACTAGTAAAGTTTTTCGGATGGGCTACCTCTAGTTACGAGGCTACATGTAAAAAGAAGGTTTTGATTTTTATGCCTGTTGTGACAATGCTGTTGATCCTCCTTTTTCTTAACCCATGGGTAAAAGGGTTGACCTGGTCAAATTGACCAAACTAGGTCCCAAGATCACATTCATTGGGTTCCATGGGTCAGACCAAGTCTCTTGAGCTCAGACCCATGCCCTGGGGTCAACGTAGGTTGACCCAAACTCCTTTACTTGGTTTCAAATCAATTCCACTACTTCTCAAGCCCAATTCTCTCCTCTGCTGGACTTCGTTGGTTAGACCCAACCCATTGGGCCAAAAACCATGCTCTAGGTCAACCTAAATGACCAGATCAACCTAGGTTGACCCAATTAGCCTAAATGGATTAATTCAGACTCTATTTAACTCTAAACCTATCCTTGGTTCAAATCACCACCCCTTTGGGTCTTTTTGACCAGGTCCACCAAGTCAACCATTGACTTGGTCAACTTAGGTCCATCTTGGTCAAATTTGATCTATTTAGGTCAAATTAATGACATTTAATGCATTCATATCCTCTATATTAATCCTTTGGGCTGACCATAACTGATGGGAGTTAATTCCCTCCTAATTCAAGCCTAGATTCAATCTAGGCTGTTGATCATTGCTCAAATCCTTTAAATACACTCTTTAATGCCACCTAGAGAGTACATTGGCATTATTGCTCTCCTCAAGCAATCTATGCTGATGTATTTTTTAGGGTGAGAGTTCTCCCCACCTTCCATCTTTCCCGAGTAAAATCCACCCTTAAGACTCGGTCGACGGTGATCTTCCAGCTAGAACAAGGGTAGATCCATCATTGGATTATTTTGGGCAATCCATGTCTCATTAGATCGAGGTTTCAAGAGGAGAAACGTACGAGTTTAGTCTTCAAGCTCAGAGAATCCATTACTTCCTAAATACCTATGTGAGATTCTTCCAAAACTTAATATTTAGGTCACTACACTTATGTTTATATAGCTTTCTAATAAGTTCTTTTCTTAGCCTCCAAACACCACCCCCATGGTTTCTGTTCATGCTTAAAACTTAGGTTTAAAATTTCATGAAGATTAATTGAGTTGTTTGCGAGAACAAAGTAAAAAACCAATCTAGGGTTTTAGTATCGCTTTAGACCTAGTGTATGAAATACGGACCATTTATCTCATGATCAACGATCGGGATTTTGTCATTATGGACACCAATCCAATTGTATGCGGGCTTTCATTGGAGTTAATCATCATCCAGCTTGATCTGGATCGTCAGTTTAAAAACATGGGAGATCCGATGGCCCCCATTCCTTTGCCCACGTAGATTAGTGGGATGCGCCCACGGATTCATTGAAGGGGCAATGATTGTCAGTGACACAATCATTGCCAATCAACACGCCACTGGTAAGAATGCCCTGCATTTTGGGAGTGAATCGGAAGCTGCCAGGTGTCATCCCAAGAGCCGCTGCCACTGTTTAATGTTTTATTGTTAGATTTATTTATTTAAAATCTTTTTTAATCACAATTCATTTAAAGTTATTTTTATTAAAAAATTAGTATTATATATAGAATCTTAAGAAAATATTTATTCTAATTTAAAAATTTAAATAGTTTAAAATATTAATTACATTTTAAATTATATTAATTATTAAAGTATTTTCTATATTTAATTAATAACTATTGAAAAAATATTTTTTATATAAAATTTAAAATTCTATTTTAAAGTATTACCTTATTATTTTAGATAAATGTTTGATATATTTTAATTAGATATCCAATTTAATTTAATTTTTTTAAATAATTATTATATATTATTATATAATTAATATTTTAAGTAATATATATTAATTAGTATTAATGATTTTAAGTAATAATATATATAATATTTTACTTATTTTAAAATCAAAGAAATCCTTTCTTTATTATTATTATTATTATTTTTTAAATATGATTAATGATATTATTTTAAGTTATTCATTATTATTTAAATAATTAACTATTTATATATATTTAACTATTAATTAATTAAATTCAAAATATATTTTCTAATAATTACATAATTTTTATTTTAATTTTTTTTAGAAAATAAAATCTCTAATATTTATTTTAATTTTATTTAATAATTATTAATTTTAAATTATTATAAAATACTTTTATAATACTTTAAACTTTAAAAATTTGTCATAATTTTATTTTAAATCAAATTATCACGTATAAAACCTTATGGTTTTTTGGAAAATTACGTATTTTTATTTAAAATTATTTTTAGAAATTAAAATTTTTGGATTATCTATTTATTATTTAACTATTATTTAAATAAATAATATGTTAAATATTTTAAAATAAAAATTATTTTGAAAATTTTAAAGCCTCGCTCACGTGACTAGTGGATCTCCCATGAGTATAAACATTGAATTATTTTCAATCATATTATTTTAAAAACTTATATATTTATTTATTAATATATATATGTATATTTTAAATTTTTTTTTAAATTACATATATCATAAATTTCTTAAAATTGGGTAGATCCACCATATGAAATTTTGATCATTGAGAATGTATATTAATAACATTAATGGGGGAAGGGTTAGTGGGTGATTGAGATCCAATCAGTCACTAATCTCATCAATAAGCTCACTTAGATCTTATTTTTATCGTCATTTACATATGTAGGACGCATGAACATTTATCTTAAGTCCTTCTAGATCCTAGGTGAAAGTTCATTAGGGATGTTAATCCCTATGAACTTAGTCCCAAGCTAACCAAGAGGGGGGGTGAATTAATATTTTAAAATTTCTTTTCAACAAAAGCAATATCACAAACCAAAACCAGATCACACCACAAGACAAAACAATGCGGAAATTAAAGCGCGGAAGCAAGAAAATAATAACACAGAAATTTATAGTGGTTCGGTCAACTTGACCTACGTCCACTCCTTGGAGGCACCCTCTAAGTATTGCTCTACAAAACGTGTCTCTCCTTTAGCCCCCACAGCTAGGAGGAGAGGCCCTCACAAAGAAGTCCTTTTTGCCACCCCGACAAGGAAGAGAACCTATCTCCTTTTGCTTCCTCCTGAAGCTGGCAGAGAACCATGATCCGTTGCTAAAAACCTTATCTCTACGACCCTTCCACGGATAAGAAACTCTAGACAAAGAAGAAGCAGAGCGATCCTTGAAGCACCCTTGTGAATCCCATCACAAGCCCCCCCCTCAAAAGATCCTCTCTCTCTCTCTCTCTCTCTCTCTCTCTCTCTCTCTCTCTCTCTCTCTCTCTTTCTCTCCTCAAGGTCTTCTCAGGTCAAGGCAGCAGCAAAAGATTATTCAAAATGTTGAACAAGAGCTCTTAAATAGAAGAGCTTCAAAGGAGCTCATTAATTGCAAGTTGCCGACAATATCGTCCAGGCCGATATGTACATCGTCCTGGCCGATCAGTACAAATCTAAGAAGATCTGCCAGAGCATCGCCCTGAATGCAAACTGGACGATTTAAAATTGGCTTGATCGTCCAGGATGATCTCACGATCGTCCAAGCCGATCAGTTCAAATCAGAGGAAAATCGTCCAGAGCATCGCCTTAAATTTGAGCTGGCCGATATTTATCATCCAGAAGTAACTAAGGTTTTTGAATAGATCGTCCTGGCCGATCCTGCGATCGTCCAAGATGATATGATCGTATAAATCATCATTAATTACTTCCTTGATTTGTCTGATTAATTAAGGCATAATTGTGAATATCGTCTAGGCCAATCCAAGATCGTCCTGGGCGATTACCAAAAATTACAGAATATCTTAATTGTTTATGGCGGCAACTTCTTTATGTTTTGAGCGTATCATCCTGGCCGATACATGTATCGTGTAAAACGATCTGTTAATGACGGCTGCCTTAATTAAGAATCCTGAATAGAATCTTTGTTTTAAACTAAATCGTCTAGGCCGATAAAGATATCTTCCTGGCCGATGTGAGTAAAAACAGAAATTCTAATTCTCTCAAGTGTGTGTATGTAGGGTTACTTAGCATCAGTCTCTTTGAACATTACAAATAGACTCAAGAAGAGAAAAAGCAAATTAAAGACTGACTCAACCCTAACCTACGCAATCTTGAGCTGGCTTCGTTTGTTCGTCCGATCTTCGATTCCTGAAAAGTTAGAAATAATAGGCAGTCCAAGAGAATCAATAGTGTTTGTCAATCATCAAAACATAAGTCATGAAAAAATAGATTTTCAACAATCTCGCCCTTTTTGATGATGGAAAACACTAGTAGGAAAAACTTAGAAAAAATAGTAGTTCATTAACATTTCAAAGTTACAAGCACATCAACTTTTTCCTACCACATCCTACCCCCCCTTTTGTCATCACAAAAAGAGAGTCCTAGACACACAAAAGAAAAAGAAAAAATAAAGAACAAAAGAAACTAAAACAAAGTACAATACAAACTACAGAAAATAGAAAAAAAAAACTAGAAAAATGAGGGACCCTGATCATCAGATGGAGGTGGTGGAGGTGGCTGCTGAATGTAGCTGGAAAGCGTAGTAAACTAAGCATTGAACCAGGCGATATCCTGGTCATGCTGCTGCTGCTGGTGAGTAATGTAGCTATCAAACCGGGCTAAGTCCTCTGTGCGGTGCTGCTCGTAGCGGGCCATGTCCTCAGAATGTTGTTGCTCCTGTGCAGCAACATAAGCATCGAAGCGGGTCTCCCATCGATCAAACCTCTCCACTAACTGGCAGGCGATCGTCCTGAGGAGTCAAGCCGGACGACCGTTGAAAAAGTAGATCGTCCGTGCCGATTAGGTGTATCGTCCAGGACGATGCATAATAATTGATCATACCGGCCGAAGTTAAAACATTTTAAATCTGTGCCACGTGTATCGTCCAGGATGAACAGTGGATCGGCCAGGACGATTGTCCAATAATGGATCATCCGGGGCTAATTTTAAGGATTTAAACGTGCTAACACGTGGATTGTCCAGGACGATCTAGTGTATCGGTCAGGACGATGACCATAAAATGCATCGGCTAGGCCGAAATATGTTATCGGCCAGAACTATCTTCATGATTACAACAGAGTTCGATTAGATCGTCCAAGACGATAATGGATTATCCAGGACAAAGAGTTGTAGTTAGTACAAAAAAAGTTCAGCAGATGGAAATTTGAAGAGAATTTGTCCTATCGTCCAGGATAATAAAAGTATCGGCCTGGACGATGTGACTAGAATTTGAAAATCAATGAAGGATGGTGATGATCAAAGCCCTCAAAAATAAAATAAAAGAAAAATAGAAGAAAAGAAAAAGAATAGCGATAAAAAGCAAAAAACAAACAATTTGAAAAGAAGCCAAATGCAATTTTTTTAATTTTTTTATATTTTATATATATATTTTTGTTTTATCAAAGCAATTCATATGAGAAATTCTCAAATAATTTAAATTTTAGAGTTTCAAGAGATCAATAGGTTAACAAATTTCAATCGGAAGAAGGTAGAATATCCAATTCTGTTAACCCTAGATCGGACATCCTTCAGGGTATAAATTGTCTTTTGAAAAACAGAGGCCTAAATCAGAATAACTAAATAGGATAAAATGAAAATCCATTCAAAACTTGTTTACAAAGTAAATATCTCATAAATAATATGTCAAAGTAATTTTTCTCAATCATGGAATTTGAATCAAGCCTTTAAAAATCTCGCATAACCCATAAGTTCTTCTAAGTTATAAATGTTTGAAAGAGAGGATAGCTTGCTTTTTAGTGGGCTCATTTTATGCCTCTTGAATCTTTGATTGGCTCTTTAAGCATCTTTTAATTTTTGATACACATTATTGTATATACTTTTTATTTCAATTTTGGCATCTTTGCCACTTTTCCTTTTTATCTTTTGCAAGCTCAATTCTCTTTTGTAAACTCTTAAAAGAAGTTCTTAGTTGTGAGTATATCTTCTAGATATTAGAGAATAGTAGTACTCTCTCTAACATAGGGAAGAACTACCCACAAAACAAAACTAAAAATCATATGATCAGTGCAAAGACAAGATCTCAATTAACTTGAGAGATATATAAGAACTTTAGATATTATGTATAAGATAAATTTTTGTAGCAAGATAAAAAGAATCTTAGTTTCAAAAACCATTGGCCTAAATGAGTTAGAA
Organism: Dendrobium nobile; assembly: GCA_022539455.1. Taxonomy (NCBI): domain Eukaryota; kingdom Viridiplantae; phylum Streptophyta; class Magnoliopsida; order Asparagales; family Orchidaceae; genus Dendrobium; species Dendrobium nobile. Next base: position 6,591,468 of record CM039731.1, read on the forward strand.
TTTTGTTTAGAGAAGAAAATTATACCACTAAATAAGGTCAGAAGGAGGAAAACCATCAACGGTATTCCTCCGTTTAACCGATTTAGAAATGCTAAACATAATCTCTAAAACTCCAAAATTTAAAAGCTTAAAAAAAATAATCATATAGGAAACCAAGCATAAAAAACAAAACGAAAATAAAGCAATCTAGAACAACACAAAGCAAGCACACAACAAAAATAACACAAAACTAATTAAAGAAAAATTATTTCAAGAAATTATGAAGCAGCGAGTTTAAGCGATTATGAGCTGCGAGCCTCCATATGTCTAATTATCCTATGCTCCCATGAGGTCTTTGGTGAGAGCACACCTGCAAAACTCAACAATAGTCAGATTTAGAACCCCAAACTAATTTGGGTTCATTCTTAGGAAAAGTAGAATACAATGCAGGTGTGGTATGCTGTGAATCATGAACCTTAGGTCTCCACACCCAATGTGTACTACGGTGAACAATACAAGTGTGTCCTAGCATGCCACATGAAAAACATCTAACTCCAGGAAAAGGATTTCTTAAATGGTTTGAGTTATAATGCCTCTTCCTAGGTCTTGGCTTTAAATCAAAAGTGGGTATCTTCCAATTTCCTTTAAGTGAATCCAATTCGTTCTTTAGTCTCAAGTTTGTATTTTCCAAAATATTATTATCAATCCTCAACTTTTCTTCTATCTCTGAGATTTCTTAAGCTTAGACTCAAGTGAGGTGTGTGAAGCTTTCAATGCAACATGCTCATCAATTAATTCCAAATTCTTTTTATTTAAATCATCAAATTCATCAAGTAGAGTCATGTGATTTGAATCAATCGTAGAATTATCTTTGATAATAATTACATACTCTTTTTGTAAATTAGAAAGTTCTAACTTTAAACTAGCATGAGTCTTTTTAAGTTTTTTTGTATGATGCATGAATTTTCTCACAAATTTTAAATAATTCATCATAGGTTGGTTTACATACCTCTGCCTCATCACTTTGCTCGAGATGATCTTCCCCCATTAAGCAAAGGTTTGTAGTCTCTTCCTCTAGTTCAGTCTTAGAGGAATCAGTACCAGATTCTGCCTAGAATGCTTTTTGGACTCTCTTCTTGTCCTTCTTAAACTTAGGTTTCTCCTCACCTTTTTCTTTTTCTTTGCTTGAGTGATCTTGAAGTGTAGGACAAACGACTTTCACATGTCTAGGCTTCCTGCATTCATAACAAACAATATCAGAAGATCCTTTAGAATGCTTATGATCCCTACCTTTTCTCCAATGATGCTTTTGCTTCTTCCTTAGAAGGCTTTTGAATTGCCTTGTGATGAAGGCAACTTCATCGCTTTCAGACCCGGAAGATTCAGAATCTGATTTTGCACCTTTAGTGCAAATGTTTTCTCCTTCTTTTTCTCTCCTGCACCAAAAATTTTTGGATTCACCCCTTGCTCTTAAGCAATGAGTGAGCCAAGTAAGTTATCAATAGAATAAGTGTTCAAATCCTTAGATTCAGTGATTGCAGTGATTTTAGCATCATACAACGAAGGCAAGCATCTCAGAATGTTGTTTACTTTTTCAAAGTTTGAAAGTTCTCTTTCTAGGGCATGCAATGAAGTAACAATTTGAGTAAACCTTGTATACATGTCAGAAATAGATTCATGAGGTTTCATACAAAAAGTTCGTAGTCATGCAAGAGAATGTTTAAACGAGATTGTTTAACTTCATTAGTGCCTTCATAAGTGATACACAATTTATCCCAAATTTCTTTACCAATTTTACAAGTGGAGACACACATGTAATCCTCAGATTTTAAAGCACAGAAAAAATAGTTCAATCATTTTGCATTTAATTGGGCTAAATCTCTTTCATCGAAAGTCCATTCAGTAAAAGCAATTTCAATTTTAACACCATTAATTTTACGAGAAGGTGGAGAATAACCTTCTTTGATAAGCATCCACATGCGATAATCAGTAGATTATAAAAACGTCGAGATGCGGGTTTTCCAGAAATCAAAAGGTAGGTTATCGAACAGGGGAGGTCGGGTAATAGAATACCCTTCCGTAGTGTTACGATTCCTAAGGTTAGCCATGGATCAAAATTCAAAAAGTTTTCAAACTAATTTTTTATGAATCCCGCTCTGATACCACTTGACAGTTCGTTAGGGATGTTAAGCCCCATGAACTTAGTCCCAAGCTAACCAAGAGGGGGAGGGGGGGGGGGGGTGAATTGGTATTTTAAAATTTCTTTTCAATAAAAGCAATATGACAAACCAAAACCAGATCACACCACAAGATAAAGCAATGCAGAAATTAAAGGCGGAAGCAAGAAAACAATAACACAAAAATTTATAGTGGTTCGGTCAACTTGACCTTCGTCCACTCCTTGGAGGCACCCTCCAAGTATTGCACTACAAAATGTGTCTCTCCTTTAGCCCCTACAGCTAGGCAAAGAAGCCCTCACAAAGAAGTCCTTTTTTCCACCCCGGCAAGGCAGAGAACCTATCTCCTTTTGCTTCCTCCTGAAGCTGGCAGAGAATCACGATCCATTGCTAAAAACCTTACCTCTACCGACCCTTCCAAGGACAAGAAACTCTATACAAAGAAGAAGCAGAGCGATCCTTGAAGCACCCTTGTGAATCCCCTCACAAGATCCTCTCTCTCTCTCTCTCTCTTTCACTCCTCAAGATCTTCTCAGGTCAAGGCAGCAGTAAAAGATTATTCAAAATATTGAACAAGAGCTATTAAATAGAAGAGCTTCAAAGGAGCTCATTAATTTCAAGTTGCCGATAATATCGTCCAGGCCGATATGTACATCGTCCTGGCCGATCAGTACAAATCTCAGAAGATCGTCCAGAGCATTGCCCTGAATGCAAACTGGATGATTTAAAATTGGCTTGATCGTCTAGGATGATCTCACGATCATCCAGGCCGATCAGTTCAAATCAGAGGAAAATCATCTAGAGCATTGCTCTGAATTTATGCTGGCCGATATTTATCGTCCATAAGTAACTAAGGTTTTTGAATAGATCGTCCTGGCCGATCCTGCGATCGTCCAGGATGATATGATCGTATCAATCATCCTTAATTACTTTCTTGATTTGTCTGATTAATTAAGGCATAATTATGAATATCGTCCAGGGCGATTCAAGATCGTCCTGGCCGATTACCAAAAATTACAGAATACCTTAATTGTTTATGGCGGCAACTTCTTTCTGTTTTGAGCGTATCGTCCTGGCCGATACATGTATCGTCCAGGACGATCTGTTAATGACGGCTGCCTTAATTAAGAATCCTGAATAGAATCTTTATTTTAAACTAAATCGTCCAGGCCGATAAAGATATCGTCCTGGCCGATGTGAGTAAAAATAGAAATTCTAATTCTCTCAAGTGTGTGTATGTAGGGTTACTTAGCATCGGTCTCTTTGAACATTACAAATAGACTCAAGAAGAGAAAAAGCAAATTACAGACTGACTCAATCCTAACCTACGCAATCTTGAGCTGGCTTCGTTTGTTCGTCCGAACTTCGATTCCTGAAAAGTTAGAAATAACAGGAAGTCCAAGAGAATCAATAGTGTTTGTCAATCATCAAAACATAAGTCATGAAAAAATATATTTGCAACACTAGGATATGGTGTGTTTATTTTTTTATGCATTTCCCTCATGTTACCCCATGGTTTAGTCATTGACTTTGATTTTAATCCTACTTAACGTAGCGACACCCTAAGGATAATAATTAATAACTCATCTAGCGAACTTAGAAAAATCATAGGAGCTAGGATAGATCCCAGATTGACATGAAACTTTCAACATTAAAACTTAGTGATATTCTAAACCTCTTAGAATTTTCTAGGAATTTTTTTAGGAGCCTTAGGCCCCTTAATTAATAAACCCTAATTTAACCATTAATTAGGCCATGATAAATTCAGAAAATTATAATAAATTCATTTTAAATAAAAACAATTACCATAATATATCAAACTCTTTAGATTTTAATCCTTAATCTCATAAAATTAAAACCTCATTAATTAGACATTAATGTGAACATTGATTTACTTTTGATTAAAATCATCTTTTTTATTAAATTATGTTATTTAAAATTCCTAATTTTTCCCAAACACTTGGGAACATCTCTTTAGGTCGTTTTGACCTTTGGGGATTATTCCAAGTAGTTTGGTGCTGATTGAGGTCAAAACCCCTAAAATATCTTTTATTAAACAATTTTAATAATTCATTAATTGCCCCAACTTTAAAAATTGATAACTAATTCTAGAAAATTCCAAATTGGTCAAACTAAAAGGAAATAAAATATAATTAAAATATAGTATTTAATAAAAATATTTGGCTTCAGAAACAAACCTAAATTAAAAATTTAACTCTTCGGTCAGTAGTAGTTCATTAATAAGGGCACAAAAATTCTAAAATTCATTACTTCGATTAAGAAACTCCAAATTTTGCAAAATCATAGTCTAACTACTCCCCTTAAGGTATAATATTTAATTAAAATGCTATAACCCCCAAAACTAGCCTATTTCAAATAGTGACCTTTTGGACTCCCTTTAACTTAATAGAGAGGGCGACGAAAGTTCATTAGGGATGTTAAGCCCTTATGAACTAGTCTCGAGGCTAACTAAGAGGAGGGGTGAATTGGTATTTTAAAAAATCTTTTGATCAAAACACAATCTTTAAACAAAAACAAAGATTCATTACAAAGAAATCAAACTGTGTAAATTAAATGCGAATGCAGTAATAAAGAACACAAAAAATTATAGTGGCTTAGTCAACACGACCTACGTCCAATGCCTGGAGGCTCCCTTCGGGTATTGTACTAAACACATTGTCTCTCTTTTTGCCCCTACAGCAAGGCGGAGAAGCCTTTACTACAAACCTCCTTTCCACCAACCCAGGTGAGGTAGAGAACCCAACTTCTTTTGCTTCCTCCTAAAGCAGGCAGAGAATCTTGATCAGATGCTGAAGGTTACCTCTCTAAAACCCCCAAGGAACTAAGGATGATGACTGGAGAAGATGACGACAGATCATTGCCTGGAGCAACCTTTTTGAACCCCCTCACAAACTCCCCCTCACGAGAACCTCTCTCTCTCTCCCTTGCTCTCCCTCTCCTCTTGGCTCTCTCAGGTCAAAACAGTAGCAAAATATGTTCTAAAGGGTAGAACAAGAGCTCTTAAATAGAAGAACTTTAGAATATCTCATTAATTGAAATTTTTTGACTTTATCACCCTAGACGATATAAACATTATCCTGTACAATAAGTTCAATTTAAGCTTAATCAACCAGGACAATCTGGGATGAACATAATAAATTTGTTCATATCATCCAGGATGATAACATATCATCCTGGATGATAACATATCAACCTGGACAATAACGTATCATCCTGTACGATTAATATAAATCATTGAATACTATCTAGATAATCGCACTAATGGGTAAAAGTTCATTAGGGATTTTAAGCCCTATAGAACTGGCCCAAGGTTAATAAAGAGATAGAGAGGTGAATCAATATTTAAAATAAACACAATCTTTAATCTAAAATCAAGATTCACCACAATCAAAACCAACGATGCGGAAATTAAATGCAGAAGCAATAATAAGAAAAGAACACACTGGATTTATAGTGGTTCGGTCAAACCTTGACCTACGTCCACTCCTTGGAGGCACCCTCCAAGTATTGCACTAAAATAAGTGTCTCTCCTTTAGCCCCCACAGCTAGGTGGAGAAGCCTTTACAAAATCACTTCCACCTTCCCCGGTGCGGCAGAGTCGCCAGGTCCTTTGACACCAAAGAGATCTCCTTCTTTGGTGAACTTCCCTCGAGACAAGCCTTGAATCAGACGGTATTAAGGTGCAAGCCTGCCGGAGCAACCATTTGGAGTCCCCCTCCACACTCCCTTGAGTCCCCCCTCACAGGATCTTCTCCCTCTCTCAGACTTCACCCATTCCTCACTCTCTTTCAAGCTTTCTCTTTAAGTTTCCCCCACAAGAATGAAGCTACAATGGCTGCCAAAAATACTTACAAAAGTTCCTTGACAAAGCTTAAATAGAAGCTCTCAAAATGAGCTCATTAATATAAGTTGCCGACATTATCATCCAGGACGATATATCGTCCTGGCCGATCAGTATAAATTCAGCTCATCAGCCCGGGACGATTTGGGACGATCAGAAGAAAATTGGTTACATCGTCCTGGCCGATATCACGATTATCCAGGTCGATTAGTTTAAAACCAATTTCAATTGTCCTAATCATCGCCCTGAATTTGAGCTGTCCGATGTAGATCATCCAGGACATCGTCCCGGCCGATCTGGAGATCGTCCTGGACGATGTGATCGTATCAATCAGCCATTAATGCTTTCCAAAGATACCAGATTAATTTAGGCATAATTGAGTTAGGTCTTCCTGGATGATATGAATATCGTCTTGGCCGATTTCCTAAAACAAAGAATACCTAAACTGATTATGGCGGCTGATTCTTTCTGAATTGAGTCTATCATCCTGGCCGATACAGGTGTCGTCCAGGCCAATCCGCTAATGATGGCTGCCTTAATGAGGATGCCCTAATTAGGGTTTTTATTTTTGGACAGATTGTCCAGGACGATCTAAATATCATCCCGGACAATATTACCAAAACTAGAGCTCTTTTAGGGAACAATAGTGAATCTACCAAGTTACAAATTATCCGGTGCCACTCCAAATACAACAGACTCAAGAAAGGAAAAATAGTACAAACTGACTCAGACCTAGTCTACCCAATCTTGAGCTGGTTCCAAATTACAGTCTGATTGTGTGAACATGAAATATCAGTACATAAGGCAGTCATAGAGAAATAAGAATGTTTTCTATCATCAAAATCATAAACCATTGATCCGCAACAATCTCCCCCTTTTTGATGATGGCAAACAATTCAATTTAAATTTGCAAAAAGGAATATTTTCTCCTAATCTCTCCCTCACTAGAATAACACTTTAAAAGATAGGGGAGATAAAAAATATTTTTATTAATTTTAAAAAGAAAAAAAAGGATACAAATTCAACATTACGTTCTCCCCCTTTGACATTATCAAAAAGAGAGGAGGCACAAAAAAAAAAACAAAACGAACAAAAGAAAAAAAAATGTTCCCTGATTTAGTGAAAAATAAATATTCTTAAAATGAGAAAGTTACCTCTTGGTTTTAATCAAAAACTTAGTAGAATTGTATTGACAACGCATAGCCCAAAAACGTTAGAAATTCAGAATTTAATAATCCAAACTCAATTTCTTTAAAAAGGCTCAAAAACTTTTTAATTCAATATCTAAATGATAAGAAAAATTAGAGAAAGAAACAGAAATTTTTCAAAACTCCTTTCATAAAATATATCTTTTAGAAGATTATTGCACGAATTGTTGAATCAGGAATCAAGATTTTCAAACTCAAATATCAAAAGTATCAAGGATTTTCTTAAGCTTTTAAGAAGTACAAGAATGGTAAGCATTAAACTTTGAGGGCTCATTTTATGCCTCTTATCAATTTGAATGACGTTCTTTGCACATCTTTTGATTTTTGATACACTTTTATGTATATTTTTCAATTTGGCGTCATTACGCATCTTTTATTTATGGCATCATTGGCCAATTTTTTTTTAATATGCCACCTTTGTGAAATCTTAAAAATAAAAGTAAACCCATCCTATTGATAAATCGAATTCTTGATTAAGAAAATTATGAGTTAGATTCAACAACTTGCAAAAGATTCCTATGCGATAAATAAAATGTAATGAGATAAAAAATTTAGTTTCAAAAACCAATTTAAAAGATGAAAAAGATTTTAAATCAAAAGTAGAATAATCTCTTTTAGGAAATAGAGATTGAGAATAAAAAACATGATTTTTCTTCCTTTGACTGTTTTAGAGAAGTCAAACACAACTTACCAAAAATTTCAAGAAAAAACAGGAAGTAGATTTTTCATTTTTAGAAAAGTGAATGTGTGTGTTGATCAGAGAAAAACTTTCACGAAAACAAAAATTTCAAAGAATAAACAAAATAAAAAATGAAAAACATAAAAACAAAAACATAACAAAAACACGAAAGGCTTTTAACCATTATCTCTCTCCTAGTCCGATGCTTCAGAGACGAGATCTGCCCATGAGAATTTTTGCCTTTCATTATTTCCCCAGTTTAAATTTTGCTTCGCCTTGCCTTTTTCTTTCGTAGGAAGAATTTTTAAATTAGGGCACTGATTTTTCATATGTCCAGGTTTCCTACATCGAAAGCAAATAATGTTAGAAGGAATATGAACATCCTTACCATTTTTATCTTTTTTTCCACTTTTGCTTATGCTTTGGTAAGCTTTGTGATTTGCTTGACAAGTCATTGCATTTGTCACCAACTAAGCAATCTTTTTTTGTATCTTCAGCTTTTAGAATAGTCGTTTCACCTGCATCTAAAAGTCTTTGACCCAAATATTGCTCGTAGACAATGTGTGAGCCAATCAAATTATCAATAGAATAATCATTCAAATCTTTTGATTCACAAATAGCAACAACTTTGGCATCAAATTTTTCAAGTAAATAACGAAGAATTTTATTGACTTTTTTAAAATTTGAAAACTCCTTTCCTAAAGTATGTAATGATGTTACAATTTGAATAAACCTAGTATACATCTCTAAGATTGACACATAAGGTTTCATGGAAAATAATTCAAAATCATGCATTAACAAATTCAACTTGGATTGCTTGATTTCACTAGTGCCTTCGTATATGGTGTTTAGTTTATCCCAAACTTCCTTACCAGTAGTGCACGTGGATACTAACATAAAATCTTCAAAATTTAAAGCACAGAAAAAGTAGTTTAAAGAATTTGCATTCAATTGAGCATTTACTTGTTCTTTCCTATTCCATTGATTAAAAGGAATATCAGTTTTAACTCCATTAACAATACGTGACGGTGATGAATAACCAGTTAAAATCATATACCATATGAGAAAATCAATTGATTGCAAAAAAATAGACATGTGAGTTTTCCAAAAATCAAAAGACATATTTTAAAATAAAGGAGGTCTGGTGATTGAATAACCTTCCGCAACATTACCATTCCCAAAGTTAGCCATGGATCAAAATTCAAAAGCTTTTAAAAACTTGTTTTTATGAATCCCGCTCTGATACCACTTGAAAGTTCGTTAGGGATGTTAAATTCTATAGAACTGGCCCAAGGCTAATAAAGAGATAGAGAGGTGAATCAGTATTTAAAACAAACATAATCTTAAATCCAAAAACAAGATTCACCACAATTAAAACCAACGATGCAGAAATTAAATGCGGAAGCAATAATAAGAAAAGAACACACTGAATTTATAGTGGTTCGGTCAAACCTTGACCTACGTCCACTCCTTGGAGGCACCCTCCAAGTATTGCACTAAAATAAGTGTCTCTCCTTTAGCCCCCACAGCTAGTCAGAGAAGCCCTTACAAAATCAGTTCCACCTTCCCCGGTACAGCAGAGTCGCCGGGTCCTTTGACACCAAAGAGATCTTCTTCTTTGGTGAACTTTGCTTGAGACAAGCCTTGAATTTGATGGTATTAAGGTGCAAGCCTGCCGGAGCAACCGTGTGGAATCCCCCTCCACACTCTATTGAGTCCCCCCTAACAGGATCTTCTCCCTCTCTCAGACTTAACCCGTTCCTCACTTCCTTTCAAGCTTTCTCTTCAAGTTTCCCAAAGCTACAATGGCTGCCAAAGACACTTACAAAAGTGCCTTGATAAAGCTTAAATAGAAGATCTTAAAATTTGCTCATTAATGCAAGTTGTCAACATTATCGTCCAGGATGATAGGTATATCATCCAGGACGATCAGTACAAATTCAGCTCATCAGCCCAGGATGATTTGGGACGATCAGAAGAAAATTGGTTACATCATCCTGGCCGATATCATGATCATCCAGGACAATTAGATTAAAACCAATTTCAATCATCCTTATCATCGCCCTGAATTCGAGCTGTCCAATGTAGATCATGCAGGACATCGTCCCGGCCGATCCGGAGATCGTCCCGAACGATATGATCGTATCAATCAACCATTAATGCTTTCCAAAGATACCAAATCAATTTAGGGATAATTGAGTTAGATCATCCTGGACGATATGAATATCGTCCTGGCCGATTTCCTAAAATAAAGAATACCTAAACTGATTATGGCGGCTAATTCTTTCTGAATTGAGTCTATCATCCTGGCCGATATAGGTATCGTCCAGGCCAATCCGCTAATGACGGCTGCCTTCATGAGGATGCCCTAATTAAGATTTCTATTTTTTGACAGATCGTTCAAGATGATCTAAATATCATTACGGACGATATTACCAAAATTAGAACTCTTTTAGGGAACAATAGTGAATCTACCAAGTTACAAATCATCCGGTGCCACACCAAATACAACACACTCAAGGAAGGAAAAATAGTACAAATTGACTCAGACCTAGTCTACCCAATCTTGAGCTGGTTCCAAATTGCAGTCTGATCGTGTGAACCTGAAATGTCAGTACATAATGCAGTCGTAGAGAAATAAGAATTTTTGCTATCATCAAAATCATAAACCATTGATCCGCAACAAAGGGATGTCTGGACTATTGAAAAATAGCTTGATTGTCCAGGCTGATCTCACAGTCGTCCCGGACGATTCATTCAAATCCTTGAAAATCATCCTGAATATCGCCCTGAATAGAAGATGTCCGATATGTGATCGTTTAGGAACAACTAAGATTTTTGAATTGATCTTCCCATACGATGCTGCGATCGTCCAGGACGATGTGATCGTAGCAATCAAGCCTTAAATGCTTTCATTAATTACCAAATTAATTTAGGCATAATTGTGTTGCATCGTCTAGGATGATATCCTTGATGATATCCAAAAATAAATAATCCCTAAATATATATGGTGACTAATTCTTACTTATTTGAGCCTATCATCCCGGTCGATACAAATATCATCTAGGATGATATGCTTAATGATGGCTGCCTTAACCAGGATGCCCTAATTAGGGTTTCTATTTTTGAACAAATCGTCCAAGACGATTTATAGATCGTCCCGAATAAAAATACCAAAAATAGTAAACTCTATGAAACAGTCAAAAATTCTCCCAAAAGTGTGTATGCAAGGTTACTTAGCATCAGGAACAATATCTATTATAATATACTCAAGAAAGGGAAAAAAGGTTACAAAATGACTCAGACCTACTCTACCCAATCTCAAGCTGGTTCAAATTATAGTTTAATCTTTGTGGACCTGAAATGCTAGTAGGCAAGGCAGTCGTAGAGAAGCAGAAGTATTTGCTATCATCAAAATCTTATTCCTTGAAAAAATAGATTCGCATTAGGCAACTCCGAACCTTATGAAACCTATTAACTTAACATAACTTTGAAAGTATGAGGTACCACTAGAAAGTGCTAAATGAGCCAGGAGGGGGTGAATTGGATATTTTAAAATCTTCTTTAACAAAAAAAAATCTTTTTATAACTTGATGCCGAAGCAAATTACAATCTCAATAAAAAGATAAATTATCAATTTCACCCATGCAGTTAATCGTAATAAAAATAAAGTACATAAACAATAAAGAAAAGAACACACCAGATTTATATTGGTTCGGTCAAAACATGGCCTGCATCCACTCCCTGGAGGCACCCTCTGAGTATTACACTAAACCTTTAATGATTATCCTTTAGCCCTCACAGCTAGGCGGAGAAGCCCCCACAAAATCACTTCCATCTTCCCCAGTGAGGCGAAAGAGCTAGATCCTTTGACACCCAGGGGATCTTTTTCTTCCTAAAACTTCCCTCAAGATGAACCTTAAATCCAATGGTACTGAGGTGCAAGCTTACCAGAGCAATCGTATGAAATCTCCTTCACACTCTCTTGAAACCCCCTCCAAGGATCTTCTCCCTCTCTCAAACTCCACCCTTTCCTCTCTCCCTTTCAAGTTCTCTCTTCTAGTTTTCTCCAAAAAAATAAAGCTTCAATGGATGTCAAAGACACTTACAAAGTCTTATGAGAAAGCTTAAATAGAGGGCCTAAAAAACTCTAAAAATCATTTTAGCCGTCAAAGATAGTATAGTACGATCGCAAGATCGTCTAGTACAATGTGCAGAATTTGACCTGTTAGTACTATATGATCACCAGTTAGTACTGTATAAACATTTCAATTTTCCTGTTCGTATTGTATGATGTTTAGTTAGTACTGTATGAACAGTTCAATAAAAATACAGTTCATCCAAGACGAAGCATGGGACTTCCAAAATCATTTATGTTGATCGTAAAGTATGATCTAGTTCATACAGTACAATCAAAATATTAAAATTAAACCATTTTCATTGATTAATCACAAGATTAAATTTTGAAATATTTAAACATCATACAGTATGATCATGTTTGTATAATACGATTAAATCAACTTTTTAAATTCAAATTTTTGCCTAATTTAATGGATGACATGCTTTCTAATTATAATAGATCGTCTAGTTTGATATGGTGATCGTATTGTACGATTATTTATATTTTAAAAATACTTTTTTTAAGAAAATAAAATAATTTAATTAATTTTTGTTACAACAGATCACAGTATGATGTATAAAAAAATTAAAATATTTAAAATCATTTTTTGCTCCCCTTGTGTGTATGCACGATCACCAATCTTACAAACATCATTACAAGACTTGACTCAAGAATTAAAAATTACAGACTCATTTAATATAACCAATTCTATATAATTTTGAGTCTTGAATCTTCAAAGAATGGTGCATGGTGTACGTAAAATATTATTTAACATAAATAAATATGCACTACAAACACAAGGAGAAATAAAAAATTAATCAATATTATTTGTTATCATCAAAATCATAAACACGGAAGATCGAGTTGCAACATTCTCCCCCTTTTTGATGATGCCAAATAATATTGTTTGAATTTGTAAATTAATAATATTTTCTCCTAAACTCCCCCCCACTAAAAGAATTATATTAAAATATAGTGGAAAGTATTTTTTTTAAAGATAAATAATAGAAAAAAAATAAAACATAAATACAACCAACTACATTACATTTTTTCCATTTGACATTATTAGAAAGAAGAGATAAAATAAGACATAAAAATAACAACATAATAAATAAATCAAAACATAAAATTATGTTTACAATATAATAAAATATAATCAAAATTAAACACACAAAACAGATAAACAAACACACAAAAAACACACAAACACAACACACAAACAAATCTTAACATACTTATACCTCATCGTCTTGCTCCTGTTCTGATGATTCATAAGCTAGGTCTGCCTAGGAGATTTTTTTCTTTTATCTTTTCACCATATTACAATTAGTTTATTTTTACTCTTTTCTTTACAGGAAAAATTTTTAAGTTGGTGCATTCAAATTTTAGATGTTCGAGTTTTCTACACCTAAAGCAAATAATGTCAAAAGAAAACTTAACTTTTTTTATCATTTTTACCTTTACTTCCCTTTTTTTGATGTTTATGCTTGTGCTAGATGTGCCAAGAGTGAGTGAATTGGATATTTTAAAATCTTCTTTAATGAAAAGAAAATCTTTTTATATCTTGATGTGGAAGCGAATTATAATCATAATAAAAAGATTAATTATTAATTTCACCCATGTAATTAATCGTAATAAAAAATAAAGTGTGAAAATAATAAAAGAAAGAACACACCAGATTTATAATGGTTTGGTCAAACCATGACCTATGTCCACTCCCCGAAGGCACCCTTCGAGTATTACACAAAAACTTTAGTTATTCTCTTTTAACCCCCACAGCTAGGCGGAGAAGTCCTTATAAAAGCACTTCCACCTTCTCCGGTGTGGCGGAGGAGCCACATCAAAGAGATTTTGTTCTTCACAAAACTTCCCTCAAGATGAATCTGGATTCTAATAGTACTAAGGTATAAGCTCGCTAGGCCAACCATGTGAGATCTCCTTCACACTCCCTTGAAACCCCCTCTATGGATCTTCTCCCTCTCTTATACTCCACTCTTTGCTCCCTCCCTTTCAAGTTCTCCCTTCAAGTTTGAAAGTTCTTTAGGGATGTTAAGCCCTATAGAACTAGCCCAAGCTAACCAAGAGGGGGGGGGGGGGGGTGAATTGGTATTTTAAAAATTTTCTTTTCACAAAGAAGTAAAATCACATAAACCAAAATTACATCACAAAAAATAGGTGTGGAAATTTAAGTGCGGAAGCGAGAAGAACACAGAAATTTATAGTGGTTGGTCAACTCGACCTACGTCCACTCCCCGGAGGTGCCCTCCAAGTATTGCACTACAATCGTGACTCTCCTTTAGCCCCCACGGCTAGGCGGAGAAGCCTTTACAAAAAATCTCTTTTTGCCACCCCGACAAGGCAGAAAACCTATCTCCTTTTGCTTCCTCCTGAAGCTGGAAGAGAACCACAATCAGATGCTGAATCCTTACCTCTACCGACCCTTCCACGGACGAGAAACTCTAGACAAAGAAGAAGCAGAGCGATCCTTGAAGCAACCCTTGTGGATACCCTCACAAACTCCCCCTCACAAGATCCTCTCTCCCTCCCTCTCTCTCTTTCTCTCCTCAAGGTCTTCTCAGGTCAAGGCAGCAGCAAAAGATTATTCAAAATGTTAAACATGAGCTCTTAAATAGAAGAGCTTCAAAGGAGCTCATTAATTTCAAGTTGCCGATAATATCGTCCAGGACGATATGTACATCGTCCTGGCCGATCAGTACAAATCACAGAAGATCGGCCAGAGCATTGCCCTGAATGCAAACTGGATGATTTAAAATTGGCTTAATCGTCTAGGACGATCTCACGATCATCCAGGCCGATCAGTTCAAATCAGAGAAAAATCATCTAGAGCATTGCCCTGAATTTATGCTGGCCGATATTTATCGTCCATAAGTAACTAAGGTTTTTGAATAAATCGTCCTGGCCGATCCTTCGACTGTCCAGGATGATATGATCGTATCAATCATCCTTAATTACTTCCTTGATTTGTCTGATTAATTAAGGCATAATTGTGAATATCGTCCAGGCCGATCCAAGATAGTCCTGGCCGATTACCAAAAATTACAAAATACCTTAATTGTTTATGGCGGCAACTTCTTTCTATTTTGAGCTTATCATCCTGGCCGATACACGTATCGTCTAGGACGATCTATTAAGGACAGTTGCCTTAATTAAGAATCTCGAATAGAATCTCTGTTTTAAACTAAATTATCCAGGCCTATAAAGATATCGTCCTGGCTGATGTGAGTAAAAATAGAAATTCTAAGTCTCTCAAGTGTGTGTGTAGGGTTACTTAGCATCAGTCGCTTTGAACATTACAAATAGACTCAAGAAGAGAAAAAACAAATTACAGACTGACTCAACCCTAACCTATGCAATCTTGAACTAGCTTCGTTTGTTCGTCCGATCTTCGATTCCTGAAAAGTTAGAAATAACAGGCACTCAAAGAAAATTAATAGTGTTTGTCAATCATCAAAACATAAGTTATGAAAATAGATTTGCAATAATCTCCCCCTTTTTGATGATGAAAAAAACACTACGAAGATAATCAGCAGTAAAATTTCGGGATCGACAAGTGTAAGAACATCATAAACTTCTCCCCCTTTTGACATATCAAAAAGGAGGAGAGAACAGAAAGAAGGAAAAAAATAGCAAACCACAAATATTTTTTTTAACCAAGGCATGAAAATGATGTAGTATTCCATGTGATTGATTTAAAAACTTGTGGGTTAATGAGTTAATAATCTCAACAATCCAAAAAATGGTCGAATATCCGGTCATGGTTACCCTTAGCTCAGACATTTTCTTAGGGTAGAATCATCTTTTGAAATTAATGACATAACTCAAAGAATTAATTGGATATGAGAAAAAGAATCCATCCATCAATTGGTTCAAGAAAAAAATATCTTCATAAAATAATGAACCAAAGTAACTCTATACCGATCGCAAAACAATCGAAACCAAGTCTTTGAGAATCAAAACTTCTAAGTTCTAAAAGATTTAAAAAGAGAGAATAGCTTGCATTTGAGTTGGCTCATTTTATGCCTCTTGTCAATTTGAGTGGCGCTTTGCGCATCCTTTTTTTTTTTTATAGATTTTTAATTTGGCATCTTTGTGCTTCTTTTGTTGGCATCATTGGCCAAATTTTTTTTTTAATTTTTGCAAGCTACATTCTCTTTTATAATCTCTTAAAAAAATCTTAGTTATGAGTATATCTTCTTAAGATATTAGAGAATAGGAGCTCTCTCTCTAACATAAGGAAGAATTATCACAAATAGAATTAATAATCAAAGACAAGAGTAACGAGGGATCTCGATGTGACAAAAAAAACTTTAATCATTATAAATACAAGATAAATTTGCTTAAGCAAGTTTAAGAAAATATCTTAATTTCATACACAATCTTTAATTTGAAATAGATTTTTGATTAGAAAAGAAAACTATGCCACTAAAACAGATTAGAGAAAGAGACACAATCACAAAATATTTTACCATCTAAGAGATTAAGATATGAAAAACATATTGACTACAAATTTTCAAAAATAAGGACAAGGAATATGATTTCATTTCAGCAATGATTTTGACAACAAAGCCTTTAAAAAACACAAAAGAAAGTAAAACACACCAAAAACTAAGAGCAAATAAAAACAAAAGAAAAAGAAAGTAACTTAAAGATCAAGTTTCATGCATTTATGTCAATCACACCCAATTTGGTCCTTAAAGAACTAAAATTGTCGAAGGCCAGTGGTTTACTAAAGATGTCAGCCAGTTGATTTTCAGTTGTTACATGGTGTAACTCAATGTCTCCCTTAGTCACATGATCTCTAATGAAGTGATGCCTAATGTCAATGTGCTTAGTCCTTGAATGTTGGATAGAATTTTTAGAGATGCATATGGCACTAGTGTTGTCACAAAAGATTGAGATGGTGCCTACAGGTAATCCTAAATCCAATACCTGTTGTTTCAACCAAAGAACTTGGGCCACACAACTTCCAAGAGCAATGTACTCAGCTTCAGCAGTGGAAAGTGCAACAGAATTTTATTTCCTACTAGACCAAGAGACCAAAGACTGTTCTATGAATTGATAAGTTCCTGAAGTGCTTTTTCTATCCACCTTGCATCCTGCAAAATCAGAGTCAAAAAATCCAATAATCTCAAAAGAAGTGATGTGTCTAGGGTACCAAATCCCTAAGCCTTGGGTCCTTAAAAGGTATCTAAAAATTCTCTTAATTGTAGTCAGATGGGACTCCTTAGGGTCAGCTTGAAATCTAGCACAAAGGAAAACACTAAACATAAAAATTCTCATATTTCTTCAAAATGTTCTTTATGTATTTTGTTTGATTTAAAAAGGTTCCATCCTCCAATTGTTTTATGCTAAACCACAAAAAGTAGGACAACTCTCCCATCAAACTCATCTCAAACTCTCTACTCATTATTTTAGAAAAATCATCACACAATTTCTTATTAAAAGATCCAAAGAGTATATTATCCACATAAATCTTAACAATGAGTAAGTCATCTCTAACTCTCCTAAGAAAAAGGGTGGTGCCTACGCTCCCCTTGACAAACTCCCTCTCTAGTAAGAATGTGCTAAGCCTCTCATACCAAGCTCTTGGTGCCTGCTTTAACCCATACAAAGCCTTCTTTAATTTAAAAACATGATTTGAAAATTGGGAACTTTCAAAACCTGGGGGTTGTTCTACAAACACATCTTCTTTTATTTCCCCATTTAAAAAGGCACTCTTGACATCCATTTGAAAAATCTTAAATCCTTTATAACATGCAAAGCCTAATAGCACTCTAATGGCTTCCAATCTAGCTACAGGGGCAAAAGTCTCCTCAAAGTCTATCCCTTCTATTTGGTTATACCCCTTAGCCACAAATCTTGCTTTATTTCTAACCACCACTCCTAAATAATTCACCTTGTTCTTAAAGACCCACTTTGTCCCAACTACACTTTGTCCCTTAGGTCTTTCTACAAGCTCCCAAACATCATTCCTAATAAATTGATTCAATTCTTCTTGCATTGCTAAAATCCAAAACTCATCAGTAAGGGCTTGGTTAATGGTGGTGGGTTCAGTCATTGAGATAAAGACTGAGTTGTTCACCTCCTTCCTAAGTCCATGTCTAGTCTTAACTCCACTAGAAGGGTCTCCTAAGATCAAATCCTTGGGGTAACTTGTAGAGTATCTCCAATCTCTAGGCAAAGTGTGAGAAGGTCCAACCCTTTCATCCAAATCAATATTTTTTACTCCTTGGGTGACTTCTCCTACTCCTTCATTACTTTGATGTTCTACCCCCTTCCCCAAATTTTCTACACCACTAGTAATCTCTCTAATATCATCATCATTCTCAACTCCATGTTTCTTAGGATCAGACTCATCAAATACTACACGGGTTGTCTCTTCCAACATCAAAGTTCTTTTGTTAAACACCCTAAAAGACTTCCCAACACTAGAATATCCCAAGAATACTCTTTCATCAGATTTAGGATCAAATTTTCTCAAGTGAGACTTCTCATTGTTGTGAATAAAAACCTTACAATCAAAGACATGCAGGTGGGAATGATTGGGTGTCCTACCCTTAAGGATCTCATAGGGTGTCTTTTCTAATTTGGCTCTAACATTCACCCTATTCAACACATAACAAGCTGTGTTAACTGCTTCAGCCCAAAAGTATTTTTGAAGTGAATACTCAGCAAGCATGGCTTTAGCGGCTTCCACCAAGGTCCGGTTCTTCCTTTTAATTACCCCATTCTGCTGAGGGGTCCTAGGAGCTGTAAAATTGTGGCTAATCCCCTTGTCCTCACAAAAATCTCCAAATCTTTCATTCTCAAATTCTCCCCCATGATCACTATGGATGGTCAAAATCTCACAACCTAGCTTTTTCTGAATCCAAGTAGAAAATGGTTTAAACTCCTCAAAAGACTTATTTTTATGTGAAAGAAATCTAGTTCATGTGAACCTCAAGTAGTCATCAAAAATCACAAATCCATAGACTTTCCCTCCCAAACTGGCAGTGCTAATGGGTCCAAACAAATCCATGTGAAGGACTTCTAAAGGTCTAGAGGTGTGCTAATGTCCTTAATGGGGTGAAAGGTGGAGTGGACTTGCTTTCCTTGTTGACAGGCATCACAAAGGTGGTCTTTTGAAAACTTGAGTTTGGGGACACCTCTAACTAGGTCTTTTTGGGTCACTTTCCTAAGGATTTTCATACTTGCATGACAAAGTCTTCGGTGCCACAACCATGAATTATCAATCACTATTTTTAAGCAAAATGAAGCAGCACATTCAATGTTATTTAAATCAAGCATATAGATGTTGTTGATCCTCTTTCCCTGCAAAATAGTGTTGTTACTTAAACTTACAATACATGAATTTGCAAAGAATTACACGATGAAGTCTTTATCACAGAGTTGACTGATGCTGAGCAAGTTGTGCTTCAATCCATCTACAAGCAAAACATTTTCAATCATAAGGTTCTTGGAATTACCAATTATACCTGCGCCTATCACCTTCTTGGTGGTGTTGTCTCCAAGAGTAACCTTGCCTCCAGTCCTGAACTCTAGTACAACAAACTAGTTGACATCACCAGTCATATGTCGAGAGCATCCACTGTCTAGATACCACATACTCTCACGAGGCCTTTTGTGAGAGCCCTCCTGCAAAATTATCAAATGTTAGATATAGGAACCCAAACAGGTTTGGGTTCCTCCTTATGAAAAGTAGAATGCAATGCATGTGTGATATGCTATGGATCATGCACCTTTGGTCTCTACACACAATTTGTACTATGGTGAACTTTGCAAGTGTGTGAGATGTGTCCTAGCATGCCACATGAAAAACATCTAACTCCAGGAATAGGATTTCTTAAGTGATTTGAGTTATAATGCCTCTTCCTAGGTTTTGACAAATGATCAAAAGTAGGTGTCATCCTAATCTTCTTACATGTTTCTAATTCATTTTGAATCCTCAAATTAGTGCTCTTTAAGACCTCATTTTTAATCCTCAAATTTTTCTCCATCTCTTTAGACCTTTTAAAATCAGATTCAAGTGATGTGTGTAACACTTTTAATGCATCATGCATTTCAACTAACTCACAATGATTTTTATTTAACTCATCAAATTCATCAAGTAAGGTCATATGATTTGAATCAATCGTTTGATGGTCTTTAGTCAAAATTTCATGCTCTTTTTGTAGATTCAAAAATTCTAATTTCAAGCTGGCATGTGTTTTCTTTAATTTCCTATATGATGCATGAATTTTTTTCTGAAACTTCAAGAAGTTGATCGTAGGAAAGTTCACATACCTCTTCTTGATCAAGAGTGTCGTCAGCCATCAAGCACAATTTTGATGTCTCATCTTCTGGTTCCGTCTCTGATAAGTTTGATGTAGAATCCGCCCAAAATACTTTTTGTACTATCATCTTGTCCTTCCTTAGCTTAGGTTTCTCCTCACCCTTTCCTTTGCTTGAGTGATCTTTAAGTGTAGGGCAATCAGTTTTCACGTGTCATGATTTCCTACATTCATAACAAACGACATCAGAAGATCCTTTCGAATGTTTATGATCCTTACCTTTTCTCCAATGATGATTTTACTTCTTCCTTAGAAAGCTTTTAAATTGCCTTGTGATGAAGGCAACTCCATCGCTTTCAGACCCGAAAGTTTTAGAATCTAATTTGTGCGCCTTCAGTGCAACTGTTTTCTCCTTCTTTTTCTTACTTGCATCAAGATTTTTTTGATTCACTCCTTGCTCGTAAGCAATGAGTGAGCCAAGTAAGTTATCAATAAAATAAGTGTTCAAATCCTTAGATTTAGTGATTGTAGTGATTTTAGCATCATACGATGAAGGAAAGCATCTCAGAATCTTGTTTATTTTTTCAAAGTTTGAAAGTTCTCTTCGTAGTGCATGCAGTGAAGTAACTATCTGAGTAAACCTAGTATACATGTCAGAAATTGATTCATGAGGTGTCATACGAAAAAGTTTGTAGTCATACAAGAGAATGTTCAAACAAGATTGTTTAACTTCATTAGTGCCTTCATAAGTGATACACAATTTATTTCAAATTTCTTTACCAGTTTTGCAAGTGGAGACACGCATGTAATCCTCAGATTTTAAAGCACAAAAAAAAATTCAAACATTTTGCATTTAATTGGGCTAAATCTCTTTCATCGAAAGTCCATTCAGTAAAAGCAATTTCAGTTTTAACACCATTAATTTCACGAGAAGGTGGAGAATAACCTTCTTTGATAAGCATCCACATGTGATAATCAGTAGATTGTAAAAACGTTGATATGCGGGTTTTCTAGAAATCAAAAGGTAGGTTATCAAACAGAGGAGGTCGGGTAATAGAATACCCTTCCGTAGTGTTACGATTACCAAGGTTAGCCATGGATCAAAATTCAAAAATTTTTTAAACTAATTTTTTTATGAATCCCGCTCTGATACCACTTGAAAGTTCGTTAGAGATGTTAATCCATATAGAACTAGCCCAAGCTAACTAAGAGGGGGAGGGGGGGGGGGGGGGTGAATTGGTATTTTAAAAATTTTCTTTTCACAAAGAAGTAAAATCACATAAACCAAAATTACATCACAAAAAATAAGTACGGAAATTTAAATGCTGAAACGAGAAGTAAGAACACAGAAATTTATAGTGGTTCAGTTAACTCGACCTACGTCCACTCCCCGGAGGTGCCCTCCAAGTATTGCACTACAATCGTGACTCTCCTTTAGCCCCCACGGCTAGGCGGAGAAGTCTTTACAAAGAACCTCTTTTTGTCACCCTGGCAAGGCAGAGAACCTATCTCCTTTTGCTTCCTCCTAAAGCTGGCAGAGAACCACAATCAGATGCTGAATCAATACCTCTATCAGCCCTTCCACGGACGAGAAACTCTAGACGAAGAAGAAGTAGAGCGATCCTTGAAGCAACCCTTGTGAATCCCCTCACAAGCTCCCCCTCACAAGATCCACTCTCTCTCCCTCTCTCTCTTTCTCTCCTCAAGGTCTTCTCAGGTCAAGGCAGCAGTAAAAGATTATTCAAAATGTTGAACAAGAGCTCTTAAATAGAAGAGCTTCAAAGGAGCTAATTAATTGCAAGTTGCCGACAATATTATCTAAGCCGATATGGACATCATCCTGGCCGATCAGTACAAATCTCAGAAGATCAGTCAGAGCATCACCCTGAATGCAAACTGGACGATTTAAAATTGGCTTGATCATCCAGGCCGATCTCACGATCGTCCAGGCTGATCAGTTCAAATTAGAGGAAAATCGTCCAGAGCATCGCCCTGAATTAGTGATGGCCGATATTTATCGTCTAGAAGTAACTAAGCTTTTTGAATAGATCTTCCTGGCCGATCCTTCGACCATCCAGGATGATATGATCATATCAATCATCCTTAATTACTTCCTCGATTTATCGATTAATTAAGGCATAATTGTGAATATCGTCCAGCCCGATCCAAGATCGTCCTAGCCGATTACCAAAAATTATAGAATACCTTAATTGTTTATGGCGGCAACTTCTTTCTGTTTTGAGCTTATCGTCCTAGCCGATACACGTATCGTCCAGGATGATCTGTTAAGGACAGCTGCTTTAATTAAGAATCCTTAAAAGAATCTCTGTTTTAAACTAAATCGTCCAGGTTGATAAAGATATCGTCCTGGCCGATGTGAGTAAAAATAAAAATTCTAAGTCTCTCAAGTGTGTGTGTGTAGGGTTACTTAGCATTTGTCTCTTTGAACATCACAAATAGACTCTTGAAGAGAAAAAGTAAATTACAGACTGACTCAACCCTAACCTACGCAATCTTGAACTAGCTTCGTTTGTTCGTCCGATCTTCGATTCCTGAAAAGTTAGAAATAATAGGCAGTCCAAGAGAATCAATAGTGTTTGTCAATCATCAAAACATAAGTCATGAAAATAGATTTGAAATAAAATTTTCTCTAGAAAAATAATGGCTGCTAAATACACTTACAAAGTCCTATGAGAAAGCTTAAATATAGGGCCTAAAACAACCCTAAAATTTTATTTTAGCCATCAAAGATCATACAGTAAGACCGCATGATCGCCCAATATGATTTGTAGAATTTGACCTGTTAGTACTGTATGATCACCAATTAGTATTGTATGAACAGTTCAATTTGTCTGTTCGTACTGTACAATATCCAATTAGTACTGTACGAACAATTTAATAAAAATATAGTTTGTCCAGGACGAAGCATGGGATGTCCAAAATCATCTCTGTTGATCATACAATATGATCCAGTTTGTACAGTACGATCAAAATATCAAAATAATACCATTTTGATTGATTAATCACATGATTAAATTAGGTAATATTTTAAACATCGTACAGTACAGTACGATTAGAATAACTTTTCAAATTCAAATTTTTGCTTAATTTAATGGACAATAGGCTTTTAAATTATAACAGATCGTCTAATATGATGTGGTGATTGTACTGTACGATTAGTAATATTTTAAAAATATTTTTTCTAGGAAAATAAAATATTTTAATTAATTTCTAGTATGATCCAAATGGTATCGTACGATGTATATAAAAATTAAATTATTTAAAATCTTTTTTTGCTCCCCTATGTGTGTGTAGGATCACTATTATAACATACATAATTATAAGATTTGACTCAAGAAATAAAAATTACATACTCATTTAATATAACTAATTCTACACAATCTTGAGTCTTAAATCTTCAAAGAATGGTTCATGGTATACTTGAAATATTAGTCAACACATAAGCAAATATGCATTAGAAACTCTAGGAGAAATTAAAGATTAATCAATAATGTTTATTATCATAAAAATCGTATGCTCGAAAGCCAGAGTTACAACAAACTTTGTAGATCACACTCCTAAGTATTAAAATGGATCCAAAAATAAAATTAACTAAAATGGATCATAATTCATTAGTACTTAAATCTTAATCAAATTTCCCTTTTTGACTTTTAACAAACTCAAACACAATGCAACTTGAACTAATTACCAGACATAGGAACTATCCAAAGCCAGAAGCTTACTAAACATATATAGATTTACTATGGCACTACTTCTAGCTCCAGGATTAGGGCAGGTGATTTTCATTTTCTGCTATCTAGGTTGTGATGCTCTGTGTGTAGCATGTGTGATTGCTTAATTTTCTTTACTTTGATGTGTTTTGATTGATATGATGCTTATTTCATTACTGTGCCTTTTTATATTTTGCTTATAATCTCATTTATGCGATAGATCACCCATGGACTAGGGGAACTTTTAATACTAACGATGTCTTATGTAGGTGGCATGCTCATGCAGTGTTAATAAAGAGGGCAAAAATCATTAAGCTTTAAAACTAGCGACATTTTTTGCAAGTGCTTCAAAAATTGCTAAAGCCCCCTCCCTAAATAAAAAAGAGCATGGCCAAGTGTGATTGGTAATGAGCACTTTCTCTTCATATATAACTTCTTAGGTTATTCTATATTCAACTGCTTGAGATTTTCTATTAGGATAACCTTCCAGGTTCAGTTTGATTCTAGATTTTATTTTTTTCATAATGTTATTTATGATTTGATATCAATTTGTGAAAGTTTGTTAAAAGTTAGGCTTTTCAACACTCGATACCCAAAGAGAAAATGAAAAGACCTTTGTAGGGAATTTCTTATTCATTTAGGTACCCTTTTGGCGGACAAACCTTACAGAGCCTGAAAGAGACAATACGAGGGAAGATGATTCGGAGAAAGATGATCCACTTGAAGATGAATACTTGAAGACAAAATACCTTGCATTTAATAGTTGCGTCATTTATTAGTATTAGAATATAGGTTGTTGTCGGTGGGGTCTAGCCACCATTACTTTTCAACAGACACTAGTTGTACTTATACGACACTTGCCATGGACTATAGACTTTTTGTTATTATGTTAATTTATATTTATGTGTTTACTTTATGTGCACAATAGACATTGCATATTTTTTTTAGGTTTCTTTTTTAGATGTGCTTGCCCTAATTTCACTATGCTCTTTAGGAATAAAAATCTTTTATACTTCCAATTAAATTCTAAAATTTTAATGATTAAAAAACATAGAAACTTAATAATTTAGGGAATAGCCTGAATCATTTGGGGTCGTATGCATATTATTGTATTTCTCTTCTCCCTTACTATAAGACACTTCCTTTTATTGCAGATCTAATTTTATGGATTATATTTTGATGATAGCAAACACTCATGATTTTCTATAACTGCTTTGCCTACTAATTTTTCAGGTCCACAAGATTGAGTGCAGCTCAAGCCAACTCAAGTTTGGGTAGATTAAGTCTGAGTCAATTTGTAATTTTTCTTTCTTGAGTCTATTATAATCAAAGTGGTCCCTGATGCTATATAACCTTGCACACACACACATGGGAAAATTTATGTCTGCTGATTGGAGTTCTCTATTTTAATCACATCATTTGGGCCAATCCTAAAATCATCCTGGATGATAAACTGAAAACAGAAACCCTAATTAGGGCATCCTGTTGAAGGCAGCCGTCATTAAGCACATCGGCCTGTATGATTTTGTATGATAGGATTAAGAAATAAAGAATTAGCCTCCAGATCTATTTATGTATTAGTTATTTTGGGACATCATCCCGGGCATCGTCTGGATCGGCCTGGCCGATCCAGCACAATTATTCATAAATTAATCTAGTATTTAAGGGTAGAAATTATTAAGAGAGTTGCTATTTGCATGTTTTACATTCATGCAACTTGTATAGTTTTGGTAATTTTAAATATTATTATTTTATGTATAGTTATCTCCTAATATTTTTTGGAAGAGTTGTTTTTGCTCTTGTCTGTACTAACATTTCAGGAAAATCAAACTCCAGACTACAAAGACTTCAAATCAAATTCAGCATTAGATACTCTGTGTATTTAAAAACTTGTATTTTTTCTTTGAATTAAATTTGAGAGGGAGTGATTATAATTGAGTGAATACACACACACACTTTAGGAGATCTTGAGAAATTTGTACTGATCGTACAGGATGAACATAGTTCGTACGGGATGACAAGTTAGTTATGTCCTCATAAGAGCATCAGAATGAACATGAATTGAAGAAAATTTTTCTAAGTCTTGATCGTCCAGGATGAAGTGTATTCGTCCCAGGATGAAATGTTCTCTAGAAAATTTTCATTCAAAAATGAAGTGTATTCGTTCCAGGACGAGTTGCTCTCTGGAGCATTTTTGTCCAGGACGAAGTGTATTCGTCCCGGGATGATTTGCTCTCTAGAAAATTTTCGTCCGGATGAACCCATAATTCGTCCCAGGATAAAGTAACCGACTCTAAAAAATTAAGTGACGTTCTACAGTTTTTGGTAACCGGCCTATGGAATAACTGTTCGTACCGGATGAACCTAGTTCATACGGAATGATGTGTGTGTACGAAGTCATTTTGTACCCATATACATTAGGTTCGTTCCAATGCACTTAAGTAAAATTGTCCACGACGATCCATGATCGTACGGGACAATCTAATTCGTATTGACTTGAATATTTACAGTTTTTGGATGGTTTTTTGTGCCTTTCCTATAAATAGTCCAAACTAAACTACCAGATAATCTTTTTGCCTATTGATCTTCATGCCTATTGAAATAAGAGTCAAGGAGAGAGTGTGAGAGAGTATTTGAAGGAGATTTCTTGCCATTAGAGCGTGAAGGTTTAACTTGGTACTCAAAGGTAAGAGTCTTTAGTCTTGGTTTGTGATTACTTCACTCTTTTTTCTCTTCCTTCTAGAATTCTTGTGAGAAGATCTGTCAAGGAGATCCAGTTCTCTGCCGACACTTAGAGAGTGTGAACAGTCGAAGGGTTCTCTGCCCACACTTTGCGAGTATGAACAGATGAAGGGTTCTCTGCCCACACTAGGAGAGTGTGAAAGGACAAAGGGTTCTCTGCTAGCATTGAGGATAGTATAAAAGGATGACGGTTCTCTGCCAGCACTAGGGATAGTGTAAAAGGATGATGGTTCTCTGCCACACCGGGTAGTGGTGGAAAGAGTGTTTGTAAAGGCTTCTCCGTCTTACTGTGGGTGCAAAAGGAGAGTCACTATTGGTATTAGTGCAATACTAGGAGGGTGCCTCCGGGGAGTGGATGTAGGTCTGATTTTGACCGAACCATTATAAACCTCGTGTCTTTATTTTTCCGCTGCCTTTTTATTTTTGTGTTTTTAAATTTAAAGTTGTGGTTGAAAAATATTTTCTACAAAACTCATTAAAGTTTATTTTTTGGTTTAAAAAATTAAAAAGAGGGATTAATTTTTAATTACCTATTCACCCCCCTCTTGGTTAGCCGCTGGGACATAAGCTTTGGTTTAACAACCTAATTCATAGAGATCAAGTTTCAACAGGAATTAATATTGATTGCTCAATCACATCATCCTGGCCGATCAAAGGATCGGCCTGGATGATAATGTTGGCAAGTTGCAATTAATGAGCTCGTTTGGAGCTCTTCTATTTAAACTTTGTCAAAGACTTTGTATGTGTCTTTGGCAGCCATTGTAGCTTCGTTCTTTTAGATGGAACTTGAAGAGAGAGCTTGAAAGGGAAAGAGAAAAGGGTGGAGTTTGAAAGAGGGAGAAGATCCTTGGAGGGGGTTTCAAGGGAGTGTGGAGGGGGATTCCACACAGTTGATCCGACGAGTTTGCACCTTAGTACCATCAGATTCAAGGCTTGTCTTGAGGGAAGTTCTCAGAAGAAGAAGATCTCTTTGGTGTCAGAGGACCCGACTACTCTGCCACACTGGGGAAGGAGAGACACTAAGTTTAGTGCAATACCCAGAAGGTGCCTCCGGGGTCTGGACGTAGGTCAAGGTTTGACCGAAGCACTATAAATCTTGTGTGTTCTTTCTTATTATTGCTTCTACTTTAATTTTTGTATTTTGTTTTCTTTGTGGTGAATTTTAGTTTGGTTTGTGTTTTCATTGAAAGAATATTTTAAATTACCAATTCACCTCTCTCTTGGTTAGCCTTAGGACTAGTTCATAAGGGCCTAACATCCCTAACAAACCTTCAAGTGGTATCAAAGTGGGATTAAAAAAAACAAGTTTGAAAACTTTTTGAATTTTGATCCATGGCTAATTTTTATAATTGTAATATCGCGGAAGGTTATTCAATCACCAAACCACCTTTATTTGAGGATATTATTTTTATTTTTTGGAAAATTTGCATGTCTAATTTCATGCAATCAATTGATTATTGAATATGGCATATGATTTTAATTGGTTATTCTATACCATCACGTATTTTAGATGGAATTAAAACTGATATTCCTTTTAATCAATGGAGTGGAGAAGAACAAATTAATGCTCAAATTTTTTTTTTGAAGAAATGCAAAAATTGCATTAAAATGAAAAAGTAGACACCCTAATACAAATTAGGCAAATGAAGCTAATGGTCCCTTTTTTAACAAGAAAAAGGTACCTTATTGAAACAAAATTTGTAATTTTAAACTTAATATAAATGTTAAGAAATCCACTATCTCCTATATTGAAACTGTTGAGATGCAGGGGATACCAAAGTATTAAACAACCCGAGGGTTGATTAGTATCCCAGAGTTCCCATCCAGTTAGAGAATAAGAAGTAGTAAAGATCCCATAATCATTTAGACTAAATTTAAAATAACAAACTATAATTAAAAAAAGGAAAGTAAAGCAAAAGGAAAATTACAATTCAATAAGGATTTCCTAAAATCACTTAAGAATATCATTGAAAGATATTCAAAAAGCTTTTTCCAACTTTGAACGTCAGAACTCATTGGTATAAAAATGCCCAACTTTAAGATCATTTGCTCCATCTTCAAGTCTTTCTTTACAATGTTGTAATTCACGTGAAAAAACTCTTGCATTTAGTGGCATAATAGGGAAGAAGAACTTCTCATACCGCTCTTCTCTTTGTGATTAGCCAACTTCCTTCTAGGTAGAACTTTGACCAGACCCAATGCTTGGAGTTCTTTGAATAGAATGTGTTTTGATCCGGGAGAATCACTTTTCTTGGCAAAAAAGCTTTTGTCTTTTTTAATAATAGTTTTCTTAAAATTCAAACTGATTGCTGATGGAGGAGAATTGTCAAAACTATTATTAAAATCAAGGCTTGTTGTAGAATTGGGAGCAGCCGCCAAAGTTGTTACAACAGCAGAATTTGTTACACAATCCAACTGAAAATCTGAATTTTTGAATTCAGAATCAGAATTTGGAACTCCCTTTAATTCAGCAGCAACAGTTGACTCGGTATAGTTTGTTTCCAAAGAATCTTCTTCTAAACAACCTCCTTCCTTAATAGCTTCCACACTTTCAGCAATTTCGAATTAAGGATTTGAATTCATAAAATCAGCATTTTTATTAGGCATAATAACTTCCATACTTTCAGCAATTTTGAATTCTGGATTTGAATTCAAATAATCACTGAATCTGTTATCAGAAATAACGATCCCCTTTTGATTAGCATCTTCATTTGGAATGTTACAACCAGCTCCCTCGGGTACAGCCATGGTAGCAGGAATTTTAGAACTCAAAATCTGACCGTCCTGGATATGTTCCTGATTTTGTGGGATTATAATTTGTAACACTTCAGCATTGATTAGCTGTTTGATTGTAGAATCTACTCCTTGAATGATAGTTCTTCCATCTCCTTCCTTAGTAATAGCATCAACTTGATTACTCAAAGGATCTATGCAATTTTCTGCACCAGTGAACCCGTCACCTTCACTTTCTTCCAAGGCCTCATTATTTGCATTAACACCACATCCATCTGAATTTACTTTGAATGAGAAAACATTACAATTCTTTTTTTCTGGAATTGTTCTTTTTTTGTTCTTGTACTTCACATGCATCTAAAGCCCATAAGGGTTTTTTTTCAATGGAAGAACCGGAATCACCATCTATTGCATGATGTTTTTGTGTTTGAGTTGAATTTGGACACACGGAATCAATATGTCCAATCTTGCCACATTTGTAACAAAATGAAGATAAGATTTTCAACCTCAAATTTTTGAAAAAATCTACCATTAAAGCCTTCCACCCAAGTACCAAAAGGTAGTT
Organism: Dendrobium nobile; assembly: GCA_022539455.1. Classification (NCBI taxonomy): domain Eukaryota; kingdom Viridiplantae; phylum Streptophyta; class Magnoliopsida; order Asparagales; family Orchidaceae; genus Dendrobium; species Dendrobium nobile. The sequence continues at coordinate 6,621,555 of CM039731.1, forward strand.
TTGAATTCAAATTTACCCGAATGCAAGCTCTACCATATTCTCTTCTCCCCCATCTAAACATGTTACCATCCAATAAAATTGGAGTTCCAATTCTAGAAACAATTCTAGTGATATTAGATTCATCCCAACAATGTAATGGTAAATGAGGAAGACGAACCCAAATTGGAGCTGAAATCCCATCCAAAGAATTAGGTGAGAAGGTAGGAGACCATTTGTCTAAACCTACCACAAACCCTCCTACAAACCAAGGTCCTCCATTAAGAACTTCATTCATGGCTTCAAGTGACTGAAAAGAACAAAGGAGCCAATCTAGACCAAGCAATGTAATATGAAATCCCCCATATTTCAACCATTGCTTTCTTAGTTCAAAAGAACACTTAGAAAAAGGATAATTTTTCCTAAGGACTTTAACAACCAAAGATTTGTTCAAAAGTTGAACATTAGAATTTTCCTTTTCTATGTCCAATTTGACAACATTTGCATCTCCAAAATCTTCATGTTTTCCACTAAAATTAATTTTAATGTGAGGTTTTTTGATCCATACATTAGAATTACTCATTTTTGAAGAAGTGATAGGATCCTTCTTCAAAATTTCAGCAAAACCTCCTTTTGAAGAAGATGCCTCCTTATCATAAGCTCCAGAGATGATAGCCGACAGAGGATTTAGCTTATCACTCAAAGATGAAATAATTTCTTTAGCTTTGCCTGAAAATGGCAAAGGCTTTTGCCTTGCATTCAAATCTCCCTCCCTTATGACTAGAGGAGATTCCAAAATCTGAAAAGGGGAAATGCGTTTGAAGGAGAATCTACCTTTTGAATCCAACATAATTGGACTCGCGGTAGAAAGCAAATTTTTGGTGTTCCGGTCATCCTTAGATGACCGGCCACCTTCTTCCATCTCCAACACTAGCACCCGAAATCTTCAAAGCCTTCTTCAAAAATCCTTCCTACTTTTGTGGAGCTTCTCTCTCTTCCTTTGGGCGCCGCCTTCTATGTCAATTTCCCTTTTAATTAATGCTCAATTGAATGCGAAATCTTTAACGTATTTTTTCTATGCTTTAAATTCTGAAGATTTTATGTTAGTATCCACATGAACTACTGGTAAGGATATTTGGGATAAATTACACACCATATACGAAGGCACTAATGAAATCAAGCAATCCAAGTTAAATATTTTAATGCATGATTATGAACTATTTTGCATGAAATCTTATTAATCGATCTTAGAGATGTATATTAGGTTTATTCAAATTGTGATATCATTACATACTTTAGGTAAGGAATTTTCAAACTTTGAAAAAGTCAATAAAATTCTACGTTGTTTACTTGATAAGTTTGATGCCAAAGATGTTGCTATTTGTGAATCAAAAAAATTAGATGATTATTCTATCGATAATTTGATTTGTTCACTCATTACGTACGAACAAAGTTTGAGGCAAAGACTTTTGGATGCAGGTGGGATGATAGTGCTAAACGCTAAAAATATGGAGAAAATGGGTGATGAAAGCGATGACTTGTCAAGCAAATTAAAAAGCTCACCAAAGCATAAGCATCAACAGAAGTAGAATAAAGGTAAAAATGGTAAGAATATTAAGATTTCTTCTGACATTATTTACTTTGGATGTAAGAAACCTGAATATATAAAAAATTAGTGCCCTAATTTGAGAACTCTTCCTGCAAAGGAAAATGGAAAAGCAAAGCAAATTATAAAATGGGAAAATAATGAAAAGCAAAAAATCTCTTGGGTAGACCCAGCTTTTGAATCATCAGATCAGGAGCAAGATGACATTTAAACCTTTTTGTGTTTTTTTTTTATTTGTGTTTGCATTTTTTTTGTTTATTTTTTATGTGTTTTCTTTAGGTTTATTTTTTTTTACATTAAAATTTTAAATTTGTATTTACTTTTTTATGAAGTTTTCTCTGATCAACACACATGTATCACTTTTTTTTTATTTTCAATATATTTAGAAAATCAAATCTTTTTTAAAAGTTTATTTTTCATAAAATGAAAATTCTACCTCTTTATTTTCTTGAAATTTTAAGTAAGTTATTGTTGACTTCTCTAAAAACAGTCAAAGAAAGGAAAATCATGTTTTTGTCTCTTTCTCTTTTCTTAAAGAGACTTTCTTATTTTTGGTTCAAAATCTTCATCGTATTATAAATTGAATTTTGAAATTGAATTTTTTCATCTCCCTAAATTTTTTTTTATCACATAGAGATTTGTTTCAAGTGTTGAATCAACCCCAAAATTTTGTTAATCAAGTAGTTCGTTTTATCAATAGTATGAGCTTGATTTAGTTTTTAAAATATAAGAAAGAAAGCATATTTTGACTAAAAATAAAAAAGTGGCTAATGATGCCAAAACAAAAGATGTGTAATGACGCCAAATTGAAAAAAAAAATACACAAGGTGAATTAAAAGATACGCAAAGTGCGCCAAACAATTTATAAGAAGCATAAAATTAGCCCACAAAAAAGTATGTTGAATCTAGTAAATAGGTTGTTAAACCTAAGTTAATGTCCCAAGGTTACCAAGAGGGGGGGGGGTGAATTGGTAGTTTAAAAATTTTAAACCCTCTTTAAATTTATGTTGAACCGAAATGAAAATTTTCTTTTAAGTTTTTGTAGAAAACGTTTTTCAACCACAGAGTTTTTAAAATTAAAAATAAAATGCGGAAAAGTAAAAACAGTAAAGTAAATGACACTAGATTTATAGTGGTTCGGTCTAAACCAGACCTACATCCACTCCCCAGAGGCATCCTCTGAGTATTGCACTAATACCAATAGTGACTCTCCTTTTGCACCCACAGCAAGGCGGAGAAGCCTTTACAAAACACTCTTTTCACCACTACCCGGTGCGGCAGAGAACCGTCCATCCTTTCACACAATCCCCAGTGTTGGAAGAGAACCGTCCGTCCTTTCACACTCTCCTAGTGTGGGCAGAGCCCTTCAGCTATTCACACTCTCCAAGTGTAGGCAGCAAACCCTTCGGCTATTCACACTCTCCAAGTGTAGGCAGCGAACCCTTCGGCTATTCACACTCTTCAAGTGTAGGCAGTGAACCCTTCGTCTATTCACACTCTCCAAGTGTCGGCAGAGAATCGGATCTCCTTGATAGATCTTCTCATAAGAATCTAGAAGGAAGAAGGAAAAGAGTGAAGTAATCCCAATTCACAAGTAGAGATTCTTACCTTTGAACTCCAAGTGCAGCCTTCACGCTCCAGTGGTAGGAATCCTCCTTTGAATGCACTCTTACACTCTCTCCTTAGCTATTCTCTCAAGAAGCACGAAGATCAAATGACAAAAAGATTGGGTGGCAGTCTAATTTGGACTATTTATACAAAAGACAAGAAAAATCGCCCAAAAACTGCAAGTTTTTAATTCTGTACGCAGTGGATCGTCTCGTACGATCGTGGATCGTCCTGGACGATATTACTTAAAAGCTTTGAAACGACCCTATTTGTATATGTGTACGAAATGTCTTCGTACAAGCTGATCGTTCCGTACGAACTAAGTTCGTCCGGTACGAACGATTATTATAAGGTCGGTTCTAGAAACTGCAGAAAAACCATCCTAAGTCGGTTGTATCGTCTAGACGAAAATTGGTTCGTCCGGACGAAATTTTGACAGAGAACAGATTGTCCTGGACGATTTTTAATTTCGTATGGACAAAAATTTTACAGAGAGCAAATCGTCATGTACGATAATTTAATTTTGTCTGGACGAAAATCTTACAGAGACCAGATCGTCCTGGACGATATTTAATTTCATCTGGACAAAAATTTTACAGAGAGCAAATCGTCATGTACGATAATTTAATTTCATCTGGACAAAATTTTACAGAGGACAAATCGTCCTGGACGATATTTAATTTTGTCCTGGACGAATAGGACTTAGAATTTTTTTTTTGTCAGTTCCTATTCGTTCCATGTGCTCAATAGGAGATAACTGTCTGATCGTCCCGTACGAACTGATATCGTCCCATACGATCAGTATAAATTTTATATGATCTCCTTATGTGTGTGTGTATGTTTTTATTCACTCAATTACAATCACTCCCTTTCAATTTTATTTCAAAGAAAAGTACAAGCTTCAAATTTCACAAAGTATCTCATGTTGAATTTGATTTGAAGTCTTCGTAGTCTGGAGTTCGATTTTCCTGAAATGTTAGTACACACAAGAGCAAATACAAATCTTCTAAAATTGTTAGGAGATAACTGCACATTTGAACAATAATGTTTGGAATCATCAAAACTATACAAGTTGCAAAAATGTAAAGCATGCAAATAGCAACTATCTTAACAATCTCCCCCTTTTTGATGATGGAAAAACAATTATTGTTTGTATGATTTCAATTTAAACAAATCTCCTAAACTCCCCCTGAATTGATGAATACATGAAAATAAGGAGGCATTTTGAACCAAAGAACATAATTTTTTGTTTTTCAAAAATTTTTTAACAAAAGATTAAAAAATACTAAGACAATACCACAAGCCAAAAGACACAAAATCAAAATACAAGCATACACAAAATACAAGCATACAAACACAATAATTTCTCCCCCTTTTTAACAACAACAAAAAGTGAAGAAGAAATAGACAAGAAATGTAAGTAATTATATGAAATTTATTTGAAAATTTAATCTAAATAGTGATTGACATAAGGTATGCAATCTAAAACTAATAACATTAGGTAAATCATAGAAATTCATAGAATTTAAGAAGTGATATAACATTGTAAGTAAGAAGAATTTATCAAAGACATGATTCAATTTAGACATTTGAATATAGAAAATCATTACAAGAGAGATGAATAAAAAATTCTATATTTCAAAGTTCAATAGAATATAAATGAACATAAGATCAATTTGAATTAAGAGATTGAAAGAATTTGGAAAGAAGAGAATTACCACATGTGGCGCTTTGCGCATCTTTTTCATATTTTTGGCACATTTTTTGCATCATTTTACATTGGGCTTATTTTATGCCTCTTTTTCACATTTGCGAACCTTTGCGCATTCCTTTTGATTTTTGTACTCTTTGTACAATTTTCAAGAGTAATTGAAACCAATTCTTTCCAAGATCAATAATCTAAAATTTCAAATTTTTTTAAGTGCATAAATATCACTTGAGCAAAGAAATTCAAAATAAGAACACATCTAAATTCCAATAATAATATTAATTTTTATGTAGTCTAAATGAGTAGACATGAAATTAAAAATTCTAATTATAACAAGTTATAAACAAATTTTTAAATTTAGAAAGACTAGATTTTCTAATGAAATTAATCTCAAATTACAATCTAATTTAAGCACAATTAAGATTAAAAAGACTAATGAAATTCATAAAAACTAAACACATTTCAAAAACAATCCAACTTTAAAGAAAATACAACATATATTGATATTGATGAAAAAGATTACAAGATCATTTCGTAATATCAATACAAAAATACTAAAAGAAAAATACACTGAACTTTTAAAACAAATACAAACAAACAAAAATAAAAAAAAAAATCATAAAAACAAAAATCATAAAAATAAAAACTACAAAAACAGGAATATCAATGTTGCAAAAATATTTTTATTTAAGCATTCAAATCAATTACACCAAGCCTTGTTCTTAATGTACTGAAGGTATCAAAGGCTAAAGGTTTTGTAAAAATGTCTGCAAATTGATTTTCAGTTGAAACATGTGTAAGTTCAATTTCTCCCTTGGATACATGATCCCTTATGAAATGATGCCTTATGTTAATGTGTTTGGTTCTAGAATGTTGAATAGGATTTTTGGAAATGCAAATAGCACTAGTATTGTCACAATAAATTGGAATAGTGCCTATAATTAATCCTAAATTAATCAACTGTTGTTTTAACCAAAGTACTTGTGCCATACAACTTCCTAATACAATGTATTCTGCTTCTGCAGTAGATAGGGCTACTGAATTTTGTTTTCTACTAGACCATGAAACTAATGAATTTCCAATGAATTGACATGTTCCAGAAGTGCTTTTCCTATCCACTCTACAGCCTGCAAAGTCAGAATTTGAATAACCAACAATTTCAAATGAAGAGCTAAATATAGGATACCAAATTCCTAAGTTTTGAGTTCCTAGTAAGTATCTTAATATCCTTTTCACTGCTGTCAAATGTGATTCTTTTGGATCTGATTGAAATCTAGCACATAAGCAAACACTGAATATAATATCTGGTCGGCTAGCAGTCAAGTAAAGTAAAGATCTAATAATCCCTCTATATTTCTTTTGATCAACAGATTTTCCCTTAAGGTCCTTATCCAACTGAACTGAGGAACTCATTGGTGTACTAACAGGTTTAGCATTGTCCATTTCATATTTTTTGAGGATGTCCTTAATATATTTAGTTTGACTTAGAAATGTACCTTCCTCAAGTTGCTTAATGCTAAATCCTAGAAAGTAATTTAAATCTCCCATTAGACTCATTTCAAATTCACTACTCATTGTTTTAGAAAAATCATCACAAAGATTTTTATTTGAAGATCCAAAAATGATATCATCTACATAAATTTGAACAATGAGTATATCTTTTTCAAATTTCTTTAAAAAGTGAGTTGTATCCACACTTCCTTTTTCAAAAGATCTTTCAAGTAGGAAGGTGCTCAACCTCTCATACCAAGCCCTAAGTGCCTGTTTCAATCCATATAATGCCTTTTTTAACTTGAAAACATGATTTGGGTATTTGGAATTTTCAAAATCTGGAGGTTGTTCTACAAAAACATCTTCTTCAATTACCCCATTTAAAAAGGCACTTTTGAAATCCATTTGAAACAATTTAAAACCTTTAAAACAGGCATAGGCAAGTAAAACCCTAACTGCTTCAAGTCTAGCTATAGGGGCAAAAGTCTCCTCAAAATCAATTCCTTTAATTTAATTATACCCCTTAGCAACTAATCTAGCCTTATTTCTAATGACTACTCCTAAGTCATTCATTTTATTTTTGAACACCCACTTGGTTCCAACAACACTTTAATCATTTGGCCTTGAAGTTAATTCCCAAACTTTATTTCTTATAAATTGATTCAACTCTTCTTGCATGGCCAATATCCAAAATTCATCAGAAAGTGCTTGATCAACTTTAGTGGGTTCTATAGTTGAAATAAAGGCTGAATGATTGACTTCCTTGTTTAATCCACGCCTAGTTCTAACACCCTCACTAGCTTCACCTATAATCAATTCCCTTGGGTGGTTTTTAGAAAATCTAAAATCTCTAGGCAAAGTATTTTCTGTTTCCAAATTCTCTTCCACATTTTCTTCCAAATTTATTTTATCAATCTTTTGGGAGTTTTCCTCAATCTCATCTTCAACAATTTTTGGCTCTTCCAAATTTCTAGATTTATCAAATACAACATGTGTGGTTTCTTCAATTACTAAGGTTCTTTTGTTGAATACCCTATAAGATTTTCCAACACTTGAATATCCAACAAAAATTCCTTCATCTAATTTTGGATCAAATTTTCCAAAGGTAGATTTTCCATTATTATGAATGCACACCTTGCAACCAAAAACATGCAAATGAGATAAATTTGGTGTTCTACCTTTTAGCAACTCATAGGGTGTTTTATTTAAATTCGATCTCACATTCACCCTATTCAGTACATAACTTGCAGTGCTAACTGCCTCAGCCCAAAAATATCTAGGAAGTGAGTATTCTACCAACATTGCTCGGGCGGCTTCTATTAATGTTCTATTTTTCCTTTCAACTACCCTATTTTGTTGAGGGGTTCTAGGTGCAGAAAAATTATGATCAATCACTTTTTCTTTACAAAAAATTTCAAATCTTTCATTTTCAAATTCTCATCCATTATCACTTTGTAAAGAAATTATTTCATATCCTAGTTTTCTTTGAATCCAAGTTGAAAAATTTCTGAATTCCTCAAATGATTCACTTTTATGAAAAAGAAATCTAACCCAAGTAAATATTGAGAAATCATCCACTATAACAAATCCATATACCTTCCCTCCTAGACTTACTATTCCTACTGGTCCAAAAAGATCCATGTAAAGAATTTCCAAAGGTTTACTGGTCCTAAGATCCTTATTGGACTTAAAAGAGGACTTTATTTATTTCCTAATTGACATGCATCACAAAGGTGGTCCTTAGTAAAGTCTAGTTTTGGTATACCTCTCACTAAGTTCTTTTGGGCAATTCTCCTAAGGTTATTTATACTAGAATGAAAAAGTCTCCTATGCCAAAGCCATGATTCATCATAAACTATTTTCAAACAAAAAGCAGTGGGAGATTGAATACAATTTAAATCTAGCATGTAAACATTATTTACCCTTTTCCATTTAAAACTTCTTTCCCATTTAGGCTTAATATGCAGCTAGTAGGTAAAAGTTTTACATTATATCCCTTGTCACATAGCTGACTTATACTTAACAAATTGTGTTTTAAGCCTTCAACCAATAACACATTGTCTATGAAAAAGTTTTTAAAATTTCCAATCATACCAGATCCAACCACTTTCTTTGTGATATTATCTCCAAGTGTAACATTGCCTCCATTCCTAGCTTCCAGCGTTATGAATTGAGCAGTATCTCCAGTCATATTCTTTGAACATCCGCTGTCCAGGTATCATATGCTCCCACAAGGTCTTGTGTGAGAGCAATCCTGCAAAACTCTCAAATGTTAGACCTGGGAACCCAAACAAGTTTGGGTTCACCTTTTAGCAATTTATAATCAGATGCATGTATGATATGTCTAGGTTTATGCATCTTAGGTCTCCACACCAAATTAGATTTCATCTTCAAAGTACAGGTGTGAGCTATATGTCTCAAAAATCCACAATTATTTCATTTAACTTTAGAAAAAGTATTCCTAAGTTTTCTTCATTTTGTTTGTCTTATAAGGGATTCCATATATTTAGGATAATATTTAGGATTTGTAAAATCTTCAATTTTGGGGGGTATCCTATTATCCTCAAGAGTTCTTATTGTCAATTTATAAAATGAATTCATTTCTTCCAAGAGTCGATTTGTATAACTGATTCGATATATTTTTCTCTCAGATTCATCTTTAAATTTTTTAAAATCTCTTTCAAGATCAGCATAGGATGATTTTAGATTTACAAAATTCTTATTCAAGTCATCATATTCATCAAGTAGTTTCATGTGGTTGTCATCTATTAATGCATGATCTTTCCTACGGATTTCATGTTCCTTCTTAAGCTCTTCTAGTTCTAAACTTAAACTAGCATGCATCTTTTTCATTTTCCTATATGCATCATGCATGTGTTCAGAAACTTCAAACAATTCATCATAAGTTAAGTCACATACCGCTTCTTGATCTGATTGATCAACATTATCTGCCATCAAGCAATGGTTGGTGACTTCTTCTTCTTTTTCAGTCTCAAATGAGTCTGAAGCTGAGACCGCCCAGAAAGCTCTTAGAAACTTCTTCTTGCCCTTCTTTACCATTGGTTTCTCCTCCACCTTCTCCTTGCTAGGAGTGGCTTTGAGTTTTGGGCAATCAGTCCTGATATGACCTGGTTTCCTGCATTCATAACAAATCACTTCATTAGAAATCTTGCCATTTCTGTTAATTTTACCTCTATTCCATTGCTGGCGTCTCTTCTGCTTCCTCTTTAAAAAGCTTCTGAATTGTCTAGTCATCAATGCAATATCGTCTTCATCCTCAGGTTGTGAGTGTTTACTCTCTGACTCTTCCACTTTCAGTGCAATATTCTTCTCCTTTCGTGGTTCACCTACATCAATCTTTTTTTGACTTACTCCTTGCTCATAAGCAATGAGTGAACCAAGAAGATTGTCAATAGAATAAATGTTTAGATCTTTAGACTCTGTAATAGCAGTAATTTTAGCATCATAAGCAGTAGGTAAACAACGAAGAATCTTATTAACCATTTCTGCATTAGTTAATTCCCTACCAAGTGCATGCAAAGAAGTGTCAATTTGTGTGAATCTTGTGTACATGTCAGAAATAGATTCATTAGGTTTCATGTGAAATAACTCATAGTCATGTAACAAGATATTGAGTCTTGATTGCTTAACCTCATTTGTCCCTTCATAAGTTATACAAAGTCTATCCCATATGTCCTTTCCACTTTTGCAAGTGGAAACCCGCATGTAATCTTTAGATTTTAAAGCACAAAAGAAATTATTTAGACATTTGGCATTTAATTATGCTAAGTCACGTTCTTCTATAGTCCAATCTACAAAAGGTGTTTCTACCCTAACTCCATCAACTAATCTAGTTGGTTTTGTGTAACCTTCTTGGACTAGAATCCACATTCAATAATCAAGTGATTGTAAGAAAGTAGACATGCGTATTTTCCAAAAATTAAAAGGAATATTGTCAAAGAGTGGAGGTCTAGTAATAGAGTGACCCTCAGGAGTGTTTCGGTTTCCAAATGTAGCCATCTACGTTAATCAAAAAGTAGTTCAAACTTATGATTTTGAAACGACGCTCTGATACCACTTATTGAATCTAGTAAATAGGTTGTTAAACCTAAGTTAATGTCCCAAGGCTACCAAGAGGGGGGGTGAATTGGTAGTTTAAAAATTTTAAACCCTTTTTAAATTTATGTTGAACCGAAATGAAAATTTTCTTTTAAGTTTTTGTAGAAAATATTTTTCATTCACAGAGTTTTTAAAATTAAAAATAAAATGCGGAAAAGTAAAAACAGTAAAGTAAATGACACCAGATTTATAGTGGTTCGGTCTAAACCAGACCTACATCCACTCCCCAGAGGCACCCTCTGAGTATTGCACTAATACCAATAGTGACTCTCCTTTTGCACCCACAGCAAGGCGGAGAAGCCTTTACAAAACACTCTTTTCACCACTACCCGGTGCGGTAGAGAACCGTCCGTCCTTTCACACAATCCCCAGTGTTGGCAGAGAACCGTCCGTCCTTTCACACTCTCCTAGTGTGGGCAGAGAACCCTTCGGCTATTCACACTCTCCAAGTGTAGGTAGCGAACCCTTCGGCTATTCACACTCTCCAAGTGTAGGCAGCAAACCCTTCGTCTATTCACACTCTCTAAGTGTCGGCAAAGAACCGGATCTCCTTGACAGATCTTTTCACAAGAATCTAGAAGGAAGAAGGAAAATAGTGAAGTAATCCCAATTCACAAGTAGAGATTCTTACCTTTGAACTCCAAGTGAAGCCTTCACGCTTCAGTGGTAGGAATCCTCCTTTGAATGCACTCTTACACTCTCTCCTTAGCTATTCTCTCAAGAAGCATGAAGATCAAATGACAAAAAGATTGGGTGGCAGTCTACTTTGGACTTTTTATACAAAGACAAGAAAAACCGCCCAAAAACTGCAAGTTTTCAATTCTGTACGCAGTGGATCGTCCCGTACGATCGTGGATCATCCTGGACGATATTACTTAAAAGCTTTGAAACAACCCTACTTGTATATGTGTACGAAATGTCTTCGTACAAGCTGATCGTCCCGTACGAACTAAGTTCATCTGGTACGAACGGTTATTACAAGGTCGGTTCTAGAAACTGCAGAAAAACCGTCCTAAGTCGGTTGTATCGTCTGGACGAAAATTGGTCGTCCGGACGAAATTTTTACAAAGAACAGATCGTCCTGAACGATTTTTAATTTTATATGGACGAAAATTTTACAGAGAGTAAATCGTCATGTACAAAAATTTAATTTCATCTGAACGAAAATCTTACAAAGACCAGATCGTTCTGGACGATATTTAATTTCGTCTGGATGAAAATTTTACAGAGAGCAAATCGTCATGTACGATAATTTAATTTCGTCTGGACAAAAATTTTACAGAGGACAAATCGTCCTGGACGATATTTAATTTCATCCTGGACGAATAGGACTTAGAAATTTTTTTTTGTCAGTTCCTATTCGTTCCATGTGTTCAATAGGAGATAACTGTCTGATCGTCCCGTACGATCAGTATAAATTTTATATGATCTCCTTATGTGTGTGTGTATGTTTTTATTCACTCAATTACAATCACTCCCTTTCAATTTTATTTCAAAGAAAAGTACAAGCTTCAAATTTCACAAAATATCTCATGTTGAATTTGATTTGAAGTCTTCGGAGTCTGGAGTTCGATTTTCCTGAAATGTTAGTACACACAAGAGCAAATATAAATCTTCTAAAATTGTTAGGAGATAACTGCACATTTGAACAATAATGTTTGGAATCATCAAAACTATACAAGTTGCAAAAATGTAAAGCATGCAAATAGCAACTATCTTAACAAAGTATGCCTACTTTTCTTGTACTACTTAAAACTTAAGAAAACTCTTGATATTTCTGAAACTTGAGTTTAAAAATCATGATTTTTGATTCACCAATTTTTGCATTAATTTTCTATTAGATATATTTCATGAAAAGAGTTTTTGAAAAAGATTACTATTTCTCTTTCTAATTTGTTCTTTGATTTAGATATTGGATTAAAAAGTTTTTTGAGCCTTTAAAAGAACTTGAGATTGGATTAATAATTTTTGAATTTCTAATCTTTATAGGTTATGCGTTGTCAATACATTCCTTATTAAGGTTTTGAATAAAATCAAGTGGAAACTTTCTCATTTCAAAAATATTTGATTTTTTTTACCATATAAGGGATCATTTTGTTTGTTTTTATTATTTTAATTATTTGTGCCCCTCCTCTTTTTGATAATGTTAAAGGGGGAGAACGTACTGTTGCATTTTTACTAATGTATTTTTTTAAAAAATAAATTTTTTTATTTCCCCTATTTTTTAAAGTTTTATTCTAGTCAGGGGGAGTTTTAGGAAATATACTTTTAGCTTGCAACTTCAACTATATTGTTTGCCATCATTAAAAAGGGGAAGATTAAACGTACTGTTGCATTTTTACTATTGCATTTAAAAAAAATTATTTTTTTATTTCCCCTATTTTTTAAATTTATATTCTAGTGAAGGGGAGTTTTAGGAAAAATAATTTTAGCTTGGAACTTTAACTGTATTGCTTGCCATCAAAAAAAAGGGGGAGATTGTTATAGATCTGATTTTATTGATTAGATTTTGATGATAGAAAACACTTATGATTTTCTATGACTGCTTTGCCTACTAACTTTTCAGGTCCACAAGATCGAGTGCAGCTCAAGCCAGCTCAAGTTTAGGTATATTAAGTCTGAGTCAATTTGTAATTTTTCCTTTATTGAGTCTATTGTAATCAAAGTGGTCTTTGATGCAATGTAACCTTGCTCACACAGAAATAGAAAATTTCTATCTACTGATTAGAGTTCTTTGTTTTCATCACATCGTCTGGGCCAATCCTAAAATTATCCTGGATGATCAACTAAAAACAAAAACCCTAATAGGGCATCCTGGTGAAGGTAGCCGTCATTAAGCACATCGGCCTAGATGATTTTGTATCGACCGGGTCGATAGGCTTAAAAAAGAATGAATCACCCGCCAGATATATTTAGGTATTAATTAATTTTAGACATCGTCCCGAGCATCGTCTAGATTGGCCTGGCCGATCTAGCAGAATTATGTCTAAATTAATCTGGTATTTAAGGGAAGAAATTAATATTGATTGCTCAATCACATCGTCCTGGATGATCGAAGGATCAGCCTGGACGATAATGTCGGCAAGTTGCAATTAATGAGCTCATTTGGAGCTCTTCTATTTAAGCTTTGTCAAAGACTTTGTATGTGTCTTTGGTAGTCATTGTAGCTTCATTCTTTTGGAGAGCACTTGAAGATAGGGCTTAAAAGGGAGAGAGAAAAGGGTAGAGTTTGAGAGAGGGAGAAGATCCTTGGAGTGTATTTCAAGGGAGTGTGGAGGGGGATTCTACATGGTTGCTCCGGCGAGCTTGCACCTTAGTACCATTAGATTCAAGGCTTGTCTTGATGGAAGTTATTGAAAGAAGAAGATCACTTTGGTATCAAACGACTTGACAACTCCATCACACCGAGGAAGGTAGAAGTGATTTTGTAAGGGCTTATCCGCCTAGCTGCGGGGGCTAAAGGAGAGACACTTAGTTTAGTACAAAACCCGGAGGGTGCCTACGGGGAGTGAATGTAGGCCAAGGCTTAACTGCATCACTATAAATATGGTGTGTTCTTTCTTATTATTGCTTCCTCTTTAATTTCCGCATTGTGTTTTCTTTGTGGTGAATTTGGTTTTAAGATTATGTTTTTGATCGAAAGATTTTTTAAAATACTAATTCACCCCCCTCCTGGTTAGCCTTAGGACTAGTTCATAAGGGCTTAATATCCCTAACAAACTTTCATTCCTTGCCTACAGGTAGAGTTCAAATAATCGGGTATATAAGGATGAGGTGTCAAACCTGTAGAAGCCTAATCTATTCTAAATTTTTTTATAAGCCTTTTTAAAATGTCATGCATCTTAATTTGAGACTTTTTAACTAGCATGCATTGCATAATAAATCTACTTAATGAAAATTTTAATTGAATTTTCTCTAAGAGCATTAACCCTACATAATTCTAAGGTTAATTAGGAAACTCTCTAGATGTTGGCCTTACTTCCAATAATTGATCTACATATCCATTTTTTGAAAGTTTGTTAGGGATGTTAAGCTCTTATGAACTTGCCCAAAGCTAACTAAGAGGGAGGGGTGGTGGGATGGGTGAATTGGTGTTTTAAAAAAATTATTAATAAAAAACACAATCTTAAACCAAACCAAAATTCACCACAAGAAAATTGAAGTGCAAAAATTAAATGCGAAAAACCAGTAAGAACAAACATACAGAAATTTATAGTGGTTCGGTCAACTTGACCTACGTCCACTCGTTAGAGCCTCTTCTCTAAGTATTGCTCTAAACTCAATGTTTCGCCTTTTGCTCCCACAGTAAAGAAGGAAAGCTTATATAAACCTCCTTTCCATTGACACCAGTGAGACAGAGAACCCAACTCTTTTTGCTTCCGCTAGAAGCAGGCAGAGAACCCAACTCCTTTTGCTTCCTCTTGAAGCAGGTAGAGAACCTTAAATAATTATTGAAGTAGAGCTCTCTCAAACCTCTAAGGAACCATGGATGATGAACAGAGATGACGACTCAGATCCTTACTTCGAGCACCTTTATAAAACCCCTCACAAACTCACCTTCACAAGATCCTCTCTCTCCCTTGCTCTCCCCCTCCTCTTGGCTCTCTCAGGTCAAGACCATAACAAAAGATGCAATCTTAAGTAAATAAGAGGTCTTATATAGAAGATCTCCAAATTTTTACTTAATTGAAACAAACCGATATAATCATCCAGGACAATCGAAGGATCGTCCTATACAATCAGTACAAATTCAGCTCAATCAGCCAGGACTATCTGGGAGAGTCTAGATGATTAAAGGACTAGTTTGTTTTGATTGTCCAAGATAATAGAACATTATCCCGTATTATTAGTTCCAAATCATTGAGTATCATCCAGGATATTGCCCTGATTGTATGTCTGGATGATGAGAAACTAAACAGATTATCCAGGATGATTTCATGATCATCACAGATGATTAGTTAAAAGTATCAAATATTGTCTAGAACATCACCTTGATTGCATGTCTAGATGATAAAAGAATAACAGATCATCCTTAATAATTAATACAAAATAATACACATCATTCAGAATATCATTCTGGTTATCCAGGAAGAAACTAAGGTTTGTTTAAATGATTATCCCGGATGATCCTACGATCGTCCAGGATAATACGATTTAGTAATCAAATCTTAATTACTTTCCTTAAATACCAAAATAATTTAGACATAATTGCACTACATCATCCACCACAATATCCTTGATTATGTCCAAAAATAATGCATGGCTAAAAAGATCTAGTAGTTGATTCTTTCTAATTTAAGCATATCATCCAAGAAGATGCTAATATAGTCCTTGACAGTTTGCTTAATTGTGACTACCTTAACCAGGATACCCTAATTAGGGTTTCTATTTTTAATTGATCATCTCGCATGATATGATCAAAAATAGAAAACTCTAAAAATAGATAGAATTTTCACTAAGTGTGTGTGTGAAATGTTACTTAGCATTAGGACCCACTTTGTTACAATTAACTCAAGAAAAAATAAAAAAACTCTTTGTTGCAAATCTATTTTCATGATTTATGTTTTGATGATTGACAAACACTATTGATTCTCTTGAACTGCCTGTTACTTCTAACTTTTCATGAATCGAAGATCGGACGAACAAACGAAGTCAGTTCAAGATTGCGTAGGTCTAGGGTTAAGTCAGTCTGTACTTTGTTTTTTTTGTTCTTGAGTCTTTTTGTAATGGTCAAAGAGATTGATGCTAAGTAACCCTACACACACACACTTGAGAGACTTAGAATTTCTGTTTTTACTCATATCGGCCAGGATGATATTTACATCGTCCTAGACGATCAGGCTTAAAACAAAAAGTCTAAATAAGGATTCTTAATTAAGGCAGCCGTCATTAATACATCATCCTGGATGATACGTGTATCGACCAAGACGATAAGCTCAAAATAGAAAGGAGTTGCCGCCATAGACAATTAAGGTATACTGTATTTTTTAATAATCGGTCAGGACGATCATTGATCGGCCTGGACGATATTCACAAATTATGCCTTATTTGATTAGGAAATTAAGGGAGTAATTAAGGATGATTGATACGATCATATCATCCTGGACAATCGTAGGATCGGCTAGGACGATCTATTCAAAAACCTTAGTTACTTCAGGATGATAAATATCAGCCAGCTTGAATTCAGGGCGATGCTCTGGATGATTTTCTTTTGATTTGAATTGATCGGCCGAGTCGATCGTGAGATCAGCTTGGACGATCAAGCCAATTTTAAATCGTCAAATTTGCATTCAGGGTGGTGCTCTGGCCGATCTTCTGAGATTTTTACTGATCGGCCAGGCCGATGTCCATATCGGCCTGGATGATATTATCAGCAACTTGCAATTAATGAGCTCCTTTGATGCTCTTCTATTTAAGAGCTCTTGTTCAACGTTTGAACAATCTTTTACTGCTGCCTTGACCTGAGAAGGCCTTGAGGAGAGAAAGAGAGAGAGGGAGAGAGAGAGGATCTTGTGAGGGGGAGATTGTGAGGGGATTCACAAGGGTTGCTTCAAGGATCGCTCTGCTTCTTCTTCGTCTAGAGTTTCTTGTTCGTGGAAGGGTCGGTAGAGGTAAGGAGTCAGCATCTGGTTGTGGTTCTCTGCCAGCTTCAGGAGGAAGCAAAAGGAGATAGGTTCTCTGCCTTGTTGGGGTGGCAAAAAGGACTTCTTTGTGAGGGTTTCTCCGCCTAGCCGTGGGGGCTAAAGGAGAGACAAAACGGGCTAAAGGAGAGACACGTTTTGTAGTGCAATACTTGGAGGGTGCCTCCAAGGAGTGGACGTAGGTCAAGTTAATCGAACCACTATAAATTTCCGTGTTCTTGTTTCTTCCTTCTACCCTTTCATTTTCGTGTTTATTTCTCTCGTGGTGTGATTTTGGTTTATGTGATTTTTGTTCTTTGTAAAAAGAAATTTTTTAAAATACCAATTCACCCCCCTCTTGGTTAGCTTGGGCCAGTTCTATAGGGCTTAACATCCCTAACGAACTTTCAAGTAGTATCAGAGCGGGATTCAAAAATTTAAGTTTCAAAACTTTTTGAATTTTGATCCATGGCTAACCTTGGGAATCATAACACTATGGAAGGTTATTCAATTACACGATCTCCCTTGTTTGACAACTTATCTTTTGATTTCTGGAAAACACGCATGTCAACGTTTTTACAATCTACTGATTATCGCATGTGGATGCTTATCAAAGAAGGTTATTCTCCACCTTCTCGTGAAATTAATGGTGTTAAAACTGAAGTTGCTTTTATTGAATGGACTTTCGATGAACGAGATTTGGCTCAATTAAATGTAAAATGTTTGAACTATTTTTTATGTGCTTTAAAATCTAAGGATTGCATGCGTGTCTACACTTGCAAAATTGGTAAAGAAATTTGAGATAAATTGTGTATCACCTACGAAGGAACTAATGAGGTTAAACAATCCCGTTAGAATATTCTCTTGCATGATTACAAACTTTTTCGTATGAAATCTCATGAATCTGTTTCTGACATGTACACTAGGTTTACACAAATAGTTACTTCACTGCATGCATTAGGAAAAAAACTTTCAAACTATGAAAAAGTAAATAAGATTCTGAGATGCTTGCCTTAGTCATATGATGCTAAAATCACTGCAATCACTGAATCTAAGGATTTGAACACTTACTCTGTTGATAACTTACTTGGCTCACTCATTGCTTACGAGCAAGGGGTGAATCAAAGAAATCTTGATGCAGGTGAGAAGAAGAAGGAGAAAACAGTTGCATTGAAGGAGCACTAATCAGATTTTGAATCTTCGGGGTCTAAAAGAGATGAAGTTTCCTTCATCACAAAACAATTCAAAAGCTTTCTAAGGAAGAAGCAAAAGTATCATTGGAGAAAAGGTAGGGATCATAAACATTCTAAAGGATCTTCTGATGTTGTTTGCTATGAATGCAAAAAATCAGGACATTTGAGAACTGATTTCCCTACACTTAAAGATCACTCAAGCAAAGGAAAGGGTGATGAGAAACCTAAGCTAAGGAAGGACAAGATGAGAGTATAAAAAGCATTTTGGGCAGATTCGGCATCAGACTCATCGAAGAAAGAACCAGAAGATGAGACATCAAAATTGTGCTTGATGGCAGACGAAAATCCTGATCAAGAAGGCGTATGTGAACTTTCCTACGATCAACTTCTTGAAGTTTCAGAAAAAATTCATGCATCTTATAGGAAATTAAAGAAAACACATACTAGCTTGAAATTAGAATTTTTAAATCTACAAAAATAGCATGAAATTTTGATTAAAGACCATCAAACGATTGATTCAAATCATATGACTTTACTTGATGAATTTGATGAGTTAAATAAAAATTATTGTGAATTAGTTGAAAAGCATGATGCATTAAAAGTTTCACACACATCACTTGAATCTGATTTTAAGAAGTCTAAGGAGATGGAGAAAGATTTAAGGATTGAAAATGAAGTCTTAAAGAGCACTAATTTGAAGATTCAAAATAAATTAGAAACATGTAAGAAAACTAGGATGACACCTACTTTGATCAATTACCAAAACCTAGGAAGAGGCATTATAACTCAAACCACTTAAGAAATCCCTTTCCTGGAGTTAGATGTTTTTCATGTGGCATGCTAGGACACATCTCACACACTTGCACAGTTCACCATAGAGCACATTGGGTGTGGAGACCTAAGGTGCCTGATGTTGGTGGAATTTTGAAAACAGGTTTTAAAAAAATATTAGTTTTCTTTGGGGATTTTAAGATTAAGGTTGAGTTCTAATTCTAAGGTCGAATCAACTCGTTAGAAAGAATATATCACCCCGGGGGACGAAGATAAACTTTCATAACGGTGTTCAGGCTTAGAATTATGTAAACACATCTTGAATATTATGATCGGGTTCTAAAGAGAACTTCATATGGCCCCGAGGGAACAAAGTAGAGTTCAACTAAGCACCCAATTACAATATCCAAGAAGTATGATCGTCGCATTCACATCCAAAGCCTTATCGAAGAAGGATGTATCTCCCCACAGGGAAATGACACCATTCTAAGATAATTCTTCTAATGCAACGACGACGATCATTCATTAACTTTTCCCAAAGAAATCTAGTGAAGTTTTAAAATCAATTTTAAAATCAGGTGTGTGGGGTTCCAAATCTCCTACGAGCGCAAGCCCTCGTAGTTAATTACATCGTAGGGAGACAAAGTCCCCTACGAAAACTCTCGATTAGAATAAGAATAAAATTTTGTTAGATTTTCTAGGAGTGATATCAAAGAATAAATAGAATTATTGGAAAAGATCAAGAGGGAATGGATCAAAATTGAGCAGTTATTAACAGATTCAAAGGAAGAGAGGTAGGGGACACTTTAAGATTCCAGAACTATCCGGAAATGCCCCAACTTAATCTAAGTGTTGGGCTTTATGTTTTAGGACTGAAAGGAAATTTTAATTAGAGTTGAGCATTTTATTAGAAATTTGGGATTATATTCCCGAAATTTGGGGTCTTATAATCAAAGATCTGCCCCGGATCCTAAATCTATTTTGGACACTGGACCACAGTCATCCGATCCTAACTAATACAGTGCAAGATCTGGACTTACCCCGGCCTGGATTGGGGAGCCAGCTAACCATCTAGTCGATTTAAAAGAGATGAGTCCGGTCTTTTATGAAAGAGTGGTAGGGACGTTGTAATTAAAGTTTTGGAGAGTTAGGGCCGACATCTAGAGATTTTCCTAATTGACCCCTTCAACTTCTGTTGGGTGCTAAAATGCTAAACTGATGCAATTAAAATTTTGACTCTTTAAGTTTGTATCTAATGCAATGCATGCTAGTTAACAACTTCCAATCAAGTATGCTTGAAATTTTAAAAACAGGCTTATAAAATAATTTTTTAGAAGACTGAACTTCCCCAGGTCCGGCACCTCGTCCTCATAGGTCAGACTATCCGGACTCTACCCGCAGGCGGGGAAGGGTCTAAAGCAAGGAAAGAGTAATGCAAAAATATGCATGCGACCCCGGGGTCGATCCCTGGCTAATTCCCTAGATTCGTTATCTTTCTATGTTATTTAGACTCACTAAAATTTTAGACTTTAATATTTTGAGTATAAAACTTTCACACCCTCACGAGCCTCACGTATTCAGGCTAAAACAAAAGCGGCATACAATCGCCAAAAAAAAACTAAGAAAAAGCAAGTAATCCTAAAGACAATCAATTCATCACATCAAATATAAATTAATTAATAAATAAATGTCCATAGGCTGAATTGCCTTGCTTATTACAAACCATGGTCTTGCAGAAAGTAAAGTGGCCGGGCACCACTGACAACAACCCGGATTTCAAGACTAATAATGACGCAAGTTATTTTGAGTGGGATACTCTCAATCTTCAAATCTTCACATCTTCAATCTTGTTCTTCTTTGGACTCCTTTTCTTCAACCTTCTTGGAATCTTCGTAGTGGATTACCCAAATGGATAAGAGGGCACTTCCCTTTAAGGGAGAAGGCCACTCTTTCCTCTTTGGGTAAGGAAAAGGTATGATCCAAATTTGGATTTCCAAATGGAAAAGGAGTGTTCCCCAAAGGGGTATCCTTTCCTCTTTGGAATCCAAGCTTTGGATCTATGTATCCCAACTCAAAATGAACTTTCACAACACTTGACACTTACACAAATTACATTTATTTGAAATCAAAATCTAGACTCACCTGCAAGGTTATCCTAAGCAGTTAATATATAAAAAGTAGTTATTCCCAAGAAGTTATATATGAGCAGAAAAAAAAGTAAACACACTGGCCACGCTCTTTTTGTTTGGGGGATTTAGCAGCTGAAGCACATGTGCAAAGAATTTATAGCATTTATGAATTTTTTTATTTGCCCCCTTTTTATATTGCCCTGCATGAGCGTGGTCACCTGCAGAAAACTATGTCAACATCCATATCGTACCTAACCTAAGGGTAATCTAGTCGCCAAACACATCAATCCATCCACAGAGTGCAGAAAAAGTAAGCAGACACAGCAAAGCAATTTCATCCACAACATGCAGTGAAAACTACGAAAAATCTGGCACACAGCAGTAAAGTAAACACCGGCCTAACCTAGATCTAGAGTTAGGTGTTCTAGCACAGCATCTAAAGTGTGTGTAAAAGGTAGTGTGGCAGGGGTAGATCCTAAGCTAGGTGATTAATTAAAGTTGTCTAAAATTCTGAGTTTGTTAAGGCTTAATAGGGGGGTTTCAAAGTATTAATAGATTAAAAATTTTAATTAAATATATTTTAAAAGTTAATTGATTACTACCTTTGTTTCACACCGAAGCCGTGAAGTTTATTTCACCTTCCTTGGGGCTAAGCTAATAGCCTCGTAGGCCTGGGTTACCCAGTAGTAATCGAGGTTGATTAAGTTACTTTAAGTTTGTTGTAATTAAGAGAAATGAATTAATGTTAGAAAGGGTTTCTTGCTGATTTTCAAAATTGATTAGTTTAAGTTTGCCATTAATCGATTCGTGGCGTTGTGCCACCAGGCTCGAGGAACCAGCCTCCTTAGGACACTTAGCCCCGCAGCCCGGAGTAGTCCAGCCGATAAACCAAATTAATGTAATTAAATTAGAGGTTTTAAAAGGTTAGATAATTAATAATTAATCTATTCTTAAGGTTTAACACCCCTTGGAATCCATTCGTGGCGTTGTGCCACCAGGCTCAAGGAACCAGCCTCCTTAGGACACTTAGCCCCGCAGCCCGGAGTAGTCCAGCCAATAAACTTCATCTTCAGGATGGTTGTTGTGTTTTAAAAGGTTTGTTGAATGTTTTAAACATTAAGTTAACATTTTCTGGAGTTTTGGAATAATTTTGAATTTTATGAATTTTTGAATATTTTAATCATTTAATTAAGGGGTTGAAAATGACTTTTTGATTAAGTTCAAATTCTAGAATGTTTGTATTTTATTAAAATACTAGACCTTACTACGATCAGTTAGAAGGTAGGTACGTTGAAATCAGATTTTTCTGCATTTTATTACGAAGGTTTGAAGTTTTGGACTAGTTTTGAACTATGGTTTGACCAATTTGTTGACTTTTTGAAATATTGCAGATTCCTGGAATTTAATATTTTTAGAAAATATTAGAACTTATTAGGAGTTGAATGCAAGTGAGTTTGGGTGATTTTGATTTTTCTGGAATTAGTTATGGATATTGGAAGATTTGACTATTTAATGAATTTTTGAAATTTCTTAATTAGAAGGCCTTTTTTTATGATTTTCCTCCAAGTGAATCCCAAACTCCTTGAAATCAACTCCAAAGGTCAGAAATGACCTAAGGAGAGATTCCCAAGTGTTTGGGAAATTTTTGGAAATTTTAATAATTTTTAATTAATTAATGAATTAAATATTGATTTTCACTTAAAATTAGATTAAGGTTCAAATTGCTGTCAAATAATCTTGATTTTAATTTTCATTGGTTAAGGGTTTAATTATGGTCAGTTAGAGGGGTTAAACATAATTTTGGATTTAAAATGTATTTATTACAATTTTTAAAAGTTTTAAAGGCTTAATTAAGGGTATAATCTTAGGAAATTTGATTAAGGATATTAATGACTTCTAAATTCAGTGAAAATTTTTCCTAAGGGTGAGAATGTCACTAAGTTTAAATGTTTGAAGTTTCAACTCAAGAGGGAGTGAATCCTAATTATTGGAAATATTCTAGGTTTTCTACACAAATCCTTAATTATTGTCCTTAATGACACTAAGTTCAATAGGCTCAAATCAATGTATTGTCTAACCCTTAAGCAAAGCATAAATGAGCACATGAAATGGCACAATCAAGTCCTTAAAACTAGGAGAGCCTAGGCTAGGTGGTGTGTGCACAACCTAAGCATGCAAAGACTAGACCCCTTTTTTATTAACATAACTAAATTGTGATTAATGAATAATTAGGATATAATTATCCATTAATCACCTTCCCCCAAATATTCCATTCAATTATACTTAATCTATGCTCAAAATTCCAAAGATGAATGTCTCCAATCACCATTAAAGATTTAATATATATATTTTCAAAATATATTTCAAAATAAACATTCATATAGTAATATATATTAACCCATATACCTAAAATATATATATCCTTTAAAATAATATAATCAAAATAATCTCCCCTCTTTTAATCCATAAGTTTTCTAATTATCCTAAGAATAAATCTTAATCTTAAAATATTTGATATAACATTTAATATAATACTAAATGAATAATACTCTATTTAAGTAATTTGATTTAGTCACAAAAAACTAAATTTAGGGTATTTGAAAATAAATTTAAAACAAACATGATTTTTTTGAAAAAACTTTTGAAATACTCCTTATATTTTTACGAATTAGTATAGATTTAAAAAAAAAAGTTTGGGTTTTAAAATAACTAAATAGGTTTGAACTAATTCAGAACTAATCAATAATCAAAATAATATCCAAACTAAATTTAATCAAAAACTTTGTTATTTTTTTCTGAAAAAAAAAAAACATATCCATATATAATTTTTGATAAAATAGTTTTAATGTAAACTATGGAAATAAGTATATATATATATATATATATATATATATATATATATATATATATATATATATATATATGTATAAACATACTTATATTTAGAAATTCAATAACTATTAAGATAAAACTCAAATAAATATGTAATAATTTCTGGAAGTCAGTCACTGACCCAAGAATACTCATGCCAAATTCCAGATAACAAAACCTTATATATATTTAATTAAAAATAAAACATAGTTTTCTGTATCTCTTGAATTATTAATAAAATACTAATCAAAATAATCTCATTTTGTTTTTAAAGTAAACTAGATAAAATTATGAACAGTTTGATATATTATACTCATTTTTTGGTTCTGTATTTTATTTATTATGATTTTTTGAAGTTATACCAATTAAAATGAATTTAAACACATTAATTAGTCAAACGGCGGCGCCGACGGGACGCGTGGCTCGCTCGGGTTCGTCTAGCGCGAAAACGGCGTGGACACGCGTAGGCCGCAGACCGCTTCACGCGGTTTCACTTAACCACGTCAGCGGTCGGCGGAGGCCGTTGGATTAGCCGCGGGTCTGATCTAACGGCTAGGATCGTATCCCGCCGTTTGATCTCAACAGAAGAAGATCAGACGGCGGATGTTCGATCCCGCAACTCCGAGCGGACGGTCCCGATTTCATCGGACGATCGATCGTACATTAACTGGAATACACGGGTGAACCAAAAGGCGGAGCGGCCAGATCTGGATCGTTGATCATATGATCAATGGTCCTGATCACGTGCATCCGTATCAGACCACGAAAGACGCCCTAGGATCCATTTTTTGGTTCGTTCTCTCGATCGGGTGGACAAAAACGCTTGAAATTTTAAACTTAAGCAGAGTACACGAACAGAAATAATGGGGGAAAATTATCTCAGCCTTAAACACCTTATATTCCAAGCTAATTAAATCTATCTAATATGAACTAGATCTAAGGTTTTAAGGGATTATACCGTTGGATCTCCGAAATTTCTGTATTGATGAGCTTGTAGACTGTCCAAGTGAAGATCCCTAGCACGAAAACGAGCTCAAACACGCCTGGATCGACTGCTACGAGCTTGGGACGGACTAGGTGGTGAACTCGCCGGAGAACTCGCCGCCGGTGACGTGCAACCACTTGGATTTTGTAGTGGGGAGGTAGAGGAAGCTCTAAAGATCTAAAACGAATAAAGAGCTCGCTCTGGGAGACTAGGGTGAGTGAGAGAAAGTGCTTTGATCCAATGCCCTCAAAAGTCACCTTTTCCCTTATTCAAATGGCCTGTGCTGGATTGGATGGCTGGGATCGATTCATGAGCTCTCCAGATGGTGCCACATGTCCCTGGAACAGCTAGAAGGCTGCCTCAAAGGCTGGACAAGCCTTGCTTCCATTGGGTGGACTTGGGACAAGTGGGGGGGGACCACTGCCGTTTAAGGCTAAACCAGGCCCTGAGCCTGGTTAGGAGAGCTCCAAGTGAGCTTTAGGCTATAAATGGGTCAGCCTAAGGCAGCCCTAATGGAGGAAAAGGGGCTAAAAGCTGATTAAGACATTTTGGAAGGGTTTGAGCTCTTGGTTTGACTGTGTTGACCAGTCAACGGGTCAAGGGAGGCTGAGGTGGCATCGGGGAGTAGGAGCAGTCCATGGGAGAGCTCCCAAGCCTAAAGGAGATGGGTTTGAAATCAAAGGAGAGAGTTTGACTATTTCAACGAGGAATTTAAGGCTTTGTTGACTTGGTTTGACCAGTCAACAAAATCAAAGCTGGTGATGTGGCATTTGGGGAGGTGAGAGGTCATTTAGGATAGTTTGGTTGAAGATCAAAAGTCAAAAGTCAAGGGTAGAAAGAGAAAAAAAAAGGTACCAATGCCACCAAGGATTGAGGGTTGACTTGGTCAACTCGAGTTGGGTTGAGTTGACCAAGTGTCAAGTGACACTTGAGTCTTATCCAAGAATTAATTTGAATTGGTAATAGGGGTTGAAGAGCTCAAATGGGTCAATTTGACCCACTTAGACTCTTCAAGAGCTAATGGATCAATTTGAGTTGACTGGGTCAACCAGGTTGACCCAATGGGTAAGTCTGGGCTGGACAAATTTGGAATAATATTTGGAGACCACTGAAGGTGGTCCCCAGGTCTGGGAAAGTCATCTCAGTCAAAATCCCTATTTGAGCCCTTAAAGGCCCTGTTTGGTCAACCTGTGTTGACTTGGTCAACCAGGTTGACCTAGGGTTTGGGTTTGGGCTCAACAGATTTGAAATGACATTTCAAGACAAATGGGAATGGTTCCATGGCCTAGAGAAGTCCTTTAGGTCAAAATACCTATTTAGACCCTTAAAGGGCCTTTTAGGTCAACTGTGTTGACTTGGTCAACTAGATTGACCCAGGTCCTGGGAATGGGTTGAACAGGTTTGATTTGATATTTGAAACTTGCTGCAAGTGGTTGCATTCAATTCAGAGTTCAATTGGTTTGAAATGCCTATTTTAGCCCTATAGAGGTATTCTAGTCATTTTGGGCTTATGGACACTGGGGGCCAAAAATGAGTCCAGAAAAATGCAGTTTATTGACCAACATACCAGGATTGATTGTCTGGAAGTGACTGGAGGCTTTGGTGAGTGCTCTAAGGTCAAAAACTTCAAGGTGACAGGTCTAGTGGCATAGGCTGTAAATATTTGAAGGTTTTACAGCCTTTGGATTTTAATTCAGATTCCGGGGTTAGAGACCTCTGAATGAGCTCAAAGTTGGAGGGTAACCTCTAGAGATATGTCTTATCACTTTGCAAGTGATAGACCCTAAATCAGAGATCATTTGACTGGGTTTCAAAGTATTTGAGAAATCTTTGAAAATGGTCTTTAGGACAGAGCCTTAAGACTTAGGATTTGGGTTTGGATTTCTGGATTTGAAATGGATTTTAAATTTGAAAAATTAATATTGAAGTATCCAAATCATTAACAATCATGTGGTGATTGTTAATGAATGGATAGGGTCAAAGCTAGATCAAGGGTAGGATCAAAGTCAGGGTTGAGGTTTGAATTCTCAATTGAACTGGATCATGGTTTGAAAGAGTCTGAAGCTTGAATTGATTTGAATTTAAATTGAATGGAGTTTAGATTGATTTGATTTTTGAGTTAATCAAGGGTATGGATTAATTTGAAGTTAAGGTGGATCAAAGGGATGAATTGATTTGAGTGTGGATTGATCCTAGGATCTAGAGGAGTTCTAGGATCTGGATATGGAAGAATCTTAAGCTCTAGAGTAGGCCCTAAGGTCTGGCTCTAGGAAGGATCCTAAAGTCTAGAGTGGATCCTAAGGTCTAGAATTGGATCTGGATTCTGGAAGGATCTTAGTGACCTCATACAAAAATGAGGTCAACACCTGATCCACAGCTTACCACACATGCATTGCATTCTACTCTTCATAAGAAGGAACCCAAACCTGCTTGGGTTCCTAAATCTAACATTTAGTAATTTTGTAGGAGGGCTCTCACAAAAGGCCTCGTGTGAGTATGTGGTACCTGGACAGTGGATGCTCTCGACATATGACTGGTGATGCCAACCAGTTTGTTGTACTAGAGTCCAGGTCTGGAGGCAAGGTTACTCTTGGAGACAACACCACCAAGAAGGTGGTAGGCATAGGTATAATTGGTAATTCGAGGAACCTTATGATTGAAAATATTTTGCTTGTAGATGCATTGAAGCACAACTTGCTCAGCATCAGCAACTCTGTGACAAAGACTTCATCGTGCAATTCTTTGCAAATTCATGCATTGTAAGTTTAAGTAACAACATAATTTTGCAGGGAAAGACGATCAACAACGTCTACATGCTTGATTTAAATAACATTGAATGTGCTGCTTCATTTTGCTTAAAAATTGTGATTGATGATTCTTGGTTGTGGCACCGGAGACTTTGCATGCAAGTATGAAAACCCTTAGGAAAGTGACCCAAAAAGACCTTGTTAGAGGTGTCCCCAAACTCAAGTTTTCAAAAGACTACCTTTGTGATGCCTATCAACTAGGTAAGCAAGTCCACTCCACCTTTCATCCCATTAAGGACATTAGCACCTCTAGACCTTTAGAAGTCCTTCACATGGATTTGTTCTGAACCATTAGCACTGCCAGCCTGGGAGGTAAAGTCTATGGATTTGTGATTGTTGATGACTACTCGAGGTTCACTTGGACTAGATTTCTTTCACATAAAAATGAGTCTTTTGAGGAGTTTAAAACAATTTATACTTGGATTCAGAAAAAGCTAGGTTGTGAGATTTTGACCATCCATAGTGATCATGGGGGAGAGTTTGAGAATGAAAGATTTGGAGATTTTTGTGAGGACAAGGGGATTAGCCACAATTTTTTAGCTCCTAGGACCCAACAGCAGAATGGGGTAGCTGAAAGGAAGAACCGGACCTTGGTGGAAGCCGCTAGAGCCTTGCTTGGTGAGTATTCACTTCCAAAATACTTTTGGGCTAAAGCGGTTAACACAGCTTATTATGTGTTGAATAGGGTGAATGTTAGAGCCAGATTAAAAAAGACACCCTATGAGATCCTTAAGGGTAGGACATCCAATCTTTCCCACCTTCATGTCTTTGGTTGTAAGGTTTTTATTCACAACAATGGGAAGTCTCACTTGGGAAAATTTGATCATAAATCTGATGAAGGAGTATTCATGGGATATTCTAGTGATGGAAAATCTTTTAGGGTGTTTAACAAGAGAACTTTGATGGTGGAAGAGACAACCCATGTAGTATTTGATGAGTCTGATCCTAAGAAACATGGATTAGAAGATGATGATGTTGGAGAGATTACAAGTGGAGTAAAAAATTTGGGGAAGGGATAGAACACCAAAATTATGAAGGAGTAGAAGAAGTCACCCAAGGAGTAGAAAATTTTGATTTGGATGAAAGGGTTGGACCTTCACACACTTTACCTAGAGATTAGAGATACTCTATAAGTCACCCCAAGGATTTGATCTTAGGAGACCCTTCTAGTGGAGTTAAGACTAGACATGGACTTAGGAAGGAGGTGAACCACTCTGCCTTTATCTCAATAACTGAACCCACCACCATTAACCAAGCCCTTACTGATGAGTTTTAGATTTTAGCAATGCAAGAAGAATTGAATCAATTTGTTAGGAATGATGTTTGGGAGCTTGTAGAAAGACCTAAGGGACAAAGTGTAGTTGGGACAAAGTGGGTCTTTAAGAACAAGGTGAATGATTCAGGAGTGGTGGTTAGGAATAAAGTAAGATTAGTGGCTAAGGGATATAACCAAATAGAAGGGATAGACTTTGAGGAGACTTTTGCCCCTGTAGCTAGATTGGAAGCCATTAGAGTGCTATTAGCCTTTGTCTATTATAAAGGATTTAAGCTTTTTCAAATTGATGTCAAGAGTGCCTTTTTAAATCGGGAAATAAAAGAAGATGTGTTTGTAGAACAACCCCCAAGTTTTGAGAGTTCCCAATTTCCAAATCATGTTTTTAAATTAAAAAAGGCTTTGTATGGTTTAAAGCAGGCACCAAGAGCTTGGTATGAGAGGCTTAGCACATTCTTACTAGAGAGGGAGTTTGTCAAGGGGAGCGTAGACACCACCCTTTTTCTTAGGAGAGTTGGAGATGATTTACTCATTGTTCAGATTTATGTGGATGATATACTCTTTGGATCTTCTAATAATAAATTGTGTGATAATTTTTCTAAAACAATGAGTAGAAAGTTTGAGATGAGTTTGATGGGAGAGTTGTCATACTTTTTGGGATTTAGCATAAAATAATTGGAGGATGGAACCTTTTTAAATCAAACAAAATACATAAAGGATATTTTGAAGAAATATGAGATGGATAAAGCCGAGCCAATTAATCCTCCCATGACTTCTAGTGCTCCATTGGATAAGGACCCAAGTGGTAAATCTGTTGATCAGAAGAAGAATAGAGGCATGATTGGATCTTTACTTTACTTGACTGCGAACCAACCTGATATAATGTTTAGTGTTTACCTTTGTGCAAGATTTTAAGATGACCCTAAGGAGTCCCATATGACTGCTGTTAAGAGAATTTTTAGATACCTTTTGGGGACACAAGGCTTAGGAATTTGATACCTTAGACACAGCACTTCTTTTGAGATTATTGGATTTTCTGACTCTGATTTTGCAGGATGCAAGGTGGATAGAAAAAGCACTTCAAGAACTTGTCAATTCATTGGATAGTCTTTGGTCTCTTGGTCTAGCAGGAAACAAAACTCTGTTGCACTTTCCACTGCTGAAGCTGAGTACATCGCTCTTGGAAGTTATGTGGCCCAAGTCCTTTGGTTGAGACAACAGGTATTAGATTTAGGATTACCTGTAGGCACCATCTCAATCTTTTGTGACAACACTAGTGCCATATGCATCTCTAAGAATCCTATCCAACATTCAAGGACTAAGCACATTGACATTAGGCATCACTTCATTAGAGATCATGTGACTAAGGAAGACATTGAGTTACACCATGTGACAACTGAAAATCAATTGTCTGACATCTTTACTAAACCACTGGCCTTCGACACTTTCAGTTCTTTAAGGACCAGATTGGGTGTGATTGACATAAATGCATGAAACTTGATCTTTTAGTTACTTTCTTTTGCTTTTGTGTTTTTATTTTTAGTTTTTAGTGTGTTTTACTTTCTTTTGCCTCTTTTTTTTCTCTTTTACTTAGTTTTCAAAATCATCGCTGAAATGATAACATATTCCATGCCCTTGTTTTTTTGAAAAATTGTAGTTAATGTATTTTTCATCTCTCAATCTCTTAGATGGTAAAAATATTTTATGATTGTCTCTTTCTCTAACCTATTTTAGTGGCATAGTTTTCTTTTCTAATCAAAAATCTATTTCAAATTAAAGATTGTGTATGAAATTAAGATCTTTTCTTAAGCTTGCTGAAGCAAATCTATCTTGTATTTATAATGTTTAAAGTTTTTTTGTCACATCAAGACCCCTCGTCACTCTTGTCTTTGATTATTGATTCTATTTGGGGTAATTCTTCCCTATGTTAGAAAGAGAGCTCCTATTCTCTAATATCTGAGAAGATATATTCACAACTAAGATTTTTTAAGAGGTTATAAAAGAGAATGTAGCTTGAAAAAATAAAATAAAAAATAATAAAAAAAATTTGGTCAATGATGCCAACAAAAGAAGCGCAATGACGCCAAAATGGAAAATCTATAAAAAGATGCCAAAAGCGCCACTAAATTGACAAGAGGCATAAAATGAGCCCACTCAAAAGCAAGCTATTCTCTCTTTTTAAATCTTTTAGAGCTTAGAAGTTTTGGTTCTCAAAGACTTAATTTCAATTGTTCTGCGATCGTGACAGATTTACTTTGGTTCATTATTTTATAAAGATAGTTTTTTCTTAAACCAAGTGATGGATGGATTCTTTTTCTCATATTCAATTAATTCTTTGAGTTAGGTCATTGATTTCAAAAGACGATTCTACCCTAAGAAAACGTCTGAGCTAAGGGTAACCATGACCAGATATTCTACTATTCTATGGATTGTTGAGATTGTTAACTCATTAACCCACAAGTTTTTAAATCAATCACATGGAATACTACATCATTTTCATGCCTTGGTTAAAAAAAAATGTTGTGATTTGCTATTGTTCTTTTGTGTTCCCTCCTCCTTTTTGATATGTCAAAATGGAAGAAGTTTATGATGTTTTTTTACACTTGTCAATCCTGAAATTTTACTGCTAATTGTCTTCGTAGTGTTTTTCCATCATCAAAAAGTGGGAGATTATTACAAATCTATTTTCATGATTTATGTTTTGATGATTGACAAACACTATTGATTTTCTTGGACTGCCTGTTACTTCTAACTTTTTAAGAATCGAAGATCGAACAAACAAACGAAGCCTGTTCAAGATTGCGTAGGTCTAGGGTTAAGTCAGTCTGTACTTTGTTTTTTTTTTCTTCTTGAGTCTTTTTGTAATGGTCAAAGAGGCTGATGCTAAGTAACCCTACACACACACACACTTGAGAGACTTAGAATTTTTGTTTTTACTCATATCGGCCAGGATGATATTTAGATCATCCTGGATGATTAGGCTTAAAACAGAAAGTCTAATTAAGGATTCTTAATTAAGGTAGCTGTCATTAACAGATCATCCTGGACGATACGTGTATCGGCCAGGATGATAAGCTCAAAATAGAAAGGAGTTGCCGCCATAGACAATTAAGGTATACTATATTTTTTAATAATCGGCCAGGACGATATTCACAAATTATGCCTTAATTAATTAGGAAATCAAGGGAGTAATTAAGGATGATTGATATGATCATATCGTCCTGGACGATCGCAGGATCAGCCAGGATGATCTATTCAAAAACCTTTGTCAGTTCAGGACGATAAATATCGGCCAGCTTGAATTCAGGGCGATGCTCTGGACAATTTTCCTCTGATTTGAACTGATCGGCCGAG
Source organism: Dendrobium nobile (assembly GCA_022539455.1). NCBI lineage: Eukaryota > Viridiplantae > Streptophyta > Magnoliopsida > Asparagales > Orchidaceae > Dendrobium > Dendrobium nobile. The sequence continues at coordinate 6,654,066 of CM039731.1, forward strand.
ATAATCGTGAGATCGGCCTGGATGATCAAGCCAATTTTAAATCGTCCAGTTTGCATTCAGGGCGGTGCTCTGGCCGATCTTCTGAGATTTGTACTGATCGGCCTGGCCGATGTCCATATCAGCCTAGATGATATTGTCGGCAACTTGCAATTAATGAGCTCCTTTGAAGCTCTTCTATTTAAGAGCTCTTGTTCATTGTTTTGAACAATCTTTTGCTACTGCCTTGACCTGAGAAGGCCTTGAGGAGAGAAAGAGAGAGAGGGACAGAGAGAGGATCTTGTGAGGGGGAGCTTGTGAGGGGATTCACAAGGGTTGCTTTAAGGATCGCTCTGCTTCTTCTTCGTCTAAAGTTTCTCGTCCGTGGAAGGGTAGGTAGAGGTAAGGAGTCATCATCTGGTTGTGGTTCTCTGCCAGATTCAGGAGGAAGCAAAAGTAGATAGGTTCTCTGCCTTGCCGGGGTGATAAAAGGACTTCTTTGTGAGGGCTTCTCTGCTTAGCCGTGGGGGCTAAAGGAGAGACACGTTTTATAATGCAGTACTTGGAGGGTGCCTCCAAGGAGTGGACGTAGGTCAAGTTGACCGAACCACTATAAATTTATGTGTTCTTATTTCTTGCTTCTGCACTTTAATTTCCGCGTTTATTTCTCTCGTGGTGTGATTTTAGTTTATGTGACTTTCGTTCTTTGTGAATTTTTTTTTTTAAAATACCAATTCACCCCCCCCCCCTCTTGGTTAGCTTGGGCCAGTTTTATAGGGTTTGACATCCCTAACGAACTTTCACTCTTGACGTGCACTTACAGACTGATGCAATCCTAGTCTACCTAATTTTGAGCTTGCTTGATTTGTAATTGACCTTGTGGACCTAAAATGTTAGTATGTACGACAGTCGTAGAAAAAATAGAAGTGTCAGAGATGTTTACTATCATCAAAATTATAATTCTTGAATCCAGATTTTTAATAATCTCCACCTTTTTTATGATGGCAAATAAAAAATAATTTAAGCAATTTAATTGAAACATCACAAGAAAAATAATATGAATCAAGAAGTTTAAATTTTAAAGATACATACTAAATAGAAAATAGTACAACGAAGCAATAAATAACACTACCACTACTCCCCCTTTTGATATTACAAAAAGGAGGGAACTAAAAAGAAGAAACATAACAGAAACTACCAAAAAGAAACAAAGTAATCACGTAAAACAAAACAAGAAAATAAATTACAAGTAGGACGACCCCTGATAATCAGAAGGAGGTGGTGGTGGTGGCTAAAAGAAGCTATAAAGAGTAGCAAACTCCTCCCCAAACCAGGCCATATCCTGGTCGTGCTTCTACTGCTGGTGTGCCATGTATGAGTAAAAAAGAGCAACATCCTCTACATGTTGCTCCTCCTGTGCAGCAACATAGGAGTTGAACCGAGCCTTCCATTGGTCGAACCGCTCCACCAGTTGATCCAATTGTGACTGCAGACAGAGAAGAGCAGGTGCTAGAAAAGGTGTAAGAGCCACCTCCTCCTCAGCTCCCTCAGCATCCTCGTGTTCTAGGTGGAGATGAGTGCTATGAAGAATGTGGAAAGAGCTTTTGGTGTAGAAGGTAGGCTAAACATTTGGTGGGGTAGGGTACAGAAGGTTGCACTTGGATTCCAGAACATAGGCTATGATTTGCTCGAGGGCAAGGTTAGGCTTCCTTCTATGTCCTAGATCCCTAATGCTCGTAAGGTGCTCAATATAACAAAAAGGAAGATAAATAGCATTCAATTCTTGATGAGCCACAATATAGAAAGTGGTGATCAAAAGGAGTGGAGTAATGTGAACACGATAACAAGCTTTAAGAATAATTGATGTTCGAAGAACATGTTGGATTGTCCTAGAATCCTTGACTAAGGTGCAAGATGCCCCATCATGATAAGAAATAAACGTGTTTCACAAAAGTTTATTGGCCTGAGCTAAGTCAAAATTAGGATCTTGAGACAAGATGTGAAGCTTATCTCCAGTGGTGGACAATTGAAGGAATTCATGACAATCTTGATACATGAGTTTTATAGGATGCTTATTGACATAAGACTAAAGTGCAATGTAGGCAGAGTTAATTTGGAGGCTAGTAAAAAATTCAAAAAGTAATTTGGAATTACAAGGGATGGCGAGGGAAAGGATGAACGTGAGAGAGGTGTGCGCAAAAAGGTTAAGAACATGGTAAGAAAGCATAGGTGGATTGACAGTCCGGGATAAGGAGATCTTAGCTATTTTGTAATGCAGGTAGGCAGCTTGGTCAGCCACCTCAGTGAAAAAGGGTCAACGTTGGCCCTCGAGGAGATTCTAGTAGACATACGGGATCGCTTCCCACCTGCTATGAACATGAAAAATAGAGAAAGAATGAGAGCAAAGATGAATGGAGGGGTTTGGGCTAGAAAAGAAACTTTTGAAAGAAATAGTTTATAAAGAAATGGACTGATCATCCAAGACAATCACATAATCATCCAGGACAATCAGGTGAAATTATTGTGTCTGGGATGATTGGTCCAAAAGGCAGTTATATCATCCAGGATGATCAAACTTCATCCGGGATGGTAAGATAGAGGAGATTATCCCGAGGAGTCATTCCGGATGACCATTGAAAAAATAGGTCATCTAGGACGATTGATAATAATGGATTACACTAGTTGAATTTAAAATGTGTAACGACTTTTACAACATGGATCGTCTAGGATGAATAAGTGGATTGTCAAGGACGATTACCAATAATATAGCAAAAATTGAGAAGATCGTCTAGGATGAGGAAGATCATCCAGGACGATTACAAATATTTGAAGCATAATATGATCAGTTCATCTAGGACGATCAAAAATAGGAAAGTCATATCAACCATTAGATGGAATTCTAAGAGTGGATTGAATGTATCATCCAGGATAATATGAATAACATCCAGAACGATGTGACCAAAGATTGAAATTTTGATGGATTGAGATGATCAGAGAAGGCCCAAAAACATAAAAACCAACATTAAAAGATAAAGATAAAAATAAAATAACAAAAAAAGATGATAAAAAGGGCAGAAGGAACGAAAACAAATGGTTTTTTTTTATCAATGCATGAATATAATAAATTCTCCTAAAGATTGAAATAAAAATTTATAAGAATCAATAAGTTAATATCGTCAAAATCCAAAAAATGATGGAATAATTGATCTTCTTAGCCCTAGCTCGTACTTCTCATAGTGCAAATCATTTTTTGAAAATAAAGATCTAACTCAAAAAATTAATTGGATAAGAAAAAGAGATTCATTAAAAACTTGGTTTTAGAAAAATATCATATAAAATAATATATCAAAGTAATTAGTCACAATCATGAATTTTGACCACAAGCCCTTGAAAATATCAAGTGACACATGAATTCTTCTAAGATTTAATGGTTTGAAAGAGAACGAAGCTTGATTTTTGTGGGCACATTTTATGTCTCTTGTCAATTAATTTGTGCACTTTGTGCATCTTTTAATTTTTGATATACTTTGTGCATCTTTCAATTTTTTTTTCTTTTGTCAGTCATTGCACATCTTTTTAGTTTTTCTTTTTTTTTTTGGGCTCATTTTATGCCCTCGTCACTTTTGCAAGTTAGATCCCTTTTGAAACTTTTAAATACTCTTAGTGAGAGAATATCTTCCATATATTAGAGAACAAAAACTAACTCTCTAATATAAGGAAGATTAAAATACAAAGCAGAATCAAATTAATATAATAAATGTATAGATAAGATTATGAAAGCTTGAAATTAATTTAATGACTTTGAACATTATTTATATAAGATAGATTACTATAGGAAGATAGAAAAGATCTCAATCGCAAAGTCCAACTGATAATTTGAGATAGACTTTTGTTTAGAAAAGAAAATTACACCGCTAAAAGAAGTTAGAGGAAGGGAAACAATCAATGGTGTTTCTTCCTTTAACTGATTTAGGGATGTCATTCATTGACTACAAATTTTCAAAAATAAAAATAAGGCACAAATATCATTTTAGTAGTGATCAAAAAAAAAAAGAGAAAAGAAAAAAGAAGAATAAAAAAATTACAAAAATGAAAACATGAAAAGAATAATAAAAATAAATAATTAAAACTAAATTCAACATAAAGAAAAGAAAAGAACAAACAATAGATCGAAAGATAAAATTTAGAAATTAGTAAGCATCAAGTTCATGCATTTATGTCAACCACACCCAATGAGGTTCTTAAAATGCTGAATGCATCGAAGACCAGTGATTTAGTGGTTTAGTAATGATGTCAGCTAGTTGATTAATAGTTGCCACAAGGTTTAACTCAATTTCTCCTTGGTCACATGGTCTCCAATGAAGTGGTGCCTTATGTCAATGTGTTTGGTCCTTGAATGTTGGATAGGATTCTTAGAAATGCAGATAGCACTAGTGTTATCATAGAGGATTGAAATTATACCTATATGTTATCCTAAATCTAGAATTTATTGCTTCAATAAAAGGAATTAGGCCACACAACTTCCTGAGACAAAATATTTAGCTTTAGTACTAGAAACAGCAACATAGTTTTGTTTTATACTGGACTAGGAGACCAAAGACTATCCTATGAATTGGTAAGTCCCAAAAGAGCTCTTTCTATCCCCCATACACCCTGCAAAATTATAATCATAATATCCAATAATCTCAAAAGAAGTGTTGTGCATAGGATACCAGATTCCTAAGTTTTAGGTCCCTAAGAGATATCTAAGAATTCTCTTAACTGTAGTGAGGTGAGATTCTTTAGGGTTAGCTTGAAATCCAACACAGAGATAAACACCAAACATTATATCAGGTCAGCAAGAAGTCAGGTAAAGTAAAGATCCAATCATCCCTCTATGCATTTTTTGATAAACAGATTTTCTATTTGGGTCCTTGTCAACCTGAACACTGGAGGTTATGGGAGTACTTATTGGCTTGGCTTTATCAATTTCATATTTCTTTAAGATGTCCTTTATGTACTTTGATTGATTTAAAAATGTTCCATCATCCAATTATCTTATACTAAACCCCAAAAAGTAGGACAACTCTCCAATCATAATTATCTCAAATTTCTTACTCATTATTTAGAAAATTTATCACATAGCCTTTTATCATAAGATTCAAAAAGTATACATCAACATAGATATGAATAATGAGTAATTCATCTTCTACATTCCTCAGAAAAAGGTTGGTGGCTACGCTCCCCTTAACAAACTCCCTCTCTAGTAAGAATGTGCTAAGCATCTCATACCAAGCTCTTGGTGCCTATTTTAATCCATATAAGGCATTGTTTTAATTTATAAACATGATTAGGAAATTGGGAACTATCAAAACTTGAGGGTTTCTCTACAAACACATTATTTTTTATTACCACATTTAAAAAGGCACTCTTGACGTCCATTTGGAAAAATATAAATCCCTTATAACAAGCAAATGCTAGTAGCACTCTAATGGCTTCCAATCTAGCTATAGGGGCAAAGGACTCCTTAAAATTAATCCCTTTTATTTAGTTGTACCCCTTAGCCAGCAATCTTACCTTATTCTTAACCACCACACCAAAATTATTCATCTTATTCTTAAAGACCCATTTGGTTATAATTACACTTTGTCCCATTGGTCTTTCTACAAGCTCCCAAATATTATTTCTAACAAATTGGTTTAATTCCACTTGCATGGATAAGATCCAAAACTCATCAGACAGGGCTTGATTGAAGTTGGTGGGTTCAGTCATTGAGATAAAGGCTTAGTGGTTCACTTCCCTTCTAAGTCCATGCCTAGTTTTAACACCTTCAGAAGGGTCTCATAAGATCAAATCTTTAGGATGACTCAAAAAATATCTCCAATCTCTAGGCAATGTTTGTTTAGGTTCTACCCTTTCCTCCAAATTTGTATTTTCTACTCCTTGGGTAATCTCACCTACTCCTTCAGTATTTTAGGGGGATCTACCCTCTTCTCCAAATTATCAATTCCTTGGGAAATCTCTCCAACTTCATCTTCATTCTAAACTCTAGACTTTTTAGAGACAGATTCATCAAACACTACTTGAGTAGTCTCTTCCACTACTAATGTCCTCTTATTAAACACCCTAAAGTATTTCCCTACACTTGAATATCTTAAGAATACTCCTTCATCAAAATTTTGTCTTAAATTTTCTTAAGCGTGACTTCCCATTATTAAGAATAAAAACCTTACAACCAAAGACATGGAGGTGGGAAAGGTTGGATGAACTACCCTTAATGATTTCATAGGGTGTCTTATCTAATTTTGCTCTAACATTCACCTTATTTAACATATAACAAGCTATGTTTACCGCTTCAGTCCAAAAGTATTTTGGAAGTGAATACGCAATAGGCATGGCTCTAGCGAACTCAACTAAAGTTCTATTCTTCTTTTCAGCTACCCCATTATTCTAAGGGGTCCTAGGAGCTGAGAAGTTATGACTAATACCTTTATCCTCACAAAAGTCTTCAAATATATCATTTTCAAATTCTGCACCATGGTCACTATGGATGGTAAAAATCTCCCAACCTAGCATTTTTTGAATCCAAGTGAACAAGTATCTAAACTCATTAAAAGACTCACTTTTATGTGACAGAAATTTAATCCAAGTGAACCTCAAGTAGTCATCGATAATCACAAATCCATAGACTTTCCCCCCTAAGCTTGTAGTGCTAATGGGTCTAAACAAATCCATTTGAAGGACTTCTAAAGGTCTAGAGGTTCTAATATCCTTATTTGAATGGAAAGAGGATTAGACTTTCTTCCCTAGTTGGCAGGCATCACACAGGTGGTCTTTAGTGAACTTAAGCTTGGGGACACTTCTAACTAGGTCTTTTTGGGTCACATTCATAAGGGTTTTTATACTAGCATGATATAACCTTATGTGCCATAACCATGACTCATCAGCGATAATTTTTAAGAAAAATGAAGCAGCATATTCAATGTTATTTAAATCAAGCATGTAAACATTGTTGATCCGCTTTTCCTACAAAATAGTATTATTATTCAAACTAATAATGCTTGTATTTTCCAAAAAAAATTATGATGAAGCCCTTATCGCATAGCTAACTAATGCTTAACAAGTTGTGTTTCAGTCCATCTACAAGCAAAACATTTTCAATCAAAAGATTCTTGGAGTTTTCGATTATATATGTGCCCACCACATTCCAGGTGGTGTTGTCTCCAAGAGTGACCTTACCTCCAGCCATGGCCTCCAATGAAATGAATTCATTGGCAACTCCAGTCATTTGTTGTGAGCATCCACTGTCTAGGTACCACATGCTCTTATGAGGTCTTTTGTGAGAACACTCCTACAAAATCATCAAACATTAGATTTAGGAACCCAAACAAGTTTGGATCCCTTTTTATAGAAATAGAAATGCAATACATATGTGTTATGCTATGAATCATGCAATCTATGTCTCCATACCCAATGTGTACTATGATGAATAGTGCACGTGTGTGAAACGTGTCCTAGCATGTCATATAAAAAACATCTAACACCAGGAAAAGGGTTTACTAATCTATTCAAGCTATAGTACCTCTTCCTAGGTTTCAAAACCTTTGGATTTAGATCAGGTGTGGGTGTAGTCCTATTTTCCTAAAGTGCTTTTTATTCATTTTTAATTAGAACAATTATTACGTCCTCTGACCTGACGTAGAGGTACGTTCGGCCGCCAATAACATGTCGCCACGTGCTCTTACTCTTTACCATGCGGCCAGACGACTTAACCTAGAGCGGAACCCGAGAATGCTATGTTCGCGATTTTCTCGGTATTGCTCGGTATTTGCTCGGTATTGCTTTGCAAAAATGAGAAATACCGCTCTGTGAAGATCAAAACAATACATATACCGAGTTGTATCGAGTTTTTCTACAACTCGGTACAACTCGGTACAACTCGGTATTTGCTTAGGATTTTCTTGGTATTGCTAGGGATTTGCTTGGTATTGCTAGGTATTTGCTCGGTATTGCTAGAAAAAACTTGGTACAACTCGGTTCAACTCGATACAACTCAGTATTGCTTAGGATTTGCTCGGTATTGCTAGGGACTGCTCGGTATTGCTAGGTATTTGCTCGGTATTGCTAGAAAAAAACTCGGTACAACTCGGTACAACTCAGTATTTGCTCAGGATTTGCACGGTATTTCTAGGTATTTGCTCGGTATTGCTAGAAAAAACTTTGTACAACTCGGTACAACTCAGTATTTGCTCAGGATTTGCTCGGTATTGCTAGGGATTTGCTCGGTATTGCTAGAAAAAACTTGGTACAACTCGGTATTTGCTAGGTATTTGAAATATATCCAAAAGGTGATGGGATGTTGTTCGGCTCGTCAAGGATTTAAAAAAACGCACGTGCGAGAACCCAAAAAACAGTGGGTCGGGTCAGCGACTTTTCTTCATGCCACATGGCGCTAAAATATTGGTGGCCGGACTTAGAGGAGCATACGTTCATCGGACCAAATAAAAGTTCTTTTAATTGAGGTGTGGGATGCTTTCAATGATTCATGCTCAATGAACAACTTAGAATGCTTTTTATTTAACTCATCAAGTAATGACATGTGATTGCTATCAATTGTGGCGTGATCTTTAAGTAAAATTTCATTCTCTTTTTTCAAATTTAAAAGTTTCAATTTCAAGCTAGCATGCAATTTCTTAAGTTTCCTATATGATTCATGAATTTGTTCAAAACCTTTAAGTAATTGATTGTAGGTTAGTTCACATACCTCTTCTTGGTCAGATTAACCAAGATGATCATCCACCATCAAGCACAAGTTTGAAGTCTCCTCCTCAGCTTAAGTCTTAGAGGATTTGAATGCATAATCCACTCAGAACACTTTTTGAAACTGCTTCTTATCCTTGTCCTTTTAGAAGTTGGGTTTCTCCTCACCCTTCTCCTTGCTTGGGTGAGCCTTAAGTGTAAGACAATTAGCTCGTACATGTCTTGGCTTCCTATGTTCAAAGCAAACCATATCAGAAGAACTTTTAAAATTTTTTCTACCCTTACCTTTATTCCACTTTTGATGGTGCTTTTGCTTCTTCCTTAGAAATCTTTGAATTGCCTCATAATTAAGACAACATCATCGCTTTCATAGCCAGGAAAATTAGTGTCTGTATCGTTAGCCTTTATCGCCATAGTTTTCTCCTTATTTTTCTCACATGCATCAAGTTATCTTTGGTTCACTCCTTGCTCGTAAGCAATTGAGTGGTCCAAGTAAGATATCAACAAAATAAGTATTCAAATCCTTATATTCAATTATTGCAGTAATATTAACATAAAAAAAGAAGGTAAGGATCTCAAAATTTTATTAACTTTTTCATAGTTAGTGAGCTTTCTTCCTAAGTCATGCAGTGAGGTGACAATTTGAGTTAACATAGTATACATGTCAAATATTGATTTAGTAGGTTTCATGCAAAAAAGATTATACTCATGCAACAAAATATTCAACCTAGGTTGCTTAACTTCATTTGTTCCTTCATTAGTAATACATAGTCTATCAAAAATTTCTTTACTAGTAGCATAAGTTGAGACGCACATGTAATCTTCTGATTTTAAAGCAAAGAAAAAACTGTTCAAGCATTTTGCATTAAGTTGTGCTAAATCTCTATCATCAAAAGTCCATTCAATAAAAGAAAGTTCAATTTTAATGCCATTAATTTCACGTCATGGAGGTGAATAACCTTCTTTAACAAGCATCCATATATGATAATCAATCGATTATAAAAATGTTAACAAGAAAGTTTTCCAAAAATCAAAAGAAATATTTCCAAACAAAGGTGGTCGAGTAATAGAGTTCTCTTCCACAGTATTAGGATTACCGTAGTTAGCCATGGATCAAAATTCAAAATTTTTCAAAAACTCAATTTTATGAATCTCACTCTGATACCACTTGAATCTTTCACGGTATTAGGATTACCGTAGTTAGCCATGGATCAAAATTCAAAAATTTTCAAAAATTCAATTTTGTGAATCTCACTCTGATACCACTTGAAAGTTCATTAGGGATGTTAAGCCCTTATGAACTAGGCTGAGGCTAACCAAGAGAAAGGGGGGGGGGGGGGGGGGGGAGGAATTGGTGTTTTAAAAAATTTTTAAATAAAAAATATAATCTTAAACCAAACCAAAATTCACCACAAGAAAATGAAAGTGCAGAAATTAAATGTGGAAAAGTAGTCAGAACAAACACACCGAAATTTATAAGGGTTCGATCAACTTGAGCTACATCCAGTCCCTAGAGCATCTCCTCCGGGTATTGCACTAAACTTAGTGACTCTCATTTTATTCCCACAACAAGGCAGAGAATCTTGTACAAACCTCCTTTCCACTGACACCAGTGAGTCAGAGAACCCAACTCCTTTTGCTTCTTCCTGAAGCAGGCAGAGAACCTCGATTAATTGGTTAAGTAGACCTCTCTCAAACCTCCAAGGAACCAAGGAAGATGACTTGCGAGGACGACTCAAATCCTTTGTTGGAGAAACTTTTGTAAAACCCCTCACAAACTCCCCCTCATAAGATCCTCTCTCTCTGTCTCTCTCTCCATTACTCTCTCTCTCCTTTTGGCTCTCTCTGGTCAAAATAGCAGCAAAAGATGCAATCTTGGGTAAACAAGAGGTCTCATAAAGAAGAGCTCCAAATTTCTCTTAATTGTAACAAACTGACATAATCGTCTAGGACGATCGATGGACCATTCTTTACGATTAGTATAAATTCACTAAATTAGCCAGGATGATCTGAGAGAGTATGGACAATTAAAGGACTTGTTTGTCTGATCATCCAATATAATATAACATCATCATGTATGATTAGTTCAAAATCATTGAGTATCATCCAAGACATCTCCCTGATTGCATATCTAGATGATGGAAAATTAAACAGGTCGTTCATGACGATTTCAAGATTACCACAGATGATAATATCAAAATATCAAATATCATCCATAACATCGCCCTGATTACATGTCTAGACGATGGAAAAATAACTGATTGTCCGGGATGATTTGGAATCATCTCGGATGATTAGTGCAAAATAATACACATAATCCAGAACATCGTTCTGGTCGTCTAGGAAGAAACTAAGGTTTGTTTAATTGATCATCTTGGATGATACGATCGAGCAATCAAACCTTAATTACTTTATGTAATTACCAAATTGATTTAGGCATAATTGCACTTCATCATCCAGGATGATATCTTGGATGATGTCCAAAAATAAAACATGCCTAAAAAGATCTAGCGGCTGATTCTTTCTTATTTGAGCCAATCATCCAGGTCAATGCTAATATCATCCATATTGATTTTCTTAATTGTGACTACCTTAACGTGGATGCCATAATTAAGATTTCTATTTTTAACTGATCATCCAAAATAAATTTGGGATCGTCCCGGATGATGTGATCAAAAACAAAAAACTCTAAAAATAGACATAATTTTTCCCTGAGTGTGTGTGTGCAAGGTTACTTTGCATCAGGATCCACTTTGTTATAATTGACTCAAGAAAAGGCAAAAACCCTTAACGTGTACTTACAGACTGACTCACTCTTAGTCTACCAAATTTTGAGTTGGCTTGATTTGTATTTAACCTTGTGGACCTGAAACATTAGTATGTAAGGCAATCGTAAAAAAATAGAAGTGTTAGAAATGTTTTATATCATCAAAATTATAATTCCTAAATTAACATTCACAACATCTTTCATAAAGACTGGATAACATGGATTTTATGCACCTAAGTGGTTAGCTGGCTAACATTTTCAAGCATAATATAAGCCCAAATGCTTTAGCTAAGACATGGGTATTAGTGTTGGGTGTAGAATACTAAACCCACCTTAAATTTATGGTTCAAGGCTATTATACTTGGTGTCTCATAGTACACCTCATGGGTGGGCAAGTCTCCTTTTCGTTAGGAGCTATAAATCCTACCTATCTGCATCACATGGATGACACCACCTCATCCTTCCCCTTTGTATGCTTTGAGTGCGTTGTTCTTCTTTTCTCCAGTTTCCTTTTTAGTTCCTTAGTCCCTCTGGATGTTAATGTGAACCATGCATGCTGAATAAGCCCTCTTGAATTATTTCTTTCTCTTTGATTAGGATTTCCTACTCTCCCTTATATGCAAATCCCTTATTTTGGAAAGAATAATATCAGATGCTTAATCTAGAGTATTCTTGAGCTCTTGCTTGAGATGTAATTAACCACGGGGGCTTCCGCCTGTGAAAAATGTAATTCTACTATCAAATAAACCCCACTCGAGTTGATGTATCGGGTGGGGGAAACCTATTATTTCGATCAGGTCGTGTATATATTTATACATCGAGGTGCATTGGTGAGAGCCGCTATCCTCAATGGTTAATCGTATGTGTGATCTAATATTTCCTTCCATTGACCCACTTGTGGAGAATACGGAGGCCTACTATTATCTTGTCCTTCGGGATGGTACGGTCGTATACCCTATGCACTTTTTCCCCTATACGGAGTTGTCCTTTCATAGGCCTACAGGTTTTTAGTGACCACGGTAGGACTCGTTTCTTTCTACATCTTTGGATCCTATAATATTCTTTATTGTGTGTAGTCCAGGATTTATACTCCTTTGATTAGGTATGTCCTACTCTTAGTTAGGATCTTTTCATAGTTAAGTTTCCTTTTATCTAGGGTGTCCCTTATCTGTGGTCCCTTTCCTTCAGGCCTTCTTGGTCATTCCGTACCTTATAAATTCACTTCTTTTCTCATGGTTTCCACTTTTACTAATTCTTTCAAATTCTTTTCTTCTTTCATTGGAAGCAATGCCATGCCTTCCCGTGCTTCTTCTATGACTTTTTACTTTGGCTCAGATGCACAAGTGACTCTCTATTAGTCCCTAATAGCTAGTTCACCAATTGTAGGGATCACATTTAGTTCCTTCGTAGACTCGGCTTTCATCACTCTTGACGGACCGACCCTGGCTAAGGCTGTTTCCTTCTCCACTCCCTAGAGTTGAGGTCACACAGCCATGTGCCCCTTTGGATGACTAGTGGCTCGGCGGACATCCCGGGCACATGCTCGTCCTAAACGTATTCCTTATGTAGCCATTGCACCCTTTTGTTAGAATGCTAGTGCCTAGAACACTCCCGATTCTTCCCACTCATCCAGTAGTTAGGCATCCTGCACCTACCGTACCTATTGTGCATGCTACTGTAACCCCTTAATGCTTGCAGCTAGTTGTTGCTCCTCCTATTATTCCAGCAAAGGCAGCTTGAGTTTGGGTTCTTCCTCCTTCCTCTGGGAAGAGGGGTACCTAGACTGAGCCTCTGTCGCCTTCTTCCCATCGGGGTTCAGTGTTCGCTCGGCTCTCTCACCCTGAGACTGTTGAGTAGACCCCAGCTCCTCCTTTAGCTCTTATTTTCCCTGTCTCTTAGGAAGTGGGTCCATCTTTATCCTTGGGAGAATGGCCAAGAGGAGTAGAAATAGAAGACTTTATTTGGTTGCATCTAAGGCATATAGACAGAGGATGGCAGAGGTAGTAACTCACCACGATCCTGTTCACAGGAGAGTGGTCCCCATGCAGTGGGAACCACAACCAATTTCAGTTTCACCTACCCTAGAGATTATAGTAGTGCTTGAGATAGAAGTGATCCAAGGAGGATGCTTCTCTCCACTAGCAAATAGTGGTGATAAGGAGGATGTCACTTACATTCCGGCAACCCTTCATGTTATCACTACTTTACCCCGAGCTAGTGTCCCTAGGGACGATGCTGCTTGAACCCCCTCTCAGAGGATTTGGAGTATCATTTGCCTAGCATAAGGTCGGGGACCTAAATTGGGAGAGGTTACTTTGTTAGATCTCTCAGGAGTCTGTTTAGTTTTAGAGGCAGACATTAAGGTAGAGATATAGGTAGCAGAGAGGACAACAACCTAGGTAGCCTATTAGTTTAGTTTCATCGGTATGACCATAGACAGTTGCTCCTAGTGTTGGATGACCCCCACATCATCATAGACTGAGAAAGTAGTTGGAACCTGCTCAACTTCAGATTACTTTAATGGTTGTGGACCCTTAGAAGTAAGTTATGTTGCTAATCTGGATTGAAATATTATAATTTTAATGATAGTAAACATTACTAACATTTCTATTTTTTCTACTATTGCCCTACCTACTAATGTTTCAGGTCCATAAGATCAGTTGCAAATCAATCCAGCTCAAGATTTAGTAGATTAGGACTAAGTCAGTTAGTAAGTGTTTTTACCTTTCCTTGAGTAAAATGTAACAAAATGGATCCTTATACTAAGTAAACTTGCACACACACACACTCAGGGGGAAAAATTATGTCTGTTTTAGAGTTTTCTATTTTGATCATATCGTCCAGGATGATCCAAAATCGTCCTGGATAATCAGTTAAAAATATAAACCCTAATTAGGGCATCATGATTGAGGTAGCTAAAATTAAGCAAATTGTTCTGTACGATATTAGCATCGTGCTAGACGATATGCTCAAATAAAAAAGATCAGCCACCAACTCTATTAGGCATGTTATTATTTTTAGATATTATATAAGACATAATCCTAGACGATGCATTACAATTATGCCTAAATTATTCTAATGATTAATGAAAGTAATTAAGGTTTGATTAATCGGTCATATTATCCGGGAAGATCGCATGATCATCTTAGAAAATCAGCTAAACAAACCTTAGTTTCTTCCTAGATAAACATAATGATGTTCTAGACAATATGTATTGATTTGAGCAAATCATACAGGATGATCGAAGAATCATCCTAGAAGATCAGTTATTTTTTCATCTTCCAATATGAAAAGTCTAGCCAAATAAAGCGATGGTCTAGACAATACTTGACATTTTGAACTAATCATACATGACGATATACCCATCATCATGGATGATCAGAATAAACAAATCAACTAATCATCCAGTTTCCCCCAGATCGTCTTGGCTAATTAAGCTAAATTTATACTGATCGTATAGGACAATCCGTCGATCGTCCTGTACATTCTTTGTTAGTTTTTTATAATTTAGAGCAAATTTGAAGCCCTTCTATACAAGATCTCTTGTTATTCAAGATGTGATTTTTTACTGTTGTGCTGACCTGAGAGAGCTAAGAGGAGAGGGAGAGCTTAGGAGTGAGAGAGGATCTTGTGAGGGGGAAATTATGAGGGTTTCACAAAAGTTGCTCCAAGAAAGGATCCAAGTCATTTTCTCTAGTCATCGTCCCTGGTTCTTTGGAGGTTTCTGAGAGGTTTACTTCAGTGATTAATCGAGGTTCTCTGCCTTCTTCTAGAGGAATCGAAAGGAGTCATGTTCTCTGCCTGCTTCAGGAGGAAGCGAAAGGAGTTGGGTTCTCTGACTCATCAGGGTCGGTAGAAAAGAGTTTTGTACATGCTTATCTGCCATTTATGGGAGCAAAAGGAGAGTCATTGGGTTTAGTGCAATACTTAGAGGAGAGGCTCTGAGGAGTTGATGTAGGTCAAATTAACCGAACTAATATAAAACCTAGTTTGTTCTTTCTTATTGCATTTTAACATTTAATTTCCACACTTTATTTTATATGGGTGATTGTTTGGTTTATATAGTGATTTTTGTCTTAGAATTTTTAAAACACCAATTCACACACCCCCCTCTTAGTTAGCCACTAGCTAGTTCATAAGGGCTTAACATCCATAATGAACTTTCAAGTTTCTCGTAGTGGATCCCATCATAGTAGGTGGGTTTGGAGATAAAGACAGACAGATGCCCCTATCAGGACTCTACAATCAGTAGAGGTAGTTGAGCAAATGGAGATAGCTGCTCCTTCTAGGTATGAGGTAATTCTGATGATTTGTGATATGGATGTTATAGTTCCTCTCGAAGGTTCACCAGGTCCATATATAGAAGCACTTCATTAGACCTTTTCCAAGGAGGACATACTCGAGGATGAGTCAGATGGAGACTTACCAGTGCATAGAATTTGTGTGGTTACCCAACAAGGTCACTTGAATATATAGAGACAACCAAGGATGATGATGAGCATGGAGAGCCCAAGGTCAATGGATCTCCAAGGTCAGTTGATACAGAGGGTACAATTTTGCACATTCAGACTCAGATGACAGAGATGGCTAGAACTATGGAGATGATGACCACGCAGTTAACAAATTTTGGGGTGATGCCCCAGATGATGGGCGTAGACACCCTTATAAAGTCCAGGGATAAGCCTGTAGTACTCCCGATAGCACCAGTTCCTGTAGGCATATATAGGGTCTAGAGATAAGTCAGAGGGCCACCTATAGTAGATACTTTTACTTCCCCAGTTTAGAGTCAGTCGTCACAGTTGTCAGCAATATAGATTCAGGACTTGATAGCCTGAAAGGTTGAAAAGTCTATTTCCACAAGGAAGGTTGAAGAGGTTATTAGTAAGAGGAGACCTTACCCATTAGAGTATGAGATGTAGCCCAACCCCCTTATTTTGTTCCCCCATAATTCAGAGTGCTTGATAGGTTTGGGAACTCGAGGTAGCATGTGGCTGAGTACCAAGCTTATATTGCAACATAGGGGGGAATGATGCCTTGATGTTGAGACTCTTTGTCAACAGTTTTGTTAGGGTTACCCTTGCTTGATACGCTGACCTCCCCAATGACTCAATTTGCACTTTTATAGAGTTAGAGTAGTTATTTGTGTATAACTTTGTTAGTACTAAGCACCTATCACAGTTGGAGAGTTAGTTGTAGCCAGGCAGTGTCCTCGAGAGACACTCGCATATTATATAGTCAGATGGAGGAACCTTAGCCTATAGTGTGAGCCCTGTTTATAGGAGTAGTATGCAGTAGAGATTTTGTCGAAGAACATAATGGTCCTATAGCACTCTACTTGAAGGGTTTCAGTTTTAGAACCTTTTAGAAGTTTTTAATAAATGTTATTAGTTTGCAAGACAACATACCTGATGTAGTACCTCCTAAGGTTGCGAGTCAACCTTTGCGTAGACCTCAATGGCAGGAGTCTTTAGGGGTACCTCCTCCTAAGAAAGGGGAGGTATACAGTACCTATGAGATACCATATAAGGACAAGGGCCCACTATTAGTTTATCACCACCACGTAGTCATACTCACCAGGTTAGTTAGTAGTATAGCCCAGACCCTCCTGTAGGACTCCAAAGAGTCAGCAGTACCTACAAGAGAATCTTAGTAAGGAATACCTATTGAAAAGAGAAACTATAAAGAAGAATTTCAAATTCCTTATTAAGAAGAACATCTTAACATTCCTGAATAACACTAGAGTGGAGAAGCAGGGATAGATAGACCACCCACTATATTATCCCTTTCATAGAAATAATGAGCATATTATAGAGGATTGCTATGTATACAAGGATAGAGTTGAGAGGCTCATGGCCAGTAGGGAGACAAACCTATAGTATAGTGACTTAATGCAGCCCCAGGGAAAGACCACTCAAAAAGTTTAAGTGATTTCTGGTTCCAATCATAGTGGCAGTCACAATAATAGTCATAGTGGTAGCCGTAGTGATAGTCAAGGCAGTAGTAGCAGATCACCCAAAGGTTTTGAGGGAGAGTGGTAGCTAGCACTCTTTTTGAAGACAAAGCAATTGATCAAGAAGGTAGTTCAGAGGCAGTTGCAAGGAGGTCTTCTAAGGCCAAGTCAACATTTGCCACCTTAGTTACTATGCCATCACTTTTCTCATCTTCTTCTTCTATTGTAGTGCATACTGAGCACATTTCTTCTTTTTTTCTATGTAATAAAAAGATGTATAAAAAGGAAAATATATCTATAACCTTATAAGGGAAGATGGGGACCCTTCCATCACTTACGTTGAAGGACTTCATTCTCCTTTTGATTGATGAAGAAATAATAGAATAAGGTGATTTTAGTTACTTTTAGTTTCTTGCTCCTGCTACTTTTACTTCTACTTCTTCTAACACTCACGCTTTTCATATATTACATACTTTTTGCAATGTAAGTAATCCTGTGAGTGAAGATGAGTCTAAGTGTGATGAAGAACGAGTTTTTACAATTCTAGAGTGTTATTGTTATATTGATTCACAAGATAATTTTGATAACCCAATCAAGGCACTCTCCTCAGAACCAACATAAGGCATCACCACTGAGCTAAGTGAATCTCCTGTTGGGATGACTCGATACAGGAAGTTCACATATATTCATGGAAGGTCCTTCCACTTCCAAATCCTAAAAATAAAAAAGAGAAAGATAAAAATATTATTACTCAGTAGGATGATCATACCTCTTCCTCCTAAGAGCAGTTTAAGGAGAAAGGGAAAGGCCCTCATCTGGATGTTGAATATAATGTGTTTGCTCATATAAGGAAAATTTTTTCTCCTCTTATCATATATGATGCTTTAATAATGTCTTCTGACTTAAAAGATACCCTGGTGAAAGTGTTGCTCGAGCTAGAGTCTTATCAAGCCTTCTTTGCTTCCGAGTCTATTGGGGATGCATGCTATTTGAGTGAGATGCCATGCATTACCTTTTTAGATCATGATCTTCTTTTGGGGACTTTTGACCAAAATCATCCTTTATATATCACTACTGATGTTAATGATTATGAGTTTAACAGGGTCCTCATTGACCAAAGAGCTTCAGTTAACATCCTTACCTATGAAACTTTAAAGGGCCTCTCCTTAGGTCATTTGAAGCTTACTTCTGATAAGATCTTATTAAAAGGTTTCAATGACCAAGGCCAGCGTGCTCTGTGGTCCATTGCCCTACCTTTGAAGTTTGGAAATTTCCTAACTTAAGCAAAGTTTCATGTGAACGAGGTTAATACTTCATACAGTGCTCTCTTAGGAAGGCCTTGGCTCAACAAGTATGGAATGGTTCCTTCTAACTTGAACCAATATATGAATTATATGAGGAATGATGTCGAGTGTTCCATTTCTGGAGATACCTAGCCCTTTTCTTTGCATGAAATCTCTATTTACGATGATGCTGAGTATTATATACCTTAGAAGACACATAGACCTCCCCCAACCCAATCACTAGTGATACCTATTAGTGTTGTACAAGATCCTACGCAGTCACCTGCACAGGATCCTATATAATTATTAGTATAGGGTCCGTCATAGGTTAGTATTGAGGCAGGTGTTTCTTCTGTAAACTCTGATATATTTCCTTTCTAGTATGTAGTTGGGTATGATGTTCCCCCTAGAAAAGGTAGGGGAGGATGAGGTCGAGATAGAGGTGGAGGTAGAGAGTCGACTCGCTCATCGCAAAACTAAGACACTCAAATCCATCCTCCCTCACGCCTTTACACTTCTTCTTTTATTGTCGAGTCTAACTCTTTAGATGATGAGATGATCGATGTCCTTCATCATTCAGTCCCATCACCTACCCCAGATTCTGCTAGTTATAATTCACATCCTACCTTTTATAGGTAATTTTTACTTGAGGGTGTATTAGTTGTTGATAGTATCTCATATGAGAAAGGAGACTTCCTATATCAAACTATGAGGGAAAAACACATTCCCCATAAAATGTGTGGAATAAGAGTTGAGGATTCTAATTAAAGACCTTCTAACACTCCTTTCAATAGTTTTGGTGGTCCACTATAGACTAGTGAGCACTTTATACCTCCACTGTACAAAATATTTGGGCCAGCACGACCTAAGGAGAGTGCCTATTTATCTCATAGTATAGTTGGCCCGCTAGGTCTTGGGAGTCAAGTTCTGGTGGACACCTCCATGGATACGGAGGTTATAAGTGTTCCTTATTTCTTTTCCTCTATTATAGAGGGGCATGTTGAGTGGGGTGTCATTCCTTTAACTTGGTTTGATGAACGAGCTCTAATGCAAGCATGTGTTTAGCTAATTGATCTCCCTCAAACCTTAGAAGGTGTGGGTTATATAGGATAGAGTAAGTCTACTCATGCCAATATTTTTGATGTCTCTCATTCTTATCCGATTATTTCTCTTGTTGATGAAAAAGACCCGGATGATATTGAGGATAAGCTCCTTGATGCTCTAAGAGAGTTCAAATATACTACTACTGTTGCAAATCTATTTTTTCATGGCTTATGTTTTGATGATTGACAAACACTACTTCTCTTGGACTACTTGTTGCTTCTAACTTTTCAGGAATCGAAGACTGGACGATCATGAAGAAGCCAAGTTCAGAATTGCGTAGGTTTAGGGTTGAGTCAGTCTGTACTTTTATTTTTCTCTTTTTGAGTCTACTTGTAATGGTCAAAGAGACTGATGCTAAGTAACCGTACACACACACACTTGAGTGACTTAGAATTTCTATTTTTGCCCACATCGGCCAGGCTGATATTCATATCGTCCTGGACGATCAGCTTAAAACAGAAAGTCTAATTAAGAATTCTTAATTAAGGCAGCCAACATTAACATATCGGCCTGGATGATACGTGTATCGGCCAGGACGATAAGCTTAAAACAGAAAGAAGTAGCCGCCTTAGACAGTTAAGGTATATTATATTTTTAAATTATCGGCCAGGACGATACCCATATCGGCCTGGACGAAATTACCAAATTATGCATTAATTGATCAGGAAATCAAGGGAGTAATTAAGGATGATTGATACGATCATATCATCCTGGACGATCGCAGGATCGGCCAGGATGATTCATTCAAAATCCTTGAATTGCTTCAGGACGATAAATATTGGCCAGGTCATAAACAGGGCGATGCTCAGGACGATTTGCCTCTGATTTGAACTAATAGGCCAGGACGATCGTATGATCGGCCTGGACGATCAAGCTAAATTTCAATCATTCAGGATTGTTCCCAGGGCGATGCTCTGGACGATCTTCTTTGATTTGTACTGATCGGCCAGGCCGATGTACATATCGGCCGGGACGATAAAGACGGTTACTTGCAATTAATGAGCTCCTTAAGAGCTCTTCTATTTAAAAGCTCTTGTCCAAACGTTTTAGAAGACTTTTGGCTGCTACCTTGACCTGAGAAGACCTTGAGGAGAGATAGAGAGAGAGGGAGAGAGAGAGGATCTTGTGAGGGGGAGCTTGTGAGGGGGATTCACAAGGGTTGCTTCAAGGATCGCTCTGCTTGTCTTTTGTCTGGAGTTTCTCGTCCGTGGAAGGGTCGGTAGAGGTAAGGAGTTTAATTTTGGTTGTGGTTCTCTACCAGCTTCAGGAGGAAGCAAAAGGAGGTTCTTGTAAGGGCTTCTCCGCCTAGCCGTGGGGGCTAAAGGAGAGTCACGTTTTGTTGTGCAATACTTGGAGGGTGCCTCCAAGGAGTGGACGTAGGTCGAATTGACCGAACCATTATAAATCTTGTGTTCTTATTTTTGCTTCCGCACCTTTTAAATTCCGTATTAATTTCTTGTGGTGTGATTTGGTTTGTGATTTTATTTCTTTGTCTTAAAAGTTTTTTAAATACCAATTCACCCCCCCTCTTGGTTTACTTGGGACTAAGTTCATAGGGCTTAACATCCCGAACAAACTTTCAAGTGGTATCAGAGCGGGATTCGAAAATTTAAGTTTGAAAACTTTTTGAATTTGATCCATGGCTAACATTGGGAATCGTAACACTACGGAAGGGTATTCCATTACCTGACCTCCCCTGTTCGATAACCTACCTTTTGATTTTTAGAAAACCCGCATGTTAACGTTTTTACAATCTACTGATTATTACATGTGGATGCTTATTCAAGAAGGTTATTCTCCACCTTCTCGTGAAATTAATGGTATTAAAACTGAAGTTGCTTTTACTGAATGGACTTTCGATGAACGTGATTTGGCTCAATTAAATGCAAAGTGTTTGAACTGTTTTTTCTGTGCTTTGAAATCTGAGGATTACATGCGTGTTTCAACTTGCAAAACTTGTAAAGAGATTTGAGATAAATTATGCATCACCTATGAAGGTACTAATGAAGTTAAGCAATCCCGTTTAAACATTCTCTTGCATGATTACGAACTTTTTTGTATGAAACCTCATGAATCAATTTCTGACATGTACACTAGGTTTACTCAAATTGTTACTTCATTGCATGCACTAGGAAAAGAGCTTTCAAATTATGAAAAAGTTAACAAGATTTTGAGATGCTTGCCTTCGTCTTATGATGCAAAAATTACTGCCATTACTGAATCCAAAGATTTGAACACCTATTCTATTGATAACTTACTTGGCTCACTCATTGCTTACGAGCAAGGGGTGAATCAAAGAAATCTTGATTCAGGTGAGAAGAAAAAGGAGAAAACAATCGCACTGAAGGCGCACAAATTGGATTCTGAATCTTCCGGGTTTGAAAGCAATGATGTTGCCTTCATCACAAGGCAATTCAAAAGCTTTCTAAGGAAGAAACAAAAGCATCATCAAAGTTGGAGGAAAGGTAAGCATCACAAATATGTTAAGGGATCTTCTGATGTTGTTTGTTTTGAATGCAGGAAACCTGGACATGTGAAAGCCGATTGCCCTATACTTCAAAATCATTCAAGCAAAGAAAAGGAAAAAGGTGAGGAGAAAGCCAAGTCAAGGAAGGACAAGAATAAAATCCAAAGAGGTTTTTGGGAAGAATCTGGTACTGATTCCTCTAAGACTGAACCAGAGGAAGAGACTACGAATTTGTGTTTCATGGGAGAAAATCAAAGTGATGAGGAAGAGGTATGTAAACCAACCTATGATGAATTATTTGAAATTTGTGAAAAAATCCATGCATCATACAAAAAACTTAAGAAGACTCATGCTAATCTAAAATTAGAACATTCAAATCTACAAAAAGAGCATGAAATTTTTCTCAAAGATCATGCAACAATTGATTCTAATCACATGGCTCTTCTTGATGAATTTGATGAGTTGAACAAAAAGCATTTGGAATTAGTTGATGAACATAATGCATTAAAAGCTTCACACACCTCACTTAAGATTGATCTTAAGAAATCTAAAGAGATTGAGAAAAATTTGGGGATGGAGAATGATGCATTAAAAAGAACTAACTTGAGGATTCAAAATAATTTTGATACATATAAGAAAAATCGGATAACTTCCACCTTTGATCTTAAGCCAGAACCTAGGAAGAGGCAATATAACTCAAACCATTTAAGAAACCGTTTTCCTGAAGTTAGATGTTTCTCATGTAGCATGCTAGGACACATCTCACACACTTGCACCGTTCACCGTAGTACACATTGGGTGTGGAGACCCAAGATGCATGATTCACAGCATACCTTACCTGCATTACATTCTACTTTTTCTAAGAAGGATCCCAAACCTGTTTAGGTTCCTAAATCTGACTGTTGTTGAGTTTTGCAGGTGTGCTCTCACCAAAGTCCTCGTGGGAGCATAGGATAACTGGACATAAGGAGGCTTGCAGCTCAAAATTGCTTAAACTCGCTGCTTTATCACGTGCTTGAAATTCCTTTTGTGTTATTTGTTTATTCTGTTTTTGTGCTAGTTTGTCTGCTTGCTTTGTGTTAGTTTGCTTTAATTTCATTTTATTTTTGTTGTTTTTGTTTTTATGTGATCTTTAAATATGGCCTTGCATATGATTAATCTTTTCAAGCTTTTAGATTTTTAAAGTTTTTGGAGGTAGTGTTTTACTTTTCAAAATTGGTTAAAGGGAGTATACTGTTGATGTTTTCCCTCCTTCTGACTTTGTTTAGTGGTATGATTTCTTCTCTAAAACAAAAGTCTAAACTCTTTTTAACCAATGGCCTATTATTTAAAGATCTTTTTCTTATCTTGCTACATTAATTTATCTTATGCATAATAGCCAAAGTTCTTAAATATCATTCAAGCTTTTGAAATCTTGCCATTACATTTATCGCATGATTTTGATTTTGTGTTGTGGATTGTTCTTCCCTATGTTCGAGAGAGAGCTCCTATTCTCTAATATTTGGAGGATATACTCACAACTAAGTTTTTTTTAAGGGTATATTAAAGAGTTTCTAGCTTGCAAAAGATAAAAAGGAAAGAGGCCAATGAAGCCAAAATTGAAAAGAATGCTATATACACAAAAGTGTATCAAAGAATCAAAAGATGCTCAAAAGAGCAAATCAAAATGACAAGAGGCATAAAATGAGCCCACTAAATGCAAGCTATCCTCTCTTTTGTAAAACTCTTAAAACTTAGAAAACTCATTGATTATGTGATGTTTTCAAAGACTTGATTTCAATTTCCATGACTAAGAAAAATTACTTTGGGTTATTAAATATGAGATACTTTCTTTGTAAACAAGTCTTGAATGGATCTTATTATCCTATTTAGTTATTCTGAGTTGGATCTTTGTTTTCCAAAAGAATTTTTGTACCCTGAAGGATGTCCGATCTAGGGTTAACAGAATCAGATGTTCTACCTTCTTCTGATTGGGATCTGTTAAACTTCTTGATCTCTTGAAACTTTAAAAGATAATTTTTTGGAAAGAATTCTCATTTGATGCCCCCATAAAAAAAAAAATTAGAAAAATTAAAATCCAAAAATATTTGCTTTTGTTCTTGTTTATTTGTTTTCTTCATATTTTTTGTTTTTCTTTTCTTTTGTTGTGTTTTGACTGTTGTTTCTTCTGCTTTATTTTTGAGGGTCTTGATCATCACCATCTTTTCTTTGAAATTAATTCCTAGTCACATCGTCCTGGCCGATAGATTTATCGTCCTGGACGATACGACAATTCACCTTGAAAATCCATCTGCTGAACTCTTCTGTGCTTGATGTAACTCATCGTCCTGGACGATAATATATCGTCTTGGACGATTTGATCGAACTCTGGTGATAGTCCTGACCGATAGAAAATTTTGTCTAGCTGATGCATTTTATGTACATCGTCCTGGCCGATACACTGGATCGTCCTGGACGATCCACGTGTCAGCACGTTTTGATCTTTAAATTCGGCCCCGGACGATCCATTATTGGACAATCGTCCGGGCCGATCCACTGTTCGTCCTGGACGATACACGTGGCAAGCATTTTAAACGTTTTAACTTCGGCCGGTACGATCAATTATTGTGCATTGTCCTGGACGATACACCTAATCAGCCCGGACGATCTGCTTTTTCAACGGTCGTTCTGCCTGACTCCTCAGGCCGATCGCCTGTGTCTAATCGGCTCGGACGATTGGTCCACCTTTTTGACCAATCGGCTTGTACGTAATTATTGAACCATATCGGCCTGGACGATTAGGCGATCGGCCTGGACGATATGGCCGTTTCTTTAAATTCAGGCCAATTCCAGCCATGCTTTCTCGCCCTTTACCTTCATCTCTTGTGTATTTTCTTGCTACTTCTCTCCTATGGCTGGTGGGAAGCATGTTCGCCAGGCGTCTAGGAGTTCTTCGAGGTCGACTTTGGATCCTCGAATCAGGAAGGCAAAAGATCAGGCTGCCTATCGTCGCTACAAGGAGAGTGGCATCACCCTTTCCCGGATAATTAATCCTGCACATCTCTCATACCCGGTAATGGACATTTTTGCCCACACCTCTCTTTGTTTTATACTCACTCTCGCCATCCCTTTCTCTTCCGAACTCCTCACTGAATTTTATGCTAGCCTGCGCATTAACCACACCTTCACAGTCATGACCTCCTATGTGAATCGACGCCCTGTTGAAATCACATATCAGGATTGTGTTGATCTTTTACAGCTATCCACCACTGGGGATAAGCTGCACCTAATAGCCTCTGATCCTAATTTTGACTGGTCCACGGCGAATCACTTCCTTCGTCAGACCAATACACCTTTCCATGTTAGAGAGACTAGCTCTTTGGTCAAAGATGCTAGGACAATCCAACATGTCCTTCGCACCTCCATTATCCCAAAAGCCGGGGACCGAGTTTACATCACCCCTCTATTGTCCCTCACTACTTTCTACATTATGGCCCAAAGAGAATTCAATGCCGCTGATCTACTCTTTCGCTACATCGATCGCCTAACCACAATTCGCGACCCAGGCCATAAGAGAAAGCCCAATCTAGCCTTAGAACACATGATAGCCTATATCCTTGAAACCAAATACAATCTCCAATACCCTAATCGTCCTGACCTTCACCCTACCTACTACTCAAACAATTCCTTCACTGCTCTTCATAGTACTCGTCTCCACCCAAGAGATGGGGAAGGTCGGAGGGGCTAGAGAGGAGGAGGCTCCCGCTCCCGCTCCCATTCCTGATCCTGTCCCTCTCCACCAGCACTCACCGGTTGACCAGTTGATTGAGAGGTTTGATCGTTGGGAGACTCGGTTTGACGCCTACGTGGCTGCACAGGAGCAGCAACACTTTGAGGATATTACCTGCTACGAGCAGCACCGCACTGAGGATTTAGCCCGATTTGACAGTTTCGTTACTCAACAGCAGCAGCAGCATGACCAGGACATCACCTGGTTCAATACTCAGTTCTCCATACTTGCCACCTACTTTCAGCAGCCACCTCCACCACCTCCATCTGATGATCTGGATCCCTCGTTGTTTTAGTCTGTACTTTGTGTAATTTTGTTTCCTTTCTTTTTGTAGTTTGCTTCTTGGTCTTTTGTGATATTTTTCTTTTGTTTCTGAACCCTCTTTTTGTGATGACAAAAGGGGGAGTAGGGTGTAGGAAAAAGCTATTTGGTCTTGGGTTTGTAATTTTGATGTTTTAATGAAAATTTTCCTACTTGTGTTTGCCATCATCAAAAAGGGGGAGATTGTTGCAAATCTATTTTTTTGTGGCTTATGTTTTGATGATTGACAAACACTACTTCTCTTGGACTACTTGTTGCTTCTAACTTTTCAGGAATCGAAGATCGGACGATCATGAAGAAGCCAAGTTCAGAATTGCGTAGGTTTAGGGTTGAGTCAGTCTGTACTTTTGTTTTTCTATTTTTGAGTCTATTTGTAATGGTCAAAGAGACTGATGCTAAGTAACCGTACACACACACACTTGAGAGACTTAGAATTTCTATTTTTGCCCACATCGGCCAGGCCGATATTCATATCGTCCTGGACGATCAGCTTAAAACAGAAAGTCTAATTAAGGATTCTTAATTAAGGCAGCCGACATTAACATATCGGCCTGGACGATACGTGTATCGGCCAGGACAATAAGCTCAAAATATAAAAAAGTAGCCGCCTTAGACAGTTAAGGTATACTGTATTTTTAAATTATCGGCCAGGACGATACCCATATCGGCCTGGACGAAATTACCAAATTATGCCTTAATTGATCAGGAAATCAAGGGAGTAATTAAGGATGTTTGATACGATCATATCGTCCTGGACGATCGCAGGATCGGCCAGGACGATACATTCAAAATCCTTGAGTTGCTTCAGGACGATAAATATCGGCCCGGTCATAAACAGGGCGATGCTCAGGACAATTTGCCTCTGATTTGAACTAATAGGCAAGGACAATCGTATGATCGGCCTGGACGATCAAGCCAAATTTCAATCATCCAGGACTGTTCCCAGGGTGATGCTCTGGCCGATCTTCTTTAATTTGTACTGATCGGCCAGGCCGATGTACATATCGGCTGGGATGATAAAGTCGGCTACTTGCAATTAATGAGCTCCTTGAGAGCTCTTCTATTTAAGATCTCTTGTCCAAACATTTTAGAATACTTTTGGCTGCTGCCTTGACCTGAGAAGACCTTGAGGAGAGAAAGAGAGAGAGGGAGAGAAAGAGGATCTTGTGAGGGGGATTCACAAGGGTTGCTTCAAGGATCGCTCTGCTTGTCTTTCGTCTGGAGTTTCTCATCCGTGGAAGGGTTGGTAGAGGTAAGGAGTTTGCTTTTGGTTGTAGTTCTCTGCCAGCTTCAGGAGGAAGCAATAGGAGGTTCTTGTAAGGGCTTCTCCGCCTAGCCGTGGGGGCTAAAAGAGAGTCACGTTTTGTAGTGCAATACTTGGAGGGTGCCTCTAAGGAGTGGACGTAGGTCAAATTGACCGAACCACTATAAATCTTTTGTTCTTATTTTTGCTTCCGCACCTTTTAAATTCCGCATTAATTTCTTGTGGTGTGATTTGGTTTGTGATTTTATTTCTTTGTCTTAAAAGTTTTTTTTAAATACCAATTCACCCCCCTCTCTTGGTTAGCTTGGGACTAAGTTCATAAGGCTTAACTTCCCGAACGAACTTTTAACTACTTTTGCCATAGACGAATTATCTGAGGTAAACTTAGGCACTAAATTAGATCCTAGGCCTATTTTCTATAGTGCTTTACTATCTGATTCAGAGGCTCAAGATTACATCTAGCTACTCTTAGAGTTTAAGGATTGTTTTTCCTAGAATTACACTAAAATACCTGGTCTAAACAAAGAGGTAATAATCCATAAGTTAGACATTAAGCCCAATGCAATTCCTGTTAAATAATCCCCTTGCAGGATGAGGTTGGAAATTTAACAACAGGGTATCTCTGAAACTAAGAAGCTCATAGAAGCTGGATTTATTCACGAAGAGAAGTATCCCATTTGGCTTGCCAATATTATTCCAATCCAAAAGAAGAGTGGATAGATTCGTGTCTGCATTGATTTTCGTGATTTGAATAAGGCATGCCCAAAAGATGATTTCCCTCTTCCTCCAAAATTATGATGGATATTGTATCATCACATAATATTTTCTCCTTCATGGATGGTTTGTATGGTTATAATAAAATAAAGATGTCCGGTGAAGATAAGATTTTTATTGCATTTTGTACACCTATTGGTATATTTTATTAAAAGGTGATTACCTTCTGTCTACAGAATATCGGGACCACTTATCAATTAGCTATGACTGTTATCTTTATTGAGATGATACACGAGTAAGTTAAATGCTATGTGGATGATCAGGTGGTCAAAAGAAAGTTCAGTGGAGA
This sequence comes from Dendrobium nobile, assembly GCA_022539455.1. NCBI lineage: Eukaryota > Viridiplantae > Streptophyta > Magnoliopsida > Asparagales > Orchidaceae > Dendrobium > Dendrobium nobile. Next base: position 6,682,769 of record CM039731.1, read on the forward strand.
TCACCTTTGAGATTTATGAATCATTTTTGTATGCATATGCAAGTTTGATTTTAAAATGAATCCTTTAAAATGTGCATTTGGAGTTAGTGAAGGAAAGTTCCTGGGGTTTATAGTTCGCTACCACATAATTGAGATTGATACTTCCATTATAAAAAATACAGTGGATTTGAAACCCCCTAAAAGTTTTATCCAGTTGAGATCTTTCTAGGGTAAGCTTGCTTTCTTGTATAGATTTATCCCGAATCTTTCTGGTAAATGTCATCCCTTTACTACCCTTGCGAAGAAGGATGTTTATTTTCATTGGGATGAGTATTGTTAGGAGTCCTTTGAGAGTAAAATTTGCCACCTGATGAACCCCCCCCCCCCCCCCCAAATTAGCTGTACCCATCCCAAGTAGGCCGTTGATTCTGTATTCTATAGCCTTGGATGAATCCTTAGATGCACAGTTAGCTCTAGGAAATGAGGAAGGTAAGAAAAATACCTTTTACTACCTCAATAGATGATTGAGACCTACAGAGATAAAATACCCAATGATGGAAAATAAATATTTTTCTTTGATCTTTGCTGTGCAAAAGCTTAGACACTACATGCTTTTGCACAATGTTAACTTGATTTCTAGAGTTAATCTCTTGCAATATTTGATGACCTATCCAACCCTCTCGGGTTGTTTAGCACACGTGTCTATAATCCTAACGCAGTTTGAAATTACTTTTATCCCTCAACTGGTCGTCAAAGGTCGTTCTAGCTAACATTCATGCTGCTCACCCAATTCATGTAGATTCCCCACTCAATAATGACTTATCTAATTAACTAATCATGAGTGTGGATGAACAGGAGTCCCCTACTTTGGAGTTCTTCTTTGACGGTGCCTCATATGTTAAAGCTTTAGGAACAAAACTTCCACTGTTAGGATAGGTATGGGCCTCATTTTTATATCCCTTGAAGGTCGCATTCTTCGATACTCCTATAGTCATTCAAAACATCGTACTAATAATGAAGCTGAGTACGACGCTCTAATTTTGGAATTAAAGTTATCCATTCACATGAATATTATGTGGGTGAAGATCTTTAGAGACTCCCAACAAATTATAAATCAAGTAGTAGGAGTATTCAAAATAATTAAGCATGAACTCTTGCTTTATCACAATAAAGAAATGGAGCCATTGTGCTTAATTCATGAAGTGGCCTTAGCTAAAATCCCTTGATCTGTGAATGGAAAGGTAGAAGCATTAGTCAAGTTAGCAAAAGAATTAGCTGACACAACTGGCAACCTGTTGTCTATTATTATATAGTTTTGTCAAGCCCTGTGACCTGCAGACTTATCTTCTCCCGATCAGAACCTCACAGTGTTTGTGGTTGAGGAAGAGTCAGATTTGAGAGATTCATTCAATGAGTATTTGAAGCATTGTAGGCTTCTAGATGATCGCTCTCTCACTACTCCGATTAGAAAGAGAGCTTTATCATTCACTTATGTAAATAACACCCTGTATCGACACACTTTCGACTAAATGTGGTTACGTTGCCTTAATAACAAAAAGGCTTGTAAGGTCATGGGAGAGATACACGAAGGACTTTGCGGTGCTCATCTGTGTGGTCCAAAAATAAAAGGCAAAATTAAACATCTTGGTTACTATTGGCCGACTAAGATTCGAGATTGTATGGAGCATGCTAGAAAGTGCCACCAGTGCCAAATTCATAGCACGATGATCCAAAAACCACCTAATCAACTGCACCTTAGTATGTCGTCTTAGCCATTTGATGGTTGGGCCATGCACGTACTGGGTCCTATCGACCCTCCTTCCTCTAAGGGTAATAGGTTTATTTTAGCTGCCACTGATTAGTTCTCGAAGTGGACAGAAGCTATCCCACTTAAGGAAGTTAAATCAGAGGATGCGATATGTTTCTTTTGTGATCACATTGTTTACCTCTATGGTGTTTCATATTGTATCATTTCAGATAATGGCTTGTCATTAAGAAACACCAAGATTGCCAAATTTTCCCTCCGCTATAACATTAATTGGTGATACTCCTCGGTCAACTACCCTAAAACCAATGGCCTGGTGTAGGCATTCAATAAAACTCTCATGCAAATGATAAGGAAAATCCTTGTTGCAAATAAATGAGAGTGTCATGATAGATTACCTGAGGTATTATGGGCCAATAGGACTATATACCATACCCCTACTTAGTCTATCCCATATGCTTAGGCTTCTGGGTTGAAACAGTTTTCTCACTTAAGGTCGAGCTCCCCTCACTATGTGTGACAGTTAGTCATAATCTTTCTCATGAAGATAATCCCCAACTATAGTTGGAAGAGATTGATGGTTTAAAAGAGCTTCATTTACGAGCTTATTTGAACCTCATGCTATACCAGGCCCGTATGGCCTGGTCACATGATCGCCTTATTCGACCTCTTGCTCTCTGAGTTGACAACTAAGTCCTTATTTTGTGTAGGCCGATCATTTTGCGCCATTATCAAAGTGATAAGTTTGAGCCTATTTGGGAGGGCCCATTCGATATAAAGTAAGTCTACGAAGGTGGTGCTTACATGCTTATTAATGTAAATATCGTTCATTTTATGCCCTTCATCAAAGAGTAATACTTGAAAAGTATTATGCATGATTTTAACACATTACAGGAGGATCATCTCAACCTCCTGTAAATATCCCTATATATATATATATATATATATATATATATATATATATATATATATATATACCCCTTGAATGCATCCTATTTACTTTTAAACAGTCTATGTGGCCATAATAATTTTTCCTCTACCACACGATATTTGTTACGAAGAGTATAAGGATTTGCTTAAAGGTAATATGCTAATACATCGTAGGGATTTTTGTTCTTATGTCTATATACACCAATCACATTGGTGTTAGCACATAAAACTTTTGTTTTGTCCTCCCCTTGTAAGGATTGGTTCTTACCCAATTTCACTTGTCACCCTCTAGTGTGGCATGAGATATCAAAACTAATAATTCGAACCTTTCTTGAGATGTGATATTGGGTCCATACCAACCCATGTTAGTTGGGAGTGGTATTGTTGATTCACTATCAATATATAAACTCCATTCATACATTCATTTTGTTATGATTGTGAACCCTAGTTTCATTCATGTGGCAAATGTGGTCTGGGTTATCGAAGACAATATTTCAATTCTTTGCAAAATCCTCTCTAATTTCTCTCTCCCTAGTTTTGTTCATGTGGTGAATATGGTCTGGGTCATCAAATCCAACCCTATCTCCCTCTCTTTGTATTCCAATCATTAGGGGATAATTTCATACTTAAACGAACCCAAAAAACTTCCGCTATAATTGTGAACATATAAAAGATATATATATATATATATATATATATATATATATATATATAGTAAAAAAAGGAGAGAAGCTTTCAGTTGAGCAAAATCGGTTTCCCTTATCACCGGTGAAACCCAGCTTTACTCTTTAAGAGCTCAAATTTCCTCCTTTTTTTGTTATTTCGATGTGGTGATAAAGTTCCCTAAGAAATTCCACTGGCATTTGGATACTCGTGGACACGATAATTTGTCCTCTATTATGTGGTAATTAAAATTTGGTTTGAAAAGTCTTAGACAACTTTTTCCTTGGAATTGTTCCAAACTCCATTACTTTCTCTCTGACATCCCAACACAGAGGTTTATTAGGTTGGTATTTAGGTGACTTTCACCTTCTAGCCTACCATCTAGATATGGTCAGGTAGGTAGTTGGTTACTTAATGGGGTGCCCGACATGGTCCCTAGGAGGCATACCCCAGCACATTGACTCTTTAATCACTGTTTCAAAAGGATCAAGTAAGTATTGGGTCATTCCTCATTTATAATGAAATCTAGTCAAAAAAATGTTTAACCATACTTGGTGGAGAGCCCGATAGAGTCCCTTGGGGCTTCCTCACTGTTAAGAGAGTTGCTAATTTGCATGTTTTACATTCTTGCAATTTGTATTATTTTGATGATTTCAATTATAATTGTTTTACATATATCTCCTAACACTATTTGGAACATTTATTTCTTGCTCTAGTGTGTACTAACATTTCAGGAAAATTAACTCCAAGATATTAAAGACTTGTAATCAAATTCAACAAATTTTTGTAAGTTTTGATATGAGAGGGAGTGATTGTAATTGAGTGAAAAATCATAATATACACACTTGAGGAACTTTTTTTTTTGAACTGATCATACAGGACGAACTTAGTTCGTACGATATGATCATGTCAATTACCTCTAAGGAGAGCAATGGATCAAACAGGCGGGGAGAAAATTTTTCTAAGTCCTAATCGTCTAGGATGAATTTAATAGTCGTCCCGGGACGAACGTCTCGGGATTCTTACTTTCTACTGTTCGTCCAGACGAAATCAAAGGTTCGTCCCAGGACGACGTCTCTGTATTCTCACCGTGCCCTGTTCATCCAGACGAAAAATAAGGTTCGTTCCAGGACGAACGTCTCTGTATTGAGGCTCGCTCCATTCATCCAGATGAAAAATAAGGTTCGTCCCAGGACGAACGTCTCTGTATTAAAGCTTGCTCTGTTCATCCAGACGAAACCTATTCATCCCAGGATGAACTGAACTGACTTACGTCGGTTGGTTACGTCCTGAAGAATTTCGTGAACCGACCTATGTAATAACTATTTTGTACCGGACAAACTTGGTTCGTACGGGATGATTAGCGTGTATAAAAATAATTCGTACCAATATATATGAGGTTCGTTTCCGACCATTTAAGTAAATCATCCAGGATGATCCACGATCGTACAGGACGATCCACTGCGTACAGAATTGAAAACTTGCAGTTTTTGGGCGGTTTGTCTTGTCTTTTGTATATATTGTCCAAATTAGACTGCCACCCAATCTTTTTGCCATTTGATCTTCGTGCTTATTGAAAGAAAAGTCAAGGAGAGAGTGTGAGAGAGCATTCAAAGGAGGATTCGTACCACTGGAGCATGTAGGCTTCACTTGGTGTTTAAAGGTAAGAATCTCTACTTGTGAATTGGGATTACTTCACTCTTTTCTTCCTTCTTTCTAGATTTTCTGTGAGAAGATCTGTCAAGGAGATCCGGTTCTCTGCCGACACTTAGAGAGTGTGAACAGCCGAAGGGTTCTCTGGCCACACAAGGAGAGTGTGAAAGGACGAAGGGTTCTCTGCCCACACTAGGAGAGTGTGAAAGGACAAAGGGTTCTCTGCCCACACTAGGAGAGTGTGAAAGGATGAAGGGTTCTCTGCCCATACTAGGAGAGTGTGAAAGAACAGACGGTTCTCTGCCAACACTGGGGATTGTGTAAAAGGACGACGGTTCTCTGTCGCACCGGGTAGTGGTGAAAAGAGTGTTTGTAAAGGCTTCTCCGCCTTGTTGTGGGTGCAAAAGGAGAGACACTGTTGGTATTTGTGCAATACTTAGAGGGTGCCTCTGGGGAGTGGATGTAGGTCTGGTTTAGACTGAACCACTATAAATCTTGTGTCTTTTACTTTACTATTTTTTATTTTCTGCATTTTCCTTTTATTTAAAATACTCTGTGGTTGAAAAACTTTTCTATAAAAATTTCATTAAAAAATTTCATTTCAGTTCAACAAAACTTCAAAGAGGGTTAAGTATTAAAAATACCAATTCACCCCCCCCCCTCTAGGTAGCCTTGGGACATTAACTTAGGTCTAACAACCTATTCACTAGACTCAACAAGTGGTATCAGAGCTTTGTTTCAAAATCATAAGTTTAAACTACTTTTTGATTAATGTAGATGGCTACATTCAGAAACCGAAATACACCTGAGGGTTACTCTATTACTAGACCTCCACTGTTTGATAATATACCTTTTGATTTTTGGGAAACACGCATGTCTACTTTCTTACAGTCACTTGATTATCGTATGTGGATCCTAGTTCAGGAAGGTTATACAAAACCAACTAGATTAGTTGATGGAGTTAGGGTAGAAACACCTTTTGTAGATTGGACTATAGAAGAATGTGACTTAGCTCAACTAAATGCCAAATGTTTAAATAGCTTCTTTTGTGCTTTAAAATCTGAGGACTACATGCGGGTTTCCACTTGCAAAAGTGGAAAGGACATATGGGATAGACTTTGTATTACTTATGAAGGGATTATGAGTTGTTTCGCATGAAACCAAATGAATCTATTTCTGACATGTACACAAGATTCATACAAATTGTCACTTCTTTGCATGCACTTGGTAGGGAATTAACTAATGCTGAAATGGTTAATAAGATTCTTCGTTGTTTACCTACTACTTATGATGCTAAAATTACTGCAATTACAGAGTCTAAAGATCTAAACATTTATTCTATTGATAATCTTCTTGGTTCACTCATTGCTTACGAGCAAGGAGTTAGTCAAAGAAAGATTGATACAGGTGCACCATGAAAGGAGAAGAATATAGCACTAAAAGTGGAAGAGTCAGAGAGTGAACACTCACAACCTGAGGATGAAGACGATATTGCATTAATGACTAGACAATTTAGAAGCTTTCTGAAAAGAAAACAGAAGAGACGCCAACAATGGAATAGAGGTAAGCTTAATAGAAATGGGAAGGTTTCTAATGAAGTGATTTGTTATGAATGCAGGAAACCAGGTCATATCAAGATTGATTGCCCAAAACTCAAAGCCACTCCTAGCAAGGAGAAGGTAGAGGAGAAACTAATTGTAAAGAAGGGCAAGAAAAAGTTTCAAATAGCTATTTGGGCGGACTCAGCTTCAGATTCATCTGAGACTGAAAAAGAAGAAGTCACCAATCTTTGCTTGATGGCAGATAATATTGGTCAATCAGATCAAGAAGAGGTATGTGACATAACTTATGATAAATTGTTTGAAGTTTCTGAGCACATGCATGATGCATATAGGAAAATGAAAAAGATGCATGCTAGTGTAAGTGTAGAATTAGAAGAGCTTAAGAAGGAACATGAAATCCTTAGGATAGATCCTGCATTAATAGATGACAACTACATGAAACTACTTGACGAATATGATGACTTGAATAAGAATTATGAGAATTTAAAATCATCCTATTATGAACTTGGAAAAGAATTTAAAAAATTTAAGGATGAATCAGAGAGAAAAATTTATAAAATCAATTATATGGAATCCCTTAGAAGATAAACGAATGGTAAAAAACTTAGGAATACTTTTTCTAATGTCAAATGTAATAATTATAGATTATTTGGACATATAGCTCACACCTGTACTTTGATGATAAAATCTAATTTGGTGTGGAGACCTAAGATGCATAAACCTAGACATATCATACATGCATCTGATTATAAATTTCTAAAAGGTGAACCCAAATTTGTTTGCGTTCCCAGGTCTAACATTTGATATTTTTGCAGGGTCGCTCTCACACAAGACCTCGTGAGAGCATATGGTACCTGGAGAGCGGATGTTCAAAGCATATGACTGGAGATACTGCTCAATTCATAACGTTGGAAGCCAGGAGTGGAGGCAAGGTTATACTTGGAGATAATACCATAAAGAAAGTGGTTGGATCATGTATGATTGGAAATTTGAAAAACTTTTTTATAGACAATGTGTTATTGGTTGAAGGCTTAAAATATAATTTGTTAAGTATAAGTCAGCTATGTGATAAGGGCTATAGTGTAAAATTTTTACCTACTAGCTACTTATTAAGCCTAAATGGGAATGATGTTTTAAATTGAAAAAGGGTAAATAATGTTTATGTGCTAGATTTAAATTGTATTCAATCTCCGACTGCTTTTTATTTGAAAACTGTTTCTGATGAATCATGGCTTTGGCATAGGAGACTTTGTCATTCTAGTATGAAAAACCTTAGGAGAATTACCCAAAAGAACTTAGTGAGAGGTATACCAAAACTAAACTTTACTAAGGATCACCTTTGTGATGCATGTCAATTAGGAAAATAAGTGAAGTCCTCTTTTCAGTCCAATAAGGATCTTAGGACTAGTAAATCATTGGAAATTTTACACATGGATCTTTTTGGACTAGTAGGAACTATAAGTCTAGGAGGGAAGGTATACGGATTTGTTATAGTGGATGATTTCTTAAGATTCACTTGGGTTAGATTTCTATTTCATAAGAGTGAATCATTTGAGGAATTTAAAAATTTTTTGACTTGGATTCAAAGGAAATTAGGGTGTGAAATAATTTATATACAAAGTGATCATGGAGGAGAATTTGAAAATGAAAGATTTGAAAATTTTTGTAAAGAAAAAGAAATTGATCATAATTTTTCTGCACCTAGAACCTCTCAACAAAATGAGGTAGTCGAAAGGAAAAATAGAACATTAATAGAAGCCGCCCGAGCAATGTTGGCAGAATACTCACTTCCTAGATATTTTTGGGCTGAGGCGGCTAGCACTGCATGTTATGTTCTGAATAGGGTGAATGTGAGATCGAATTTAAATAAAACACCCTATGAGTTGTCAAAAGGTAGAACACCTAATTTGTCTCATTTGTATGTTTTTGGTTGCAAGGTGTTCATTCATAATAATAGAAAATCTGCCTTAGAAAAATTTGATCCGAAATCAGATGAAAGAATTTTTGTTAGATATTTAAGTGTTGGAAAATCTTATAGGGTATTCAACAAAAGAACTTTGGTCATTGAAGAAACCACACATGTTATATTTGATGAATCTGGAAATTTGGAAGAGCCAAATGTTGTTCAAGATGAGATTGAGGAAAACTTCCAAAAAATTGATAGAATAATTTTGGAAGAAAATGTGGAAGAAAATTTGGAATTAGCAAACCCTTTGCTTAGAGATTTGAGATTTTCTAAAAACCACCCAAGGGAATTGATTATAGATGAACCTAGTGAGGGTGTTAGAACTAGGCGTGGATTAAACGAAGAAGTCAATCATTCAGCCTTTATTTCAATAATAGAACCCACTAATATTGATCAAGCACTTTCTGATGAATTTTGGATATTGGCCATACAAGAAGAGTTGAATCAATTTGTTCGAAATAAAGTTTGGGAATTAACTTCAAGGCCAAAAGATCAAAGTGTTATTGGAACCAAGTGGGTATTCAAAAATAAAATGAATGACTTAGGAGTAGTCATTAGAAATAAGGCTAGATTAGTTGCAAAGGGGTTTAATCAAATTGAAGGAATTGATTTTGAAGAGACTTATGCCCCTGTAGCTAGACTTGAAGCAATAAGGGATTTACTAGCCTTTGCCTGTTTTAAAGGATTGAAATTATTTCAAATGGATGTGAAAAGTGCCTTTTTAAATGGGGTAATTGAATAAGATGTTTTTGTAGAACAACCTCCAGGTTTTGAAATTTCTAAATACCCAAATCATATTTTCAAGTTAAAAAAGGCATTATATGGATTGAAACAGGCACCTAGAGCTTGGTATGAGAGGTTGAGCACCTTCCTACTTGAAAGATCTTTTGAAAAAGGAAGTGTGGATACAACTCTCTTTTTAAAGAAATTTGGAAAAGAAATACTCATTGTCCAAATTTATGTGGATGATATCATTTTTGAATCTTCAAATAAAAATCTTTGTGATGAATTTTCTAAAACAATGAGTAATGAATTTAAGATGAGTCTAATGGGAGACTTAAATTACTTTCTAGGCTTTAGCATTAAGCAACTTGAGGAAGGTACATTTCTAAGTCAATCTAAATATGTTAAGGACATCCTCAAAAAATTTGAAATGGACAATGCTAAACTTGTTAGTACACTAATGAGTTCCTCAGTTCAGTTGGATAAGGACCTTAAGGGAAAATCTGTTGATCAAAAGAAATATAGAGGGATTATTGGATCTTTACTTTACTTAATTGCTAGCAGACCCGATATCATGTTTAGTGTTTGTTTATGTGCTAAATTTCAATCAGATCCAAAAGAATCATATTTGACAGCAGTGAAAAGGATTTTAAGATATTTATTAGGAACTCAGAACTTAGGAATTTGGTATCCTAAGTTTAGCTCTTCATTTGAAATTATTGGTTATTCAGATTCTGACTTTGTAGGCTGTAGAGTGGATAGGAAAAGCACTTCTGAAACATGTAAATTCATTGGAAATTCATTAGTTTCATGGTTTAGTAGAAAACAAAATTTAGTGGCCCTATCTACTGTAGAAGCTGAATACATTGCATTAGGAAGTTGTGTGGCACAAGTACTTTGGTTAAAACAACAGTTGATTGATTTAGGATTAACTATAGGCACTATTCCATTTTATTTTGATAATACTAGTGCTATTTGCATTTCCAAAAATCCTATTCAACATTCAAGAACCAAACACATTGACATAAGGCATCATTTCATAAGGGATCATGTATCCAAGGGAGAAATTGAACTTATCCATGTTTCAACTGAAAATCAACTTGCAGACATTTTTACAAAACCTTTAGCCTTTGATACTTTCAGTACATTAAGAACAAGGTTTGTTGCAATTGATTTGAATGCTTAAATAAAAATGTTTTTGCAACATTGATGTTTCTATTTTCGTAGTTTATGTTTTTATGATTTTGTTTTTGTGATTTTTGTTTGTTTTTTTAGTGATTTTTTTTTATTTAGAGCCTATATATTTGTCATTGTCTATTGTATTTTGTGTGTTTATTTTGGTTTTCTTTGATAAAAATACAAAAATCCAAAAATTTGTGTTAATCGTCCGGGACGAAAACTTTTTCGTACGGAACGATGTGTGTAAAACGTCAATCTGCGTTATTTCAAACCGTCTTAAGAGCAGTTTTTAATGTAGTTCGTCTGTACGATCGTCACGATCGTCCGGGATGAAATATCTTTTTCTCAAATGTCAGGATGATCGATTGCAGCAGTTGAAAGGATAAGACTATTTTTATTATGAACTTCGTCCGTACGAACCTTTGGTTCGTCCAGACAAACAGATGTCGGTTCATAGCCGGGGACATTTTTCAACTACCATTAAAATGAGTTTCCTGTCTAGAGCCAATGAAGAATCTTTTCCTAGGTTTGCTTCTACAAAAATCACTCCTTCTAGAGTTCTTCTTCAGGAGCAGTTGACCTCTAAGGTAATGCACCTTTTTGCTTCAACTCAAATTGGATTAATCCTCACCTTTGTCCATTTCTACAATAAGGAAACCTTCCACTATTTTCTAGCAAACATGTCATTTAATTTCAACCACTTTGTTATAAGTTCTTTTGTTTTCAAAAAGAAAATAGAAATCACCAAGGCTGACCTTGGTATCTTCTTAAAATTAAGGACTAAAGGGATTAGAGCACACACCTTTACCACCACTAGCTTTGACTGGACTGAAGTTAACCGTGTTCTTAGAGGAATAAAAGTTAAGGATCATTTGCGAAAAGTAGCCTCTTTAACTCTTAATGCCCGAATTATCCAGCATGTTCTTAGATCTTCTATTATACCTAAAGCTGGTGACAGAGTCAACATCACTCCACTTCTCTCTACAGTTACCTACCTGATAATGACCAGGCAACCCATAGATGAGGCCCAACTCCTAATCGACTATATTTATGGTCTCTCTGAAATTGGTCATGGAGATCATAAAAGAAAAAAGAACATAGCCTTAGGCCATCTGATTGCTTACATTTTAGAGAAGAAGTATGATTTAACTCACCCAGATTCAGACTTTGAAGAACCACTCTACTACAACAACGGTTTATTTAGGGCAATCTTCAATAAGGATGAGCCAAGAAAACCTCATGTAGTATTGAGTGAAACAGAAGAAGAGGGTGAACCTTCAAATGCTGCTGAACCAAATTATTAGGATTTGGTTCAAAGATTTGACAACTTAAAGGCTCACTTTGATTAAAGATTTGATCAAATTGAAACTCATCTACAACAGCAAGACCTTCAGTACAATCAAGACATGGAATTCATGTGTGAATAGATTAATTCCATTAATTCCAATATGTTTGTGATGAGTAGTTATTTCAACTTTTTTGGTGCTGCACCACCTCCTCCAGATCAGGGTCCTTCAGATTGTAGTATTTGTTTAAGTGTCTCTTTTTTAGTTGATGTGTTTGTGATGTGTAAGATTATTATTTTTTTCTTATTTTAATATTGTTGTTATTGATATCATGTACCTTAAATTGTAATATCTTCATTTGATATCAATAAATATTGCAATGTTTTGTTGTCTAATGTTTTGGGAAATGTGTGTTAGACTTTATGACTTTCAATTTTTTTTTTAATCTTAATAGTACCTTATTTAAATTGTAAATTAAAATTAATTTCATTAAAAAATATATTTATTCTTCAATTAAGAAATGCTTATAACTTGATATTACTAGAATCTTCAATTCCATGTCTCGTATTTAGACTACTCTAATACTAATATTATTATTGCATTTTAGATGTTTTCTTATTTTGTATTTCTCATTTCAAATAGTATTTATGCACTTAAAAAAATTTGAAATCCTAGATTATTGACTTTGGAAAGAATTCAATTACTCTTGAAAAGTGTACAAATGTACAAAAATCAAAAGAGTTGTGCAAAAAATTTGTAATGACAAAAAGAGGCATAAAATAAGCCCACAGTAAACAAATACACAAAAATGTGCCAAAAAAAATATATGAACAAGATGCGCAAAGCGCCATATGTGGTATTTCTTTCTTTCCAAACTCTTTCAATCTCTTAATTCAAATTAATCTATTGTTCATTTAAACTTGATGTTGAAATGTGAAATGTAAAATTTTTATTAATCCCTCATGTAATGATTTTCTTTATCTTAATATCTAAATTGACACATGCCTTTGATAAATTCTTTTTATTCTCTATGTTATAACACTTCTTCAATTATATGAATCTCTATGATTTCTCTAATGACTTAATTTTATTTGTATATCTTATTTCAATCACTTTCAAGATTAAATTATAAACTGAATTTCATAATTCTACTTACATTTCTATCTTTCTTTTCTTCTTCACTTTTTGCTGTTGTCAAAAAGGGGGAGAAATTGTTTATTATTTTTGTTTTGTTTTTTAATTTTGTTTTTTAATTTTTTTTTGGGTTTTGGTTGTTCTTATTATAGTTGAGTGTGTGTTTTGATTGTTACTTCAAAATTAAAAATAATTTTTTTTTTACATATATGTCTTCTTATATTTCATGTATTCATCAATTCAGGGGGAGTTTAGGGAGATATTTAGATTTGGAATTCCTATAAATAATAATTGTTTTGTCATCATCAAAAAGGGAGAGATTGTTAATAGAGTTACTATTTTGCATGTTTTACATTCTTGCAACTTGTATTATTTTGATGATTTCAATTATTATTGTTTTACATATATCTCCTAACACTATTTGGAACATTTATTTCTTGCTCTAGTATGTACTAACATTTCAGAAAAATCAACTCCAAGATATTGAAGACTTGTAATCAAATTCAGCAAATTTTCATAAGTTTTGATATGAGAGGGAGTGATTATAATTGAGTGAAAAATCACAATATACACACTTGGGGAACTTTTTTTTTGTGAACTGATCGTACAGGATGAACTTAGTTCGTACGGGACGATCATGTCAATTACCCATAAGGAGAGCAATGGATCGAACAGGCGAGGAGAAAATTTTTCTAAGTCCTAATCGTCTAGGACGAATTTAATAGTCATCCCGGGACGAACGTCTCGGGATTCTTACTTTCTACAATTCGTCGAGACGAAATCAAAGGTTCGTCCCAGGATGAACGTCTCTGTATTCTCACCGTGCCCTATTCGTCCAGACAAAAAATAAGGTTCGTCCCAGGACGAACGTCTCTATATTGAGGCTCGCTCCATTCGTCCAAATGAAAAATAAGGTTCGTCCCAGGACGAACGTCTCTATATTGAAGCTTGCTCTGTTCGTCCAGACAAAACCTATTCGTCCCAGGATGAACTAAACTGACTTACGTCAATTGGTTACGTCCTGAAGAATTTCATGAACCGACCTATGTAATAACTGTTTTGTACCGGACGAACTTGGTTCGTACGAGTGATTAGCGTGTATGAAAATAATTCGTACCAATATACATGAGGTTCATTTCCGACCATTTAAGTAAAATCGTCCAGGATGATCCACGATCGTACGGGATGATCCACTGCGTACAGAATTGAAAACTTGCAGTTTTTGGGCGGTTTTTCTTGTCTTTTATATATATAGTCCAAATTAGACTGCCACCCAATCATTTTTCCATTTGATCTTCGTGCCTATTGAAAGAAAAGTCAAGGAGAGAGTGTGAGAGAGCATTCAAAGGAGGATTCCTACCACTAGAGCGTGTAGGCTTCACTTGGTGTTTAAAGGTAAGAATCTCTACTTGTGAATTGGGATTACTTCAGTCTTTTCTTCCTTCTTTCTAAATTTTCTGTGAGAAGATCTGTCAAGGAGATCCAGTTCTCTGCTGACACTTGGAGAGTGTGAACAGCCGAAGGGTTCTCTGCCCACACTAGGAGAGTGTGAAAGGACGAAGGGTTCTCTGCCCACACTAGGAGAGTGTGAAAGGACGAAGGATTCTCTGCCCACACTAGGAGAGTTGAAAGCACGAAGGGTTCTCTGTCCACACTAGGAGAGTGTGAAAGGACGGACGGTTCTCTGCCAACACTGGGGATTGTGTAAAAGGATGACGGTTCTCTGCCGCACCAAATAGTGGTGAAAAGAGTGTTTATAAAGGCTTCTCCGCCTTGCTGTGGGTGCAAAAGGAGAGACACTATTGGTATTAGTGCAATACTCAGAGGGTGCCTCTAGGGAGTGGATGTAGGTCTGGTTTAGACCGAACCACTATAAATCTTGTGTCTTTTACTTTACTATTTTTATTTTTTGCATTTTTCTTTTGTTTAAAAAACTCTATGGTTGAAAAACTTTTCTATAAATTTTTTTTTAAAAAATTTCATTTCGGTTCAACAAAACTTCAAAGAGGGTTAAATATTAAAAATATCAATTCACCCCCCCACTTGGTATCCTTGGGACATTAACTTAGGTCTAACAACCTATTCACTAGACTCAACACTCACCACCCTTTTTTATATTATCCTAATGTGATCAAGCAGGAATCAGAACCTGACTCTTTATTCACTATTTGAAATGATTAATTGAGTATTGAGCCATTTCTCATTTGCTGATCCGATCTGCTCATGTAGATGTTGAACCTTACCCGATTGAGAGAGCCCAACAGAGTCCATAAGGGATATTCCTCACTACCAAATTCTTTTCTGATTATCCTATTTTGATCAGGTAGGCATTAGACCCTGACTCTTTACTCACTATTTTGAAAGAATCAAGTGAATATTAAGCTATTCCTCATTTTTTGCACTAATTTGGTCATGCATATATTAAACCTTACCTGGTTGAGAGAGCTCGATAGAGTCCATTTTGGGCATTTCTCATCACCCTTGTCTTTTTTTGTTGTCCTATTGTGAACAGGCAGGTATTAGACCTCGAATCTTTACTCATTGTTTCAAAAAGTTCAAGTGAGTAATAAGACATTCATTATTTGTTTCGCTAATCTAGTCAGGCAGATGTTGAACCTTACTAGGTTGAGAGAGCCCGATAGAGTCCTTGCGAGGTATTTCTCACCACCCTTTACTTTTTTGAAATTTCTATTGTGATCAAGCAGGCATCAGACCATGAATCTTTACTCACTATTTTTAAAGAATTAAGTGAGTATTGAGCCATTTCTCATTTGCTACACTTATTTAGTCAGACATATGTTGAACCTTACCTGATTGAGAGAGTCTGACAGAGTCCTTAAAAGGTATTCCTCAACACGCTTTCTTTCTCTGATTATCCTGTTGTGATCAAGAAAACATCAGAACCTGACTATTTATTCAATATTCGAAATGATTAAATGAGTATTGGAATGTTCCTCATTTGTTGAGCTGATCTGTTCAGGCAAATATTAAACCTTACTTGATTGAGAGAGCCTGACAGAGTCTTAGGGCCTGGTTTGATTAATTTGACTAGGTCAACCCTTTAACCAAAGGGTCAAGCAAAAGGATGGTCAACAAACGGACCACCAACAAACCAAGTTGGTTGACCAAGTTTCTTGAGCTCAGACCCATGCCCTGGGTCAACCTAGTTGACCAGGTCATCCTAGGTTGATCTAATTTGACCTAAACTCCTTTGCTTGGTTTCAAATAAATTCCACTATTTCTCAAGCCCAATTCTCTCTTCCCTTGGACTCAATGGCTCAGACCTAACCCATTGGGCCCAAACCCATTCCTTGGGTAAACCTAGCTGACCAGGTCAACCAAGGCTGACCCATTTAGCCTAAATGGGTCAATTCAAGCTCTATTCAAATCCAAACATATCCTTTGTTCAAACCCCCACACCCTTGGGTCTTTTTGACTAGGTTGACCAAGTCAACCATTTAATTGGTCAACCCAAGTCCACCTTGGTCAAATTTGACCTATTTAGGTCAAATTAATGAAATTTAAAGCATTTATATCCTCCCTAGTAATTCTTAGGGCAGACCATGACCAAGGGGAGTTGATTCCTTCCTAATTCAAGCCTAGATTCAATCTAGGACGTTGATCATAGCTTTAATCCTTTAAATACACTCTTTAGGGCAACTTAGAGAGGACTTAGGCAATATTTCTCCCCCCAATCTCTCTAAGCCAAAATATTTTTTGGTTTAAGAGTTCTCCCCATCTCCTTCCATCTTTCCCAAGCAAAATCCACCCTTCAGACCTGGTCGACGGTGATCTTCCAGTGAGAGTAAGCCTAGATCCATCAAAGGCATGTTCCGGGCAATCTGTGGCTCATTAAATTGAGGCTTCAAGAGGAGAAACATATGATAACAGTCTACAAGCTCAGAGAATCCATTATTTTCTAAATCTTACGGTGAGATTCTTCAAAAACATAAGATTTAGGTCACTACACTTAGGTTTATATAGCTTTCTAATACACACTTTTCATAGCTTCCAAACACCACCCCATGGTTTCTGTTCATATTTAGAACTAAGGTTTAAAATTTCATGAATATCCATTGAGTTGTATGTGAGAGTGAAGCAAAATACCATCCTAGGGCTTCGGAATCGCTTCAGACCTGGTGTTCGAGATATAGACCGTTGATCTCATGATCAATGATTGGGATTTCATCATTTCGGATGCTGATCTAATCGCATGTGGGCTTCCTCGAGAGAAATTATCGTCCGGCTTGATCTGGACCATCAGTTCAAAAACACGGGAGATTCGACAGCTCTTATACCTTGCCTACGTGGATTACTGGGATGCGTCTATGGATTTGTTGAAGGGGCAATGATTGACGGTGGCGCAATCATTGCCAATCAACGCGCCACCGACAATGATTGCACTACGTTTTGAGAGAGAACCGGAAGCCACCAAGTGTCTTCTTGAGAGCTATTGCCACCAATTTAAATTTTTTAGTTAGTTTTATATATTTAAAATCTTTTTTTAATCAGATTTCATTTAAAATTCATTTAAAATAATTTTTTATTAAATATATTAGTATTATATATCAAAAATTTTAGAAAAATATTTCTTATAATTTAAAAATATAAATAGTTTAAAATATTAATAATATTATAAACTATATTAATTATAAAAGTATTTTCTATATTTAATTAATAATTAAATATAATAAAAATTTTTTGTTTAAAATTTAAAATTCTATTTTAAAGTATTACCTTAGTATTTCAAATTTTTCTTGATATAATTGAATTGGATATTTAATTTTAATTTAAATATTTTTAAATAATTATTATATATTATTATATAATTAAAATTTTAATTAATATCTATTAGTATTAATTATTTTAAGTAATATTATATGTAATATTTTATTTATTTTAAAATCATAGAAATCCTTTCTTTATTATTATTATTTTATTACAAATAATGATATTATTTTAAGTAATTTATAATTATTTAAATAATTTTAAGTTTATTTATTTAACTATTAATTATTAAATTCAAAATATATTTTCTAATAATTACATAATTATTATTTTGATACTTAAAAAAATGAAAAACTCTAATATTTATTTTAATTTGTTTTAATAATTACTTTTAAACACTTATTAATTTTAAACTATTTTAAAACACTTTTAAAATACTTTTGAAAGTTTGTTCGGGATGTTAAGCCCTATGAACTTAGTCCCAAGCTAACCAAGAGGGGGGGGGGGGGTGAATTGGTATTTAAAAAAACACTTTTAAGACAAAGAAATAAAATCACAAACCAAATCACACCACAAGAAATTAATGCGGAAATAAAAAGTGCGGAAGCAAAAATAAGAACACAAGATTTATAGTGGTTCGGTCGACTCGACCTACGTCCACTCCTTGGAGGCACCCTCCAAGTATTGCACTACAAAATGTGACTCTCCTTTAGCCCCCACGGCTAGGCGGAGAAGCCCTTACAAGAACCTCCTTTTTGCCACCCCGGCAAGGCAGAGAACCTACCTCCTTTTGCTTCCTCCTGAAGCTGGCAGAGAACCACAACCAAAAGCAAACTCCTTACCTCTACCGGCCCTTCCACGGATGAGAAACTCCAGACGAAAGACAAGCAGAGCGATCCTTGAAGCAACCCTTGTGAATCCCCCTCACAAGCTCCCCCTCACAAGATCCTCTCTTTCTCCCTCTCTCTCTTTCTCTCCTCAAGGTCTTCTCAAGTCAAGGCAGCAGCAAAAGGTCTTCTAAAATGTTTGGACAAGAGCTCTTAAATAGAAGTGCTCTCAAGGAGCTCATTAATTGCAAGTAGCCGACTTTATCGTCCCGGCCGATATGTACATCGGCCTGGCTGATCAGTACAAATCAAAGAAGATCGGCCAGAGCATCGCCCTGGGAACAGTCCTGGACGATTGAAATTTGGCTTGATCGTCCAAGCTGATCATACGATCGTCCTGGCCTATTAGTTCAAATCAGAGGCAAATCGTCCTGAGCATTGCCCTGTTTATGACCTGGCCGATATTTATCGTCCTGAAGCAACTCAAGGATTTTGAATGTATTGTCCTGGCCGATCTTGCGATCATCCAGGACGATATGATCGTATCAATCATCCTTAATTACTCCCTTGATTTCCTGATCAAATAAGGCATAATTTGGTAATTTCGTCCAGGCCGATATGGGTATCGTCCTGGCCGATAATTTAAAAATACCGTATACCTTAACTGTCTAAGGCGGCTACTTCTTTCTGTTTTGAGCTTATCGTCCTGGCCGATACACGTATCATCCAGGCCGATATGTTAATGTTGGCTGCCTTAATTAAGAATCCTTAATTAGACTTTCTGTTTTAAGCTGATCGTCCAGGACGATATGAATATCGGCCTGGCCGATGTGGGAAAAAACAGAAATTCTAAGTCTCTCAAGTGTGTGTGTGTAGGGTTACTTAGCATCAGTCTCTTTGACCTTTACAAGTAGACTGAAAAAGAGAAAAACAAAAGTACAGACTGACTCAACCCTAAACCTACGCAATTCTGAACTTGGCTTCTTCATGATCATCCGGTCTTCGATTCCTGAAAGGTTAGAAGCAACAAGTAGTCCAAGAGAAGTAGTGTTTGTCAATCATCAAAACATAAGCCATGAAAAAATAGATTTGCAATAACTTTAAACTTTAAAAATGAATCATAATTTTATTGTAAATCAGATTATCATGTATATTACCTCGTTATTTTTATAAAATTATTTATTTTTATTTAAAATTAAATTTTTTAGATTTTTTATTCATTATTTAATTACTTTCATTATTTAACTATTATTTAAATAAATAATATGTTAAATATTTTAAAATTTTTAAAGCCTTGCTTGGGTAATTAGTGGATCTCCCATGAGTATAAATATTGAATTTTTTTTAATCATATTATTTTAAAAACTTAAAATTTTCTCAAACACTTGGGAACATCTTTTTAGGTTATTTCTAAACTTTGGGGATGATTCAAAGTAGTTTGGAGCTAATTGAGATCAAAACCCCTAAAATATCCTTTATTAAACAAACTTAATAATTCATTAATTGCCCTAACTTGAAACATTCAAAACTAATTCTCAAAAATTCCTAAATGCGAAGACTAAAGATCATTCAACTCTAATTAAAATATAGTATTTATTAAAAATATTAGGTTTCTATAATCCAACCTAAATCAAAAAGTCAACTCTTCGATCAACCGTAGTTCGTTAACTAGGGCGCAAAACTTCTAAAATTCATAACATTGATTAGGAAGCTCAAAATCTAGCAAACTCATAGTCTAACTACTCTACTTAAGGCCTAATATTTAATTAAAATTCTAGTACCACTAAAGCTAGCCTATTTCAAATAGTGATCTTTTGGACCCCCTTTAACTTAGCGGATAGGGTAACTCCGAACCTTCTAAAACCTGCTAACTTAACTTAAACTTTGAAGATCACTACCCTAAGTATTAAAATGGATCCACAAAAAAAATTAACTAAAATTAACCCTAATTCATTAATACTTAAAACTGAATCAAATTTCCTTTTTTGGCTATCAACAAACTTGAACACAAAGAAACTTGAACTAATTATCCGACATATAAACTATCCAAAGTCACACTAGCCTACTACACACACATAGATTTTTTAGGGCATAAATTTTAGCTCCAGGATTAGGACCGATGATTTTGCTCTTCTTCTTTCTATGTTATGATGCTCACTGTGTGGCTTGTGTGATTGATTTATTTGCTTTTCTTTGATGTGTTGTGATTGATATGATGCTTATTTCATTATTATGCCTTTTTATATTTTTCTTATGATGTGATTTTTGCAATATATCACCCATGGGATAGGGGAGCTTTTGATATTAATGATGTTTTATGTAGGTGATCATGCTCATATAGCACTAATAGAGAGGGAAATAAATCATTAAGCTTTAAAACTAATGACATTTTCTATAGGTGCTTTAGAAATTGCTAAAACTCCTCCCTAAATCAAAAAGAGTATGGCCTAGTGTGATTGGAATTGAGCACTTTCTCTTCATATATAACTGCTTGGGTTATTTTGTATTCAATTTCATGAGATTTTCTATTATGATAACCTTGCAACTTAAGTTTGAGTCTAGATT
Source organism: Dendrobium nobile (assembly GCA_022539455.1). Lineage (NCBI taxonomy): Eukaryota > Viridiplantae > Streptophyta > Magnoliopsida > Asparagales > Orchidaceae > Dendrobium > Dendrobium nobile. The sequence continues at coordinate 6,703,729 of CM039731.1, forward strand.
TTTTTTTTCATAATGTAATTTGTAATTTGATATCGAGTTGTGAAAGTCTATTAAAACTGAGGCTTTTCAATACTTGGTACCCAAAGAGAAAAAGAAAGATCTTTTATAGGGAATTTCTTATTCATTTGGATACCCTTTTGTAGGAGGAACCTTATGGAGCCTGAAGGACAATCCAATAGAAGATGATCCAAAGAAAGATGATTAACCTGAAGACAAAGACTTGAAGACAAAATGCATTGCTTTTAATACTTGCTTTGTAATAAGATTAGAATCCAGGTTGTTGTCGATGGGGCATTACCACCATTACTTTTTTGCAGACTCTAGGTTATACTTATACGGCACTTGCCATTGACTATGGACTTTTTGTGACTCTCTTGATTTATATTGATGTGCTTAATTTATATGTGCAGTAGAAATTATATATTTTTATAGGTTTTTTTTTTCTTTCTTATGCTTGGTCTAATCTTGCTAGGCTCTTAAGGAATAAAATTTTTTTCTACTTGTAATTAAATTATAAAAATTTTACATATTAAATAACATTAAAACTTAATAATTTAGGAAATATTCAGAATCGTCCAGGGTTGCATGCATATTTTAGCATTTCCCTTCTCCCTTGATATAAGACACTTCTGCACCTGCGAGTAGTGTCCGGATTATCTAGCATATGAGGATGAGGTGCCAGACTTGGGAAAGCATAGTCTTCTAAAGTTTTTTTTTTTATAAGCCTTTTTAAAATTTCATGCAGACTTGATTTAAGACCTTTTAACTAAAATGTATTACATTAGAAACCAACTAAATTTTTTTTTTAATAGCATTAGCTCTAGGAGCATTTACCCTACATAATTCTAAGGCCAATTATGAAACTCTCAAGATGTTGTCCTTACTTCCAATAACTGATCTACCAACTCATCTTTCATAAAGTCTAGACATAATAGATTTTATGCACCTCGGTGGTTAACTAGCTTTCCTTTTTAGGTAGGATATAAGCCCAGATGTATTAAATAGGACATGGGTGTTAGTATTAGGTGTAGATTACTAAACTAGCCTTAAATTTAGGGTTCAAGGCTACTACACTTGGTGTCTTATAGTACACCTCATCGGTGGGTAAGTCTCCTTTTCTCCAGGGGCTATAAATCTTAACTATTTGCATCACATGGATGATTCCACCTCCATCATTCCCCTTTGTTTGCTTTGAGTGCATCGTTTCCCCTTTCTCTAGTTTCCTTTTCAGTGCCTTAGTTCCTCTGGATGTTGAAGTGAATTGTGCATGCTGACTAAGCCCACTTAAACCATTTCTTTCCCTTTGAGTAGGATTTCCTAGTCTCCCTTCCGTGCCAATCCCTTTTTTAGGAAAAATAATATCAGATCCTTAATTGAGAGTATTCTTGGACTCTGTCCTTAGATGTAATTAACCACAAGGGTTTGTACCCGTTGAAAATAGAATTCCACTATTAAATAAACCTCAATTGAGCTGATATATTAGGTGAAGAAAGCCTGATGTTTTGACTAGGTCATGTATATTATTACCCATTAGGGTGCATTGGTAAGATCCACTATCCTCAATGGTTAATCATATGTGTGATCTAATTGGCCCTCCCATTGGCCCACTTGCAAAGATAACGGAGGCCTGGGATCGTCTTGTCCCTCGGGATGGTGCGGTCATATACCCTATGCACTCTATCCCCCACATGGTGGTGTCCTTTTGGAGGCCCGTAAATGCCACAAACAAATTTGGTGGAATGCAAATCATAAATTATAAGCTTAATAAATCATTAATATGATAATCACAAATCTAGATAATTAAACAATAAATTAAATCAAACTTAATCCCAAAGGTAACTATTGGCTAATTTAGGCTATAAAGGTATTAAGTAAGCCCCAATGAGAGTGAAATAAATCTCATGGCACTAGTGTTAAAGTAGTTATTATACAACCTAAATAACTAATCATAAATTATTAATAAATGGAAACCTTCATATCTTATGTAGATTCCATTTTAGGAAGGATTAGTGTATTAAATTTTGAGGTTTAAAGATTAAACCATTAATTAAAATTTAGGACTTTAGTGAATTTATAATTAATAAACTTCAACATTTAAAACTCATCCTAAAATGAACACTAAAATATCAAACTTAATCTCAAATTAAATCTTCCTTCAATGTATATAAAACTAAAGAAGATATTAGAAAACTCTAAACAACAATCCACTTAGAATATATCAAAACCACATAGCCTGATACATACAATGTTGATGACTTGTTAGGACAAATAACTCTAGTTTTAGGCCAGGCCATTGTTCCTTTTAAATTTATTTTAAATTATATGATTGAAGATTTTTTAAAATTTTTTTATGTATTAGAAATCTCTTACTTTTCTAGTTTTCTTATATGTATGTCAAATTTGTTTTAGCCTGGAAAACAATTAGGATCTTAATGACAAAAAAAAAAAAAACTTATACTTGTAACTAAATAAAAATGTTTAGGCTCATATAAGAAGATAAATTTTCTAAGAAGTAAGTTTAGGCATGTCAGGGGTTCTCATGCATTCATATTGATCTTCTCTCTTTATTAAGCACATTCTGCCTATGGTTCGTGGAAGACCACCTAACCTATTAGGGTGCAGCTCTGTCTATGGGATGTTGTTCATCTATAGAAAAAAAAAAATCTATTTTTTAGTCTAATTTTTAAACTTCATCATCTGATTTAGATATATAAGGTTAATCAGCATGCAGTACATTAGAAACCAAATAAAAATTAATAAAATTTTAATTATATCAAGCATAATCACACTATAAAAGTAAATGGACAAAATTATGACCTTCTCTAGATGTCAGCCCAAATTCTCCAAAACATAAGTAACAGCCTACCCATCTTTCATAATAACCTGATACATTTTTTTACAGTGCTTAGGTGGTTTACTTGGCTCTTTAAACTAAGCCTAGGTAAGCTCCAATTTTCACTTCATTAGTTAGGTTTGAATCAATATTATTTAGTTCCTAGCTTAGATCTAGGCTCTTGGGTGGAACCAAAATCATAAGTCCCCAACACTAGGAGTTTAATCCAAAATTTGTAATGAAATGTCAACTTGAATTAAAACTTTATCTTATCCAAAATTTAAAGCCAAAATTAGGATAGATTGAGCCATTTTTGAATTATTTTAGAATCATAAAAGGCCTCCTACTTCTCATACTTTGGCCTCCAAAATAAGTGCTCAAAATTGATCCAATCCTTATTGAAATTCCAATATTATTTCATTTGTATCACTCTTAAAAAATCCAAAATAAAATTTATACCATTATTTTAAATGAGAGTATTCATAGGAAGCCTAAAAATTTCTATGATGTAATTAACTATGAAGAGTTGCCTTCGTAGGAGATTTAAGACCCTAGATAAAATAAACCCCATTCTACTTAGCTCCTAAATAGGATGGGGAAAAATTATTATTTTAGAAAAATTAAAATTAAAAAGGTGATCATTATCTTCAAGATCAAGTAGTAAGGGATAAGCAACATTTCCTCTTAGAGAGAAATACATTTATCTTTACAACTTGGTCATGAAATTAATGATAACGTATCTATGTTATCATAACCAAATACATGGTTGAACAATATTTGATCCTTTGGGGTCATATATAGTTCTCCCTTATATTTGGTTGTGATAGTTTAGATAAGGTTATCTTAATTCTAAATATGAACTCATCAAAGAACATTATTTTTATCTCTCAAGGTGATATATCATTCTTAATGGCATGTTTGATTTCAAAATTAAAATCTAACATGATTATATCCAAATTTTCTCAAAAATATAATTGCATTTGATTTTCAAATTTTTTGAGCAATCAAAATGCAAAGTGAAAAATAAAGAAATTAAAAAATGTTATCCTAGCTACTCCTTCCCCTTAGATTTCTGTAAAAAGTAGGCTATCAAGTACCTATGTTTATGCAATATTAGTGTTAGCTAACTATTCTAATTTAGGTGAAGGATTCAAGTTGCGAGGTTGGGATTTATTATTTAATTTATTATCTTAGATATTTCTTTTTAAGTGATTAGTCATTTATGTTGAATTAATTATGATCTTATTTTTAATGTTAATTTTTTTATTATTAAGATATGAGGAGTCCAAAATATATGGACACTAACCTATAGAAGAGTTATAGAAAATTGAGGGGTAAATAATCCTTTTTGATTCCTTAACCTAACTAAGGCTAGAGTGATTATAAGACTATAAAAATGGTTGTCCCCCTTGGTTTCCTAAGACTTGTGGTAAGGCCGATAGGTGATACACAAAAGTGGGACCATTGCCCGCCAAAAAAATCCCATGCTTCCTATGTCTAAGGTTGGTCAATTTTAAAAGGGTGATATAAAAATGGATAACCCACTACAAAAATATAAATAATGGTTCTATGATAGCTAAGGTTTGACACCTAGATGGGCTTCCTAAAGCTAGCTTTAAATTTTAAAAAAAGGAGTAATTTATATAATATTTGGACATTTTTCTCTTACTTGTGAGGTACATGGCATCGTAATAAAGGGCACGAGGATGAAATCTTCCTTATGATATGTAGCTTCGTAGCCTAAGAATTCCAGCCTAAATGCCTCATATCAAAGAGGAGGATACAAAAAATAAATATATATTAAATATGTGTTAAGTCAATAAGGCTTGATTTGAAGAACATTTACTTCTTCAACATAATATGTTATGTTTAGAAATATTTTTAAAATAGTGTTTTATTTTTATAGGATTTATAATTTAACACTTACATTCCATCAACACTTTTATTGTGTTATAGTAAAGGGCATGAGAATCAAAGCTTCCTTAGGAAATGTAGCGCTAAGCTTGAAGTTTATATCCTATAAAATTTGTTGATATAATAGGTAATAAAAAAGTTTCAGTTAGTTTTTTAATTATGAAATTTTTGAAGTAGTAAATGAAATTCAAATGTGGTTCCTAGACTAGGTTGAAGTAATGGATCCTAATCTATTGCCTATTGGAGAGACACAATATGCAAAGATAGCACATAGACCAACCTAAAATTTTGAAGCTTAGATTTAACTTTGTTTTTTTTTCTTTTTTTTTTTTTACATTCTTCATATGAACATAGAAATAAGATCGGGAGGCTCAAAATCATTAAAGATGTTATTTTTATAGTTTCTTAAGTATGTTATTAGTAAACCAAAGAAAATAGCATAGCATGGTATATTTCGTGTAAAAAATATTGATGCATAAGGCACAAAATAGGTAACCTCCACTATAGGCTTAATTGACCACATGAAGTTCACTAAGGTTCATAGAGGGGGAAAGACTTGGCAAACACGGTGAAGGCTTTGTTAGTGAGCTACTTTTGACCTATATCTAGCAAACTTACCACATATTTTGGGTGGAGGTTAACTTAACAGTATGAAGTGCGCGTGAGTGTTACCAATTTATTCTCAACATAAGAAGATGTCTTGACAAGTTGTAAATATTATACATGAATAGGGAAGAAACCTAAAGTATGTGCATATGCCTCATCAAAATGAAGGGGCCTCTCCAAAGGCCCGATGACTACAACTTGCTAACCAACATGTGTACACAGATCCTTCACAACTGATGGAAAGAGATCATATGTAAGTAAGAGATACAAATAATCAATGTAAAAAATCATTAGGAGAAAGATATATATGATGCAATATGTATATTAAAGTCATAACCTAAATGATGAGCTCAAGCTATGTAAATCTTCTTCAAAATCATACAATGTATGAACTAATGCAATATGACCTCTACATGTGATGCGATACATATGCATGAGTTTAATGTACGTAATGATGAATGAAGGTTTATTAAATGCACCATAAAAATATATGGCATACAAATCATTGTATCCAAATAAGATTGATTCATGTGCAATTAAGAAAAGTAAGAACCATTTTTCTTATAGGCGAAAAAGCCACAAATCAATATGCAGTCCCCTTTTTTAAGACTCAAGAAATTAGCGAGAAAATCAAATTCAAAATAATTTTAAAGGGTTCAATAATGTATTTTTGAAAGTCAATTTTGACATTTGAAGTGGCAGGTAACATGATCTAACGATTTGAATGTGATAATATGACTTTTTGTGGATGTGAGGCCTAGGTATTTGACATAAATGATTAACAACACATAAACATAATTCAGTGTGAGATGTATGTAGAGATCAACACACAAGAAATAAATATAAATAGATATACTCAACTCATCATATAATGTGATGTACATGAAACATATATGTGTAAGATGATGCATGAAAAGCAATGAAGAGTGTCATTAAAATCATGCAATAGGGAAATCAACATATAATGTTCTAATGACATTGGTACACACATGATTGAGGAAGTGCAACCATCATACTATAATTGAGTATGGGAATTATAAATTATCTAATGTGCTTTTGAAGTTGTCAAAATTAATAAATGAGACTTGATTGGAATGCCTACATGTGTGAAACTTTCTATATATATACCAATTAGTGTGATTGGCTCAACATGAACCATGATGCGATCAAGTGAATAAGAGTGTATGTGTTTGAATATTTTACTCAATGTAATATACTTGACACATGTTTCAAGGAGGGATCCAACTAACCTCTGACATGATTGAAGTCACAAAATGATATATAGTGACTTGGTTTCATAGAATTAGAGAGAGAACATTTATAAAAAATTGAATTTGGCAAAGGCCAAAAAAAATCACATCATCCAATGCATATATAATATTGGGATGAATGAAAGACACAAATTAATATTGTAGCTTTTGATTTCATAATTGTTCGCAAGTAAAATGATCTAAAATTTTCATTAACCATAAAAGCTATATGATGCGAATTGAATCATATAATCTTAGTTAACTCACTTTTAGCAAAACCTATATTTTAAACATGTAAAAGTGTGATTATAAATGTATAAGGTAACATTTTAATCCATTGTAATAAATAACCTTTTATTTCTGATGTCATCAAATTTTGTGCATAATTCATCCCCCTTTATTGAATACATGCATTAAGAACAAAAAATGAAAATCTGACTTATGCTTATAAATCTTATGAAAATAATGTACAACATTGGGATTAAATGTCATATTCATGTATGTTTATTCAATGGAATATATATTAAATAAAACTTTTTTTAAATAATATAACAACAACAACAACAACAACAAGAACAACAACAACAATAGCAACAACAACAACAACAACAACAACAATAATAATAATAATAATAATAATAATAATAATAATAATAATAATAATAATAATAATAATAATAATAATAATAATAATAATAATAACAACAACAACAACAACAAAAATAATAATAATAATAATATTAATAATAATAATAATAACAATAATAATAATAATAATAATTAAAGAAATTTATACTCAAATACACATATGTGTGTGAATGTATAGATATTTAACATTGAGATTTCACATAAATGAGACCCAAAAATTAATCTCTTTAGGGGTTCTAATCAAATATTTGGCATATGATGCTTAGAGGATGTTGACATCATTTTTTTATGAGGTTATTAATTAGGGCTTGTCTAAATTCTTGCTTGCAGATCCCTGGGTTGGTAGTTGTCCACTTGTCAAACATAGAGATCCCAATAAAATTTCAATCAAGCCTCCAGTACAATTTCCACTCCTGACTTTTATCATGCCTACAATCTTAGTTCAATTTGATTTTCAATCAAATATGGGTCTTATCCAATCATATCAACTCATTTATGAAATTATGACTTATTTGGATACACCATATCTCATTGAATCAAATCCAGAATCCAACTCAAGCCCAGACTTCCAATTCAAAACCTAAGGCTCAGAGCCTAAGTCCTAAAACCATTTCTAAGTGGATTTTCTATCACCCAGACATCTAGTAAAATAACCTTAGATTTATGATCTGTCAATTCTATATTGATTAGACATGTCTCCAGATCTAGCCCTCCAAATTTGATCTCATTCTGAGGTCTCTAGCCCAACAAATATAATATATTTCCAAAGGCTGCAAAACCTTAAAATATTTATGACCTATGATACTATAATTGTTACCTTATGGAATTTGAAATTAAAATGACCCTCCAAAGCCTCTAACCACTTATTATGACTTTTAACCAAAAAACTATAATATTCTCAACCCAATTTGACCTAGGGTTGGTTGGAGGTCAAAATGAAAAAAATGCCCTTTAACAAAAATTTTAGACTTTTGGCCAAAACTAATCATGATTTAATCTTCTCAACCCTTGAAATCTATTCTAATGGATCCCAAATGTCATTTGAGATTCATTATAGAAAGACTAAGGTCTTGGTTTAACCTGGTTGACCAAAACACCCTTTAAGGGTTTAAATGCCCATATTGAACCTAATGAACCCAGCAGTCCTTGGGACCACCTCCATTGGTATCCAAACATCAAACTAAACCTGTTGGACCTAAACTAGGGCCATAGGTTAAACTAGTTGACCATGTCAACCAAAGTTAACCAGACATATCCTTAAGGGCTCAAATAGTCAATTTGATTGAAATGATCTCCCTAGACCTTCAAACCACCTCCAGTGAACTCCTTTGACATGACCTCCCTAGACAGTTCACTTCAAGCTTATTGAGCCAAACCCCTACTCCTAGGTCAACCTAATTTTACAAGTCAACCAAGGTTGACTAAATTCACCATAAACCATGTGTTTAATTAGTTCAACCTTAGATCAACTTCAATTTCTTCTAAACTCATATGAACACCATCCCAGTGGTTTGGACCTCACTGGCACTACAATAAAATAGTGTATTTTTTATGTATTTTTTGACGAAAAATTCTGAATTTTTCCATGGATTTCAAATTTTTCCAGCAGATTTCAGGCAAAAATAATTTTGACAAAAAATCAAGAGTCAGAAAACTTTCCTGTAAAAAAATACTAAAAATATTTTCCGAAATAATTATTTTGCCAAAAAAATGTTTCTAACGGTTGTCTGATGGAAAAGCTCAAAGGTAATAAGAAAAGATTAATTCCCACCTAGCTCACACGAGGGCCGAGCAAGCTGACCCCTCCCACCCGTAGGTGCGCCCGAGCCTGCCCTCACACACTACTTCCTCCTGTGATGCGTCTACGCCCTACCTACCGACAAACCTAGAATTTGTAGCCAGCCTATGGCCTGTGCCAACACATGCTTGACCCGTGCTTGCATATGCCAACTTGTGGCCCGCCCACATGCCTAGTAACCCCAGGATTCAAACTCATGACCTATTGAAGAAATTTCGAAGACTCTACCACTCAACTGCACTACAAAATATGTTAACATGTTATATATTTTATATTTAAATAAGAGTAATTTTAAAATTTAAAATAAAAAAAAATAAAATATTAAAATTATAATATAAGATATAGAATTAATAATTAATTAAAATTATTAGTAAATTAATAATTAATTAATTAGTAATTTAATAAATTATTTTAATTATTTAAGATTAAATTAAAATAAAATATTAATGTTAATAATTAATTAAGTTATTATAATTTATATAAGTTATTAAATAAATAGTTAAATAAACTAAGGTATTAAATTAATAATTTATTATAAAGTTATATAATTAATAATAAACTAAAATAGTTATAAAATTATTAATTATTTAAATTAAAAATGTTATTTTTTATAGATTATTAAAATCCGTAGGAAAGTCAGCTGGAAATATCGCCGGATACAATCCGTAGAAAATCTACCAAAATATCTACAAAAACATATGTCAAAATTATTTTGTCATAATCTACGGGAATTCCGTTAGGAAAACCGGTAGAAATCTGTCCGCCAGATATCCATTGAAAAATCCACCTGTAATAGGCAATTTTTTTGTAGTGTGGACATGTTGACCTAATGAACTGTTGCCTTGGTCAACTTAGTCACAGTTTAGTCAAACTAATTTTGTTTGGGCCAAATCACCTATTCATTCAAACAAGACCTATCCAAACTTCATCAAACTTTTAAACCTATTGACTTTGACCAAGTTCAAAATTCATTATCAGAGTTTATTCTACATAACATTATTCATACTTGAATTGACTTTAACCCATTGATCCCTCTCCGACCTATTTCAAATTAACTCTTTGAATGTCACCTCACTAGGTTTAACCATGTTGATTGGTCAAATAGTTCATTTAAACATTGTAAATCTCTCTTTAGAATAGTTAACTCCCTCTCCAAACTCCAACTACATTGTTTCAAAGCTTTGAACTTCATTCAACTAGTCTCCCATACTCCTTTCCTGCCACCTCATCCCACTTTGGGTCAAAGTGGCCAACAAACAAACAAAACCCCTCAATTGGTCAAACTCATATACTAGCCTATTTTCCTCTAATTTTTGCTGCTGGGTTAATCCCAAATATGAGCTAAAGCTCTTTAAACCAAGCCCAGCTCTTGGTCTAGCCTTAAGAGGGAATATTATCCCCTCCTCAGAAGCATCCAATGGCCATAGAGCCTTTTCCAACCCTTCTCCTGCCATCCTAACCACTTGGGCCAAGTGGTAATGATCCAAGCAATGCCTATGATCAACCAAGATTGTTTTTTTACCCCCAGAACATTTGAATACTGTAAAAGAAACATTTTGAACCTCACTCTACGCTTAGCATTATCTCTCAAGCCCCTTTGAGAATTCATTTCTTCTCTACAAGCTACCCTCAATAGTTCCATGACCCAAAAACATCAGTTAAAGCCTACTGTCAGTAATCCTCTGGTCAAACTGCCCTTATATTCTGTCTAGCTCAATTTTTCATTGATCTAGGTGTTTTCAATGGTTCATTCCTTTAGAGAAGATATATGTGGACAATTTACATGCTAAAAGAGCCCAAGAACTCCCGAATCCATCGTTTGGATTAGGTAAAAAATTAAACCCTAACCAAGGATGCTTAGTTTAAAAAAAGCTTTCTATTAAGCTCTTTTCAAAATGTTAAACAAACTCTTCATGATTTATGTTCACTCCGACAACCTAAGTTTAAAATTTCATAAAAAAATGACTCATTCGATCTTGAAAACCAAGAAAAAAATGCATCCTAGAGTTCTTCTGTAGCTTGCATTACTTGTACGTTTTCTGGATCGTTGATCACATGATCAATAGTCCAAATCTCGTTGATCTACAAATTCATTCGACCATGAATCTGATCCCGCAATTGATTTATGTACTCAGCTCCATCTTAGGCATTCATTTCAAAACAACGGAGATCTAACGGTGCGGAGCTTTTGTTGACCTGGTTAAGTGAGTCTTTCGCCATTAAAATCATTGGGAAATATACGCAGTGGCGTAATGATTGTTAATGATTGTCCGCAGTCTAAAGAAGCCATTAGAGGCCTGTTATGTGGCCTTTCACTGATTCCATCAATTCATTTAATTAGTTTTAAAAAATAATTTTATATGTATTTTAAAAAGTAGAATTTAATAAAATCATAAGAAATTAAATACTAATCTTAAAAATGCATACAATATGTCCAAATCTCGTCGATCGTTGATCACATGGTCAACAGTCCAAATCTCATTGATTAACAATTTCATTCGACCGTGAATCTGATCCCGCGATCAATTTCTCTACTCGGCTTCATCTCAGTCATTCATTTTGAAATAGCGGAGATCCAACGACGTGAAGCTTTTGCTGACCTCGTTAAGTGAGTCTGCCACCATTACAATCATTGACAAATATTATGCAGTGGCATAATCATTGCAAATGATTGGTCACGGTCTAAAGTAGCCATTCGAGGCCTCTTATGTGGCCTTTAACTGGTGTCATTGAATCATTTAATTAGTTTTAAAATTTAATTTAAAATATATTTTAATTAGTAGAATTTAAGAAAATCATAAGAAACTAAATACTAATCTTAAAAACTCATATAACATGTAAAAATTGCTCTAAAAAATAAATACTTCCATTTAAAATTAATATCAATATAAAATATTATATATATTTTAGTTTATTTTAAATATTCAATATTTAATATTTTTTATAATATTGAATTAAAAATAATGAAGATATTTTCAAAATATAATTAATATTCTTTTAAATATTATATATATATTTTAAATGTTTAGGACATATGCTAATCTAATTTCCAAAATTATATTTAACATTAATTATATTTAATTAAAATAAATAGATGAATAGTTATTAAAATATTCAAAGATAATTACAATTGAAGCAGCAAACCACAGCAAACTGAGATGTGTTCCCCTGTTTTAGCTGCAGAACACCCTCTCGGACAGAGGTTACATTGAGTTATTCTTCTATACATCAGAAAATCCATGGTAGTAATTCCATTATTCAATAACCTCGACGAAAAACTTAAAACTCTTTGCGATAGCTTCACTACCTTCCGCCACTTCCAGCAACTGACATATGAACATACAGGATCACGAACCGTTCTGTGCAAAGCAGATAGTGTTTTACCGAAAAATTTATACAGCAGTTCTCTATAATCTTCAATATCTTCTTTTTCAATCTGAATTTGCAAATCAGCTTGATTAATTCGGTTCCAAAGTAATTATTGAGCTCATTCTAATCCCATTCCTTATTAGTAATAAAGAAATCAAGCTTTGGAAAGTCTTCTACCATAGTGTTGATGAATGTTGGCCATTTAGAAATACTTATGTTAAGTATCCATACATCATGTATAATATATGTATTGCTACCTATAGCAACCTTCCATTTTACTAATGGACACAAAGCTTGCATCCCATTAATCAAAATCTTCCAGGTAACAAAACAAGTTTTCTTCCTTTCTTCTAAACAAATAATGTTCCCATACTTTGCTTTTAGAGACCTGTACAAAAGAGAACTAGAGCCTTTAATGAAATTCCAAGTGAATTTAGCTCTAAGAGGTCCAACCATAGCAGTAGTTGAAAGAAATCCAGCTCCCCCTTCAGACAATGACTAACAGAGCACATCCCACGAAATGTAATGCATACCAGATTAATTGTCCGACTTTTTCCATAAGAATTCTCTGCACATCTTCTCCAGTTTCTTCAAGATATTAATGGGAACCATAGAATTGGACACATAAAATGTAGGAATAGTAAGCAACACATTTTTCACTAGAACAAGTCTTCCTGGCAAATAGAAGAACTTGAAATTACTAAACGACAAGAGGGGGGGGGGGGGGGGGCGAATTGTAAAAGTCTTTTTCTTAATAAAATTAACCTTAAACAAGAGTTCTAATTTTTTTTTTGTTTTTGAAATTTTAGAACAAAAATTTATGCAATTTTACTTTCACAAGATGCAGCAAGCTTGGAGCAACCGTGTAATCTCCCTCACACCTCTTCTCCCTCACAACGCTCACCTCCTCCTTCCTCTCTCAACCCTCAAGAATTTCTCTAGAGTTTTCTCCCTTGGAATCCCTCTCTTACCACGTTCACCCCCTCTGTAAATCTTGCTCAAAAAGAACTTGATTGATATCTAAAAAAGGCTCCAAAAACCTCTGAATTCAAAAGTAGCAGTTACTGTTCGTACAGTACGATCTTGGATCGTGCAGTACGATCTTCATAAACAGACGTTGTCCTGGTACGAAGATGTACGAACAATACAAAAACAATTCGTACTGTACGATATAATATCGTACGGTACGATCCAACAAGATACTATTCGTACAGGACGATGGTCTGGACGATCGGATGTCATCTCTGTTCATCGTATGGTACGATTACTATCGTACAGTACGATGTGACAAAAACCAAGAGATCGTCCAGGACGATATCCGGGACGATCATACTTCGTCTCTGTTCATTGTATGGTACGATTGAGTTCGTACAGTACGATGTTCAAATTTTAATTAGGCCTGGATTACATGCACTAATCACGAGTTAATTTAAGTAAGTATTAAAAACGGATCGTACAGTACGAACAGGTTCGTACAGTACGAACGGCGCAAAATCACTTGCTTAAATTAAATCACGGCTAGGGTTTTGGATCTGAACATATCGTACAGTACGAAAGACTTCGTACAGTACGATCTATTCACAAATTTGCCCACATAGCTTGGATCGTACGGTACAAAATAAAATCGTACAATATGATCTCCAGAGAAGATTTTTAGTTACATTTTGTAGTTAAAAAAGAACTCTCCCCCTGTGTGTGTGCATGGTTGCTTTTACTCTTACGCATTTTGTGGCCAGACTCAATAAAGTAAAAAATACAATAAATGGAAGATACAATGTTTGACTCATACTCCTAATCTACCCGGTCTTGAGTCTTCCTTTCTTCCTGAGTCACTTGTGATCTTCCTGAAACGTTAGTGCTCAAGGAAAATAACAAATAAAATAATAATCAATGAAAAGCAGTTCCAAAACACTCATTATTTGGCATCATCAAAATCTCAAACTCGGGGTCATGGGTTGCAACAATCTCCCCCTTTTTGATGATGTCAAATAATTTGTTGCAAGTAAGAAAGAAAAACATTTCTTTTGTTTTTTTTTTGTTTTTTTTGTTTTTTAAAAAAAAATTAAACACAAGAAGGAAAAAAAAAAGGTACTACAAGCAGGTACGAAACAAAAGATATTGCATTTAGATAAATAGGCATTACAACATTACAACAAACTTCTCCCCCTTTTGACAGCACAAAAAAGAGGAGCAACTAAACGCACAAAAGCAAAAAAAAAATAGAAAAACGACAATGCAAACACAGACAATCTAGTCAGACGGGTCCTGATCAGTTGGTGGTGGAGGTGGATTTGGCTGAATGTATTGGAATAGAGTGTCGAAGCGGTGATCAATTGTTGTAAAACGCTCTCCAAACCATTACATATCAGCCTCGTGTTGCTGATGTTGTTCTTGAATATGCATGTCGAGACGAGTCTGCAGCTGGTCGAAGTGGGCGACTAAATCATCATTTGGGTGTGGTGGAGCTGGTGCTGGTGCAGGTGCTCGGGGTGCGGCATGGCGTCGTGGTCGAGCTGGAGCTGCGGCTGGTGCATCTTCTCCTTCTTCTTCATCAAAGACGGGTTCTTCAGGCTCATGTCCCCGATGAAAGAGGATACGGAAGGAAGCATCCGTATAAAAAATAGGAAGCATGTCGGGTTCACCAGGGTAGGATAATTGATATTTATGGTAGAGGATATATCCTATTAGGTGACCAAGAGCCAGATTTTGTTTCCGTCGAGTGGTGGGAAGACGAACAAAAGTCATGTGCAGAATATAGTTGCTAATCAAATCGACCTCATCAAACTTAATGTTGGACATAATAAGGTAGGTAGCGACTGACAAGGTAGGGGTCAGATTGATGCGGTCGCCACCTTTGGGTATGATAGAGGTTCGAAGAACATGTTGAATGATACGGGCATTTCGGGTTAAGGATTGGACTAGAGGCTGGTGTTGATGAAAAACAGTATTCCTAAGGACTCTATTTACATCGCTCCAATCAAAATCATTGGTAAGAAACGAGCGAACCATAGGTCCTTCAGTGGACAGCCCAATATGTTAGGCGATGTAGGCTCTAGTTATTTCAACGGGGCGGCCACAAACAAAGGAGTGAAAAGTTGTGTTATCGACGGAGTAGGTGAGGTTGGCGAGAAATTCAAAAAGAAGTTCAGAATTGTATGGAAACGCTAGGGTGAGTAGGAATTGAAAGGTGGTGGAGGCAAAGAGGCCCATTACCTCGAAATTTAGAGCGGCCTGATTAAGCATTTTTGAGGGAGAAATTTTGCAAGCCTTGTAGCGGTAGTAGGCTTCCTCATTCTCACTATTCAAAAAGCGATCGGGTTGACGACTGGATGAGGACGAGCTTCCGGCAGTCATCCGACCTCGTTTAGACATTGCAGGAGGGCACGAAAACGAAGTGAAGGCTGAGTGAGGAGAGGGTTGAGTGAATTGAACAGCCTAGGCAAGGGTTTTTATAGGATTTTCTGTAAATCGTACAGTACGAACCTTGGATCGTACAGTACGAGATCCAATTAATATTCTGACCAGTCGTTTCGGGAAAAGGCAGTCAAATCATACAGTACGATAGTTATCGTACAGTACGATCAGGCGAATATCGATCGTCCCGAGGCCCTCAGTACGACTTTTGACCAAACGTTTCGTACTGTACGAATAGGTGGATCGTACAGTACGATACATAATAAATATCGTACCGAACCGCTTTAACTCGAATTCATCCTTTGTGCTGATGTGGATCGTACCGTACGAAACGGAGTTATCGTACAGTACGATACTCAATAATGTCGTACTAACCGGCTTTAATTCGTCCCAATCCGTTGCTGACGTGGATCGTATTGTACGAAGAAGAGGAATCGTACAGTACGGTAGGCAATTATGAGGGAAGATTGTCGTACAGTATGATGTTTATCGTACAATACGATCAACAGAGCTGAAATCTGCCTATTGGTGGATGTTAGATTGTGATATATCGTACAATACGATATTGATCGTACCGTACGATGAACAGTCAATGTGAGTGGTTGTGTGGTGAGTGTGTGGTGATCAGGAGCAGCCCTAAAGAATTTTTTTTTTTATGCATTTATATCTATGACACCTAATCTAGTCCTCAAGGTGCTAAAGGTGTCAAAAGCTAATGGTTTTGTGAATATGTCTGCCATTTGATCTCCTGTAGCGATGTGATGTAATTTTATATCTCCCTTAGCGACATGATCTCTAATGAAATGATGTCTAATGTCTATGTGTTTCATTCGAGAGTGTTGAATTTGATTCTTAGAGATACAAATTGCACTTGTGTTGTCACACATGATCGAGATGGTTCCAACAGGTAGTCCAAGATCAAGAATTTGTTGTTTTAACCATAGTACTTGTGCAACACAACTTCCTACTGCAATATATTCTGCCTCGGCTGTGGAAAGTGCTACTGAGTTTTGCTTCCTACTGGACCAAGAAACTAATGATTGCCGATGAATTGGCAGGTACCAGAGGTGCTCTTTCTATCTATCCTACATCCTGCAAAGTCAGAATCTGAGTACCCTAGGATTTCAAAGGAAGTGCTGTGTCTGGGATACCAAATTCCTAAGTTTGGGGTGCCTAGTAGATATCTAAGAATTCTTTTGACAGCAGTTAAGTGAGACTCTTTAGGATCGGCTTGGAAACGGGCACAAAGGCACACACTAAACATTATGTCCGGTCTACTAGCAGTCAAGTAAAGAAGTGATCCAATCATTCCTCTATATTTTTTCTAATCTACTAATTTTCCACTAGGATCCTTATCTAATTAGATTGTCGAACTCATTGGGGTGTTCATGGGTTTTGCACTATCCATTTCATATTTCTTTAAAATATCCTTAATGTACTTTGATTGGTTAAGAAAGGTTCCATTATCCATTTGTTTTACACTAAAGCCAAGAAAGTAATTAAGCTCTCCCATCATGCTCATTTCAAACTCATTACTCATTATTTTTGAAAATTCATCGCATAAGTTTTTATCCGAGGATCCAAACAAGATGTCATCTACATATATTTGAACAATGAGAATTTATTCTTTGACCTTTTGTAAAAAGAGTGTAGTATCTACACTACCCTTTTGAAATCCTCTATCCAAAAGAAATGAGCTAAGTCTTTCATACCATGCTCTAGGTGCTTGCTTTAATCCATATAGTGCCTTTTTTAATTTGAATACATTGTTTGGAAATTGTGAGCTTTCAAATCCGGGGGGTTGCTCAACGTAGACATCTTCCTTAATTATCCCGTTCAAAAATGCACTCTTTACATCCATTTGATATAACTTAAAGTTCTTGAAGCAAGCAAAAGCTAAGAGCACTCTTATGGCTTCTAGTCTAGCAACCGGGGCAAAGGTTTCTTCAAAGTCTATTCCCTCAATCTGGTTGTACCCCTTAGCTACTAGCCTTGCTTTATTCCTTATTATTGTTCCTGAATCATTCACCTTATTCTTGAAGACCCATTTTGTTCCGACAACACTCTGCTCTTTAGGTCTCTTAACTAACTCCCAAACATCATTCCTGGTGAATTGGTTCAGCTCTTCTTGCATTGCTAGAATCCAAAATTCATCTCCTAAGGCTTGATCTATACTTGTAGGTTCTATTATGGAGATGAAAGCTGAGTGACTAACCTCCTTCCTAAGTCCATGCCTAGTTCTTACACCTTCTGAAGGGTCTCCTAAAATTAACTCTTTAGGATGAGTAGAAGAATATCTCCATTCTCTAGGCAAAGCTTCCTGAGATTCGACCCTTTCTCCTAAGGTCATAGTCTCTACTCCTTGAATTGCCTCTATTTCATCATCTTCAATTTTAGTTTCTGAGGGCATATCTGATTCATCAAATACCACATGGGTGGATTCTTGTACTACAAGGGTTCTCTTATTAAAAATTCTATAGGCCTTACCTATAGAAGAATAGCCTAAGAAGACACCCTCATCAGACTTGGGATCGAATTTTCCTAAGGGATGTTTACCATTATTTAAGATGAAGCACTTACACCCAAAGACATGTAAATGTGAAAGGTTTGGTGTCCTACCCTTAAGGAGTTCATAGGGAGTTTTATTCAGCTTCGATCTAATGTTTACTCTGTTTAAAACATAACAGGCTGTGTTTACTACTTCTGCCCAAAAGTATCTAGGAAGGGTATACTCCGCTAACATTTCCCTAGCAGCTTCTACCAAGGTTCTATTTTTCCTTTCTGCTATGCCATTCTGTTGGGGTGTTCTAGGAGCTGAGAAATTGTGCTCTATTCCTATCTCTTGACAGAATGACTCAAATCTATCATTTTGGAACTCTCCACCATGATCGCAATGGATTGTTGATATTTCACAACCTAATTTTCGTTGAATCCATGTGGAGAAAACTTTAAATTCCTCAAAAGACTCATTCTTGTGTGCTAAGAATCTTACCCAAGTAAATCTAGTGAAGTCATCTACAATCACAAATCCATAATTCTTTCCACCTAGACTGGCTGTACTAACGGGTCCAAATAAGTCCATGTGTAGAATTTCTAGTGGCCTAGAGGTGATCACGTCTCTAATTGAGTGAAAGGATGATTTGACTTGTTTTCCTTATTGGCAAGCATCACATAAGTTATCCTTGGTGAATTCTAACTTAGGTACACCTCTAACTAGGTTTTTCTGAGTGATGTTTCTAAGAGTTTTCATGCTAGCATGGCATAGTCTCCTATGCCATAGCCACGAGTCATCAACTATTGTTTTCAAGCAAAATGATTTTGAGTTATCTACACGATCAAGGTCTAACATGTAAACATTGTTCATTCGTTTTCCTTCTAAAATTACTTCATCAAATAAACTAATCAGGCATCTATCAGTAAAAAATTTAACATCAAAACCTTTGTCACACAGTTGACTAATGCTAAGCAAATTATGTTTCAAACCATCAACTAGTAAAACATTTTCAATTAAAAAGTTCTTAGCATTACCAACGATACCTGAGCCTATCACCTTCCTGGTAGTGTTGTCTCCCAACGTTACTTTGCCTCCAGTTTTGGTCTCCAATAGGATGAACTTCTTCATATCTCTAGTCATGTGTCGCGAGCAGCCACTATCCAGGTACCACATGCTCTCACTAGGTCTTTTGTGAGAGCATCCCTACAATTTCATTCAAAGATTAGATTTGGGAACCCAAGTGAGTTTGGGTTCCTCCTTATGCTTGCATGAATGAGATGTATGCATGTTATGCTGTGATGGATGCAGTTTAGGTCTCCATACTAAGTGTGTCCTACGGTGAATTGTGCATGTGCGGGCTATGTGACCTAACATGCCACAAGAGAAGCACCTAACACCAGGAAATGGGTTTACTAATCTATGAGTGTGGTGGTGCCTCTTCCTAAGGTTTTGTGATGCATGCTGTGTTGGGGGTTTTCTAGGATGGCCTACTGTGAGTGATGCAATTTCATTTTCTAGCTCTTTTATCTTTTCACTATAAGTTTTATTTTGAGCTATCAATCCATCAACTTCTATCAATAGCAAGTGCTCACTATGATCTACTTCTAATGCAAGTGCAGTAAGTTTTTCAAACTCTACATCTAGTTCAATATGTGATGATTTTAAGGATTCATGCGCTTCAATTAGTTCAATATGCTTCTTATTTAATGCATCATACTCATCAAGAAGTAACATGTGATCTTTATCTAAATCAGAATTTTTTTTAACTAAGTTAGCATGCTCAATTTGTAAGGAACTAAATTCAATATTAAGTTTAGTATGCATTTTCTTCAGTTTCCTATACGAGTCATGAATATTCTCAGAAATAAGCAATAATTCATCATAAGAAAGTTGACATACCTCATCCTGATCCAATTGATCAAGATTATCATTAGCCATAAGACACAAATTTGTTACCTCCTCCTCTGCTTCTTCTTCTGATGATTCTGAGGCAGAGTCGGCCCAAAAAGCTTTCTGTGTCTTTGTCTTTCCTCTCTTGTATTTAACTTTGTCATCTCCTTTCTCCTTTGCTGGTTGACTCTTCAGATTAGGACAATCGGCTCGAAGGTGACCTGGCTTCCTGCACTCAAAGCAAATTGTATCAGATGAAACCTTATTAGACCTTGAGCTCTTACCTTTATTCCAACTGTTCTGATGACGCTTCTGTTTTCTCTTCAGGAAATTTTTGAACTGTCGGGTCATCAGTGCTATTTCATCTTCTTCCTCCCCTGCAGAGCTTTCACTTTCTGAGTTGCTGGCTTTTAATGCCACCGTCCGCTCCTTTTTCTTTCACCTGTATCACTTTGCCTTTGGCTCACTACTTGCTCGTATGTAATGAGTGACCCGAGGAGGTTATCAATAGAATAAACATTAAGATCTTTGGACTCAGTGATAGCAGTTATCTTAGCATCATAGGAACTAGGCAGGCATCTAAGAATTTTATTTACTTTCTCAGAATTTGAAATTTCTCTACCTAATGCATGCAAGGATGTCACGATTTGGGTGAACCTAGTGTACATGTCAGAAATTGTTTCGCTAGGTTTCATACGAAATAATTCATAATCATGCAGTAGAATGTTAAGCCTAGACTGTTTTACTTCGTTTGTTCCTTCGTATGTAATGCACAGTCTATTCCAAATCTCCTTACCAGAAGCACAAGTAAATACTCTCATATAGTCCTCAGATTTCAATGCACAAAAAAAAAAACAGTTTAAGCACTTAGCATTCAGTTGGGCTAATTCCCTTTCCTCATTGCTCCATTCAATAAACGGTACAGGAGTTTTCAAACCATTAACAATTTTAAACGGTGCAACATACCCATCATTTACTAACATCCACATGCGGTAATCTATAGATTGCAAAAATGTAGACATTCTAATTTTCCAAAAATCAAACGGTATGTTATCAAAAAGTGGTGGACGAGTTATTGAATAACCCTCCGCAGTGTTACGATTTCCAAAATTCGACATGATCGTTTTTTCAAGGTTTTCTAAAACACTATTTTTGAAAAACTAGCTCTGATACCAATTGAAATTACTAAACGACAAGAGGGGGGGTGAATTGTAAAAGTCTTTTTCTTAATAAAATTAACCTTAAACAAGAGTTCTAATTTTTTTGTTGTTTTTGAAATTTTAGAACAAAAATTTATGCAATTTTACTTTCACAAAATTTCACATGCAATAGATATGACAAATTTAAAATGCAAGTAAAAAGTAAACAACGATAAGGAAAGAACACACCAAGAATTTTATAGTGGTTCGGTCAAAATATGACCTACGTCCACTCCCCGGAGTCCTCCACTCCGGGATTTTCACTATCAAAATAGTTCTCCTTTTTCCCCCCTCGGCAAGGCGGAGAAGCCTGTACAAACCTCCCTTTCACTAACCCGGCGTGGCGGAAAACCAAACTCTGTTTTCGCCCTCCTGGCGACGGCAGAGAACCTTCTCGTTTTTCTCCCTCCTGGAGAAGGCAGAGAACCTCGAGGTAACGGATGTAGACGTGCCTTTCCCTTGGAGATCCTCGCTCAAATCCTTCTCGAGCCACAGGAGGAGCAAGATGCAGCAAGCTTGGAGCAACCGTGTGATCTCCCTCACACCTCTTCTCCCTCACAACGCTCACCTCCTCCTTCCTCTCTCAACCCTCAAGAATTTCTCTAAAGTTTTCTCCCTTGGAATCCCTCTCTTACCACGTTCACCCCCTCTGTAAATCTTGCTCAAAAAGAACTTGATTGATATCTAAAAAAGGCTCCAAAAACCTCTGAATTCAAAAGTAGCCGTTACTGTTCGTACAGTACGATCTTCATAAACAGACATCGTCCTGGTACGAAGATGTACGAACAGTACAAAAACAATTCGTACTGTACGATATAATATCGTACGGTACGATCCAACAAGATACTATTCGTACAGGACGATGGTCTGGACGATCGGATGTCGTCTCTGTTCATCGTATGGTACGATTACTATCGTACAGTACGATGTGACAAAAACCAAGAGATCGTCCAGGACGATATCCGGGACGATCATACTTTGTCTCTGTTCATCGTATGGTACGATCGAGTTCGTACAGTACGATGTTCAAATTTAATTAGGCCTGGATTATATGCACTAATCACGAGTTAATTTAAGTAAGTATTAAAAACGGATCGTACAGTACGAACAGGTTCGTACAGTACGAACGGCGTAAAATCACTTGCTTAAGATAAATCACGGCTAGGGTTTTGGATCTGAACATATCGTACAGTACGAAAGACTTCGTACAGTACGATCTATTCACAGATTTGCCCACATAGCTTGGATCGTACGGTACGAAATAAAATTGTACAGTACGATCTCCAGAGAAGATTTTTAGTTACATTTTACAGTTAAAAAAGAACTCTCCCCCTGTGTGTGTGCATGGTTGCTCTTACTCTTACGCATTTTGTGGCCAAACTCAATAAAGTAAAAAATACAATAAATGGAAGATACAATGTTTGACTCATACTCCTAATCTACCCGGTCTTGAGTCTTCCTTTCTTCCTGAGTCACTTGTGATCTTCCTGAAACGTTAGTGCTCAAGGAAAATAACAAATAAAATAATAATCAATGAAAAGCAGTTCCAAAACACTCATTATTTGGCATCATCAAAATCTCAAACTCGAGGTCATGGGTTGCAACAGAACTTGTTCCCCCAACTATTGATTTTGGCCGCTGCTTTCTCAAGAAGAAATAAGAAATCTGATGATACCCTTCTTCTTAAGCACATATTAACACCCAAATATTTAAGTTCTTGCACCTCTTTAAATTTGAGAATTTTAGACAACGACTTCTTCTGTGCTCTGCTAACCGATTTCCCATACAAAATGGTAGATTTATTTATATTAACTGACAGCCCAGTCCAATTACAAAATTCTTCAATGACCTTTTTTAGCATTGTCAAATGATCAATTTTGGCTTCAGAAAAAAGAAGAACATCATCTGCATATAATAGGTGTGAGACCATAGGGGCCGAAGCAGCCACTTTGATCCCTAATTCAATTCCATTATGACACAGGTTATTAGACAAAAGTTGGGAACATAATATAAAAATATAGGGAGAAAGTGGACACCCTTATATAAAACCACTATTAGCTTCAATCCAATTAGACTTGGTACCATTGAAAATAATAGCAAACTTTGGATTTATGACACATTCCATTAGAAGATTTGAAAAACCTAAAGGAAATCCAATGTAACAAAGAACATTCTTCAAAGAATTCCAAGACATACAATCATATGCTTGTGCCATATCAATTTTTACCGCCACCATCCCTTTCTTAGATTAAGAAAATCTAAATTTGTGAAAGAGCTCTTGTACCAAGAATACATGTTCCGAAAGAGATCTACCTTTTAGAAAAACAGCTTGATTTTTCGAAATCAACTTATTGATCACCAACGTTAGTTTATTTAATAATAATTTTGCAACAATTTTGTAAATAGACAAGAACAAGCTAATAGGACGAAAATGAGAAGGATTTACCAGATTTTGGACTTTGGGGATAAGAACCACCAATGTCTCCTTCCACTTATCATTCATCTTCCCGATTGAAATAAAGTAAGAGATCACCTTCCAAATGTCTTGAGCAATAATCTTCCAATAAGCTTTGATAAATGAATAAGGAATACCATCAATTTCAGGAGATATATTGCTCCCAAGACTCGAAATAACTTTCTCAACTTCCTCCAAGGTGTAGTTTGCCTCCAGCAGCCCTACATCCTCCTTGCTAAGAGAATTCAATTTCTTCAGCCATCCAGAAAAACACAATCCCTCTCCTTCCATTTTTGAGAAAAAAACTGAAGTAAGGTTTGTTCAATTTCACCATGATCAATAACCATCTCTCCATCTTCATCCTTTAGCTGCTTGATGAAATTCCCATTTTTCTGCCATTTGCAAAGGCATGAAAAAACCAAAAGTTGATGTCACTTTCCTTCAGCCACTTTAGCTTCACTCTTTGCCTCCACCACACGTTAAGTCATGTAAGAGTGATATTAAGTTCATGGACCTTAGATCTGAGCTAGGAAATCGTTTGTCCCGGATTACCAGCACCATTGACTTCATCTAGTTGCAAATCAGCTATTTCTTTTTTTAATTTCTCTTTAAGATCCAATAGATTCTTGAGTTTACCTCTACTCCAAAAGAATAGAGACCTTAACACAATATGGAATTTCTTATTTAACACGTCCATAGGATCCCCCTTAAGATGTTTGTTCCACGCTTTTTTAACTACATTGAATGATGCCAGATAAGAGATCCAAACGTCTTCAAATCTAAACATCCTAGATTGCTGAAATTCATGGAAATAGAGCTGGAAAACCACCGGACAGTGGTCAGATGCCACCCGTGCCACATGCCTGTTAACAGCTTGAGGAAGAATTTCCAAGTCTTTAGAATTGAGAAGTCACCTATCAAGCCTTTCCCATACACGTGCTCCTCCACATTTATTATTGCATCATGTATATTTTGGGCCTATAAAACCCACATCATGATAATCAAATTGATTCATAAAAGAGTTCATCTCTTGAGGTGCAAGAGAAAACATGAACTTCTTACCCCCTCTTTTATCATCTTGAGAAAGAATATAATTAAAATCCCAACAATCACCGATTGTAGCTCTAAAGAAGAATGAGATCCTAAGCAATCCCACAAACTCCTTCTACCATAAACATCTCTGCTACCATACACAGTAGAAATAATCTAGGTGCCTTTGTTCACAATACAATGCTTCCCAATCACACATTGTTCATTGGCTGTGATTAAGGAAAAACTAGCAAAATCAGCTCTCCGCATCACCATAATACCACCTGACATCCCATTAGATGGAACAAGAAAAAAAATTCCAATCTTTGCCCATACAATTACTAAACTCCCATTTATCCATAGAAGCCATTTTTGTTTCCACAATGCCAACATAAATTGCATCCCAATCTCTTACTACCTCCTTCAAATATAGAGGGGCTTCCCTCTTATTAGCCCCTATACAATTCCAAAATACAAGAGAACTCATTTGGGCACCAAGGGGGTAGGACCCCCACCCTTCTTTTTACTAAGTCCTTCTTGCTTCTTAAGCCTAGTTGATTGACAAAGGACCCAATAATCTGAGCTCTTTTTTAAGTTTAGGCTTAAATGTACCAACACTATCCACCTCTTATTTATTAATAACAGGACCATATCCAGAAATATTCTTCTATGTTCCAGAAAATTCACCATTAACATAGGAAACTATCTCCCCTTCTTCAATACCGGGATTGACAGGAGTGCAAACTCCATCATCCAATCCCTCACCAATATCCTCGCCGAGTTCACCCAGTAATTCAAATTTATTAATAGTATAAAATCTTACCAATTCTTCTTGATTAGAGACTGAACCTCCAGCTTTAGGTAAAGTCGGAACAGACAAGCTATCCTCCACAGCCTGATGGAATTTCTCAGGAATTTGTATATTTTCATTTGCAGCCATTCCTTGTACTTCTCCCACATTAGTATTCTGAGACTTGTTAATCGGAACACATTTAGAAGTAACATTTCTATTTCTTTTAACAGGAATTTTCCATTTCTGCTTCTTATTGTTGACATGAATCCAAGGTCCTTATACAGCACCTTTATGCTCCACTTCAGGTACATTGATTTCCTTCACATTTTTAGAAGCCACCAACTCATTACCTTCAATCTCCACTTTGGTTTCACAAGAACTAGTTGAATGCCCAATTTTTCCACACTTGTAGCAAAGAGAAGAAATTCTCTCATACTCGACTTTTTGAGAGAATCTCCCATTTGGACCTTCCACCCAAACCCCTAAAGGTAATTGCTTGACAAGTTCCAATCTTACACAAACTCTTCCAAATTCCTTTTTGCTCCATTGAAACATATTCCCATCAATAAGAAGAGAAGTGCCAATAAGGGAGGCAATCCTTGTAATATTAACTTCATCCCAACCAAAAAGGGGAAGATTAGGAAATCTAACCCAAACCGGAGAGCTTAAGACTTTCAAAAAAGAAGGAGAGAAATCCAAGCTCCATCTATCCATTCCAATTATGTGCCCATTAACAAACCACAGTCCACCAGCAATTACACTTTCCATAGATTCTTTTGTGTAGAAAGAACACAACATCCATCCTAAACCAATTGATGTCAAATGGAATTTACCAAAATGACTCCATTGGCGCCGTCGCTCCCAAGCCGTCATCTAAATGGAATTATTCCCTACAAACACCTTGACCACAATAGAAAGATGAAGACAATCAGAATTGGTCTTCACATTTGGTTCAAACAATTTTACACCTAGCCCGTCCTCGGTTAAACAGTTAATCACCTTTGTATGATCCACTTTGATGTGAGATTGCTTAATCCAAGGATTGCTCCCCATAATCACTTTTTCGCTTCCTGAACCAACAAGATCTTCTGCCAACATGGGCAATTTATGGGCATTTTCACAAACAGTTGAAACTCCGTCTCTAAAACTTTGAATTAAAGGGTTCTCTGATATACCGCCATTTCCTTTATTCAAATATCCAAAACGGTTGACGAATATCTTCATACCAGATGATGAAGAATCTTCATCAATATTGGTTTTAAATTTAACACCGAAAATATTCGAATCTGAATCCATTTTTGAATCTACAATATCCTTCCCTTTTATAGGAACAAGAACAGGGGAAGAAATTTTTGGAACAGAAGGTTCCCTGATCCCCAAATTGCCGCTTCTTGCCGAAGGATTCGACAAAACCAGCCGAGACTTACAAGCGTTGAAGCCATCAGTAGCTTCGTCGACGACAATCAATGCCGAACCACCCGTCGACATCCCAGAAAAAGCCGCCAAACTAGAAACAATGAAGGATTTGAACACTTTCTCTCTCTAAAATGAAGTTGTAGAAATCATTAAACCCCTTAATTAAATTAACTTAAGTTTAATGCATTGATTAACCTTCAAAACATTCAAAAATTCTAATAAATCCAAAATAAATCCGAAAAATACAATAAAACCTTTAACTCACCAAAATTTAACCCTTAATCAATGAAAAATAAAAACTCCCATGATGAGACCCCTAATTTAACATTAACCTAATTTTTAAGGAAAATATACAATTAATTAATTTAGTTAATTAACAAATAAAAAATTCTAAAAAAACCCTTAAACACTTGGAAACACCTTCTTTAGGTCATTCTGACCTTTGGGGGTGATTTCAAGGTGTTTGGGTTTGATTTGGCTGAAATTTTAAAAGTCTCCTTTAACTAAAATGTTTTAAAAATTCAAAAAACACCCTAACTTCAAAATATCATAAATAATTCCAAAAAAATTTAATTTAATCAAACTCAAAGACTTTCAACTCTAATTAGAATCTAATATTTTCTTAAAATATCAAACAACCAAATATAAGTTAAAGTCAAAGTCAACTTTCCGATCAATTATAGGTCAAATTTAGGTTCAAACTTTAAAAAATCATAATTTTTTTTATAAAAAAGCTTCAAATTAAGAAAACAAATTGTCTAATTTCTCATCTTAGGGTCTAGTATTTGTTAAAAATCTAAAAATTTTCAAAATTAACTCTAATTTAAAAAGTCAAGTTTTTAACCCCTTAATTAACACACTTAAATAATACTGATAATTCTAAAAATTTAATAATTGACAAAAATTTCATAAAAATCTAATTTGACTAATAAAACTAATAAACCAACAATCTAATACACAACAAGAACTCCAAAGATGATATTTTAAGGATGGACTACTTTGGACTACGGGACTAAGTGTCCAAAGGAGGCCTAATTCATCGTTCCTGATGACACAATGCCACGAACATATTTAATAGAGTGTAAAACCTTAAAAATAAATAACCCTTAACTATTTAACTAAGCTAAAATCATTAACTCAACCACATCAACCAAGTTTTTGGATGAACTATTTTGGGCTGTGGGGCTAAGTTTCTTGAGGAGGCCAGGTTCCTTAAGCATAATGACTCAATGCTAGAAATAGGTTGATGGAAAATCTAAATTAACTTAATCCTTAAAATAAAAAATTAATTAAATTAATTAAAATTCATTAATTTTTTAATCTCTAACTAATTAAACTCAATTGATTAATCAATTTTTCAAATTTATCCTAAAATAAATCTTAATACATTATCATCTACACTCAAATATAAATTCATCGTCCAACCTTTAACAAACTCAACCATTAAATAATTTTGAAAAATCATCCACTATAGTACATTTCCCAGCCACATAACCTTCACACACTTTAGATGGTTTACTGGGATAGGCAACTCTAGTCTAGGTTGTGACGGTGTTTATTTTACAGTTGTGTGTCGAGACTACTTAACCACTTTAGATCGGTGTGAGTGTTTATTTACTTTTATTGCATTCTATGGGTTAATGTGATGGGCGTTAAATTTCTACTAGATTATGAATGATCTGGTTTCTCATAAGATTTTCTGCAGGTGGCCATACTCATGTAGGGAAATTAAAGGGGGCTAAATTAATAATAAATATAAATACTATAAGTACATCAGCTTCTTAGCCCCCAAATAAATAAGATTGTCGCCAAGTATGATTTGATTTTTTCTTTTTACATATATATGAAGTGCTTGGGATTGATTTGATTTTAAACTCTTAGGATAATCTTGTAAGAGAGTCTAGATATTTTTTATATTAAAATAATTTGTTTAAAGTTAAGAGTTGTGAAAGGTAGCCTTTAAGCAAATTATGAAAATTAGTCTTTGAGCTGGGATATAGATATCCAAAATTGGATTCCAAAGAGGAAAGGATACCTCTTAGGGGGGTAGTCCTTTTCCATTTGGAAACCTAATTTTGGAACATTTTAATACCCTTGGAGAGAAGAATAACCTACCGCTCGTGGGAAAAGCTTTCTTTTTCCATTTGGGTATCCAGGTATGATGAATCCTAGGAGTTTGAAGATGAGAAAGACGAAGATAAAAAAGGCAAAGAATATCACACTCAAAATCACTTGCATATGTTTTAGGATTAGAATCCGGGTTTGTGGTTAGTAGTGCCATACCACTTTTAACTTCTACAATTTTTATTGTAATAAATGGGCACTTGCCTATCAAACTTTATTTTAAGGAATTAATTAAATTTATTGATGTATTTCTTTTGATTTGATTGTCTATAAGGTTGCATGCTTTTCCTAATTTTTTTAGATATCATGTCATTTTTGTTTTAGCCTTGATACATGGAGGCTCATGAAGGAACGTTTAAAATTTTTCTACTTAAAATTAATAAAAATTAGCTCACATAGAAACTCTAATGATGTATGAAGTAAGCCCAAGACTGTCAGGTGTCTGCTTAAAACATATTTTATTTTCTCTTCCTTGTTAGGCACCTCCCCACCTGTAGGTTCTAGTAGACCACCTAGCCTTTGAGGGTGCAGATCTATTAAGGATATTTTGTGCAATCTATATGGAAAAATATTATTAAGCCTATTTTAAAAATGGTTACATTATACTTTATGCATTTAATCGAGTTGATCAGCATACATCGTATTAGAAATAAATTGAAAGAGTCTAAAATTTAAACCATATTTCTATTTTAGCATTTCTTACCCAACAAAAGTCAAGGGATCAATTAGGATTTGCTCTAAACATTGGTCTCAATTCTCAAAAACATTAATTATAATGTCCCTATCACTCTTTCATAAAAGTGGCAGGACTCATGGATTTTTAATTGACTAGGTGGTTAGCTAGCTCCTCAAACTAGGCCAGGGTATTTCCAGAGTTTGCACTATATTATCTAGGTTCGGCCCACCCTCATTTGGTACCCAAAATAGATTTAGGATTTAGAGTAAATATTGAATCATAACACCCCAACCGCCAGGAATATAGTCCAAAATTTTAAATAAATCAATCAACTCAAACTAAAATTTCTCAATAAAAATTTACAGCCCAATACTTAGCTTAGGTTGGGGAACTTTTTAATTATTTTAGAATCCTGAAGTGTCTTTTACCTCTCCTCCTTTGACCCTGGAAATAAGTGCTCCAACCTGATCTTCTCCCAATTGAGATTCCAAATTCAACTTCTTTGATTCCAATCCTTAAATTCTCTAAACATAATGTTTTCCATTATTTTAATCGAGAGTATTCGTAGGATACCTCAATTTTCTATGATGTATTAACTATAAGGGATTACACTCCCACATCAACCTTTTAAAAATCAATTTTCAAAACTCAATTATATTTCTTTGGGAAAATCAAGATCGACGATGATCATTATCATTAGGTTCAAACAATAATTAACAAATAATATTTTCTTACTTTGGGGAGATATATCATTTATTGATAAAACTTTGAATATGGAGTTAAAGATAATTCATCTAGCTTTTTATAGCTAGATATTTTATCGGGATTCACTTTGACCCATCAGAGCCATATGCAGTTCTTTCTTAAATTAAGCTATGATATTTGATATAAAATTTCTAATTCTATATTTTATTTCCACCTCTCGAGGCGGTATACCTTTTTTGATGGGATGTTAAATTTTAGAATTAAAATTTAAAGTCAGTTTTAAATTGCCCAAAGAAAACTAAACTTTTTTAAAACCCCTTTTCAACACCAATAGGGGAATGCATGTAGCAAACTCAAATAAGAGCAATACTATAAAATAACATGCAATTTATCTAAATTTAAAGTAGAAGACTATCTAAACATAAGATAGATGCATCATCAACATCATCATGAGCAAATTGTCTAAAAATTATTCCATGACAATGGAAAAATCTTCACATTTCAAAGTTTAGAAGATATATAAAATGCAATTAAAAGGCTCGTATTCTTTAAAATCTTACCAACTAGCAAAATGAGAACCTTAAATCATATAGAAAATTGGATTTTCCTCTTAATTTTTTTGTTTTTGCATTAACAAAGGATTTAATGAATTTAATCGAAGAAGTGTAGGAGAAGAAGAAAGATAGTTACCTTTGAGGAGAGAATATGATGGGTTGTAATGAGATGTAACAACTTGAGGGATGGCTAGTCACTAAAAGCCTTGGAGTTTGAAAGGTTGGTTGTAGGATGGGTTTGAGGTATAGGGAGATATCAGAGCTCAAGAGAGAGAGAGAGAGAGAGAGAGAGAGAGAGAGAGAGAGAGAGAGAGACTCTTTGTGCCAAGGAACACTATGGGAGTGATTGCCATATGTTACAAAAAACCAAGAGATGTACTTGAGGATGCCCTTTTATCTAAACCAAACGTCCCTATTAAAAAAATCTCATCATGAGAGAAACTAAAGATTTATATGCCCCTAAACCCTCAATCAAATGGATATATTGAGTTTGTCATGTTATCTCTAAAAATATAAAATAATCCTATCATATTTGTGAAAAAAAAAGCCATTGGATGAGGAAATTGGCAGATTTGAAAAGTTATCATCAATCGAGTTTAATTTAAGAGTCTTTACCATGACTATGCATGATAATAGTTTAAGTCATCTTTAATCGCCTCCATTCATTATCATGCTCAAAATTAGATTCCTTGAGTCACATTGCATTTTTCATTATATTTGAGGAAGCCTATGATAAGTGTGACAGTGAATTATAAAAGTTTTTGCATAGTTTTATGTATTAATAATTCCATTTGCATGAAATATCACCTACATAAAAATTCTAATCTATCTTATTTTACAAAATGGACCATGAAAATGAATTTAGATCATTGAAACCTTGTAAATGAGCCCATTCAGGCTCGAATAAGACACTATTTGACGTGCATCGAGGAGAGAGATTCTTAAGAGGGTTTTTCCTAAATAAATTTAATAATCACATTAAAATTAAAAATAAATAAGAGTTAACAAATAAAAAAATAAGCTTAATTTACAAAATCTATAAATTTACATTTAAATGAAATAGAGGAATACTCCACAAAGTGTGAAGATAGGCTAAAGAGGATGTTTGCTAAAAATGAGGTTAAAAAATGGACCCCCAACAAATGTGGTGAACTATGAGAGAACCACACATATTAGCATTGACCTTATCTTTTGGATGGTACAACCTAACTCTAACACAAGGGTCAATTCCTCACCTAGCCAAATGCCTACAAAAGTAAAGGAAGGACAAATAAAACTCAATGATCACCCGACCATAGGTCTTATGGTGAAGTGAAGAGAAAAGGAATTCACCTCTGCTTGACCATAAGCCTGACAACAAAGTTTCTACCTGATTATTGGTTTGATGGTAAAACAAAGGTAAACTCAACAACCACCCGATCATAGTTGTAATGGTGAAGTGAAGAGAAAGGATTCACCTTCGCTCAGCCATAAGCTTGATGGCATAGTCTCTACATGACTATATGTCTAATGGTAGAAAAAAGGAAACTTAGAAATCACCCAACTGTTGGTTTGACGATGAAGAGAAGAGAAGGGATTCATCTCTACTGTGACATAAGCTTAACAATATAGCCTTTACCAAACCATAGGTCTAATAATATAATAAAGGAACATTCAAGAAACATCCAACTATAGGTCTGATGGTAAAGTGAAGAGAAAGGAGTCACCCTCACTCAGCCATAAGCTTGACAATAGAGTCTCTATCCAATAATAGATATAATAATTGAGCAATGGAAAACTCAATAATCCCCTAAATAAAAAATAAGAAATATGAAGAATAAAGAGGTGGTGAGGAATAGTCTCAAAAATATTATGGAGTAACCAATCATTAAATCTGATGTCTACATGGTCATAGGCCTGATGGTAAGACCAAAAGGGATGCTCAACACTTATCTAACTATAGGTTTTATGATAAGATCCACCTCTGCTTAACCATTATCACCAAAATATTTGAGTTTTTTACCTGACCATAGGTCTAACAGTAAAGTAAGAGGAAAAGGAATTCACCTCTGCTTAGATATAAGCCAGATAGTAGAGTCTAATGGTAGAATAAATCAAAGAGGATCAAATCTCTATCTGGCCATAGGGTTGATGATAGAGCCTCTATAATAATCACAAATATTAAAAATGATTGAAAATTAAAAAAAAAATTAATTCCTGGTTAAATTTTATCACAATGGAGAGAGCTAATTTTTAGTGGTTTGGTCACTTTGCTACTTTTGTAAAAATTGCTTAGATCACTTTTGGGGTTCTAATCATATCTCTATTTTCAATGTTATTGATCTTAACTGTTTGACTGTCCCCAGAATTAATTTTATTGCTTTTTCTCAGATTTATTAAACTATTATTGCAGAACTTTTTGTATTTTATTGTAGTGATTATCTAAATTATTTTGTGTGTAACATTTATGAATTTGAGTAAAATAAAAGTTGCTATATTTTATATTATTTTTACTGATTAAATAACTGGTATATTTTTTATAAGCATACCATTAATATAAGTATTAAAAATGAATGTGAGTGTGTGGTTAAGTAATAGTTTATTGCTATTATTATAAAATTATTATGATAATAATATGTGTGAGGATAAGTAAAAGTTTTTTTAACTAATGTTGCCTAGAGACTAACTGGCCTCCATTAATACAAGTATTGAGTGTGTGGTTGAGTAATAGTTTGTTGCTATTATTATTATAGTATTTTGATTCTAATATGTATGAGGATAAGACAAAGATTATTTCACTAACATTGCCTGAAGACTAATTGACCTGCACGGGATGTTGGGCCGACTAGCTTTCTTTAAATACTGTGAATTGGTGGTATCCTTTAGCAATTCACATGATAATGATGGGGATTTATAAGGAGTTGATTCTATATCGACGGGCAAAGAGTGATGACTATTTTCGTTGAGATAATGATATATTGATACATATTATTATTTATTGGAAAAACACCACTTAAATTAGGACTTTATATTTGTTTAGTGTGACTAATGAAATACATGTTATTGATTCATTATTATTGTTACAGTATAATTTTACTACTTTATTATTATTATTTATTAGTTTACTGTCACATTATGAATTTGTTTTTACTACATTGCTTTACTATTATTAACATCAATTTTACTAATGATATTGTACTAATATATATATTGATACTATTTATTACTACTATTAATTTGTTATAAGAATTACAATTACAAATTCATTATAACAATACTAAGCATGTGACATACTAAGTACTTAATATACTAATTTTATAATGATATAAAGTAATTAAATAGTGTTAAGATAGTTGCTATTTGCATGCTTTACATTTTTGCAACTTATGAAGTTTTGATGATTCCAAACATTATTGTTCAAATGTGTAGTTATCTCCTAACAATTTTAGAAGAATTGTATTTGCTCTTGTGTGTACTAACATTTTAGGGAAAACGAACTCCAGATTACGATGACTTCAAATTGAATTCAGCATGAGATAATCTGTAATATTTGAAGCTTGCATTTTTCTTTGAAATAAAAAAATTGAAAGGGAGTGATTGTAACTTGAGTGAATAAAAACATACACACACACATGAGGAGATCATATAAAATTTATATTGATCGTACAGGACGATCTACGTTCATACTGGACGATCAGACAGTTATCTCCTATAGAGCATATGGAACGAATAGGAACTTACTCGGAAAATTTTTTCTAAGTCCTATTCGTCCAGGACGAAATAAATTATCGTTTAGGACGATTGGCTCTCTGTAAAATTTTTGTCCAGACGAAATTAAATTATCATCCATGGCGACTGGTTCTCTGGAAAATTTTTGTCCGGACGAAATTAAAAATCGTCCAGGACGATCGGGTCTCTGGAAAATTTTCGTCCAGACGAAATTAAATTATCGTCCGTGGCGATTGGTCCTCTGGAAATTTTTCGTCCAGACGAAGTAAATAATCGTCCAAGACGATCGGTCCTCTGTAAAAATTTTGTCTAGACGAATCAATTTTCGTCCAAACGATTAACCGACTTAGGACAGTTTTCACTAGTTTCTAGAACCGACCTTGTAATAACCGTTCGTACTGGATGAACCTCATTCGTACAGGACGATCAGTTGTACGAAGACATTTCGTACACATATTCAAATAGGGTCATTTCAGATCATTTAAGTAAAATCGTCCAGGACGATCCACGATCGTACAGGACGATCCACTGCGTACAGAATTGAATACTTGCAGTTTTTGAACGGTTTTCCTTGTCTTTTATATAAATAGTCTAAATTAGACTGCCACCCAATCTTTTTGTCATTTGATCTTCGTGCCTCTTGAGAGAATAGCCAAGGAGAGAGTGGAAGAAAGCATTCAAGGGAGGATTCCTACCACTGGAGCGAGAAGGCTTCATTTGGAGTTCAAAGGTAAGAGTCTCTACTTGTGAATTGGGATTACTTCACTCTTTTCTTTCTTCCTTCTAGATTCTTGTGAGAAGATCTGTCAAGGAGATCTGGTTCTCTGCCGACACTTGGAGAGTGTGAACAGCCGAAGGGTTCTCTGCCCACACTTGGATAGTGTAAATAGCTGAAGGGTTCTCTGCCCACACTTGGAGAGTGTAAACAGCTGAAGGGTTCTCTGCCCATACTAGGAGAGTGTGAAAGGATGGACGGTTCTCTGCCAACACTGGGAATTGTATAAAAGGATGGACGGTTCTCTGCCGCACCGGGGAGTGGTGAAAAGAGTGTGTTGTAAAGGCTTCTCCGCCTTGCTGTGGATGCAAAAGGAGAGTCACTATTGGTATTAGTGCAATACTCAGAGGGTGCCTCTGGGGAGTGGATGTAGGTCTGGTTATATACCGAACCACTATAAATCTGGTGTCATTTACTTTACTGTTTTTACGTTTCCGCACTTTATATTTCAGTTTTAAAAACTCTATGGTTGAAAAATATTTTTCTACAAAATTTAAGAGAAATTTTATTTCGGTTCAATAATTTTCAAAAAAGGGGACTTAAATTTTTTAAACTACCAATTCACCCCCCTCTTGGTAGCCTTGGGACATTCACTTAGGCTTAACAACCTAATTACTAGACTCAACAAGTGGAATCAGAGCTTCGTTTCAAAATCATAAGTTTGAACTACTTTTTGATTAACGTAGATGGCTACTTTCGAAAACCGAAACACACCTGAGGGTTACTCTATCACTAGACCTCCACTGTTTGACAATATTCCTTTTGATTTTTGGAAAACACGCATGTCTACTTTCTTACAGTCACTTGATTATCGCATGTGGATATTAGTCCAGGATGGCTACACAAAACCAACTAGATTAGTTGATGGAGTAATGGTAGAAATACCTTTTACAGATTGGACTGTAGAAGAACGTGACTTAGCACAATTAAATGTCAAATGTTTAAACAGTTTCTTTTGTGCTTTAAAATCTGAAGACTACATGCGAGTTTCCACTTGCAAAAGCGGAAAGGACATATGGGATAGACTTTGTATAACTTATGAAGGGACAAATGAGGTTAAACAATCAAGGCTCAATATCTTGTTACATGACTATGAATTGTTTCGCATGAAACCTAATGAATCTATTTCCGACATGTACACAAGATTTACACAAATTGTCACTTCTTTGCATGCACTTGGTAGGGAATTAACTAATGCTGAAATGGTCAATAAGATTCTTTGTTGTTTACCTACTGCTTATGATGCAAAAATTACAACAATTATAGAGTCTAAAGATTTAAACATTTATTCTATTGACAATCTTCTTGGTTCACTCATTGCTTATGAGCAAGGAGTAAGTCAAAGAAAGATTGATGCAGGTGAATCTCGAAAGGAGATGAATATAGCACTAAAAATGGAAGAGTCAGAGAGTGAACACTCACAACCTGAGGATGAAGATGATATTGCACTGATGACTAGACAATTTAGAAGCTTTTTAAAGAGGAAGCAGAAGAGACGCCAGCAATGGAGTAGAGGTAAGTTTAACAGAAATGGCAAGGTTTCTAATGAAGTGATTTGTTATGAATGCAGAAAACCAGGTCATATTAAGACTGATTGACCAAAACTCAAAGCCACTCCGGGTAAGGAGAAGGTGGAGGAGAAACCTATTGTAAAGAAGGGCAAGAAGAAGTTTCAAAGAGCTTTCTGGGCGGACTCAGCTTCAGACTCATCTGAGACGGAAAAAGAAGAAGAAGTCACTAATCTTTGCTTGATGGCAGACAATGTGGATCACTCAGATCAAGAAGAGGTATGTGACTTAACCTATGATGAATTATTTGAAGTTTCTGAACACATGCATGATGCATATAGGAAAATAAAAAAGATGCATGCTAGTTTAAGTTTAGAATTTGAAGAGCTCAAGAAGGAACATGAAATTCTTAGGAAAGATCATGCATTAATAGATGACAACCACATGAAACTACTTGATGAATATGATGACTTGAATAAGAATTTTGAAAATCTAAAATCATCCTATGCTGATCTTGAAAAAAGATTTTAAAAATTTTAAGGATGAATCAGAGAGCAAAGCATATAGAATCAATTATACCAATCGAATTTTGGAAGATATGAATTCATTTTATAAACTAACTATAAGAGCTCTCAAGGATAATAGAAAACCCCCCAGACTAGAAGATTTTACAAATCCTAAATATTATCCTAAATTCATGAAATCCCTTAGAAGACAATCACAAGGAAGAAAACTTAGGAATATTTTTCCTAATGTTAAATGTAATAATTGTGGAATTTTGGGACATATAGCTCACACCTGTACCTTGATGATGAAATCTAATTTGGTGTGGAGACCTAAGATGCATAAACCTAGACATATCATAATTGCATCTGATTATAAATTGCTAAAAGGAGAACCCAAACTTGTTTGGGTTCCCAGGTCTAACATTTGATATTTTTATAGGATTGCTCTCACATAAGACCTCGTGGTAGCATATGCTACCTGGATAGCGGATGTTCAAAGCATATGACTGGAGACACTACACAATTCATTTCGCTAGAAGCCAGGAATGGAGGCAAGGTTACACTTGGAGATAATACCACAAAGAAAGTGGTTGGATCTGGTATGATTGGTAATTTCAAAAACTTTTTTATAGACAATGTGTTATTGGTTGAAGGCTTAAAACATAATTTGTTAAGTATAAGTCAGCTATGTGACAAGGGATATAATGTAAAATTTTTACCTACTAGCTGCATATTAAGCCTAAATGGGAAAGAAATTTTAAATGGAAAAAGGGTAAACAATGTTTACATGCTAGATTTGAATTCATTTCATACTCCTATTGCTTTCTGTTTGAAAACTATTTCTGATGAATCTTGGCTTTGGCATAGGAGACTTTGTCATTCTAGTATGAAAAATCTTAGGAGAATTACCCAAAAGAATTTAGTAAGAGGTATACCAAAACTAGACTTTACTAAGGACCACCTTTGTGATGCATGTCAATTAGGAAAACAAGTGAAGTCCTCTTTTAAGTCCAATAATGATCTTAGAACTAGTAAACCATTGGAAATTCTTCACATGGATCTTTTTGAACCAGTAGGAACTGTAAGTCTAGGAGGGAAGGTATACGGATTTGTTATTGTGGATGATTTCTCAAGATTCACTTGGGTTAGATTTCTTTTTCATAAAAGTGAATCATTTGAGGAATTCAAAAATTTTTCAACTTGGATATAGAGAAAACTAGGATGTGAAATAATGTCTTTACAAAGTGATCATGGAGGAGAATTTGAAAATGAAAGATTTGAAAATTTTTGTAAAGAAAAAGGGATTGATCACAATTTTTCTGCACCTAGAACCCCTCAACCAAATGGGGTAGTTGAAAGAAAAAACAGAACATTAATAGAAGCCGCCAGAGCAATGTTGGCAGAATACTCACTTCCTAGATATTTTTGGGCTGAGGCGGTTAGCACTGCATGTTATGTTCTGAATAGGGTGAATGTGAGATCAAATTTAAATAAAACACCCTATGAGTTACTAAAAGGTAGAACATCATATTTGTTTCATTTGCATGTTTTTGGTTGCAAGGTGTTCATTCATAACAATGGAAAATCTGCCTTAGGAAAATTTGATCCAAAATCAGATGAAGGAATTTTTGTTGGATATTCAAGTGTTGGAAAATCTTATAGGGTATTCAACAAAAGAACTTTAGTTATTAAAGAAACCACACATGTTGTATTTGATGAATCTGGAAATTTAGAAGAGCCAAATATTGTTGAAGAAGAAATTGAGGAAAACTCCCAAAAGATTGATAGATTAAATTTGGAAGAAAATGTGGAAGAAATTTTGGAAAGAGAAAACCCTTTGCCTAGAGATTTGAGATTTTCTAAAAACCACCCAAGATAATTGATTATAGGAGAACCTAGTGAGGGTGTTAGAACTAGGCGTGGATTAAATAAGGAAGTCAATCATTCAGCCTTTATTTCAACCATAGAACCCACTAATATTGATCAGGCACTTTCTGATGAATTTTGGATATTGGCCATGCAAGAAGAGCTAAATCAATTTGTAAGAAATAAAGTTTGGGAATTAACTACAAGGCCAAAAGATCAAAATGTTGTTGGAACTAAGTGGGTGTTCAAAAATAAAATGAATGACTCAGGAGTAGTCATTAGAAATAAGGCTAGATTAGTTGTTAATGGGTATAATCAAATTGAAGGAATTGATTTTGAGGAGACCTTTGCCCCTGTAGCAAGACTTGAAACAATTAGGGTTTTACTTGCCTTTGCCTGTTTTAAAAGTTTTAAATTATTTCAAATGGATGTCAAAAGTGCCTTTTTGAATGGTGTTATTGAAGAAGATGTTTTTGTAGAACAACCTCTAGGATTTAAAAAAAAAGGCATTATATGGATTGAAACAGACACCTAAGGCTTGGTATGAGAGATTGAGCACTTTCCTACTTGAAAGATCTTTTGAAAAAGGAAGTATGGATACAACTCTATTCTTAAAGAAATTTGGAAAGGAAATACTCATTGTTCAAATTTATGTGGATGATATCATCTTTGGATCTTCAAATAAAATCTTTGTGATGATTTTTCTAATACAATGAGTAGTGAATTTGAAATGAGTCTAATGGGAGATTTAAATTACTTTCTAGGTTTTAGCATCAAGCAACTTGAGGAAGGGACATTTCTTAATCAAACTAAATATATTAAGGACATCCTCAAGAAATATGAAATGGACAATGCTAAACTTGTTAGTACACCAATGAGTTCCTCAGTTCGATTGGATAAGGACCTTAAAGGAAAATCTGTTGATCAAAAGAAATATAGAGGGATTATTGGATCTTTGCTTTACTTAACTACTAGCCGACCAGATATTATGTTCAGTGTTTGCTTATGTGCTAGATTTCAATCAGATCCAAAAGAATCACATTTGACAGCAGTGAAAAGGATTTTAAGATACTTACTAGGAACTCAAAACTTAGGAATTTGGTATCCTAAGTTTAGCTCTTCATTTGAAATTATTGGTTATTCAGATTCTGACTTTGCAGGCTGTAGAGTGGATAGGAAAAGCACTTCTGGAACATGTCAATTCATTGGAAATTCATTAGTTTCTTGGTCCAGTAGAAAACAAAATTCAGTAGCTCTATCTACTGCAGAAGCAGAATACATTGCATTAGGAAGTTGTGTGGTACAAGTACTTTGGTTAACACAACAGTTGATTGATTTAGGATTATCTGTAGGCACTATTCCAATTTATTGTGACAATACTAGTGATATTTGCATTTCCAAAAATCATATTCAACATTCTAGAACCAAACACATTGATATAAGACATCATTTCATAAGGGATCATGTATCCAAAGGAGAAATTGAACTCACACATGTTTCAACTGAAAATCAACTTGCAGACATTTTTACAAAACCTTTAGCCCTTGATACCTTCAGTACTTTAAGAACAAGGTTAGGTGTTATTGATTTAAATGTCAAAACAAAATGTCTTTGCAACATTGATATTTATGTTTTTGTTTTGTTTTTGATTTTGTGAATTTTTTGTGTGTTTTTGAATGAGCTTGTTTTTGAGTGTAAGATTTTGTTTTATGTTTTCTGTGTTTTTAAATGTTTAGTTTGATTTTCTTAAATTAAATATTCAAAATTCAAAAATTGGAAGAAATCGTCCGGGACGACTTTTGTTTCGTACTAGACGATGTGAGATAAATTGGTTTGCGTGAATTTTAACCGTTTTGAGAGCAGTTTTTAATTAGATCATCTGTACGATCTGACGATCGTCCAGGACGAAATTTTTCTTTTTCTCAAACGTCGAGACGATTGAATGTAGCGGTTGAGTGGATAAGACAGTTTTAAATATGGATTTCGTCTGTACGAATTTTTGGTTCGTCCAGACAAACAAATGTTGTTTCATTGTAGGGGACGGTTTTCAAGAGACTGGAAATTAAGTTACTTTTGGATCGTCTGTATGAAATTATTTCGTCTGTACGATCGGTCA
This sequence comes from Dendrobium nobile, assembly GCA_022539455.1. Taxonomy (NCBI): domain Eukaryota; kingdom Viridiplantae; phylum Streptophyta; class Magnoliopsida; order Asparagales; family Orchidaceae; genus Dendrobium; species Dendrobium nobile. Next base: position 6,745,375 of record CM039731.1, read on the forward strand.
AGTCAAAAAGCCTGTACGAAGGGACGCATCGTAAGTTGTGTTGATTACGAAAAGCCGTTACATTTTGGACGAAATGGATAGTCTATACGAAATATTTTTGTCCTGACGAATGATGATTTTCGTCCAGGACGAACTGTTTTCGTCCAGGACGAACGTATCGTTTTTCTTTAAATATGAAGGCTTTCTAACTCAAAAATCACACTTCCAAACTTCTCTTTCAATCCCTTTCTACTTCAAATCATCAATGGCCTCATCAAGCAAGAGACAAAAGCTGTTAGTGAAGAAGCCCAATAGAAATGCCTCAGAAAACTTCCTGTCTAAGGCAAATGAGGAATCCTTTCCTCGTTTTGCTTCCGCCAAAATAACTCCATCTCGCATCTTAATCCAAAGCGAGATAAATTATAAGGTAATGCACCTTTTTGCCTCAACCCAATTCCATTTCATACTTTCTCTCGTCCACTTCTACAACAAGCAAACCTTCCACTATTTCCTAGCAAACATGAGTTTTAACTCGGACCACTCTTCCATTAGTTCCTTTGTTTTCAAGCAAAAAGTAGAAATCACCAAGCATGACATTGGTGCATTTCTAAACTTAAGAACTGAAGGATATAGAGCTCACACCCTAATGACTGAAAACACATTCAAATGGGAAGACGTCAATAGGGTAATTAGAAAAAGTGGCCTAACCTATCATGTTGCTAGAGTATCCGGTATGACCAAGAATGCCCGTATCATCCAGCATATCCTTCGTTCTTCAATCATTCCTAAAGCTGGTGATAGGATCAATATTACCCCTCTCCTTTCTATTCTAACCTTTTTAATTATGGATCGTCACCCAATCGACGAAGCCCAACTTATCATAGATCACATCTATGGGCTTTCAGAAATAGGACATGCAGATCAGAAAAGAAAAAGGAACATCTCTTTAGGACACTTAGTTACCTACATCTTGGAAAAGAAGTATAACTTAGTGCATCCTGATGAAGAGTATGAAGAGCTAGTTTATTATAATGATGCTTCCTTCAGATTGCTTTTCAAGGAGGAAAAGGAAAAAGAAAAAGCACATGGCAGTGCCTTAGATAAAGAAGAAGAAGAAGGAGTGCAAACCTCTGCACCTCAGTCAGATTATCAGAATCTGATTGAGAGATTTGATAGATTAGAGACTCATGTTGATCAAAGGTTTGATCAATTTGATGCTCAACTTATGCAGCAACAACAAGACATTGGTATCATTAGAAATGAAGTACATGAAATCAATACCAATGTAATGTTGATGGCCTCCTACTTCAACCTTTTCGGTGGCATTTCTCCTCCTCCTCCACCAGAATAGTAGAGATGATTTTCTTTATGTTTGATGTACTCGTGTTTGTTTCATGTTTTGTTGTGTCAGTGTTTATGTTAACTATTTTGTTTTTATGTTTGTCTTTTCTTTTAAGTTAAGTGTATGTTCTTAAATATTTTTAGATATTATGAAATGTGTAATCCTTTCATTAATATCAATGCATGTAGTTCTTGTTTCAAATTTGATTTGTTTTTGAAATGTGGTTAATTTTTATGAATTTTATTAGTATTATTTAATCTTCATAGTGCTTAAATTAGATTGTAATTTGAGATTATCTACATTAGAAAATCTAGTCTTTCTAAATCTAAAAGTTGTTTATAACTTGTTGTAATTAGAACTTTTAAATTCATGTCTATTCATTTAGACTACATAAAAGTTAATATTATTATTGCAATTTAGATGTTTTCTTATTTTGTATTTCCTTGCTCAAATAATATTTATGCACTTAGAAATATTTGAAATTTTAGATTATTGATTTTGGAAAGAATTGGTCTCAATTATTCTTGAAAAAATTGTACAAAAAGTACAAAAATCAAAAGGAATGCGCAAAGGTTCGCAAATATGAAAAAGAGGCACAAAATCAGCACAATATCAAAAGATGCACAAAAATGTGCCCAAAAATTTTGAAAAAGATGCGCAAAGCGCCACATGTGGTAATTCTCTTCTTTCTAAATTCTTTCAATCTCTTAATTCAAATTGATCTTATGTTCATTTATATTCTATTGAACTTTGAAATATCGAATTTTTCTTCATCTCTCTTGTAATGATTTTCTATATTGGAATGTCTAAATTGAATCATGTCTTTGGTAAAGTCTTCTTACTTACAATGTTATATCACTTTTTAAATTTCATGAATTTCTATGATTGACCTAATATTTTTAGTTTAAAATTGCATACCTTGTGTCAATCACCATATAGATTAAATGTTCAAATGAATTTCATTCAATTACTTACATTTCTTGTCCATTTCTTCTTCATTTTTTGTTGTTGTCAAAAAGGGGGAGAAATCATTGTGTTTGTATGTTTTGTTTGTGTGTTTCGAGTTTATTTTTTTGAAAAATAAAATTTTTTTTTGTGGTTTATGGTTCAAATTGCCTCATTATTTTCATGTATTCATCAATTCAGGGGGAGTTTAGGAGATAAGAGATTTGTTTAAATTGAAATCATACAAACAATAATTGTTTTGCCATCATCAAAAAGGGGGAGATTGTTAAGATTGTTGCTATTTGCATGCTTTACATTTTTGCAACTTATGAAGTTTTGATGATTCCAAACATTATTGTTCAAATGTGTAGTTATCTTCTAACAATTTTGGAAGAATTGTATTTGCTCTTGTGTGTACTAACATTTTAGGGAAAACGAACTCCAGATTACGATGACTTCAAATTGAATTCAGCATGAGATACACTGTAATATTTAAAGCTTGCACTTTTCTTTGAAATAAAAAAATTGAAAGGGAGTGATTGTAACTTGAGTGAATAAAAATATACACACACACATGAGGAGATCATATAAAATTTATATTGATCGTACAGGACGATATACGTTCGTACTGGACGATCAGACAGTTATCTCCTATAGAGCATATGGAACGAATAGGAACTTGCTCGAAAAATTTTTTTCTAAGTCCTATTCGTCCAGGACGAAATAAATTATCGTCCACGACGATTGGCTCTCTGTAAAATTTTCGTCCAGACGAAATTAAATTATCGTCCATGGCGACTGGTTCTCTGGAAAATTTTCGTCCAGACGAAATTAAAAATCGTCCAGGACGATCGGGTCTCTGGAAAATTTTCGTCCAGACGAAATTAAATTATCATCCGTGGCGATTGGTCCTCTGGAAATTTTTTGTCCAGACAAAGTAAATAATCGTCCAGGACGATCGGTCCTCTGTAAAAATTTCGTCTAGACGAATCAATTTTCGTCCAAACGATTAACCGACTTAGGACAGTTTTCACTAGTTTCTAGAACCGACCTTGTAATAACCGTTCGTACTGGATGAACCTCATTCGTACTGGACGATCAGCTGTACGAAGACATTTCGTACACATATTCAAATAGGGTCGTTTCAGATCATTTAAGTAAAATCGTCCTGGACGATCCACGATCGTACAGAACGATCCACTGCGTAAAGAATTGAATACTTGCAGTTTTTGGACGGTTTTTCTTGTCTTTTGTATAAATAGTCTAAATTAGACTGCCACCCAATCTTTTTGTCATTTGATCTTCGTGCCTCTTGAGAGAATAGCCAAGGAGAGAGTGGAAGAGAGCATTCAAGGGAGGATTCCTACCACTGGAGCGAGAAGGCTTCATTTGGAGTTCAAAGGTAAGAGTCTCTACTTGTGAATTGGGATTACTTCACTCTTTTCTTTCTTCCTTCTAGATTCTTGTGAGAAGATCTGTCAAGGAGATCTGGTTCTCTGCCGACACTTGGAGAGTGTGAACAGCCGAAGGGTTCTCTGCCCACACTTGGAGAGTGTAAACAGCTGAAGTGTTCTCTGCCCACACTTGGAGAGTGTAAACAACTGAAGGGTTCTCTGCCCACACTAGGAGAGTGTGAAAGGACGGACGATTCTCTGCCAACACTGGGAATTGTGTAAAAGGACGGACGGTTCTCTGCCGCACCGGGGAGTGGTGAAAAGAGTGTGTTGTAAAGGCTTCTCCGCCTTGCTGTGGATGCAAAAGGAGAGTCACTATTGGTATTAGTGCAATACTCAGAGGGTGCCTCTGGGGAGTGGATGTAGGTCTGGTTATAGACCGAACCACTATAAATCTGGTGTCATTTACTTTACTGTTTTTACGTTTTCGCACTTTATATTTCAGTTTTAAAAACTCTGTGGTTGAAAAACATTTTTCTACAAAATTTAAAAGAAATTTTATTTCGGTTCAATAATTTTCAAAAAAGGGGACTTAAATTTTTTAAACTACCAATTCACCCCCCTCTTGGTAGCCTTGGGACATTCACTTAGGCTTAACAACCTAATTACTAGACTCAACAAATAGTATGTTTATATCTTTATAGGGTTTTAATACATTGATATGATTTTAACAAATTTTATTTATGCTTTGGTTTTACCACTTTATATCAATTTTTTTCTGATTAATAGTATTGATATAATGACCACTTCATCAATTAGACACTCATACTAGTTTATTATTTTCCTCAATGTATTATTTTAGTAGCTTACATACAATACTATTTTATTGGTTACAGACTTTACTGCTACTATATGAGCATTTTATTATTTCTGAATCAATTCATGATCATATGATTACTACTTCTACAAATTGACTAATGACATACATACTACTTTTTTATCATACTAAGTTAGTTATAAGATTGGATGACTGGTTGGGCCTTTTTTCCCATTATATACGGTTTAAATAATTTCAAGTTTGAGTAGAGGATAAGGAGGGTGAGATTAATTAGGATTCTTTAGATTTATTATTATTTTATTTCTTTCTATTTTTCATGTATTCTTTTGTACTCTTCTTTGAAACAATATGTCGTAATTATATAGATCCTAAGTAGTGTATATGATTTTTGGGGAAATGTATATATATATATATATATATATATATATATATATATATATAATATATATATATATATATATATATATATATATATATATATACTGATCGATAGTTTTATGTTTGGTAGTATTTATATTAGTAAAAGATAGCTCTAATTGTCGTATATTAAAAGATAAAAGAATATTCTTCTAAATTAGATTCAAGGCCATCACATATTTAGTATGGGAGCATTATTATTAGAAGGATTAATTGTTACTAGAGTTATTAGAATTGATAGTGAGTCAGATATATTAGGTAGAGTGAGGTGCATTATTTTTCATATATAATTGATTGCATGTTTGAATTAATTAGATTAGAAAGTATTATGCAAATGTGAGTCGTTAAAATGGACTTACAAGAGCATGATGTACAAAATGAATAACAAAGTGCAGCTCTAGTACCTTTAGACACTATTATGTAGTTGGTCAGTGTTCTAGCATAGGTATTGGGTGATACTCAGAGTAAGCCATCATGGAGCAAGGAAAAAAGACGGGGATAAGAATTTATGGGTATTTTAAAAGTTGAAGCATCCATTATTCAAAGGAGATATAGGATCTTAGCAAACATAAGTCTAGTTACTAAGGATATAAAAGATCTTTAATAGCATGTAGTGTCTAGATTATATAAAGGTATCATTAGTTATGTTCCTCTTCGAAGGAAAGGCTGAGAGATGTGGGGTTAGACAATAGAGAAAGAAATTCTAAGGGATGTAAGATGTTGAGATCACTGGGATGAGTTCACTATTACATTAAAGAAATGGTTTACACCTCCTTCAGCTTGAAGATAGATATAGGAAGCATTTATCAAGTTGGAGTAGGGATGCAAGATAGTGATGTAGTTTGAGGTAAATTTTATTATACTAGCTAGGTACATTCCTCACATGATCCCTACTGTTGAAGAAAGTGCAATAAATTTCTACAAGGATTAAATAAGGAGATGAGACATTTATTTGTGCCTCTTCAAATTTAAGAGTTTTCTCAGTTAGTAAAGCATACCATACTAGTAGAACTTAATTTGGTAGTATTAATAACAGTATATGATGTATGCTCCAGATATGATGTTACCAGGAAGAGTAAAGATGTGACAAGTAGGGATAGAGATAAAGATGGTTATAATAAAAGCAGATACAATAATACAAAGGTATATGGATCAATTTCATCTACTAAAAATTTTGGTGAATGTATCCATTATGGAAAAAGGCATGGTGTTCAGTGGTGTCTTCTAACAAGATAGTGTTTTTAATGTGGATAATAAGGAAACAATACAATGGAATATTCACAAAGAGGAAAAATTGATTTAAGAGGTGGACAATCTAGGAAGACTAAAGGATAGATGAATGCAGAAGCAAGAGCAAATAGTGAAAGGTTCGTAAATAGCCTGATGATAAAGTTTTTAGTGCTAGTTAGAGGAGTTTGTTGCACCAATATGACCTACTCTAATAATGTTAAGTGCATATAAGATATAATATTTGGAAGATTAATAGTAACCTAAGAGTTTTATTGGTAAGAATTTTGTTTGAATGATTGAATGTCATACTTTCTATATAAGTGAATGACAAGTAATGGAATGAATTGTGCGATTGTATGATTGAATGAGTTTTTGAATTAATTTTGATATGATTTGAGTTTTAATTATATGATTTTATTCTTTTTATTAATTATTATGCCTGAATCCTTAAGGAAAATTTTGAGGATGACAGTTTTCTAAGGTTGGTAGATTATAATGATCTCAATTTATTAAAAATAAATAAATTAGAAAATTTAAATTCATATTTGAATTAAGGTTCAACATAGACAAAGGGAGAAAGTTTATTTTTAGGGGTAGGATCACTTTGTCACTTTGGTAAAAATTTCTCATATCACTTTAGGTGATTATACTCCTATCACTATTTTGAAAGATGTTTTATTTTAACTAATTGATTCTCCCTATAAATAATTTTTTTGCATTATAACTATATTAACTAAACTTTTATTGCATAATTTTTTATATTTTATCTATTGATCATCCAAGGCATTTTAAGTGTAACATTTATGAATTTTATTGGATAAAATGGATGTTACCTTATTTCATACTTTTTGTATGTATTGAATAACTGATATTTTTATTGTAAGCATATTGTTAATATAAGCATTAGAAATGAATGGGGATGTATAGTTGAATAATAGCTAGTCAATATTATTGTTATGGTACTATAATAATAACATATATAAGGACAAGTAAAAATTTGTTTCATTAATGTTGGGTGGACACTAACTAACTTATACATGATGGTGGGCCGATGAGCTCTTTTTTAAATATTATGGTTTGGTGTTATCCTTTACTAATTCACATTATATCGATTGAGAGTTATAAGGAGTTATTATTATGTTGATGTGCAAGTGTGATGACTTTGTTTACTGAGCCAATGGGATATTGATATGAATTTTCTGCTTAATAAAAACACATTGCTTAAACCAGGAACTAGTTTAGTGTGACTATCACTATATGAATTTATGTTTACTACATTACTTTAGTATTTTTTTTCCACCAATTTTACTAATGATAATGTACTGATATCACTATTTAAACAGACATTGATTTTGTTTGATACTACTATTGATTCTTTTTTTTTTAAAAGATGCACCAAATTGAATTAAGTTGAGAAAAAGGAAACTAATTACAATTGCTAGAATGATTACATTCCTCCTTGATTAATTTCAACAAGGACGGAATGTCATTAAAAGAAAAGCTATCAAAAGTAAAACTCCTATCTAAAGCCATAGTAACATAATGATTAGCTACTTTATTACAACTTCTAGGAACATGGTAAAAGAACACTTTACTGAAATCATCCAAGAAGTATAGCTCCTTATCCGGCCACCTATCCACATGCCAGAACTTCTTCTTTAAAGAATTTTGAATGAATGTAATAATGTTGATGCTGTCACTCTCAATAATCACTCCTTTACATTCTAGCATCCATCTCCGAATGAAGTTTCTCACTGTAAATACCGCTTCCAATTCCAACTGAGCTATATCCCAATGAATCTTATTCTTCCCAAATGCTAGAATGAGCCTACCTTTTTTATCTCTGAAGACTCCTTCAATTCTAGCATTATTTGAACTGAGTAATGAAGCATCCACGTTGATCTTAATCCAATCTATCGGTGGAGGGTACGAAGCTTTTGAAGACTCCCAAAGGAGATTAGTACCCCAGCAATCTAGATATGGACTAGACATATACATGGCCAAAGATAGAGAATTTATCGCTACTAATGAACATGGTAAAGCAGAATTACCATGCTTAACTTCATTGCGGTTATTCCAATTAAGATAAACAATGGTGCAGTAAATTCTTACAATTCCAAAATTTCAGTCTGTTAATCTCCTAAGCTTCTGTAGACAATCTTCCAAAGATTGAAAAATAGGTATATGAATGCCCCAATCACGCATTTTATAATAGTATCAATCAAATATTTACACAGAACCATAATATGTTCATAATCCACCATCACCTGACATCCTCTAGCACACAGGTCATTAAAAGAAATTCTGCGGTAATTAAGAAAGTGATTGGTGGGAATCACAGATTTGCTAAGCCTCCAACAAAAGATCTCCACCTTCTTGTTGAGTTTCAACTTTTTAAGCCAATTACCATATCCATCATCATCATCAGAATATCTACACTTCATCAGGTTCTCATATGACAAGGCAGAAATAGTCTTACCTGAAAACCTTCTCAACAATTCCAACTGATCCTCCATCACAGAAGAATCAATTTGAATTTGAGTGATCAACAAAATAAGATATGTATGGAATAACTGTTGAAGCAAATTATAATTCCAGCTGCCATCAGATATAAGTTGTTGCACTATCATATCCTCCAATGCAGCACAATCCGCAAAAGTTGGCCACAAATCCATACATTTGTCTTTCATCCACACATCTTTTAACACATTTATCTTACTGCCATTGCCCAACTTCCACATTACAACATTTCTCAACTGTTGTCCACCATCCAATAAAAATTTCCATGCACTAGAGCTGGTCTTTCTGTGAGAACCATTCATAACATCAATCCCATACTTGGCTCTGACTTTTCCATGAAATAGAGATTCTGGTTTCTGCACGTAATTCCACATCAATCTTGCTCTTAGAGAACCAATTCTAAGCATAACAGAATGCACTCCCAGCCCCCCCATATCTCTTGGTTTGCACATCTCCCCCCAAGCAACATAACGCATACTCAACTTCCCATCAGGTTTATGCCAAATAAAGCTTCTACAAAATTTTTCCACCTCATAAAACATTCTTTTTGGGATCAAAGAATGTGTCATTAAAATATTTGGCATGGATAAAAGAGAGGTTTCAATAAGAGTGAATTTACCTCTCATTGATAAAGACTTCTTCCCCCAAGCATTAAGTCTTTCCATAACCTGGCTCAACATTTCTTGGAAATCTGCCATCCTTAACCTTCTAAGAGAGATCTTCACACCCAAATAACTCATTTTTTTCACAACTTTGAAGCCAAGTACTCTAGAAATCTTCTTCTTCGAAGGGTATCAACAGCCTTGCCATATAAAATCTGAGATTTACTAGAATTGATTCTATGTCCCATCCAATTACAAAAGTCTTCAACAATAGTCTTTAAGACTTTAGCTATGGCAACTGAAACGTGAGAGAACACTAGTATATCATTCGCATACAGAAGATGCGTGATCTTAGGACCACTAGGAGAAACATGAATTCCGATAACCTGCCCCCTTTATTTCAAAGAGCTTAAAATAAGTTGAGAACGCATGATGAAAAGATATGGCGACAATGGACATCCTTGACAAAATCCACTTTGAGCATTGATCCACTTAGAGTTTTTCCCATTGATGATGATAGAAAACCTTACATTCACAACACACTCCATGAGAAGATTAGAAAAAAAAGTTGGGAAAACCATACCATTTAAGTATCTGATAAAGCGCCGGCCACCCCATACTATCATACGCCTGCTCCATGTCCAACTTGATAGCCATCAACCCTTTTTTGTTTTTAAAATTTTGAACTTGTGAAAGACTTCTTGGGCCAACAAACAATGTTTTGAAATGGATCTACCAGGAATAAATGCCATTTGTTCTTATAAAATCATTGTGGAAATACACTTCTTTAATCTATTAACTAGCATAGAAGCAACGATCTTATAATTAGTCTGACAGAGACTAATTGGTCTGTAGTTGGCCGAAACTAAATGGTTCTTTATTTAGAAATCAAAATTATAAGTGTTTCCTTCCATACCGTGTTCATATGTCCAGAGCTTAAAAAATGTTTGACAGCATTCCAAAGAGTTTCACAAATAATATTCCAATAACATTTGTAAAATGAAGAAGTAACTCCATCCATACCTGGGGATTTATTATTTCCCTGTTGGAATACCGACATCCGCAGCTCTTCCAAAGAAAAAACTGCATCCAGCATATTAACATCCTCATCCTTCAGCTTCTGATTTTCTATAATTCTAGGCCAGTCCGCCAGTTTACATTCCCTGAACTTCCATTTATCTTCAAAAAACTGTATAAAAGTTTCTCTATTTGATCATCCTCTTCTATCAAATTGTTGTTGGCATCTTTAACTTGTCTTATTCGATTGCCATTTCTCCTTGCAGACGCATAGTTATGAAAAGCTTTGAATTGGTATCCCCCTGCTCATGCCATTTTTCCTTAGCTCTCTGATTCCACCAAGTGGCCAATCTTCTCAATTTAACATTAAGCTCATGGACTTTGCTTATAAGAAGGAACAAATCAGCCATTGACCAATCCTCACCCAAGGCTTCCTTGCTTTGTAAATCTAGAATTTCCTTCTTCAAATCCTCTTTCAACTGATTTAAATCCTTTCACTTATTTTTGTTCAAAAAAAATAATGCCTTAAAAGTTTTGTGAAGCTTTCTATGCAGAACTTCACTTTCATCACCAAAATCCTTCTTCCTCCAAGAATGTTGCACAATGCTTCTAGCCGCCGTGTATGATCTCCATGTATCCTCAAACATGATCGCCCTTGACTTGTAACATAACATTTCATCCAATTTGAGTATTGATTCACTATACTGATTATTATACCAATTCATTATGTTAATATTAAGCATGTGGCATAGTCTTTTTTTTTTTTTTTTGAAGAATTGCAATCAAATGCATTAAGAACCAAAGGACAAAGCTAATTACAAGTAATAAAGGGATCACATTCCTCCTTGATTAGATTCCACAACAAGGACGGAATGCTTTCCAAATAAGACCTATCAAAGTAAAAACTATTTTCCAAAGCCAAAGTAGCACAACAATTAGCTACCTTAATACAATTTCTAGAGGCATGATGGAAAATTACCTTATTGAAGTCATTCAAAAAACAGAGATCCTTAGCCGGCCACCTATCCACATGCCAATTATTCTTCTTCAACGACTCTTGAATGAACTTGATAATATTTACATTATCACTTTCAACAATGATTCCTTTGCATTCAAGCATCCATTCACGAAGGAACTCCCTCACCGAAATGATAGCCTCAAGCTCAAGTTGAGCTATATCCCAATGAGTTTTATTCTTCCCAAAAGCACTGATAAATCTGCCCTTGTAGTCCCTAAAAATGCCACCAATTCCAGCTCGATTGGATTTAAGTAGAGAAGCATCCACATTAATTTTAATCCAATCCTTTGGAGGAGGGCACCAAGGATGTTGGGTCTCCCTAAGGAGATTAGTGCCCCAGCTTGTAAGAAAAGGATTAGAATTAGAAGTAGCTAAGAAAAGAGCATTGGAAGATACCAAAGAACACGGCAAAGCAGGCTTTTGATGCTTGACATCATTCTTCTTCCTCCATGACAAATATACTACCGTGCAGTAAATCCTCACAATACCAGAATTCTGTGCAGAAAGCTTTTCCAATACCTGTAAACAAGTATCCAAAGATTGTAAAATTGGTATATGAATGCCCCATTCCCGTATTTTCATAATCACCTCCACCATATATTTACAATGGACCATAATATGCTCATATGATTCAATGGATTGGCAGCCCCTAGCATAATTGACAAAATCAAATAAATTGCGGTTTTTTAAGAACAAATTAGTTGGAATAGCTCTTTTGTCAAGCCTCCACCAGAAAATCTAAACTTTCTTATTCAATTTTAACTTCAGGACCCAATTGAAATAACCTTTCTCCTCTTCATCAAGTCTGTAGGAAGCAGTAGACTCAAGTGCCAATGCTGAAACCGTCTTCCCCGAGCACCAGTTCATCAGTTCTATTCTATCATCCATCTCATGATCAATGCTGATTTGACTAATCAGTAAAACCAGATCCTGATGAAACAACCTCTGTAACATTATAAAGTTCCATTCCCCATTGCTTAATAAGAGCTCATTAACTTTTACATTCTCAAGAAAATCACAATCCACATAAGTAGGCCACCGGTTAATACATTTGTCAAGTAGCCAAGTATCATTTAAGACACTGATGCTATTGCCCTTGCCAATCCTCCATCTGACCACACTCTTCAAAATCCTCCCTCCATCCAGCAAGATACGCCAAGCACTAGAGCTAGTACTCTTGTGAACTTCATGCATAATATCATCCCCATATTTACTCTTCATTATTCTATGAAATAATGAATCAGGCTTTTGTATAAAATTCCATGCCAATTTGGATCTAAGGGATCCAAGTCTAAGTAATGGAGAGTGCAAACCCAAACCACCAAATCTCCTTGGTTTACAAATCTCATCCCAAGAAACATAATGCATTCCCTTTGATCCATCTCTTTTGTGCCAAATAAAATTTCTACAAAGCTTTTCAAGCTCATTAATCACCTTCTTGGGAACTAAAGAATGAGTAATCAAATAATTTGGCATAAAAAGTAACGAACTTTCAATAAGGATAAGTTTACCTCCCAAAGAAAGAGACTTCTAACTCCAAGCATTAAGCCTATCCATAACATTGCTAATAAGCTTCTGAAAATCTGCCATCTTGGGTCTTCTAAGAGACATATTCACACCTAGATACATCATTTCCTTAACCATTATAATGCCAAGCACTTTGGTGATCTTCTTCCTTAAATTGTTTCTGACCATCTTGCTAAAAAGCATGTGGCATAGTCAGGATGTAATATACTAATTTGTTATCGATATAGAATTACTAGATAACATGTGTACTTATTTATAGGATTTTACTTTATTGATATTATTTTTTTTAGTCTTTACTGATACTTTGAGTTTATTTCTTTATACAAATTTTGATAAATTGATATTATTGATATAATGACTATTTTATCGATTTGGCACCCATATTAGTTTAATGGTTTCCCACTGCACTATTTTATTAGTTTTTGTACTATGTTATTTTTTTTGGCTATAGACTTTACTGCTACTACATATACATTTTATTATTTTTGCATCAATTTATGATCACATAACTACTACTATTATGAATTGACTGATGACATGTATATTGTTTCTTTATCATACTTTGAGTTAGTTACACTATAGGAAAATCACTCATTACTAGCAGTTTGTTCTGGTGATTACCATTATTTTTCCAACAGTTTTGAAAAACATGGGCGGCTTGTTGGCGGTTCAAAAATTGCTAGTAAAAATAGCACTGGAAACCTTTTTTGGCGTTGATTTTTCTGTGATTTTGTTTCACCAACGATTTTTCAGGTTTGTATACCGCCGGTTAGGTTCTGGAGGTCAAAGCACTGGTGACCGTCGACTTTGTACCGGTGGCTTACCGGCCATTTAACCTCTGCCAAAGTATCATCATTATTACAGTATTGTTCGCCAGTGGGCCACCGATGATTTATCGGCGACTCACCGGCAGTTAAAATCGAAGAAAGTGCCATCGGTGAGACAACCGGCTTGTCACCGGTGAACTGCCAAACACCGTCGACAGATCGCCGGTATTCACCAATGGTTTTATTAGTTTTCCTTCATCTTTAATTAGCTATATAATATCGAAGTTTCTAGCATCCAAAACGTCGGTTGGCCGCCAAAAACCTGTTGCATCTGAAAAAAATTTTGATAGCCTCCCCTCTATTTTACTAATTTTCACCCTAAAATCCAAACATGTACAAAAAATACAATAATTTCCACAATTTTGGGCAACACACCATTATAGTCAATCACAACATTTATTACAAATATATTCATTAAAACAAATCAATAAGTGAAACAAAATAAGTTCATAAGTTTAACCAAATAAGTTCAATAACTGAAACCAAATAAGTTTATAATAAGTTCATCATAAGTTCATTGAACACAAAAGAGTACTAATCCTCCTCCGTATCCTCGCTATCTGGTGATGAAAGTGGCTGATCTTGCTCTTGCTCTTTCTTCTTTTGATTTTCATCTCTGTAGGATCGTAACTCTGCCTGCATGTCATTTTGAACATTTCTCATCTCTTCTATCTCTCTCATCAACGCTGCAACACTCTGGCTTCCACTTTCTTCAGCTCCACTAGGATCATAAAATGCTGAGGTGGATGTACTGCCCTCATAAGCATAATCTTACAAACCCAAGCCATATACCCTTCCCCTCTGCCTTCCTCCAAACACATCTTACCATGTATGATACTAAAAAATCTGAGCCGATCCTGAAGATGATCCCTCATTAGTGGACTGACGAATTTTCATAGCTCGTACAAAATCAACCTGCGAGAATAAATCTATAAAATATATTGATATTAAAATTAGTTTTATTATAATAAATTTCTATTCCCAAACTCCAAAAATTTATACTCATATGAGCCTTTTTAGCCTTTACATCAACCCACAGATGGTCAGCTTGATGTTAATGAGTTCTCGTATGCAACTCCAACAGTGTTGGCTCCCATCTAAGAAACTCTTTCTAACAATATAAGATATAGTTATAATAAAATAAATTTATTTAATAAACTAATTTAAAGCTTTTACTAGTTGTTGTCTATGTTATGTATGAGGAACATATCCACCAGTATGAAGAGAGCTTCCTAAACCCCCATAGTTAGATGCTCTGTTTTTCATATTCTGCTCTCTTATTTTTATGAATTCAGGGATCACCCAAGCTCTACTCAGATCTACCCATACGCCCTCTCCAATCCATATTGGAAGTTGCCCAGTCTTTCTAGTGTCCGTGAACATATTCCTGAGATGGGTCGCTCCTCTCTTCTTAAAATTTTTTCTGATCCTTGTGTTATGTTCAGGCAAGCACCTAAATTCTTTCTATAAAAAAATATAGGCATAACAAAAAATATTAAAATGAATTAAATCAAATATTTGAATTCGTGCTAAATAAGTATACCTGAAATTCTCCAAACAACATATCCCTAATTTCCTTTGGGATCTTCTTCCATGATAAGTAAGGAGCATCATATTTGTTCTTTATAATATCACAAATCTTATAAGTAGGTGGCCTTGAAGGATTGAAGCTGCATGTTAATTTTTTTGTCAATAATATATAATATATCAAAATAGAAAAAACTAAACAACATAAACTGAACTTACTTATCACCCTCAGGCTCAATATATTAACGCTTATCTAATGCAGCTGCATGATCTCCAGCACCAACCTCTACTGGTTAGATGATCCACCGTGTTCTGGCTGCACCAGATATGGGTAATAATATGGGTGGGGGTAAGGAGGGTAAGGACTGGTGGATGGACCTGCAGCTTGTGATGATGGTTGGGGGTAATATGGATAGAATGGAGCTGCATGTTCTTGATCTATAGAGGGAAAGTGGGGACTCGTCGATGGAGGAGGGAAATACCCAGGAAAAGGTTGTGGTATAATAGTAGGTGGATATTATTTACTCTTAACTTTCTCATTATGGGACTACTGCTGACTCCTGGGTGGTGGTGGTAAAGGTATAACTGGTGGAATTAATCTCTATCCCTCCCTTTCATCAGGTTGTCTAAGTCTATTAGGATTAACACTCAACTTTTTTTCAGAAAACTTTGAGGCAAAGAATCTATGAGGAGAATCATTACCAGAAGCCATTTGCATTAAAAGAAGCAATTAGTAAAGCATTGTAATATATAAAAATAAAGAATACATAATACACATTAATGAATTATGAAAATAAATAATGACAGAATACAAAATAATAACTAACTTTTTCATTGCTCATAATTCAAAAAGTACAATTCTATAAGTACAAAACTATTCAAAAATATTACAAAAAGTATAATTCTAAAATTCTAAATTATAAAAACTATAATTCTAAATTACAAAAAGTACTCATAATCAGAAATATTTTCATTGCTCTCCAGGGTATCTTCACTTTCATCCTCTTTCTCACTTGATGAGCTAGTTGAACTATTCATATCTTCTAGCTGCATTTCAATACTAGGGGTTGTAGTTGGCATCTCCTTAATTTCAACAGGCCTCCAACTTGACATCTCATCCTCTTGATGTGTAGTTGCTACAATGTAATATTGATCAATTATTCCCCGTGCTTTTATTTTTATGACAGCTAGCCAATCTTGTTTATCCCTATGACCAATGGGATATTTGTTGAAATAAACTTAAATAGCTTGTCTTGCTGACACAAATGGATCAAACTTCCCGTATCTTCTACTATATTTTACATCTACTAAACCATATACAGGATGAACCCTTGTGCCTCTATTCTATACAGGATCATACCATTGATAGTTAAACAACCATACAAAGTTCTCATCTTCGCCTTGGTACTCCAGGTCAAGAACCTCATTCATAATACCATAATAATCACACTCATCTTCTTCAAGAGTGTTCCCTCTAACACATAATCCACAATTTTTAGTTTTTTTGCCTCATGTGTGTTGCAGAGATGAGGATGCTTAGGTCTACCTCTACCTTTCTTAACATAAGACAAATCTAATACCTCAACTTTCCTTACCGGGCCATTAGAAGGCCTCCGTATGTTGTGACCAAACCATCTAAAGTGACTCTCTCTAATCTTATCTTCTACTGGAGCTACTTTTACCTTATTAGGTCCATGCTCATTTCGTATCCTATCTCTATGGGTAAAGCCACTTATCCACCTGAGCATCCAAAATCTCTACAACACTTAACTTAATATTATGCATCTCTTTTAATGACCAAGATTCAGCACCATAAGGCATTGCAGATCTCACCACAATCTTATAGAATTTTCCCTTAAGTTTTAGGGGGACTTTTCTATCACACAACAAGCCCGATTCATTCCTCCATTTCAACCATCCAACTTGAATTCTATTGATAATATCCCCTTCTACTTCACCATCACTCTGAACAATATATCCAAGATATCTTAAACGTGTACTTTTATTAATGACTTGATCGCCCAAAGTTGCAAACCCCTCACTAGGTCTATTACTACTAAAATTACACTTTATATATTTAGTTATAGATATTCTCAAGTGAAAACCTTTAGACTTTATGGTTAACCTCCATAATTCAAGTTTACCAGCAACTCCCTCTCTAGCCTTATCAACAAGAAGAATATCATCAATAGAAAGCATACAACAAGGTACATCCCCTCACAAATGTCTAGTGAGAACATCCATGACTAAAGCAAAAAAGAACATCCATTCTAATTTCAAATCCTATCTCTAAGGATAAAGACACTCATCCACCTGAGCACCCTCATCTTTGCAACACTTAACTTAGTATTATGATTCTCTTTTAATGACTAATATTTGGCACCATAAAGCATTGAAGATCTCACCACCATCTTATAGAATTTTCCCTTAAGTTTGAAGGGGACTTTTCTATCACACAACAAGCCCCATTCATTTCTCCATTTCAATAATCCAACTTGAATTTTGCTGATAATATCCCCTTCTATTTTACCATCACTCTAAACAATAGATCCAAGATATCTAAAATGTGTACTTTTATTAATGACTTGATCACCCAAAGTCACAAACCCCTCACTTGGTCTATTACTACTAAAATTACACTTCATATATTTAGTTTTAGATCTACTCAAGCCAAAACCTTTAGTCTCTATGGTTGACCTCTCTAGTCTTATCAACAAGAAGAATATCATCAATAAAAAGCATACAACAAGGTACATCCTCTCGCAAATTTTTAGTGAGAATATCCATGCTCATTTCAAATCCTATCTCTAAGGGTAAAGCCACTCATCCACCTGAGCACCCTCGTCTCTGCTACACTTAACTTAGTATTATGATTCTCTTTTAATGACCAATATTTGGCACCATAAAACATTGCAGATCTCACCACCATCTTATAGAATTTTCCCTTAAGTTTGAGGGGGACTTTTCTATCACACAACAAGCCCCATTCATTCCTCCATTTCAACCATCCAACTTGTAGTCTACTGATAATATCCCCTTCTATTTCACTATCACTCTGAACAATAGATCCAAGATATCTAAAACGTGTACTTTTATTAATGAATTGGTAGTCCAAAGTCACAAACCCTTCACTAGGTCTATTACTACTAAAATTACACTTCATATATTTAGCTTTAAATCTACTCAAGCAAAAACCTTTAGACTCTAAGGTTGAACTCCATAATTCAAGTTTACCATCAACTCCCTCTCTAGTTTTATCAACAAGAAACAATATCATCAACAAAAAGCATACAACAATGTGCATCCTCTTGCAAATTTCTAGTGAGAACATCCATGACTAAAGAAAAAATATATTGGCTTAAGGCTTATCCTTGATGTAATCTAACCGAAATAGCAACAAAATGCATAAAAAAACTAAAATTGCAACACTCGGAGGCCGGTTTAGCACACAGGAGCAGGGAGAGCCTTTGGCTTTGTAGTGGGGGCGAGATCTTTGTTTGGAGGAACTTTTTGGCGGCCGGAGGATGCGTCTCGATCACGAGAGTTTAGACTATACGAGGGTGAGCGTCGTGCAAGAGAGATAGAGGAGGTGATGGAATGAAATGAAAGCCTCAGGAAAACTTGTTCTAGGGCATATTTCAACGGCTCTCTGGTGGTTTAGACAGCCGAAAATAAACTTACTTAACACCAGCGGTGCAAGCTATCGGTAACGCGTCGGTAAGATTTAATGTCGGTGGATTAACTGGTGGTTACCGGACCGCCGCTATTTTTCGGTGGCATTAATTTACATACGGCCAGTTAGACCGCCAATAAAAACATGTGGTCACACCACTTGTTAAGCCGCCATTATTACTGCAGCAAGAGAACCGCCGGTCCAGACCGCCGGTAATTAATGAATTTCCTATACTGTTATAGGATTGGATGACATTTTAGGCTTTTTAATTCATTTTATGTGGTTTAAATGATTTCAATTTAAATCAAAGGATTAGGAGTATAAAATTGATCAAGATTCTCAAGATTTATTATTATTTTATTTCTTTATGTTTTTTAGTTATTTTTTGTACTTATGATTGGAAGGATATGTCATAACTATATAGATCCTAAGCAGTATATATAATTTTGGAGAAATGAATACATATGTATATATTGATATTTTAATCAAAAGTTTTATTTTCATTGGTATTTATATTAATAAAAAATGGCCAACTCTGGATATTTTACATTAAATTATATAAGAATAATTCTTCCAAAATAGATTGTGGGTTGTGTAAACCTCTAGTTGACTATGGGTCTGACGGTAGAACAAAGAATAACTTCTTGAAAGCTAGAATCCACAAACAACATCACATAAAAAACACACCATATGGGTATGCCCATAGTAGACACCATCATGGAGAGGAGAAGAATACTCCCATGTGAAATCAAGGAAAGGCTACCATGACTTAAATACAAGAAAGAATATGACTACACAATAATAATAAAAATTTAGGGGAATGAATCCAATATAGGAAGGTAAAGGAAAATATCATGAATGATGAACTATCCAACAAAGAAAAGGGAATAGCTCGACTGAGAGAGGACAAATATTTAAATGAAGGATGGGCACATATGCAAACATCCCTAAAGGTGGTAGGAAATCTCAAGCTTGGGCCATAATCATAATATGGTGGATGATAATTGTTGTGGTCATGAGTATCTAAGCACAAATGATTTTTCTTGAACAGGGATAGGGCTATACCATACAAGTATATATAAGGAAAGAAAAAAAAATAACAAACTAATTTATCTTTTCCATAACAGGGAAGGAGATGAAGACAATAGAAAGAAAAGGTAGATATTATGATGGGGAGAACACTGCAATAGTGCCAGAGAGACACTAATGAGTAGGAGTGAAGTTTTATTAGAAATCAATAATGCTGCTAGAGAAATATAGAGGTAGCACTCAAGCTAAATAATGGGGCTCTGTAAGAGAAATGGGCAACGTTGACATAGCCAAAGGATCACTCTTACAGCTAGGAGAGAGACTCTAATGGGGAGAAATATGTTGCTAAGGAGGCAAAGGAGTGGTTTTCCAATGGTAAATAAGAATCTAATGAGAAATGATGATAATTACTAAATTAAGACATACCAAATCAATGATGGGGAGCACATAACTCCAGCCATAAAATAAAACGAAGTACAGAGTCATCTCCTAAACAATTGCAAAATTCCTCAAAGGAAAAATAGTGATAACAATTTTGAAGGAACATAAACTTCTCTAAAGGGTGAAGCCGGGTTCCTCCTATGAAAAGGAAAAGAAAATTCACACAATTTAGCATTGAGACATATATAAGCTCTTAGAGCATAGAGATGGGTTTCACTTGTGATATGGGAAACTAGTTTCACACAAATGAGAGCTTTTCTTTCTCTTTTTTCTTCTATCCTTTTTTCTTAATTATTATTATTATTTATTATATTCACAATTGTAAATTGGTTCCATCCCATTTTGTCAAAGATAACACATGGTAGAGGGAATGTTTACCATATCCATGGATTAATTATAGTATGGGATTTTCTCTAATAACTGGAACACTAAGAGATAAATATGGATGGCTTTGATGAACTAGTCCATATTCATCACATGAATAAAAGAATAATATGACTTATACTAGGGAATGAGGAAAACCTAAGGGAGTTAGTTGAGTACTTTTGGTAACCTATACACTTAGGATGATGATTGAAATAAAAGAAATCATCCCTCATATGGGATAAAATAAAGATTTCATTTGATGAAACCAAGATAAATGTTGTGTATGGAGATAAGCATAAATATTCCTATGGTGTATTTCTTTTTCCTTCTTGAGAACAACGTCATACTTTGAATGACGAACATCATCTGGTATAGGACAAATTATCAAAGCCAAGCAATGCAAAAATGTAGAAGGTATCCCCTCATGTAATATGAATACTGAGGAATACGGGTGGCAAAGAGATGACTCTCGTAACGTCCAGAACTTAGGCATATTACTTCTTGAAGTACTAATCATTGATGACAAGCATGGGATGAACACAATTTTCATCTACTAATAAGTAAGTGTCTCCTTCATATACGTACTCTATGGAAATTTGTCGTTCCAAAATAGGCTCAAACTAGACACATAAACAATAATGTGAAATAATATCCCTATGAGAGATAAGAACTAAATCACCAACAAGGAAAGCTTGAGGTTGAAGAAGGCAATAAAATTCATGAGCCATACGGGCCAGATATTACTTGAGATTATGATCAACTTGTAAATCTAGCTCATCTAAACCATTAAATAATTTTAATTGAAGTCATGTGCTTTCTTCATGAGAAAGATAATAGATTATTACCACATGTAATGAGGGGAGCTCGACCTCAAGTAGTTTAGGTAATTTATTATGCCATTCTTATTTATTTTTTATGAGTATTTTCTTTATTAATTGGACCAAAGTATTAATAAAAGCCTCGGTCATGACATTAACTCTAGGATAATAAATAGAGGAATATCATCAATTGATGCTATTACAACTAGTAAATATAGCAATTTTGTCACTTCTATACTACATGTCATTACTAAAAAAATTATTAATTGTGGAACACCAACATATTAGACAACATGATCACAAAAAATGTGCATCACATCCTTTGACTTGACTTCATTAAGGGAGACAACCTCTATCCACTTAGAGAAGTAATTGATGGTGGCCAGAATAATCCAATGACCCTTAGAGGAAGAGGGTTAAAAGAATCAACTACTTCCATGCCCCAACTATCAAATGCTCAAGAGGATATTGTAGGATGTAACAAATTAGGGAGTTAATGAATAACAATTTTATGGATCTAACATTGAAGGCACTTTCTAGCTTGTTCCATATATTTATAAACCATGGTCGGCTAATAATAACTAAGATGTTTATACTTAACCTTAATCTTAGGTTTAGACTGTTGAACACCATAAAGCCCCTCATTTGTCTCTCCCATGATCTTGTAAAACTCCTCATTGTTAAGACAATATAATCATATTTAGTTAAAAGAGTATCACTATAAAGTGTCATTCACGTAATCAAGTGATAGAGATCTCTTCTTAATTTGAGTAGAATGAGGGTAATCATCTGGAACCAAGTTATGCTTAAAGTACTCAATGAAACGAGCTCTCCTTTCTGACCCTTCCTAAACAGTAAACACTATAAAAGTCTAATAAGGATGAGATAATGTGTTGGGGCATAAGTCCTGATAGTACTAATAATGATGGATACTGAGCTTCCACTTGGGTCAATCAACTTCAAAATAAAAGATTGGCTAATGCATCTACACTTTATTTTTTAAAATGTGGAATCCAAGCAAAATTTACCTCAGGGATAAGACATAAGAGCTCTATTATTGAGTAGAAAGAGCTCTCAGTGACTCGGCTATTTTTGGGCTTGGTGAGTCTAATCTATTACACTAATTTAAACCTTAAACTTGATGTTATTGAAAGACTTATATATCTATAGCTTGACTTGTTTAAGTACGTAGTCATAAAAATTTTCTTTCTTAACCTTTGAAGTACTGGTATGTTGGATAAGGTAATGTCCTGAATTCTTGAATGATTATATGCATATATATTAATAGAAAAAATTATTGTATCTTCCTTCATTAAGAAATATTTTTCTTGACAATTTTAAATATTTATTCAAAGATATCGGTAAGTAGCCTGATGTCAACCAAAATATATATTTAAAATGCCCCATATCTTGCAGGGAGATTTTAGATATGATAAATTTGAAGTTTTGATATTTTAAATATTTATTTAGAGATCTCAGTGCATAATATGATGTTGACCCAAATAAATATTTAAAATGCCCCTATCTTGTAGAGAAATTTAAGATAGATTTTATATTTTGGGATTTTAAATATTAATTTTTTAGATTTTGGTATGTTAAGATGTCAACCTAAAAAAATAATTAAAATAGCCCTAATCTTATTAGATATTTTTGTGAGATTTTTGAAATGCATTCTTATAACATAAGAGAATTTTAAGATATAAAATGTATATTAATAAATATGAATGAACTATATAGTATATTAAACATAATAATTTCTTGGGATATTTTATGATTCGTACTTCTTTAAAGTATCGATCGTTGATTGGTCATTGGACTCTAACCATATATATAGATATGTTGATAGGCTCCTTTCTAGTATACCTTCTTGATGACGAAGGGGTTTTCTCAATTAGATACAAATTTTCCACCAGTTTTTTGGCGTGGGATGATTGGCCTTCTCAGAACTAGGGCAAATTCCCCTTCTTGAAAAACATGATGATGCAACTCCGATCAAAGGACTTTACCATCTTTGCTCGATAGATCTCTAAGTTTTTCTGAGCTTGTATTTTGATTTCATGGAGCACATCAAGCTCTTCCATTCTAAGGTAAACATTTTTCTCTTGAATAAGATTATGTTGGATAGCTACCCAAAGGATGGCAGCTTGATCTCTAGTGGAAACACTACTTTAAACCCAAACACCAATGTATAAGTAGTGTCTTCAGTCAGCATCTTCTAGGTTGTATAGTATGCCCAAAGAATTTCTACTATCTTAGTATGCCACCCAATTTTTTTCTTCTAGAGGATCTTCTTTAAAGCTTCACCAATATTTTATTGAAGGCCTCCGCCAAGCTATTTTCCCTTGGGTTATAGATAGATGAGTATCACCAATCAATTTTATGCATATTGATAAACTTGTGAAATTTTGCACTCATGAATGTTGTGACATGTTTTATATTATATTGCACGATACACCAAATTTGTAGATAATGTTGTGGGTTAAATTGAGCTACTTCTGTCCCCCTTAAAAAAGTAGTAGGTTGCTACTAGTATGAAGTGGTATCTGACTAAAAATGGTGGATTTATTGACTTTTTCATATCAGTACACTAGCATTTAAATGGCCAAGATGCTACTATAAGGTGTAATTATGAGCCAGCTTCGTTAAGATGTTATTTGGAAGTAGATGTTTATGCCTTAGGTAACCCCTTGAGATCTAATAGCATCTTAGTAGGAGAGTTCTATTCGACATCTATAACTCCTAATTATTTTAGCATTTTCACAATCTTCTTAGAGATCACAGTCTCCACTACTCCCCTTGGGTTTGCTTCTTTTCATTTCTTCTTTCTTTAGTTATAGGTACAAAATAACATGTAACCACCCAAGTTGATTCTCTTATGGGATAGGCTAACACATTGTTTAATAATGTGAGTTCTCTCCTTTAATATTTTCTTTCCAACCAATCCTTGAAGGTGTAATAATCTTCAATAATATGGATGATTACCGATGGTATGGAAATAATTTCGATCACTAGTACGTTTTGACTTCTTGTGCCTATTGCACTACAGAATTTCTATGCCCGCTTTCAATACTTATTGAAACAACTTTCTAACACTCTATCTATAAAATAAATATTTTTTATTCATTTTATCCTTGAGTAAAGAGAACGTTCAATCATAAGTTTCTATCATTTTCCTTGGACGTTCTCCTACACCCTAAAAAGTTTACTACTTATCATTTCCCTCGAGTATCTGCTTTGATTGGTGATTAAGGTTGTAAGCCTATTGTTGATTTTGTATAGGTTGTTAAACCTAACCTATTATCCCAAGGCTAACCAAGACGGGGGTGAATTAAAAATTTTCTTGAATTTATAATAGAAAACAAATTTTAAAAAATTTGTAGTAAGTTAATCTAAGATTTAAAACAAAACTTTTTAACCATAGTAAATAACTTGCAGTAATAAAAATGTGGAAATTAAAAGACTCAAAGATTTATAGTGGTTTAGTCAAACATGACCTACATCCACTACCTGAAGACTCACTCTTCATGTATTTCACTATTACCGAAGTGTCTCTCCTTTTGCCCCCACAGCAAGGTGGAGAATCCTTTACAAAACCTCTCTTCTACCAATCCCTGGTGTGGCAGAGAATCGTCATCCTTTCACACTCTCCAAGTGTCAGCAAAGAACCATTGTCTATTTACACTCTCCAAGTGTTGGTAGAGAACTATCATCCTTTATCACCCATCAAGTGTTGGAAGAGAACCATTATCCTTTCACACCCTCCAAGTGTCGGCAGTGTTGAAACTCGTTCACTATGAATTAGATTGTTAAACCTAAGCTTATGTCCCAGCGGCTAACCAAGATGAGGGTGAATTGATAATTAAAAATTAATCCCTCTTTTTAATTTTTTAAACTGAAAAATGAAAGTTCGTTAGGGATGTTAGGCCCTCTTGAACTTAGTCCCAAGCTAACCAAGAGGGGGGGGGGGTGAATTGGAAAACCTTAAAACCAAAGATAAAACTCCAACCAAAATCACCACAAACAAAGTGCGGAAGAAAAATAAATGCGGAAGCGATAATAAGAAAAGAACACACCGAATTTATAGTGGTTCGGTCAAACCTTGACCTACGTCCACTCCTTGGAGGCACCCTCCAAGTATTACACTAAACTAGTGTCTCTCCTTTAGCCCCCACGGCTAGGCAGAGAAGCCCTTACAAAATCATTTCCACCTTCCCCGGTGCGGCGGAGTCGCCGGGTCCTTTGACACCAAAGAGATCTTCTTCTTTGGTGAACTTACCTCGAGACAAGCCTTGAATCCGATGGTACTAAGGTGCGAGCTCGCCGAAGCAACCATGTGGATCCCCCACCACACTCCCTTGAGTTCCTCCCCCTCACAGGATCTTCTCCCTCTCAAACTCCACCCTTTCCTCTCTTCCTTTCAAGCTCTCTCTTCAAGTTTCCCCCACAAGAACGAAGCTACAATGGCTGCCAAAGACACTTACAAAAGTTGTCATGCCATAGCTTAAATAGAAGCTCTCAAAACGAGCTCATTAATGCAAGTTGCCGACATTATCGTCCAGGCCGATAGGTATATCGTCCTGGCCGATCAGTACAAATTAAGCTCATTAGCCTGAGGCGATATGGAACGATCAGAAGAAACTTCGTTACATCGTCCTGGCCGATCTCATGATCGTCCTGGCCGATTAGTTTAAAACTAGTTCAATCGTCCTGATCATCACCCTGAATAGAGTCTGGCCGATGTCAATCGTCCGGGCTATCGTCCCGGCCGATCTCACGATCGTCTTGGCCGATCTGATCGTATCAATCAGCCATTAATTCTTTCCAAAGATACCAGATCATTTTAGGCATAATTGAGTTAGATCGTCCTGGACGATGTATATATCATCCTGGCCGATTTCCTAAAAGATATAATGCCTAATTTGATCATGGCGGCTGATTCTTTCTTATTTGAACATATCATCCTTGCCGATACAAGTATCGTCCAGGCCAATTAGTTGACGGCTGTCTTAATAAGGATGCCCTAATTAGGGTTTCTGGTTTTGGATAGATCGTCCAGGACGATACTAATATCGTCCCGACGATGTTACCAAAAATAGAAATCATATAGGGAGCAAGAGAATTTCTACCAAGTTATAGCCACACCAAATACAACAGACTCAAGAAAGGAAAAAAGATTACAAACTGACACAGACCTAGTCTACCCAATCTTGAGCTGGTTCCAGATTGCAGTCTGATCGTTTAAAGTGGACCTAAAATGTTAGCACATAAGGCAATCGTAGAGAAATAAGGAATGTTTGCTATCATCAAAACCATAAACCATAGATCCGCAACAATCTCCCTCTTTTTTATGATGGCAAACAATTCTCTTTGAATTTTCAAAAAATCTCCACCTCACTTCAAAAAATCTCCCCCTCACTTGAATACCGCTTAAAAAACTAAGGGAGATAAAAATAGATAAAAATATTTTTGTAGTTTTAAATTTTTGAAAAGAAAACAAGGGATACAAGAGATATACAAGTACGTTCTCCCCCTTTGACATTATCAAAAAAGAGAGAAGGCACAGAGAACAAAACGAAATAAAAACATTCCCTGATCTTGTGAAACAAAAAGTATTCTTAAAATGAGAAAGTCACCTCATGGTTTTAATCAAAACTTTAGTAAAAAAAAATAATTGACAACGCATAGTCCAGAAAAGGTTAGAAAATCAGAATTTGATAATCCAAACTCAAGTTCTTTAAAAAGGCTCAAAAAATTTTTAATTCAATATCTAAATCAAGAAATAAATTAGAGAAAGAAACAATCATTTTTTAAAGACTCCTTCCATAAAATATATCTAATAGAAGATCAATGCACGAATTGTTGAATCAAGAATCAAGATTTTCAAAGTCAAGTATCGAAAGTATCAAGGGTTTTCTTAAGCTTTTTAAGAAATACAAGAATAGTAAGCATTAATTTTGTGGGCACATTTCATGCCTCTTGATAATTGGTTGGCGCACTGCGCATCTTTTGATACACTTTGTGTATTCTATATTTTTTAATTTGACGCTTTGCGCATCTTTTAGTTTTGGCATCATTGGCCAATTTTTTTGAATATGCTTCCTTTCTTAAATCTTAAAAAACAAAGGAAAACCCATCTTAGTGACAAAGCGAATTTCTTAATTAAGAAAATTATGAGTTAGATTCAACGACTTGCAAAAGATTCCTATGCGATAAATAAAACTAGAGAGATAAAAAAAAATTTTGTTTCAAAAACCAATTTAAAAGATGAAAGAGATTTTAAATCAAAAGTAGGATAACCTCTTTTAGGAAATAGAGATTGAGAGTAAAAACAAATCATGAGTTTCCTTCCTTCGACTGTTTTAGAGAAGTCAAACAAAAATTTACCAAAGATTTTAAAAAAATCAGAAAGCAGATTTTTCATTTTTAGAAAAGTGAATGTGTGTGTTGATCAGAAAAAAACTATCACGAAAACGAAAATCTCAAAGAATAAACAAAAAAAAAACATAAAAACAAAACACAACATAAATACACGAAAGGCTTTTAACCATTATCTCTTTCCTGGTCTGATTCTTCAGAAAACATGTCTGCCCATGAGATTTTGTGTTTTTCATTATTTTCCCAATTAAACTTTAGCTTTGCCTTGCTCTTTTCTTTTGTAGGAAGAATTCTTACATTAGGGCACTCATTCTTCATATGTCCAAGTTTCCTACATCGAAAGCAAACAATGTCAGAGGAAATATGGACATCCTTACCACTTTTACCTTTCTTCAACTTTTGTTTATGCTTTGGTGAGCTTTGTGATTTGCTTGACAATTCATTACTATCGTCACCAACTAAACTTCCTCTTTCCGTATCTTCAGTTTTTAGAACGATCATTTCACCTGCATCCAAAAGTCTTTGACTCAACCCTTGCTCGTAGGCAATGAGTGAGCCAATCAAATTATCAATAGAATATACATTTAAATCTTTAGATTCACAAATAGCAACAACTTTAGAATCAAATTTATCTAGTAGACATCGAAGAATTTTGTTAACTTTTTCAAAATTTGAAAAATCTTTTCCTAAAGCATGCAATGAGTTTATAATTTGAATGAATCTGGTATACATGTCTAAGATCGTTTCAAAAGGTTTCATGGAAAACAGTTCAAAATCATGCATTAACAAATTCAACTTGGATTGCTTGATTTCACTAGTGCCTTTGTATATGGTGTGCAATTTATCCTAAACTTCCTTACCTGTAGTGCACATGGATACTAACATGAAAAAATCAGAATTTAAAGCACAGAAAAAGCAATTTTAAGACTTTGCATTCAGTTGAGCATTCAGTTGTTCTTCCTTATTCATTTGATTAAAAGGAATACAATTTTAACTCCATTAACAATACGTGACGGTGATGAATAGCCAGTTAAAATCATATGACACATGCAAAAATCAATCGATTGCAAGAAAATAGACATGCAAGTTTTCCAAAAATCAAAAGACATATTTTCAAATAAAGGAGGTCTGGTGATTCAATATCCTTCCGCAACATTACGATTTGAAAAATTAGCCATGGATCAAAATTCAAAAGCTTTTAAAAACATATTTTATGAAAACTGCTCTGATACCACTTGAAAGTTTGTTAGGGATGTTAGGCCCTCTTGAACTTAGTCCCAAGCTAACCAAGAGGGGGGGGTGAATTGGAAAACCTTAAAACCAAAGATAAAACTCCAACCAAAATCACCACAAACAAAGTGCGGAAGAAAAATAAATGCGGAAGCGATAATAAGAAAAGAACAAAACGGATTTATAGTGGTTCAGTCAAACCTTGACCTACGTCCACTCCTTAGAGGCACCCTCCAAGTATTGCACTAAACTAGTGTCTCTCCTTTAGCCCCCACGGCTAGGCGGAGAAGCCCTTACAAAATCACTTCCACCTTCCCTGGTGCGGCGGCGTCGCCGGGTCCTTTGACACCAAAGAGATCTTCTTCTTTGGTGAACTTACCTCGAGACAAGCCTTGAATCCGATGGTACTAAGGTGCGAGCTCGCCGGAGCAACCGTGTGGATCCCCCACCACACTCCCTTTAGTTCCTCCACCTCACAGGATCTTCTCCCTCTCAAACTCCACCCTTTCCTCTCTCCCTTTCAAGCTCTCTCTTCAAGTTTCCCCCACAAGAACGAAGCTACAATGGCTGCCAAAGACACTTACAAAAGTTGTCATGCCATAGCTTAAATAGAAGCTCTCAAAACAAGCTCATTAATGCAAGTTGCCGACATTATCGTCCAGGCCGATAGGTATATCGTCCTGGCCGATCAGTACAAATTAAGCTCATTAGCCCGGGACGATATGGGATGATCAGAAGAAACTTGGTTACATCGTCCTGGCCGATCTCACGATCGTCCTGGCCGATTAGTTTAAAACTAGTTCAATCGTCCTGATCATCGCCCTGAATAGAGTCTGGCCGATGTCAATCGTCCAGGCTATCGTCCCAGCCGATCTCATGATCGTCCTGGCCGATCTGATCGTATCAATCAGCCATTAATTCTTTCCAAAGATACAAGATCATTTTAGGCATAATTGAGTTAGATCGTCCTGGACGATGTGTATATCGTCCTGGCCGATTTCCTAAAAGATATAATGCCTAATTTGATCATGGCGGCTGATTCTTTCTTATTTGAACATATCATCCTAGCCGATACAAGTATCGTCCAGGCCGATTAGTTGACGGCTGCCTTAATGAGGATGCCCTAATTAGGGTTTCTGGTTTTAGACAGATCGTCCAGGCCGATATTAATATCATCCCGCATGATGTTACCAAAAATAGAAATCATATAGGGAGCAAGAGAATTTCTACCAAGTTATAGCCACCAAATACAATAGACTCAAGAAAGGAAAAATATTACAAACTGACACAGACCTAGTCTACCCAATCTTGAGCTGGTTCCAGATTGCAGTCTGATTGTGTGGACCTAAAATGTTAGCACATAAGGCAATCGTAGAGAAATAAGGAATGTTTGCTATCATCAAAACCATAAACCATTGATCCGCAACAAAAAATAAACTTTGATGAGTTTTTTAGAAAATGTTTTTCAACCACAGTTTTAAAAATAAAAATACAAAAATAAAAAGGTAGCGGAAAAAATTAAGATACGAGGTTTATAGTGGGTCAGCTTAAAACCAGACCTACATCCACTACCCGGAGGCTCCCTCCGAGTATTGCACTAATACCAATAGTGACTCTCCTTTTGCACCCACAGCCAGGCGGAAAAGCCTTTACAAACACTCTTTCCACCACTACCCGGTGCGGAAGAGAACCGTCATCCTTTTACACTATACCCAGTGCTGGGAGAGAACCGTCATCCTTTTACACTCTCCTGGTGTGGGCAGAGAACCCTTCATCCTTTCACACTCTCCTAGTGTGGGCAGGAACCCTTCAGCTATTCACACTCTCCAAGTGTGGGCAGAGAACCCTTCATTCTTTCACACTCTCCTAGTGTGGGCAGAGAACCCTTCGGCTGTTCACACTCTCCAAGCGTGGGCAGAGAACTCTTTGGCTGTTCACACTCTCCAAGTGTCGGTAGAGAATCGGATCTCCTTGATAGATCTTCTCACAAGAAATCTAGAATGACCAAAAAAAAGAGTGAAGTAAACCTAATCACAAATATAGATTCATACCTTTGAATACCAAGTGAAGCCTTCACGCTCCAGTAGTAGGAATCCTCCTTCGAACACTCTCTTACACTCTCTTCTTGACTCTTCTTTCAATAGGCACAAAGATTAGTGGGCAAAAAGATTTTGTGGCAGTTTAGTTTGAACTATTTAAAGGATTGACATAAAAAACCATCCAAAAACTACAAATTTTCATGTCAAGACGAATTGGATCGTCCCGTACAATCATGGATCATCCTGGATAATTTTACTAAAATGCATTGGAAACGAACCTAATGTATATGTGTACGAAATGACTTCGTACACACACATCGTTCCGTACAAACTCAGTTCGTCCAGTATGAACGGTTATTCCATAAGTCTGTTCCAAAAAACTGTAGAACGTCACTTAATTTTTCAGAGTCATTTCACTTCATCCTGGGACGAATATTGGTTCATCCGGATGAAATTTTTTCAGAGAGCAAATCGTCCCGGGATGAATACACTTCATCCTGGACAAAAATGCTCCAGAGAGCAACTCGTCCTGGAATGAATACACTTCGTTCTTGAACGAAAATTTTCCAGAGAATATTTCATCCTCGGACGAATACACTTCGTCCTGGATGATCAGGACATAGAAAAATTTTCTTCAATTTATGTTCGTTCCATTACTCTTATGAGGAGATAATTGACTTGATCGTCCCGTACGAACTATGTTCGTCTCATACGATCAGTACAAATTTCTCAAGATCTCCTAAAGTGTGTGTGTGTATTCACTCAATTACAATCACTCCCTTTCAAACATAATTTAAAGAAAAATACAAGTTTTAAAAACACAAAGTATCTCATGCCGAATTTGATTTGAAGTCTTTGTAGTCTGGAGCTTGATTTTCCTGAAATGTTAGTACAGACAAGAGAAAAAATAACTCTTTCAAAAAGTGTTAGGAGATAATTATACATAAAACAATAATATTTGAAATCATCAAAACTATACAAGTTGGAAGAATATAAAATATGCAAATAGCAACTCTCTTAACAATCTCCCCCGTCTTGATGATGGTAAAATAATTATTGTTTGTATAATTTTTAAATTAAAAAAAATCTCCTAAACTCCCCCTGAATTGATGAACACGTGTAAATAAGGAGGCATTTTTAAAAATATACAGATTCCAAAATAAAACAAACACACACAACGTATACAACAAACACAAAACATAAAACTAAAAACAAAAACAAATCAAACAAAACCAAAAAACATAATACAAATAATTTCTCCCCCTTTTTGACAACAGCAAAAAGTAAAGAAGAAAAAGACTTGAAATATAAGCAGATATATGAAAATCATTTGATAATTCAATCTTGAAAGTGATTAAAATATGTTATGCAAATAAAATTAAAATATTAGGCAAATCATATTAATTCATAGAATTTAAGAACAGATATAACATTGATAATAGAAAGAATATATCAAAAATATGAGTCAATTTAGACACTAATATAGGGAAAATCATTGCAAAAATGATGAATAAAAAATTTTTATATTTCAAATTTCAATACATAATATAAATGTACAGTAGATAAATTTGAATTAAGAGATTAAAAGATAACAGAAAGAAATAATTACCACATGTGGCACTTTGCGAAACTTTTTCAAACTATTGGCACATTTTTGTGCAACTTTTTACTTTTGGGCTTATTTTGTGCATCTTTTTCTACTTGCAAATCATTGTGCATTCCTTTGATTTTTGTACAGTTGTACATTTTTTCAAGAGTAATTTTGATCTTTCCAAAATCAATAATAAAAAATTTTAAATTTTTCTAAGTCCATAAATATTTATTGATAAGTGAAATATAAAATAAGAAAATATCATAGTTGCAATAATAATATTAGAATTAATGTAGTCTAAATAAGAGACATGAAATTGACAATCCTAATTATATCAAGTTATAAGCAGAACTTAAATTTAGAAAAAATTAGATTTTCTAACGAACTTAATTTAGACTTGCACTTCAAATTATTGCACTATTAAGATCAAAAAAATCTAATGATTGTCATAAAGGCTAACACACATTTCAATACAATTAAATCCAAAACATTAGAACATATATTGATATCACTATGTAGATATTACAATTTAAGGTCAGGATATCAATACAGAAACAATAAATCTAAAGAAAAGAAAATACAACAAACTTACTTAAAATAAATCTAAAACACAAACTATAGAAAATACATAAAATTAAGTGCAATTATCACTGAGAAGGACCCTGATCTGGTGGAGGAGGAGGAGGTGCAGCACTAAAGATGTTAAAGTAAGTACTCATCATAAGCACATTGGTACTGATATCACTCATCTGATCTCTCATAAAATTCATGTCATGCTGATACTGAGCGGTCTGCTGCAGAAGATGAGTCTCAATTTGATCAAAACGTTTATCAAAATGAATCTCTAAACGATCAAATCTTTGAACCAAATCCTGATAATTTGGTTCATGGGTGGGTGCAGGTGCAGCATCTGGTTCTTCCTCTATATCACTAATGACATATGTTTTACCTGGTTCTTCTTTGAAGATTGCTCTAAATGATCCGTCGTTGTAGTAGAGCGGTTCTTCAAACTCTTGATCAGGATGAACCAAATTGTATTTCTTGTCCAGAATGTAGGGAACTAGATGTCCTAAGGTGATGTTCTTCTTTCTCTTATGCTCTACATGTCCAATTTCAAACAGCCCATAAAGATAGTTAAGGATAAGTTGGGCTTCATATATAGGTTCTTTAGTCATGATCAAGAAGGTCACCATAGAATGAAGAGGGGTAATGTTGATCCTATCACCAGCTTTAGGAATTAAATAAGTTCTAAGGATATGCTGGATGATATGAGCATTACGAACTATACTGGATACTCTAGCCACATGTTCATTCAGATTGTTTCCTCTAATCACATTATTAATTTCATATAATGCATAATCATGAGTGTTGATTAAGTGATGGGCTCTGGCTCCCTCTGTCCTTAAATTTTAAAAGGCTCCTAAGTTAGCCTTGGTGATTTCAACTTTTTGTTTGAAGACAAAGGAACGGATTATAGAATGGTCAAAATTAAAGGACATGTTGGCGAAGAAGTAGTGGAAGGTTTCCTTATTGTAGAGATAGACGAGGGTAAGGATAAAACCAAACTGTGTTGAGGAAAATAAGTTCATTACCTGAATGGTAAGTTATTCTTGGATTAGGATTCGGGAGGGTGTGATCTTCGCTGAGGCAAATCTACGAAAAGATTCCTCATTTGCTTTGGAAAAGAAGTTTTCAGAAGAATTTAGATGTGTTTTCTTTGCCAGAACCTTTTGTCTCTTACTTGAACTCACCATTTGGAAGAAGATCTAGAGTACGAAAGAGATTAAAAGTGAAGTTTTGAGTGTGACTGTGACTTCAAAAGCCCTTCTATTTATTGAAAATGACTCATTCAAATCAGAAGAAAAAATTTTGTCTCGTACGAATTTTTCGATTCGTCTTGTACGAAAAAATTCGTATGGACGATCCAATGCGTCAAAATGAAATGACTTTTTGTAATCAACACAACTTATGAAGCATCCTTTCATACAGACTTTTGACTAGATTGATCGTACAGATGAACACGTGTTCGTCTTGGGACGATCAGAACTTATATCATTTTAATGGCAATTGAAACTATCCCCTCCATCAAACCGACATATGTTCGTCCAGACGAACCAAAGGTTCGTACGTACGAAGTTTGTATTAAAAACTACCTTATCCATTCAACCACTTTATTCATTCGTCCCGTCGTTTAAAAAACATTTCATCCCGGACGATCGTGACGATCGTACAGACGAAGTGATAATAAAACACTGAAAACTGCACTCAAACGGTTGAAAATCCGACAATTTGTCATACTATATAAATCGTCCAGTACGAAAACATTTCGTCTCGGATGATTGTCACTCAAAATTTTTAAATTTTTGCACTCAATCAAGAAACTAAAATACAAACATACTAAAAACACAAAACAACGAAAAAAACTCAAATTCTAAATAAAGAAAATCACACATACAAGTTCATAAACACATAAAAATACACAAACACATTAACTAGTAAACAAACATCAATATTGCAAAAATATTTTTATTTAAGCATTCAAATCAATCACACCAAGGCTTTTTCTTAATGCACTGAAAGTATCAAAGGCTAAAGGTTTTGTAAAAATGTCTGTAAGTTGATTTTCAGTAGAAACATGAGTGAGTTCAATTTCTCTTTTGGATACATGATCCCTTATAAAATGATGCCTTATGTTTATATGTTTGGTTCTTGAATGTTGAATAGGATTTTTAGAAATACAAATAGTACTAGTGTTATCACAATAAATTGGAATAGTGCCTATAGTTAATCCTAAATCAATCAACTATTGTTTCAACCAAAGTACTTATGCCACACAACTTCCTAATACAATGTATTCAGCTTCTGCAGTAGATAGGGCTACTGAATTTTATTTTCTACTGGACTAAGAGACTAGAGAATTTCCTATAAATTGACATGTTCCAGAAGTGCTCTTTCTATCCACCCTATAACCTGCAAAGTCAGAATTTAAATAATCAATTATTTCAAATGAAGAGCTAAACTTAGGATATCAAATTTCTTAGTTCTGAGTTCCTAACAGATATCTTAACATCCTTTCACTGCTGTTAAATGTGATTCTTTTGGATCTGATTGAAATCTAGCACATAAGCAAACACTAAACATGATATCGGATCAGCTAGCAGTCAAGTAAAGTAAAGATCCAATTATCCCTCTAAATTTCTTTTAATCAATAAATTTTCCCTTAGGGTCCTTATCCAACTGAACTGAGGAACTCATTGGTGTACTAACAGGTTTTGCATTATCCATTTCATACTTTTTGAGGATGTCCTTAACATACTTTGACTGACTAAGAAATGTACCTTCCTCAATTTTCTTAATGCTAAATCCTAGAAAGTAACTTATATCTTCCATTAGACTCATCTCAAATTCACTACTCATTATTTTAGAAAAATCATCACCAAGATTTTTATTTGAAGATCTAAAAATGATATCATCAACATAAATATGAACAATGAGTATATCCTTTACACATTTCTTTAAAAATAGAGTTGTATCTATACTTCCTTTTTCAAAAGATCTTTCAAGTAAGAAGGTGCTCAATCTCTCATACCAAGCCTTAGGTTCCTGTTTCAATCCATATAATGCCTTTTTCAACTTGAAAACACGATTCAGGTATTTAGAATTTTCAAAACCTGGTGATTGTTCTACAAAAATATCTTCTTGAATTACCCCATTTAAAAAGTTACTTTTTACATCTATTTGATCTAATTTGAATCCTCTAAAACAGGCAAAAGCTAGCAATATCCTAATTGCTTCAAGTCTAGCTTTAGGGGCTAAAGTCTCCTCAAAATTAATCCCTTCAATCTGATTATACCCCTTAGCAACTAATCTAGCCTTATTTCTAATGACTACTCCCGAGTCATTCATTTTATTTTTGAATACCCACTTAGTTCCAACTACACTTTGATTCTTTGGCCTTGTAGTTAATTCCTAAATTTTATTTCTTATAAATTAATTCAACTCTTCTTGCGTGGACAAAATCCAAATTTCATCATAAGTGTTTGATCAATATTTGTGGGTTCTATAGTAGAAACGAAGGCTAAAAGATTGACTTCTTTATTTAATCCACGCCTAGTCCTTACACACTCACTTGGTTCACCTATAATCAATTCTCTTAGATGGTTTTTAGAAAATCTCAAATCTCTAGGTAAAGGGTTTTCTATCTCCAAATTTTCTTTCACATTTTCTTCCAAATTTATTTTATCAATCTTTTAGGAGTTAATCTCAATCTCATCTTCTACAATATTTGGCTCTTTCATATTTCCAGTTTCATCAAATACAACATGTGTGGTCTCCTTAATTACCAAAGTTCTTCTATTGAATACTCTATAAGATTTTTCAATACTTGAGTATCCAACAAAAATTCCATCATCAGATTTTGGATCAAATTTTTCTAAAGAAGATTTTCTATTATTATGAATGAACACCTTGCAACCAAAAACATGCAAATGAGACAAATTAGGTGTTCTTCCTTTTAGCAACTTATAGGATATTTTATTTAGCTTAGATCTCACATTCACCCTATTCAGAACATAATAGGAAGTGCTAACCACCCCAGCCCAAAAATATTTAGGAAGTGAGTATTCTGCCAATATTTTTCAGGCGGCTTCTATTAATGTTCTATTTTTTCTTTCGACTATCTCATTTTGTTGAGGGGTTCTAGGTGCAGAAAAATTGTGATTAATTCCTTTCTCCTTAAAAATTTCTTTAAATTTCTCATTCTCAAATTCTCCTCCATGATCACTTTATATAGAAATAATTCCACACCCTAGTTTTCTTTGAATCCAAGTCGAAAAGTTTCTAAATTCCTCAAATGATTCACTCTTATGAAATAGAAATCTAACCCTTATGAATCTTGAGTAATCATCCATAATCACAAATCCGTATATCTTCCCTCATAGACTCACAGTTCCAACGGGACCAAAAAGATCCATATGCAAAATCTCTAAAGGTTTACTAGTTCTAAGATCCTTATTGGATTGAAAAGAAGACTTCACTTTCTTTCCTAATTGACATGCATCACAACGGTGGTCCTTAGGAAAGTCTAGTTTTGGTATACCTCTCACTAAGTTCTTTTGGGTAATCCTTCTAAGGTTTTTCAAGCTAGAATGATAAAGTCTCCTATGCCTAAGCCATGACTCAACAGATACAATTTTTAAACAAAAAGTAGTAGAAGATTGAATATAATTCAAGTCTAGCATATACACATTATTTACCCTTTTACTATTCAAAACATCTTTACCATTTAGGCTTAATATGCAGCTAGTAGGAAAAAATTTCACACAATATCCTTTATCACATAGCTGGCTTATACTTAACAGGTTATGCTTTAAGCCTTCTACTAATAACACATTCTCAACGTAAAATTTATTAAGATTTCCAATCATACCTGATCCAACCACTTTTTTGTGGTGTTATCTCCAAGTGTAACTTTTCCTCCACTCCTGGCTTCCAGCGATATGAATTATGCAGTATCTCCAATCATATGCCTTGAACATCCGCTGTTAAGGTACCATATGCTCTCACGAGGTCTTGTCTGAGAGTGACCCTGCAAAATTATCAAACGTTAGACTTGGGAATCCAAATAAGTTTGGGTTCTCCTTTTGGCAATTTATAATCAGATGCATGTATGATATGTCTAGGTTTATGCATCTTAGGTTTCCACACCAAATAAATTTTCAACTTTAAAGTACATGTGTGAGCTAAATGTCCAAACAATCCACAATTATTATATTTTACTTTTGAAAATGGTTTCCTAAGTCTTCTACCATTCATTTGTCTATTTTGGTATTGTATAAATTTAGGATACATAATAGGATTAGTAAAATCTTCAAGTTTAGGGGGTATCCTACTATCCTCGAGAGCTTTTATCGTTAATTTAAAAAATGAATTCATATCTTTCAAAATTTGATTTGTATAATTTGATCTATAAATTTTGCTCTCCGATTCATCCTTAAAATTTTTAAAATCTTTTTGAAGTTCAGCATAGGATGTTTTTAAATTTTTATATTTTTTATTCAAGTCATCAAACTCATCAAGTAATTTCATGTGATTTTCATCAATTAAAGCATGATCTTTCTTAAGAATTTCATGTTCCTTTTGTAATTTTTCAAACTCTAAACTTAGACTAGCATGCAAGTTTTTCATTTTCCTATATGCATCATGCATGTGTTTAGAAACTTCAAAAAGTTCATCATAGGTTAAGTCACATACCTCTTCTTGATATGACTGATCAAGATTATCTGTCATTAAGCACATATTAATGACTTCCTCTTTCTTCTCAGTCTCTGATGAATCTGAAGCTGAGTCTGCTCAAAAAGCTCTTTGAAACTTCTTCTTGCTCTTTTTTATAATAGGTTTCTCCTCTACCTTCTCCTTGCTAGGATTGGCTTTGAGTTTTGGGCATTCAATCTTGATATGACCAGGTTTCCTGCACTCATAACAAATCACATCATTTGAAATCTTGGCATTTCTATTTAATTTACCTCTATTCCAATGCTAGCATCTCCTCTGCTTCCTCTTCAGAAAGCTTCTGAATTGTCTAGTCATCAATACGATGTCATCTTCATCCTCAGGTTGTGAGTGTTCACTCTCAGACTCTTCCACATTTAGTGCTATGTTTTTCTTCCTTCATGGTTCACCTGTATCAATTTTTTTTGGCTAACTCCTTGCTCGTAAATAATTAGCGAACCAAGAAGATTGTCAATAGAGTAAATATTTAGATCTTTAGACTCTGTAATAGCAGTAATTTTAGCATCATAAGAAGTAGGCAAACAATGAAGAATCTTATTAACCATTTCAATATTCGATAGTTCCCTACCCAGTGCATGCAAAGAGGTGACTATTTGTGTGAATCTTATGTACATATCAAAAATGGATTCATTTGGTTTCATGCGAAATAGTTCATAATCATGCAACAAGATATTAAGTCTAGATTCTTTAACCTCATTAGTCCCCTCATAAGTTATACAAAGTCTATCCCATATGTCCTTTCCACTTTTGCAAGTGCAAACCCGTATTTAGTCTTCTGATTTTAAAGCATAAAAGAAACTATTCAAGCATTTAGCATTTAGTTGTGCTAAGTCACATTCTTCTACTGTCCAGTCCGCAAAAGGTGTTTCAACTCTAACTCCGTCAACTAATCTAGTTAGTTTTATATACCTTTCCTGAACTAAGTTCCACATACGATCATTAAGTGACTGTAAAAATATAGACATACGTGTTTTCCAAAAATCAAAAGGTATATTGTCGAATAGTGGAGGTCTAGTTATAGAGTAACCCTCTGGTGTATTTTGATTTTCAAATGTAGCCATCTACGTTAATCAAAAAGTAGTCTAAACTTATGGTTTTGAAACAAAGCACTGATACCACTTGTTGAAACTCGTTCACTATGAATTAGGTTGTTAAACATAAGCTTATATCCCAGCGGCTAACCAAGAGGGGGGGTGAATTAGTAATTAAAAATTAATCCAACTTTTTTATTTTTTAAAACAAAAAATAAACTTTAATGAGTTTTATAGAAAATATTTTTCAACCACAGTTTTAAAAATAAAAATATAAAAATAAAAAGGCAGCAAAAAAAATAAAGACGAGGTTTATAGTGGTTCGGTCAAAATCAGACCTACATCCACTTCCCGGAGGCACCCTCCGAGCATTACACTAATATCAATAGTGACTCTCCTTTTGCACCAACAGTAAGGCGGAGAAGCCTTTACAAACACTCTTTCCACCACTACCAAGTGCGGTAGAGAACCGTCATCCTTTTACACTATCCCCAGTGTTGGCAGAGAATCATCGTCCTTTTACACT
The DNA here is from genome assembly GCA_022539455.1 of Dendrobium nobile. Classification (NCBI taxonomy): domain Eukaryota; kingdom Viridiplantae; phylum Streptophyta; class Magnoliopsida; order Asparagales; family Orchidaceae; genus Dendrobium; species Dendrobium nobile. The sequence continues at coordinate 6,785,968 of CM039731.1, forward strand.
CTCCCGGTGTGCACAGAGAACCCTTCATCCTTTCACACTCTCCTAGTGTGGGCAGAGAACCCTTCGGCTGTTCACACTCTCCAAGTGTGTGTAGAGAACCCTTTGTCCTTTCACACTCTCCTAGTGTGGGCAGAGAACCCTTCGGCTGTTCACACTCTCCAAGTGTGGGCAGAGAACCCTTTGGCTGTTCACACTCTCCAAGTGTGGGCAGAGAACCCTTCGGCTGTTCACACTCTCCAAGTGTCGGCAGAGAACCGGATCTCCTTGACAGATATTCTTAAAAGAAATCTAGAAGGAAGAAAGAAAAGAGTGAAGTAAACCCAAATCACAAGTAGAGATTCTTACCATTGAATACCAAGTGAAGCCTTCACGCTCCAGTAGTAGGAATCCTCCTTCGAACACTCTCTTACACTCTCTCCTTGACTCTTCTTTTAATAGGCATGAAGATCAGTAGATAAAAAGATTGTGGCAGTTTAGTTTGGACTATTTATAGGAAAGACATAAAAAATTGTCCAAAAACTGTAAATTTTCTAGTCAATATGAATTGGATAGTCCCGTACGATCATGGATCCTCCTGGACCATTTTACTTAAATGCGTTGGAAACGAACCTAATGTATATGGGTATGAAATAACTTCGTACACACACATCGTCTTGTACGAACTCGATTTTTCCGGTACGAACGGTTATTCCATAGGTCAGTTCCCAAAAACTGCAGAACGTCACTTAATTTTTCAGAGTCAGTTCACTTCGTTCTGGGACGAATATTGGTTCGTCCGGATAAAATTTTTCCAGAGAGCAAATCGTCCTGGGACGAATACACTTCATCCTGGATGAAAATGCTCCAGAGAGCAACTCGTCCTGGAATGAATACACTTTATTCTTGAATGAAAATTTTCCAGAGAACATTTCATCCTGTGACGAATACACTTCATCCTGGACGATCAGGACTTAGAAAAATTTTCTTCAATTTCTGTTCGTTCCATTGCTCTTATGATGAGATAACTGACTTGATCATCCCATACAAACTATGTTCGTCCTGTACGATAAGTACAAATTTCGAAAGATCTCCTTAAGTGTGTGTGTGTGTGTATTCACTCAATTATAATCACTCCCTTTCAAACTTAATTCAAAGAGAAATATAAGTTTTAAATACACAAAGTATCTCATACTGAATTTGATTTGAAGTCTTTATAGTCTGGAGTTTGATTTTCCTGAAATATTACTATACACAAGAGCAAAAACAACTCTTCCAAAAAGTGTTAGGATATAACTATACATAAAATAATAATATTCGAAATCATCAAAACTATACAAGTTGCAAGAATGTAAAATATGCAAATAGCAACTCTCTTAACAAGAAGAGTATCGGATCTTCTTCAATGATCTTCTCACTAGCAACAAGAAAGAAGAAATGAAAAGTAATCACCAAAATCACAAAGAGATCCTTACCTTTGAGTAACCCTATAACCCTTCACACTCCACTTGCAAGAAATCTCTTTCAAACACTCCCACACTCTCTCTTTTTTAGTGTACCTTTTATACCAAAGACACAAAAATAGTCCAAAAAATTAAAATTTTCAATTTTGAGCATACACAATCATATAGTACGATTAAATGTTCATACGTACGAATAGTTCAAAAACTATTGCATACGAACCTGTTGTGAATCGGTATAAAATGATTTTGAACATGATGATCATTTGGTATGAACCAAATTTGTCCGGGATGAATAGTTAGAAAATTTTTCACTTTCATCGGGACGAAGAGGGACCCCATAATTTTGTACCCTATATGGCATATATGTGATGATGAAATCATAAGATACAATCAGTTACAAAAAAATTTAAGTTCGTCGGGATGAAAAGTCAGGATGAAAAGGGACCTCGCAATTTCATACTTTAGAAGGCATGTACAAATTGTGATCGTATAGTACGATCCATACTTTAAAAAAATCTTTTTGAATGAAAAGGGACCCGTCCATTTGGTACTCTTCAAGGCATGTACAATTTGTGATCGTATAGTATGATTAATACTTAGAAATATTTCATTTTTCTTTTCATTTGATTTCTTGTCGGTGAAAATAACTGAACAAATCGTCCCAAATGAAGTTCATTCGTACAGTACGATAAATTTTAAAATTTATATATTATAAAGTCTCCCCCAGTGTGTGTGTGTGTGTGTGCACAGTTACTCAATTACAATCACACCCTCTCAGACTCAATAAGATGAAAAAAAATACATACTTCATTTACAATACATCCTAAACTGATTTGATTTGAAGTCTTCAATAATCTGGAGTATAATTTTCTTGAAATATTTATACACACAAACAGCAAAACAATTCTTCCAAAATATGTTAGGAGAAAAAATAATCAAAGCAATAATATTTTGAATCATTAAAACATATAAGTTGCAAGAATATAAACAATCTGTTGACCTCATTTTTGTATGAGGTCACTAAGGCCCTTCAAAACTCCAGATCAATTCTAGATCCTAGGATCCACTCTAGACTTTTAGATCCTTTCCTAGAGCCAGACCTTAGAGCCTACTCTAGAGCTTAAGATCCTCTCCTAGAGCCAGACCTTAGGGCCTACTCTAGAGCTTAAGATTCTTTTCTAGATCCAAGACCTTAGGGCCTACTCTAGAGCTTAGGATTCTCTTATATCCCAAATTCTAGAGCCCCTCTAGATCCTAGATCTTAGGACCAATCTAGATTCAAATCAATCCCTACCTTTGATCAATTCCAACCTCAAATCAATCCCTATCTTTGACCAACTCCAACTTCAAGTTAATCCTTACCCTTGATTAATTCAAATCTCAAACTTCATTCAATTCAAATCCAAATTAATTCAAGTTTCAAACATATTCAAACTTTGATCCAATCCATTTGAGAATCCAAATTTCAATCTAGACTTTGATCCTACCTTTGATCTAGCTTTGACCCTATCCATTCATTAACAATCACCACATGATTGTAAATGATTTGGATACTCCAATATTAATCATTCAAACTTAAAATCCATTCCAAATCCAGAAATCTAGACTCAAATCCAAAGTCTTAAGGCCCTGTCCAAAAGACCTTTTTCAAAGACTTTTCAAACATTTCAAAACCCAGTCAAATGGCCTATGATTCAGGGTCTATCACTTACAAAGTGATAAGACATGTCTTTAGAGGTTACCCTCCAATTTTGAGCCCATTCTGAGGTCTCTAACTCCAGAATCTGAATTAAAATCCAAAGGCTATAAAACCTTCAGATATTTACATCCTATGCCATTGGACTTAACACCTTAAAGATTTTGATCTTGGAGCCCTTATCAAAGCCTCCAATCACTTTCAGACCCTTGATTGTAACCCATTAAGCAATAAACTGCAATTTTCAGACCCATTTTTGACCCTAGTTGACCAATGGGTCAAAATTGACCAAAATACCCCTATGGGATTTCAAATGCCCATTTCAACTCAAATCAATTCCAAATTCTTTGAAACCACTTTCAACAAGTTTCGAACATCAAACCCAACTTGTTGAGCCCAAATCTAGACCTTGGGTCAACCTTGTTGACCAAGTCAACCAATTTTGACCCATTAACCCATACACCCCTTCTCATTCAAATCTTTGAATCAAGTCCATTCCAAGTCTTTTTGAATGCAAGGGATGACCCCTTGGGTACCCAAGAGACCTCTCTTGGAGACCCAGGCCTTGGGCTCACTTGAGTTAGCCATATAGCTTGACCCAAGTGACCAAAGAGAGGCCTCCCTTGAGCCATCTCTTAACCTTAATCAAATTGAATCCAAATCAAGGTATCATTGGGTTCCTATTGACCCAATGCACCTTCCTTGACCAGCCCAACCCTTGGGCTAACTTGGGTCAAGAGTTAGGCTAACCCAAAGTGCCCAAGATCACTTGGGATTGAGCCAATTCTTAACCTAAGCCCAATTAAACTTGATCAACACCTCCCATAGGTGGCCCTAGGCCCAACAAACCTCCTCCAGCCAGCCCATGCCTTGGGTTAACCTGGGTCAGGTTTTTGGCTAACACAAAGTAGCCAAAAACACTTAGACCCGAGCCATCTTCCAACTCAGATCAAATTGGACCCAATTACCACTTGCATTAGGTCCACCAGACCTAGACCCACTTCCCACCTCAAGCCCAAGGCCTGACCTGACTTGGGTTAAGCCCAAATCGACCCGAACCGAGCAGATTTGGATCATCCCGAGCCATCTTTTAACCCAGACCAAATTGGATCCAATTGCCACTTGCATTGGGTGCACCAGACCCAGACCTATCTCCCATACCAAATCCAGGGTCAGACCTGAACTGGATCGAGCTCAATTCGACTCGAACCGAGCAGGTTTAGGTCCAACCCAGCCACCAGTTCAATCTAGACATTCCTAGGCCAAATTGACTTCATTCTCGACTCCAGCATGTCCACATCGGCCTCCCCCAGTCAACCCAACCCAGACCATGGCCGGCGACGGTCGGAACCAATGGAAAATGAGTTCCGATGGTCCCCCCCAGACAACTTCTAGTTCAAAGCTGCTGCCCACCAGTTTGATCCCCACGACCTCCCTAGGACGTTGCCATCTTCCACCTGGCAGCAATTCGAGCCCCCTCCAGCTCAATCTCGGCCATCCGAGCTCGCAAAAGGTGGATGAATAGGCTCGAGCTCCCCAGACCGAGAGATCAATCCTCATTCGCTCGAAATCACTTCCCAGAGCTGCTTCGACCTCCTAGACGCTCCCTTCGAGCTCCCAGATCGATCCCTTCGTCCGTTCGAGCAAGCGCCCGTGAAAGTTTTCGGCGTCCCGGTCGAAGTCACACCTCCAGCCATCCTCCGATCCCGACATCTGAAGGAGATCAGTTCGCCATCATCCCCTGAAGCTTCCTGATAGAGAAGCTCATTCGTTGAGGCCTTTTCTGTGGTAATCTCTCCATCCTGAGCTCCCTAGCTAGGTAGTCCGGTCAAGTGTGAAGGAAACCTTCACCCCAACGGATCTCCACCGTTGGATTGAAGGTTTCCACTGCCCTGATCCTCCCTGTGAAATTTCATCGGAGTTCGCCGGCGGGATCGCCCGGATCACGCCAGAGAAGCTTTGCGGTCTCGGATACGCCTGGGAGGTTGAAGACGAAATCTCAGCCATTGATTTCGATCAACGGCTCGGATTAGATCTCACGGTATTGGAGCGCGTTTGATCCCAACCGTCTGATCCACCATCAACCGGCTGTGGTTAATCCGACCGTTAACAGTTAGCGCCAATGATTGCCCGGCCAATCAGCGCGCGGCACGTGTAAAGGGCTGCTGACTGTGTAATGGCCGAGTTATTAATTCCAAAAATTCAAGGGAACTTAAAAAATTCATAACTCCCTCCAAGCTTGTCCAAATTAGGTGTTCTTAGGCTCATTGGAAAGGTCTCAGGGAGATTTACGAAAGCCCTATGGTCCCAGGCCCTAGTTAGATTAGTTTTAGGCTTAATTTGAATTTTAGCATTTTATTGATTTCTTTAATTACTCTTTAAATACAAGTCCACCAGGCCTGAAATTTTGGGAGATTGAAATTGAACCTGTTTTTGACATGTCCAAATTTTATCTCCCCGCTTTAAGATGTTCAAGGGCACTTTCCCTAAATTTTAAGTTTAAGGGTCATGGTTTGACCTATCCAATGGGATTTAGGATGTGATTTTTTGTGTGCTGATGATGTGTAGGATAAGGAGTGTAGAGCCACTGATTTTGCCCCAATCCAAGCTTAGGATAGACCCCCATAGTGATTTGAAGGTGACTTAGAGCTCACCTTGGGTGGTTTAGTTAACCACCTTAGAGTACTCCATTTGAGCTCAAATTTGGTGGGTTTAGTCCTTAGGGTTAGGTGATCCTATGGTCCAAATTTCATCAAATTTAAAGTTCATTTGGTTCCCCAAGTAGGAGCCTCAAAACAATCCTTCTTAGAAATGGCCTATTAACCCTGATCAATTGATAACGAACTGCCCTTAACTTATAAAATCCATTAAAATATTCATAATTATCCCTAATTAATCCCCTAATCAATAAGAATTGAAACTCTCTCAAATTGATTTCTACATTTGTCTTAGTTTAATCCTTAGGTAAAATCAAGGGTTAACCAGTTTTAACTAATCCCAAAAATATTAAAAATCCCAAAAGGGCTTTAAACACTTGTTGATCTTTCCTTAGGTCATTTATGACCTTTGGAATTGATCCCAAGGAGTTTAGGACTCATTTGGGTTCAAATCCTTAAACAGCCCCCTTAGTTGTAATAATTTGGTAATTCCTACGAATATGTATAACTTCTAAAATTCACTATTAATTATAGGAAAATTTAGACTAATCAAACTCAATGGCTAATGACTTCAATTAGAATCTATTACTCCCTAAAAATTTTAAACCTCCATAATTTGGTCAAAATCAAGGACTCAACATCTTAGGTGACCTTAGGTCAAAACGGGCCAAAACTTCTAAAAACCATAACTTTTCATAGAAAACTCCAAATTGAGTGTGCTACCTGTCTAAAAACTCATAATTAGGCCTAGTATTTATTAAAAATCTGAAACCCTTAATTTTAACTCTAATTTTGAAAGTCAAATTTTGACCCCTTAGTTAGCATATCTAGATAATCCTTTAAAATCTGTTAACCCCTCCAAATTCTAGAATTCTCTTAATAGGTTATTAAAATTCTCAACCAACCTATTAAAATAAGTAACCAATTCCCTTTAATATCAATCCACTCCTTTAATTCCATCCAATTTAAATAATTTAATTAACCCCGATTGCCACTAGGTAACCCAGGCATACGAGGCTATTAGCTTAGCCCCAAGGAAGGTGAAATAAACTTCACAGCCTCGGTGTGAAACAAAGGTAGTAATCAATCAACTTTTAAACTTCACGGCCTAATTCATTAATACTTAAAGTTTAACTTAAGTTCCCCTTTTAAGCCTTAACAAACCCATACTTTTAGACAACTTTGATTAATCACCCAACTTAGGATTTACCCCAGCCACACGACCTTTTACACACACCTTAGATGATGTGCTAGGACAACCAACTCTAGATCTAGGTTAGGCCGATGTTTACTTTACTGCTGTGTGCCGGATTTTTCGTAGTTTTCACTGCATGTTGTGGATGAAACTGCTTTGTTGTGTCTGCTTACTTTTCTGCACTCTGGATGGATTGATGTGTTTGGCGACTAGATTACCCTTAGGTTAGGTACGATCTGGATGTTCACATAGTTTTCTGCAGGTGGCCACGCTCATGCAGGGCTGTAAAAGGGGGCTAAATCATTAAAAAAATATCAATTATTATAAATGCTTGCACAGGTGCTTCAGCTGCTAAAGCCCCCAAATAAAAAGAGCATGGCCAGTGTGTTTACTTTCTTTTCTGCACATATAACTGCTTGGGAATAATTGCTTCTTATTTATTAACTGCTTAGGATAACCCTACAGGTGAGTCTAGATTTTATTTTTGATATAAATGTAATTTGTACAATTATCAAGTGTTGTGAAAGTTAATTTTGAGTCGGGATACATAGGTCCAAAGCTTGGATTCCAAAGAGGAAAGGATGCCCTTTTGGAAGTATTCCTTTTTTCATTTGGAAATCCAAATTTGGATCACACTTTTCCTATACCCAAAGAGGAAAGAGTGGCCTTCCCCTTAAAAGGGAAGTGCCCTCTTATCCATTTGGGTAATTCACCATGAAGAATCTAAGAAGTTTGAAGAAAAGGAGTCCAAAGAAGAACAAGATTGAAGACTTGAAGATTGAGAGTATCCCACTCAAAATTACTTGCGTCATTACTAGGCTTAGAATCTGGGTTGTTGTCAGTGGTGCCCGGCCACTTTACTTTCTGCAAAATTCTGGTTTGTAATAAGCAAGGAAACTTTGCCTATGGATATTTATTAATTAGTTAATTTATATTTGATGTGATGAATTGATTGCCTTTAGGATTGCTTGCTTTTCTTAGTTTTTTGGCGATTGCATTCCGGTTTTATTTTCGCCTGGATACGTGAGACTCGTAAGGGTGTGAAAGTTTTCTACTCAAAATCTTAAATGTTTAAAATTTTAGTGAGTCTAAATAACATAGAAAGATAACGATTATAGGGAATTAGCCGGGGATCGACCCCGGGGTCGCATGCATATTTCTGCATTACTCTCTCCTTGCTTTAAACCCTTCTCCGCCTGCGGGTAGAGTCCGAATAGTCTGACCTATGAGGACGATATGCCGGACCTGGGGAAGCCCAATCTTCTAAAAAATTATTTTCTAAGTCTGTTTTTATAATTTCAAACATACTTGATTTGAGGTTGTTAACTAGCATGCATTGCACTAGAAATAAATTAAATGTGTCAAAATTTTAATTACATTAGTCCTTAGCATTTTGCACCCAACATAAGTCGAAGGGGCCAATTAGGAAAATTTCTAGATGTCGGCCCCGACTCTCCAAAACTTTAAGTACAACGTCCCTACCACTCTTTCATAAAAGTCCGGACTCATCTCTTTTAAATCGATTAGGTGGTTAGCTGGCTCTCCAATCCAGGCCGGGGTAAGTCCAGGCATTGCACTGCATTAGTTAGGATCGGATGACTGTGGTCCAGTGCCCAAAATAGATTTAGGATCCGGGGCAGATCTTTGATTATAAGACCCCAAATTTTGGGAATATAGTCCCAAATTTCTAATAAAATGTTCAACTTCAATTAAAGTTTCCTTTCAATCCTAAAACATAAAGCCCAACACTTAGATTAAGTTGGGACATTTCCGGATGGTTCTGGAATCTCAAGGTGTCCCCTACTTCTCTTCCCTCGATTCTATTAATAAATGTTTAATCTTGATCCATTCCCTTTTGATTTTCCAAAAAATTCCATTTTTCTTTGATATCACTCCTAGAAAATCTAACAAAATTTCATTCTTATTTTAATTGAGAGTTTTCGTAGGGGACGCTGTCTCCCTACGATATAATTAACTATGAGGGCTTGCGCTCGTAGGAGATTTGGAACCACACGCACCTGATTTTAAGATTAATTTTTTTAAAACCTTCCTAGATTTCTTTGGGAAATGTTAAAGAATGATTGTCGTTGTCATATTAGAAGAATTATCATTGAAAGGTGTTATCTCCCTTTGGGGAGATACATCCTTCTTTGATAAGGCTTTGGATATGAATTCGACAATCATATTCCTTGAATATCATAACTAGATATTTAGTTGAACTTTACCTCGTCCCCTCGGGGTCGTGTGAAGTTCTCTTTAGAATCTAGCCATGATATTCAAGATGTTTTACATAATTCTAAGTCTGAACACCGTTACGGAATTTTATTTTCGTCCTTCGGGGCAATATACTTTTTCGAACGAGTTGATTCGACTTCTAGAATTAGAATTCAATCTCAATTTTAAAAATTCCCAAAAGAAAACTAATGTTTTTCAAAACCTGTTTTTAAAATTCCACCAACAAAAAAATGACACGCCCGGTGGGACAAATCTCTCTCTCCATCTTTGATAAGAATGAAATTTTATTTCATCGATAGTCTTAACTACCTTCCTTCCGTTGGTCCCTCAACCCATTTCTTCCTTGGGGGAGTGTGGCCAACATCTAAAAAACAATTTTAAAACATTAAAAGAGAGGTTCTACCTCCCAAAATTTGTCATTTAATCGTCCTGATTTTGACCTTCTGCCCTGGGATTTCCTATAAGGCGACAGTGTCAAATCAGGTCCCTAAACATTCTTTTTTAAAAAAAAAAGAGAAAAAAAGTTTTGATTAACAAATGTCACATCCGATTTACTAACTTTTTAAGATTGAAAGGAGTTTGAAAAATCTTTGACTTTAAGAAAGTTTTGAAGTACTGTAGTCTTAACCCCTTTACTCCCCTTGAACTTTTAGGAATGAGGAGGGTTAGACTATTTACTTTACTTGGGTTTTTCTTACAATTCCATAAGCCTTCGGGCAAGGGAAAACTCTGTCCGTTGTGTTTTGGATTCTGTAGAAAAAACCCCATCTTAAGTCATTTAAAATTCAAATTCCCTTCAAAATGTGGAAAGAAAGATAATAACAATTTTCTCCAAGTTCCAAACCTTCATATGTTACCCCATACAACCATTTTATGGGCTAACATATGTTGACCTTTTGAGAAAACCTTCCTTTCGGCATGTATTTAGTCTCTTTATCTTCCTAATGTGAGTTGGGTGTTTTTTTTTTTTTACCACTCAACATGTGTTGGAAGGTTGAGACTATTCTACAAGCCTTAGGTTTCGAAATAACAAACTCTTTTCCACTTCTCTTAAAAAAAAATCTAATTTCAATCCTCTCTTTAACTTTCAGAAAATTCAAATGGCTGGCCAATTGATCTTCTCTTTCGATCGAGAGTTGTCCTCAACTGTTAATGACCAAGGGAGCACTATCATCTTTGGAATGGGATTCAATACCCTTGAGCTCTCTATGGATGGACACCAGATTATTAGTTTGGATGCCAGTAAGGAAGTTCCTCCAGTGGTTGAGTTAATTGTGGGATCTGCACCTACCTTGCCAGTGATTAGTGATGACCAGAAATAGTCTGAGCCAGTTGTTGAACCTCCCACTGAAGTCAAATCTGTTTTTGAGGAAGGATCTTGTTCTGGACTTAACTTTTCTACTAAGAATCAAAAGAACAACTATTTGAGGAGACTTGGAAAGAAGATCTCTAAGGCAAAGAGAATTGTGCCTTTTAAGACTTTAGCTCAAGTAGAGCCTGAGGCTGACGAGGAGCTACCTATTCCTGCTTCCTCTCCCCTTCTGAAAGGGAGCCGCTTCTACCCCTTAGCTTCTGCTCAAGGGGAGGAGAGGATAGCTAGGATAGCCCGTTCTCCGCCATGCCCGGTCGACTACTCGACTAAAAAGACTCCAAAAGAAAAGCATTTGCAGGAAACAAGGGCTTTGAGAAACATAATGCATACCTGTGCTGCACAATCTGGGCAAACAAAGGAGCAGTACATGAAACAGTTGAAGAGAGTGATCTCTCATCGCTTTCAAAAAGAAGTGTTAAAAGAAGAGGCATCTGAGGTGAAGAATCTGACTCCACAACCTGTTAGGAGAAATAAGAAGTATGTTAGACAGCCCGCTACTTCAGTACTAGTTGATGGATACCACTGGGCGCCACGCCCTCCTTCTTCCAAGACGGAGGGTATTGTGTTGACTGGGTCCGAGAGAGGCTGCCATTCTATTGGTAGACGCCCGGTACCCCCTTCCAAAGCTGTAAGGTTGGCCTCAGTAGTTGTCAAACCAAAGGGGAATGAAACTCTAAAACATCTGGATATCAAGGGCAAGAGGCCCAAATCCCCTGAGAAGAAGTTTGTCCCAAAAAGGACTAAGTTGGAGAATTTACCACCGCCTCCAAGAACCCCAAAGTTCATTCTCCAACTCCAACAAGTCCCAGTTAAACCTCCTCCAGTTTTGATTGAGTCGATGGATGTTCAACCTAGTGCTCTAGTTGTTGCAATAGATAGTTCTCTTGCAGCAAGTCCAGTTCCTGATTCAGTTATGATTCCAGTTGATGATCTGGTGGTTGATAGCATAGATTTATGTGTCATTCCTAAGCCTCCTACACAGGAGTCTGAGGACCTTACCTTACCTGATGTAGGAGCTATTTCACTACAAGCTCCTGCTTCACCTCCTAAGGTATATGCCCCTCTCCCTGTAGAGAATGCCACTCCTCTGACTACTGGTCTTGGGACAGTCGAGAAGGAAGGAAATGACCTAGATCTTGAGATAGAAGAAGAGCTAGTTACAGAGTCTCAATCAGATCCTAACCCAAAACTTACAGAAATCATTGCCCTCCTGGATTCTGAAGAATTATTTGATATGGCTGAGTATAAAGGGTACTTACCCCTCGATCCTATGTAAATTGGGGATAGACCGGTCGAGGAGGTAGTTCAAGAAATAAGAAATATTCTGTTAAATAAAGAGGGAATGGCTTCTTTTGATCCAGACCTGGATGAACTCCTTGGAGAGGAAGATGACTATGTTGGTAGCGTCTCCATGGTCGAAACTAGAGGTTCCAACAAGGAGGCCGAACCTGATAGGCGTCGGCTTGCTAGAGATGATGATCCACATGTTGTTGGGTCCGATTCAGATGAGTCCGTAAGGGCTAAGGGTGAGGAGCATATTAAAGATTTGGAGAATCAGTTGACAACTATGATGTCACAAGTCAAAGAAATGCAAGAAAGATTTGACAAGTCAGAGCAGGATTCACTTAAGATTCAACAAACGGCTCGAGAGATTGTTGAAAGGGTTAGGAAGACAGGGTCTGGTCCCAAGCCTCCCGAGTCAACACCAGTGATTCCTCCTTGCCTATCAGAGGCATCTACAGTAGCACCTACAGTTCCCCCTGTTCCTCCAAATCTGCCTCAGAAGGATATTAAGCAGCTGATTGAGGACCAGGTAAGGGAGGCCTTAGCCTTTTCGCAAGGAACCGCATCTATTCCAAAGGGTAGACCCTACCTCGAAGAATATGATTCAGTTTCTTACCCAAAAGACTTTATGCCACCAACTTTTAAAATTTTCACTAGAATAGAAAACCCGAGACAGCATCTGGCCCACTTCAGAGCAAGTTGTTACAATGTGGGAGGGTCGGATGCTCTACTATTTCGCCAATTTGTAAGTAGTCTATCTGGCATTGCTTTTGAGTGGTACGCCGATCTGACCAATGGTTTAGTAAAAACCTTTAGCGATCAAGAAACCCTTTTCCTTAAAAGATTTCCTGGAGCACAACAGCGAACTACTGTAGGCGATCTTGTTGTTGAGAAACAAAAGCCGGGAGAGTCTCTGGTTGAGTACATCTTGAGGTGGCGAAACCTCTCGATGAAGTGTGAACCCCAGTTGCAAGAGCAACATGCAGTGGAGATCCTCCTTAAAAATATCCACGGCCCTGTTGCTTTTCTCCTAAAGGATTTCACCATTAAAACTTTTGAAAAACTTCTTAATAAGGCTAGCAATTTGCAGGAAAAGGCTCATAAGATGCCATTCCTACGAGAGCAGTCTGAAGACAAGAAAGGTCCTAGATTGGTTAAGACTTTTGAGAAAAAGGCAGTAGTGTCGGCAGTCGACAAGGGAAAAAGGCCAATGGCTGGTCAGCCCAGTGTTCCTCCACCACCGCCACCACAGCCAGCTTAGAGACAGCCCTTTCAGGTCACTCCTCAGTACACCAGAGACCACAACTTTGTCCTTTTTAGAGAGAGATTGGCAAAACCATATCCATTTAAGAGGAAATCAGTTAAGAGGATTTTCAAGAGTTTGTTAAAGAAACTAGATTTTCAGCTGCCAGAGGCCAGGAGGCCTGAAGATGAAAGTAAGAAAGATGATCCCAAGTATTGTCCATACCGCCGAATGCTTAGTCACCCTCTTGAAGATTGTGTTGTGTTCAAAGATTGGCTTGAGAGGAACTACACCCAAGGTAACATCATAATTCCTAAGGAATACTTGGTCGATCCAGATAAAGCTTCCATTAAAACCATTTCAGGTAACCCTCTTAGCTCTCCTTGTTTTGTTGAAGATGGTTGGGACATTGCTTTGTCCCGGGCACTTAAAAAGTCGATTAATAAGTCTTTTCGTCTTTCTCAACAGCTGACTACGATAGCCCAGGCCCCGACGTGGAAGGTTGACCTGGACGCTTTGCAGGAGGATGTTGAGCCACTTTCCTCTCGAGTTGTCACAGGAACTACTGACAAATGTTTAAATGAAAAGGAAGTTCATTTTGTAGAGAGGAAGTGTGTAGATGAGAGATATATTAGGATGGCGGATGGGGGTGTTAAAACCCTCTCCCCTCTTTTGTTATTTGACTTTTACTTTGCCCCATCAAAGGCGAAGGGTTAGAAGATGAATAAAAAACATCCTTCTGCTTCTATCTTGATGATTAACCATGGAAATGAAATGCAAGTTGATGACTCTCTTGTTTTAAATCAAAGTTCTGGTGAAGAAAGCCTCAATATGAAAGAAATTGACCTTCCCAAATCAGCTATTCAAGAAGAGGTCGAATGTGAAGCTTTATCAGAAAGTGATTTCCCTCAAATCAATTTTCAAGGAAATCCTATCTTGATAGAACTTTCAGATTTTGACTCGCTTTCGGAAAATGATGATCCAACGCCTATGGTGTGCGTAGACACTGCCCTAGTTTGCCCTCCCGAAGATATCGAGCAGGTGCAACTCCGTGGCGATAAAGTCTTACCCCCTAGGCTTCCCCCTCAGGAGAAAGGCAAGCAAATTCCCTTCGAAGATTTAAATCCAAATTCCCCTCAGCAACCAGAATTTCCTTTAATTCCTCCGGGTTTTGAGTCCATCATTCCTAAGGTTGAGTACAATGTTTTGGCCCACCTTAGGAAGTTGCCAGCAAAATTAAGTATTTACGACGCCCTCCTTCTCTCCAAAGAAATGAGGGAGTCTTTAATTAAAGCGCTTCTCAACTCCGAGATTTGCTTAACTCAGTTGGCTACAACATCGAAAGGTGAGGCATTTTACTTCAAAGAGGTTCCTGGAGTTACCTTTCAGATGAAGATTTGCTCTTGAGAACTGCTGATCATAATCATCCCCTTTACATTACTGTAGATGTGGGAAATTTTAAGTTATCAAGAGTCCTCGTTGTTCCAGGTGCATCGGTCAACATAATGAACATAAAAACCCTCGCGTACCTCAGAGTTGATACTAGCAAGCTCTCAACCGATAGGTTGGTGCTTCGTGGGATCAATGAAAAGGGCGAGAGGGCTTTAGGTTCAATCATCTTGCTCTTATAAATAGGAGATTTGAAAATTGAAGCTAAGTTTCATATAATTGATTCAGCGACGTCCTTTAATGCCCTTTTAGGTAGAGCTTGGATTCATGAATATAGAATGGTTCCATCTACCCTTCACCAATGCATCAAGTACCAACGAGATGGCATTGAACACGTAATTAAGCGTGATCTTCAACCATTTTTGATTCAAGAAATCAGGATCTACGAAGATGCTGCATATTTTGTTCTAAAAGGGTCCTCGTCCCGCTCCAAGTTAGAGATCAAGATTGAGGAGAAGTTGGTTGGACAAAAGCCCAATTAAGAGAAAGAAAAAGAAAAGTTTATTGATCAAGAAATGATACAATTAAGTAGTGAAGATGACTCTGACATCGTTGTCCTTAGGCCTCCAAACACATTACCTTAAAGAAGTGGGAGGATGGACTTAAGAGCATGAGGTCAAGGCCGTGCTTCATCAGAGAGGAGAACAACACCTGTTTATATTGATTTGGAATCAGATTCCGACATTGAGTCCAAGGACCAAGGTGCTGCCTTCTCCCTCAATTATAAAAATACAAATACTTCTCCAAAATTTGATCTCACCTTAGAGGAGGACAGTGACATGGAGGAAGATATTACAAAGGTGAAAAGTGACGAGCCTGAATTAACAATGTAAAAAAAGCTCAGTAGGAGGATTGAGGCCCTTTCTCTGACCCCACTGTCAGCTGGCAGGATTGCAGGGTTAGAAGTTAAAGTGGCCCCCAACTTGAACGGCGAAGTAAAGAAAGTCCAAAAATTCTTTCCTGGCTCCTCCTCCGTAAGGGATGAAAGTGATGTAACCCTTGAGGAGGCAGATTTTAATGAATTAATGGAGTTACCTTTTGACTACTTCCTTGTTTGTGTGAAAAATACTTTCTCTAAAGGTCTTGTACCATACCAATGGACTAAGGGTCAGGCCAGATACCATGAAAATATTTGGCAAGCAAAAATTAAGGATAATACCACAAGTGGTATTGGCTTTGGAACTGTTAGTTCATTCGATGACGATGAGTATTACCTAATGATAACTTACCATCTTGAATCGCCAAATGTCCCTACAGATCCTTTCTGCGCTCTTGATGGGCTCTATTTGGAGACTTTAGATGATTCTGATGACCTTCAAGTTCGGGATGCACCCCATTGAATTAGAAGAAGAAATTAAATCAATAGTCGATGAATTAAAAGAAATTAACCTAGGAACCGATGATGACCCCCGTTCAATCTTTATAAGTGCCCTACTGAGCGAGGGTGAAACCAAAGATTTGATTCAACTTTTGTCTGAGGTTAGGGATTTCTTTGCGTGGACATACGACGAAATGCCAAGTTTACCTGCTGAGGTAGCGGTTCATAAACTTGGAGTTCGGCACGATGCCATTCCTGTCAAACAAGCTCCTTGACGCATGCACTTGGAAATCGAGCAACAAGTTGTTTCTGAAGTTAAGAAATTGGCTAAAGCTAGGTTTATTTGAGAGGAACAATACCCCTCTTGGGTGGCCAGCGTCGTGCCGGTCCGAAAGAAAAACGGTCAAATTCGAATTTGAGTCGATGATAGGGATCTGAATAAGGCATGTCCTAAGGACGAGTTCCCTCTACCAATACCAGAACTCATTGTGGACATTGCCTCGTCACATGCCATTTTCTCATTCATGGATGGCTCGTCGGGTTATAACCAAATCAAGATGGCACCAGAAGATGAGAGAAATACTGCGTTCAGAACCCCTATTGGAATCTTTTGTTACAAGGTGATGCCATTTGGCTTAAAGAATGCCGGGGCAACCTACCAACGGGCCATGACCCGTATCTTTGACGACTAATTCACAATCAAGTCGAGTGTTATATTGACGATTTAGTTGTCAAGAGCAAGGTCAAAGAGGCTCACCTGTATGACTTAAGAGTTGTATTTGAGCGGTTGCGCCGCTACGATTTGAAAATGAACCCCTTGAAGTGTGCCTACGGCGTCACCTCAGGGAAATTCTTAGGATTCGTAGTGAGATACCGCGGAATTGAGATCGACCCTGCTAAAATTGAAGCCATCTTAGATATGTCATCTCCTAAGAGCCTTACCCAGTTAATGTCTCTACAAGGTAGATTGGCGTATATAAGGAGGTTTATTTCTAATCTTTCCGGGAGATCTCAACCCTTTTCTGTCCATGCAAAAAAAGACACTAAATTTGTATGGGATGAGAAGTGCCAAAATGCTTTCGATAACATTAAACAATACCTTTCTAATCCGCCAGTTTTGGCAGCCCCAATTCCAGGAAAGCCATTAATTCTCTACACTGCAGCCTTAGATGAGTCTTTAGGCGCCCTGTTGGCTCAAATCAACGACGAAGGGAAGGAGAATGCTCTCTATTACCTTAGTCGAAGACTTCTTCCTACTAAAATTCGATAACCAACAATTGAGAAGCATTGTCTTGCTTTAGTTTTTGCAGCTCAGAAACTGAGGCACTACATGCTCTCCCACTCAATCAGCTTGTGTTGCAAATCTACTTTTTCATAGCTTATGTTTTGATGATTGACAAACACTATCTCTCTTGGACTACTTGTTGCTTCTAACTTTTCAGGAATCGAAGATCGGACGATCAAGAGGAAGCCAAGTCCAGGATCGCGTAGGTTTAGGGTTGAGTCAGTCTGTAATTTTAATTTTCACCATTTGAGTCTACTTGTAATAATCAAAAAGACTGATGCTAAGTAACCCTTCACACACACACTTGAGAGGCTTAGAAATTCTGTTTTTGCCCACATCGGCCCGGCCGATATTTATATCGTCCGGGACGATCAGCTTAAAACAGAAAGTCTAATTAAGGATTCTTAATTAAGGCAGCCGACATTAGCATATCGGCCTGGACGATACGTGTATCGGTCAGGACGATAAGCTCAAAATAGAAAGAGATAGCCGCCTTAGATAGTTTAGGCATACTGAATTTTAAATTATCGTCCAGGACGATTCCAGGATCGGCCTGGACGAAATTACCAAATTATGCCTTAATTGATCAGGAAATTAAGGAAGTAATTAAGGATGATTGATACGATCAAATCGGCCAGGACGATCGTGAGATCGGCCTGGACGATCAAGCCAAATTTCAATTGGCCAGGACTGTTCCCAGGGCTGTGCTCAGGACGATTTACCTCTGATTTGAACTAATCGGCCAGGACGATCGTGAGATCGGTCTGGACGATCAAGCCAAATTTCAATCGTCCAGGACTGTTCCCAGGGCTGTGCTCTGGCCGATCTTCCTTAACTTGTACTAATCGGCCAGGCCGATGTCCATATCGGCCTGGACGATAAAGTCGGCTACTTGCAATTAATGAGCTCCTCTTGAGCTCTTCTATTTAAAGAGCTCTTCTTCAACGTTTTGAAGAGACCTTTGGCTGCTGCCTTGACCTGAGAAGACCTTGAGGAGAGAAAGAGAGAGAGGGAGAGAGAGAGGATCTTGTGAGGGGGAGCTTGTGAGGGGATTCACAAGGGTTGCTCAAGGATCGCTCTGCTTGTCTTTCGTCTGGAGTTTCTCGTCCGTGGAAGGGTCGGTAAAGGTAAGGAGTTTTGCTTTTGGTTGTGGTTCTTTGCCAGCTTCAGGAGGAAGCAAAAGGAGGTAGGTTCTCTGCCTTGCCGGGGTGGCAAAAAGGAGTTTCTTGTGAGGGCTTCTCCGCCTAGCTGTGGGGGCTAAAGGAGAGTCACGTTTTGTAGTGCAATACTTGGAGGGTGCCTCCAAGGAGTGGACGTAGGTCGAGTCGACCGAACCACTATAAATCTTGTGTTCTTATTTTTGCTTCCGCACTTTTAAATTCCGCATTTGGTTTGGTGGTGTGATTTGGTTTGTAAATTTATTTCTTTGTCTTAAGAATTTTTAAAATACCAATTCACCCCCCCTCTTGGTTAGCTTGGGACTAAGTTCATAGGGCTTAACATCCCGAACGAACTTTCAGCTTGATTTCAAGGGTTAATCCGATTCAATATCTTATGACCCGACCTACATTGTCAGGACGTTTAGCCCGTTGGTCTATGATATTACTACAATTTGAGATTACTTTCACTCCTCTTCGTGCTATGAAAGGACAAGCCGTTGCCGATTTTCTGGCAGCACACCCGCTACCGGCAGATTCTTCTCTGAACGATGATCTACCCGACGAACAAATCCTGAGTTTAAGGGAATCTGGCGAGGTCGTCTGGGAATTGTATTTTGATGGAGCAGCATCCTCCCGTAGGAATGCGACCCAATAATCTATAATTCCTGGAAAGGCTGGAGTCGGTCTGATTTTTATAACGCCAGAAAAAGGAATGATGCATTTTTCCTACCATTTATCGGAACCATGCACAAATAACGAAGCTGAATACGAAGCTCTGATAACCGGTTTGGAACTTGCAATTCTAATGGAAATTGAAGAGATTAAGATCTTTGGAGATTCCCAGTTGGTGATTAACCAAGTGGCCGGAACTTATAAAGTCTTGAATCCTAATCTCCTAAGATACCACCAATACTCACTCCACTTGTTAGAACAAATTCCTACAGCCACTTTGTATAAGGTTCCCTGTGGAAGTAACTCCGCAGCGGATGCCTTAGCAAAACTTGCAAAGGAATTTGCATGTCCTGAAGAGGATTCCATCCCTATAGAGATTCAGGGTCGTAAAGCCCTCTCTCTTATAGATTTAGAACACATTAGTAAGACTCCCCTTCAGATCCTTTCTACCTCTTCGACAGCCGACGAAGAAGGTGATTCGAGACGACCCTTAATCGACTACCTTAAAGAAGGGAAGCTTCCCCAGGATAAATCACTCTCCAACCAGATTAAGAAATGTGCCCTATCTTATGCACTGGTCAACAATATATTATACCGTCGGTCCTTCGATCACATGTGGCTGCGCTGTTTAGACCAGCGAGAAGCCCTGAAGATTGTTAATGAGGTTCATTCAGGACTATGCGGTGCACATCAATCAGGTCCAAAAATGAAATTGAAGATTAAAAGACTTAGATACTACTGGCCTATAATGATTGACAATTGCATGAATACTGCAAAGCACTATCATCAATGTCAGGTCCATGGTGTGGTTTTGCATCAGCCGCCTAATGTGTTACACCCTACGATAGCCTCGTGGCCCTTCGAGAGTTGGGGCACAGATATCATTGGGCCGATTGACCCTCCCTCCGCGAGAGGTCATCGTTTCATATTAGCAGCGACCGATTACTTTTCAAAGTGGGCGGAAGCAATTCCCCTACGCAACGTAACATCACACCATGTCTTAAAATTCTTTCGTGACCATATCGTATATCGATTCGGCGTACCCCGCAGAATCATATCCGATAATGGGTCCACATTCAAGTCTACAAAAATCAACAGTTTTGTTAGACGCCATAATATTGATTGGAGATATTCGACGATCTATTACCCTCAGGAAAATGGATTAGCCGAGGCCTTCAACAAAACCTTGGTGCAAATTGTTAAAAAGACCCTTGATGATAACAAACGACAGTGGGATGAGCGATTGGTGGAAGCTTTGTGTGCTTATCATACCACTCATAGAACCCCGACCCAATCTACCCCGTTTGCACTAGTGTATGGATCTGAGGCCGTTCTGCCCTTGGAAATACAAATCCCTTCGCTCAGAATTGCAGTTCAGAATCAGATTACAAATGAACAAAATGCAAAACTGCGATTGGAAGAACTCGAAGGCCTTGAAGAGCGACGTCTACAAGCTCAACAAAGTTTAGAGTTATATAAGTCCCGTATGGTTCAAGCCCATGATAAGCTAGTGCTACCTAGGACCTTCCAAGCAGGAGACTTGGGGTTGGTCCTTCGGAGGCCTATCTTAGCCCATCGAAAGTTGGGAGGCAAATTTGAACCCACTTGGGAAGGACCCTTCGTTATAGAGACTGTCTATGAAGGAGGCTCGTATCAGTTAGTAGATTGTAAAGGAAATCACCCAATGCTACCTATCAATGGGCATTTCCTTAAGAAATACTATGCTTGATGTAGCTCGTTTTGTCAATTAATGAAATTTTCTTTCTCGATTCGCAACCTGGTTCTTTCCTTTTTAAATTCTTTTACTTTTTAACGCTCTTCGCCTCCTCCTTAGGGTCGGACCATCCCCTCCCTTAGGATCGCACCTCGCTAGTGGTGGAGTACGCCCTCCGTTGCACCACCCTGGCATTTGACTTGGGGATTAGTGGTGGAGTACGCCCTTCGTGGCACCATCCTAATTCACACTCGCTAGTGGTGGAGTACGCCCTTCGTGGCACCATCCTAGTTTGCCAGTTTCGGTCCTCTGTGTGGAGCAAGTTTCCTCCCCACACGACCATTCGCTAGTAGTGGAGTACGCCCTTCGTGGCACCATCCTAGTTTGCCAGTTAATCTGCCTATTTGGAGTAAGTCTTCTATCAACATCCTATAGGCCTAAGGTTGGGTGATGCCCTTCCTTAGACCCAAGGCTAGGTATTCCCTACCTTGGTTTCCAGTTGATTCTTCTACTAGGAGTAAGTCTTCTATCAGCATCCTGTAGACCTAAGGTTGGGTGATGCCCTTCCTTAGACCCAAAGCTAGGTATTCCCTACTTTGGTTTCCAGTTAATATGTCTATTTGGAGTAAGTCTTCTATCAGCATCCTATAGGCCTAAGGTTGGGTGATGCCCTTCCTTAGACCCAAGGCTAGGTATTCCTTACCTTAGTTTCCAGTTAATCCGTCTACTAAGAGTAAGTCTTCTATCAGCATCCTGTAGACCTAAGGTTGGGTGATGCCTTTCCTTAGACCCAAAACTAGGTATTCCCTACTTTAGTTTCCAGTTAATCTGCCTATTTGGAGTAAGTCTTCTATCAGCATCCTATAGGCCTATGGTTGGATGATGCCCTTCCTTAGACCCAAGGCTAGGTATTCCCTACCTTGGTTTCCAGTTAATCTGCCTATTTGGAGTAAGTCTTCTATCAGCATCCTATAGGCCTAAGGTTGGGTGATGCCCTTCCTTAGACCCAAGGCTAGGTATTCCCTACCTTGGTTTCCAGTTGATCCGTCTACTAGGAGTAAGTCTTCTATCAGCATCCTGTAGACCTAAGGTTGGGTGATGCCCTTCCTTAGACCCAAAGCTAGGTATTCCCTACTTTGGTTTCCAGTTCTCTTGCCTATTTGGAGTAAGTCTTCTATCAGCATCCTATAGGCCTAAGGTTGGGTGATGCCCTTCCTTAGACCCAAGGTTAGGTATTCCCTACCTTGGTTTCTCCAGTTCTCTTGTCTAATAGGTGTAAGCCTTCTATTAGCATCCTATAGGCCTAAGGTTGGGAGATGCCCTCCCTTAAACTCTTAAGATTCTACTTCTATTCGGTTAATGCCAATGTGTGCAGCAGAAGTTCCTTCTACCACACACATTGGGGGCCCATTTGTTGACCTCATTTTTGTATGAGGTCACTAAGGCCCTTCCAAACTCCATATCAATTCTAGATCCTAGGATCCACTATAGACTTTAAGATCCTTTCCTAGAGCCAGACCTTAGGGCCTACTCTAGAGCTTAAGATCCTCTCCTAGAGCCAGACCGTAGGGCTTACTCTAGAGCTTAAGATTCTTTTCTAGATCCAAGACCTTAGAGCCTACTATAGAGCTTAGGATTCTCTTATATCCCAAATTATAGAGCCCCTCTAGATCCAAGATCTTAGAACCCCTCTAGATCTTAGGACCAATCTAGATTCAAATCAATCCCTACCTTTGATCAATTCCAACCTCAAATCAATCCCTATCTTTGACCAACTCCAACTTCAAGTTAATCCTTACCATTAATTAATTCAAATCTCAAACTTCATTCAATTCAAATCCAAATTAATTCAAGTTTCAAACATATTCAAACTTTGATCCAATCCATTTGAGAATCCAAATTTCAATCTAGACTTTGATCCTACCTTTGATCTAGCTTTGACCTTATCCATTCATTAACAATCACCACATGATTGTAAATGATTTGGATACTCCAATATTAATCAGTCAAACTTAAAATCCATTCCAAATCCAGAAATCCAGACTCAAATCAAAAGTCTTAAGGCCCTGTTCTAAAAACCTTTTTCAAAGACTTTTCAAACATTTCAAAACCCAGCCAAATGGCCTCTGATTCAGGATCTATCACTTACAAAGTGATAAGACATGTCTCTAGAGGTTACCCTCCAATTTTGAGCCCATAAAGAGGTCTCTAACTCCAGAATCTGAATTAAAGTCCAAAGGCTGTAAAACCTTCAAATATTTACAACCTATGCCATTGGACTTAACACCTTGAAGATTTTGATCTTGGAGCCCTTATCAAAGCCTCCAATCACTTCAAGACCCTTGATTGTAACCCATTGAGTAATAAACTGCATTTTTCAGACCCATTTTTGACCCTAGTTGACCAATGGGTCAAAATTGACCAAAATACCCCTATGGGATTTCAAATGCCCATTTCAACTCAAATCAATTCCAAATTCTTTGAAACCACTTTTAACAAGTTTCAAACATCAAACCCAACTTGTTGAGCCCAAAACTAGACCTTGGGTCAACCTTGTTGACCAAGTCAACCAAGTTTGACCCATTAACCCATACACCCCTTCTCTTTCAAATCTTTGAATCAAGTCCATTCCAAGTCCTTTTGAATGCAAGGAATGACCCCTTGGGTACCCAAGAGACCTCTCTTGGAGACCCAAGCCTTGGGCTCACTTGGGTTAGCCATATAGCTTGACCCAAGTGACCAAAGAGAGGCCTCCCTTGAGCCACCTCTTAACCTTAATCAAATTGAATCCAAATCAAGGAATCATTGGGTTCCTATTGACCCAATGCACCTTCCTTAACCAGCCCAACCCTTAGGCTAACTTGGGTCAAGAGTTAGGCTAACCCAAAGTGCCCAAGATCACTTGGGATTGAGCCAATTCTTTACCTAAGCCCAATTGAACTTGATCAACACCTCCCATAGGTGGCCCTAGGCCCAACAAACCTCCTCCAGCCAGCCCATGCCTTGGGTTAACCTGGGTAAGGTTTTTGGCTAACCCAAAGTAGCCAAAAACACTTAGACCCGAGCCATCTTCCAACTCAGATCAAATTGGACCCAATTACCACTTGCATTGGGTCCACCAGACCCAGACCCACTTCCCACCTCAAGCCCAAGGCCTGACCTGACTTGGGTTGAGCCCAAATCGACCCAAATCGAGCAGATTTGGATCAATCCGAGCCATCTTTTAACCCAGACCAAATTGGATCCAATTGCCACTTGCATTGGGTGCACCAGACCCAGACCTATCTCCCATACCAAATCCAGGGTCTGACCTGACCTGGATCGAGCTAAGTTCGACTCGAACCGAGCAGGTTTTGGTCCAACCCAGCCACCAGTTCAATCCAGACATTTCTAGGCCAAATTGACTCCATTCTCGACTCCAGCATGTCCACATCGGCCTCCCCCAGTCAACCCGACCTAGACCATGGCCGGCGGCAGTCGGAACCAATGGAAAATGAGTTCTGGTGGTCCCCCCCCAGACAACTTCTGGTTTAAAGCTGCTGCCCACTAGTTTGATCCCCACGACCTCCCTAGAACGTCGCCATCTTCCACTTGGCAGCAATCTGAGCCCCCTCCAGCTCAATCTCGGCCGTCCGAGCTCGCGAAAGGTGGACGAATAGGCTCAAGCTCCCCAGACCGAGAGATCAATCCTCATTCGCTCAAAATCACTTCCTAGAGCTGGTTCGACCTCCCAGACGCTCCTTCGAGCTCTCAGATTGATCCCTTCGTCCGTTCGAGCAAGCACCCGTGAAAGTTTTCGGCGTCCCGCTCGAAGTCACACCTCCAGTCGTCCTCCAGTCCTGACGTCTGAAGGAGATCAGTTCTCCATCATCCCCTGAAGCTTCCTGATAAAGAAGCTCATTTGTTGAGGCCTTCTCTGTGGTAATCCCTCCATCCCGAGCTCCCTATCTAGGTAGTCTGGTCAAGTGTGAAGGAAACCTTCACCCCAACGGATCTCCACCGTTGGATTGAAGGTTTCCACTGCCCTGATCCTCCCTATGAAATTTCATCGGAGTTCGCCGGCGGGAACGCCCGGATCACGCTGGAGAAGCTTTGCGGTCTCGGATACGCGCGGGAGGTTGAAGACGAAATCTCAGCCGTTGATTTTGATCAACGGCTCGGATTAGATCCCGCGGTATCAGAGCGCATTTGATCCCAGCCGTCCGATCCGCCATCCGATGGTTGTGGTTAATCCGACCGTTAACAGTTAACGCCAATGATTGCCCAGCCAATCAGCGCGCGGCGCGTGTAAAGGGCTGCTGACTGTGTAATGGCCGAGTTATTAATTCCAGAAATTCAAGGGAACTTCAAAAATTCATAACTCCCTCCACATTTGTCCAAATTAGGTGTTCTTAGGCTCATTGGAAAGGCCTCAGGGAGATCTACAAAAACCCTATCGTCCCAAGCTATGGTTAGTTCAGTGTTAGGCTTAATTTCAATTTTAACATTTTATTAATTTCTTTAATTACTCTTTAAATACAAGTCCACCAGGCCTGGAATTTTCGGAGATTGAATTTGAACATGTTTTTGACATGTCCAAATTTTATCTCCCCATTTTAAGATGTTCAAGGGCACTTTCCCTAAATTTTAAGTTTAAGGGTCATGGTTTGACCCTTAAATTCAAAATGGGGTATAGACCTATCCAATGGGATTTAAGCTGTGATTTTTTGTGTGCTGATGATGTGTAGGATAAGGAGTGTAGAGCCACTTATTTTGCCCCAATCCAAGTTTAGGATAGACCCCCATAGTGATTTGAAGGTGACTTAGAGCTCACCTTGGGTGGTTTAGTTAACCACATTAGAGTAGTCCATTTGAGCTCAAATTTGGTGGGTTTAGTCCTTAGGGTCAGGTGATCCTATGGTCCAAATTTCATCAAATTTGGAGTTCATTTGGTTCCCCAAGTTGGAGCCTCAAAAAAATCCTTCTTAGAAATGGCCTATTAACTCTGATCAATTGATAACGAACTGCCCTTAACTTATAAAATCCATTAAAATGTTCATAATTGTCCCTAATTAATCCCCTAATCAATAAGAATTGAAACTCTCTCAAATTGATTTCTAGATTTGTCTTAGTTTAATCCTTAGGTAAAATCAAGGGTTAACCAGTTTTAACTAATCCCAAAAATATTAAAAATCCCAAAAGGGCTTTAAACACTTATTGATCTGTCCTTAGGTCATTTATAACCTTTGGAATTGATCCCAAGGAGTTTAGGACTCATTTGGGTTCAAATCCTTAAACAGCCCCCTTAGTTGTAATAATTTGGTAATTCCTACGAATATGTATAACTTCTAAAATTCACTATTAATTATAAGAAAATTTAGAATAATCAAACTCAATGGCTAATGACTTCAATTAGAATCTATTACTCCCTAAAAATATTAAACCTCCATAATTTGGTCAAAATCAAGGACTCAACATCTTAGGTGACCTTAGGTCAAAACGGGCCAAAACTTCTAAAAATCATAACTTTTCATAGAAATCTCCAAATTGAGTGTGCTACCTGTCTAACAACTCATAATTAGGTCTAATATTTATTAAAAATCTGAAACCTTTAATATAAACTCTAATTTTGAAAGTCAAATTTTAACCCCTTAGTTAGCATATCTGGATAATCCTTTTAAATCTGTTAACCCCTCCTAATTCTAGAATTCTCTTAATAGGTTATTAAAATTCTCAACCAACCTATTAAAATCAGTAACCAACTCCCTTTAATATCAATCCACTCCTTTAATTCCAACCAATTTAAATGACTTAATTAACCCCGAATGCTACTGGGTAACCCAGGCCTACGAGGCTATTAGCTTAGGCCCAAGGAAGGTGAAATAAACTTCACGGCCTCGGTGTGAAACAAAGGTAGTAATCAATCAACTTTTAAAATATATTTAATTAAAATTCCTAATTCATTAATACTTAAAGTTTAACTTAAGCTGCCCTTTTAAGCCTTAACAAACCCAGACTTTTAGACAACTTTGATTAATCACCCAACTTAGGATTTACCCCAGCCACACGACCTTTTACACACACCTTAGATGATGTGCTAGGACAACCAACTCTAGATCTAGGTTAGGCCGGTGTTTACTTTACTGTTGTGTGCCGGATTTTTCGTTGTTTTCACTGCATGTTATGGATGAAACTGCTTTATTGTGTCTGCTTACTTTTCTGCACTCTGTGGATGGATTGATGTGTTTGGAGACTAGATTACCCTTAGGTTAGGTACGATCTGGATGTTCACATAGTTTTTTGTGGCCATGCTCATGCAGGGCAGTAAAAGGGGGCTAAATCAATAAAAAAATATCAATTGTTATAATGCTTGCACAGGTGCTTCAGCTGCTAATGCCCCCAAATAAAAAGAGCGTGGCCAGTGTGTTTACTTTATTTTCTGCACATATAACTGCTTGGAAATAACTGCTTCTTATTTATTAACTGCTTAGGATAACCCTGCAGGTGAGTCTAGATTTTATTTTTGATATAAATGTAATTTGTACAACTATCAAGTGTTGTGAAAGTTAATTTTGAGTCGGGATACATAGGTCCAAAGCTTGGATTCCAAAGAGGAAAGGATGCCCTTTTGGAAGTATTCCTTTTTCCATTTGGAAATCCAAATTTGGATCACACTTTTCCTATATCCAAAGAGGAAAGAGTGGCCTTCCCCTTAAAAGGGAAGTGTCCTCTTATCCATTTGGGTAATTCACCACGAAGAATCCAAGGAGTTTGAAGAAAAGGAGTCCAAAGAAGAACAAGATTGAAGACTTGAAGATTGAGAGTATCATACTCAAAATTACTTGCGTCATTACTAGGCTTAGAATTCGGGTTGTTATCAGTGGTGCCCGGCCACTTTACTTTTTGCAAAATTCTGGTTTGTAATAAGCAAGGCAACTTTGCCTATGGACATTTATTAATTAGTTAATTTATATTTGATGTGATGAATTGATTGCCTTTAGGATTGCCTGCTTTTCTTAATTTTTTGGCGATTGCGTGCCGCTTTTATTTTCGCCTGGATACATGAGACTCGTAAGGGTGTGAAAGTTTTCTACTCATAATCTTAAATGTTTAAAATTTTAGTGAGTCTAAATAACATAGAAAGATAACGAATCAAGGGAATTAGCCGGGGATCGACCCCGGGGTCGCATGCATATTTCTGCATTACTCTCTCCTTGCTTTAGACCCTTCCCCTCCTGCGAATAGAGTCCGGATAGTCTGACCTATGAGGACGAGGTGCCGGACCTGGGGAAGCCCAGTCTTCTAAAAAATTATTTTCTAAGTCTGTTTTTAAAATTTCAAGCATACTTGATTTGAGGTTGTTAACTAGCATGCATTGCACTAAAAACAAATTAAAAGTGTCAAAATTTTAATTACATTAGTCCTTAGCATTTTGCACCCAACATAAGTCAAAGGGGCCAATTAGGAAAATTTCTAGATGTCGGCCCCTGCTCTCCAAAACTTTAAGTACAACGTCCCTACCACTCTTTCATAAAAGTCCGGACTAATCTCTTTTAAATCGATTAGGTGGTTAGCTGGCTCCCCAATCCAGGCCGGGGTAAGTCCAGGCATTGCTCTGTATTAGTTAGGATCGAACGACTGTGGTCTAGTGTCCAAAATAGATTTAGGATCCGGGCCAGATCTTTGATTATAAGACCCCAAATTTCGGGAATATAGTCGCAAATTTCTAATAAAATGTTCAACTTCAATTAAAGTTTCCTTTTAATCCTAAAATATAAAGCCCAACACTTAGATTAAGTTGGGACATTTCCAAATGGTTTTGGAATCTCAAGGTGTCCCCTACTTCTCTTCCCTCGATTCTGTTAATAAATGTTCAATCTTGATCCATTCCCTTTTGATTTTCTAAAAAATTCCATTCGTCTTTGATATCACTCCTAGAAAATCTAACAAAATTTCATTCTTATTTTAATCGAGAGTTTTCGTAAGGGACTATGTCTCCCTACGATATAATTAACTACGAGGGCTTGCGCTCG
Organism: Dendrobium nobile; assembly: GCA_022539455.1. Classification (NCBI taxonomy): domain Eukaryota; kingdom Viridiplantae; phylum Streptophyta; class Magnoliopsida; order Asparagales; family Orchidaceae; genus Dendrobium; species Dendrobium nobile. Next base: position 6,814,699 of record CM039731.1, read on the forward strand.
TAGGAGATTTGGAACCACACGCACCTGATTTCAAGATTAATTTTTTTAAAACCTTCCTAGATTTCTTTGGGAAATGTTAAAGAATGATTTTCGTTGTCATATTAGAAGAATTATCATTGAAAGGTGTTATCTCCCTTTGGGGAGATACATACTTCTTTGATAAGGCTTTGGATATGAATTCGACAATCATATTCCTTGAATATCATAACTGGATATTTAGTTGAACTTTACCTCGTCCCCTCGGGGTCGTGTGAAGTTCTCTTTAGAATCTAGCCATGATATTCAAGATGAATTACATAATTCTAAGTCTGAACACCGTTACGAAATTTTATTTTCGTCCTTCGGGGCAATATACTTTTTCGAACGAGTTGATTTGACTTCTAGAATTAGAATTCAATCTCAATTTTAAAAATTCCCAAAAGAAAACTAATGTTTTTCAAAACCTGTTTTCAAAATTCCACCAACACAATCAAGAACTTAAGTAACAATTATCTCAACAATCACCCTGTTTTTCATGATGGAAAACTAATTATTATTTGAATAAAATCAAATACCCTAAATTTTTTCTTAACTCCCCCTAAAAGAATAAGCATATGGATATAAGGAAATTCCTTGAAGAACATAAATTTTTAATATTTAATTTTACAAGTGACAAAAATAGGAAAACACAAAAACTAGAAAAAGAAAAACACAAAAAAAATAATGAAAACAACAAAAAGGAAAAATGAAAAGTTGATATGAAAGAAGTCATATGAGAAACCTTAGTAATTGATCTTGAAAGAGATTGAATATAATTGCAATAACAAAATTAATAACCATTAGATAAAAAAATAAAGATTCAAAACATTTAAATTAAAGTATAACATAGGTAAAAAAAAGTGATCAAGGTCAGGAAGCATTCAAGATAATTAGATAATGAAAATTATTGCAAAAGTGATGAAATGAATATTAGTTAAATTCAATTTTCAATATAAAACATAATTAAACATTATAATGATTTGAATTTGATGATTAATCGATAGAGGAAAGTACATATATAATTTGCGAAATTGTGCATCTTTTCAAATATTTGTGGCACACTTTGTGTATCTTTTTGTATTTGGGCTAATTTTCTGCCTCTTTTCAATTTACAAATCATTGCGCATTCTTTAAATTTTTGTACACATTGTACAGTTCCTTTTGATACCCTTTTTTTTAATTGATCTTTCCAAAATTAATAATCTAAAAAATCAAATTTCTCTAATTACAAAGATAATTATATTGAAAAAAAAAATAAATAATACTAAGACATTAAAATTGCAATAATAATATTTAAATTATGTTTGTCTATTAAGAACAAGAGATTGATAGCCTTAACTTGATCAAGTTATAAGTTAATTTAACATATTTTAAAAAATTAGATTTCATAGTAAAATTAATTTTTGTAATGCATTTTAATTTATAACCCTTTTTAGATCAATTAAGACAGGATTATCATATAGGCAAACATACATTTCAAACAATGAATGAAAGCAACTAATCAAAACAAGACAATTTTTATTAATATCAATCTAAAGATTAAATACATTTAAGCACTATTGATATCAATTCATAGTGACAAAAACAATATGACATCAACAACATCAACATAAAATCTAAAGAAAGACAAGTAAAAAAAGCACTAAAATTATCACTAAAATCAACATATCTATAGAATACTGGCAAAGACAACACAAAAGAAGTACATTTAGAACTTTGAGGGGCCCTGGTCTGGAGGAGGAGGCTGGTTGAAGACAGAGAAATAGTTATTCATCATAGCTACATTAGTGTTGGGAATCTATTTTTAAGGAATATGATTTTGATGATAGAAAACACTTCTGTTTCTCTACGACTGCCTAGCCTTCTAATATTTTTGGTTCATAAAATCGGATAGCAATTAGAACCAGCTCAAGATTGTGTAGACTAGGTCTAAGTTAGTTTGTATACTTTTTCCTTTCTTGAGTCTATTGTAAACTAAGTGGTTCCTAATGCTAAGTAACCTTGCACACACACACTTGGGAGAGTTTTTCTTACTATTTTTAAGAGTTCTCTATTTTTGCTCACATCATTCGGGACGATCCAAAAATTATCCTGGACGATCTGCTAAAAATAGAAACCCTAATTAGGGCATCCTGGTTAAGACAGCCGTCATTAAGCACATCATCATGGATGATCTTTGTATCGACTAGGACGATATGCACAAATTAGAAAGAATCAGCCATCAGATCTATTTAGGTATTATTTATTTTTGGACATCATCTAGGACATCATCCTTGATGATGCAACACAATTATGCCTAAATTAATCTAGAAATTAAGGAAAGCAATTAAGGTTTGATTGCTCGATCATATTATCCTGGACGATTGCATGATCAACCGGGATGATCAGTTCAAAAACCTTAGTTGTTCTTGAACGATTACGCATCGGCCAGCTTCTATTCAGGGCGATTCTCTGGATAATTTTCATGGATTTGAACTAATTGTCCATGATGATCGAGCTATTTTTTCATTATTCACACATCCATTTAGTGCGATTATCTGGAAGATATTTCATGATTTATACTAATCGTACAGGACGATATTTTATCATCCTGGATGATATGAATAAATTTCTTCTGATCGTTCTGGCTGATTGAGCTCAATTTGCACTGATCGTACATGACGATATTTATATCATCCTTGACAATAAAGTTGGTAAGTTTCAATTAATGAGCTATTCTAAAGCTCTTCTATTTAAGAGCACTTGTTCTATCCTTTAGAACATCTTTTGCTGTTGTTTTGACCTAAGAGAGCCAATAGGAGAGGGAGAGGGAGAGAAAGAGAGAGAGAGAGAGAGAGAGAGAGAGAGAGAGGATCTTGTGAGGGGGTTCACAAAGTTTCTACAAGCAAGGATCCATTATCATCTTCTCCAGTCATCATTCTTTGTTCCTTGGGGGTTCTAGAGAAGTAAACTTTAGCATTTAATTAAGGATCTCTGCCTACTTCAAGATGAAGCAAAGGAGTTCGGATATCTGCGTGCTTTGGAGGATGCAAAAGGAGGTGGGTTCTCTGCCTCAGCTGTGTTAGTGGAAAAGAGATTTGTAAAGGCTTCTCCACCATGCTGTGGGGGCAAAAGGAGAAACACTGAGTTTATTGCAATAGTTGGAGGGTGCCTCTAGGGAGTGGACGTAGGTCGTCTTGAATGAACCACTATAAATTTCTGTGTTCTTTATTACTGCTTTCGTATTTAATTTCTATGATGAATCTTGGTTTTTGTTTCAAGATTATGTTTTGATCAAAAGATTTTTTAAAATACCAATTCGCCCCCCCCCCCCTGGTTAGCCTTGGGACTAAGGGCTTAACATCCCCAATGAACGTTGAAGTGGTATCAGAGCGAGATTCATAAAATCTAGTTCTTGAAAATTTTTGAATTTTGTTCATAGCTAACTTTGGTAATCATAATACAATAGAAGGATATTCTATTACACGACCACCTTTGTTTGATAATATTCCTTTTAAATATTTGAAAACTCGCATGTCTACGATTTTACAATCGCTTGATTATCGTATATGGATGCATGTTAAAGAAGGTTATACACCACCTTCTCGTGAACTTAATGGAATTAAAATTGAAGTTCCTTTTACTGAATGGACTTTTTATGAAAGTGATTAGCACAACTTAATGCAAAATGCTTGAACTATTTTTTTTTATGCTCTAAAATCTGAAGATTATATGCGTGTTTCAATTTGTACAACTGGTAAAGAAATTTGGGATAGATTGTGTGTAACTTATGAAATAACCAATGAAGTTAAACATTCTAGGTTGAATATTTTGTTGTATGACTACGACATTTTCTGTATAAAGCTTTCTGAATAAATTTCTGACATGTATACAAGGCTTATTATAATTGTCACCTCATTGCATGTTTTAGGAAGAGAGCTAACTAATTATAAAAGAGTAAATAAAACTTTAAGATGTTTGCCTTCTTCTTTTGATGCTAAGATCAATATAGTTACAGAATCTAAAGATTTAAATACTTATTCTATTGATAATTTACTTAGATCACTCATTGCTTACGAGCAAGGGGTGAATCATAGAAATCATGATGTATGTGAGAAAAAGAAGGAGAAAATTGTGGAAGCCTGGACATGTTAAAGATGATTATCTTACACTTAAGAAGCACCCAAGCATGGAGAAGCGTGAGGAGAAAACCAAATACAGGAAGGACAAGAAGTAGTACCAAAAAGATTTCTAAGAAGATTCTGCATCTGACTCATCTGAGACTGAAGCTGAAGAAGAGATAACAAATTTGTGCTTAATGGGTGATTATCTTGGTAAATCGGATCAAGAAGAGGTATATGAACCAACCTATAATCAATTACTTAAAAATTATGAAAGAATTCATGCATAATATAAGAAACTTAAGAAAAAGCATGCTAGTTTAAAATTAGAGTTTTTGAATTTGCAAAAAGAGTAAGAAAGTTTAAGCAAAGATCACACTCTACTTGATAACAATCACATATCCTTACTTAATGAATTTGATGAGTTAAATAAAAAGAATTCTTATTTGATTAATGAGCATGATTTACTAAAAACAAATCTCAAAGCTTTTGAAAATAAAGCAATATTGCATGCATCACATAATGCTAAAAAGAGGCATCACCACCCAAATAGATTAGTAAATCCTTTTTCCTGGAGTTAGATGTTTTTCATGTGGAATGCTATGACACATTTCACACACTTGCACTATTCACCATAGAACACATTGGGAATGGAGACCAAAATTACATGTTTCACAACATAACACAAATGCATTGCATTCTTATTTTCAAAAGAAGGGGCCCAAATCTTTTTGGATTCCTAAATCTGACATTTGATTTTTGTAGGAAAACTCTCACAAAAGGCCTCGTGAGAGCATGTGGTACCTAGATAGTGGATGCTCACGACATATGACTGAAGATGCTAATCAATTCATTTTATTGGAGACCAGGATAGGAGGCAAGGTTACTCTTGTAAATAACACCACCAAGAAAGTGGTGGGTTCATGTATAATTGGAAATTCCAAGAATCTTTTCATTAAAAATGTTTTGCTTTAAGATGGACTGAAACATAACTTGCTCTGCATCAGTCGGCTTTGCGATAAGGGCTTCATCATAAAATTCTTGAGAAACACTTGCATTATAAGTTTAAATAACAACACTATTTTGTAGGGAAAGCTGATCAACAATATTTACATGCTTGATTTAAATAATTTTAAATGTGCTGCTTCATTTTGCATAAAACTATTGCTAATGATTCTTGGTTGTGGCACAAGAGATTGTGTCATGCTAGTATAAAAACCATTAGGAGAGTAACCTAGAAAGATTTAGTTAGAGGTGTCCCCAAGCTTAATTTCTCTAAAGACCATCTTTGTGAGGTCTGCTAACCAAGAAAGCAAGTCCAATCCTCTTTTCACTCAATAAGTACATTAGTACCTCTAGACCTTTTGAAGTCCTTCACATGGATTATTTTGGACCCATTAGCACTGCCAGTTTGGGAGAGAAAGTCTATGGATTTATGATTATTGATGACTACTCAAGGTTCACTTGGATTAAATTTTTGTCACATAAGAATGAGTCTTTTGATGAGTTTAGATCCTTCTCCACTTGGGTTAAGAAAAAGTTAGATTGTGAGATATTGACCATCCATAATGATCATGGGGGAGAGTTTGAAAATAAAAGATTTGAAGACTTTTGTGAGGATAAAGGGATTAGTCACAACTTCTCAGCTCCTAGAATCCCTTAGTAGAACGACATAGCTGAAAGAAAGAACGTGACCTTAGTTGAGGCCGCTAGAGCCATGCTTGTTGAGTATTCACTTCTAAAATACTTTTGGGCTGAAGCGGTAAACACAGCTTGTTATGTATTGAATAGGGTGAATGTTAGATCCAAACTTGATAAGACACCCTATGAGATAATTAAGGGTAGAACACCCAACCTTTCACACCTCCATGTCTTTGGTTGTAAAGTTTTTATTCATAACAATGGGAAGTCACACTAAGGAAAACTTGACCCAAAATTTTTTAAAGGAGTGTTCTTAGGTTACTCAAGTGTTAGGAAATCCTTCAGGGTGTTTAATAAAAGTACATTGGTCATGGAGGAGACTACACATATAGTATTTGATGAATCTGATCATAAAGAGTCTAGAATTGAGGATGAAGATGGTGTTAAAGGAGTTAAAATTTTGTAGAAGAGAGTGAAAGGAGTAGGAGAGATTACCCATGGAGTAAAAAATTCAAATATAGAGGAATGGGTTGATCATACATACACTTTGCCTAGGGATTGGAGATATTCATTGAGTCATCCTAAAGAACTGATCTTAGGAGACCCCTTCTGAAGGTGTTAAGACTAGGCATAGACTTAGGGAGGAAGTGAACCACTCTGCCTTTATCTCAATGACTAAACCCACCAAAATTAATCAAGCCTTATCTGATGAGTTTTAGATCTTAGCTATGTAAGTGGAATTAAACCAATTTGTTAGGAATGATGTTTGGGAGCTTATAGAAAGACCAAAGGGACAAAGTGTAGTTGTAACCAAATGGGTCTTTAAGAATAAGATGAATGATTCTGGTGTGATGGTTAGGAATAAGGAAAGATTGGTAGCTAAGGGGTACAACCAAATAGAAGGGATTGATTTTGAGGAAACCTTTGCCCCTATAGCTAGATTGGAAGCCATTAGTGTGCTACTAGCCTTTGCCTGTCATAAGGGATTTAAGCTTTACCAAATGGATGTTAAGAGTGTCTTTTAAAACGGGCTAATAAAAGATGATATGTTTGTAGAGCAACCCCCAGGTTTTAAGAGTTCTCAATTTTCAATTCATATTTTCAAATTAAAAAAGGCCTTATATGGATTAAAATAGGCGCCATGAGCTTGGTATGATAGGCTTATCACATTTTTACTGAAGAGGGATTTTGTTAAGGGAAGTGTAGACACCACGCTTTTTTTTTATTATTATTATTTTTTTAGACACCACCCTTTTTTTAAGAAAAGTAGGAGATGAGTTACTCATTGTTCAGATCTATGTTGATGATATACTTTTTGGATCTTCTGATAAGAAGCTATGTAATAATTTTTTAAAAATAATGAGTAAAGAGTTTGAGATGAGTATTATGGGAGAGTTGTCCTATTTTTTAGGATTTAGCATAAGACAATTGGATGATGGAACCTTTATAAGTCAATCAAAGTACATTAAAGACATCTTGAAGAAAGATGAAATCGATAAAGCCAAGCCAATAAATACTCCCATGATTTCTAATATTCAATTGGGTAAGAACACAAGTGGAAAATATATTGATATAAAGAAGTATAGAGGGATGATTGGATCTTTACTTTACCTGACTGTTAGTCGATCTGATATAATATTTAGTGTTTATCTCTGTGTTAGATTTCAAGTTGATCCTAAAGAATTTCACCTGACTGTAGTTAAGAGAATTCTTAAATATCTCAAAACTTATGAATCTAGTATCCTAGGCACAGCACTTCTTTTGAGATTATTGGATATTCTAATTCTGATTTTGCAGGATGTATGGTGGATAGAAAGAGCACTTCTGAAATTTTCCAATTCATAGGACAGTCTTTAGTCTCATGGTCTAGTAGAAAATAAAACTCTGTTGCACTTTCCACTTCTGAAGCTGAGAATATTGCCTTAGAAAGTTATGTGGCCCAATTCCTTCGGTTGAAGCAACAAATTCTAGATTTAAGATTACCTATAGGCACAATTTCAATCCTTTGTGACAACACTAATGCCATCTGAATCTCTAAGAATCTTATCCAACATTCAAGGACAAAACACATTGACATAAGGCATACTTTATTAGAGAACATGTAACTAAAGGAGACATTGAGTTATACCATATGACAATTGAGAATCAATTGGCTGACATCTTCACTAAACCACTGGCTTTTGACACTTTCAGTACCTAAAGGACCAGATTGGGAGTGATTGACTTAAATGCATGAACTTCTTCTTTACTAATTTTTGAATCTTTTATTTTATTTTTTTTTTTTCTTTGTTTACTAGTTTTGCTTCTTTTTATAGTTTTTTCTTCTTTTATGGTCACTGCTGAAATGATATTTTATATCATGTTTTAGTTTTTTAAAAATTTGTAATCAATGTTTTACATCTCTTAATATGTTAAAGGGAGAAAACATCAATGATTATATCTCTTTCTCTAGCCTATTTTAGTGGTGACATCCATTTAGTGTTATTATCTAGATGATATTCCACGATTTGTAATAATCATATAGGATAATATTTTATCGTCCTGGATGATATGAACAAATTTCTTCTGATCGCCCTAGATCATCCAAGTTGATTGAGCTTAATTTGCACTGATCGTACAAGATCATATATATATCATCCTGGATAATAAAGTTGGTAAGTTGCAATAAATGAGCTATTCTGAAGCTCTTCTTTTTAAGAGTACTTGTTCTACCATTTAGAACATCTTTTGCTGTTGTTTTGACTTGAGAGAGACAAGAGGAGAGGAAGAGCAAGGGAGGGGGGGGAGAGAGAGAGAGAGAGAGAGAGAGAGAGGATCTTGTGAGGGGGAGTTTATGAGGGGGTTCACAAAGATTGCTCCAAGAAAGAATCCATCATCGTCTTCTCCAGTCATCATTCTTAGTTCCTTGGGAGTTCTAGAAAGGTAAACTTCAGCATTTGATCAAGGTTCTCTACCTTCTTCAGGATAAAGTAAAAGGAGTTGGGTTGTCTGCCTTCTTTTGGAGGAAATAAACGGAGTTGTATTTTCTACCTCACCTGGGTTGGTGGAAAGGAGGTTTACAAAGTATTCTCCGTCTTCTTGTGGGGACAAAAGAGAAGACACTAAGTTTAGTGCAATAATCGGAGGGCGTCTCTAGGGAGTGGACGTAGGTCGTGTTGACCGAACCACTATAAATTTCTGCATTCTTTATTACTGCTTTCACATTTAATTTCTGCATTTTGATTTCTGTGGTGAATCTTGGTTTTTGTTTTAAGATTATGTTTTGATTGAAAGATTTTTTAAAATGCCAATCCACCCCCCTCTTGGTTAGCTTGAGACTAGTTCATATGGGCTTAACATCTCCCAATGAACTTTCAGTTAGAGTTCTCGTATTCAAACTATCCTCGAATATAACCCATGTCTTACTAGTAACAAACATTCTGTTGGTCCAAGTGAGTCTGAATTTGATCAAAACATTGATCAAAATGACTCTCTGACCGGTCAAAGCATTGGACCATCTTCTGAAAGTCATGTTTAATAGCAGGTGCAGGTGCTCCCTCTTCTTCCTTAGTATCCTCACTTCAACTATCATTCTTCCCAAAAAGTGCTCGAAACAAAGAATCGGTGAAGTAGATTGGTAATTCAAGTAGAGGCTCAGGATGAACAATGTTGTACTTCTTTTCTAAGATATAGGTCACTAGATGTCCTAAAGCAATAATTTTCTTGCTCTTATAAGAAACATTCCCAATTTTAGAATGGTTAAGAATGTAATCTAGAATAAGTTAGGCTTCATCTATTGGTTGTCCAGTCATGATTAGATAGGTAATAGTGGACAGAAGAGGAGTAATATTTATGCGATCACCAGCCTTAGAAATAATTGAAGTTCTAAGGATATGCTGGATGATTATGGCATTTTGATTCAAAGTATAGACCCTAGGAAAGTGACCAACTTGAGCAACCCCTCTAAGAACTTTATTTATTTCAGACCAATCAAAGCCAGATTTGGAGGTCATAGTGTGTGCTCTAATCCCTTGAGTTATTAGATAAAGATAAGTTCCTTATCCTACTCTCATTTTTCACTAAAACTCAAGTTCGCTAAAAAGTAGTGAAATGTTTCCTTATGATATGCATGAATCAAAGTCAAAATAAAGGCGAACTGAATCGAAGAAAAAAGAGTATGACTTGAAAGTGTATATCTTCTTGGAGTAAGAGTCTAGATAGAGTGATTTTAGCAGAGACAAACCTAAAGAAAGAATCCTCATTTTTTCTAGAGAGAAAGTTTTTATCTCTACTCCTAGAAGACGAACCCTTAGAAACTCTACCGCACTTAATAGAACTGACCATTTCTAAGATGAGAAGGATTGGAAGAGGCTATTGAAGTGAATAAAAAATAAGTTCCAAGCCCCTCCTATTTAAAAAAAAATGTCCATTCGTTCGTAAGAAAATGGATTTGTACAGTATGATAAATGGTTCATACATGACGAAAATAATTTCGTATATACGAATGAATACGTTCAAAATGAATGGTTATTTAAGTTCATTTTAATGATGGTTAGGTTCGTCCCCCACATTGAATGACACGTGGTTTGTATGTACGAAATAAAATTTTGTACGTATAATTAGTTATGATAACTGATTTTGCCTGGATAATCGACTATGTGCATATAGACAAATGAATACAAATCATCTGGGATGATATAAATATCATACAATACCACATGTATTGGAAAATCAAAACTTTACGCATTCAGTCCAAAACAATGATTGACATGCTACAAAATTCGTACGGGATGAAAATAATTTCATACAGTACGAATAGAACACTTAGAAAAATCTACACGATCATTCAGAAATAGGTATTTTGATAAGGGGTGCAAGTCTAAAACACACAAAATATAAAAGCAACACCAAAAACAAGAAAAAATACACACAAAAACAAAATATTAACAATTAAAAAAAAAATAGAAAAGACACATAAAATATATCAAGTTTGCAGAGGATTTTGTTTAAGCATTAAGATCAATCACACCTAGCCTTATTTTTAATGTGCTAAAAGTATCAAAAGCTAATGCTTTTGTAAAAATATCTGCAAGTTGATTTTCAATAGATACATGGTTCAATTAAATTTCTCCTTTGGATACATGATCCCTAATAAAATGATGTCTTATGTTTATATGTTTAGTTCTAGAATATTGAATAGGATTTTTTGAAATGCAAATGGCACTAGTGTTATCACAATATATTAGAATTTTTCTTGTTGTAAATCCTAAGTCAATATCCTATTGTTTTAACCAAAGAACTTGTGCCACAAAACCTCCTAAGGCAATGTATTTAGCTTCAACAGTAGATAGGACTATAGAATTCTATTTTCTACTAGTCCATGAAACTAAAGAATTTCATATAAATTGACAAGTTCCATATATACTCTTTCATTCAACCCTACAACCTGTAAAGTGCAAATTTGAATAACCAATAATTTTAATTGAAGAGCTATACTTAGGATACCGAATTCCTAAGTTATGAGTTCCCAAAAGATATCTCAAAATTATTTTTACTGCTGTCAAATGTGATTCTTTTAGATCTGATTGAAATCTAGCACATAAACAAACATTAAACATAATATTGGGTCTACTAGTAGTTAAATAAAGTAAAGATCTAATATTCCTCTAAATTTCTTCTAATCAATAGATTTTTCCTATGGGTCCTTATCAAACTAAACTGAGAAACTCCTAGGTGTACAAATTGGTTTAGCATTATCCATTTCATACTTCTTGAGAATATCCTTAACATACTTTGACTGACTAAGAAATATTCCCTCTACAATTTACTTAATGCTAAAACCAATAAAATAACTAAGATCTCCCATTAAGCTTATCTCAAATTCACTACTCATTATTTTTAAAAAATCATCACAAAGATTTTTATTTGAAGATCTAAAAATGATATCATAAACATAAATTTGAACAATGAGTATAGTGTCTCCCAATTTCTTTAAAAAGAGAGTGGTATCTACACTTCCTTTTTCAAATGATCTCTCAAGTAGGAAAGTGCTTAACCTCTCATATTATGCCCTAGGTGTCTGTTTCAATCCATATAATACATTTTTAAATTTAAAAGCATGATTTGGGTGTTTTTAATTTTTAAAACCTGGAAGTTAATCAACATAAACATCCTCTTATATCACCCCATTCAAAAAGGAACTTTTAATATCCATTTGATACAATTTAAATCCTCTAAAATAGGCGAAGGCTAACATAACCCAAATTGCTTTAAATCTAGCTACATGAGCAAAAGTCTCCTCAAAATCAATCCCTTCCATTTGATTATACCCCTTACCCACCAATATAGCCTTATTTCTAACAAGAACTCCATAGTCGTTCATTTTATTTCTAAATACCCACTTCGTTCCAATTTCACTTTGATCATTTGGCCTTATAATTAATTCCCAAATATCATTCCTTACAAATTAATTTAATTATTCTTTAATTTCCAAAATCCAAAATTCATTTGAAAGTGCTTGATTTATATTTGTGGGTTCTATCATCGAAATAAAGGCTGAATTATTGACTTTTTTTCTTAGTCCACGCCTAGTCCTAACACCCTCAGTAGGTTTACCTAAAATCAATTCCTTAGGGTGGTTTTTAGAAAATTTCAAATCTCTAGGCAAAGAGTTTTTTTCTCCAATTATACATCCAAATTAATTTTCTCAATCTTTTGGGAATTATTTTCTATTTAATCCTCTTCCAAAATTCTAGATTCATCAAATACAATATGTGTTGTCACCTCAACTACCAAAGTTCTTTTGTTAAATACTCTATATAATTTTCCAACACTAGAGTATCCAAGAAAAATTCTCTCATATAATTTTGGATCAAATTTTCCTAAAGAAAAATTTCCATTATTACGTATAAACGCCTTACATCCAAAAGCATGCAAATGTGACAAATTAGGTGTTCTCCTTTTAAGAAGCACATAGGGTGTTTTATTCAATTTCCATCTTAAAAGTTTGTTAGGGATGTTAAGCCCTTAAGAACTAGCCCGAGGCTAACCAAGAGGGGGGGTGAATTGGAATTTTTAAAAAAAAATTCTTTAGGTAAAGCACAAAATTAAAACCAAAATAATTCACCACAAGAGTAGCGGATGCTGAAATTAAATGCAAAAGTAAAACAAAGAAAGATCACACCTGATTTATAGTTGTTCGGTCAAATCTTGACCTACGCCCACTCCTCGGAGGCACCCTCCGAGTATTGCACTAACTAAGTGTCTCTCATTTAGCTCCCACATCTTGGCGGAGAAGCCTTTACAATAGACTCCTTTTCACCAACCCCGGTGCAGTAGAGAACTGACTTCTTTTTCTTCCTCCTGAAGCGGGCGGAGAACCCAGACCTTTTACTGAAGTAGACCTCCCAAGAATTTGCCAAGGATGAAGGACGAAGAACGAAGACGATGACTTGGAACCTTGCTTGGAGAACCCTTTGTGAACCCTCTCACAAACTCCCCCTCATAAGTTCCTCTCTCTCTCTCTCTCTCTCTCTCTCTCTCTCTCTCCCTCTCCCAAGGTTCTCTCAGGTCAAGATAGAAGCACTCAAGGTCTTAAGCATGAGAAAATTTAGGTCCTTTAAATAGAATTTTAAGAACCGACATTATCGTCCAGGATGATATTTTTATCATACTGTACGATTAGTACAAATTAAGCTCAACCAGCTAGGATGATTTGGGACGATCAGAAGAAAATTGGTTACATCATCCAAGTCGATACCATATCAACTTGGACGATTAGTTCAAATACAAAGAAAATCATCCTGAACATCACCCTGAATAGATTATGGCTGATGTCAATTGTCCAATATATCATCCTAGCCGATCCTGCGATCGGCCTGGCCGATGTGATCATATCAATCAGCCTTAATTACTTTTTATGATTACCAGATTAATTTAGGCATAATTGTGCTACATCGTCCAAGCAGATGCTGATATCATCCTGGATAATGTCCTAAAATAAAGAATACCTAAATTGATTATGGCGGCTAATTTTTTCTTAACTGGACCTATCATCCTGGCCGATACAGGGATTTTCCAGGATGATCTTGCTTAATGATGACTGCCTTAATGAGATGCCTTAATTAGGGTTTTTATTTTTAGTCTGATCATCCTGGCCGATATGATCATCGTCCAGGCCGATGCTCTTAAAATAGAAAATAACAGAAAAACCCTCAAGTGTGTGTGTACAAGGTTACTTAGCATCAGGAATCACTTTTATAATTAACTCAAGAAAGGAAAAAATACAGACATGACTTAACCTAAATCTATCTGATCTTGAGCTAGCTAGAGTTGCATTCGATCTTGTGGTCCTGAAAAGTTAGTAGGCAAGGCAGTCATAAGAAATCATGAATGTTTGCTATCATCAGAAGTCTAATCCATAAACTCAGATTTATAATAATCTCCCCCTTTTGATGATGGCAAACACACCCAAAAAATTTCAAGTAGTTATAGTAGTTTAGTAAAAAAAATATTATGAAAAATAACTTACTAAATTTTAGAAATCAAATTACAAGATACATCAGACTACTCTCCCTTTTGACATCACAAAAAGGATGAGGAAACTAAAAAAAATAGAATAGAAACTAAAAACAACCATAAGAGAAAAAATAAACTACAGAAAACATAACTAAAATTAGAAAAATGAGGGACCCTGATCATCAGACGGATGTGGTGGTGGTGGTGGTGGCTGCTAGAAGAAACTAGAAAAAGTAAAAAACCATGCCCCAAACCAGGCCATATCCTAGTCATGCTGCTGCTGCTGGTGTGCAATGTAGGCATCAAATCGGGTCATGTCCTCAGCATGCTGCTGCTACTGGTGTTCTATGAAAGTCTCGAAAAGGGTCTCCCACTGATCAAATCTCTCCACCAACTGATCAAGCTGAGAGTGCTGGCGGACAGGAATAGGTTCAGGAACATGAACGAGAGCCTCCTTCTCTTCGGCCCCTGAGCTTCCCCATCCCCTGGGTGGAGACAAGTACTATGAAGGACATTGAAGGAATTATTTAAGTAGAAGGGTGGCGGATGGTTGGGAGGAGTAGGATATTGAAGGTTGTATTTAGATTCTAGATTATATGTAATGATGTGTTCTAGAGCAAGATTGGGCTTTCTTCTATGTCCTGGATCGCAGATTGTAGTCAAGTACTCAATGTAGCGAAATATCAGGTCTATGGCATTGAACTCTCTATGTGCCAGAATATAAAAGGTAGTAAGTGAAAGAAGTGGAGTGATGTGGACTCGGTCCCCGGCTTTTGGAATAATAGAAGTACGAAGGACATGCTAGATTGTCTTAGCATCTTTGAGTAAAGAGCTAGTCTCTCCAACATGAAAGTGTGTGTTTGTGTGGCGAAGAAAGAGATTTGCAGTGGACCAATCAAAATCAGGATCAGAGACAAGGATATGCAGCTTATCCCCAATGGTGGACAACTGCAACAGTTCAGCACAATCTTGATATGTGATCTCGACGGGACGTCGATTCACATAAGAGGTGAGAGCAGTGTAGGAATAATTTATGCGGAGGTTTGCATAAAATTCAAAAAGAAATTCAGAACTAAAGGGGACTGCGAGGGTGAGAATAAAGCAAAGAGTAGTGTGAGTGAAAAGATTCAGTACCATATAGGAGAGTTAGGCTAGATTGATTGTTCGAGAGAGTAATGCTGCACTCTTTGTAACGGTGGTAGGCAGCCTGATAGTCTGCCTCCCGAAAATGAGGGTCCAGTGTGCCCCTCGAGGAGCTGCCAGACAGGAGCATGCATACCGCCAGCCATTAGCAAGCAAAGAGGAAGTAAATAAGGGAGGAGAAGAAGATTGAATTGAGAAACATTGGCTGGAAGGCTCTGAATTTAAAGGATCGGCCGAATCGTCCAGGCCTATCGCAGGATCATCTAGGACGATCCAGTGCAATTATTATGAACAGACTGATTGGTCAAAAAGGAGATTCGATCATTTGGGACAATCAGATATCATCCGGGACGATCAGATATCGTCCGGGATGATCAAATATTATCCAGGACGATTAGACACAGGCGATCGTCTCGAGGAGTCAAGGCCAAACGACCGTTAAAAAATAGATCATCCAGGTCGATTAGGTGGATCGTCCAGGATGATGCTCAATAATGGATCATACCGGTCGAATTTAAAATGTTTTAAATCATGGGCTGCATGTATCATCCAGGATAAACAATGGATCGTCCAGGACAATTATCCAAATATGGAATATCCTGGGCGAAATTACATATTTTAAATGTGCTGACACGTATATCATCCAGGACGAACAGGTATATCAGATGAGACGATAACAATAAATGCATCGTCCAAGATGAAAAAAGGTATCGGTCAGAACGATCAAGATGATTGTAGCCAATACGATCATATCGTCCAGGATGATAAATGATCGTCTAGGACAATGAGAGCAGAAAAATCAGAATATTCAGCAGATGAATTTTTTAAAGAAAGAAAAGTTAATCGTCCAGGATGATATAAATATCGGCCAGGACGATGTGACAAAAAATTTTAAATCAAAGGAAGGATGGAGATGATCAGAGAAGGCCCAAAAATAATAAAATCAACAAAAAAAATAACAACGATAAAATAAAAAGCCATAAAAAATAAAGTTTTTTTTTAATCAAGGCATAAACATGATATAGTCCATGTGAGTGATTTTTTAAAAACTTGTAAGTTATTGAGTTAACAACTTCAAAAATCCAAAAAACGGTAAAATATCTGATGATGTCAACCCTAAGCTCCGACTTCTTTTAGGGCAAAATCTTCTTTTGAAATCAAAAGTCCTAACTCAGAAAAAACATTTCGATAAGAAAAAGAGATCCGATCAAAACTTGGTTTTAGAAAAATATCTTATAAAATAATATATCAAAGTAGTTTGTTAAATCGCAAAATTCAAAGTCAAGTGCTTAAAAATCTCAAGTGATATATGAAATCTTCTAAGTTTTAAGAGTTGGAAGAAAGGAAGATAGCTTGCTTTTTGATGGGCTCATTTTATGCCTCTTGTCCATTAAATGGAGCACTTTGCGCATCTTTTGATTTTTGATACACTTTGTGTATACTTTTTTTTAAATTTAGCATCATTGCACATCTTTTGCTTTTGGCTTCATTGGCCTTTTTTTTATGCTAAATTCTTTTCCAAAAACTCTTAAATATTCTTAGTTGTGAGTATATCTTCTAGATATTAGAGAAGAAAAAAAACTCACTCTCTAATATAGGGAAGAATAAACCATAAAACAGAATAAAAAATCATATGAGAGATGCATTGACAAGATAATGAGAAATATTGAAGTAACAAAAAACTTTGATTATTATAAATATAAGCTAGATTACTGTAGCAAGATAGAAAAGATCTCAATTGCAAAATCCATTTGTTAGTTTGATTTAGACTTTTGTTTATAAAAGAAAATTTCACCACCAAAATTGGTTAGAGAAAGAGACATAATCAACGATGATTTTACTCTTTAGTAGATTAAAGAGATGTAAAACATTGACTATAAATTTTTTAAAAAAATAAAAACAACGCATAAGATATCAATTCAACGATGATTTGAAAGAGAAAACAAATTAAGGCCTAAAAAATAAAGTAAAAAAAAAAAGAGAAACATCTACAAAAAGAATAAACAACAAAAAGACAAAAAAAAAATAAAGCAAGGTAATCAGCAGATAACAAATCAGAAAATCAGTAGAAATCAAGTTCATGCATTAATGTCAATCACACCCAATCTGGTCCTTAAAGTGCTGAAAGTATCGAAGACCAGTGGTTTAGTAAATATGTCAACCAGTTGATTCTCAGTTGCCACATGGTGTAACTCAATGTCTCCCTTAGTCACATGATCTCTAATAAACTGATGCCTAATATTAATGTGCTTAGTCCTTGAATATTGGATAGGATTCTTAGAAATGCAGATGGCACTAGTGTTGTCACAAAGAATTGAGAAGGTGACTACAAGTAATCCTAAATTCAGTACTTGTTATTTTAGCCAAAGGACTTGGGCCACACAACTTCCTAAAATAATGTACTCAGCTTCAGCAGTGGAAAGAGCAATAGAGTTTTGCATTCTACTAGACCAGGAGACTAAAGACTATCCTATGAATTGGCAAGTTCTAGAAGTGCTTTTTCTATCCACCTTACATCCTGCAAAATCAGAATCAGAAAATCCAATAATCTCAAAAGAAGTGTTGTGCCTAGGGTACTAGATTCCTAGGTTTTGGGTCCCTAAAAGATATCTAAGAATTCTCTTAACTGCAGTCAGGTGGGATTCCTCAGGGTCAGCTTGAAATCTAACACAAAGATAAACGCTAAACATTATATCAGGTCGGCTAGCAGTCATGTAAAGTAAAGATCCAATCATCCCTCTGTACTTCTTCTGATCAACTGATTTTCCATTTGGGTTCTTATCTAATTGAATTCCTGAGGTCATGGAAGTATTAGTTGGCTTGGCTTTTTCCATTTCATATTTCTTCAAGATGTCCTTTATGTACTTTATTTGGCTTAGAAAAGTTCCATCATCTAATTGTCTAATGTTAAACCCCAAAAATTAGGATAATTATCCCATCATACTCATCTAAAACTCATTACTCATTGTTTTAGAAAAATCATCACATAGCCTTTTATTAGAAGATCCAAAAATTATATCATCGACATAGATCTGAACAATGAGTAAATCATCTCCTACTTTTCATAGGAAAAGGGTGGTGTTTACACTCCCCTTAACAAACTCTCTTTCTAGTAAGAATGTGCTAAGTCTCTCATACCAAGCTCTGGGTGCCTACTTTAATCCATATAAAGCCTTTTTTAATTTGAAAACTTGATTTGAAAATTGGGAACTCTCAAAACTTGGTGGTTGTTCTACAAACACATCCTCTTTTATTTCCCCGTTTAAAAAGGTACTCTTAACATCCATTTGAAAAAGCTTAAATTTCTTATAACAGACAAAGATGAATAACACTCTAATGACTTCCAATCTAGATACAGGGGCAAAAGTCTCCTCAAAATCTATCCCTTCTATTTGGTTATACCCCTTAGCCACAAATCTTGTCTTATTCCTAACCACCACTCTAAAATCATTCACCTTATTCTTAAAGACCCACTTGGTTCCAGCTACACTTTGTCCCTTAGGTTTTTCTACAAGTTCACAAATATCATTCTTAACAAATTGGTTCAACTCATCCTGCGTGGCTAAAATCCAAAACTCATCAGAAAGGGATTGGTTTATGTTCGTGGATTCAGTCATTGAGATAAAGGCTGAGTGGTTCACTTCATTCCTAAGTCCATGTCTAGTTCTAACTCCATCAGAATGGTCTCCTAGGATAAGATCTTTAGGGTGATTCAAAGATGAGAGTTCATTAGGGATGTTAAGCTCTTAAGAACTATCCCAAGGACAACCAAGAGGGGGGGGGTGAATTGGTAAAGAAAAATTCTTTATGAAAAAAACTACAAAACTTAAAACCAAATCACCATAGAAATCAAGGTGCAGAAAAATAAACGCGAAAGAAAAATAAAGAAAGATCACATCGGATTTATAGTGGTTCGGTCAATCCTTGACCTACGTCCACTCCTTGGAGGCACCCTCTGAGTATTGCACTAACTAAGTGTCACTCCTTTAGCCCCCACAGCTAGGTGGAGAAGCCTTTGCAATAGACTCATTTTCACCAACCCCAATGCGATAGAGAATCAACTCCTTTTGCTTCCTCCTAAAGCGGGCAGAGAACCCAGACCTCTTGCTAAAGTAGACCTCCCAAGAACCTCCCAAGGATGAAGGATGAAGAACAGAGATGATGACTTGGAACCTTGCTTGGAGCAACCTTTGTGAACCCTCTCACAAACTCCCCCTCACAAGTTCTTCTCTCTCCCTCTCTCTCTCTCTCTCTCTCTCTCTCTCTCTCTCTCTCTCTCTCTCTCTCTCTCTCTCTCCCCCACTCCCAAGGCTCTCTCAGGTCAAGACAGCAGCACTCAAGGTCTTGGTGCATGAGAAAATTTGGGTTCTTTAAATAGATTTTTAAGAATCGACTTTATCGTCCTCGCTGATAAAAATATCGTCCTAGCCGATCAGTACAAAATAAGCTCAATCAGCTGGGATGATTCAGGATAATCAAAAGAAAAATGATTACATCATCCAAGCCGATACAATATTGTCCTGGCTGATTAGTTCAAATCCGAGTATAATCGTCCTAAATATTGCCCTGAATAGAGTCTGACCGATGTCAATCAAACAGGACATTGTCCCGGCCGATTCTACGATCGACCCGGCCAATGTGAATGTATCAATCATCCTTCATTACTTTTTATAATTGACAGATTAATTTAGGCATAATTATGTTGTATCGTCCAGGCTGATATGGAGATCGTCTGGGATAATAATTTAAAATAAAGAATACCTAAATTGATCATGGCGGCTGATTCTTTCTGATTTGAGCCTATCGTCCTAGCTGATACACGTATCATCCAGGATGATTAACTTATTGACGGCTACTTAACCAGGATGCCCTAATTAGGGTTTTTGTTTTTAGTTGAATCGTCCTGGCCGATAAGAACATCGGCCAAGCTGATGTATTCAAAACAAAAAAAAATTTAGAAAAATCCCTCTAGTGTGTGTGTGCAAGGTTACATAGCATCAGGAACCACTTTTACAATTGACTCAAGAAAGGAAAAAATACAGACTTGACTCAACCTAAATCTACCTTATCTTGAGCTAGCTTGAGCTGCACTCGTCTTACGGTCCTAAAAAGTTAGTAGGCAAAGCAGTCGTAGGGAATCATGACTGTTTGCTATCATTAAAAGTCTAATCCATAATCTTAGATTCACAACAATCTCCCCCTTTTTTATGATGGCAAACATAAACAGAGAATTCCAAGCAGTTATGGAAGTTCAGTAAAAAAAATAGTTCACTAAATTCCAGAATTCAAAGTACAGGATACATCAAACTACTCCCCCTTTTGACATCACAAAAAGGAGGGAAACAAAATACAAATAAAAACATAACAAAAAACTAAAACACAAATAGTAAAACTACAGAAAATGGAAACTAAAATTAGAAAAATGAGGGATCCTGATCATCAGACGGAGGTGGTGGTGGTGGAGGCTGCTGGAAGAAGGTGGAAAATGTGGCAAACTATGCCCCAAACCAGGCCATATCCTGGTAGTGCTGCTGCTGCTGGTGTTCAAAATAGGCATCGAACTGGGCCATGTCCTCAAGGTGAATTGGTACTTTAAAAAAAAAATTCTTTATGAAAAGAACTACAAAACTTAAAACCAAATCACCACAGAAATCAAGGTGCAGAAAAATAAACTCGAAAGCAAAACAAAGAAAGATCACACCGGATTTATAGTGGTTCGGTCAATCCTTAACCTACGTCCACTCCTCAGAGGTACCCTCTAAGTATTGCACTAACTAAGTGTCTCGCCTTTAGCTCCCACAGCTAGGTAGAGAAGCCTTTATAATAGACTCCTTTACACCAATCCCGGTGCGGCAGAGAACTAACTCCTTTTTTTCCTCCTAAAGCGGGCAGAGAACCCAAACCTTTTACTGAAGTAGACCTCCTAAGAATCTCCCAAGGATGAATGACAAAGAACATAGATGACGACTTGGAACCTTCCTTAGAGCAACCTTTGTGAACCCTCTCACAAACTCCACCTCACAAGTTCCTCTCTCTCTCTCTCCCTCTCCCTCTCCCAAGGCTCTCTCAGGTCAAGACAACAGCACTCAAGGTCTTGGTGCATAAAAAAATTTGGGTTCTTCAAATAGATTTTTAAGAACCGACTTTATCGTCCAGGCTGATATAAATATCATCCTGGCTGATCAGTACAAAATAATCTCAATCAGTTGGGATGATTTAGGATGATCAGAAGAAAATTGATTACATCGTTCAGGCCGATACAATATCGTCCTAGCTGATTTGTTCAAATCCGAGTACAATCATCCTGAACATCACCCTGAATAGAGTCTGGCAGATGTCAATCGTCCAGGACATCATCCCGGCAGATTCTGCGATCAGCCCGGTCGATATGATCGTATCAATCAGTCTTAATTGCTTTCTATAATTGATAGATTAATTTAGGCATAATTATGTTGTATCATCCAGGCCGATATGGATATCATCCGGGATGATAATTTAAAATAAATAATAACTAAATTGATCATGGCGACTCATTCTTTCTGAATTGAGCCTATCATCCTGGCTGATACACGTATCGTCCAGGACGATTTGCTTATTGATGGCTGCTTAACCAGGAAGCCCTAATCAGAGTTTTTATTTTTAGTTTAATCATCCTGACCGATATGAACATCGATCAAGCCGATGTACTCAAAATAAAAAAATTCATAAAAACCCCTCAAGTGTGTGTGTGTGCAAGGTTACTTAGCATCAGGAACCACTTTATAATTGACTCAAGAAAGGAAAAAATGCAGACTTGACTCAACCTAAATCTACCCGATCTTGAGCTAGCTTGAGCTGCACTCGATCTTGTGGTCCTGAAAAGTTAGTCGGTAAAGCAATTGTAGGGAATCATGAATGTTTGTTATCATCAAAAGTCTAATCCATAATCTCAGATTCACAACAGAAGAGTATCTCCAATCTCTAGGCAAGGTGTATGAAGCATCAACCCTCTCCTCCAGATCTACATCTTTTACTCCTTGGGTAACCTATCCTACTCCTTCAGTATTTTGGTGTTCTGCCATCTTCTCTAAATTTTCTACTCCAGTGGTAATCTCTCCAACATCATCATCATCCTCAACTCTAGGCTCTCTAGGACCAGACTCATCAAACACTAGATGAGTAGTTTCTTCCACCACCAAAATCCTTTTATTAAACACCATAAAGGATTTCCCAACACTAGAATATCCTAAGAATGCTCCTTCATCATATTTTGGGTCAAATTTTCCTATATGAGACTTCCCATTAT
The DNA here is from genome assembly GCA_022539455.1 of Dendrobium nobile. Classification (NCBI taxonomy): domain Eukaryota; kingdom Viridiplantae; phylum Streptophyta; class Magnoliopsida; order Asparagales; family Orchidaceae; genus Dendrobium; species Dendrobium nobile. The sequence continues at coordinate 6,837,382 of CM039731.1, forward strand.
TGTGAATGAAAATCTTACAGCCAAATACATGAAGGTGGGAAAGATTGGGTGTCCTACCCTTAAGGATCTCATAGGATGTCTTATCTAATTTGGCTCTAACATTCACCCAATTCAACACATAATAAGCTGTGTTAACCGCTTCAGCCCAAAAGTATTTTGGAAGTCAATAATAAGCAAGCATGACTCTAGCTGCTTCCACTAAGGTCTGGTTCTTCCTTTCAGCTACCCCATTCTATTGAGGGATCCTAGGAGCTGAGAAGTTGTGGCTAATCCCCTTTTCCTCACAAAAATCTCCAAATCTCTCATTTTCAAACTCTCCCCCAAGGTCACTATGGATGGTCAAGATCTCACAACCTAACTTTTTTTGAAACCAAGTGAAGAAGGCTCTAAACTCATCAAATGACTCATTTTTGTGTAACAGAAATCTAATCCAAGTAAACCTCGAGTAGTCATCGACAATCACAAAACTATAGACTTTCCCTCCCAAGTTGGTAGTGCTAACGGGTCCAAACAAATCCATGTGAAGGGCTTCTAAAGGTCTAGAGGTGTTAATGTCCTTAATGGAGTGAAAAGTGGAATGGATTTACGCTCCTAATTGGCAGGTATCACAAAGATAGTCTTTTGAAAACTTAAGCTTGGGGACACCTCTAACTAGGTCTTTTTGGGTCACTTTCCTAAGGGTTTTCATACTGGCATGACATAATCTCCTGTGCCACAACCATGAATCATCAATCGCAATTTTTAAGCAAAATGAAGCAGCACATTCAATATTATTTAAATCAAGTATGTAAACATTGTTGATCTGCTTTTCTTGCAAAAATAGTGTTATTATTTAAGCTTATAATGCATGATTTGCCAAAAAATTTATGACAATGCCCTTTTCTCAAAGCTAACTGATGCTGAGTAAGTTGTGTTTCAATCCATCTACAAGTAAAATATTTTCAATCAAAAGGTTCTTAGAATTACCAATTATACCTGAGCCTACAGCTCCCTGGTGGTGCTGTCTCCAAGAGTCACCTTGCCTCCTGTCCTGGTCTCCAGCAATATGAATTGATTGGCATCGCCAGTCATATGTCGAGAGCATCCACTGTCCAGGTACCACATGCTCCCACGAGGCCTTTTGTGAGAGCTTGCCTACAAAATTATCAAATGTCAGATTTAGGAACACAAACATGTTTGGGTTCCTTCTTATGGAAAGTAGAATGCAATGCATGTTGTGGAACATGTAACTTGGGACTTCATACCCAATGTGAGCTATAGTGAATAATGCAAGTGTGTGCGATGTGTCCTAGCATGCCACATGAAAATCATCTAACTCCAGAAAAAGGATGCACTAATCTACTCCTATGGTGATGCTTCCTTTTAAAAGCATGTAATGGTTTATTTTTAAAAACTTTGAGATTTATTAATTCTTTTTCTAACTCAGCATGGCATGATTTTTAAGAATCATATGCATCACATAATTCATTGTACTTTTTTTTAATGCATCAAACTCATCAAGTAAAGCCATGTGGTTGCTATCAATTTGAGAATTTTCTTTTAAAAGATTTTCATGCTCTTTTTGCAAATTTAAATATTCTAATTTCAAGCTAGCATGAGATTTTTTGAGTTTTTTATATGATGCATACATGTGCTCATAAATTTCTAATAATTGATCATAAGTTGGTTCACATACCTCTTCTTAATCACTTTGATTAAGATTTTTGTCTGCCATTAAGCACAAGTTTGTTGTCTCCTTCTCAGGTTCAATTTCAGAGGAATCTGATGCAGAATCCACCTAGAACACCTTTTGGAATCTCTTCTTGCTCTTGTCCTTTTTGAAGTTTGGTTTCTCCTCACCCTTCTCCTTACTTGGGTGTGCCTTAAGCGTAGGACAATCAGCTTTAACATGCCCAGGCTTCCTGCTTTCAAAGCAAATTGTATCATTAGAATTCTTAAAAGTTTTTCTACCCTTACCTTTTTCCACTTTTGATGATTCTTGTGCTTCTTCCTTAAAAAGCTCATAAATTGCCTTGTGATTAAAGCAATATCATCACTTTCATATCTGGAAGAGTCAGTGTCTAAATCGTTCGCCTTAAGTGCCATCATTTTCTCCTTCTTTCTTTCACCTACATCAAGATTTCTTTGGTTCACCCCTTGCTCATAAGCAATGAGTTAACCAAGTAAGTTATTGATCGAATATGTATTTAAATCTTTAGATTCAAATATTGTAGTAATTTTTGCATCAAAAGAGGAAGGCAAACATCTTAAAATTTTGCTTACTTTTTCATAGTTAGAAAGTTCTCTTCCTAATGCATGCAATGAAGTAACAATCTGAGTAAACCTTGTATACATTTCAAAAATTGATTCAGAAGGATTCATATGAAAGAGTTTGTAATCATGCAAGAGAATATTCAAACGGGATTACTTGACTTCATTAGTACCTTCATGGGTGAAACACAATTTATCCCAAATTTCTTTACCAGTTGTGCAAGTGGAAACACGCATGTAATCTTCCGATTTCAAAGCATAGAAAAAACAGTTCAAATATTTTGCATTTAATTGTGCTAAATCCCTATCATCCAGATTCCATTCAGTAAAAGGAAGTGGAATAGTAATGCCATTCAATTTTTCAATTGGAGGTGTATAACCATCCTTAACAAGTATCCACATGCGATAATCAATTGATTGTAAAAATATAGACATGCGAGTTTTCTAAAAATCAAAAGAAATATTATCAAACAAAGGTGGTCGGGTAATAGAATACCCTTCCATAGTATTATGATTTTTGTTGTTAGCCATGGATCAAAATTCAAAATGTTTTCAAACTTAGTTTTTAAGAATCTCGCTCTGATACCACTTGAAAGTTCTTTAGGGATGTTAAGCCCTTAAGAACTAGCCTAAGGGTAACCAATCAGGGGGAGTGAATTGGTATTTCTAAAAAAATTTCTTTAGGTAAAGCACAAAATTAAAACCAAAACAATTCACCACAAGAGTAGTGGATGCAGAAATTAAATGCGGAAGTAAAACAAAGACAGATCACACTGGATTTATAGTGGTTCGGTCAAACCTTGACCTACATCCACTCCTCGGAGGCACCCTCCGAGTGTTGCACTAACTAAGTGTCTCTCCTTTAGCTCCCACAGCTAGGCGAAGAAGCCTTTACAACATACCCCTTTTCACCAACCTAGGTGCGACAGAGAATCGACTCCTTTTGCTTCCTCCTGAAGCGGGTAGAAAACCCGGACTTTTTGCTGCAGTAGGCCTCCCAAGAACCTCCCAACAATTTGGAACCTTGCTTGGAGCAACCTTTGTGAACCCTCTCACAAACTCCCCCTCATAAGTTCCTCTCTCTCTCTCTCTCTCTCTCTCTCTCTCTCTCTCTCTCTCTCTCTCTCTCTCTCTCTCTCCCTCTCCCAAGGCTCTCTCAGGTCAAGACAGTAGCACTCAAAATCTTAAGCATGAAAAAATTTGGGTCATTTAAATAGAATTTTAAAGATCAACATTATCGTCCAGGATTTTATTTCTATCATCCTGTACGATCAGTACAAATTAAGCTCAATCAGTCAGGATGATTTGGGACGATCAGAAGAAAATTGGTTACATCGTCTAGGCCGATACCATATTGTCCTGGACGATTAGTTCAAATCCAAGGAAAATCATCCTGAACATCACCCTGAATAGATTTTGGCTGATGTCAATCGTCCAGTACATCATCCTAGTCGATCCTGCGATCGGCCCGGCTGATGTGATCGTAACAATCATCCTTAATTACTTTCCATAATTACTAGATTAATTTAGGCATAATTATTCTACATCGTCTAGGCTGATTCTGATATCATCCCTGACGATGTCCTAAAATAAAGAATACCTAAATTGATCATGGTGGCTGATTCTTTCTTAACTGAGCCTATCATCCTGACCGATACAGGGATCGTCCACGACGATCTTGCTTAATGATGGGTGCCTTAATGAGATGTCGTAATTAGGGTTTATGTTTTTAGTCTATCGTCCTAGCCGATATGATCATCGTCCAGACCAATGTTCTCAAAATAAAAAATAATAGAAAAACCCTCAAGTGTGTGTATGCAAGGTTACTTAGCATCAGGAACCACTTTTGCAATTAACTCAAGAAAGGAAAAAATACAGACTTGACTCAACCTAAATCTACTCGATCTTGAGCTGGATTGAGTTGCATTCGATCTTGTGGTACTGAAAAGTTAGTAGGCAAGGCAGTCGTAAGAAATCATGGATGTTTTCTATCATCAAAAGTCTAATCCATAAACTCAGATTTGTAATAGATCTAATGTTCACCCTATTCATAACTTAACATGCATTACTAACTGCTTCCACCCAAAAATATTTAGGAAGTGAATATTCAGCCAACTTGGCTCTAGCAGCTTCAATTAATATTCTGTTCTTTCTTTGGACTACCCCATTCTGCTGAGGGGTTATGGGTGCAGAAAAATTATGATCAATGTCTTTTTCCTTACAAAATTCTTAAATTTATCATTTTCAAATTAACCACGGTGATCACTTTAAATTAGTAAAATCTCACATCTTAGTTTCTCTGAATTCAAGTCAAAAAGTTTATAAATTTCTCAAATGATTCACTCTTATGAAGTAAAAGATTTAACCCATGTGAATATTGAGAAATCATCAACTATCACAAATTCGTATAGCTTCCCTCCTAGACTAATAGTGCTAACCAATCCAAAAAGATTCAAATAAATAATCTTCAATGGTTTACTAGTTCTAAGATCCTTATTGGAATTAAATGAGGACTTCACCTATTTTTCTAATTGACATGCATTGCAAAGGTGATCCTTAGTAAAGTCTAGTTTTGGTATACCTCTAACCAAATTATTTTAGGTAATTTCCTAAGATTTTTCATGCTAGCATGACAAAGTCTCATATCCCATAACCAAGATTCTTCAGAAATTATTTTTAATCATAAAGCATTAGGAGTTTTAATGCAATTTAAATCTAATATATAAATATTATTTACCCTAATTTCAAGCAAAATATTATTTCCATTTAGGCTTAATATGCAGCTACTGAGAAAAAAATTTACACTATACCCTTTATCACATAGCTAGTTAATACTTAATAAATTATACTTTAAATCTTCTACCAGCAACACATTTTTTATGAAAAAATTGTGCAAGTTTATGATCATACATGTGCCATCCACTTTCTTAGTGGTGTTATCTCCTAGTGTAACACTGCCTCATTCCTAGCTTCCAGTGATATAATTGTGTAGTGTCTCCAGTCATATGCTTCGAGAATTTGATGTCCAGTTTCCAAATGCTCTCACGAGGCCTTGTATGAGAGTGAACCTGCAAAATAATCAAATGTTAGACTTGAGAACCCAAATAAGTTTGGGTTCTCCTTTTGGTAAAATATAACTAGATGAATGTATGATTTGACTTGGTTTATACATCATAAGTCGCCATGCTAAATGAGTTCTTCTATCTAAGTTACAAATGAGTGAAATATGTTCAATCATCCCACAAGTATAGCATTTAAATCCAAGAAATAGGATTCTCAAATTTCTATAATTAATCTATCTCTTCCTTGTTTTTAAAAATTTTGACCTCAAAATAGGATTAGAAAAATATTCAAGTTTTGGGCGAATCCTATTTTCTTCAAGAGCTTTCACTGTTATTCTAAGAAATGAATTTGCATCCTCTAACATAGTGTTATTATATTTTGAATAGTGCTCTCTATTTTCAGATTCATCCTTAAAATTTTTAAAATCTTTTTCCAATTGTGCATTGAATGATTTTAAAATATCATTCTTTTTATTCCAGTCATTGAATTTATCAAGTAAGCTCATGTGATAATTTTCTATCAGTGCATGATCTTTCCTAAGGATGTCATACTTTTTTTGCAATTCCTGCATTTCTAGGTTTAGACTAACATGCATTTTCTTAAACTTTCTATATGCATCATGAATTCTTTCAGAAACTTCTAACAATTTATTATAGGTTGAGTGACATGACTCTTCATAATATGACTGATCAAGATTATTGACCATTAAACATAGGTTGGCGACTTCCTCCTCCTTTTCTATTTTTGACAAATGCGAAGCTGAGTTCGCCCAAAATGCTCTCTAAAATTTTCTTGCCTTTCTTCACATTTGCTTTATCTTCTACCTTCTCCTTACTAGGAGTAGCTTTAGATTTAGGTAGTCCAATTTTATATGTCCAGGTTTCTTACATTCCTAGAAAAATCACATTATTAGAAACCTTAATATTTTTATTAAACTTACCTATGTTCCACTTCTGGCGTCTCCTCTGCTTCCTTTTAAGAAAACTTTGGAATTGCCCAGTCATTAAGGCAATGTCATCCTCATCCTCATGTTATGACTGATCACTCTCTAAGTCCTCCATTGTCAGTGTTATGTTCTTTTCTTTTTGTTGTTCACCTGCATCAATCTTCCTTTGACTCACTCCCTGCTCGCAAAGCAATTAGTGATCCAAGAAGATTATCAATAGAGTAAATATTTAAATCCTTAGACTCAGTAATAGTAATTATTTTAGTATCATAAGTAGTAGGAAAACAACAACAAATTTTATTGACCATTTTAGCATTTGTTAGTTCCCTACCTAATGCATGCAAAGAAGTAATTATTTGAGTGAATCTTGTGTACAGGTCAGAAATGGATTCATTGGGTTTAATGAGAAATAATTTATAGTCATATAATAAGATATTTAATCTAGATTGATTTACTTCATTAGTACCTTCGAAAGTAATATAAAGTCTATCACAAATGTTCTTTCCACTTTTGCAAGTGAAAACTCACATATAATCTTCTGACTTAAGTACACAAAAAAAAATATTTTAACATTTTGTATTTAGTTGTTCTAAGTCAAGTTCTTCTATAGTCTAATCTACAAAGGGTGTTTCAACTCTAATGTCATCAACTAATCTAGTTGGTCTAGTATACCCTTCTTGAACCAAAATCCACATGCGATAATCTAGTGATTACAGAAATGTAAACATGTGTGTTTTCCAAAAATTGAAAGGGATATTGTCAAATAACGGAGGTCTAGTGATCAAATACCCTTATGGTGTGTTTTGATTTCCAAAGTAACCATTCTCATTTTCAAAAAGTAGTCTAAACTTATGGTTTTGAAACAAAGTTCTGATACCACTTATTGATTATGTATAGGTTGTTAAACCTAAGCTATTGTCCCAAGGCTAACCTAGAGGGGGGTGAATTGTTAATTTAAAAACTCTCTTAAATTTTTAATAGAAATTTGATTTTAAAAAAACTCGTAGCAAGTTAATCTAAGTTTTAAAATAAAACTTTTCAACCATAGTAAATAACTTGCAAAAATAAAAATGTGAAAATTAAAAAACAAAAAGATTTATAGTGGTTTGGTCAAACATGACCTACATCCACTCCCTAAAGACTCCTTCTTCAGGTATTGCACTATTACCAAAGTGTCTCTCCTTGTGCCCCTACAGCAAGGAGGAGAAGCCTATACAAAACCTCTCTTCCACCAATCTCTAGTGTGATAGAGAACCGTTGTCCTTTCACATTCTCTAAGTGTCAGCAGAGAACTATCATTTGTTCACACTCTCTAAGTGTCGGTAGAGAACCGTCATCCTTTCACACCCTCCAAGTGTCGATAGAGAACTGTCATTCTTTCACACCCTCCAAGTGTATACAGATTACTGGATCTTCTTCAAAGATCTTCTCACGAGCAACTAGAAAGAAGAAATGAGAAGTAATCACCAAAATCATAAAGAGATCCTTGCCTTTGCGTAACCTTGTGAACCATTCACACTCCACTTGCAAGAAATCTTTCTCAAACAATCTCCCCCACTTTCTCCTTCACTTGCTCATGAAAAATCATGAAGACAAGATTATTTCATGTTAGTTTTAGTAGACCTTTTATACCAAAGGTACGAAAAACCATTCATAAAATTGATAGTTTCAATTTGAAGCGTACACGATCATATAGTATGATCATAAGTTCGCACATATAAACAGTTCAAAAATTGTTGCGTACAAACCTATTATGAATCAGTACTAAATGATTTTGTACATGATGATCGTCTTGTATGAACCAAGTTCGTCCGGGATGAACAGATAGAAATTTTTTCACTTTGATCGATATGAAGAGGGACCCAACAATTTTGTACCATGTATGGCATACCTACGATGATGACATCGTACGATATGATCAATTACAAAAAATTTCAATTTCGTTGGGATAAAAAGTAGAGATGAAAAGGGACCTCATAATTTTGTACTATAAAAAGCATGTACAAATTATGATCGTACAGTACGATCCATACTTAGAAAAAATCTTTTTGAATGAAAAGGGGCCCATCCATTTTATACTCTAGAAAGCATGTACAATTTGGGATCCTATAGTATGATTAATACTTAGAAAAATTTTCATCTTTCTATTTGTTTGACTGCTCGTTAGGGAAAATAACTGAACAAATTGTCCCGTATAAAGTTTATTCATAATGTAAGATCAGTTTTAAAGAATTGCATATCATAAAGTCTCCCTTGGTGTGTGTGTGCATAATTACTCAATTACAATCACACTCTCTCAGACTTAATAAGATGAAAAAAAAAATACATACCTCATTTATAATAAACCCTAAATTGATCTGATTTGAAGTCTTCAACAATATAGAGTATGATTTTCTTGAAATATTAGTACACACAAATAGCAAAATAATTCTTCCAAAATATGATTGGAAAAATAATAATCAAAGTAATAATATTTGGAATCATAAAAAAAACATACAAGTTACAAGAATATCAACAATCAAGAATTTATGTAGCAACTATCTCAACACCTATTTTGTCTTATCTTCATATTATACAGTTGCTTGTCTTTTTCTATATTGTAATCCACCTATTTTCCCTTTATTTGGTCTAAGAGAGGACATGGAGTAGGTTTCACCCTTTCTAGTATCAAAGTTTTTAGCCTTCTTCAGCTTATTAGAGTGGCCTTCTGATAAGTTCAATTTTTTGAACTTTGACACTCTATCCAGTAGATCCCAAAATGTGGTGACAGTGGTCATGTATAAGAATGTTTGCATCTTATCATCAATGATTCCTATTAATAGCAAGTTCTTCTTCCAATTGCTGCTCATATTTCATACTTAAATTATACCAATGAGTTATGTATTTTGTTAGTACTTCTTATAGCAGTGGTTCTTATCTAACTCATCCTTTTTCCTCTTATCTAAGGTTAGGTAAGTGATGGTTATCTTCCTTGTCGTGCTAGAAAACCTCTTCACAAACATTGCTTCTAACTTTGTGAACGTCTTCAAAAAGTCATTTGGCATTTCTGCATTCCATTCCAAAGCTGTCGTTGTAAACTGCTAATGAGCTATCGGAAGAGTAGGGCATCATTGCCTTCTGTATTCTTGCTTATTGCTTTGAATTGTGTCAAGTGTTGTCAAGGGTTCTTATTATTATTGAAGGTATTAAACTTTGGGATAGAGTACCCCTTTGGGTATTCAACTTGGTCATATTATGTGGGATATAGGCTACAGGCAACCGTTGCCTACCAATTCTTTTGCATGATCAATGACTATAATAGCCTTAGTCTTTTTAATTATTATTCCCTCTAGTTATGCAGCTGCCATAACCTTGAAGGTACTATCTATGTTGTGCGGGGCAAGATGGTAGTTAACATTATGAACTTCATGATCACCTTCAAGGGTGCCTCACACTCCAAAAACTGAGGTTCTTGTTGGTTTGGAGGATCACCAGGAAGTGTTGGCATAGGGCCCATGATAACAGTTCTCTACATTATCTACATCATTTTATCATTTGGGCTATCATCTCAGTCATCTTCTCATTCAACTAAGAGATTTTTTTATCCTTGGACCTCATTTACCATCTTATCTGCCTTCACATGTTTGTGAGCATGAACTTTTTAGCATTTATTTGATTCTCCTCAACTTCTTCTTATTCCCCTTCTAAGGAGTGGCCACCTTTACCTGTAATGGACCTAATCTCACATAGGCATTGATGTTTTTGCCTAGGTGGCAGCTACCAATCATCACCATTTTTACCAACATCAAAATATGCCTCATCATCAATATTGGTAGGCCTCACCATGTAGATCACTTCAACTTTCATGGTGTCCTCTTCATCTTCCTCCTCTTCTTGCACTCAGATCTTTGAGCTGTGATGCCATTAGTTTTTTTTATCTTGATTTGGCAAGAAGATTTCTTTGATCCATAGGATGTGGTCAAAGTTATCCACCACCTTAGATGGGGTTTGTGAGTGATGGGATCCCTTGGAGGATTCCCTATGGTTTCAACCTTCAGGACATGTGTCATCATTAACATTCTTTTGAACCCATTTCTAATATTTCTTATTGGTGGGGGCAGAGCTTTAGGAAGTTGTACTATATGTCATGCCCCGGTTTATTCTACTTTCCTTTTCATCTTCTATACAAGGTTCGACTTCCACATCTCTTTCCCATTTGATTGGAACCATTCGGTGGTATATCCCTAACTCGTGGTTCAAGTGTCACACCCCGATGTTCATTAGGCATGGTCGATTTTCTTTATTTTCTCTTTTCCATGATAATTGGTAGCTTTTCCCTCCTTTCCCTTACTAAAGGCAACAGTCGTGATTTCTTCTTCATTATCCCTTTATCTTTCATAGTCTTTAGGACCATATACACTCAAGCAAATTGGGTTTCAGGGCCCCTTTTTCTTCTAAGGAGAAGGGGCTTCAAGTTGTTGGTCCTATAATGACCTTTTAACTTTCCAATAGAGTTATTTCATTTCACCTACTTTAGGACCACAAACCCATTCTGGGTATGAATGGTTGCCTTTGGCTCATGTGCTAGCCGATTTGACAGGTGCATAGGAAATAATTGCAACTGAGCTTAGAGCTTAGCATTATTTTTACACTACAGCGACTTGTGAGCCTTCCTTCACATGAGGAGGCTTCTGTATCATGCTCTTTAGATGTAGATAACTTGGTTGGTAGAGTAGTGGCACTAATAAGTACCACATAAATTCTTCCTCCAACTACAACCCTCCTCAAAGCCAAGTCTTCTAGCTAAAATAGACCTACAAATACAGAATTCCTCATGAAAGGATTTTCAAGGGTAGTTGCTCATGATGCTGGTAAATATACGTGGCGTGCAACAGTTTCAGTAAAGCGGGGCCTCCTGGTAGACCCTTTAAAGTTCATGACACTCATAGGGATGGTAGTAGCCCTTATAGTACTTATAAGAAATTTAAGCCCACCAAACTGGATGGCATTTCTAGAGGATCTAATATTGATCTCAATATTCTCTAACTGAGGGATGTCTTCACATCCGAGCTGGATGGTAACTGATGTGTTCTATAAATTCATCTGCAAAAATAAAAGGCAAGGGTTAGTAATCAACATTTGATATATTACCCCATACTTTAAAAATGCAAAGACCATACATAATATAATAATATAAGAAAGGAATTAAAATAAATTTTAAACCCTACTTAATGAATTATTTTAATAAATTTATTGAGTGATCATTTTAGAATCTTTAAAATCTTAATTCATTTTAAGATATTTAGAATTTTTCCCATATTTATTTAGTTGCTATTATAGTGCTTAGGTGACTGCCCAAAGATGAAAAGAGAAACCAAGCTCTAGCGGAGTCACTAGAAATTTGTGGGCTCTAAAAATTTGTGCCCCGACCTCCCTTGCATTCCAAAGATTTTTAATGAATTAAGTTCTGGGGTAAATTTTTAGAAGGCTGAATAGGTTTGAAGATAAGATACAAGTAAGAGATTTTTCCCTCATTTTATGAGAACTTCAAATCTGAGTTTTAGTTTCCTATAGGCGCAAGCCCCTATAGTTAATTATCCCTCATATAATGAGAGAGAACTTTTGATTAAGGCTAGTCATCGATCAGATACATAGAGATATGTATCTAGCCTATAGTAGCAGCATGGATTTGTATTTAAAAATTTGATATTTAAAATTTAAAATTTCACTATATTACATTTAAAGCATATGGTGGCAGAATAGATTTTGTACGCGATCAAGATCTTATGGTTCTATTATCCAAACCATCGTGGTCCATAGTCTAATTAGTTAGAGGATGTATTGACCCAACCTGACAGAAGGATCCTTATTAGTATCCATAGGTTGCATCGTCCAGGGGTACCTCAAAGACCCAAGGTGAATATTTATTTAAGGGGACAAATTTGAATCTACCTTAGCTAACAGAGGGATTTATACCCTATTGATTATATCTTTTTTACTCACTGCTTAATGATTTAGTTTCACTAGGGAGATGGGCTCTAGCCATGATCGTAATTTAGTGGTGACATTTGGTGGCAAACCACTTAGTTTAAAGATCCCCAATAATAAGTGTTTAGCTGTAGTGCCATTTGGTGGCAAAATCATTGGTTAGAAGATATGTGTCATGCCCTTACTAGTAAACAACTATTTGAGAATGAATCCTAGTGATATTCTTGATCAGACATTAGCTTTTTTTGTGAGCTAAAGTGATATTAAAATTTGTTCACCTCAATAAATTATTGTGGAGGGTGGATGGGTTTTACTTTAAGCATTTGATAATTGCTTTTCAATTTTAACTATTTTAGGCTTTTGTGTTGTTTGGGATTTTGAGCTTTTTATGGGCATTTGAGTGGTATTTTAAGTATTTGTGAACCCCTCCGATTGAGAACTTCCTTCAACACATCTCTCATTGTGGTAACTTCAAATCACTTGTATCTCTATAGGAAATGGGGAGGCATTTTAAATTTTTGAAATTAACCCCTCCGATTGAGGTCTAAACTCAACACAGCCATTATTGAGATTTCAAATAATTTATATGTTCTTCGTTTGAACCATGTCATTTATGTTCGCTCGTTAACAGAAGATTGGGTTTAATTAGGTTTTTTGTCTTTAATAGTGAACATTTCCTTTAATAAACCTTGAAGGCCTAATATAAACTATAAAACAAAATATTTTGATCAATGTCACGACCATATATTTATTTAATGGCTTGAGGCGTATCGACTCCTATCTATTCACATAGGAAGAGTGAGCTTGGATTTAAATTTATTTCTAGACCCACGTAACATCCTCAGAAATCATGTATGTACTTTAACATGCTCATCGGGGCCCATGCAAATTTATATGGGTCATTTTTTTAATATTATTTGTTAAACCATGTCAACTATGTCTAATTGGTGATAAAGGATTGGGTTCATTACCGCTTTAGATTATTATCAATGAATTTTCCTGGTTATAGAATTTAAAGTCCTAATATGAATATATAAGATAAAATATTTTGGTCCACATCACGACCATACATTTATTTGATGATTTGAATCGTGTCAAGTCCTATAAACTCCTATAGAAGGATTGAGCTCAAACTTAGATTTTTTATATGACCCATGCAAATCTTTAAATGTCACATGTGTACTCATAACAAGCTCTTCGGAACTCATGCAAGTATTTAGGAGATATTTTTTAAATTATCTGTTGAACCTTATCTACTCTATCATATTATTGATGGAGGATCAGGTTTGTTGTCGACTTTATTCCTCTATTTAGTGAATTTTCTTAGTCATAGATATTGAAGGCCTAATATGAATATATTAAAATAAATATATTGGTCAATGTCGTGATTGTATATTTTTTTGTAGTTCAAGTCATGTCAACTCCTATTTACTCGTATAAAAGAATTAGGCTCAAACCTAAATTTATCATATAACTCAAGCAACATCTCTAGATGTTATGTTTATACCCATAACACCCTTGTCGAGGCCTATATGGTTGTATTATTGCGTATAGATTTTGTTGTGTTGGTGTACATATATATTGTAGTGCATGTGTGTGGGTATTTTAAAATATTATATGTTGATCAGTTGTGTAGGCAACTATCATTTGAATGCACCATTCTACTTAGAAGCTCACACACGCCTTTTCTCTGCTTGTAGGGATGTTGTAGATTTGATGGGTGTAGAATTGAAGCTAATAAACACATTTTATCTACTTGTATAGTATTATAGATCCGGTGGAGAGATGTAGCAGCTTGTGGACTCCTTATGTATGCTTGTATGAGTGTTGCAGATTCAATGGCAAGGTGTTATGTTGTAGGTTGAGTTTTATTCGCTTCTATGGGCAGGTAGGTTGTCGTGCACTAACAAAACTCCTACTACATATTTGTAAATTCTCGTATATGTCCTATTCTATGCATAATGAGTTTCTTATAGCAACTAGTAGGCATTTGCACTTGATGTAGTCACTTTGCATTTTTCTTGTGGACAACACATTGGATGTATGATGGGTCTTCTATAGCAACTCATAGGATCTTACATATACTACATATCTTCCATATTTGTTTGCAATGGATCATAATATTTTCTTGATTATCATTCATCATTAACTATGAGGGTGAATCGATGTCTACTGCATATTGTTTGTCATCACCAGTAAGTAGATTATATTATGAATGGCAAGTTTTCTACATTTATCTGTAGATATCCAACACAATATAGATTTTTGTTTTTGCTTGCAAATGAAACCATACATGAATATCCATTTGCATAGGATGTGCTCATCCGTAATTTGTCATTAATAACTGGTTGAGCTACATTTATCGTCAACACCTTCATCCATATCAACTAATGAATCATCACATTCATTGCATGTAAATTGTCATAGTTTGCAGGTGCTGATATATATTAATGTCCTTTAATATTAACTGGAATAGGATGTATCATATGTGTATATGTATTCATGGGTCCATGCTAGAAGCATGTCTATCATTACTGCTTACATACAAAATGCATCATTCATCATTATTTACAAGAATATGTTATGTGTTTGTTTATAAATTGGCTGGCATAGATGGAAAGGAAATTAAATTCGTCATAGTTCCTTTACTTTATTTATGTTAATGTCACACTTATTTCACATGACCCATTGACAAGTTACCATATCCATTATATGCCTTTTTTCACCACCATCCAGATGACTATTCATGCATAATGTCATTTGTCGGTTTATGATCTGAGTGATAATGTTAACATTGTTACTAATTGGAATTTGCATTTATGGCTTCCATGAATAAGATGTATTTAGTCGTATTTAAAATTTTTAGTCAAATAGAAGCTTCATATTATTCGATTGATGTTCATTTGAATCTCTTAGATTATTGATTAACATCTTTTGTTCCCAATTTAATTATGCATTGGAAAGGCCCACATCATCATTTAGCATTCATAATTTAGAGTGATCATTCATTTATTAATTTCAAATCCAATTCCTTGTTGTTTGTTTGAGTTCAGATCTTCTGCATTTTATTCAAGTCCCTATTATTCATTTAATGTTCAAATAAAGTTCAAGTTCATGTCCCTTATTAAGTCCAAATTTCAGTAGTCTCTAGGTGTATCCCTTGTTTAAGAGAAATCTGATAGTCATAGGCTT
This sequence comes from Dendrobium nobile, assembly GCA_022539455.1. NCBI lineage: Eukaryota > Viridiplantae > Streptophyta > Magnoliopsida > Asparagales > Orchidaceae > Dendrobium > Dendrobium nobile. The sequence continues at coordinate 6,852,800 of CM039731.1, forward strand.
GTTGAGGATCGTGAATAGGTTGTTAGACCTAACCTATTATCTCTGTTGACCTCATTTTTGTATGAGGTCTTTAATCAGATCCCAAACCCAAACCAGATTCAAGTCAATGCAAACCCAATCAATTCTAGACTCAAATCTCAGGTCCTAAGGCATTGCCATAAAGGCCTTTTCTAGCACATCTTTGGATACTTCAAAACCCAGTCAAATTGACTCAGATTTAGGCTCTGTCAGTTTCATACTGATGGGGAATGTCTCTACTGTCAACCCTCCAAATTTGAGCTCATTCTGAGACCTCTAGCCCTAGGAAATAAATTAAATTCCAAAGGTTATAAAACCTTCAAATATTTACAGCCTATGCCACTAGACCTTTCATCCAGTGGATCTTGACCCTGGAGTTTTCTCGAAAGCTTCCAACCACTTCCAGACCATTAATCCTGATATGTTGATCAATAAACTACATTTTTCTGGACTCATTTCAGCCCCCAGTGGTCATGAGCCCAAAATGACCAAAATACCTCTAAGAGGGCTCAAATAGTGATTTCAATCCAAATGACCTCCAAATCAAATGCAACCACTTCCAGCAAATTTCAAATGTCAAACCAAACCTATTGAACCCATTCCTAGCCCCTGAGTCAACCTGATTGACCAAGTCAACAGGGTTGACCCAAGAAGACCCTTAAGGGTTCAAATAGGGTTTTTGACCAAATTGACCTCCCCAAGCCCTGGGACCACATACAATAGACTCAGAATGATGTTCTGAATCTGTTGAATCTATTTTCAGCCCCTGAACCCAACTGGTTGACAAAGTCAACCAGTTTTGGCCTAAAAGCCCATTAAGGGCCCATTAAGCCCTTTTTACTCTAATAGCCCTTTAAAATCCCAAAATCACCTCTATCACATTCTAAATATCTACTCAAACCTGTCGAGCCTGATCCCAGACCCTGGGTCAACCTGGCTGACCCAGTCAACCTAGTTGACCTAATTACCCCTCAAGGCTCTTAATGAGTCATTTCAACCCATTTGATCTACCTGACTCATTCAAGCTCTCAAATTTATACCAAAACCTATGTCCAATCTATGCAAATTATTTGGAGCCAAATCATATTAAGTTGGACTTAGTCAAACTTCAATACTAGGCCAAAATTCCTGATCCCATTTGAATCCTACTATATTACCTCATGCATGTCAACCTAAATGACCCTACACCACACCTGGACTTCAAATCAGTAGTCCACCCTGGACTTCGACTGGTCACCAGTCAAACTAAGGTTTGGAATGAGTCAAACCTAGTCAAACCTCTCCATCCAACCTCTTTCTTCCAAATCGAACCCAACCAGGCCCGTCCAGCTATTGGGAGGGACTCCACAGTCTTCTTTAATGCCAGCTCAGCAACCATTGACTCCTGTTGACTGGTCAAATGGCCAATTGAAGCTAAATGGGCTTTAACGGTCAACCCAATCCATCAAGCCATACCCGACCCAAATAGACCCTTGCAGCTCATGGGAGTGATTCCTAAAGTATCTCTGGACTCGACCCTACCCAAATCAGGCCCTGGCATACTCCCTAGTTCGTCCAAGAGTTTAAATGAGCTCTAAATGGTCAACCCGTGCAACTCAAACTCCCATGCATGAGTCAGGCCCATCCAGTTCCCTCATTCAACTCCAGAAGCTTCCTGGAGCTTGGCCCGACCTCCCCCAGCCTTTGGCCTACTCCACACCCGAGCCTAGCACTCTAGTGGTCCCCCACGTTTGAAAGGGACTCCATGTCTCTTTCACCTGAAACCAGCCACCTTCTCTGCTCCCTAACCGTTTGGGAGAGGTGTCCAGCATCAAAACATTTCCTCTGATGCATCCCAGCCATTCTTTTTGATCTCCAAACGTTTGAATAGGGCAAGACCTCTCAAGTGGCTCACATTCTAATCTCTCCATTCTCTCTCTACACTCAAGCTCTCCAGGGGAGATCTCTTTTCGTTTTGGCTCTCCTAGGTCTCTTCTACTATCCCCCACCCAAAACCCGGCAGTTGGAGGCGGCCGGTGGCAAGAATCTGGCCAAACCGAGCCTAAAGACCATCCCAGGCCTGTAGCTCAAGATCCAGACCTCCTCAGCCCTTGGAGTCTTCTAGAGAAATAATCTGGGACAATCAAGGAGTTCAACGAGCTCTCAAACATCAAAATCCAACCATTCTATTAAGGTAAAGAGCTAACCCTAGCTAAATATACTTAGGCTCAAATAGCTTTTGATAAAGTGCTTATTTAAACATAAAATCACTTTCCCATTGTTCTATCCTATCATAAGAAGCTATATTTAAAATTTCATACGTTTTCGTTCTCCATTTGAAAGAACCAGCCATTCTTCATCTTCTAGGGTCTAAAACGTGCACTGCATGCCTTGTACATTTTATGGACCGTTGATCTCGCGATCAATGGTCCCGATCGCCTCTTTCAACGGGTTGATCAGACCATGAAATCAGATTTGTTGAATAGATCTGTGTCCGGCGCGATCTGAGCCCTCTATCCTAAACCATGGCATTTGATACGAACCGTCCGATCATTCATCATCGAATTCGACCACGGGCTTAATGTATACCATTAGATCCGCGGTTTGTAGATCCGAACGGCCTGCAAATTCCGCTGAGCTGGATAAGTGAAACCGCGTGGGCCCACTTGACCGCCGCCGCGTTTTGCTGGACGAACCCGAAAATGCCATGTGGCCTCCGCCGGTGCCGTCGTTTCCTAATAATTAAGATAATTGATTTTAAAGCCATTTAAATCATAATAACTTTAAAAAATTACAATAAATAAAATATAAATCCAAAAAAGGAATGCAATATATCAATCTATTCATATTTTTGTCTACTTTATTTTAAAAATAAAATAAAAGTCTGTTTATTATTATTTTATTAATAATTTTAGAAATACATAAAATCATATTTTATTTTTAATTAATTATATATATATTATTTTTACCTAATATTTGGCATGAGTTATTTCAAGCATGTTCCTGATCTCCAGTATTTTCCTTAAATTTGTTTGGATTATATTTTAATAGTTATTAAATTTCAAAGTTCAAGGGTGATTACATAATATATATATGTATTTTGAAACTAAACTATAATCAAAATTAAATTCATTTGCATGCATTCAAATACTCTTTGAAACCTTAAACAGAGCTTTATCATGATCAAATAGATTTAATGGGGAATGTTCAATGGTTTGGAAAAGCACACATCATCATCATTGGCACTTGATTGAATTTTCAAGTAATAGGGTTGTTACTTAATCCTAATGCCTGGAAATTCATCAATTCATTATTTCTTTCCTTAAATAGTGCACTATGTTCATGATTGTTGTGGTGTGATTGTTTATTTAATGTCAAAAGGTTAGAAGAACATTGATTGCTATCCTATAATCTAGTGACACTAGGGACAACAATTAAGGACCCGGTTTTAGCTAACTTAGTCAAATCTAGGATAAACTACATATATCCCTTTTGGGATGAAATTTAAACTTAGAAAACTAGTGTCATATACCCAACGATCCAATACACTTTGATTTGACATTAATTGACCTTATAACAACTAGTAGATTAAGGATCTTTGTCTTTTATTTTGATAAATTCAAATAAATCAAATAAAACTCATAAAAATCTATAATCAGTTTCAATCAATTCTAATCAATCATAAAACAAAGTTACAATGATTCAAAATCAAAACTCAAAGTCTAAGCATCATTAAACCTAAATCAACTCTTAATTATCCCTAAGCCTTCCAGAAAATACAATAAATCAAAATTAAATCCCAAAAATCCAAATAATACCTCTAACTGACCATATTTCAATCCTTAACCAATGAAAATTAAAATCAAATCAATTGGACAGCAATTTAAACCTTAATTTAATTTTAAAGAAAATTTAATATTTAATTGATTTAATTAATTAATAATAATGAAAAAATTCCAATAAAATCCCAAACACTTGGAAATCCCTCCTTAGGTCATCCCTGACCTTTGGAGCGGATTTCAAGAGGTTTGGAATCCATTTGGAGCAAATCCTTAAAAAAGGCCTTAATTAAACAATTTCCAAAATTCATTAAATACCTCAAACTTTGAAAAATCATAACTAGTTCAAGAAAAATCCAAATTGACCAAACTCAGTTGCATTCAACTCATAATAAGGCATAATATTTATTAAAAATATAAAAATTCCAAAATATCATTAAATTTAAAAAGTCAAACAAAATGGTCAATTGTAGGTCAAAACTAGTTCAAAACTTCAAACCTTCATAATTAAATCCAAAAAAATCCAATGTCAGCAAACTTACCTTCTAACTGATCGTCTTAAGGTCTAATATTTTAATAAAATACTAACTTTCTAGAATTTAACCTTAAATAAAAAGTCAATTTTTGACCCCTTAATTAAATGATTAAAATATTCCAATAATTCCTAAAAATTCAAAATTACTCTAAAACTCCAGAATTTGTCTAACCAACTCCTAAAATCAGTAATCTGACACTTTCAGATAAAATTCATTAATTTTTTATTTCCTAACTAACTTAAGCCACTTAATTATACCGGGTACCACTGGGTAACCCAGGCCTACGAGGCTATTAGCTTAGCCCTAAGAAAGGTGAAATAAACTTCATGGCCTCGGTGTGAAACAAAGGTGGGATCCAACCAACATTAAAAATCAAATCTCTTTAAATCAAATTTCAAGTTCATAATAAATCAATAAACCTCCAATTCTTAATATTTCTGAATCTTATTAACTAAAATCTATTAATTATTCAATTAAATTTTATATTCTTTTAATCTAAATTAATTAGATAATTTGGTCGACTAAGAATTATCTTAATCAATCAAATTTAATAATTGATTTAGATTAAACGAATTCGGGTCTTCTACACCTAAAGTTTGATTCCTTCTGGAGGACTTTAGGCGTTTTGATTTTTAAAGATCCTTAAAACATTTAAATAATAAAAAGATCTCCTATGGATTGTGCTCGACTCCTTTTAGAAAGGCACTAATCCATTTGGATTTGGAGATCTTCAAACAAAAATAATAAACTACCGTCCTTATACGGCGTGCTAGATTCCTTCGGGAGGGCACGTCGTATTACATTCATAAGGTCCCTTTCTCTCTCCTTAATAAATTTTGGGGACTCTCGAAATGAATACCTACCTTCTGTCTAAGGCAAGTATTTATTTTGGAAGTCCCAGGATTTATAAATTAATAATTTCCTGCACTTAGAGAATTATCAATCTATAAATTCTTTATAATCTAAATTAACAAACTTTAACATTTAAAATTGGAATAATTTAAAAAATTCATTAATGCATCTTATTTAAACTTTAATCAAACTCCCTCGGCCTATAATAAATCAATTTTAATAATACATGCAATTCAAACAAATAAACCCATTAGAACCTATCCAAGTTACATGACCTCTTTCACACACTTAGATGCTTACTAGGACAACCAACTTTAGCCTAGGCTTGGCCGGTGGTTTGTTGTGGTTTGTTTGCGGGTGTCTTGCCTAGAGGGCACCTATGTATGATTGCTTACTTTTCTGTACTGCATAAGCATGCATATCTACTTTTCTGTCTGTACACAAGAGAGCAGAGTGAATAAAGTGAGGGCCGTGTACTTTACTTTTTCTGTCTTTACTTTCCTGCATTTATAACTGTACACAATGCACTCATAATATGTATCATTATACAACTGCTTTATTTTCTGCTCTTTATATTACTGCAATAGTAGAATGTTCTTAGGTTCTGATGTACTGAGATAAAGATGTAAAACTTTTTATTTCCTAGATTTGTTGTATATAGATTGAGTCTGTACAGCGTCTGGAGTCTGTAAAAGAATTAAAAATAACTTCTTATAAATATACTAATGGGGCTCCAAAAAGTAATGTCCTCCCTTAAAAGGACATTCCTTTTTGGAATTCCATAGAAGACCCGGAGCCTAAAGACCATAAGCAGTTATATTTAATTATACCTTTCTCGTAGGCCTAGAATCCAGGTTTGTTGTCGGTGGGGCCTGGCCACCATTACTTTCCTGCAGATCCTGGGATGTACTTTGTCAAATTTATATCAATAAAATCAACTCTTTTTATTTACAATTGTTTCATGCATCATTAGCATACGAGTAGATTTTTTGTTTTTGTAAGCATGTTGTCCTGCATTTAGTTTAGATTCTTTAATAATTCCTTGATTCCTAGGATAGAGCTATCTTAAAATCTTGCATCATTAGCGAATTATTGTGATTAGGACTGTTAGTTGGCAGCCCACTCTAGGCAGGTGGTAAGTCTAGATTGTATACACTTCTCTCTGCACTTTCTCCTTCTTCAAATCAATTCTAAATCCTTCTAAAGTCAAATAACAATTCTATAATCTAAAGCCTGATCGTGAAAGTTTAATTATGCCCAAATATTTAATTAAATACATATATAATTTTGAAAACTATTTATTCTTCATTTACATTGAGAGTGTTCTCTTAGGAGATGTAATTAATTACAGGGGCTTACCCCTGTAGGGAGTCTAGACCCCAGAATAATCTAAACCCTGCCAAAGTTCTTTTTTATGGTGGGGGAAAGATCTGTAGAAGTATATTAGGCTTTATTCACGTTTAGGAGTTATTTCTATAATTAGGAAATAGATGGATAGTTGATTTGTTTTTATTAACAAATTAGATATCTTCTATATTTAATTATAGAAATAAACTTACCATTAATCTAATCAAGTCGATTAGAGAATATACTCGTCATCCCTTCAGGATGATTTAAACATTCTCTATACTACACCTGATTAGGAGAATGGATTGTACTGCTTCTCCCCTTAAAATTAATAGGAGGATATTAGTCTGTCCTTTGGGGCAGTATAATACTTGACTATGTAGATTTAATCAGGAGAAATATATCCTGAATATAAATAAAGTGAATCGTGTGAGAAAATAAAGATCTTATTTTTTAAAAGAAAACCCTACTTTATATATACTTTTTTTTAGATCCATTCCTTATAATCAAGAAATAGATAGGTATATGATTTACTTTCATGAGTAAATCAAATATCGTCTGTATATCTGATTTTAGGAAGGAATCGACAATTCACTAATCTAATTAGGTAAGCAGGGAAGATACTGATCGTCCTTTTGGGTGATTTGTATACTCCCTACGTCATATCAGATTAGGAAAGCGAATTATCTATTCGCTTTCTTTAGAATCAACAGAAGGATGTCAGTCTGTCTTTCGAGGCGGTCTGACATCCGACTATATGGATTCAATCGAAAGAGAATATTCAAAATATAAATAAAGCAAACTATTTTCCATATCTAAATAAGATATATTTTATTTCAAAAATTACTTTAAAAATCTATCTCTCTCTCTTTTTCTTTCTCTATTTAAATAATATAGATTTATTTTATCCTATAGATTTTATATATTATATTATATTAATTAATTATTTATACAAAGAATATTTTTAAATAAAAAATAATAAAATAAAGTTTTAAGAGATTTTATTTTCTCACAGTCTCGAGGCTAACCAAGAGGGCGGGTGAATTCGTAATTAAAAAATTCTACTTCTAGTATTGGATTTTTAGAAAACCCTTTTAATTATTAATGCAAGTTAAATTTCAATTTTAAAAATAAACTTTTCAACTAGAGTAAATAACTTGCAGTTAAATTAAATACGAAAGAAAAATAAGAAAGAACACACCAGATTTATAGTGGTTCGGTCAAACATTAACCTACATTCACTCCCTAGAGGCACCCTCCGAGTATTACACTAATACCAAAGTGACTCTCCTTTTGCCCCCACAACAAGGCAGAGAAGCCTTTACAAAATCACTTTCACCTTCCCCGGTGCGACGGAGGAGCCGGGTCCTTTGACACTAAAGTGATCTTTTTCTTCCCTAGACTTCCCTCAAGATGACCCTTAAATCCGATGGTAAGGTGCAAGTTCGTCGGAGAAACCATGTGAATATCCCCTCCACACTCCCTTGAAATCCACTCCAAGGATTTTCTCCCTTTTAAACTCCACCCTTTCCTCTCCCTCCCTTTAAAGTTCTCTCTTCTAGTTTTCTCCAAAAAAATAAAGATACATTGGTTGTCAAAGATACACTTCATTGTCCTTTTACACTCTCCAAGTGTCGGCAGAGAACCTGACCGATGTTGTTGAAATTCACTTGAGAGCCTTCGGAGGAGATGGACAGAAACTTGAAGGAAACATGCTTTGAGTAACCTTGTGAATCCCTCACCACCCCCTCACTTAATCTCTCACTCTTCAATCACACAATCTCTCCCAAACACTCACACTCAATGATCCCTCTCAAGAGAAAATAACAACAAAGGCACTTGTAAAAGTTTCTAGGACTCCTTATATAGAAAGGACAAAAAAAAACTGTCCAAAAACTGAAGATTTCAAGTTCTGAGCGCTCACGATCGTTCCATATGAACCTATGTTAATACGGATGAACAGTGTAAAAATTGTCTCGTACGAACTATATGTGAATCAGTTTGAACTCATTTTTGTCCGATATGAATATAACAATTTCAAAGTTTGTCTCTACGAATCGTTAGGACGAAATGAACAAAAACATAACAGAGGACATCGTCCAGGGATAAAGGGGTCAATTCATCTGGACGAACAGTTCAATGTGAAAATCCAGAGAATATTGTCCAGGGACGAACAGGATAATTTGTCTGGACAAACTGTTCAAAGTGTAGTTCCAGAGGATATCATCCAGCGACGAACAAGATAATACGTCTGGATGATTAGGACTTAGAAAAATTTTTCACTCCCTTTGTTCATTTCATTGCTCTTCAAGGAGTATAACTGATCTGATTGTCCCGTATGAACAAGTATTGTACAGTACGATCAGTTAAAAATGTGAATTATAAAAACTCTCCCCAGTGGGTGTGTGCGTGCTCAGTTACTCAATTACAATCACACTCTCTCAGACTTAATAAATTGAAAAAAATAGACTTCAATTTATAAAACACGCTAAGCTAAACTTGATTTAAAGTCTTAAATAATTTGGAGTATGATTTTCCTGAAATATAAGTACACACAAGAGCAAAAACAATTCTTCCAAAATATGTTAAGAGAAATAATAATCAAAATAATAATATTTGGAATCATAAAAAACATACAAGTTGAAAGAATATTAAACAGGAAAAACTAAGTAGCAACTATTCTCAACAATCTCCCCATTTTTGATGATGGCAAAATAATTATTCTTTGAATAAAATTAAATACTCTAAATTTCTTCTTAACTCCCCCTAAATGAATAAACAAGTGAGTATAAGGGAATTTCTACTAAGAAATTTTTTTTTATATATAAGTTTTAAAAACACAAAGTAAGAAATACAAAAACAAACTACAAGGCAACACATCAAACATAGCAAACAAAAACACAAAGTAAGAAACACAAAAAAAAACTATAAGGCAACACATCAAACATAGCAAACAAACAATATTTCTCCCCCCTTTTTAACAACAGCAAAAAGTGAAGAAGAAAAATAATAGAAGTGTAAGAAGTCATATGAAAAACCTTTGATATTTGATCATGAAAGAGATTGATTTATAATTGCAATAACAAGATTAATGTTCATTAGATAAAATAAAGATTCAAAATATTTAAATTAAAATATAACATAGATAAGATAAAAATATCAAGGTCATGAAATATACTAGATAATTAGATAAGGAGAATTATTGCAAAAGTGATGAAATAAAGATTAATTTAAGTCAATTTTCAATACAAAATATAATTGAACAGTAGATTGATTTGAAATTGAAGATAAAAAGATAGAGGAAAGATTAATTGGCCACATCGCGCATCTTTTTTAAAATATTTGTGGCACACTTTGTGCATCTTTTTGTATTTGGGCTAATTTTGTGTCTATTTTCAATTTGCAAACCATTGCGCATTCTTTTGATTTTTGTACACTTGTACATCTCCATTTTTTTAAATTAATCTTTCCAAAATCAATAATCTAAAAATTCAAACTTCTCTAAGTAAAAAGATAATTATATTAAAAAAGAGAATATAAAAGAATAAAAAGACATCAAACTTGCAATAATAAAATTAAAATTTTGTATGCCTAAAAAAGAACATGTGATTGATAGCCTTAATTATTCAAGTTATAAATTAACTTGATTTTTTGAAAAATTAGATTTCCTAATGAAATTAATTTATATTGCAAATCATATTATCACTTTTTATATCAATTAAGTCAGGATAATCATATAGTCAATTAAACATTTCAAACACAGAACAAAAATAATTAAACATTCAAAAAATCTAAAGCAATACAAGTACAGAAAAATATTAAACAAAACATAAGTACATAAACTATAAAAAATCATCACATCACATCCCAAATGTCTCACAAAAAGATTCGTTCTTAACATTGAAAAACACGTAGTTCGTACATACGAACTTTGGGTTTTGTACGTACAATCAGTTATAAAAATTGAATCTGCCAGTATAACCATCAACATGTGTATAGACGAAGTAATATAAATCGTCTAGGATGATCAAGAGATCGTACAATATGATATGTATTGGAAAATCTAAACTATATGCAATCAGTCCAATCTAACTATCGACATGCTACAAAATTTATATAATACAAAATTAATTTCGTACAGTATGAACATAATACTTAGAAAAATTTGCACGATCAATCAAAAACATAAAATCTAATGTGAAAACATTTCAAAACTACACAAAATACATAAAACAAAAATAGAAAGAAAATAAACAAAATAAACATAAACAAAAATACAACAAACAAAAACATGCACACAAAAATAAATAAACATAGAAACAAGGGTTTAAACATCATTTTGCTCCTGACCTGATAATTCAGAAGCTAGATCTGCCTAGGAGATTTTTTGCTTTCTATTATTTGACCTTTTTACAATCTGCTTAGCTTTACCCTTTTCTTTAAGAGGAAGAGTTCTCAAATTTAGGCATTGACTTTTTAGATGTTCAGATTTCCTACATCCAAAGAAAATAATATTCGGAGAAATCTAAACATTCTTACCATTTTTACCTTTATTGCACTTTTGTTGATGCTTATGTTTGTGCTTTAGTGGACTTTTTAATTTGCTTGTTAAGTCATCGCTTTCCTCACCAACTAAGCCATTTTTCTCCATGTCTTCTGCTTTTATCACTATTGCTTCACCTGCATTCAAAAGTCTTTGACCCAAACATTGCTCATAGGCAATGATTGAGCCAATCAAATTATCAATAGAATATTCATTCAAATTTTTTTATTCGTAAATAGCAATAACTTTGGCATCAAACTTGTCAAGTAAACAACATAGAATTTTATTAACTATTTCAAAGTTTGAAAATTCTTTACCTAAAGCATGCAATGATGTCACAATTTGAATAAACCTAGTATACATGTCTAAAATTATCTCATAAGGTTTCATGCTAAAGTGTTCATAGTCATGCATAAAAATATTCAACTTAGATTGCTTGACTTTACTAGTACCTTCATATATAATTCATAAACTTTCTCAAATTTTCTTGCCAGAAGTACATGTAGAGATTCTCATATAATCTTCTAAATTTAAAGCACATAACAAACAATTCATACAATTAGCATTTAATTCAGCATAAAGTTGTTCTACTCTACTCCATTCAAAAAAAGGGGTCTCAGTTTTGATTCCATCTATAATATGTGACAGTATAAAATAACCACCTTCAATCATATTCCACATTCGATAATCTATTGATTGCAAGAAAGTAGACATTTGAATTTTCCAAAAATCAAAAGAAATATTTTCAAATAAAGGTTGTCTAATGATCGAATATCCTTCTAAAGTTTTACGATTTCTAAAAGTAGCCATATTCATTTTTCAAAAAGTAGTCTAAACTTATGATTTTAAAATAAGGCTCTGATACCACTTGTTAAGGATCGTGAATATGTTGTTATACCTAAGCTATTGTCCCGAGGCTAACCAAGAGGGGGGTGAATTAGAAATTTAAAAATTCTACTTCTACTCTTGGATTTTTAGAAAACCCTTTTAATTATTAATACAAGTTAAATTTAAAGTTTAAAAATAAATTTTTCAACCAGAGTAAAGAACTTGAAGTTAAATTAAATGCGAAAGAAAAATAAGAAAAAACACACCAGATTTATAGTGGTTCGGTCAAACCTTCACCTACATCCACTCCCTAGAGGCACCCTCCGAGTATTGCACTAATAACATAATGACTCTCCTTTTGCCCCCACAGCAAGGCGGAGAAGCCTTTACAAAATCACTGTCACCTTCCCCGGTGCTGCGGAGGAGCCGGGTCCTTTGACACCAAAGAGATATTCTTCTTTCCAAAACTTCCCTCAAGATGACCCTTGAATTTGATGGTACTGAGGTGTAAGTTCGCAGGAGCAACCGTGTGAATATCCCCCCCACACTCCCTTAAAATCTCCTCCAAGGACTTTCTCCCTCTCAAACTCCACCCTTTTCTCTCTTCCTTTCAAGTTCTCTCTTCTAATTTTCTCTAAAACAATGAAGATACAATAGTTGCAAAAGATACACTTTTTCATCCTTTCACACTCTTCAAGTGTTGGCAGAGAACCGGACCGATATTATTGAACTTCATTTGAGAGCCTTCAGAGGAGATGGATAGAGACTTGAAGGAAACAAAGAGATCCTCGCTTTAAGTAACCTTGTGAATCTCTCACAACCCCCTCACTTAATCTCTTACTCTTCACTCACACAATCTCTCCCAAACACTCACACTCAATGATCCCTCTCAAGAGAAAACAACAACAAAGGCTCTTGTAATAGTTTTTAGGACTCCTTATATAGAAAGGATAAGAAAAAACCATCCAAAAACTGAAGATTTCAAGTTTTGAGCGCTCATTATTGTCCCATATGAACCTATGTTAGCACAGATGAACAGTGTAATAATTGTCCCGTACGAACTATATGTGAATCAATACGAACTCATTTTCGTCCGGTACGAACAGAACAATTTCAAAGTTCATCTGTACGAATCGTTAGACAAAATGAACAAAAACATAACAGAGGACATCGTCTAGGGACGAAGGGGTCGATTCGTCTGGACGAACAGCTCAAAGTAAAAATCCAAAGGATATTTTCCAGGGATGAACAAGATAATTCATATGGACGAACTGTTCAAAGTGAAATTCCAGAAGATATCATCTAGGGACAAATAGGACAATTTGTCTGGACGATTAGGACTTAGAAAAATTTTTCACTCCCTCTGTTCATTTCATTGCTCTTCAAGGAGTATAACTGACTTGATCGTTCAGTATGAACAAGTATCGTACAGTATGATCAGTTAAAAATATGAATTATAAAAACTCTTCCCCGATGTGTGTGTTTGTGCTCAGTTACTTAATTACAATCACACTCTCTCAGACTTAATAAATTGAAAAATACATACTTCAATTTACAAAACATGCTAAGCTAAACATGATTTGAAGTCTTCAACAATCGGGAGTGTGATTTTCCTGAAATATTAGTATACACAAGAGCAAAAACAATTCTTCCAAAATATATTAGAAGAAATAATAATCAAAGCAATAGTATTTGGAATCATTAAAAATATATAAGTTGCAAGAATATTAAACAGGAAAAACTAAGTAGCAACTATTCTCAACAAGGCTTCCCCTCCATGCTACTTGAGCACTTCAAGTAGGTGTCGCGCGACACTACAGCCACATATCTTCAATCCACATCACACTACGAGAGCGCTTAATCATCTCCAAATTACCTATTTGAAAACACGCAATTTTCTTTCCCCCACCACTCTATGAAACTTCTTAAGGGTACTTAAAGTGTCCCCTCCACACTACGAGAGTGTATACAGGGCCTAACAGCGTCGTCGTAAGTGACACACCGAACTCCCTCCTATCGTTCTATAACAGTGCGTGTTAAGAGAGTTGCTATTTGCATGTTTTACATTCTTGCAACCTGTATTATTTTGATGATTACAAATATTATTGTTTTATGTATAGATATCTCCTAACATTTTTTTTGGAAGATTTGTTTTAGCTCTTGTCTGTACTAACACTGTTGAGTCTAGTAATTAGGTTGTTAAGCCTAAGTGAATGTCCCAAGGCTACCAAGAGGAGGGTGAATTGGTAGTTTTAAAAAACAAAGTTAAAATTTAAGACCCCTTTTTAAAAATTATTGAACCGAAATAAAATCTCTTTTAAATTTTGTAGAAGAAGGTTTTTCAACCACAGAGTTTTTAAAACTGAAATAGAAAGTGCGGAAACGTAAAAACAGTAAAGTAAATGACACCAGATTTATAGTGGTTCGGTCTATAACCAGACCTACATCCACTCCCCAGAGGCACCCTCTGAGTATTGCACTAATACCAATAGTGACTCTCCTTTTGCACCCACAGTAAGGCGGAGAAGCCTTTACAACACACTCTTTTCACCACTCCCCGGTGCGGCAGAGAACCGTCCGTCCTTTTACACAATACCCAGTGTTGGCAGAGAACCCTTCGTCCTTTAACACTCTCCTAGTGTGGGCAGAGAACCCTTCGTCCTTTCACACTCTCCTAGTGTTGGCAGAGAACCCTTCGTCCTTTCACACTCTCCTAGTGTGGGCAGAGAACCCTTCGGCTGTTCACACTCTCCAAGTGTCGGCAGAGAACCGGATCTCCTTGACAGATCTTCTCACAAGAATCTAGAAGGAAGAAAGAAAAGAGTGAAGTAATCCCAATTCACAAGTAGAGACTCTTACCTTTAAAATCCAAGTGAAGCCTTCTCGCTTCAGTGGTAGGAATCCTCCCTTGAATGCTCTCTTCAACTCTCTCCTTGGCTATTCTCTTAAGAGGCATGAAGATCAAATGACAAAAAGATTGGGTGGCAGTCTAATTTGGACTATTTATTTAAAAGACAAGAAAAACCGCCCAAAAACTGCAAGTATTCAATTCTGTACGCAGTGGATCGTCCTGTACGATTGTGGATCGTCCTGGACGATTTTACTTAAACGATCTGAAACGACCCTATTTGAATATGTGTACGAAATGTCTTCGTACAGCTGATCGCCCTGTACGAACTAGGTTCATCCAGTACGAACGGTTATTACAAGGTCGATTCTAGAAACTGCTGAAAACTGTCCTAAGTCGGTTAATCGTTTGGACGAAAATTGATTCGTCTGGACAAAGTTTTTACAGAGGACTGATCGTCCTTTACGATAAATTATTTCGTCTGGACAAAAAATTTCTCGAGGACTGATCGTCCTGGACGATAATTTATTTCCGTTTGGACGAAAATTTTCCAGAGACCCAATTGTCCTGGATGATAATTAATTTCGTCTGGACGAAAATTTAACAGAGAACCTATCGTCCTGGACGATAATTTATTTCGTCTGGACGAAAATTTTCCAGAGAGCCAATCGTACTGGACGATAATTTATTTCGTCCTGGACGAATAGGACTTAGAAAAAATTTTCAAGCATGTTCCTATTCGTTCCATATGCTCTATAGGAGATAACTGTCTGATCGTCCAGTACGAACTGAAGATCGTCCTGTACGATCAGTATAAATTCTACATGATCTCCTTATGTGTGAATGTTTTTATTTTTCTCAACATACAATCACTCCCTTTCAATTTGATTTCTAAGAAAAGTGCAAGCTTCAAATTTTACAAAGTATCTCATGCTGAATTTAATTTAAAGTCTTCGTAGTCTGGAGTTCGTTTTTCCTGAAATGTCAGTACACACAAGAGCAAATATAATTCTTCCAAAATTGTTAGGAGATAACTACACATTTGAACAATAATATTTGAAATCATCAAAACTTTATAAGTTGCAAAAATGAAAAGCATGTAAATAGCAACTATCTTAACAATCTCCCCCTTTTTGATGATGGAAAAACAATTATTGTTTGTATGATTTCAATTTAAACAAATCTTTCTATCTCCTAAACTCCCCCTGAATTGATGAATACATGAAAATAAGGAGGCAATTTGAAGCATAAAAAAAAATTATTTTTCAAAAAAATAAACTAGAAACACAAACATACAAACAAACAAAACATAAAACATATGAACAAACAAAACATACAAACACAATGATTTCTCCCCTTTTTGACAACAACAAAAAGTGAAGAAGAAATAGACAAGAAATATAAGTAATTGTATGAAATTCATTTGAACATTTAATCTAAATGGTGATTGATACAAGGTATGCAATTTTAAACTAAAAACATTAAGTCAATCATAGAAATTCATGAAATTTAAAAAGTGATATAACATTGTAAGTAAGAAGAATTTAGCAAAGACATGATTCAATTTAGACATTCCAATATAGAAAATCATTACAAGAGAGATGAAGAAAAATTCGATATTTCAAAGTTCAAAAGAATATAAATGAACATAAGATCAATTTGAATTAAGAGATTGAAAGAATTTGGAAAGAAGAGAATTACCACAAGTGGCGCTTTGCGCATCTTTTTCATATAGGTGGCACATTTTTTTGCATCTGTTTCATATAGGTGGCACATTTTTGTGCATCTTTTTCTTTATTGGGCTTATTTTGTGCCTCTTTTTCACATTTGCAACTTTGTTGCGCATTCCTTTTGATTTTGTACATTTGTACAATTTTCAAGAGTAATTGAATTCTTTCCAAAGACAATAATCTAGAATCTCAAATATTTCTAAGTGCATAAATATTAATTGAGCTAGGAAATACAAAATAAGACAATATCTAAATTGCAATAATAATATTAACTTTTATGTAGTCTAAATGAATAGACATGAATTTAAAAGTTCTAATTACAACAAGTTATAAACAACTTTTAAATTTAGAAAGACTAGATTTTCTAATGTAGATAATCTCAAATTACAATATAATTTAAGCACTATGAAGATTAAATAATACTAATGAAATTCATAAAAATTAACCACATTTCAATAACAAATCAACATTGAAACAAGTACGAAATGCATTGATATTTATGAAAGGATTACACATTTCACAATATCTAAATACAACTTAAAAGAAAAGACAAACAAACACTTAACATAAACACTAACACAACAAGACATAAAAACATGAGTAACTAACACAACAAAACATAAAAAAATACAACACGAGTACAACAAAGACACAGAAATTCATCTCTATTGTTCTGGAGGAGGAGGAGGAGGAATGCCACCGAAAAGGTTAAAGTAGGAGGCCATCAACATTACATTGGTATTGATATCATGTACTTCATTTCTAATTATACCAATGTCATGTTGTTGCTGCACAAGTTGAGCATCAAATTGATCAAACCTTTGATCAATATGAGTCTCTAATCTATCAAATCTCTCAATCAGATTCTGATAATCTGACTGAGGTGCAGAGGTTTGCGCTCCTTCTTCTTCTTCTTCTTCTTCTGAAGCACTAGCATGCGCTTTTTCTTTTTCTTTTTCCTCCCTGAAGAGCAATCTGAAGGATGCATCATTATAGTAAACTAGCTCTTCATATTCTTCATCAGGATGCACCAAATTATATTTCTTCTCCAAAATGTAGGTAATTAAATGTCCCAAAGAAATATTCTTTTTTCTCTTCTGTTCAGCATGTCCTATTTTAGAAAGCCCATAGAGATGATCTATGATAAGTTGGGCTTCGTCGATAGGGCGACGATCCATAATCAAAAAGGTTAGAACAGAAAGGAGAGGAGTAATGTTTATCCTATCACCAGCTTTAGGAATGATTGAAGATCTAAGGATATGCTGGATGATACGGGCATTTTGGGTCATCCCAGATACTCTAGCAATATGATAGGTTACGCCACTTTTTCTAATTACCCTATTGACATCTTCCCATCTGATTGTGTTTTCAGTCATAAGGGTGTGAGCTCTATATCCTTCAGTCCTTAGGTTTAGAAATGCACCAATGTCATGCTTGGTGATTTCTACTTTTTGCTTGAATACAAAGGAACTAATGGAAGAGTGGTTGGAGTTAAAACTCATGTTGGCTAGAAAGTAAAGAAATGTTTGCTAGTTGTAGAAATGGACGAGAGAAAGTATGAAATGGAATTGGGTTGAGGTAAAAAAGTGTATTACCTTAAAATTTATCTCGCTTTGGATTAAGATGCGAGATGGAGTTATTTTTGCGGAAGCAAAACGAGGAAATGATTACTCATTTGCCTTAGAAAGGAAGTTTTCCGAGGCATTCCTATTCGGCTTCTTCGCTAACACCTTTTGTCTTTTGCTTGAGGAGGCCATTGACAATTTGAAGTAGAAAGGGATTGAAAGAGAAGTTTGAAAGTGTGATTGTTGAGTTAGAAAGCCTTCATATTTAAAGAAAACGATACGTTCGTTCTGGACGAAAAAGGTTCGTCCTGGACGAAAATCATCGTTCGTCTGGACGAAAATTATTTCGTACAGACGATCAAATTCGTCCAAAATGTAACGGCTTTTCGTAATCAACACAACTTACGATGCGTCCCTTCGTACAGACCTTTGACTTGACCGATCGTACATACGAACAAAAGTTCGTACAGACGATCTAAAAATAACTCGTTTAAATGTCTTTTGAAAACCGTCCCCTACACTTAAACGACATATGTTCGTCTGGACGAACCAAAATTTCGTACATACGAAATCCATATTAAAAACTGTCTTATCCACTCAACCGCTGCATTCAATCGTCCCGACGTTTGAGAAAAAGAAAAAGTTCGTCCTGGACGATATTCAGATCGTACAGACGATTTAATTAAAAACTGCTCTCAAAACGGTTAAAATGCACGCAAACCAATTTTTCTCACATCGTCCAATACGAACCAAAAGTCATCCCGGACGATTTCCTCCAATTTTTGAATTTTTGAATTTTAATTTAAGAAAATCAAACCAAATTTTAAAAAACACAGAAAACATACAATAAAAAAAAACTTACACTCAAAAACAAATTCATTCAAAACACACAAAAATTCACAAAATCAAAAACAAAACAAAAACATAAACATCAATGTTGCAAAGACATTTTGTTTAGGCATTTAAATTAATAACACCTATCCTTGTTCTTAAAGTACTGAAGGTATCAAGGGCTAAAGGTTTTGTAAAAATGTCTGCAAGTTGATTTTCAGTTGAAACATGTGTGAGTTCAATTTCTCCTTTGGATACATGATCCCTTATGAAATGATGTCTTATATCTATGTGTTTGGTTCTAGAATGTTGAATAGGATTTTTGGAAATGCATATAGCACTAGTATTGTCACAATAAATTGGAATAGTGCCTACAGATAATCCTAAATCAATCAACTATTGTTTTAACCAAAGTACTTGTGCCACACAACTTCCTAATGCAATGTATTCTGCTTCTGCAGTAGATAGGGCTACTGAATTTTGTTTTCTACTGGACCAAGAAACTAATGAATTTCCAATGAATTGACATGTTCCAGAAGTGCTTTTCCTATCCACTCTACAGCCTGCAAAGTCAGAATCTGAATAACCAATAATTTCAAATGAAGAGCTAAACTTAGGATACCAAAGTCCTAAGTTTTGAGTTCCTAGTAAGTATCTTAAAATCCTTTTCACTGCTGTCAAATGTGATTCTTTTGGATCTGATTGAAATCTAGCACATAAGCAAACACTGAACATAATATCTGGTCGGCTAGCAGTCAAGTAAAGCAAAGATCCAATAATCCCTCTATATTTCTTTTGATCAACAGATTTTCCCTTAAGGTCCTTATCTAACTGAACTGAGGAACTCATTGGTGTACTAACAGGTTTAGCATTGTCCATTTCATATTTCTTGAGGATGTCCTTAATATATTTGGTTTGACTAAGAAATGTCCCTTCCTCAAGTTGCTTGATGCTAAAACCTAGAAAGTAATTTAAATCTCTCATTAGACTCATTTCAAATTAACTACTCATTGTATTAGAAAAATCATCACAAAGATTTTTATTTGAAGATCCAAAGATGATATCATCCACATAAATTTGAACAATAAGTATTTCCTTTTCAAATTTCTTTAAGAAGAGAGTTATATCCACACTTCCTTTTTCAAAAGATCTTTCTAGTAGGAAAGTGCTCAATCTCTCATATCAAGCCCTAGGTGCCTGTTTCAATCCATATAATGCCTTTTTTAACTTAAAAATATGATTTGGGTATTTTGAATTTTCAAATCCTGGAGGTTGTTCTACATAAACATCTTCTTCAATAACACCATTTAAAAAGGCACTTTTGACATCCATTTGAAACAATTTAAAACTTTTAAAACAGGCAAAGGCAAGTAAAACCCTAATTGCTTCAAGTCTTGCTACAGGGGCAAAGGTCTCCTCAAAATCAATTCCTTCAATTTGATTATACCCCTTAGCAACTAATCTAGCCTTATTTCTAATGACTACTCCTGAGTCATTCATTTTATTTTTGAACACCCACTTTGTTCCAACAACACTTTGATCTTTTGGCCTTGTAGTTAATTCCCAAACTTTATTTCTTACAAATTGATTTAACTCTTCTTGCATGGCCAATATCCAAAATTCATCAGAAAGTGCCTGATCAATATTAATGGGTTCTATGGTTGAAATAAAGGCTGAATGATTGACTTCCTTATTTAATCCACGCCTAGTTCTAACACCCTCACTAGGTTCTCCTATAATCAATTCTCTTGGGTGGTTTTTAGAAAATCTCAAATCTCTAGGCAAAGGGTTTTCTCTTTCCAAAATTTCTTCCACATTTTCTTCCAAATTTAATCTATCAATCTTTTGGGAGTTTTCCTCAATTTCTTCTTCAACAATATTTGGCTCTTCTAAATTTCCAGATTCATCAAATACAACATGTGTGGTTTCTTCAATAACTAAAGTTCTTTTGTTGAATACCCTATAAGATTTTCCAACACTTGAATATCCAACAAAAATTCCTTCATCTGATTTTGGATCAAATTTTCCTAAGGCAGATTTTCCATTGTTATGAATGAACACCTTGCAACCAAAAACATGCAAATGAGACAAATATGATGTTCTACCTTTTAGTAACTCATAGGGTGTTTTATTTAAATTTGATCTCACATTCACCCTATTCAGAACATAACATGCAGTGCTAACCGCCTCAGCCCAAAAATATTTAGGAAGAGAGTATTCTGCCAATATTGCTCTGACGGCTTCTATTAATGTTCTATTTTTCCTTTCAACTACCCCATTTTGTTGAGGGGTTCTAGGAGCAGAAAAGTTGTGATCAATCATTTTTTCTTTACAAAAATTTTCAAATCTTTCATTTTCAAATTCTCCTCCATGATCACTTTGTATAGACATTATTTCACATCCTAATTTTCTCTGAATCCAAGTTGAAAAATTTCTGAATTTCTCAAATGATTCACTTTTATGAAAAAGAAATCTAACCAAAGTGAACCTAGAGAAATCATCCACAATAACAAATCTGTATACCTTCCCTCCTAGACTTACAGTTCCTACTGGTCCAAAAAGATCCATGTGAAGAATTTCCAATGGTTTACTAGTTCTAAGATCATTATTGGACTTAAAAGAGGACTTCACTTATTTTCCTAATTGACATGCATCACAAAGATGGTCCTTAGTAAAGTCTAGTTTTGGTATACCTCTTACTAAATTCTTTTGGGTAATTCTCCTAAGATTTTTCATACTAGAATGACAAAGTCTCCTATGCCAAAGCCAAGATTCATCAGAAATAGTTTTCAAACAGAAAGCAATAGGAGTATGAAATGAATTCAAATCTAGTATGTAAACATTGTTTACCCTTTTTCCATTTAAAACTTCTTTCCCATTTAGGCTTAATATGCAGCTAGTAGGTAAAAATTTCACATTATAACCCTTGTCACATAGCTGACTTATACTTAACAAATTATGCTTTAAGCCTTCAACCAATAGCACATTATCTATAAAAAAAGTTTTTGAAATTACCAATCATTCCTGATCCAACCACTTTCTTTGTGGTATTATCTCCAAGTGTAACCTTGCCTCCATTCCTGGCTTCTAGCGATATGAATTGTGTAGTGTCTCCAGTCATATACTTTGAACATCCGCTATCCAGGTACCATATGCTCCCACGAGGTCTTGTGTGAGAGCAATCCGGCAAAAATATCAAATGTTAGACCTGGGAACCCAAACAAGTTTGGGTTCACCTTTTAGCAATTTATAATCAGATGCATGTATGATATGTCTAGGTTTATGCATCTTAGGTCTCCACACCAAATTAGATTTTATCATCAAGGTACAGGTGTGAGCTATATGTCCTAAAAATCCACAATTATTACATTTAACATTAGAAAAAATATTCCTAAGTTTTCTTCCATGTGATTGTCTTCTAAGGGATTTCATGAATTTAGGATAATATTTAGAATTTGTAAAATCTTCAAGTCTGGGGGGTTTCCTATTATCCTCGAGAGCTCTTATTGTTAGTTTGTAAAATGAATTCATATCTTTCAAGATTCGATTGGTATAATTGATTCTATATGCTTTGCTCTCAGATTCATCCTTAAAATTTTTAAATTCCTTTTCAAGATCAGTATAGGATGACTTTAGATTTTCAAAATTCTTATTCAAGTCATCATATTCATCAAGTAGTTTCATGTGGTTGTCATCTATTAAAGCATGGTATTTTCTAAGGATTTCATTTTCCTTCTTGAGCTCTTCAAATTCTAAACTTAAACTAGCATGCATCTTTTTCATTTTCCTATATGCATCATGCATGTGTTCAGAAACTTCAAACAATTCATCATAGGATAAGTCACATACCTCTTCTTGATCTGAGTGATCCACATTGTCTGCCATCAAGCAAAGATTAGTGACTTCTTCTTCTTTTTCTATCTCAGATGAGTCTGAAGCTGAGTCCGCCCAGAAAGCTCTTTGAAACTTCTTCTTGCCCTTCTTTACCATAGGTTTCTCCTCCACCTTCTCCTTAGCAGGAGTGGATTTGAGTTTTGGGCAATCAGTCTTGATATGACCTGGTTTCCTGCATTCATAACAAATCACTTCATTAGAAACCTTGCCATTTCTGTTAAACTTACCTCTATTTCATAGCTGGCGTTTCTTCTGCTTCCTCTTTAAAAAGCTTCTGAATTGTCTAGTCATTAGTGCAACATCATCTTCATCCTCAGGTTGTGAGTGTTCACTCTCTGACTCTTCCACTTTTAGTGCTATATTCTTCTCCTTTCGTGGTTCACCTGCATCAATCTTCCTTTGACTTACTCCTTGCTCATAAGCAATGAGTGAACCAAGAAGATTGTCAATAGAATAAATGTTTAAATCTTTAGACTCTGTAATTGCAATAATTTTTGCATCATAAGCAGTAAGTAAACAACGAAGAATCTTATTGACCATTTCAGCATTAGTTAATTCCCTACCAAGTGCATGCAAAGAAGTGACAATTTGTGTAAATCCTGTGTACATGTCGGAAAAAGATTCATTAGGTTTCATGCGAAATAATTCATAGTCATGTAACAAGATATTGAGCCTTGATTGTTTAACCTCATTTGTCCCTTCATAAGTTATACAAAGTCTATCCCATATGTCCTTTCCGCTTTTGCAAGTGGAAACCCGCATGTAGTCTTCAGATTTTAAAACTTAAAAGAAACTGTTTAAACATTTGGCATTTAATTGTGCTAAGTCACATTCTTCTACAGTCCAATCAGTAAAAGGTATTTCTACCATTACTCCATCAACTAATCTAGTTGGTTTTGTGTAGCCATCCTGGACTAACATCCACATGCGATAATCAAGTGACTGTAAGAAAGTAGACATGCGTGTTTTCCAAAAATCAAAAGGAATATTGTCAAACAGTGGAGGTCTAGTAATAGAGTAACCCTCAGGTGTGTTCCGGTTTCCGAAAGTAGCCATCTACGTTAATCAAAAAGTAGTTCAAACTTATGATATTGAAACAATGCTCTGATACCACTTGTTGAGTCTAGTAATTAGGTTGTTAAGCCTAAGTGAATGTCCCAAGGCTACCAAAAGGGGGGTGAATTGGTAGTTTTAAAAAACAAAGTTAAAATTTAAGACCCCTTTTTAAAAATTATTGAACCGAAATAAAATCTCTTTTAAATTTTGTAGAAGAAGGTTTTTCAACCACAGAGTTTTTAAAACTTAAATAGAAAGTGCGGAAACGTAAAAATAGTAAAGTAAATGACACCAGATTTATAGTGGTTCGGTCTATAACCAGACCTACATCCACTCCCCAGAGGCACCCGCTGAGTATTGCACTAATACCAATAGTGACTCTCCTTTTGCACCCACAGCAAGGCGGAGAAGCCTTTACAACACACTCTTTTCACCACTCCCCGGTGCGGCAGAGAACCGTCCGTCCTTTTACACAATACCCAGTGTTCGCAGAGAACCCTTCGTCCTTTAACACTCTCCTAGTGTGGGCAGAGAACCCTTCGTCCTTTCACACTCTCCTAGTGTGGGCAGAGAACCCTTCGTCCTTTCACACTCTCCTAGTGTGGGCAGAGAACCCTTCGGCTGTTCATACTCTCCAAGTGTCGGCAGAGAACCGGATCTTCTTGACAGATCTTCTCACAAGAATCTAGAAGGAAGAAAGAAAAGAGTGAAGTAATCCCAATTCACAAGTAGAGACTCTTACCTTTGAAATCCAAGTGAAGCCTTCTCGCTTCAGTGGTAGGAATCCTCCCTTGAATGCTCTCTTTAACTCTCTCCTTGGCTATTCTCTCAAGAGGCACGAAGATCAAATGACAAAAAGATTGGGTGGCAGTCTAATTTGGACTATTTATACAAAAGATAAGAAAAACTGCCCAAAAACTGCAAGTATTCAATTCTGTACGCAGTGGATCGTCCTGTACGATCGTGGATCGTCCTGGATGATTTTACTTAAACGATCTGAAATGACCCTATTTGAATATGTGTACGAAATGTCTTCGTACAGCTGATCGTCCTGTACGAACTAGGTTTGTCCAGTACGAACGGTTATTATAAGGTCGATTCTAGAAACTGCTGAAGACTGTCCTAAGTCGGTTAATCGTTTGGACGAAAATTGATTCGTCTGGATGAAATTTTTACAGAGGACTGATCGTCCTGTACGATAAATTATTTTGTCTGGACGAAAAATTTCCCGAGGACTGATCATCCTGGACGATAATTTATTTCCGTTTGGACGAAAATTTTCCAGAGACCCAATTGTCCTGGATTATAATTAATTTCGTCTGGACGAAAATTTTACAGAGAACCTATCGTCCTGGACGATAATTTATTTCGTCTGGACGAAAATTTTCCAGAGAGCCAATCGTACTGGACGATAATTTATTTCGTCCTAGACGAATAGGACTTAGAAAAAATTTTCAAGCAAGTTCCTATTCGTTCCATATGCTCTATAGGAGATAACTGTCTGATCGTCCAGTACGAACTGAAGATCGTCCTGTACGATCAGTATAAATTCTACATGATCTCCTTATGTGTGAATGTTTTTATTTTCTCAACATACAATCACTCCCTTTCAATTTGATTTCTAAGAAAAGTGCAAGCTTCAAATTTTACAAAGTATCTCATGCTGAATTTAATTTGAAGTCTTCGTTGTCTGGAGTTCGTTTTTCCTGAAATGTCAGTACACACAAGAGCAAATACAATTCTTCCAAAATTGTTAGGAGATAACTACACATTTGAACAATAATGTTTGAAATCATCAAAACTTTATAAGTTGCAAAAATGAAAAGCATGCAAATAGCAACTATCTTAACAAACATTTCAGGAAAATCAACTCCAAACTATGAATACTTCAAATCAAATTCAGCATCGAATCATTTGTAAATTAAAAGCTTTAATTATTGTTTTTTTAATTCAGAGGGAGTGATTGTAATTGAGTGAATATTCACAACACACACATATGGGGGAATAATTTTTATGAACTGATCGTATGGGACGAACATAGTTCGTACGGGATGATCATGTCAATTAAGCCTCGAAAGAGCAATGGGTCGAATAGGCAGTGAGAAAATTTTTCTAAGACCTAATCGTCCAGGATGAATTTAATATTCGTCTCGGGACGAACGCCTCTGGATTCTCACGTTGCACTGTTCGTCAAAACGAAATGCATGGTTCGTCTCTGGACGAAACTCTCTGTACAAAATCATACAGAACAAAATTAACCTTCATCTCTGGACGAAACTCTCTGTATAAAATTATCCAGGATGAAACTTGTTCGTCCCAGGATGAACTGAACTGACTTACCTTAGTTGGTTATGTCCTGCAGGGTTTTGGAAATTGACCTATGGAACAACCGTTTCGTACCGAACGAACCTAGTTCGTACGGGACGATGATCATGTACGAACATAGTTCATACCAATATACATTAGGATCATTTCTAACACTTTAAGTAAAATCATCTGGGATGATCCACGATCGTACGGGATGATCCACTGCGTACAGAATTGAAAATTTACAGTTTTTGGGCAGTTTTTCTTGTCTTTCCTATATATAGTCCAAATTAGACTGCCACCAAATCTTTTTGGTCATTGATCTTTGTGCCTATTGAAAGAAGACTCAAGCAGAGAGTGAGTGAGAGCATTCAAAGAAGGATTTCTACCACTGGAGCGTGAAGGCTTTACTTGGTGTTCAAAGGTAAGATTTGCTACTTGTGATTTGAGATTACTTCACACTTTTCTTTCTTCTTTCTAGATTTCTTGTGAGGAGATCTGTCAAGGAGATCGGGTTCTGTGCTCACACTAGGAGAGTGTAAAAGAATGAATGGCTCTCTGCCCATACTAGGAGAGTGTGAAAGGACAGACGGTTCTCTACCAACACTAGTGATAGTGTAAAAGGACGATAATTCTCTGCCGCACCGGGTAGTGGTGGAAAGAGTGTTTATTAAGGCTTCTCCGCCTTGCTGTGAGTGCAAAAGAAGAGGCACTATTGGTATTAGTGCAATACTCAGTGGGTGCCTCTGGGAGTGGATGTAGGTCTAGTTTTGATTGAACCACTATAAATTTTGTGTTGTTTATTTTTATCTTTTTATTTTCTTCATTTTACTATTTAAAAAAGTTGTGGTTGAAAAACTTTTTTATAAAAATTCATTAAAGTTATTTTCGGTTCAACTCATCCAAAAGAGGGATAATTTTTAACTACCAATTCACCCCCCCCCCCCCCCCCCCCCTCTTGATAGCCGTGGGACATTAACTTAGGCTTAACAACCTATTCACTAGACTCAACAGTGCGTATATGGGGTCTTCTAATTTGCCGCAAATGTTGAGAGCTGTATTTAAGTTTAGAAATTATACCTATGTGATTTCAAAGACACCAGGGTGGAGGGCACAAAGATCAAGGAAAAGAATTTCTCTCTTTTTAACTTTTCTTCTTTTTTTTTTAACTTTTCTCTTCTCATTTGTTTTGTCTCATATCATTCTCATTTCTCTTTTTTCTTTTTTACATAATTCATTTCCCCACTTTTTTCTTACACACACACACATATATACACACACATAATCTTATAATAATAATAATAATAATAATAATGAATAATTAATAATTAATAATCAAAGAATTTTTACCTTAGCAGAGTCAGGGATCAGATTGGAGGTCAGAGGGTTCGATTGGGTCAGCTTAGATGTGAGCTTAGGGCTTTCGATCAAGAAGAGGTATATGGATGTTGAAGTTTGTGACTGTCTGGGTTGATAGAGGGAGGTCAAACGGGACAGGGAGGTCAGCGTTCACTATCTTGAGCTGCTTGATGGATAAAGGTCGGTCAATTAGAGTGGTTTGTGTGGCTTGAAGAGTCATTGGTTCAAGCAGGTTTGAAGGTCAGGCATGATTGTGAGGAGGAGATTAGCACAGAAGTGGGTGGCTATGGGTGGTTTGCGAAGTCATGGTCAAAAGAGGTGGGTATATTGAGGTAAGTGATAAGCTTTGATGGTTGTTAACTACACATATGGTATTGAGGTTGTAGTTTGATTGCAAGATGTCCAAACAGATCACTAGCAGGCTAACTTAGGAATAGGTGCGGGAGTGGGCTATGGCTTTGAACGGGGTTTGGGTGTTTGATTGGGTGGCATGCAATGAAGAGGTGTGAGAGTGCCAAATGCTTAAGCAGGTAATGTTGAATGCTGAAGCAGGTAATGTTGAATGCTGAAGCAGGGAATGTAGAAGAAGGAGCGAGAAGAGAAATAATGAGAGGTACTGCCTTCGGTAGTAACTCATGAGAAAAAAAATATAAGGCTTCATTTCTCTTCATTTTAGAAGCGAGCATAGCATATAATCAAGGCCAATGGGAGATCGTGTGAAGCTAAATATTAGTGTTGAATAACAAGGGCTGGGCGTAAGCAGCAAAAAGGAATAAGATTTGGTTAGGGAGTCTTTATTGCTCTGCTAGGGTTTGCTTTGTGCCCTTGACGCCGTGCTTTTCCATCATCGTTTTCTCCCACCGTGAAGGATTCCCTCCCCCATGGGTTCCCCTCTTCATGACCACAATTTTTTCCCTCTCTCTCACCATCCCCCTAATACGACCCTTCCCTCGTCCCTTCCTTCGTCGCTTCTCAGCTGGACTAATAAAGTCAATCCAGAAAGGTTTTCTTCAAAGGACCTCCCTGTTGAGTATAATTAAACTCCTGTGGAAGTTCTAGTATTCCAACGTGCAAAAATAGATGTTGCGGCTAAAGAGTGGAATATCTCATTGGTAGGTTTCTCTATTGGTAGGAGACCTTATTATGAGGCTCTCCTAGAAGCCCTTTGCAAAACATGGAAGCTCCAAGGTACTATAAAGTTATTTAACATGAGCGATGGTTTTTTCTTATAAATTAATCATCTACTATGGACTATGAAATGACATAAAATGGTGGTGTATGGTTCATTTTAGGCTGCCCATTCATATTGCATAAATGGTATCCTAGGTTCAAACCCCAAAGAGAGAATTTCTCTTCAGCCCCCATATGGATTAAGATCATTGATCTCCCTTTATGTGTTTCGAACTTGGAGGAGATCTCACCGAATAAGTTTGATGCTCTTCTGGACATCCATACAGATGCTAGCTCCACTAATAGTGATCCTTCGCTAGAAACCATTCCACAGAAATCTCAGGATGATATCCTACCACCAAAAGCTAAGGAGGACAACTCATTCCGACCTCCTCCCTCTTCCTCAACATATAGTAAAAATACCCGAGGCAAGCACTCCATGAAGCCTCAAGCATCCTTCTCCAAATATCAATGACCCTTCCATCCATTATTTATTGAAACATTAGGGGTTTTAACAACCCTAACAAAGTTACTGCCTGAAAGCACTTACCAAAACTCACAAGCTGGACTTGTTTTGCATTCTTGAGAATAGAATCCATCTGAATTCAATAGTCGATCCCTAGTTTGTTTAATCCCATTCGGTGTTTGACTCTAAAATTAGCTGTAACAACTTTGATAAATCTATCTCTTATAAAACTATCTTTAGGTTATATATATCAAAATGATAAAGCTGGCATCTTCCCCTCCCATTTTAACCATTTGGAAGAGTTTAATACTTTCATTTTTTATAACCACCACATTGACCTATTTTTTACTGGTCTTTTTTACTCTTGGTTTAACCAACAAATCGAGAATCCCATACACATCAAATTGGTTAGGGTCTTAGTTAATGAGGCTTGGATTGCCAATTTCTCTCTTTCTCATTTCTTGGTGGATAAACCCTTATGCTCAGGCCATTGCCCGATTGTTCTCAAAGATGGAGGCTCTCATTATAAGACTAATCATTTTCAATTTAAGAATTTTTGGACTTCTAACGATGATTTCTGGGCCACCCTGTTAAATATCTTCTTGGAGCATTCCGTGGTGAACCCTATGATGGATTTTTCTAATAAACTTAAAAAGCTCAAAACTTCTATCAAAACTAAGATTGGGCCTCTTCTAGTGCTATTCAGTTGACTCTCAATAATCTTTAGGGAAATAAAAGGTCCCTTCTTGCTTTATTGGATTTGTACCCTTTCAACCTCCCCCTTAATTATGCTTTGAAAGCCACTAATGGGGAGATTGCTAATTTAACTACGTCTTAAGCTTCCTGGGTCACTCAAAAGGCCAAAGCCAAATGGCTAAAAGATGGGGAATATGACCTTAAATTTATCTACTCAACAATTCAGATGATGAAGAACTTTAATAGATTTGCTCTTTACTCTGGTATAAGTGGAAATGCTGGAAACATTGATAATTCTAAGGCTGGATTATTTCCCATTTCAGAACCTTTATAATCTCCCTAATCTTCTAGTTCCTGACATTTCATCATTCCATGCTAGTATAGTTATTCCTCACTCTATGCAGTCTATCCTCACAGATCCTATCACCCAAGCTGAAATTAAAGTTGTTGTCTTCTCTAGGGATTCTTCTTCATCTCCAAGTCCTGGTGGCTTTAATTTACATTTTTTTAAGTAGGGTTGGCACATTCTTGGCCCTAAAGGGTATATGCCTAAAGGTGTAAAAGCTACAAAAATCTTTCTAATTCCTAAGAGCTCTCATGTTAACTCTATTTTAGACTTTAGGCAAATCTTTCTCTACAATAACCTATATAAGATCATCTTCAAAATTCTTGCCTACAGGCTCAAGTGCATCATACCTCTTATTATTAATCAAGCTCAAGTTGGCTTGAATAGAAATCATATTTCCATTGATAAATTTTGGCCTTTGAATTATTGGGTTTCTTTAAAAAGTGTATTAAATGCTCTTACATGTGTGCCAAGTTGGATATCTGGAAGTCTTTTGATTCTCTCTCTCTCGAGAATTTTTATTGACAAGAATGGATCAAAAGGGTATCCCCCCCTTATTCATTAATTAGATGAAGGCTTGTATTTCTAACGTGCATTTCTTTATTTGCATGAATGGTGGCCTGGAGGGCTTTA
Source organism: Dendrobium nobile (assembly GCA_022539455.1). Lineage (NCBI taxonomy): Eukaryota > Viridiplantae > Streptophyta > Magnoliopsida > Asparagales > Orchidaceae > Dendrobium > Dendrobium nobile. Next base: position 6,883,583 of record CM039731.1, read on the forward strand.
TCCCTTCCTTTGTTGGGCTGCGATAGGGGTGTCCCCTCAGTCCTTATTTTTTTGCTTTGTTATGGATGCTTTATCCTATTTATTTGATAATATGGAGCAGGGAAGTTTTTTTCAACTAGTGCAAATTAATGGTCTTCAAAATTTGCATCTTCTTTATGCTGATGACGTGCTAGTATTTGGCAAAGCTTCCCTTGCTAATTTCAAAGTGGTGAATGACATTCTTCTTACCTTTGCTAGCTCTTATGGCCTCAAAGTTAATCTTAAAAAAAGTTCCATTATTATGTAAGCCAATACTCCCTATCTTAAAGAAATTTATGATTCCCTCCAAATTCATAATTGTTGCACAAGCTTCATTTACTTGGGCATCCCCATATCTATCAAAAGAACCCTCATCTTTCAATTATCTCCCCTTCTTGATAATATTTCTAACATGCTTTCTGGGTGGAAAGTAAAGTCTCTCTCTTTTACAGGTAGGCTTCAGTTTCTCTGTTATCCTCTCTCAACATCTTTCTATTGAGACCTAATCTCAGCCAGATTGGTGATTTTTTTCTCTGGTTGGAGCAATTCGGGACTGACATATTGGCATTTTACTTGCTAGTTATATGGGTCACTGTTTACTATATCTGGAGGGAGAGGAATGATAAGAAATTTTCTAATTATTTTAAAAGCTCTTCGACTATTCAATTATTGATTAAAAAGGCTGTGGAAATTAGTTTACTTAGATGGAAGAATGGGGAGGAATTCAAAGCTCTTATGTAGTTTCTCTCGGTGTGGTTTTTGCTATTTTGGGGCATGGTTATATTGGCCCTGTATGTTTGCTTTTTTCCAATGTTCTGTTAGGTGCTTCTTTTGGATTGGGGGCAAAGATGTTCAGGTTGCATCCTCTCCCCCTGGATGGTGATTCATACAACATATTCTTATTTAATGGTATCTCTGGCAACTGGGGGTTTTTTGGCTTCCAAGGATGTATATTTGACTATGTTGAGCCTACATTGTTTATGTTCCCCTCAACTTTTGTTGGGGCTATTCATGGCTTCTTGGCTCCTTTAATTTTTCTTCTTAACCTTTTTTACTTTGGGCTTTACCTGATCAGCTTGATTTTTTGGCATATTTTCTTTTTGACATGTGTATTTTTTGCACCTTCTTACTGGTCTCCCTCAAGTTACTTCATGTAGCTCTTTCACATAATTTTGTATTTTCTTTGCTTTTTTCCACACATGTAACTAGGTTTTTTTTAATGGAATTTGGGCTTTGCCCTCGATTTTCCAAAAAAAAAAAAAGATTTGGGTAGGTAATGATTTTAGCCCCCCCCACCCCCCCCCCCCCCCCCCCTCTCCTTTTCTTTTCTTTTTTTTTTTTTTTTTGTATGTTCTTATTTGGATGTCAACACCAGTATGTTTAAATAAATTATAAAACTTGACCCATCCTTCAACTGTAAAATAGTATGAATGCAATATATCTAAGAATTCCCCAAACTTCAGAAAAGTACTTCTAAACTTTTATTGACCTTGATTTAGTGATAGATATTAAAAATATAATAGTAGTAGTAAGTAGAAGATTCAGCAAAGGTACGATGGTGATAGGAAATTTGGTGATAATTAATGTTAGGGTAAAAGTTCAACGAGGATTAAAGTTTCAATGATGGTTTGGGCAGAAGTCATGTGGCGGTCGATGATTGTGAAGAGATCCAACGATGGACAATGAACGAGAGGAAGTCCGACAATGGTTGGTTGAACATATATAAATATAATGATGATCAGTGGTTAGGAAGAGATTCGACGGTGGCCAACAACTACGTAGAAGTCCGACGATGGTCGGTGGTCAGAAAGATATTCGATGGAGGTTAATGAACAGGTGCAAGTTTAATGATGATCGGTGGTCAGGAAGAGATTTGATGGAGGCCAACAAACATGTGAAAGTTTGATTATGCTCTATGGTTGATAAGAGATTCGATAGTGGCCAACAAATAGGTGGAAGTCCAGTGATGGTTGGTGGTCAAGAAGAGATATAGCGATGGCAGTGATGGCTAGAAAATGCAAGAGAGCTCCTAAGTTCTATCCTCTTTTCTTCACTCCTCCACCCCCCCCCCCCCCCCCCCCCCCCTCTTTTTATGTGAAGAATGAGGGTTTATTTATAGTTTTTAGAGAGTGGCACGCTTAGTAAATAAGGACAAGATCTAGAAAAAACTTATTGTGTTCCTTCGGATGGTTGATATTAATTCCCTTGATCATGGAGATTTATGTTCAGCATTTAATTGCCTTAATAATGTTAGAATTAAGCATTCCTGGGCTCTTTTGATTTGTCTCGTCAAGCTCATCAATTTTTCTACAAGTGTATCATACTTTAATATCATTTAGTCATCCAATAAATTCTTTGAATCTTTCAAATATGTTTTAGTCTTTTAATTTGGGCTTATTTTGGCTCAGATTGGACTGAATTTTGTGTCAATGGGTTTGTTTCCCAGAGATGTTCAATTTAGCTGTAGGTTTACTGAATTAAAGCTGGTCCCAAATTTAATTTTGGAAACTTCTTACTAATATATTGAATTGAGATTTTTTCCTTATCAAAATAATTTTTTGGTGGCATATCAATCATACAACATCATTATGTGTTTTATTATTTAGATGAAGAGTGACAAAAATCATTCTTCTTTAAATGTTCTTATTCAATGTGCCTTATTCATAATAACATGTTTCTTTTATGTTTTTTCTTCCAGCAAAATGATGAGGGTTAGGGCTGCGATGAATAGACTCATGGCTCTGCTTGATAAGAGCTAGTTCATATTCATTTAACTAAGTAATTAAAAAACTTTGAAAAGTTTTAAAAATACTTTCTTGTTAAGAAAATAAGCTTGAGCAACTTGTTGCTCGATTCGTTTTGTATCAATTAAAATTCTTGAACAACCACGTTTAGATGTTGGATTAAATCTCAATTAATGATTGGTATAACAATTGGTTTTAAGGCTAAATATGAATCTTTATTATATATATATGCACACAAATTAAAATTATTAAGATATATGATCATAAACAATTTCAATCATAGCTCATTTGTCTTTTTAAATGAGTTGCTTATCTAATGATTGATAACCATGAATTTACCATTCTCGAAGTGAGTTCAAACCAAGTTTGAACATGCCTAAAATTAAACAAAATAATGTTGAATACTCGTATAAAAGCTGGCACAAGTTTCTAGTAAACAAGCTTGAGCTCAAACAATCTCTTGCTCTACTCAGCTTAGTTCATCCACATTCCTGCTGAGAGTTGTCATTGTATGCATGTAATATGGATTATGTTGTGGGTTTGTTTATTAAGAAATGTCTGATGAGTGCAATTTTGGGCTTTATGAATCCATTTTGGGGCCAGGGAGTTTGATTCCCCATAATAAATGACAAGTCTAGCTTAAGGTGCATTACTAGAGCAGCTCTAAACTTTTGAACGACTAGATAGAGGATTTCCTATAACTTGTCTATGAATTGAACAACATTTCTATACATGATCTTTTTTCTTGGCTTTGGCTCTTTTTTTCTAATATTATTTTTTTATAAAATATATTTAACCTTATATATTAATATTTTAAAAATATATATGACAATTTTTTTCTTTTTAAAAAAATATGATTCATGGCTAGCCAATTTCATACTGGAGTATTATGTTTTTTACATATATTTATAAAATAATTATGAAAACTAAGACATATTAAAGATAATCTATAATTTGCATTTGTTTAAAGTGAGAAATAGGACTTGTCACAAATCAACATGATATAAGAAAATAAAACAAAATATTTCTAAAGAAGAGTCATATAATTAGCTCATAATAGCTTGGAAGCATTAGAAAAATTGGAATGTTTAGGGATCTCATTGGCTAAAGCAATATTCTCAATAATATATCTATCATAAATAAAGGCTCATTAAGCAAGATTGATAATTTTTTGGAGAATCAGCATTAGTCTACCAGAATTAAGCATTGCAAATGACTTTGTAAATAGTTGTTCAATAAGAAATGGGCTAGTAATCAATGATAATTGATAGTTTGTTTGTGTAGATTATTTGGAATAAGTGTTCGTTGAATGTTCGGCATTGTTTGGATGCTTAGCCAGGGATAAAAAGAAGCGCAAATCCATAATAAGAGCTTATCCAATGATATTTCATGTGTCCATACAAATTTTAGAGGTGAAACTATCAGTTTCAAGACTTCTATCAGTAACCAAACTATGAAGAACAAATTTAATCTCTTCATCAATGAAATCACCCATTAACATATTACAATCCTTATGAGAATGTTGATTGTCAATAAGCAAATCAATAGGATCATCTAAAAGGGAGTATTGTTGAAAAAGAGTAGTAATGATTAATAGCTTTATTGACAATGTTCTTGTAAGAGGAGGTTTATCTGTAAGCAATCAACTACTCCTTAATGTGATTAATATTCCTTCTATTTTTTTATTTTGTGGTAAAAACTTTTATAGCATCCTCCCCCTTAGAAAGCTAAGAGCATATGGCATACTCTTTAATCCAAATGTTCTTACAAGCATTGGCATTAATAAGAGCTTGTTGAGTTACAAGAGCTTCTTGAAGCAAAGATTTATAAATAGGGTGTATCTTCACTGCTTCAAAACCCTTTTAGATCATCCTTAAGAGCTAAAATAGTACTAGAGATGTAAGAATGAGAATCCAAATTATCAAACTTGAGAGTTATTTTTAAATTTTTTTGAGTTTTACATAAATTAAGAAGACGGTCACCGAAATTGTCCTATTCCAAATAGAAGCAACGATATCAAAAGGAAATTGGGTTAAGACCCAAATTGTGTTTATATATGAATCTATGATTAGATTTATGAGAAGTGGCAAGGGTAAGCATATAGCCAAAAGATATTATAGAAGGCTCTATCAAGGAGACAATGTATGGGATTATTTGCTTGTTGATTATTCCATCTATATGATAAACTACTTTAGTGAAGCACAATCAGATTGTCATTAAGTTACATTATTAAAATCAGCTAGCTTACAATGGAGTAGGGGAGATCCACCACATTTTTCATCTTGATGTCATATACAAGTAAAATCACCCAAGATGATACAAGGCTAAGCAATATTCAAAGTAGCATTGGTTGTACAATCCCATAAAGTTTTCCTCTGCATGGCATCATTTTGTGCATATATAAAGTAATAGAGAATTTTCTAGTATAAATGTACTCCAATCATCCATAGATACATTCAACATTATATGGGAAAAGTGTAAATGTGATTTTATTAGCATTCTACTTGAGAAGAATCTAACTACCCTTAGGCACATAAAAATTGTCAAGGTTTCCATCCTGAACATATAGCTTGTAATGCCTAGATAATAAAAGACAATCTAAGATAAAAGAGAATGATAATTTTGTTTCCAACATGCAAAGAAGGTCAATGTTGTGTTAACCAAAAATGTAGGGAGATCCTTCTCATTTCTGTCCTATTAGCTTATGAGCCTAGGAATGCCTATTCAATAAGCCAATGCCTACTAATTCATTAAGCCAATGCCTATTCATTCATTAAGCATAGAAGATTCAAATATTTTGAATGTTGATTATTCTTTTGAAGAGGTTGAAAGTATCATTATGAGCCTAGGAAGGAATATTTCTCCTTGTTTGGACGGAATTTCATATTCCTTCATTAAAGCATATTCGAAATTAATTGGGCAAGATATTTGGAATGCTATTTATAGTTCTTTTCTTCAGGCAAGATGAACTCAAAGTGGAAATAAACACTCATGGTGCTTACTCCTAAAATCCAGAACCAGGTAGATCCTTCTCATTTCCGTCCTATTAGCTTATGCTTGTCTATTTATAAAATTATAGCAAAAGTTTTATTAAATAGAAGGAAGAAAGTGGTCAATAATCTAATTTCGGAGACCTAAGTAGCTTTTTTAAAAGGAATGTCTTTATCTAAACATGTTCTTTTGGTGAAAGTTCATTTCATAAATTCAAATTTTCTAAAACAAAAAAAAGGTTTGGTGGCTATAAAAATTGATATGGAACAAACTTATTATAGTATGTCTTGGCCTTCCTTAAAGCATGTGTTGGCTCATTTTGTTTTTCCAATTAGTTTTTAAAATCTTTTGATGGAATGTGTTATAGATCCTAAATTCTATATCCTTATCAATGGTAATAATTCAAAGTTGATTGAAGCAAAAAGCGGATTTAGCCGAAGATGTCTGTTATCTCCATATTTGTTTATGTTGTGTTCACAACTTTTATCTAATATTTTTTTTCAGAATGGTAAGGATTTGGGCATTAAGGTAGCTACCTCGGCTCCTAGAATTTCCCACCTTTTATATGTAGATGATGTGCTGATGTTTTCTGAGGCTAAATCCGTGTATTTGAGAAGAATAAGAAGGGTTATTTTTTGTTATTTCAAATGGTCTGAATAATCCGTTAATTTCAATAAATCTTCAGTGGTCTTTGGGAAATATGTTGGTTGAGCCAAAAGAAGGACTATTTCAAATCTTTTTAAATAAAAGGAAGTCAATGAATTGAGGTACTTGGGTATCAAAATTTGCATGAGAAGGTTGGAATAATCTGATTATCTTTTTATTCTTGAGAAAGCAGCTAGTAAAATGAATGGATGGGGAAACAAGTTTTTTTCTTTGCCTGGGAAACTTGTTTTGATTAAATTTGTGAAGCTTGCTATTCTGATTTTATTTGTTTATCTTTCACTGGTTCTTATCAGCACTTTGAAACAATTGGATAAGATGTGCATAGATTTTCTATGGAACAAACCAGGAAATGTTCGAAGCCTGCACTATATGGCTTGGGATGTCCTTTGCAAACCTTTGGAGGAATGAGGTAGGGGGATTCACTCTGCAGATTCTATTGCTAGGCCATTAAGAGAAAAATTTGCTTGGAATTTCATAAATAAATCTGGATCATTGCTTTATGAAACATTAAGAGAAAAATATGGGAATAATATTTGGAATGCTGATTGCAAAAAGAACTTCTCTCCCACATGGAAAATTTTGTTGAAAGTAGCTCAATCTCTTCGGTCTTTGATCAGATGGAAGATTGCTTCAAGTTCTTCTATTGATATTTTAAGAGATGTGTGGCTTCTTGATAGAAGTCTTTTAATGTGGCCTACGTTTACTATAGTTATGAATGAGGATTTTCCTCTTCTAGAAAATTTTATTAAAGAAGGAAAATTGATCAATGTGAGGCTAGTTAAATATTTTGGAACATATCTGGTTTAGTTAATTTTACAAGTTCAGATCATCGAGGAGGAGGATGATGATACTATGGAGCTTATGTAAATGTTTTCGGTAAATAATTGGCTTTAATGGATAATAAGGTCAATGTTTCTGATTATGATGTAAGTATTCAGTGGAAATGATTGAAAATGCTTAAGCTTTCTCCACGTGTAGAATGTTTTTGGTGGAGAACGCTGAATAGTGCAATTCCAACATTTGACTTCCTTATGTATAGAAGAATGTTGGAGGTTAACAGTTGCCCGAGAGATTGTATTGCAATGGAGAATATAGAACATGTTGTTGTCTTGTGTGAGAAGCTAATTCAACCGATAGATCTTCTTAATAAGTGGGGATTCAAAGTACCAAAGTTTTCTTCTTTTTCGGATTGTATAGGGAAACTGAAGATGCTATCAAAATTCAATCCATTTATTGCTAATCTATATTGTTCCATTGTTTATTTTTCTTGGAAGAACAGGAATAATGTTAAACATGGCAAGAGAGAGCTCGGTGTGGGTTATATTTCCTCATGTGCAATTGGCATTGCTCTTTCTTCATAAAGTTGTAATATCTTTTTGGACCACTAGGGTGTTAATCAGCTTTCTAAGCTGTCTTTTTCTTCTTGGCACCCTCCTCCACCCGATTGGATTAGAGTCAACATTGATGCAGAACTTTTAAACTCAAATGAAACTGGAATTGCTAGAGTTTTCAAAGATCATAAGGGGAGATTTCTATTTGCTTTTGGGTTCAAATGCATTCATTGGGACAGTGGTTATTTGGAGTTAGTGGCATTCTGGGTGTTGAAAGTGTTGCTTCAAGAATGGAAGTTTGATGCTAATGGGATTATTATTAAAGGTGACAATTATAATGTCATCAAGTATCTACAAAATTCAGTGGATTAAGCTTGAAATAAATGGGACAAAAACTTGATCGAAGGCTTATCTTTCTTGAAGGACTTTGGGAATTTTTTATTTCACTTTTCCCATAGGGATTGTAATAAGTTAGCTGACTTCTGTGCTAACTTAGCTTTATTATGGGATTTTTTTGGGATGATCTAGATTGTAATAAGACTCCTTATTTTCTTTCTTTGTTAAAGGAGGAGTGTGATAGTTTGCCTATCACCTACTAGTTTGTAATAATTTCTTTTTTTTAATGCTATTGAAAAATTCAAAAAAAAAAATTATATAGCACTCCAATGTTCCACATAACTATATTTGGATAAGACATTCACAAAAATTGGAAATAGCTTATAGAGTCTCTTTTTCAACCTTTCTTACCTTTTAGGAAGGGGAGGAATGATGGATGATTACACAATATTATCTAAAGCATGAGCATTAAAATAGGATGTATTTCTTTCTTATAAATTAACTACATCATCCAAACTTGTTGACACAAGTTCATCATTTTTATACGAACTTAAAAGTTTTTGACTTAATCAATATTTCACCAATGTTTGTTGATAAAGTAAATCCAACATCTTTACTGTCTAAATGGACATGAATAAAGAGATTAAAGCTTAGAGCAACAATATAGGGGCAAGTACTAGGAGCAAATAAAAGAGATAAACTTTGGAAAGCTTTCTTTCCTAAAATTTTCCCCACTAGAATAGCTTATACTTCTTCCACGAGGAAAAAGTAGCAAGTTGAGGCTAATGTTATTATGTCATATGATATTTTGCTGAATTGCAACCAATGGAATCACAATTAGCACATGAGTTAAGCTTCCATTCATATAAGATAGGCTGAACTTTATCTTTTTCTTTTATTGTGAGATTGATGGTATTAGATGAAATGAATTTGGTGGAAACTTGTACACTCACCCTGTCAAATGATAGCCTTTTTTTTCATTAGAATTGGGTGAATACCAGAAGCAATATCCATTTTGCTCACAATTTTAGAATTCCATATTGGACCCAAAAGGAAAGAGAAAGATAAAGAAGATTAATCCAAATAGTAGCCTTGATTGTAAAATCCCATAAAGTTTTCCTCTGCATGGCATCATGTTGTGCATATGTAAAAGTAACAAAGAATTTCATAGTAGAAATGTACTCCAATCATCCATAGATACATTCAACATTATAAAGAAGAAGTGTAAAGGTAATTTTATTAGCTAAAGGTGATTTTATTAGCATTCTACTTGAGAAGAATCTGACTACCTTGAGGCACATAAAAATTATCAAAGTTGCCCTCCTTAACATATAGCTTGTAATGCCTAGATAATAAAAGAAAATCCAAGATAAAAGAGAATGACATTTTTGTTTCCAACATGCAAAGCAGATCAATGCAAATTTCTAGTCCATTATACGAGCTTAACTATTTAGCACTCCAATGTTCTACATAACTATATTTGGATTAGACATTAACACAAATTGGAAATAGCTTATAGAGTCTCTTTTTCAACCTTTCTTCCCTTTTAGGAAGGGGAGGAATGATGGATGCTTGCACAATATTATCTAAAGCATGAGCATTAAAATAGGAATGATTTCTTTCTTATGAATTAACTACATCATCCAAACTTTTTGATACAAGATCATCATTCCTAGACAGACTAAAAAGTTTTTGACTTAATCAGTATTTCACCAAAATTTGTTGATGAAGCAAATACAACATCTTTACTGTCTAAATGGACATGAATAAAGAGATTAAAGCCTAGACCAGCAATAGAGGGGCAATTAAGTAGTAGGAGCAAATAAAAGAGAATTTTTTAAAAGCTTTCTTTCCTAAAATTTTCTCCTCTAGAATAGCTTATACTTCTTCCACGGGGAAAACGTAGTAAGATGAAGTTAATGTTTTTTATGTTATTTGATATTTTGCTGAATTGCAACCAATGGAATCACAATTAGCACATGAGTTAAGCTTCCATTCATATAAGATAGGCTGAACTTTATATTTTTCTTTTATTGTAAGATTGATGGCATTAGAGAATATGAATTTGGTGGAAACTTGTACCCTCACCTGGGCAAAGGATAGCCTTTTTTCATTAGAAGTGGGTCAATAGCAAACGCAATTTTGATTTTGCTCATAATTTTAGAATTCCATATTGGACCCAAACGCAAAGAGAAAGATAAAGAAGCTTAATCCAAATAGGAATTCCTTAAAATCAACTTCTGTTGCTGTGAAATTCGATGTTTATTTTTTTGAAAATAATAGGAATTTCTTTAAAATCATCTTTCAAATGTGTAAAATTTAGGATCCATTGTTTGAAAATAGAAGCCCCCTATCATTAATAACAAAACAAAAGGGAACCATCACTGCCAAAGGAGCTCAAACCCTAGCCAAGGACCCTCGCTTTGCTCTATTTCTCTAGTAGTTGGCTTAGGTGCTTTGAAGATATGGAAGGGGATGCAGTGATATAATGACACTCAAACCGAAAATTTTTCACTCCATATCCAGAATTGTGTCAAATTTTCTCAATATCAAGGACAGAGAGAACCACCCTCCGCCCCCCACATTCCCACCACCTGTCATTATCTCCAAGGAAAAAATGAAATTGCTCAATCATATAAAACTTGAAAGAAAATAACGTGTATTGTCTCAATATATATAGAATATACAACTCAACGCTCAAAAACATTGAGCAAGAATAGTAGAGACAATTAGAAGTTAGAAATCAGAAATAAAATGTGACATCAAAGAATCAAGAGCAGGAACATAAGGGAGAGCAGAAATTGCATCTCTACACGAAATAAACAAAAGAGCGATGGTCGACTATCGAGTATTAAAACAGAGTGAAACACTCCTAAAATGTTTAAGAGCCAGCTAACAAACTAGCTTAATCCTCCTCATCCTCTTCGTGCATGGAAGCTTCCCCTTCGATGACTTCATCCTGAAAATATTTATATCAGGATATATAAAAGTGCAATATATAAAATGTTAACCAAAATTTTTATTATATTTATCAAATCAATTCAATAATTTTTTCAAATCTTCCACATTTCATATTGATGCAGCTCATCTTGTTCTTTTGGTACCAAGAGATTTTATTACGTATGTGATGTGTGTATAAATTTGTCTTAATTGAACTAAATGTTCAAAAACAACATTTTGTATTGGATATGTTGGCCATATTTTGATGAGAATTGTTCTTTAAGCAAAGATAGATCATAACCACTAAATTTTCTTTGAAATGAATACAATATATGAGAAATCAATGAAGATTTATATTGCTCACGCCTCAAAATAAATGCAACAGCTTCAAATTTTACTAATTATTATGATAAAAAAACTGATTACTGATTAGGATATATTAAGGCTTCATTTGGGACGGTTTTCTTACTGTTTCTCAAAACAGTTTTTTAATACAAAAGTTAAAAATTATTTTAAGAAGCAGTAAGAAAGTCATCCCAAACGAAGCCTAAGACAAATCTTTAATACATTGCAAAAAAAATAATTATCATTCTCTAATATATTTTAATTAAATTTATTTTAAAATAAGTATAATATATAAGAAAACAATCAAAATTTTGTATGGATGATTTTGAGATCAGCAAACTTATGGTGAACATACCCTGAGCCAATTTTTTTCCTCGTAAATTACCGGATGAATTAAGTAATGAAAGAGATCGGATATAATAAATTGCCTGCACGTCAGAGGTCCAGAGAGTGAGGTTCTCTCGGAGGAGTTGCATGATCAGAGTGCTGTCCTTATATGATTCTTCGCCAACAGTGTCCAGCTCAGCGATCGCGTCATCAAATGCCTGGAGACGATATAAATGAAAAATAAACAGTGAGGAAATATATAAAGCAAGTAAGCTACGATATTTAAGGATAGAAAGGTGGAAATCTGAACATGAAAGATCGGTTAAGATGCAATTAGTTAAGAGGGTGGAATATTAGGCGCCTAAGTTGAGTTCAATACATCAAAAGATCCTTACCCATCAAGTCAATAACATAAAATAATAAAAGGGCACTGCTACGTATAATAGGAAATCAATTCTTGTTTTACTAATAAAGTTGGGCTAATCCCCACTTATATATATATATATATATATATATATATATATATATATATATATCAATAAAATTAATAAAAATTACAAATTTACATTGATTTGTGTATCTTTTAAATCTATTATCAAGAAGAGTAAAACTACAAAACAACAATATCAAGCCTTTATCTACTGTGTGAGGTCGGCATTAAGAGTTAAACTACAGCACAAAATGTTTATAACATCTTATTAAAAAGGACAACACAATGATTTACGTTTGTGGAAAAAATTTAGGCAAGTGCGCACAATTTTTTTTTTTTGGTGCTGGATAAGTAATTTTGTTCTGCATTGTTCAATATTTTGTTGCAAGTTAGAAATTTAATAATGATAAAGAGAATTTTATATCCTAATTTTGCATAAAGATCTTGCACAAATACAAATAAAAAAGAAGAATTAAGGAGAACTCTATGTTTTCACATGGAAAATCTTGAACAGTAAAAAAAATATAGGGCTTGGCTAAGTTGAAATAATCCATTATGTCTAGAAAAGTACAAAAGACTCTTCATCACCTCAATTAGTGAAAACGGCATTCCAAATTATGCAATATCAGGTAAACTTCTTGTGGTGATGTGGAAAATACTAGAGATGCAATGTAGAGATTATAAAAGTGGCCAAACAATGTTAGCCAAACAATGATAATGATCGGATAATGGTAGACAAGCGATAGTAGTTGGGTTATGGCAGCTGAGCGATAGCAATCAAATGATTCATGTAATCAAATGATTCATGTTGAATTTTCTAGGATAGACATCATTGATCCCTTGAATACTCTTTTTCTTTGTTGGGATGTATGTACGATACATTTTTTAGTAATCTTATGTTTGCTAGAAGATTGCTCAAACTAATTTTGATGTGCCAATTCGCCGGTATATATGCTTCTACTCAATAAACATGATCAGGATATAAGTAGACTATTTCTCGTAACATCATAATGAGGAGGCATTGGATAAGTGGCATCAAATTGATTTGCCCATGCTTGTTGTTGTTTTCATGGTGAGATAACTACATCATGTTGTGAGGATTCTCTTTGTTATCCAAACTCCATTAAGAACTGAAGAATTTGAACTTGATAAACAGCCATCATGCACATATGATCCTTCAAAATGAGGCCAGAGTGACCTTAAACAACTAACTTGTGTTGACAATGATTGGATGATTATTTATAAATCATTAAAAAAGTATTTATATTATGTTGAGAATATTTATCATATGACACAAAAATGTTGCATGCTAAATATTCACTACATCAAAGTGAAAGATTAATATCCTGAATTTGTATAAAGATCAAGCACATGCAGAGATAAAAGAAGATTATAATAGGGGACATTATTATTTTAATGTGGAAAAATGCATGGCCTAACCTAGTCGAAATAGTCCACTATATGGTTGAAATTATAAGGGTATGCTCTTCCCTGCAATTAGAGAAGATGAGACTATACAGCTGAGAATAATTGTCCGGTGTCTACTGTAGAGATTACAAGAGAAATCATAGAAGGTGGAGATAATCACACCATGTCATTTAGGCATAATGAAAGTCAGTTGTCTGATTAGACAGATGATCGTAAATGAACACGATGCTCAAGAGATGATGGCCACAAAAGGGTAGTTGGGCAAAGACAATCGAGTAATAATAGTCAAGCAATGGTAATCAAATGACAATAAATGGACTACGAGTGTCGAATGATGGTAATCAAATAACAATAACAATTGGGTGGCAATGGTAGTCGGATGATAGAGATGGTTGGTGGAGATTGAGGCGTCGAATGCTAGGAAGTGTTCTAAAGTTCTTCATATCCCAAAGTTCTCTCCAGGCTCAAGTCTAATTGTCCTTCATAGAAAGAATGGGAATTTATTTACAGTATTTTGATAGTTGTATTTTGATTGTTTATTTTGTATTTTAAGTATCTTAATAACCTTATAATTGAATAATTTTAGGCTCAATGGATTCCTCTCATCGAGATGCTGAATTTAATTATAAACATGCAAGACGTTGAGATTATTTGGTCCTTCAAAGAGAGAACGGTGTGAAGAAGTGAAGTGAGATAAGAAGAGAGTGAGAGAGAAAGAGATTTGTACAATTTCTCCGAATTTTTAAAATAAATTTCTTGGTGTGGTCTGGCTCTGTGATTTTTTCCTGCTTTCAAATTTTTTCCAAATTAAATCCTAGTGTTTATTTCCATATTTTTATTTGTTTTATTGTGCGGTTTACTTCCAACAAAGCAATTCTTATGTATTTGGTGTGAGTATTGTTGCGTCCTGGAGTATTTGCGGCGGTAGAGAAATATAAAGCTTAATGTCTTAGCGTTGTACGAAGATCCAGCACACACATAAATAAAGAGAGAGGGTGTGGCATTATGAGACACCAAAATTTTTACACTGAAAGCCCCTAAAAAAGGGAAAAACCATGAGGTCTAGCCCAGTTTAAATGAATCCACTATTATTTGCAGTCGATTACAAATGAGGCCCTTCCTTAGGGGAAGGCTTTGGCTTGATGTGCATTATATGAAGTACATTATACGGTAGTAATACAAAGAGTCACAGTTGACATGTTCATTTGGGAGGAAGGACCGTAGTTGAGGGGTGACGTAAATCAGAAGGACCATAGTCGGCGGGCGACGGAAGTCGGAAGGACTGTAGTCGGTGGACAACATAAGTCAGAAGGATCGTAATCGGCGAGCAACGGAGGTCGGAAGGACTGTAGTCGGTGGGCAACGTAAGTCAGAATGACCGTAGTTGGCGGCCGACAGAGGTCAGAAGGACAGTAGTCGGTGGGCGACATAAGTCAGAAGGACCGTAGTCCGCAGGCGATGGACGGCAGAAGGACTGTTGTCTGATGATGAAGGTTGGAAGGATGGCGTTAGGTAGAAATCTAGCATCGAATAGATATCCGACGAAAGTCCGACAACATGCAGAAGTCCAGCGTCGGGTAGAAACTTGGCGACTAGCTGAGGTCTGGCGTCGAGTAGAAGTCTGACATCAGTTGGCGGATAAGGAGAACTCCGGCGTTAGATGGTATTCAGGCAGAACTCCGGCGTCACTTGGAGTTCGGGTGAAACTCCAGCATCACTTGAAGGTTGGACAGAAATCCGGCGTCACTTGGAGTTCGAGTGAAACTCCAGCGTCACTAGGAGGTCGGGCAGAATTCCGGTGTCACTTGAAGGTCGGGAGGAATTCCGAAGTCACTTGAAGGTTAGACAAAACTTCAGCATCACTTGGAGTTCGGGTGAAACTCTGACGTCACTTGGAAGTTGGGCGGAATTCCGGCGTCACTTGAAAGTCAGGCGGAACTCTGGCGGTGGTCGAGGAGGAGTTTCTTCCCTCCTATTCTTCTCTTCTCCTTTTCTTCCTTCTTCATGCTTGGGGTCTCCCTCTCAAGAGAAATGAGGGATCAATTTATAGATTTCTGGAGTGGCATGGCTCATAAATAGGTGAGAGAATAGGGCTAAATGGGGAGTGGTTGGATGGACAGCCAATATTGAATCCCTTGATCGTGTACCGTTCGTCAGACATTTGAAGGTCTTAAAGAAGTTGAAATTTGACGATCTTGTGCTCGTTGGATTCGTCTCGTCGAGCCGTTCGATTCGACTATAAGCACGTTATGCTTGGAAACCGTTTGATAACTCAAATTGTGGTTCGAACTTTTCGACAGCGCTTCAGGTCCTTGATTTGGACTCATTTGGGTTTGGATTGAGTCGAATTTAGTGTCATTGGGTTCGTATTTCTGAGAAGCTCAGTTTGACTGTAAGTTTGCTGAAATCGGAGTTCAGATGATCCTAGATTTAATTTTTTAAGTTTCCAACTTGATTTTTGCTTCGAGATTCGTGCCCGATCAAAATAATTTTTTTATGACATATCAAGTATGAAACACAAGATTGCTGATAAGAGCAAGAGCAAAGATATTGTCACAATGAAGGGGCGTTACATTATATACTAATATGTAAAATTCCAAAAGAAAATGAAGCCATATGAAATTCATGTCAACAATGGCACAAACCCCATGCTCTACTTTAATAGGGGAACGAGCCATTATTTATTGTTTCTATACATACCATGATATTAATTAAAAGTTTAGCCTAAAAAAGCACAATTACCGGCTGTTGATTTTTTAGCATATGAATCACTTGCAAATCTAAATGAACATAAGCTTGAAGTTCTTGGTCGCTACAATGAATTGGTATGCCAAAATGTGCATTCTAGATATAGAAGCAAGCGCTTAAGCAATCAAAAATGAATTTTAAGCGTTTGGTGTAAATGTTGGTAGAGACAGTTGACTGCACATCCAAGATCAAGCTATGCAAAAGTGAGGTTCTGCAAAGACCCTACCAAATGATGGTACAAGGTAGGATTGGCAAAGCCAAAAGTTAAATCAGCAAGAATCAAATCCTCAGTGGAAACAGGCTAAAAGTTTTATTGGTGTATTCACTACCTCCATGGGATCGTATGAGTTTAATATAAGTGTTAAACTAACATGTCACCAATTGTTTAAATTAAGAAAAGCAACAAGATGTTTCAACTTAAATTTTAATGGAAACACCGTACAAAAATGAGAATACTCGTCAACAAAAGAAAAATAATATTTATATCCATTTACGGAAACAATTGGGTAAGGACACAATGCATTATAATGTATAATTTCAAGAGACCTATAGCTGATTAACATAGAAGATGAAAAGGGTAATTTGTGAGGTTTAGCTAAGTGATATGACGCAAAAAAAAAGATTTAAACTTAGGTGTGCATGGATGGGTCTCCCATAGCATGGAAAAGATTTAAAAGAGTTGAGTGATGAGGATTTCCTAGATGATGATGCCAAAGATATATACGGAACAAATCATGTAGAAAATAAACCAAGTGTGGTATGTTGCGGCCGAGTGAACATTATGGAGTCCTCTATAGCACAAACCAATCAAGATTATTTGGTTCAGATTCGTTATTTGATAACCATTAGCATCAAATGAAATGAAACAAAAGTTATCGGAAGTGATATGCCATATAGATATTGGGAACATGCAAGAGTTGAGAAAGAAGAAGCTTATTGGTTGAAGTGGGAAAAATCCCTCGACCAGCATTAGAGATTGGCCACAAGGAACCATTGCTGAGTATAATTGATTGAGATCCATGATACTGTTTGGGATTATGAAAATTAGCTCAGTCTATAGTAAAGTGGGAAATCATAGTAGAATTAAGAAACCAATCAATAGAAGTGTTGGTTGACCAGGAAAAAAGAGCTAGAGTACTGGTAGGAGTGTTGTTGTAGTTAAGACCTTGATGATGCCAACATTTGATAATTGACAGCCAATTTTGCCACTGTTTTAACAAATAAGACGTTGTTGAGAAGTTCTACCACAACAAGATGCATAGAATAAAGGTTGACTGATAGCACTGTTTGAGTTGGAACCCCAACCTCTACTAGAATTGGGAAAGGAACAACCATGACCTCGACCATGAACTGCAAAGAACACCGAGGAGAAATTGGTGGGCTAAAAATTTGAAGTTCATGACTCGCCTAGCTATGTTGGTTTCTTCATTGCATAGCTAGGAATACAAATCATTGAGCCCAACAAGTTGGAGAGTGACTCTAATAGAAGTTTTAAATGAATGATATGCAGGAGGAAATTCATTTAGAGTGTAGAGAAAATTTTTCCGATCGGGCGACGAATTAGTAGAGCCAATGGCATCAACTTAGACCTTAAAAGTGTACAAATATTGAATTATAATTTGCACTTTAGTGGAAATATTGTGAAGGAATATTCTTCAAATGGATAATCATGCATGACTAGTAGATTGTAAGCGACATTAGATTGTTCTCCGGATTTCAAAATAAAAATCGAGTAATTAAGAACATAAGGAAGAAACAAAGATGAGATAATAGAGTAAAGGGTGGCGGCCAAGTTCTAACAATAAGCATGGAACTAGGTATTACGAATTAAAGGCAACTAAACCATCCTTAAGAAAAGAAACCTTTAGAGGACATAGGGCAGAACCATCAAAAAACCCCTTAAAGCTATTGGCTCTAAAACTTTAAAGAACTTGAGACTTATGGAAAAATGATATCCTAGAGTAGGGGGCAAAAATGAGTCGAGTCGATCTTGAGTCACCCCTGGCTTGAGCTTGAGCTCGAGCTTGAGCTTTATTCAAAAAATTAAAACCCGACTCACAAGTCGATTTGTTTATTATGAAAGAGAGAAAAAGATTATGATTTAAGCAATTATTATAATAAAATGGTAAAAAATGAGAAATTATAAAAATATTAATAAAAAATCACTTAATATAAGAAAATGAATATAATTTTTAAATATTTTCAACAATTTGTGCTTAAAAATCCTGAATTTTAATATCTTTTACATATATTTTATATTAATATTTTTTAAACAAGCCTGTTCAGGAGCTAATGAGTCGAGAAACTACAAGAAAATAGCTGATTTCCGACCGAAGTAAATCAACAAATTCCGATAGATTTCCCGTGGATTTTTTTACTGGATTTCTAACGGATTTATTTCCGACAGAATTTCCGATAGATTTCCGACGAAATTTCTGGTGGATTGCCGATGGAAATTAAAAAAAAATTATATTTAAGGTGGGGTGCACGGGCTAGCTGGCTTGGGCGGGTCGATCAAGTTGACTTGTTCGAGACAGATTTTAATTTTTTAGCGCAAAAATAATCAGCTAGAATTATTTTTCTGGTGAATTTTACGTAGGAAATTCGCTAGAAATGTTTATGGTGGATTATTTTGCGTCGCAAGGATTTTTCCTACGCACGTTTTATCGGCGGAAAAATTTCTGCCGGAAATCCGCCAAAAATATTAATTCCCGACAGATTTTGGTCTTTTTTTCCGGCGGAAATGGCCGTGGAAAATAATTTTTTACCTGTAGTATCAGGGCTGGCTCAAGCTTGGATGTTAGCTTATCTTGTTTGGCTTATAAGACATTTATCGAGCCAAGCACGAGTCAGCTTAGGAGCTTTCTTAACTCACTTACAATCCTATCCTGGAGTGAGCTTTGAGATGTGTATGAATGATTTTTTATATTGTAGATTAGAAATTTGAGCTAAGAAGGTATTGCGGTATTAGCTAGTCGAAGATTTGCTGCAGTGTCCATCCGGAGATATTAGAGTCTTCCATGATATGGAAAGGAAGAAAGATGGGAAGATGAAGTCTAATCAAATGCAGTGACAAGGGCAAAGGTAGTTTTCATCAAAACGTGGATAGTAAAAGAGACTCTACAAAAAAATCACCATTTTGCAGCGGAAAAATCCGTCGCAAAATAAGAAAAATCATTCACAGAATCCGATTTGCGGCGGATTTCTTTCCGTCGCCAAAAATTGTGTCACAATTTTTTTTGACGAAAAGATCTGCCACAAATATTTGTGACGGATTTGCGGAAGAATTTTAAAAAAAATTATAAAAAATTAGAAATTTGAACATAACCAGCTGCCCGCTACCCAAGGCTACCTGAGCCTGACTACCCTCCTGGCCGGATGCCCGCTCTTGCCTAACCGCCAGGCTGCCCGAGCCCGACCATCTGCCTGCTGCCGCTTGACCGACTGCATGACCGGACAGCCCACGCCACATGACCTACCCAGGATTTGGACCTGCTCCTCTTGCAAACCAACCCCTTCTCCACTCGGCCTCAGAGACAAAATACAACATAAAGCTTTTTTTAAAATTTTTATTATAATTCAGCTTGCGGCGAATTCGCGACGGCAAATTCCACCAAAATTTTTGTCTCCATTTTCAACAAAAAATAATCCATTGGAAAGTCCGGCGTAAATTAGACACAAATCAGTAACTTTACTGTAGTGATTGTTACAAACGAGCGGTGGTGATGAAAAGATCTCGTTGTGGAAAGAAACTACTATCATAATGAGCATCAATTCTAGAACAGTGGAAAGAGAAATTAGGGGCAAATTCTATGATAAGGCAACGTGTTTGGAGATTCACCTGCTTCGCAAGAGCGCAAGCCCGATCAAGAGCGTTCAATATCTCATAGTAGAACACGGAAAAGTTGAGCGCGAGTCCCAAGCGAATCGGATTAATCGGCGCAAGCTCTGCCGTAGCAATGTCCTGCAGAACAAATAATCATAAAAAAGTTATGAGAAAATCAATGCAATAAACGGAAAAAACATCTTTTGTGAAGAGGCAGGAAATAAAGTTACGAGATCTCCAGACCGGAATTGAAGCCATTAAATCACTCAAATCTTGAAATAAACAAAAAGGAAATCAGGTCATGCGGCAGCTCTAACCTGGGCAGATGTGTAGGCGGAAAGCGTGTTATCGGCGGCCTCCTTGCGTTCAGATCCGGTCTTGAACTCGGCAAGATATCGATGGTAGTCGCCCTTCATCTTTAGAAAAAAGACCTTGGAGTCATTGGACAATGCCGAGGGGAGGAGGTGAGATTCCAGCAGCTTGAGTATTCTGCCACAAATGGATGTTATCTCCGACTCGATCTTAGCCCTAAATTCCTTGATAGCGGCGAGGTGATCATCATTCCCGCGACTCTCCTCCTTCTGCTCTATCGACGACACGATCCTCCACGAAGCCCGGCGTGCGCCGATCACGTTTTTGTAGGCTACCGAGAGGAGATTTCGCTCTTCAATGGAAAGCTCCCCATTCTCTGTCGCCATCTCCGTAACCTTCTCCATGAACTCCGCCATTTCCTCATACCTCTCAGCCTGCTCAGCGAGCTTCGCCATGTAGACGTTATCCTCCCGGGACTCTGCCATCATTACGTTCGCACAAAACAAACCCAAGAAGAGATTGAGAAGAAGAATAGAATAAAACAGGAAGAAATCGAAGGAAGGAAGAAACTTGATTTTGGTGAAGAAACTTTGTTTCTCTGTAATTTATTCGTTTTGGGAAATGGTTTCTGCGGTGGCGCGTACGAGGAGGAACAGAGACCAGCCGCGAGCGCACAGCTGTACAAAATGTATCATTTCAAACGGCAAGTACTTTCTCCACCGTAAATCTTCTTTTAATTTTTATTTTTACCCACCACGGGTTGTCCTGGTGGTAAGGCGCGGGCTGGCCAATGGCCAGGTCCCGTGTTCGAACCCCATGGCAGTCCGTGTAAAGCTTTAAGAGTTGGCCCGGATGAGTATGGGGTGGGTTGTCCGCTAGGTCGATCAGGGAGATTAGTGGCCGAAGGCTGACACTCCAAAAAAAAAAAATTATTTTTTTATTTTTCCAAAGATGAGATATAAATTTAAAATGAGCAACCAAAGTTTATAATTTTGAAAGTTTTCTGAAATTATTAGTTCACCAATTATTCTCAATAAAAATTTTTTTTACTTTAGATATCCCTGTTATATCCTATATTAGTCAAAATTAAAAAACTATGCTTGTTATTTAGTTTTATAGGAGATCTATTTTAAATTTATTTAAAAGTAAATTAACTCTCTTTATCCATCATAAATAAATTTAATATGAAGTCAAGTTTTATTCCAAAAAATTTGAAATTATTTTTAAATAAAGTTTGATCATATTTTAACCTTGTTCACAAGACCCAATCACATGATGCCTTCCCCACCAGTACTTTTCATCCCACCGATCATGAGATCATATCCACAACAAGCTCCCATTGCCACCATTAGTCCCATTAACAAGCCCTCTTATCGCTCCTCACACATGTTATCTTCAACGGCATTGTCAATCATAATGTCAACAACCAGCTTCACCAGTCTTATAACGCTAGCTTCAACAAAGCGATGCCAGCTTCATTGACCTTTGCCAATCACGTGGTACTAGTTTTGCCAAAGCAATGCGAACTCCAAAATGCTTCACCAATACCATAATGTCGACTATCGCTAGCTTCATATGTCCCATCCACGAGCCCCCAACCAAATCTCATTGTGATTCTGCAATGCTTGCTACACTAAGCTTTGTAATTAGGTTTCAATCAAATTAGATTCAAATTGAAGTTCAAATTTGAATAAATTCAAACCATGTTGTTTTTTGGGTGAACTTCAATATGCGTTATGTGTATGCAAAACAAGGATAATTTGACCCAAAATAAACATTCATGCATATTTTCTCAAGAAATCAGTTAGGGAACATATTTCTCCGATTTTAGGCATTTTCAAGCTTTAAATTTTCTTTAAAAAATATTTATTTAAGCGGGCTTTTTGACAAATGTTTTTATCATCTAACAATTAACTGCATATTTTCAAAATATTTAGCCTATTTTTATATTATGCAAGTGAGTTAGCCACACTCCACCTATTTATTTCATGTTGGAAGATTTGTACATGTAAAAAAAACTAACGTTTAAATGTTATACAACAATAAGTTTATATATGCATAGATTAGAATAGTTGTGAGTTATACAAATAAAATATGAAACTTCTTATGAGAGAAATATGGAAAGAAAATTCATAGAGGTTAACCCAATAGAAATATTTTTACTGGCGTGAATGAAGATTAGAGAATTAGGAATATATTATCACATGTGGGGATATTTGGACCATCTTAGTGTTGTACAAAAAATCAAATCTATATATTCACATTTAAGTTGTGAGTATTAGATATTGAAATTTTGAGTAGGATTCTACTTTTTAAGATTAGTAGATATCAACTCAAAGTCTTCTCCACATATAATAATCATGTCCACCATCATATGATTTCTTATTAAATGAAAAGTAAATGCTATAATGCAACACTCATTCTTCTTCTTCAACAGCTATGGATGGAGACATAGATCAAATAAATGGTTGGAGTGATCATATGCAAGTAGTTATCTTGACTGGTATCATATTGGGTGGTTAACAATAACTACTAAACGATCAAAAGTGATAATTGGAAGTTAAAGTCACAAAAGAAAACTGAAAACTACCAAAGTGGTCGTGACATGCAAGTGATGGTGATGACATGCTTTTCTCTATCTTAGATCAGCATAGTAGTTAGAAGAATCATGCTTGGGTATGAAGAGGGAAAAAGATTGAGAGAGAGAGAGAAGAATACTAGTAAGATAAAAGGGAAAATAATATTAATGAAAATATTTGTAATATAATTTTACATGTATATTATTGAATAGTTATCACTTTGTGCAACAATTTTAAAATTGAGTCCAAGACCTATATCATTTATTATTTCTTAGTTCATATCATGCTCCTCTCTTTGCTAGCGCTTAGACAACCTTCATAAAAAAACCTTTAAATATCCCAACCACTTCCATAGACCCTAAAACATCCTCCCTCTTCACTCATTACAACAAACCAGACACTTAACTATCAAGTTATTATCAACATTTATCTAAAGGTCTCACGGTTTTGTCCTATTGATATAATTTCCCATGAGGTCACCCATCTCAGGATTTCTCCCGGATGAGCACGCTTAACTGTGAAGTTTCTTAATAAAATTCTAACTATTATACTAAAAGCACATCGATGTTTGAGAGTTTAGCTTCTTTTAGTTAAGAGGTTTCACATCCATAGTTTCCACCACTATAACCTCACAACTTTACCCCCCACCACTACTAAGGGTTCCACCTCTTTAACCCCACGAAGGCTTTCTCAGATTCTTCCCCATAAAAATCTCTCCAACAACATTAAATCATTCCACCTGTCAACTTTCTTTTCCCTAAGTCTTCTAAACAATTATACCTCTCTGTCCCTACACTCAACCATAACTACTCCTTGGACTATACCATTGAAAATGCCTTGACTCCCATTCATGCCTAGACTAGCCATATTCCAAACCCTTAACAAAATCAACCACTTCGCCTCCAAGATTCATCAAGTTCTTGACTTCATCTTCAAAGATCCATTTGGCATATCCAACAACATCTCTCTAAATTTCTTGATTAAGGTATATGCACCAATTTTAATTTCAAGCCTTAGGTGAATGCTTATGGGGTCAAACCAAGTTGTTATATTTAAATTATATTGCTATATTTGAATGTGTATAACATGGTCCATATAAATAAATAAACAAATACTAAGTTAAGTTCTCTAAAAGAATCAATAATTCTAATCATGTTAGAATCATACAAAAAAGCTAGTAAGTATATATTTAATAAAAAACATATTAAGTTTAACTCATATGCTACAAAAATCTAAAATTTGTTTACATAAATTTATTGAATATTCAATTTTAAAAAACTAATTCATGATAAATCAAAGTATGTATTTTTCAATTATAAAATTAATTAATTTTGATTATAATTGCAAGGTTATGATAAAACCATAATATCAAATAAAGTAAGGATTTTACAAAAAATAATTAAATTTAGTTCATGGTCAGATTTTAGAACAACAAATTTTCATGCATTTATAATAATTGAGCATTAAATAATGCTTTATAACTTAGTTTAATGTATAAGAGACAAAACTAATATAAGTACTATAAAAGAAATAAAAAAAGAGGTTAGAAGTTTAATTAAGTATATTACCTTGTACTATGTCTTCCAAATATTGAATTGAATAGAAGGTCCACTTTGAAATGTATGTACACAAATCCTTCATTGGTATGCATTCCTTAGTTCTCCATGGAGACATATTATAAAACAAATATAGTTATTAGATTTGATACTTAAATAAGTTTGGGTCTACTTTCATTAATAATAAAAGAAGTGTTTGCAAGTGTAAGCTATGATGAACTAAACTTGATGCCTTTAGGAATCCAAATATGTGTATGTAATTGAACTATTAAGATGTATGGATCACCTAAAAGAGCACACATATGCGATATGCCATAATTTGGCAAATAAGTGCATTTAATTTCAATAGAGTCATAATGACTTAAAATTTAATACATGCCTATTGACCCAACAAACTTGACTCCACTCTCTGACTCCACTTATTGACTCAATATATATCAACAACCTTGGTCTCTTTAGGAATAGGTTGTGCTAGTTTGCTTAAAATGCAATGTTGTTTTGTACCTTTCAATGCATTTTGTCACATCAGAGGTATTCTCTCATCCAACCTACCAACTTATGAGTGATTTAGGTTGAGTTAGTAACCAATTCTTCTTGCACCATTTGAATGCTACGTACCCTTTGAGTTCATCTTGATGCCAGGCTCTTCCATTTTGGGTTGATTTTTGTTAACCTTCTTCAAATGTTACACTATGCCAAACCTTAGAAAATATTAATATTTCATTTGCAGAAAATGTAATGATATATTTAAGTTTTTTAAATTCTTATGAGACTACCAGGATCCATTACAATTTTAGATAATCAAGTTAAATTGGATTTACTAACTCAAAATCAAGCTCAATCTAAAATAATTTTTCTAATGATCTAAAGTATTAAAATTATCATTGCATTCTCTCTTTCCTAGGCCATAATAATCACATTGAGCTTATTGTATTATGAAGAAATGGTAGTCCAAGTGGGCGAAGATTGAGATACATCATTCTCATAATCTCTTCCAAAAAAAAATAATAATAAAACCTCTACTCTACTCCAAGTGATATGAATTCCATGAATTCAAGTCATTTGATCCTCCTAAGTTTGTAAAGTTAGATATGTTTCTTATGGATTGGAAAAATTGTACCGCTTATACTATTACAACTGGATGCATACAAATACTCTTGGAAGAGTGCTCCCCTCTAGGATTTACTTTCTTGCATATATTCACCTTAAGGCTTAAGGACTATGTTAAGAGAGAGAGAGAGAGAGAGAGAGAGAGAGAGAGAGAGAGAGAGAGAGATGCATTTCAATGTGCTCTAGTTAATAATTATTTAAGTATATTTTGCTCTTTGATATAAATATGTCAAAGAAAATATGAATATCGATCATTTGCAAAAAATATAATGATATATTTAGGTTCTACAAATTATTATGAGACTACCGAGATACATTAAAAATGTTAGATAATCATGTTAAATTGGATTTGTCAACTCAAAATCAAACTCAATCTAAAATAAATTTTCTAATGATCTGACGTATTAAAATTAACAATTCTTTCTCTCTTTCCTAGGCCATAATAATCATATTTAGCTTATTGTATTATTACAGGAAATTGTCCAATTTTTGGTAGATTTTTCCTTTTTGACAAAAAATAATATTTCCGACAGCTTTCCAACAGAAAATTTCTACCAGTAAACGCTGTGCAGGAAAAACTTTTGCTAAGAAAAAAGTAGTTGGAAATTTTTTCTGATAGAAAATTTCTATCATAAAATTAAAAAAGAAAGAATAAAAATCAGCCCTATCTTTAGCAGCGCGCTCGCGATAGATGGAGCTACCCACACCTGCCCACCTTGCCTGCTCGAGAGCCTCTGCCGCACTGTCTGCTTGCTTGATGCCCATGAGATTTGAACTTTGCTCATCGAAAAGGTCATCAAACGTCCAACCACTTCACTGTAAAGGAAAAAGTATTTTGATTGTTACTCTTTATATTTAGAATAGAAATAGACAAAAAATAAAATTATAAATTAATTAAAATAAGATTACAAATTAATTAAAATAAAATATTAAATTTAATAATTAATTTAAATAAAATATTAATAAAAAAATTATAATATCAATTTTTCTTCAAAAACCAGTCGGAAACCCTACAATCATCTTCTGAAAATAGTTAGGAAAATTCCATTGGAAATTCTCCTAGAAAGTTCCAACAGGGAAAAAGACCACCGGAAATTTCATCAGAAAATTTCCTACGAGCATTCCGTCGAAAATGTTGGCAAAACTTTTCAACATAAATCCATCATACGAGAAATATCTTATGAAAATTCGTCGGAAAGTTCGACAATAATTTGATTTTTTCCTGTAGTTGAAGAGATGATAGTCTAAGTGGGTGAAGAATCAAGGACGCCGTTCTCATAATCTCCTAATTTGTTTGGCTCTATCCCAAGTGATCTGAACTCTATGAATTCAAGTTATTTGATCATCCTAATTTCATAAAATTAAATATGTTTCTTATGGATTGGAAATTTTGTGTTGCCAGCACTATTACAACTTGCCTATTGTGGATACGTACATTAAAAGTATATTGAATACTAACCAAACACATAAACTAACTTTGAATTGATCTTTGAATGTCGAACCTTCACTCAATCATTTATGATTTTGTACATTTAGCTCATATTTGAATTGACCAAGGACCAAGTAAGCTTAGTATAACACTTTACATGCGAATGCTTGCTAATAAATTATTAATCTATAAAAATGCTTGACTAAGTATTAGAAGACAACATATGATATTCGTTATCATTGAATTGATACTTAGTTATGAATAATTCAAAATAATTCACAAGGTCAAGATCATTGCACATCTATTAGTGCTCCCATTAGAAGAAAGTCTCAGTTGATCGCCTATCATCGCCCAAATTTATACATTTCTCATATTTTCCATTGGATGTCTATCAATAACCAATGTATGACGCTCATTATGATACTAATATTGGATGCCCATCTCATTGATTGCTCAATATCCCTTTCTATTAAGAAAGAAATCATTCTAATTACTTAATATTGCCTAAATTTTGACATTCCTTATTAGTCATTGCTTAAAGCACCAAAAACCTACATTTGACGTCTATTATTTAACAAACTATTACTATATTCTTTGATATTGTCCTATTTTAGGAGAATGAAATTAGCTAATGGCCAAGTTGCTAGTTGGCCATCGCCCAACTTCCAATGTTCCTCATCAACCAACTCTTATTATCTTTAATGGATTTATGTCTTACATCCTCCAATCTTGACATATGATGCTCTCCCTTTTAGTCATTCAATCTCCGATCTAGCAGATCATTTATCATTTCTATATGATATCTCTATCACCTCAAAACACCTTTTAGTAACACCAATAAAAGTATTTTTAATAGTTTATGTCTATTATATTATACTAATGCCTTCCTGAGCTATATAGAAAGATGACATTTATAATCTTTCACTTTATATGCTAACAAAATTATTTTAATTTTGCTAGGCTCTATGACTTTTCACATCCTGAATTTTCAAAGTAAAAAATCTCAAGTCAAGAACCTCAATCAAGTCCAATACATATCTTTGTGGTTAAAGCCATCTTTCACCCAATCACATACTTTGAAACCTCATATTGGTCCTTAACTTTTTTATGAATCAATATATATTGTTTTAAGAATAGTAAAGTTTTTAAATTTTTTATAGTTATCACACTTTAATAGTTCGGGTTACAAAAATAACATAAAATTAAAAAAAATAATGGCCAAATATAAAGATGATAGCATTAAAACAATCAAAATGGTGGATAGCTCCAAACAAGCTTTTAGTATTTTACATCTTTTGTACAAATGCATCTTCTTTAGAGATAACATAAAGGACTCGGTAGAAGTTTACCAGATCTGAGCTAACATAGTTCAGCAAACATAAACTACTTAAGCTTCTAGCGTAAAGCTTGCTAAAGCATCTTCAGTCTCCTCCCTGGGAGCATTATTAACACCGTGGTAGTTCCTCCTAAACTCATCAGGCTGATTGATTTGTAAATCTCCCAACTTTATCATCCCTTCAACAAAATCAACAAAGAAAGCTTTCTAATCAACACTGTATCTTTTCACCACAGCCATGTCCTTGCATCACCAGAAAATAGTGTTTGATCTAAATTCAAGAAAATTCTTTGCATTCTCAAGTCTTTGAAATGCTGGTTGTCAAACTTAGCTTGAGTGGCCTCTAGTCTTCTTGTGATGTTGCCATCTCCACTTACTAGGCAAAGGCAGTTGAGCTTGTACTGAAATCTAGGATCCATGTATGGGTCAGGTCGACCTATGTCGAATTGATTATAAAGCCTGAGTACAATAGAGAAGCATCGTCCCATACTGATATAGTGAAAACTAGAGAGGGCAATGAGGTTAGAAATCAATAGATTGAATTTGTGAAAGAGATTGATAAGGAAGGTACCATTGGATCTAGGACTTAGCATTATGTTGTCTGAGGTTTCCTGGTGGCGCTTAGACTATCTTTCCTGCCAAGTTTCACTTCCCATTTGGGACCTCCACTCTGTTAAAAAGAGAATGAGACTTAATTCTCAACTCTTATTTGAAATCTATTGATGTTATAGATTGTATTCAAGTTCTGAGTTATTATTTAATAGATGGAGATGAACCCAACCAATCATTGTCCAAATCAATAAAAAATGACTAGTTCAGAATAAATAATAGGTCTCAGTTGTTGGATTTACTTCTAAAATGAGTGCAAAATAAATTTTATCTGATCATCCATATTTTGCACTCATCTCAAAATAAATCTAATTATTCTTAAATCTAATCATGGTGTAAATGAGCATAATCGCTTGATAGAACACCAATTTGAGCTTAAGTTTGACAAATTAATCAAGTTTGAGTTCAAGCTCAAACTTAATTTTATTAGTTTAGATTGACTCATGAGTTGGCTCACTTATTATAAAATATAGATGACGATTACACTTTAAACATTTGGTAGTAAAATGATAAGAAAATCAAAGAGTTAAAAGAGAAATAATAAGAAATCAATAGAGATAAGGAAGATATCTAGAATTGTAAACTTTCTATTTAAACCTTTGAATTATAATATTCATATGTGTATTTTATATTAATATTTTTCATAAGCTAGACCATAAGTTAATGTGTCAGAATTAGTGCTAGCATAAGCTTAACTCATTTGCTCATCAAGTTCAATTCATGAAAAATTCATCAAGTGGTGGTGGCGACCAGCGATGGTGGTTACCAGTGTCTTGTGGTGGCGGGCATCTGTGATGGTGGTTGATAGCAGATTGCGGTGGTTGGTGATGGTGGCTAGAGGTGGGTGGAGATGGCCAACGATGGTGGCCTATAAGTGTTGGCGGCAGTCAAGCAATTGCTTATGGTGTAAACTGTTCTCGCTCAAAATTGAGTCAGTTTGATTTACCTACAAAATGAAGTACAATAATTTACATTACATTTATTTTTTATCTAATTAAACACCAAAATTCTTAAAACCTCTACATTTGAAATACTTTACATCCTTATGCATTCCAACCAAACAACCCTAATAATTATTCTTCGCGACTATCGAATGGGTAATATGTAGATTATTTTGGACTTGAAAATTCACGGTGGTTGAAGGAAAGTATTAGTGCTTAGGATTTGTATGTGATCTAGCTCACACACAAAGATAGAAGAAGAGTTGCAAAAGATACGAGCATTATTACTTGGAAAATCTAAAAAGGGAATAATCATATGGTCTAACCCAATTAAAATGATTCAATAAGGAATGTAACATTAATTAGAATGGTACTCTTCTCCGTAATTTCGGAATTTACCATTACAATATGGTAGACAAGAAGTATAGAGAATGATTTCCATGATGAAAATTGGAAGAGCCTCGAGGCATTAGTTCTATCCTCAAGAGGTCGTTCGTGGTCTAATTGGTCAGTCTCCTTTAAGGAGAATAGCTTAGAAATTAAGAAGTCCAATTTAAATATTAGTCTTCATGTATATAGTGGAGGTTGTGTCAACGATCTGTATTAGCTTTATAAGTACTAACATACATTGACATTGGTGGAATTGGTAACAAAGGCATGCATCAATCTTATAGGTAATGTCCTACAATGATGTTGGTGATGGCAATAAATAACGATGTTGGTAGGCATTGGTGTTGGTGAAAATGGCATGCGTCGACATTGGTAGCAATGGTTGTAATAAAGTTATTTAATGTCATGTTGGAGTCGATAGAGTGCATTATCCTTCTAAGGCAATGCGTGGGTTGATGTTGGTGCCGATGACAAATGATAAAGTAGATATGCATAAGTTTTAGTGTCGATGATGTGTATCAAATTTATATGTGATGGCATACATTTATTTTGATGGCAAAGATAGGTGCTAATATTGGTGTGATAGTGTGCCTCAATATTATAGGTGATGGCATGCATTGATGTTGGTGGAACTGATGGGTGTGAATGTTTGTGGGTGTCAATGCAGGTGTAGACATCATGCATTAGCCTTATAGGTGATGGTGTGTTAGAGTTGGTGGTAATCATAGGCAAAAAAAGTTAGAGATGATTAGGTAGTGGTGATCAAGTGTAGCAGCTAGATGATGATGATTGTGTGATGGTTATTCGATGGTGGTGATCGGGAGGTGGCATCCCAATATCGGTGGTTGAGTTGTGATTGCTTAACAACAATGCTCGAGCGATAGTTCGATGATTATAATCAAGTGGTGATGGCCTAACAATAGTTGTTGAGTGGTGATAGATCAATATTGATGATTGGGTTGCAGTGGATCAAACAATGGTTAGAATATGATCTAATTATAATCAAATGGTGATAGCCTCACACAAGTTACCTTCAATGAGCATTGTCAATCATGATGCTAGCTCCAACTAGCTTCGCCTCTCCTTGTAATGCTAACTTCAATGAAGCGATGCTAGCTCCATTGACCTTTACCAGTCACGTGATACCAATTTTGCCAAGTAATGCCAACTCCAAAATGTATCATCAATACCATAATGTCAACTATCGCAAGCTTCATCAGTCCAATCCATGAGCCCCCAGTCAAGTCCCATTGTGACTCTACAATGTTTACACTAAGCTTGTAATTAAGTTTCAAACTTGGTTCAAATTATTTCAAATCATATTCAAATTGAAGTTCAAATTTGAATAAATTCAAAATATTTTCTTTTGGGGTGGGCTTCAATATGCATTATGTGTATGAAAAGAAGGGTAATTTGGCCCAAAATAAATATTAAGGCATATATTCCCATAAAATAAATTAGTGTACATATTTCTCTGATTTTAGGCATTTTGAAGCTATAAATTTTCTTAAGCAAAAGAAATTATTTATTTAAGCAAGCTTTTTGAAAGATGTTTTTATCACCTAACAATTAACTTCATGATTTCAAAATATTTAGCCTATTTTTATTTAAAAAAATTTATTCAAGAGAGTTAGCCATAGTACTCCACCTATTAATTGCATGTTGGGAGATTTATGCAAGTAAAAACAAACTATCATTTAAATGTTATACAACAAAAAATTTATATATGCATAGATTAGATTAGTTGAGTTGTACAAATAAAATATGAAACTATTATGAAAAAATATGAAACTATTATGAAAAAATATGGAAAGAAAATTCATAAAGGTTAATCCAATAGAAATAGTTTTACTAGTGTGAGTGAAAGATGACAGAATTAGGTATATACTATCGTGTGTTGGAATATTTGTACCATCTTAGTGTTGTACAAAAAATAAAATCTTATATATTCACATTTAAGCTGTGAGTATTAAATCTTGAAATTTTGAGTAGGATTCTACTTGTTAAGATTGGTAGCTATCAACTAAAAGTCTTCTCCACATATAATAATCATGTCTACCATCAAATGATTTCTTATTAAACAAAATGTTAAATATTATAATGCATCACTCGTTCTTCTTTTTCAATTGTTATGGATGGAGAAAGAGATCAAATAAATGGTTTGAGTGATCACATGCTAGTAGTTATCTTGGCTGGTATCATATTAAAGAATTTCTCTATTGAATAGTTAACAACAACTACTGAAAGATTAAAAGTGATAGTTGGAAGTTAGAGTCACAAGAGAAAATTGAAAACTACCAAAGTGGATGGTGACATGCAAGTGATGGGGATGAAATTCTTTGCTCTATCATAGATTATCATAGTAGTTAGAAGAATCCTGCTTAGGTTTGAAGAGGGAATAAGAGTGAGAGAGGGAAGATTACTAGTAAGATAAAAAGAAAAATAATATTAATGAGAATATTTGTAATATACTTTTACCTTTATATTATTGAAGAGTTATCACTTTGTACAACTAATTTAAAATTGAGTGTAAGGCCTATATCCTTTATTATTTCTTGGTTCATACCATGCTCCTCTCTTTGCTAGCACTTGGACAACTTCCATAAACAAACCTTTAAATATCTCTAACTACTTCTATGTACTCTAAAACATCTTCTATCATCACTCATTGTAATAGAGCAAACAATTAACTATCGAGATATTATCAGCTTTGATCTAAGGTCCCAACGATTTTGTCCTGCAGGTGTAACTTTCCAGGAGGTCATCCATCTTAGGATTTCTCTGTGATGATCATGCTTAACTGTGAAGTTTCTTAATAAAATTTTAACTAATACATGAAAAGGAACCTCGATGTTTAAGATTTTAGTTTCTTTTGCTTAAGGGATTACACACTCATAGTCTCCATTACAAAAACCTCACAACTTTACCCCCAACTACTAAGGGTTCAACCTCTTTAACCCCACTAAGGCCTTCTCGGGTTCTCCCCCATAACAACCTCCCCAACAATATGAAACCATTCCACTTGTCAATTTTCTTTTCCCTGAGTCTTCTAAACAACAATACCTCTCTCCCTACACTCAACCATAACTACTCCATAGACTACGCCATTCTAAACCCCTTGACTCCCATTAAAGCTTAGACTAGCCATCTTCCAAACCCTAAATAAAATCAACCACTTCACCTCCAATTTTCATCTACTAAGTTCTTGACTTCATCTTCAAAGTTCCACTTGGCATATCCACTAATGTCTCTCTAAATTTCTTGAATAAGGTATATGCACCAATTTTAATTTCAAGCCTTAGGAGAATTCTTATATGGTCAAACCAAGTTGTTATATTGAAAGTGTATTGCTATATTGAATGTGTATTACATAGTCTATATAAATAAATAAATAAATACTAAGTTAAGTTCTCTAAGAGAATCCATAATTCTAATCATGTGACACCTTATCCTGGCAATTTGTAATCAGCTATTATTGGATAATCCACTATTGTGGGCATGAAACTTACTCTTTCAAATATTTCTTAACTACTTAATTTTGGAGGAGGTTAGGATATCATCATTTTATTTTTAACAAAATCATCCTTATTTCGCTTGGAAGGATGACTTGTAGGTAAAAACATGAATTGAAAGTTGAACCAAGTGTTCTTCCCTCCGTGCTTTAAAGTGAATGACTTTGTATATTCCACATAATATGGACAAGTTAATTTTTTAGAAGTGTTCCAACTTGAGAGCATACCATATACAAAAAAGTCACCAATTGTCAAAAGTAATGATGCCCTCATAATAAAGTTCTATTTGGTGGAGATAACATATATACTTACTCCCTCTTCCCATACTAAATTTAAATTATCAATTAATGATTGTAAGAATACATCAATCTTTGCTTTTGGATTATATGACCTTGGAATGATAAGTGTTAGAAACATATAAGGAGTTGAGATGTATAATTATAGGGGAAGATTATTTGGTGTGAGTATCACGGGCCAGCATGAGTAAGGTGAAGCAGACTGGCTAAATGGAATGAAACCATATGTGCATAAACTTAATCTTATATTTCTTGATTCTGAGATGAAAGTGGGATGTGTGCGATCAAATTATTTCCAGGCATGTGCTTCTGACAGATGTGTAATAAAACCTTCTTGTGGGATATATTCTTTATGCCATCTCATATGTGTAGTAGATCTCATGGATGCATATAACCATTGTAGTTTAGAAATTATAGGTATGTAAAATAACCTACTTACTAGTACTTCCTTCAACTTTATTTTCAAGATAGATTTTGGTTTAAATCTCAGTGCGTTGTAGTAATGGCAGGCAATTTTTAATTGATCATCTTTATACAAAAACATACATCTATTGATACAATAATCTATCTTTGTGTATGTAAAATCAAGCTTGGAAACCAATTTCTAAGTCCAATATAAATATGTAAGAATTATGTTATCTAACAGATTGGTTTCTTTGAGTAGTCTAATGAATTAATTAAAACATTCATGGGTGACATTATATTCTTCCTTGATTCTTAACATCTTAACAACAACGGGATAACTCTATGTGAGTGATGCATCTCTTCCATACTGATTGTTTGGAAGCATGCAACAAATCATAAAAATATTATGCTTCTTTATTAGGTGAGTCTTCTATATATTATTCAAATTATGATCCACTTGCATCATTAATTAAATCCTCAAGATTAGGTTAGATATTTTCTTCCTCATCTATATTAGCACTTATCAATGGGCCACATCGAGAATCAAAATATGGTTCATACTCACCATGAGAAGTCCAATACCAATATTTTGGCATGAAATCTCGACGGTATAGATCAATAGTTATGTCATATGGGCTTAGGTGCCCCTGATTTTTAAGTTTAGAATATGGGCAACAAAACTTTCCATTTGAGATAAAGTTGGGTAGTTAAGAAGCTATTTGAATGAAAATATTCACCCCTCTAATGAACTCATCCGTTAATATCTTTCGTCCTTGTGCCAATCGATTATACATCCAACTTCTTTGAGTTCTAATATTTATAATATAACATACATATAATATGAATATATTAGATAATTTTGTAATATTTATTGAAGAAAAACATAAAGAGTCATAGCCTACTCAGAAGGCCATCATTTTAAGTGACCAAACCAGCCAAGTTTGCTCTCTCTAATCTTATCTTCCACTGGAGCTGCTCCAACCTTCTCACATATATGTTAATTTCATATCATGTCTATAATAAAGTATGCCCAATGCATTACTCTACGTCCATACAACAATGCCCAATGCAT